>CM040126.1:247826412-249321326 GCA_022559845.1 Amorphophallus konjac
ACTAAACTCAAGAAAATAGAAAATTACATAACATGATCGACTTAACTGCCTATTATAGTGAATGATTTTATATTGACATAAGAGACTTATGTAGACAATCATCTAGGGCTTTTCTCAATCTTCACTTGCTCTCAGACCCATCACTTGAACAATCTGACTCTGATCCACTAGAGCTTCTTGAAAAGTTAAGGAAAGTAGGAAATGAGCGCACTCGCCCAGTAGGTATCTTCGTGTCAACATAGCGGCATAGATTGCATGTTCATGTTTTAGCTATAGAAGGCATGATAATGAGAGTGCGATAAATCATGTAGTAAAAACAACAGTAACAAGTAGCAAGACATGAATGTAAAGAATGACATGATGTTTCAATAATATATGATCATGATCTAGCAAGACTATAAGTTGGCCTTTCAATCACAAGAATGTACTTTTCATAACCTTAAGAAGACTATGCACAAGAAATTCATGTAACAAGCATGTAACGAGAATGTACTTTTCAAGCAAGCATGTATAATTTCATGAATTACCCTCATAGATTTCGC
This sequence comes from Amorphophallus konjac, assembly GCA_022559845.1. Lineage (NCBI taxonomy): Eukaryota > Viridiplantae > Streptophyta > Magnoliopsida > Alismatales > Araceae > Amorphophallus > Amorphophallus konjac. The sequence goes on from CM040126.1 coordinate 247,826,955, forward strand.
CAGTTTATAAAAAAAGTACTCCCAACGTAATGTGACACCAGTAATCATTATACCCCATGGTTTTCAGTATATTTTCGGCCATTTATCGAGGGGGCTAGATTGAAGCCCTTAGACACCATCCGTACCCACACTTGTATCTTCAAGTTACAAATCTAGTTACTTCCATGAGAAATATCAATAAGTTTGGCCAAGAATGTCAAAGTCAATAATACAATTGAGGTGATAGTAAGCAAGGCAATAACACACTAGGAACTTTGAAAAAAGGTCAAGAACGAATTGAAAATGACGTTCTGCTACGAAAGAATTTCAGCAGCATAACAGTATCTTTCTTAAATTCATAGCTAATTAATGACTTGATAAGTAATGTTTCAGGTTCTAGACCATCAGAAGATCGTTTGAGAATGAAAACAATCAACCCTTTGGTCAAGCCTTCGGGTTGGGCAGGATTTGACAGAACGTGGTTTCAATGAGACCGATATCTTGAGGTGGCGGTCGAGTAGGGTCCACGATCAGAAGTCTGTCGACCCAAAGAAAGTCAGTCGGCTGAATCAAGGGTTTGTCAACTAGAATAAAGAACATCGGTCGACTGAAATAGAATATCGATTGACTGACACATAGCCAACCTACTGGATGAACGCGGTCATTGTCTAGCCGCGATCTACAGGTCGCGGTTGATCGACTGGCTACGATAAGGACAGAGTATAGAAAATGTGAAAAGCTCTTCTAGCATTTTGTGTTTTTAGGGTACAACTGACTCTGCGTCCTAGTGGGAATGCCAGGCTCGCGGAGACTTACGGAGGCCTTGAAACATGAATTCCTAATCCGGCAAAAGGAATATCCGACGGAGAGGCGTTCAATGTCCAAGAAGGTTTTCCTATCATGTGCAAGTGACTAATAGCAACGTACTGGAGTACGGGCTATGTACAAGTAACGAAGAAAGAAAGAAGATAAGAGTGAACGTGTCAAAACATAAATCGAGGTATAAGAAATTCATCAAAAGTTAAAATCCCTTTAGTACAAAACTATAGGGTCTTATTTGTGAAACTAGCTTATAATAAAAATAAGCTTTAAAAACATGATATGGCAACAAAACATAAACCCTTAAAAACCTGATGTAGCAGAGAACATAATAGCACGAAATACAGTGTAGAAGCTACTATATATAACAGAATCATAAGGTTTGATATGATCACTATTTGGTGTGAACAGTACATATCGCGGTTCTCCCATGACCGCCTTCTGGAAACCGCGGTTGGTCGGGCAACCGCTACATGAAGTCACGGTTTCTGAGGGATTGCTATCACTCTGTCATTAAATAGAAATAGGTCCAGCCTTGCTGGACCTTTTTTTATGGAAAATAAAGATGTAACTGCTAGGAAACTAAAAGATAAAACATGCTAGCACGTATGTAATGCATGAAAAGGCATGAAAGCATCCAAAGTTATTATCTTTTTCATTAAAGTTGCATGGACAGCATGAACTAGAGACCAAATGCGCGATCATGGAAAATTGGAAATACTACGTGCATAAAGCATGAAAACAAGCAAGGATAGAGAGATTTTACTCCTAACATCATACTATGTGCATAAAGCATGAAAACAAGCAAGGATAGAGAGATTTTACTCCTAACATCATGTTTAAGCCGATCATGAGACAACCTACCTATGGGGTTGATCCTAGACCTCGAATCTCTCGCCGGAAGGGAGCCCTTATTCCTGCGCTTCCTATGTGGAACCAGCAACTTATGCACGCTCTAACTCCTGGGTTGCTTGTCCTCCTAACCTGAAAATTAGAGGGACGTTAGAAGACACTAAGGTGAATAAAAAGTTCCAAAGGTAGAACTTGAAACGATGACACCTTACCTTCATTTTATGTGATCCAAAATTAGGGTTCGGGCCGGACGAACCTGGGGCCTATTTATAGGGAATGGCTTAGGGTTAAGGTCTTAGTTCGAATTAGGAATCCTTAGTTAGCGTCAGGTCGATCCCTATAGATAAGTTTTCCCTTCTAGATCACATCGAATCACGGCCAATTTGTGGATAGAAATTTGAATTTATTGTGTTTATCCACTTGCCTTTTTCGAAACCAGGTAACGATTAGGTCTTGACCGCTATCTGCAAGTCGTGCGATCGACCGCGACCTTGCCTGGCTTTCCGAAATTTGAGTTTTATCTTAACTCCCCTTCTAATTATCTCCTATTTCTCTATTTTAATTAGGGAACTTAATACTATTACATTTCTAGAGTTTGGGCTTGGGCCAAAAGACTCAAACTTAGGTTTTAACGCCTCTTTTAAGTGGGCTCAATCATTTAGTTAATAGCTGGGCCTTTTATCTAAGGCTTTAACTTATTATCCATTAATTAGCACATTTAAGTCTTTAAGCCTATTAATTGCTTAAATAAATCTATTTAATTTCTAAAAAATCTAAAAAAAATGCCAGGGGTGCTACAGAAGATCACTTCGGGCGATTGATTTTGAGGAGTTTCTTTTTAGTTGATCTCACGATTTTCACTCGGCTCAATCCGAGTCCCTGGCTATATTAGGCCTTTGACAAAGTGGTCATAAAGCTAACCCCTAGCTTGAGGTGTTTTTGACGCCTGTTCAGCTGAGTACCTTAACCCAGTGCGACCTTTGGAGACCTTAAGCCTTGTCCTTCGAGTGGGACCTTGTTCGTGCTGACCCAAACCTTTACCCATCATGAAGCCCATTCTAGCCATTATTTCCCATCCTTTTCCAAATGGGACATTGGAGTGACTGGTTGGTCGGGGAAGGATGGTGTAAATTGTTTGACATAGGGCTGAGGGCCCTACAGGGCCGAATATGGAGAGGACAGGTTTCTTTCCCTTGTCCGAGATGGTCATGAAGGGAATCTGTTCAGATGTGATGGCATAGAGGGTTTACACCAGTGGGATACTCTTGATCTTGATCACCCTTCCATTGTAAGGGAACTTGAAACCCTGATGGGTAGTTGATGGGATTCCCAAGGTCTATTCGATCCAGGGCCACCCCAAGATAGCTTTGTATGCCCGGTCAAAATCCAAGACAAAGAAGTCCGAGGACATGATGATAGGACCTAGGCCGAGCTGTAAGGTTACCTTGCCCTTAGCGCACCTTCTTGAGTTAACGTATGTTGAAATAGTGGTGCATACCTCTTCCAAATTTTCTTCCTGCAACCCAATCCTTTCGATGGTTCTCATGGGGCACATATTAATCGAAGCTCCCGTATCAATCAAAGTGGAGTCCACCCTAATTCCGTTAAGAGTGACGGTGAGGCATAATAGGAGTGACCTACTCTCGGGTGGAGTAAGGTCCTTGTCGGAAAAGGAGATAGAGGGGCCCTAAGTGATGGCTAGGAGGGCATTGGTCATGCCGCTGGCTGGGAGATCCTTGTTAACAATGATCTTTTGTAGGAATTGGAGCAAGGTGGATTGATGAGAAGGAGACCTATTGATGAGCTCTAGAATGGAAACCTTAGCTGGCGTCCTGTCCAGATGTTGAAGAATGTCATACTCCAATGGGGGAGTTTGGGAATGGACCCCTTCCTTGGGCTGGGATTGCCTTTGCGATGTGACATCACCTTGGGGGTGATAGTCACAAGACCGAAGACCCCTTGGACCTAGCAAGCAAGTAATGCAACGGACCGACAACTTCACTCGAGTGGACTCACCCGCTTGGCGCATACTAGGGCCTGTAGGCAAACCGGTGATGGTGGAGAGGGTACGAAGTGGGACCTCGCCTTTCTGGGGATTTGGCTAGCTTGGGATGGACCCCTAAGGGCCCGGGATGCCCAATTCCGAGGGCGTCTAGCATGCCAAGGGCATGGGTTGTAGGGTCGCTCTCTCAACTCACTCCGCGGTGGTTGCTCAATTATAAGCAAATTCAGGATCGGGCACTCTCTTACCGCCGATGGAGCAACCAAAAACAATACTAAACTAAACAATAAAGGGGCCAGCAATGAGAAGTGTTCCGAAACTCACATGATCGGCGTGAAGACACCGATCCTGGCTGAAGACGAGGGCGAGCGGGGAGGCGCGGGTACGCACCCGCACGCCGCGTCGATGCCGCTTGACCTGAAAATTTATAGAGTACACCACTACTCCTCACGTAGGAGGGTGGGACAAGGGGTTGGGGGTTAATGTGATACAGTCAAACACTACCTCCAAGCAGGGAGGGGCTATAAGCCGGCAAGGCAGGGAGTGGGAGTGAAGCTAGAAAACCATTGTACCGAGCTCCATCGGTGCTGCCAGATTCTGGAACCGCCGGATAGACAATCAAAGATGGTGCCGCCACGATCACTACCGAACTCCGAATAGGCTGCAACTAGCGCCAAAATTCTCTGACTTGACCCAGGAAGACGCCTGAATTTTCTTGGAATTTCGTGACGGTGCCGCTGGCCGGGGCAGAGCCTGGAACAGGGCTTGTCTTTGCTGGTTCTGGTTGCTCCCAGGGTGATGCTGCTGGAAGACGGGGGTGCCACGATCTGTCCCGTACTCCGTTGGAGGCAAGACTAGCACCGTTACGATTGTGGACGAGCCTTCTTTCCGTTGGGACCAACGATGCCATCGGCAGATGTTGGAGCTGATCGTGAAGCCCCGAACAACAAGGATGTGTCGATTCTGGCTCAGGAAAACTGACCTAACGCACTTGGAGTGGAAAATTTGGAACTTTTGATGCCGAGATCCAAACTTAGCTCTGCTTCTTGGGGATGGGAGAGGACTTGAAGGAGAAGCCCTCAGCCAAGTTTCATGCCCAGATCTTCAAGGGAGTGGCTATGGTCGAACTTGATCTGGATCTTTGGTTCTCTGCCTGAGTGGTTCTGCGCAGTCGAGGAAGAATTGCTCTCACGGGCCGCTCGGTGCTTGGACGATGACGAAACCACCTCACTTGGAATGCTCTCTAGATGACATTTCCAGAGGTATATGACTTGTTACCAGAAGGATCAGGGAAGGTCTAGAGACGACGCTACTTCCAGGACCCTAGCTTGCTGCCTGCGAACTGCTACTGGAGCTGCAACCTTGTAATGGCAAATGGAGTAGGAGGGGGGGCCAACACAGCAAGGGAATGATGGTTGATGGCTATGGGAGAGGGGAGGACATGGCTGGGGTCTCCAAGAAGGCCGTAGTGGCGGGGATGGGGGTGGAGTGGGCTGGAGTTGCTGGAGGTGGTGATGGGGGGGTGGGTGTGCACTAGAGAGAGGGTGGGGTGGAGAGGAGGAGGAGGGGGCGACCAAGGGCTATGGGGGGTGAGGGGGTGGTCTCCTAGATCTGATAGGGGGTGGGGAGGTGAAAGGGTAGAGCCAGAAGTGGAGGGAATTTCAAATTTGGCCTTGGGAGACTCTCTTTCAGCCTTGGGAAGATGTAGCGGTGCTTGGGAAAGGGGAATGGGTGGTTGGTGGTTGGTGGTTGGAGGGTGGAGTGGGGAGTGGTGGAATCTCCCTTGGGGCTGGGGTGGAGTTAAGGTGGGGTGGTGGGGAGTTGTGGATGAGTTATTGGGGGGGGGAACAGAGATAAAGTAGGTGGGAGGTGGAGGAGAGAGAAAGGGGCGCCCCCCTCTAGAGAGAGAGGGGGGAATCCACCCCTTAGAGAGAGAGATGGAGAATCCACTCCAATTGCACTAGAACACTCAATTTTTTCATTGACCAAAAGATTACAAATGAGGGGGTGAAGGGGGGTATTTATAGGGACTAGACTTTTCACATGACCATACTGACCCTAACTAATGACTAAATGACCAGACAAGTCCAGGGGGGGTGCCCCTGGGCTTAGCCCACTAGTTGGGACCATTAGACTGCTTAATTAATCACATGACTCAAGACTCAGGTAAATGACCCTTATACCTAGGTACCGGACTCAAATAAAGGGAAAATTACATAGTTTATGACTCAAATAAAATATGAAAATTACATGGATTGACTCAAAAAATGTGGAGAACACAATGGCGCAAACCGACGCTCCATCAGAGCTTCGCAAAATGTGGAGGGGTAAGTGATGCCCCCATCACTTTGGGATGGGGGAATTATATGATTACAGTGAGTGACATTGAGGGTAGCTTCCCCGGGGACTTCCAATTCCAGAGGTTTCGAGCGAATCAATTGCAAAGGAGGAGGAGACCCAAATATGAATCATAGAGAAGCTGACTCTTCAACAGGAGCACTAGGGACGGGAGGAGAGGCCAACTTAGGTTATGGAGGATTCAACAGAACCAAAGGGCGTTCTTGCTCAATCATGCCATTCTTAGAGGTAGTCAACACTTGGAATGGAGACTGTGGGGTGTGATTAGCGTGAGAGGGCCTTGATGCGTTGATGATTGAATGGGAGGTGTGATTAATGTCCAAGGTTGGGACCCTTGCACGAGCATGTCGTTGACATCATACCATGGTTCCTCAACTTCTACTTTGAATTGCTCGTGCCATTCAGGAAGACCTTCAATGCCCCACATCTGGGCTCTCTTGAGAAAACGCGGCTCTAGTGCTATGACAGTGTTCACTCTCTCATGCTGGTTCAAGCTCGACGGGTCCTTGCTTGGTTGATGAACGGGCAAGGGATTTTGGACAATGCCCAAGTCCTTGTTGTGCTTCTTGATGTTGGTGATGGCAAGCCTAACGTCAGCCTAGTTGATTCTACCCTCATCGTTCATGTCATACACCCAATCCTTGAATTAAAAGCATTTGTAGATATCATGCCCGAGGGTGCGGTGGTATGGACAATACTTGGAAGTATCAGCATTGGGGTGAACCCAATCCTTTTGAGGGGGTAGTTGAATAGCCTAGGAAGACATGAGAGCGAAGAACATGTCACCCAAAGATTCGGGCAATGAAGGGTATGAGGCCCGTCTAGGACCGTCATGAGTGTAGCTCCGAGGTGGAGGAACATTGGAGTACGGCCTCGAACCTACCTGGCCTTGGGTGGGACCGGCCTGCTTGGATTGTGGAGTTGGCAATTATTGGGCCTAAAAGGCAAGCCAAAGGCATTGACCTGCTCGTTCACAGTGACTCCTTCCATGGTGGGAACAGCTAGAGCTTTCTGCCCCTTGGTGCGGGTTTCAAAGAAGGGTGGTAAGGTGGAATCTGTTGGGTTCGGTGCTATGTATTTAGAGGGGGGGGTGAATGAATATACCCTTTAAAAACTTTCACCCAATTAAAATCTAATGCTCACTAGAAAGCTAACAAGATAAAATAAAAAAACCTGAAAGAAACTAAACTAGTCTTCTGTTGAACCAATACTCAAATAGGTGGAACGCACCTAATCATTCACCTAGCGGAAGCAACAACAGATAGAGAAATCAAACCATAGTCAAACATATAGTGTGCGCAGCAATGAGATGAACACATATAGAAAATCAAACCATATCGACCCTATGCATTCATCTAGAGCCACACTCACAAAGAGATCAAACCACTGCACAATGATTTTTAGGTGGTTCGGTCCTGCAGACCTACATCCACCCCACACTCAACCCGAGTGTGGCTTACTGCTGACTCACAGCTTGAACCGCTGGGCATCACAGCTTGCCATACAATCCGCTGAGCAACACAGCTTGCTGTCCAGTGGAATCCACCACTGCAACCGCTGAGGATTACAGCTTGACCTGTCCAGAGGTAGCACCTCTGCAAACGCTGACTAACAGCTTGAAGAAAGGTAAAAGATGAAACAAGAAAATGGGAAACAAACAGCAATCGGAAGGCTGTAAACAATGAAGCACAATGTAGCTCAGAATGAGCTGACTGGCCTAGATTTGATTCACGGTCCAGTGAAGGCAGATCTTCAGAACGAAGCTTCTCTCTACCTCTCTTCTTCTTCTCTTCACACTCTGCTCGAGCTCTCTATCTCTCTCTTTCTCTTCTTTTTCTTTTTCTTCTCTGCTTCTTCTGCTTCTCTATTCTTTCTCACAGGATCGTGCAGGCTATCTTCTCCTTCAGTCGATCACTCTCACTGTATAGACTTTGCCTCTCGATCAATCTTCTTCAGACAAAGGAGTCTTCATTTATATAGAGCAGCAGGGTGGATAGGGTCGTGTGGCTTCCACATTTCCCGCCCAAAGAATTTCACCAGAACTGAGGCATTTCGACCACCTGGCAGCATCCTGGCTGGGCTGCTTCCACGTGTCATAATCTGGGCACCTCATCCTTCCTTGGATCACATGCCTTCATTAGGCTTCACGAAGAGTGCCTATCAGACAGAGAATCAAGTTATCAGTTTAAGTCTAAAACCCTGTACAGACATTGCAGGATGCAGTGTATAGGCTTCAGACTGTATAGACTTTGTGAACTTGACTGCAGTGTATAGACTTCAGACTGTATAAACTTTGTGAACTCGACTGCAGTGTATAGACTTTAGACTGTATAGACTTCATATATGCAGAGCTATGCGATGTACAGACTTCCTATATGAAGGTAACCGTTGTACAGACTTGCTGAAGTGTAATGCAATGTGTAGACTTTGAAGAACATTCAACATCCAGTGTATAGACTAGGCAATGTAAAGACATGCCAGTGTATGGACTTGATGAGCGTGCAGCAATGTGCAGACTTCAATGCATGAAGAAGCACTGTGAAGACTTAGACAGACACAACGTGCAACAATGTATAGACTTGAAACACTAGATGCACGATGTACAGACTTCAACTAAAATGATGCACAATGTGTAGACTTGAATGCTGTGCGATGTACAGACTTCATGTTATGCATGAGACTCTAAGTAAGACAGACGATGTGCAGACTTAGCCAGCATTCAACTCGATGTATAGACTTCATGAATGATGCATGCAATGCACTGGACAATGTATGGACTTAGCCGATGCAGACTAGTCCGATGTACAGACTTGCTCATTGTTTAGACTTGCCAAAGGAAAGGCTGTACAGACTTGCCAAAGGAAAGGCTGTACAGACTTGATGCAATGCAAGACAATCGAGTGTATAGACTTCATGATGTGAAGACTTGCCAAAGACAACTGGATGATGTACAGACTTGAGCGAAGCAAATTCTGTACAGACTTGAAGGTTCACAATGTGTAGACTTTGGCAAAGCAACGATGTACAAACTTGCACAGTTCAAGGATGTATAGACTTTTCATGAAAGCCCAATGTACAGACTTGCAGAACTGAACGTAGGTAAAGATCCCAGTGTATAGACTTCGAAGTTCGCTGATGGATGTACAGACTTCACCTCGAGCAAGCAACAGTGCAGTGTATCGACTTTGAAGAATGATGTATGACGCTGTACAGACTTCACTTGAAACAGTCTGATGTACAGACTTTGCCTAACATAGTCCAATGTACATACTTACTGATGCATTGTATCGACTTACATGAGACACTCAATGAGACACTCAATGTACAGACTTAGTCTGATGCGTTGTATAGACTTGCATGAGACGCTCAATGAGACGCTCAATGTACATACTTCAAGTCCAGTGTATAGACATTGCCTTAGATGCTAAATGAGACGGACGTTGTGTAGACTTGCTGGTCAAACAGACATAGACTCTGTACAGACTTTAGCGTGCAGACATGCAGATAATGTGAATGTATAGACTTAACACAACGATGCAATGTTTGGACTTGTGTTGACGCTGCAGGACAACAGCCAATGTATAGACTTTGGGCTTGCCATGCAATGTATAGACTTTGAGAACAAACGCCACAATGCAATGTATAGACATGCAAGTTATATGAGCTGCACTATATAGACTTTGCTATGCATGAAGACGAGTGTATAGACTTGGAAATCTGGGGGCGTCGACGCATCTAAGAAGGGGGTCGACCCATGATGCATGGATGTATATACTTGTGTTCAAAACGATGCACAAACACAACACAAAGCAGTGTATAGACTCTACGGGTCGACGCAGTGATCCCATGCGTCAACGCATCCAGCCTTATCTTCAAAGCCATCTGAGGCATTTCAAGGCTGCGTCAACCTCGTGGACTCAATGGGTTGACGCCAACTGAACTTCTTACGAGATGTAAAGACTCAATGTGAATCTGATGTAAAGACTTGAAGGGGGTCGACCCATCTAAGAAGGGGGTCGACCCACAGAGCTAGCACACTCATGCATTCTCCACAGAATAGATCAGATATAACACACTCATGCATTCATGTTGCTATCATTCAATGTGATGTTCTTAGCAAAACAATATGGTGACTCATTTATGTTGCTATCATTAAAACACCACATAATCATCAAAGCACATGGGGCATAACAATCTCCCCCTTTTTGATGATGGCAACATAATGAGTCACACTGACTCGTCAAACTATTCTCCCCCTTTGATATAATCAAAAAGAGAGGAAATGATTTGAGAGACAAAATTCAGCACCCAAAGTCAGAGAATGAATCATGGTTCATTAAAATGAGGTTCTCCCTTATGACAATGAAACAACTCTCCCCCTATCAACATGCAAGATGTACTACTCTCCCCTTAAAAGAAGATGACCCATAACTCCCCCTGAAGTGCAGGAATGAACTCTGGTTATCCAATAAATCAATCTGAAATATGACATTACAAAGAATCTGAATTCTGGTTGCATGAACAGAATGAACCATGTGAAAAATCCACAGAACCAGAGCTGATTGCAAAATAAGATGGAAGATTCCAACAGTGTGGAGAGTAAAGTGATTGATGATAGAAAGGCAAGAGTAGATAACAATCATCACAAGACATCTCAATGAATAATCAATATCAAGATTTATGTTGATCAGGCTATCTGGAAAGAATCTGATCATGAGGGATTTTAATGCTTGCACCACTTCAATAAGTCTTGAGAAGTATAGACTCTTCTATCATAAAGGGTTATTAAGTTGCAACTTAACCAATCTGATTTAATTATGAGGTATACCAAATTTGTCAAATTAAACTCAATACTCATATCTGAATCCAAGTTTTAATAAAGGTGAACCAAATATTTAGATAACACTCAAAATCAATCATCTTTATCTTACACACATGATCTCAATGACTCTTTTAAGAGTTACACAGATTAGTATTGATGTTAAACACTTTTTCCAAGAATATGAGTTGACAGACTTTTCAATATATTTTCATTTGAAGCACATTATATTTTTTTCTGAGCAATTTAGGTTGATCATCACCTTTTTACATGAGGCACAACACGTCTTAGGTGAAGTGACCCAGTTACTCAGTGGGATAACTGTCATTGCCTCTCAACTTTGAGAACAGAGTTAGCAATATGAGTATCTTTTTACATGAGGAGACACCTTGATCAGAGGCCAGACTCCCCAGTTACTCAACACAGGCATGCCATTGCTCTGTCAGGTTTTTCAGTAAATTTTTATCAGAGATAACTATGGCACCTCATGACAGAAGTTACTTTACTTCATTGATAAAGAACCCAGTTTCTCAGTGACCAAGACATTGCTCTGAATTCACAATTTTTCATTTAGTCAACATTTCTCAAGTTAATGTTTAACCACATCACTCACTCTATGTATCTCTACCAAAGTAGCCTTGATTTCAAATTTTCAGATATCAGATGGGAGAATCTAAGGTTTACATGACACATGTGGTTAAAGTTTATTAAACCTTATTATTCAGATATTTTCAATTCATTTAATTACAAATCTGAGAATACATTAATCTTATATCAGTCTGATTCAGTGATAATTCTTAAACCTATATGATAGGAATTTCTACAAAGTTCTCAGACTGAATTGCATGACATGCAGCTTAATTTCCTCAGACCAGATCAATAAATTTAGCTGACCAACAAATCAACAATAGAACCAATATAGTCACACCAGCTAAGAGATATATGAAGGATGAGTATAAGCTGGTGGAAGAGTCAATCAGCAAGAGAGAATAAAAGTTTAAAGCCAATAGCAGAGATTGAATTTCAGTCAGACAAAAAGAAACTCTCCTTCAACAGATTGAGGATTAGCAGCCAAATTCTCAGATTCAAGAAAGTATGAATTCAACATAGTCAATTGATGATTTGAAAGAATGTAGACAGTGAGAATTTCAAACAGTGTCAAAAATATTATAATGCTCCCCCTGTCTATATGCAGTGACTCACATAAGACTCAACAAACTCCCCCTGAATTTATGCAATTTATGCAAAATGATTATTCAAACATCAGAGCATTCTTTATTCAGAGAGTATCATGCGAGAGCAATCAACTTTTCAAGATAAATCAATTTAGCACAGACAGATTATTATGATATGCATTACACTGCTCTATATGAAGACTTGACCCTTGGTACTTGGAGGAGAACCTGGTCACAAGGACCATCTCACACATAGTAAGAACTTCCAGACAGATTTCCCTGCCTTTTGGTAGCTTACCATTTGATATACCAGGGTTATGCAAATGATATATGCAGTGCAAAGCAGTCCTATATGCATTGAAAGACATGCAAATGATATATGCAGACATTAGACACATGCATTGACTATGTGCACTAGATGACCCATTCACACTCAGTGCAAGGTATGCAAAAAAAAAAAAAAGAATTGTGCAGTGCATCTGGCATCTTATGTTCACAGTGCAATAAATGCAAGAGAAGAGCATCAGATATATGCAGAGTAAATTCAGTAGCTGAGTCTGGAATGCAGACTTATCAGCTAGACAAGAAGAGAACATCAGAAATCAAACAAGCAAATAACCATGAAATTCACATCTTTCATACTCACAAATTCAGATGATGGAATTTAAATACAGAGTTTTAGAACTGACCTGAATGGTGCAATCATGGGGTTTTCATTCTTGAGTGCCTTGGTTAATTCAACCCCTTTTATTTCTCCCACCAAGGCACACCTGTAAGTTATCAACTATTTTGCACAAATAGGCACCCAAGATGTCTTGGGTCCTGACATGACAGTCACATATCTAGCAGGTATGGTAGCCAATTTCTGTGCATGAAGGTCATCAATTCTCATCACATGGCAATCATTTATTGAATGACCTATCTGACCACAGTAGTGGCATGATGTAGCAGTTCTGAAATTTATTTTGTGCACATTCCTATGAGCAGAAGTTCTATGTGCATATGCATGAAGATTTTTGTTAACATAATTAAAATTCTGTTTACCAAAACCAATCTGGTTTTGATATCCTGCCACCCAATATGTTGCAGCCCTGTGGCCAGATCTTCCACATTTGAAACATACAAATGATTTTTCTTTAAAAATAGATTTGTTTCTATCAACATCATAATGAGCAGGGAATTTTACAGATTTAGAATTCAATCTATTCCCTGAGCATGCCAGCAAAAAGCAGCAATGTGACCAAAATTCCCACAGCAATAACATTGAGTTTTCTTTCTCTTATCAGTAGAGGGTCTCCTAGGAAGATGATTTCTAGGATACTTCCTAACAACATTCCTTTCATCATTTATCAATGTAACACAGTCATGCATAATATGTCCAAGCTTCCCACAATAGTGACATGTTACCACCTTTTTATTTACATTCACTTGTTTGACAAAATTGACATTCGCATGAGAGTGTGAATATGTGTGGGAGCAGTTAGCAGCATGCACATGTGAATCAATGACAGATTTGAACTTCTTTAGATCAACACTTTTCTTTTGTTTTTGAATCTTTTCCTGTTTCTTATCTGAATTTTCAGCCTTCTTAGCAGTGAATTGAAAAATAGAAGAACTAGATTGATTAGCCTGTTCAGAGCTTTTCACGAATACAGTTGACTTCTTCTTTTCATTCACTTTCTTATTAACAGGCACATACCCAAGTCCTTCTTTCTGGAAATTCACTTTAGAACCAAGCAGGTTATTCAGATTATCTCTTCCTTTAACAAATTTTGACAAAGAGTTTTTCAGATCTTCAATCTCAGAATTCAATGAAGCAATACTCACTTCATACTTGGATAGCTCAGATTCACAAACAATCAGCTGCTGTTGCAAAGCATCATTCAGGTTCTTCAGAGTTTCATTTTCTTGTTGAACCATTATTTCAATGTTGTTCTCATTTTCCTTCACAACTATTTTTCCTTTTTCAAATGACAACCATCTTTCAGAGAAGACAGTATTAAGAACCATTAGCTTTTTATTTTGATCTTTCAAGTAACTATTTTCTTCAAACAATTTTTCTCCACCTTTTTCAACCTCAATTTTCTTGGGCAATAATAATTTGTTTTCTTCTTCCAGAGATTTGATTAATTCCTTTTGCGAATTATCATCATGGTCTATATCATTAATCAATTCTTGGAGAATGGCACAAGCTTTGCAAGTATTATTTTCACTGATGAGTTTGTTTCTAAGGTTCTCATTTTCAGATTTCAACAGGTTCAACTCATCTTTTTCTTTATTCATGTCAGATTTCAAATTTTCATTCTCTGCCTTCAAACGAGTGACTTCATGAGTCATTTCTTTTCTCATTTTTCTCTTTTCAGATTTGACTCTATCGTATTTAATCAATAAATGCTCATTCAACGCAATCATGCTTTCCAGAGAAAAATTATCAATGTCAGAGTTTACCTGTGACGAAGTATCCTCCACATAATCTTCATCTTCTTCTGTTGCCATGAGACATTTCGCTTTACCCTGGCTTCTGCTGCTTGCTATTATCTCGATCACTTCGGAGGCACTGCAGCAATCAACTACACAAGGAAACTTGTCAGTGTTTATTGCCCTTTTGATTAGATTCAGGGCCCTTTGATTTGCATAGAATTTTCGTCTGTCTGAAGTTTTTCATAAGGATTCATCCTTTAGAACTTCATAAGGACTATGTGCAATGAGTATCCACAGATCTGGATTAGTCTGCATCACATATTCCCTGAACTGATTAAGCCAATTGTAGAAGCTTTGACCCTCGTACTTCGGAAGATCAATCATGAATTCTATGCTCAAACAAGATCAGAATTCTAAATAAAAAGAGATTAAAACAGTGCAAGCGAACGGATCAACTCAAATAGCACCGAATCCAAATAAGGATCAGATCTGCAGGTCGCTGGATGCTTTGTGCAGACACCCGCTCTGATACCAAGTGTTGGGTTCGGTGTTATGTATTCAGAGGGGGGGTGAATGAATATACCCTTTAAAAACTTTCGCCCAATTAAAATCTAATGCTCACTAGAAAGCTAACAAGACAAAATAAGACAACCTGAAAGAAACTAAACTAGTCTTCTGTTGAACTAGTACTCAAATAGGTGGAACGCAGCTAATCATTCACCTAGCGGAAGCAACAACAGATAGAGAAATCAAACCATAGTCAAACATATAGTGTGTGCAGCAATGAGATGAACACATATAGAAAATCAAACCATATCGACCCTATGCATTCATCTAGCGCCACACTCACAAAGAGATCAAACCACTGCACAATGATTTTTAAGTGGTTCGGTCCTGCAGACCTACATCCACCCCACATTCAACCCGAGTGTGGCTTACTGCTGACTCATAGCTTGAACCGCTGGGCATCACAGCATGCCATACAATCCGCTGAGCAACACAGCTTGCTGTCCAGTGGAATCATCCACTGCAACTGCTGGGGATTATAGCTTGACCCGTCCAGAGGCAGCACCTCTGCAAACGCTGACTAATAGCTTGAAGAAAGGTAAAAGATGAAACAAGAAAATGGGAAACAAACAGCAATCGGAAGGCTGTAAACAATGAAGCACAATGTAGCTCAGAATGAGCTGACTGGCCTGGATTTTATCCACGGTCCAGTGAAGGCAGATCTTCAGAACGAAGCTTCTCTCTGCCTCTCTTCTTCTTCTCTTCACACTCTGCTCGAGCTCTATATCTCTCTCTTTCTCTTCTTTTTCTTTTTCTTCTCTGCTTCTTCTGCTTCTCTATTCTTTCTCACAGGATCGTGCAGGCATTTTTTTTCTTCAGTTGATCACTCTCACTGTATAGACTTTGCCTCTCGATCAATCTTCTTCAGACAAAGGAGTCTTCATTTATATAGAGCAGTAGGGTGGATAGGGTCGTGTGGCTTCCACATTTCCCGCCCAAAGAATTTCACCAGAACCGAGGCATTTCGACCACCTGGCAGCATCCTGGCTGGGCTGCTTCCACGTGTCATAATCTGGGTACCTCGTCCTTCCTTGGATCACGTGCCTTCATTTGGCTTCACGAAGAGTGCCTGTCAGACAGAGAATTAAGTTATCAGTTTAAGTCTAAAACCCTGTACAGACATTGCAGGATGCAGTGTATAGACTTCAGACTGTATAGACTTTGTGAACTCGACTGTAGTGTATAGACTGCAGACTGTATAGACTTTGTGAACTCGACTGCAGTGTATAGACTTCAGACTGTATAGACTTCATATATGCAGAGCTATGCGATGTACAGACTTCCTATATGAAGGCAACTGCTGTATAGACTTGCTGAAGTGTAATGCAATGTGCAGACTTTGAAGAACATTCAGTATCCAGTGTATAGACTAGGCAATGTAAAGACATGTCAGTGTATGGACTTGATGAGCGTGCAACAATGTGCATACTTCAATGCATGAAGAAGCACTGTGAAGACTTAGACAGACACAACGTGCAACAATGTATAGACTTGAAACACTAGATGCACGATGTACAGACTTCAACTAAAATGATGCACAATGTGTAGACTTGAATGCTGTGCGATGTACAGACTTCATGTTATGCATGAGACTCTAAGTAAGACAGACGATGTGCAGGCTTAGCCAGCATTCAACTCGATGTATAGACTTCATGAATGATGCATGCAATGCACTGGACAATGTATGGACTTAGCCGATGCAGACTAGTCCGATGTACAGACTTGCTCATTGTTCAGACTTCATGAACGATGTACAGACTTGCCAAAGGAAAGGCTATATAGACTTGATGCAATGCAAGACAATCGAGTGTATAGACTTCACGATGTGAAGACTTGCCAAAGACAACTGGACGATGTACAGACTTGAGCGAAGCAAATTCTGTACAGACTTGAAGGTTCACAATGTGTAGACTTTGGCAAAGCAACAATGTACAGACTTGCACAGTTCAAGGATGTATAGACTTTTCGTGAAAGCCCAATGTACAGACTTGCAGAACTGAACGTAGGTAAAGATCCCAGTGTATAGACTTCGAAGTTCGCTGACGGATGTACATACTTCACCTCGAGCAAGCAACAGTGCAGTGTATGGACTTTGAAGAATGATGCATGACGCTGTACAGACTTCACTTGAAACAGTCCGATGTACAGACTTTGCCTAACACAGTCCAATGTACATACTTGCTGATGCATTTTATAGACTTACATGAGACGCTCAATGAGACACTCAATGTACAGACTTAGTCTGATGCGTTGTATAGACTTGCATGAGACGCTCAATGAGATGCTCAATGTACAGACTTCAAGTCCAGTGTATAGACATTGCCTTAGACGCTAAATGAGACGGATGTTGTGCAGACTTGCTTGTCAAACAGACACAGACTCTGTACAGACTTTAGCGTGCAGACATGCAGACAATGTGAATGTATAGACTTAACACAACGATGCAATGTTTGGACTTGTGTTGACGCTGCAGGACAACAACCAATGTATAGACTTTGGGCTTCCCATGCAATGTATAGACTTTGAGCACAAACGCCATAATGCAATGTATAGACATGCAAGTTATATGAGCTGCACTGTATAGACTCTACTATGCATGAAGACGAGTGTATAGACTTGGAAATCTGGGGGCGTCGACGCATCTAAGAAGGGGGTCGACACATGATGCATGGATGTATATACTTGTGTTCTAAACGATGCACAAACACAACACAAAGCAGTGTGTAGACTCTACGGGTCGACGCAGTGATCCCATGCGTCAACGCATCCAGCCTTATCTTCAAAGCCATCTGAGGCATTTCAAGGCTGCGTCAACCTCGTGGACTCAATGGGTTGACGCCAACTGAACTTCTTACGAGATGTAAAGACTCAATGCGAATCTGATGTAAAGACTTGAAGGGGGTCGACCCATCTAAGAAGGGGGTCGACCCACAGAGCGAGCACACTCATGCATTCTCCACAGAACAGATCAGATCTAACACACTCATGCATTCATGTTACTATCATTTAATGTGATGTTCTTAGTAAAACAATATGGTGACTCATTTATGTTGCTATCATTAAAACACCACATAATCATCAAAGCACAAGGGGCACAACAGAATCCTTCATTTTGGCTTGGACGATCAGAGCTCGATTGTATAATTATGAGAAGGTGTGGAGCTCACTAAGCATGAGAATGGCCCTAAGTTGTGGAGTGGCATTGTTCACCAGCTTGGTGACTGCCTGGGATTCGAGGATAGTGACTTTCATCCGAGAAGCCATGACTCTCCAACGATTAGCAAACTGAATGAAGTCCTCATCGGGCTTCATTTTTTCCATGACTAGGTCGAACAAGGTGGGGGCTATAGTGGACATGTGGCCGAAATGAGCGAGGAACTACTCGGAGACTATATCAAAGTTAAGGAGATCAACGGCCTGGAAGGAGGAGAACTAGCGTAGGGCCTCGCCCTCGAGGGATTTTTGGAATAGATGGACCAGCAAGACCCGGTCATATAGCCATTGGTGGGAATCTATGTGGAAACCCGAAAGCTGATGGTGAGGGTCGGTAGTACTGTCGTACTTCCGATACTTCGGGGCTTTGAAACTGGATGGGAAGTATGCATTGGGGAGCTTGTAGTATTGAGCCAAGGAATGAGGATGAGTGACCAGCATGCTTTCGGCAACTAGTTGCTGAACATATCTTTGAATCTCCTGCTTGGAGATTGAGTCAATCCCTCTCAGAGGAACGGCCATGGCTAGTGAGATCGGGGGTTGAGCAACCCCTTAAGAGGGAGTAGGGTAGATGAACAAAGGCGGAGCCTCTTGAATAGGCCTACTAGAGGACCCCTGGAACTGGGCTTGAACCTATTGTAGTGTGAAGCAGGAGGAAAAATGGGGAGCAACAGATGTTGTGCCCCTTGTGCTTTGATGATTATGTGGTGTTTTAATGATAGCAACATAAATGAGTCACCATATTATTTTGCTAAGAACATCACATTGAATGATAGCAACATGAATGCATATGACTGATTTATTCTGTGGAGAATGCATGAGTGTGTTATATCTGATCTGTTCTGTGGAGAATGCATAAGTGTGCTAGCTCTGTGGATCAACCCCCTTTTTAGATGGGTCGACCCCCTTCAAGTCTTTACATCAGATTCACATTGAGTCTTTACATCTCGTAAGAAGTTCAGTTGGCGTCAACCCATTGAGTCCACGAGGTTGACGCAGCCTTGAAATGCCTCAGATGGCCTTGAAGATAAGGCTGGATGCGTTCACGCATGGGATCACTACGTCGACCCGTAGAGTCTATACACTGCTTTGTGTTGTGTTTGTGCATCGTTTAGAACACAAGTATATACATCCATGCATCATGGGTCGACCCCCTTCTTAGATGCATCGACGCCCCCAGATTTCTAAGTCTATACACTCGTCTTCATGCATAGCAGAGTCTATATAGTGCAGCTCATATAACTTGCATGTCTATACATTGCATTGTGGCGTTTGTGCTCAAAGTCTATACATTGCATGGCAAGCCCAAAGTCTATACATTGGCTGTTGTTCTGCAGTGTCAACACAAGTCCAAACATTACATCGTTGTGTTAAGTCTATACATTCACATTGTCTGCATGTCTGCACGCTAAAGTCTGTACAGAGTATGTGTCTGTTTGACCAGCAAGTCTGCACAACATCCGTCTCATTTAGCATCTAAGGCAATGTCTATACACTGGACTTGAAGTCTGTACATTGTGCATCTCATTGAACGTCTCATGCATGTCTATACAACGCATCAGACTAAGTCTGTACATTAAGCGTCTCATTGAGCGTCTCATGTAAGTCTATACAATGCATCAGCAAGTATGTACATTGGACTGTGTTAGGCAAAGTCTGTACATCGGACTGTTTCAAGTGAAGTCTGTACAGCGTCATGCATCATTCTTCAGAGTCCATACACTGCACTGTTGCTTGCTCGAGGTGAAGTCTGTACATCCGTCAGTGAACTTCGAAGTCTATACACTGGGATCTTTACCTATGTTCAGTTCTGCAAGTCTGTACATTGGCCTTTCACGAAAAGTCTATACATTCTTGAACTGTGCAAGTCTGTACATCATTGCTTTGCCAAAGTCTACACATTGTGAACCTTCAAGTCTGTACAGAATTTGCTTCGCTCAAGTCTGTACATCGTCCAGTTGTCTTTGGCAAGTCTTCACATCGTGAAGTCTATACGCTCGATTGTCTTGCATTGCATCAAGTCTGTACAGCCTTTCCTTTGGCAAGTCTGTACATCGTTCATGAAGTCTGAACAATGAGCAAGTCTGTACATCGGACTAGTCTGCATCGGCTAAGTCCATACATTGTCCAGTGCATTGCATGCATCATTCATGAAGTCTGTACATCGCACAGCATTCAAGTCTACACATTGTGCATCATTTTAGTTGAAGTCTGTACATCGTGCATCTAGTGTTTCAAGTCTATACATTGTTGCACGTTGTGTCTGTCTAAGTCTTCACAGTGCTTCTTCATGCATTGAAGTATGCACATTGCTGCACGCTCATCAAGTCCATACACTGGCATGTCTTTACATTGCCTAGTCTATACACTGGATGCTGAATGTTCTTCAAAGTCTGCACATTGCATTACACTTCAGCAAGTCTGTACAGCGGTTGCTTTCATATAGGAAGTCTGTACATTGCATAGCTCTGCATATATGAAGTCTATACAGTCTGAAGTCTATACACTGCAGTCGAGTTCACAAAGTCTATACAGTCTGAAGTCTATACACTGCATCCTACAATGTCTGTACAGGGTTTTAGACTTAAACTGATAACTTGATTCTATGTCTGACAGGCACTCTTCGTGAAGCCTAATGAAGGCACGTGATCCAAGGAAGGACGAGGTGCCCAGATTATGACACGTGGAAGTAGCCCAGCCAGGATGCTGCCAGGTGGTCGAAATGCCTCGGTTCTGGCAAAATTCTTTGGGCGGGAAATGTGGAAGCCACACGACCCTATCCACCCTGCTGCTCTATATAAATGAAGACTCCTTTGTCTAAAGAAGATTGATCGAGAGGCAAAGTCTATACAGTGAGAGTGATCGACTGAAGGAGAAGATAGCCTGCACGATCCTGTGAGAAAGAATAGAGAAGCAGAAGAAGCAGAGAAGAAAAGGAAAAAGAAGAGAAAGAGAGAGATAGAGAGCTCGAGCAGAGTGTGAAGAGAAGAAGAAGAGAGGCAGAGAGAAGCTTCGTTCCGAAGATCTGCCTTCACTGGACCATGGATTAAATCTAGGCCAGTCAACTCATTCTGAGCCACATTGTGCTTCATTGTTTATAGCCTCCCGATTGATGTTTGTTTCCCATTTTCCTGTTTTCTTTTTGAACATTTCTTCAAGCTGTTTGTCAGCATTTGCAGTGGAGGATTCCACTGGACGGCTAAGCTGTATTGCCCAGCAGAGCAAGCTGTGAGGCTCAGCAGGCGAGGAGGATTGCTTGGACAGCAAGCTGTGAGGCTCAGCGAATTGTATGGCAAGCTGTGATGCCCAGCTGTTCAAGCTGTGAGTCAGCGGAATCCACACTCGGGTTGAGTGTGGGGTGGATGTAGGTCTGCAGGACCGAACCACCTAAAAATCATTATGCAGTGGTTTGATCTCTTTGTGAGTGTGGCGCTAGATGAATGCATAGGGTCGATATGGTTTGATTTTCTATATGTGTTCATCTCATTGCTGCGCACACTATATGTTTGACTGTGGTTTGATTTCTCTATCTGTTGTTGCTTCCGCTAGGTGAATGATTAGGTGCGTTCCACCTATTTGAGTACTGGTTCAACAGAAGACTAGTTTAGTTTCTTTCAGGTTGTCTTATTTTGTCTTGTTAGCTTTCTAGTGAGTATTAGATTTTAATTAGGCGAAAGTTTTTGAAGGGTATATTCATTCAACCCCCCTCTGAATACATAGCACCGAACCTAACACTTGGTATCAGAGCGGGTTGCTGTGTATAGGATCTAACAATCCGCAGCAGATCTTGCATTTCTGTTTGGTGCATTTCAGAGTGTGCTTCCTGTGTTCTGTGATTTGTTTCACCGGCTCAGTGTCTTTATTTGCCTATCTGATTTCGGTGCACTCACTACATCTCGATGGCTAATCCTCCGATATTCAGAGGTAATGATTTTGATTCTTGGTTAGACAAGTTTCATCGGTATGTAAAATCAACTGATCCTAATCTCTGAAGGTAATGACTCACGGTCCATACAACTTATCAAAAGATAAATCTAGATGGACTGAGAACGATAAATTGAAAGATTCTGTCAATACTAGAGCATTAGTTTTAATGAAAGAATCAATTGACAGAGATCTGACCTCATGTATTTCATCTTGCAGGTCTGCCAAAGAAATTTTGGAAAAACTAAAGCTCACCAGGAATCACAACAAATGCTTGATGGCTGATCGGAGAAATGATGATGATGAGACCTCATCTCAGGTAAGCTCCAGATCAGATGGATACACTTTTGATGAATTGATAGTGATGTATGAAGATTTGTTAAAAGTATCCAAGAAATTAAAATCTGAAAACAAAAAGTTGAAAAAGAAATGTGATAAAATAAATTTGAAAGATTCCTGTGAAAACTGTCCAAATCTGAAACAATCTTATGATGCATGTATGCTAGGTGTTCAGAACCTTAAGAAACAAAATGATTCTCTAAAAATTGAAAAACAAACATGCTTGGACAAAATGTCAGAAATTGAGAATCAGCTGAATGATAAGAAAAATGAGCATCTAAAAAGCATGCAAGAACTTATTGAAGTTAATTCTGAATTGGACAAACTGAAACTTGAGAATAAAGAATTTCAAAAGAAAAATAAAAATCTTATGGCTAGAATAAATGAAATCAATGGGGAGGTTTCACATTCTTCTTCTGCTGAATCAAACTGCAAAATGTGCTCAGCTCTAAGAGAACGTAATGAAGATTTTTTTAGTGAGAATGAATGGATGAAGAAATAAATTGCTGTGTTTAAAGAGGATCACAGAAATCTACTTATTGAGAAAACTAAAGTGGAAGAAAGAGAAGAGGAACTAATTGAAAAGTTGGAGCTTAAATCTGGAAATGGAAAATGTAATGAAGGAGTCATGAAGCTATCTGAAGAGAACAAAGAACTGAGGGAACAAAACAAAAAATAGATGGTTTTAAATACTATTTTCACACAGAGGTTTCTGACTATCGAAAAAGAGAAATCTGTTTTTAGGGAAGCTCAACCTCAAAAATTTGAGAAGGAAAACACTGAACTGAAAGTTGAAATTAAAAAATTAAAGTGTTTAAACACTGGCTTATCTGAAACACTTCTCACATTAAAAAAGGGAAAATTCACTTGTGATGGAGAATCACAAAGGGTGATCAGTCTAGAACAAGAAATTGAGAAGTACAAAACTGCAAATAAAATTTTAAGTGAATGTGTCAATTGCAGTGAACAGGAGATAGCCAGTTATGAGCTTCATATAGCATCCTTGAAAAATAAAATTCATGATCTGGAAAATTCAGAAATTGATTCTACTAAGAATGAAAGAAAAATGAAAGCTGTCATGAAAGGTAGAGATGATAATTCAAGAGAGGGGATAAAGTGCAGTTCTGATGTTAAGGAAATCACTAAAAACCAGCTATACACCACTTGTGTGCAAAGCTCTGATGTAGCTGGTACCTCAAATCAATCCCCAAAACAAAACAAAAATCTGAAAACACCTTCATCATCTGTCTTTCAATTTAAGGCACAGAAAGCTGAAAAATAAACAAGAATTGTGAACAAAGTTAAACAATCGAACAAGAATGGAAAGAAAGATGGGGTTAGAAATGTCCCTACTTGTGTCATTAAATCTGTTAGCTCTGCTGAATGTAATGGGTCAATGCAAAATGCTCATGCTTCATGTACTCATTCTCATGCATCTAGTCAGTCTGTTAGTAATCATGTGGCCAGGAAAACTCAAGTATCATGTCATTATTGTGGCAAGATAGGGCATGTAATGGATGAGTGCAGACTGTTGATTGAAGATGAGCATGCTAGTGAAGCAATGCATTCTAGGAATTCATCTGATAGAAGCCATGCCACTAAGAAATCTAATGCTCCATGTTATTACTGTGGTAGGCGTGGTCATCTAATGAATGCATGTTTTACAATGAAAGAAGACAACAATGTGAATTCTAGATTTTTCACACATGTTCATGGCCCACATAGATATAGATCTACTTCAGGCCAGCATATTATCTGTTTCACTTGCAACAAGCCAGGGCACAAGGCAAATGAGTGCTGGAGTGAAAACTATTGGGGTAACAATAACTCAAAAGGTAAGCACCTTAGGTGCTTTGAATGTGGTAAGCATGGGCATGCGGTCAAAGACTGCTGGTATGCTCAAGGAAATCACTTTAATTCTAAATTTGTCAGATTCCCTGCAAATAGAAATTTTTTGGGCAGAAATAAAATTATTTTTAAAGGAAAGACACTTGTATGTTCTGAATGTGGAAAACCTGGCCACCGAACTTCTGAATGCTGGTGGACAGGTAATGGTAAATCAAAATTTCATGCAAGTAACAGAAATCTTCATGCTAAATCACATGGATTCCATGATTATACAAATGTTCACAAAAAGAATTCAAGAGCTGTTACATCATGCAGATACTGTGGAAAATATGGCCATTCCATGGATAGTTGTTACATAATGGATCATGATGATAACATGGCTAAAAGATTGTTCAGAACACCTGTTAGGGCTAATTCAGGACCCAAGACTTCTTGGGTTCCTACAAGATCAAAGTGATTGCTTTGCTGCAGGTGTGCCTTGGAATGAATAAAGGGGGATTAATAAGCCAAGGCACTCAAGAATGAAACCCCCAGGATTGCATTATTCAGGTCAGTTCTGAAAAACTGTGTTTAAATTTCATCATCTGAAATTGTTGAAATGCTTGTCTGATTTCTGATGTCTTCTTCTTGTCTAGCTGATCAGTCTGCATTCCAGACTGAGCTACTGAATTTAATTCTGCATAAATTTGATGTTCTTCTTCTGCCATCTATTGCACTAAGTTTGAATGGGTCATCTAGTGCATGTAGTCTGCATGTATTTCAATGCATATAGGACTTCTTTGCACTGCATATCTTCGCATAACTTTGGTATATAAATGATAAGCTACTAAAAGGCAGGGAAATCTGCCTCGAGGTTCTTACTATGTGTAAGATGGTCCTTAAGACCAGATTCTCCGCCAAGTACCAAGGGTCTAGTTTTCATATAGAGCAGTGTACTGAATATCATAAACTTTGAAAAATCTAAAAATTTGAAATGAAATTGATGCATATGATAAATTCTCTCTCTGATTGAACAAAGCATGAATTCTTCTTGAGCATATTCTAAAATCATGAGCATTTCATTAATTGTATTTCATGCACTTTGTCAGGGGGAGTTTGACTGATGTTGCATATGAAGAGTAGTGCAGTTGAAATACCTAAAACGAAATTTCATTGCATCTAGACAGGGGGAGCATTTAGAATTGGTGTTTTGATTGTCTCATTTTGAACACCTCTTGTCTAGTAATTGATCAACTCTCATCTGATGTCATATTTCTCTCTCTTGAAAATGGATTCTGCCTTCTATTTGTTGAGTTGTTAAAGAAGAGTTTCCTTCAACTCTCTTCATGATACTACCTGTCAGCTGATCTGCCTGAATTCTAGACTCAGCTACAGTGTGTTGATGTACACTCTTCTGAAACATTTCTCTATTGGTGATTCACTCTTCCACCATCTTATGCTCAACCTTCATATATCTCTCAGCTGGTGTGACTAATTTGTTTCTACTGTTGATTGTTGGTCAGCTAAATTTATTGTTCTGATCTGAGGAACTTAAGCAACATGTCATGCAATTCAGTTTGAGAACTTTGTAGAAATTCCTATCATATAGGTTTAAGAATTATCACTGAATCAGACTGATATAAGATTAATGTATTCTCAGATTCGTAATTAAAAGAATTAAAAATATCTGAATAATAAGGTTTAATAAACGTTAACCACATGTGTCATGTAAACCTTAGATTCTCTCATTTGTCTACTTTGGTAGAGATACATAGAGTGAGTGATGTGGTTAAACATTAACTTGAGAAATGTTGACTAAATGAAAAATTGTGAATTCAGAGCAATGTCTTAGTCACTGAGAAACTGGGTTCTTTATCAATGAAATAAAGTAACTTATGTCATGAGGTGCGATAGTTATCTCTGATGAAAATTTACTGAAAATCTGACAGAGCAATGGCATGCCTGTGTTGAGTAACTGGGGAGTCTGGCCTCTAATAAAGGTGTCTCCTCATGTAAAAAGACACTCATATTGCTAACTCTGTTCTCAAAGCTGAGAGGCAATGACAGTTATCCCACTGAGTAACTGGGTCACTTCACCTAAGACGTGTTGTGCCTCATGTAAAAAGGTGATGATCAACCTAAATTGCTCAAAAAAAATATAATGTGCTTCAAATGAAAATATATTGAAAAGTCTGTCAACTCATATTCTTGAAAAGGTGTTTAACATCAATACTAATCTGTGTAACTCTTAAAAGAGTCATTGAGATCATGTGTGTAAGATAAAGATGATTGATTTTGAGTGTTATCTGAATATTTAGTTCACCTTTATTAAAATTTGGATTCAGATATGAGTATTGAGTTTAATCTGAAAAATTTGGTATACATCATAATTAAATCAGATTGGTTAAGTTGCCACTTCATAACCCTTTATGAAAGAAGAGTCTATACTTCTCAAGACTTATTGAAGTGGTGCAAGCATTAAAATCCCTCATGATCAGATTCTTTCCAGATAGCCTGATCAACATAAATCTTGATATTGATTATTCATTGAGATGTCTTGTGATGATTGTTATCTACTCTTGCCTTTCTATCATCAATCACTTTACTCTCCACACTGTTGGAATCTTCCATCTTGTTTTGCAATAAGTTCTGGTTCTGTGGACTTTCCACCTGTTTCATTCTGTTCATGCATATGTGAGGTACCACAACCAGAGTTTGGATTGATTGTAATGGCAGATTTCAGATTGATTTATTGGATAACCAGAGTTCATTCATGTGCTTCAGGGGGAGTTATGGGTCATCTGCTTTTAAGGGGAGAGCAGTACATCTTGCATGTTGATAGGGGGAGAGCTATTTCATTGTCATAAGGGAGAACCTCATTTTAATGAACCATGATTCATTCTCGGACTTTGTGTGCTGAATTTTGTCTCTCAAACCATTTCCTCTCTTTTTGATTATGTCAAAGGGGGAGAATAGTTTGACGAGTCAGTGTGACTCATTATGTTGCCATCATCAAAAAGGGGGAGATTGTTGTGCCCCTTGTGCTTTGATGATTATGTGGTGTTTTAATGATAGCAACATAAATGAGTCACCATATTATTTTGCTCAGAACATCACATTGAATGATAGCAACATGAATGCATATGACTGATTTATTCTGCGGAGAATGCATGAGTGTGTTATATCTGATCTGTTCTGTGGAGAATGCATGAGTGTGCTAGCTCTGTGGGTCGACCCCCTTCTTAGATGGGTCGACCCCCTTCAAGTCTTTACATCAGATTCGCATTGAGTCTTTACATCTCATAGGAAGTTCAGTTGGCATCAACCCATTGAGTCCACGAGGTTGACGTAGCCTTGAAATGCCTCAGATGGCTTTGAAGATAAGGCTGGATGCGTTGACGCATGGGATCACTGCGTGGACCCGTAGAGTCTATACACTACTTTGTGTTGTGTTTGTGCATCGTTTAGAACACAAGTATATACATCCATGCATCATGGGTCGACCCCCTTCTTAGATGCGTCGACGCCCCCAGATTTCCAAGTCTATACACTCGTCTTCATGCATAGCAGAGTCTATACAGTGCAGCTCATATAACTTGCATGTCTATACATTACATTGTGGCGTTTGTGCTCAAAGTCTATACATTGCATGGCAAGCCCAAAGTCTATACATTGCTGTATTGCTTGCATTTGTAAAGTCTATACATTGGCTGTTGACCTGCAGCATCAACACAAGTCCAAACATTGCATCGTTGTGTTAAGTCTATACATTCACATTGTCTGCATGTCTGCACGCTAAAGTCTGTACAGAGTCTGTGTCTGTTTGACCAGCAAGTCTGCACAACGTCCGTCTCATTTAGCGTCTAAGGCATTGTCTATACACTGGACTTGAAGTCTGTACATTGAGCGTCTCATGCAAGTCTATACAACACATCAGACTAAGTCTGTACATTGAGCGTCTCATGTAAGTCTATACAATGCATCAGCAAGTATGTACATTGGACTGTGTTAGGCAAAGTTTGTACATCAGACTGTTTCAAGTGAAGTCTGTACAGCGTCATGCATCATTCTTCAAAGTCCATACACTGCACTGTTGCTTGCTCGAGGTGAAGTCTGTACATCCGTCAGTGAACTTCGAAGTCTATACACTGGGATCTTTACCTACGTTCAGTTCTGCAAGTCTGTACATTGGGCTTTCATGATAAGTCTATACATCTTTGAATTGTGCAAGTCTGTACATCGTTGCTTTGCCAAAGTCTACACATTGTGAACCTTCAAGTCTGTACAGAATTTGCTTCGCTCAAGTCTGTACATCGTCCAATTGTCTTTGGCAAGTCTTCACATCGTGAAGTCTATACACTCGATTGTCTTGCATTGCATCAAGTCTGTACATCCTTTCCTTTGGCAAGTCTGTACATCGTTCATGAAATCTGAACAATGAGCAAGTCTGTACATCGGACTAGTCTGCATCGGCTAAGTCCATACATTGTCTAGTGCATTGCATGCATCATTCATGAAGTCTGTACATCGCACAGCATTCAAGTCTACACATTGTGCATCATTTTAGTTGAAGTCTGTACATCGTGCATCTAGTGTTTCAAGTCTATACATTGTTGCACGTTGTGTCTGTCTAAGTCTTCACAGTGCTTCTTCATGCATTGAAGTATGCACATTGCTGCATGCTCATCAAGTCCATACACTGGCATGTCTTTACATTGCCTAGTCTATACACTGGATGCTGAATGTTCTTCAAAGTCTGCACATTGCATTACACTTCAGCAAGTCTGTACAGCGGTTGCCTTCATATAGGAAGTCTGTACATCGCATAGCTCTGCATATATGAAGTCTATACAGTCTGAAGTCTATACACTGCAGTCGAGTTCACAAAGTCTATACAGTCTAAAGTCTATACACTGCATCCTGCAATGTCTGTACAGGGTTTTAGACTTAAACTGATAACTTGATTCTCTATCTGACAGGCACTCTTCGTGAAGCCTAATGAAGGCACGTGATCCAAGGAAGGACAAGGTGCCCAAATTATGACACGTGGAAGCAGCCCAGCCAGGATGCTACCAGGTGGTCGAAATGCCTCGGTTCTGGTGCAATTCTTTGGGCGGGAAATGTGGAAGCCACACGACCCTATCCACCCTACTGCTCTATATAAATGAAGACTCCTTTGTCTGAAGAAGATTCATCAAGAGGCAAAGTCTATACAGTGAGAGTGATCGACTGAAGGAGAAGATAGCCTGCACGATCCTTTGAGAAAGAATAGAGAAGCAGAAGAAGCAGAGAAAAAAAAGAAAAAGAAGAGAAAGAGAGAGATAGAGAGCTCGAGTAGAGTGTGAAGAGAAGAAGAAGAGAGGCAGGGAAAAGCTTCGTTCTGAAGATCTGCCTTCACTGGACCGTGGATCAAATCCAGGCCAGTCAGCTCATTCTGAGCCACATTGTGCTTCATTGTTTACAGCCTTCCGATTGCTGTTTATTTCTCATTTTCCTGTTTTCTTTTTGAACATTTCTTCAAGCTGTTTGTCAGCATTTGCAATGGAGGATTCCACGGGACGGCTAAGCTGTATTGCCTAGCAGAACAAGCTGTGAGGCTCAGCAGGCGAGGAGGATTCCTCGGACAGCAAGCTGTGAGGCTCAGCGGATTGTATGGCAAGCTGTGATGCCCAGCTGTTCAAGCTGTGAGTCAGCGGAATCCACACTCGGGTTGAGTGTGGGGTGGATGTAGGTCTGCATGACCGAACCACCTAAAAATCATTGTGCAGTGGTTTGATCTCTTTATGAGTGTGGCGCTAGATGAATGCATAGGGTCGATATGGTTTGATTTTCTATATGTGTTCATCTCATTGCTGCGCACACTATATGTTTGACTGTGGTTTGATTTCTCTATCTGTTGTTGCTTCCGCTAGGTGAATGATTAGGTGTGTTCCACCTATTTGAGTACTGGTTCAACAGAAGACTAGTTTAGTTTCTTTCAGGTTGTCTTATTTTGTCTTGTTAGCTTTCTAGTGAGCATTAGATTTTAATTGGGAGAAACTTTTTAAAGGGTATATTCATTCACCCCCCCCCTCTGAATACATAGCACCGAACCCAACAGCAGAGACCTTCCCTTGGGAGGCCATAGTGACCAGATCCTCGGGTGTGTAGCGGGACAGAACGCTGATCAGTTCTTGATCCTCGCACAGAGATAGTGTGGGAGCCCTAAGGCTAGATTGATCATGATCGCTATGGGAGGTTGCCGAGTCAACATGAGCAACTTCATTCGGCAAAGTCGAGAACATGCCTATGAAGGCACCTGGATGGCTATCCTCTATTTCAAATAGGGGATTTGCCTTAATCTCAGATTCATGTGGGGGAACAAACTCCTCCTCATGGTAGAGGTTTGTAAAGACATGCTCTATTAACACAAATCCTACTTGATTTCAAATTGTTTGAACTTGGGGATTAAATGCATTATCAAGAGGATGTGGTTTTCCAGAGCAAACAAATTTTCACAGCAACGCCCACAATTCTTTTTTTTTTTTGAGTTCTCTCGTGAGAAGAGGAGAAGTTCTAAGGTGAAGGTCGAATGCTTCGGGGAACCTAGCAGGGACTCACTCACTCAACCTTAGGTATTACTATCATGACTTCGTGAGTACAACCCGCCTAATGACCATGTGGGAACCCATAGTTCGCGAGGACTTATGAAGGTTCCCGATTGAAAGGGACTAGTTACACCCAGGTGGGAATCCCAGGGTCAAGAGTCCGATCCAATGGGAGGGTGTTCCTACAAATGTGATGTCAGGTCTTCCTAAGCCCACCCGCGCATTAACCTGTAACAGAAGTCAAACAAGCAATAGACAACAAACGAACTAAACAGAAAATTAAAAACAGAGCTAGACGGAACTAGGTAGGACGTAGCCAGAGTTGTAGCCGTTGGAGGGCCAAGGCGGCCAACTTGATGGACACTCAGGGAAGCTGGGCGGCCAGACTATAGGCCATCAAGATCTTGGTAGGCAGCCTGTAACACCCCGATTTTTTAAAATCTGAAATTTAATTGAAATAGTGAATTTTTAATTTAGATAAATGAATTTCAGAAATTAATATTATATTCCTCAGTGAATAGTGCTATCGTAATTTCGACTTTCTCACAAAAATCTAGAAAAATAGTAAATTGATAGAGAATGATTTCTGAAACAACTTTGCTTTCTTGAGTTTTATCAGTAAAAATCTGTAATTAGATCTATTTATTGTTTAAGTGAGTTTCATTAAATAATATTTTATTCCTTGGAATAGTACCATCGAAAATTCTTCTACTTGATAAAAATCCAAAAAAATGGTAAACAGGTTAAGGTCGATGTAGTTAACAACTTTGCCTTCTAGGCTTGACCCATTAAAAATCCGTGGTTAGATCTATTTAGTGTTTAAGCCCAAAAGTGCACACTTTTTGACCCTCACCTAACCTTGTTTTAAAACGCAAAATTAGGGCTTAATACCCAACCAAATTAGCCCAAACTGGAGGCAAATGGACGGTCTTGATTAAAGGATCAAAAGCCCTCTATCTATTTCTCGAAACCCTAACCCTAGAAGGCGCAGTCGGTCGAGTTTGATTGAGTCAACCTTTTCGACGCCGTTTTTAACACGTCTCTTGCCCGGTCGAATTCTCCCAGCTCAGAACTCTCCAGAAGATGTGTGACCTATAGATAGAAAGCCCTTCGAGTCTAGTTTCTTTTGGTGGCTGTGGTGTCGGCAGAAGAGTCAGATCTGGGGAGATATCCGACGATTACTGAAGGTGTGTCGGCAGGCCGTCATCTACCTTCTTCCTTCCTTGTTTCTTTGATTGAGGTAGGAATTCTCAACCAAAATTCAATCATGAATACATCATCTTTTCCCTCTTGATGAGATCTATCCATTGGGAGTGAAAGCCCCAATTTTTATCAGGTATCTAGGGAGCTATTGTGATTTTTATGAAGGTTATCATGTTCGTTCTTCATATCTAGCACCTTATTTCAATCTGCAATTGAGGTAGGTTCTCTCGGGCTCAAACAGCATATGATATATAAAAATGTTCAGCATCATGTCCTCTTTCTTTTGGTATATGAAGCCCTAAATTCCATTCAGCATGTCTAGAGAATTTCTGTTCGTAGTAACAGCATGATTAGACCTAGTTTTGATATGTTCTTCCGAGTTGATTTCTGATTTCGAAGTATTAATCCTGATCCACATAAACCATATCATATATGGTTGGATCCAGCATCGAAGAAGCTTTCTTTTGGTGCAAGAAGCCCCAAATTTCGTTCTGTATATTGAGAGAATTTTACGTTTTAGTCACAGCATGTCATAATTAGGGTTTCCCATGTTCTTACCTTAATAAATCTCGATTTCAGCAAGATATTATGAAATTGGCCTTACTGTTAGATAGTACTCTCTGTTAGCTTTCCAACAGTACCAAAATTCCCTTATTTGGAGCTCATTTCCATGATTTATTAGCATTTTAGTGCAACCCTATCAAACCCCTTAGCTTCCCGGCGTTCATTGGACGCGGAAGGGATGACCGGAGACGACCAGAGATGGACGGTCGCACGATAGACCACACAACTCAAGCCCAGACCTGACACTGGCTTAGTCAGTAGTTAAACGGTTCCAAACTGACCACACAACTGGTTGGACGGTTCCAAACTGACCACATAACAAGATAAACGGTCCGTAGGTGACCACATAACCCCCTGGAGGATAAACGGCCAGAAAGTGACCACATATCCCTGTGACCGTGGGATGGGCGGTCATCTGAGAGCCGCCCAACCCATGGGCGGTCATCTGGGAACCGCCCAACTACTTGGGCGGCCAGCCTAGGGCCGCCCAACTCCCAGACCCTCATTTGAGCCCCGTTTCAGCCCCTGTTAAGCCCGATAGTTATACGGTCCATCCAGAATCGTTTATCCCCACAGATAGTGACTTAATACATGTTCTAATTGATTCATTTTCATGTCATTAATGGTACTTAGTAAAATAGAAACCCACATAATTAGTGATTCATTATGCAACTAAATTTCTGTTAATTGCTTGTTATTCGTGCCTACGCGACTTACGCGATCTTGTTCACTAGCTTATCACCTTGAATCATTCTTTTTGACATCTTAACTTAATGTTTAACTTAATCCTTGTTAATTTGGCTTGGAATTAGGATTAATATGGTCATTAGCTTACTGTTTAGTTGCTGTACTACAGTAGAACATCGTGTTTAACTTTCTGACTTTTTAGCAAGTCGTTGGCCGATTAGCGTGCTAGTATGGGTTTTACCCCCGGAAACTCTATCCGGCGGTCTTACCATCATCTTGAACTTTGTTATACCCCTGTTAAGAACCTGTTTAACCTCCAGCATACATCGTTTTATGTGTTTAAACCGCTGGTTTAAGGTTTGGATCAAATCGGACGATGAGAGGCATGCGCGGTTAGTAGTTGACCGCATATCCTCTTCGGCGGCCCGATTATGACCGCATATCCTTATACGGCCCAGTAAGGACCGTATATCTTGTTCTTGGGCCTTAATGTCTTCTGGACATGAGCGGCCCAGATTGCACCGTTCATACCTTAGAGCGGCCCACTGTCAGTCGTTCTTTCTTGACCTCGCGGGCTGAGTTTCAGTCTAATTCCTGTATGTACGGCCCTGTGTTAACCGTATATACCCTTGAGCGGCTCTCTTATGACCGCACATCTCTTGGAGATGAGTTTGACCGTGTTTTGTACTCTTGAATCCAAGGACAAGATTAGTCCTTTAATCTGAACATAAGACAGTAATTCCTCTGATTATATTGGCCATTAAAAATTGACGGAATGTCTAGAAGGAGTGGGCTTTGGATCCACTAAATCATTGCCAGCGCACCAGGGGCCCGGTCTGGTCCTGGGGAGAGCGCCCGAAAAATTACTGAGCCCATGGGATGCTAATGACATGGTGAGGCATTGCACCGAAATACTTGTTTGATTGTGCGTCTAGGACTATGACAAAAATATCTTGTTACTTGTTACTTGATCGTGATTAAATTGATATTACTTACTGGTTGGCCAATTCTTTATTACTATCTCCTGTTGTAAATTCTTGTACTTGTTATCTCGTTAATTCTTGGCATCTTATATTTCTTGACCTTGCAAGATCTTGTTATTTTGTTGTTTCATTATATCGTTATCGTCATTTATTTCTTTCTTAGTATTGCATACGAAAATGTAATTTACTTGTTAATCACTTAAACTATGCCTGATGATAGAGTATAATTCCTACTGAGCTTTTGCTCACCCCTACTTCCAACCCTTTTCAGGTTATGCGAGTATCGATACGTTGCAATTGGGAAACGGATCAGTGTGATCGAGTGGAACCTGGAACCTAGAGTTGGAGTCTGCTCTTTCATTTTCTTGAGTCTAGCTGGTCTAGTTATTTATTTTTGTTATTTATTTTGAATCTTTTATTGTAAGAGTGTGTCAAATTATACTTTTAATATTAATAAGAGCTTGTATTTTCAATAGGTGTGTCTGGCCTCTTTGTATTTTATTGTGATTATTTATCTTCCGCTCTTGTTATCATGACTTGTCTCTTGCCACGTTCCGAGCATCGCTTCCCGCTGCTATCGGTTCGGGGCGTGACACAGCCAGCCTGTGGCCATTCTCAGAGGGCTTGGGCGGCCAGCACTTGGGTCGCCCAGATGTTTAGGCGACCAAAGATGTGGCATCCTTCCACCTTCAGACAGAGTTAATCTAATGCAAAAAATAAACAAACATGGGCTCGTAAATCTCAAACTTTCAGCACCGTGATCGTCAGAGAGCTGTACGCGCTGAAAAATCGGGTGATGGGGGTGGAAGTTGGACCCCACCCCCTCTTCTGCTAGGTGCTGCTGGGACGCCTGTAGTGCACAGGTTAGAAAATGAAGAATTTAGTGATCACCAAAGGCTTATACCTGAGCCTCACAGGACTGGATGATCGCGTAAGGATGCCTCAAGTAGGGAGTTTATGGGGACCCGACTTCTCCATGCTCAGCTGGCCAAGAACGGAGAGCCCTGCATAGTCCAAGTTGCTGAAAGTCCTGCGAGCAATGTCAAAACCCAAGAACACAAAAGAAAAGAAAATGCCGATTCAAACTATGAAGTGCAGTAAAAGTTTGAAATAATGTAAAGATGTAGAAATAATGCTGGCGAGATTACCTAGGGGATGGTTGGGAAGGGGGGATGATCGAGACTTTCAACCACCCACCTTTTCGATTGTTTAAGTTTAAAACCTCTATAGGAGGGGATCTAGGAGTTGCCTAAGATGTAATGAAAATGAGAGTGCACGCGGGTGTATGTAAACAAAAGCAATGGAAAAGTAGAAAGCAAACCAAGAGGTGGCCAAAGTGTTGGCCGCCTAGAAGCTGAGGCGGCCTGATCGATGGGCCACCTGCCTTCTGAGTGGACGCAGGCTTGGTGATGCTCAGAGAAGCTGAAGTGATTTTCCCTTGATCTTCCTTCCTCTCCGAACACTTTCCTCCTCGAAGAACTATCCCTCCGTCTATCCCTTCCTTCGGCTCTTCCATCTCGGGAGAAGCTCTCCAAAAATCTACTCACCTCTTCCCAATTCCTTCTTGATCCTCCTTCGACTCTCTCTCTCTCTCTCTCTCTCTCTCTACCTTCTTTGAAGTTTTTTCCCTGGGACTCCCTTCTAGGGGCTTCCATGATGCGGGACGGGACGCGAACCTAGGACTCTAGCTCGCGGACGTCCCTAAGCGAGGGAAATGTGTGGATCTGCGCGGTTGAGGAACCGACAATGAATCTCGGGTATCGACTTTTCCGCGTGCTCGGATCGAGTCACAGGACGGGTTCCACTCACTCACTCTCGCAGCGGTTATAAAAGTATAACGAGCTAAGTTCCTATCACTCATGCAGCAGCATATGAAAATATACGAGATAAACAAAATGCCAAAGTAGGGAGTGGACACGATACCTCCATGCTCCGGGCATGGGGAAGATGACCCCGGTCGAAACTCGTACTCCCAGTGTACAATAATTAATTAATTACATCAGTTATTTCTATTGTCCACTCCATGTAGGGAGGTAAAGGGCTACAGTGGGACTGATGGGGACATCACCTCCCGTGCCCACACTCACGGCCCGACTCCTCTCCCTGGAAGCATCCGACATGGTCTAGTCATTTATCTTGAGTCATATGTTGTATTTCCTCATTTTTTATTTGAATCATACCATTGTAATTTTCCTTTTATTTGAGTCATGTACCTAGGTTAATGAGTCATCTACCTAAGTTGAGTGTCATAGGGTTGATTAAATTAGTTAATGGGCCCAATTCATTAGGCTAGGCCCAGGGGCCCCCACTACAAGAAAAAGTGGCAATAGCGACCGAATTAGAGACCGAATAAATCGGTCGCTAGTCGGTCCCAAATAGCGACCATATAGCGACCGATATAATCGGTCGCACGTCTGAGACCCATTCTGCGACCGAAATTATTTCGGTCTCTAATCGGTCGCTGATCTTGCGACCGAATTTATTTAGGTCACGAAGCGGTCGCTGATCACTCATCTCCCCCCCCCCGCCACCAGCTCCCCCCCCTCCCCCCCGCGTCCCCCCCCTCCCCCCTGCGGCCCCCTCCCGCCCGAGCCCCCCTCCGCCCGAGCCCCCCCTCCCCCTGCGGCCCCCTCCCGCCCGATCCCCCCTCCGCCCGAGCCCCCCCCTCCCCCTGCGGCCCCCTCCCGCCCGAGCCCCTCTCCGCCCTAGCCCCCCCTCCCCTCCCGTCCGAGCCCCTCTCCGCCCTAGCCCCCCCTCCCCCTGCTGCCCCCTCCCGCCCGAGCCCCTCTCCGCCCGAGCCCCCCCTCCCCCTGCGGCCCCCTCCCGCCGGAGCCCCCCTCCGCCCGAGCCCCCCTCCCCTTGCGGCCCCTCTCCCGCCCGAGCCCCTCTCCGCCCGAGCCCCCCCTCCCCCTGCGGCGCCCTCCCGTCAGAGCCCCTCTCCGCCCTAGCCCCCCCTCCCCCTGCTGCCCCCTCCCGCCCGAGCCTCCTCTCCGCCCGAGCCCCCCCTCCCTCTGCGGCCCCCCCCGCGACCAGCTCCCATCGGCGGTGGACGGACGACTGCGAGCGGCGTGGCGAGCGGCGGTGGACGGACGACCGGCGTGGCGAGCGGCGGTGGACGGACGACTGCGAGCGGCGGCGGGGACGGCCATCGGAGGTAAGTGAGGCGGACCCCCGCGGAAAGCCCCCCTCCGCCGGAGCCCCCCCTCCCCCTGCGAGCCCCCTCTCGCCCGAGCCCCCCCCTCCCCCTGCGGCCCCCTCCCGCCGAGCCCCCTCCGCCCGAGCCCCCCCTCCCCTTGCGGCCCCTCTCCCGCCCGAGCCCCTCTCCGCCCGAGCCCCCCCTCCCCCTCCGGCGCTGCTCTCCCCTCCCCATCTGGTTTCCCCCTCCGGCGCGGCTCTCCCCTCCCCATCCGGTCCCCCCTCCGGCTCCGATCCCCCCTCCGCAGGGCCCCCCCTCCGGCTCCGCCCCCCCCTCCGCAGGGCCACCCCTCCGGCTCCGGTTCCCCCTCCGCAGGGCCCCCCCTCCGGCTCCGGGCCCCCCTCCGGCTCCGGTCCCCCCTCCGCAGGGCCCCCCTCCGGCTCCGGTCCCCCCACCGGCTCCGGTTCCCCCTCCGCAGGGCCCCCCCTTCTGGTAAATCATAATTAGTTTTCGTCAAATTTATATTTTTTAAAGTGGATTATTTATTCAAGTATTTACAAATATTTTTAAATGAAACGAGTTTATGTCCAAACAACATCGATTTATCTCTTTTAATTAAAAAGACATGATTCCATACAAGGGCGATTTGTCAATGCTTATTGGGATAACATTATCAGATATCAGATTTTCACTAAAACAACCAATCACAAGGATCTCACAATCCTTTGAAAAGGGAATAGTTTCTGTCAGACATACATAGTTACCATGATGGATCCACTGTTTGGTAGAATCATTCCTCTCATGTGATATTTTTTTTCTTTTTCTACTTCTTGTGGGGTTTGGTAGAGTGGGAAAGAAGGAATGAGGATTAGGTGCTGTTGATGACTTTTTCTTTCCCTTCTTCTTGTTTGTTTTCTTTTGCACCTTTTGAGTTCCAAGCACACATGGTGGTGGGTCATGAGAGTAGGGATTGCATGTGCATGTGGTTTGGGGCTCAGGGGATGCTGATCATGTACTTGCTTTCACAATTAGACAAGCTAGTCACATTGGGGTTCCTTAATTTCCATTTGTGTACATGCTCCCAATTTTAACCATTTTTGAGCCTTCTTCTGAGCCTTAATTGGCTACATTATGTTGATACTGGGCGGTTTGATGCTGGGCGGTTTGATCACGTAACCTTATTTAGATGCTGGGCGGTTTGATCACGTATCTTGCAATATATCCATGCTCTGTCTAATCAGAATACTGTGTCTGAAGACCACTGTTCCGTTGTTTATTTTTTCTTTTTTGTTATTTAGACTTGTAGCATTTCTAAAATAGTAATTATATATGAAGCTAGAGATAGTTGGGTGTTACTTGCAGCATTTCCAGCACATTCATAAGAGCATGAATTTTATTTTAACATGTTACTGCTATGTTTTTAGAATGTGTTATTATCTTGTCAATATTTAATTAGTTGGGTGTTGTATGTGAGCTGAGATGCGTGGGTGCAACCTAACATTGCACGCATCTTAGGAGAGCGTGTTAAACCCGTGTCAATCAATCTACCCGTTCAAGACTTTGGGATTGATGTGCACGTTCTCATTTTGAATGATGAGAATGTGTATATCTAACTCAAAGTCTTGAATTGTCCCGTTTGGACAGTCTGTGAATGTTTGATCGCACTTAGGTGGTTAATTACTATATGTGTTTGTGTTGTTTGTTAAAAATTTTGGCTGGATGCGTCTTCTCACTCCTCTCTGATATACCTTTATTGATTTTGATTAATTTCTTAACCACTTATTAGTAAGTGTTTAAGAAAATTTCTTAATCAATAAATATTTTGTGGTATATCGGAGAGGTGTGGGGAGATGCTGCCGAAATTTTTAGCAAATAACACAACACATATAGTAATTAATCGTGCGATCAAACCTTCACAGATGGGTTAAAAAGTGAAAATCTAAATGATATTTCCGTCCTATTTAAAATGGCAGAGATGGAGGATGTGAGGAAAGGGTTGGACTTTTTATTTTGTTAAACATGTTAAAGTTTTGTGTGTTTACATTTCATTCGCATAGGGAAAATGTCTGAAGATCGTTCATGGATGTACCGTAGACTAGTTGATCAGGTGGTGTCTATGGAATTTAAAAATGGAGTTGAGAGATTCATTCAGTTTGCTTTGAGAAATCCTATTGAAGCTGTAGATTGTGAGGGTCGTATCCGATGTCCTTGTGTAGTCTGTAAGAATTTGAAGTGGCTGACAACATGGGATGTACAACGTCATTTATACAGAAAGGGGTTTGTTAAAGATTATACAAACTGGATATGTCATGGTGAAACATTGTGGTCCTACGAGCCTGCCAATAGAGGAAGTGGAAGTTCATATGTTGATATGGTCATAGATGCTGCTGGTCCAGAATTCAATGTTCATGAGGAGCATGTACACAATGAAGAACCGCCAAACAAGACAGCTGAAAGATTTTATCAGCTACTCAAAGATGCTGATGAGCCATTGTGGAATGGATGTCAAAATCACTCTCGACTGTCTGCGGTGTCACAATTATTGAACTTGAAATCTGAATTTCACATCAGTGAGATTTGTTTTGATCGTTTGTTACTGATTATCAAAAGTATGTTGCCACAAGATGAGAAATTACCTGAAAATTTTTATCGTGCAAAGAAGATGGTCACTGACTTAGGGCTTGGATATGAGAAAATAGATGCATGTCCTAATCATTGCATGCTATATTATAATG
Source organism: Amorphophallus konjac (assembly GCA_022559845.1). Lineage (NCBI taxonomy): Eukaryota > Viridiplantae > Streptophyta > Magnoliopsida > Alismatales > Araceae > Amorphophallus > Amorphophallus konjac. Next base: position 247,867,145 of record CM040126.1, read on the forward strand.
AGGATAAAAGTAAGGTATCATGTTCCATATGTGGTCATGATAGATTCAAGCCTAAGAAAGGGGACAATTCAAAGCAAAAAGATATACCATATATGTCATTGCGGTATTTTCCTATTGCACCGAGATTGCAGAGAATGTATATGTCACCAAAGATAGCTCAACATATGAGATGGCATGCGGAAAGAGTACGTCGACAACATAATGTAATCAGTCATCCTGCAGATGCCGAAGCTTGGAGTCACTTTAACCGTGCTCACCCTACTTTCTCAAAAGAGTCGCGTAATGTAAGGCTGGGTTTATGTACTGATGGATTCAATCCATTTGGAGGTTCAGTGACTTCCTACTCTTGCTGGCCAGTTTTCGTGACACCATATAATCTTCCGCCAAATATGTGCATGAAACGAGAGCATTTATTTCTATCATTATTGATCCCTGGTCCAAAAAATCCTGGGAAAAAACTAGACATATATCTCAGGCCGTTGATTGATGAGTTGAAATTGTTATGGACTGATGGGGTTACTACCTATGATGCATCCAGAAAACAAAATTTCACTATGAAGGCTGCATTGATGTGGACAATAAGCGACTTTCCTGCATATGGAATGTTATCTAGCTGGAGCACTCATGGAAAACTAGCATGTCCTTACTGTATGGACAGTTCCAAATCATTTGTACTTAAGCATGGTGGCAAGTCATGCTGGTTTGATTGTCATCGACGATTTCTACCAAGGGACCATCCGTTTAGAAGGCAAAAAGATGCATTCTTAAAGAACAGAATTGAATTGGAAGAAGCTGATTTTGAACGGTTGTCTGGTCCACATTTAGCAGCAAGTGTACAGAACTTACCAGATATAGCACAATTGTCGAGCAGCACAAGACAGCTCCCTGGATTTGGGAAGGATCACAACTGGGTCAAAAAAAGTATCTTCTGGGAATTGCCTTATTGGTCAACTCTTCTTATACGACATAACCTCGACGTCATGCATGTTAAGAAGAATGTCTTTGATAATGTGTTCAACACTATTATGGACATAAAAGGCAAAACAAAGGATAATGTGAATGCTCGTTTAGACGTGAAAATACATTGTAAACGTCCAGAACTGGAACTTATTGATAGAAATGGTAAAACAGTTAAACCGAAAGCAATTTACGCCCTTGGAGCTGCACAGATTAAAGAAGTATGCTTTTGGCTAAAACAATTGAGATTTCCAGATGGTTATGTGTCTAACATTGCTCGTTGCGTGAATACAAATGAGGGGAAAATATATGGAATGAAAAGTCATGACTATCATGTGTTCATGCAGAGGTTGTTACCTATTGTATTTCGTGATATGATGCCGAAGCCGATATGGGGAGCAGTGACTGAGTTAAGTCAGTTTTTCAAAATTTTATGTGCATCAGAGCTCAGGTATGAAGATGTGGAAACTATTGAACAGAATGTGATCACGACAGTTTGTAGATTGGAAAAGATATTTCCACCCTCATTCTTTGATTCAATGGAGCACCTGCTTATACACTTACCATATGAGGCTAAAGTAGGAGGGCCAGTACAATTTAGATGGATGTATCCATTTGAGAGGTAATATATATATATTTTCTCCTCATACTTCAATTAGATGTTGATGTGTTTTTCATTATCTTATGAACATTCTGGTAGGTGCATGCATGAATTGAAAATGAAAGTTCGCAACAAGGCAAAAGTAGAGGGTTCCATTGCGGAGGCGTACATTATGGAAGAAATATCAAATTTCTGTTCAATGTACTTTGAACCTGAGGTACAAACTCGTCGTACTCGGCCACCACGTAATGATGATGGGGGAGACTCCGTTCACTCTGAGCGGCTGTCTATATTTAAGTATCCTGGACGTGCGTATGGACGTTCTTCGAGTCGGATGCTAAATGATAGAGAATTGCACTGTGCAGAAATGTACATCCTTTTAAATTGTATGGAGGTTGAACCTTATGTTGCGTAAGTTCTCTACTCACATTACATTGTGTCTATAACTTATTATTTTTCATTCCATCTATAATGCTCCAATGGTCGTAATACAGACAATTTGACTCAGAATTAATCCAAAGATGTCCATATCTCACTGACATGGAGGTTGAAAAAGAACGAGAAAAATCATTTGCTTCTTGGCTGAAATATCGTGTAAGTATTATTACTACTCTTTCTCCTTGTTAGGCCAATGACAAATTCTGACTAGTGTGCTCTCCATATGTAGGTTGAAAATGGTTTTATTACTGATCAAAGAATTCGAGAGAGTAGTTATGGCCCATCGAAAGTTGCACGTACATATCCAGCATTTATTGTGAATGGGTATAGATTTCACACTAGACAATATGGGCAGAATAAGTCAACAATGAACAGCGGGGTATGTGTGAAAGGAAGTACATATAATGAAAACGAACGTGATTATTATGGTATTATTGAGGAGATCTTAGAATTGCAATATCTCGGAGATGACAACCATATATTTCTGTTCAAGTGTCATTGGTTTGATCCCAATTCTGTTCGAAATGACACAACATATGGGATTGTCGATATCAGACATAAGTCTAAATTGAATACTTATGATCCATTTATTTTGGCCGCACAAGCCCAGCAGGTCTATTATACAAAGTATCCATCGTCTAGAAATAAAGAAAGAAATGATTGGTGGGCAGTTTGCAAGGTTAAGACAAGGCTTTTCCCGGATTATGAGTTGGATTTGACTGAAACAGTAGAGTTGGATGTGAATGCCGAATTCTTTCAATCAGACTTGGGTGATGATGTAGAGTTGCCTGCTTCTAGTGATGAATCTGTGGAGGCACTGTCTTTATCTAAAGAGAATGAAGTGGAAGAAGTCGATCCAGAACAACCTGAAATACAGTTGGGGGACTCCGAAGAGGAGGAATATATTAGTGATCAAAATGAATCTGATAATGAAGATGTGAATGTTGAATTTGATATATCTCCAACATCTGAAGATGAAATGGAGAATGTTTGATTAATGGTATACAATTTTACCTAAAATTTTAATACTCTGTAACTTTCTTTCTTTCACTATTTGATGAATATGCATGTATTTTATTACCAGTTGAAGATATGGTTCGAGGACGGCGTGGGACTTCTTCAGGTGGGAGGGGAGAGGGTAGCGGGAGGAGATTTACTTCCATTTCTACACCGGTAGTAGGTATGTATACTTTCATGTATAATGCATTGTAGTATTTGTTTAAAATAATTCTTTATGTTTTTGTGGTATCTGATTCTTATCCTTACAGGACCCACGACTTCTGCACCGTTACCACCGACCTCTGCACCGCTACCACCGGTAGTAGGTATGTATACTTTCATGTATAATGCATTGTAGTATTTGTTTAAAATAATTCTTTATGTTTTTGTGGTATCTTATTCTTATTTTCACAGGACCCACGACCTCTGCACCGTTACCACCGACCTCTGCACCGCTACCACCGGTAGTAGGTATGTATACTTTCATGTATAATGCATTGTAGTATTTGTTTAAAATAATTCTTTATATTTTTGTGGTATCTTATTCTTATTTTCACAGGACCCACGACCTCTGCACCGTTACCACCGACCTCTGCACCGCTACCACCGGTAGTAGGTATGTATACTTTCATGTATAATGCATTGTAGTATTTGTTTAAAATAATTCTTTATGTTTTTGTGCTATCTGATTCTTATCCTTACAGGACCCACGACCTCTGCACCGTTACCACCGACCTCTGCACCGCTACCACCGGTAGTAGGTATGTATACTTTCATGTATAATGCATTGTAGTATTTGTTTAAAATAATTCTTTATGTTTTTGTGCTATCTGATTCTTATCCTTACAGGACCCACGACCTCTGCACCGTTACCACTGACAACAGGTAGATTGACGGCCTCTGCACCGCCATCACACATGGCGAGTGGATCTACACCTCCTCCAGCTGAGTCAGGTATGTTCATTTACATTTCTATATTTTTTTGATAGTTTGTTTTATTTATTTTTGTCCATTTCGTATAGTACGTGCTGATGACGAGACGAGTCATCACGAGGGGGAGGGCAGTTATAATGAGACGATGCGGGCAGTGTGGATAAATGAAGGGTATGTAATGCATTATTTTTGTTATCTATTCATCATTGTGGTATTAATATTTTCAATTTCAGGAATAAAATAGAGCCAGCCCAAGCATCACAATTTATTACAAAGTCAATTGAAGCACATTTTCCAGGCCCCATCCGTCGCTTTTCTGATTTTCCGATGGATGTTCGGGATTTATTGTTCACTATGTTCTTGGTATTTATCTTATTTTATCATATTAAGTCATTTTCCTGCTATATTTTAACACACTTATTGTTATGTAACATATAATTTATTTTTTGTTAATATGTAGAGGAATCATCGATTCACAGAGCATTCAGATGAGTTACGTGCTAGATCTGCATGGACAACTACTGCAAGAGCAAATTTCAAACATCTTATGCACAATATCCGAAAAAATGCAGAAAGAGCATGTACAAGTACAGATAAGAACCAATGGAAGGAGCATGGGCCTGTGTGGATGAGAAAGGAGTATTGGACGGAGCTGTGCAACATTTGGGGAACGGAGAAATGGAATGACAATTCAAACAAAGCAAAGCAAAACAGAGCAGCGCATCCTGAAGCGAATGTACACACGGGTGGCTCTGTCTCCTTTGCAACGCATAAAGCGAGATTGGTAAGTACACTTCTACATTTGTATTTTTTTTAATCTAATAATAAACTGTGATTTATTTGAATAACAGGAAGTACAGTTAAAGCGGCCACCTCAATTTCAAGAACTTTTTGATCATACTCATAAGAAGAAAGGGACAAATGCTTACATTAGTGAGAAAGCTCGGGAGGTAGCGGTAAGTGTATACATTAATAGTTTTCATTTAAGATTAAACTGTAGAATAATTTTGTTTTGTTTTTTTGTTTTTTGCAGGACTCATATAGTAGAGGAATGGATGAGAGGTACGGGGATGACAGTCAGCGTCCAGAGTTGGATCCTGACATTTGGGTTGCAGCATCTGGGGCACCCAAGAAAGGCCATGTTTATGGTTTTGGACATAGCTTGGGCACGACTAGGGTGTTATCATCATGCTCGAGTTCGGTCTCACATGCGACCTCTCCATTTACCACACCAGCAGCCCCAGATACCACACCAGCAGCCCCAGATGGTTCTTCCAGTGCCGCCCCGACCATGACTCCAGATATGTTTAGGGCGATCGTCAACGAGACCGTCTCTCAGAATATCTCAACCATCGTCTCTCAGACCGTCTCCCAGATGCTCACAGAATTGGGACTTGCTAGTAATAGAGCACCTCCTGCACCTCCTGCACCTCGTGCACAGCAGCCTCCGGTAAGTATTTTATTTGATTGATTTTCTATTTGTTAACTCTAAATATCATCTTACAAAATATAAGAATTTAGATTGAGGAGGGGAAAATATCATTTTCTTAACTCTATGAACTTGGGTTTGAGGGTCCAAAATTGAAAAGAGAGGTCCAATCAATCCATCGATTGTTCCAACACGACATGGGGGGTGAAAGTAACCTGTAGAAACTGACGGAGTTCAAATTGGACTCCAAATTTGAGCTCGATGCTCAAATTTACATTTCCTAAATAGAACCAAGTTAATCGAGTGTAAGAGGGTCAAAAATAAAGAAATATATGTCCAATTAATTTGTCAATGACTCCAACACGACCGGGAAGGTGAGAGTGACTTGTAGAAACTGACGGAGTCCAAATTGGACTACCGATTTGAGCAAAACGTTTAAAATTGTCATTCGTCAATTTCACTTAAATGAAAAACATCTTGCTTTTAATTTTCAAGAAAAATTGATTTCTTTATTAAGGATTTGATTTTAATTTTTTTAAATGATATACAGGATCATCCGTCGCGAGATGTTAGACGAGACGACGACCAGGATGACACATATGCGGAGGATTTGTGATTTCATTTTAGTTATTTGCATGTTGTCATTTTATTATGGATGTATGATTAATTTGTGTGTTTGTATGTGATGAATTTGAAGTTCGTGGAGATTGTGATTTGTGTAGTTGATTTATATGTTTTTATGAAATTGTTATTTATCAGGTTATTTATTTTATTAAATTGTTATTTATCAGGTGATTTATAGTCGATTATATAAATTTATAAAAAAAATACTGTAAAATTAGCGACCGAATAGCGACTGTCTTCATTATTTATTTTATTAAAGTATTAAAATTAGCGACCGAATAGCGACCGAATAGCGACTGTATATATTAGCGATGGATAATGTGACCGATTTATATCGGTCGCTATCCGCGACTGATATTGCGACCGATAATTATCGGTCGCTATCTGCGACCGATTCTGCGACCGATAATTATCGGTCGCTAACGGCGACCTATTCTGCGACCGATTTATATCGGTCGCCATTTAGCGACTATTATATAGCGACCGACATGTTCGGTCGCTAATAGGTGTCTGTTCGGTCGCGACATGATCTTTGCGACCGATCTGCGACCGAATAGCGACCGAGAGGTCGGTCGCTACTCGCGGTTTTTCTTGCAGTGCCCCCCTACCCCCATGGTTATTTGTCATTGTAGCAAGCGTCAGGGACTTTTTGTAAAATGTGGATTGCCTATATATAGGACCCCATTCCTTCCATTTGAGGTTAATGAAAGAGTATTTGAATTTTCTAGTGTCCAACTTAAATCTTCTTCTTTTGGTGAGAAGCCAATTGAGTGGGTGAGAAGCCCCTATCCCCCTCTCTCTCTACCTCTCTCTCTCTAGGAAGCTATTTTCTCTCTCCTTCACTTTCTCTCTCTAAAACTTGTGCTCCTTTCTCTCTCCTCTCCTCCCAACCACCTTTCTCTCTCTTCCCCCCCTCCAATAACTCATCTCCAACTCCCCACCACCCCACCTTAACTCCACCCCAGCCCCAAGGGAGATTCCATCACTCCCCACTCCACCCTTCAACCACCAACCACCCACTCCCCTTCCCCAAGCACCCTCTCATCTCCCAAGGGAGAATTCCCCACTACTCCCCAAGCCCCCCCTTTACCTTCCCCACACATCTCTTCCCATCCCCAAGATCAGAAATTAATCCCACCCTTAAAACCATTTTCAAATACCCTTTCCCTCTCTCCCTTCCAACCAAATTCGTAGCTCTCCCTCCCTCCACCTCCTAGACCTCCTTCCAGCCCCCATTCTACCACTCCCACACCTTGGCACACCCCCTCCTAGACCCCCTCATAGCCAGGGGTTGCCCCCGCACACATCCACCTCATTTCCTTTCCCATCTACCCCCATTTCCCATCACCTATCACCACTCTGCACAGACAAGTTCGCAGGCAGCAGTGTACCAACAGCTTGCAGAGGCGACCCCGACTTCATCCTTGCGTCCCTGAAGGCCCAAGTGGTACCGTCGGAAGCGTCTCCTTGTCTTCTTCGCGACGGTGGTGGTCTCGTCCCGTTCTGAGTTTGTGGCTGCCCGGAGGAGTCTTCACCGTAGGACTGCACATCTGGTACCAGACAGTCAACTTGAGGCGGCTTGCAGAGGCTCCCACGGCCATCACTTTGAAGATCTGGAGGCAGTGCTTGGCTGAAATCATCTACAATGAGTCTACTTCCAGTATCAAGAAGTGGAACCCCGTTCGACATCCGAAACTGTGATTTCTTGTTTTTCTCCCCCAGGTGCGCAGTTCTGTCTCCTCTGGGACTGAACTGACCGCTGTCCATAGTTTGGTCTCTCCCAATCTGCTCCAACATCATCTGGCATTCCCGTGAGTCTCGTCTCGAAGAGGACTCGACAACGATTCCAACGACTACAGCCACGCTTGATTCAGAGATCAGAAGTGCTCGTTGCGGCATCTTCTTTCAGCTGATGTGGTACCGTAGCAGTCCAGACCATAACTCAGGGTCCCTGTTCACTGCCCTTCCCCAACCAGCATCGTCAACCAGGAAATTCCATAAAAATTGGACGTCAACCTGATCCAACCCTGAAGATTTTTTCACTAGTCTCATAGATAAAAAAATTCGGGAGTGGCCGCAGCAGCATCAACTTCAATTGTCTATCCCCGGTTCCAGAGGGCGGGCAGAACTGGCGTCGTCCATCCGTTTGGCTTCTATTTCAGTTTTCCCCTCCCCGCCCGGCCGGCTTAAAGCCCCTCCCGGCGGGAGGTAGTGTTTGAACATAATTTTGGCTTCCCTTCCCCAAGTTCAACCCCCTTGCATGGGGCATAGTGGTGTAAAACTTTGAACAGGTTCAAGCTACACCGGCGTAGCGTGTGGGGAACCCACGCTTCCCCTCTCGCCCACGTCTCCGAGCGAGACCGGTTTCTTCAAGCCGGTCGAGTAAGTTCTCTACCCTTGCTCTCCTTTGGATGCCTTGTTCCTTCAATATTAGTTCATAAGCTCCGCTGGTCCGTGATAGTGAGCGCCCGGTCCTCAAGCCCCATTGCTTTGAGTGACTGCCATGGGAGAGAGTGTAACCCGTGCCCTTGGCACAACATCGGATCCATTGAATTGGGCCTCCCTACCCTCGGGAGAACCCTTGGCCTTGCTGGCCCTCTACCAGCAAGGGCCCAGCCCTCACAGCCTCCACTCGGCATCCCCGAGTTACCCCGGGTCTTGGGTGAGTGTCGGGTGAGTGGCCGCCGTTATCGGTCCGTTTCGATTGCGAATTATGCTTGCTTGCTAAAATCCAAGAGTGTGTCACATCAAATTGATATCAGAGCAAGTTTTAGACTTATCTTTACAAGTCTAGTCCTAGGGCGCATATGCATTTCAAGTCACACCCGTCATACCCAGCCCCATCACCTTTCCCAAGAGGCACTAATCCTCATGGAAGCTCCGCTGCCAACAAAGTGGGCGGCATCTTAGAAGCCCTGCCTAATGTCCTTGATCGGCTTGAAGACATCACGTTCCGACTCGACCGACTTGAGGGAAATGGTTGTGCACCGAGAGTGAATGAGAGTGACCTTTAGGAAAATCTAGAAACCCTCTTTTTGGAACACTTGAAAGCCAAAACCCCCGCCTTTGATGGATCCTACAGCCCAAGCCTTTATCTCGATTGGGAGGTTTCCATGGACCAATTCTTTAAAAGGTGCCCCTTGAACGAAGGAAGGAGAATGAGGCTAGCCAAGGCGCACCTCTCCAAACGAGCTAAAAATCATTGGTTCATTGTGGAGGGTTTAAGGAGGATCCGCGGGGAAGCCCTGATTAGCACTTCGGAAGAGATGAAGACCGAACTTAGGAAAACCTACACTTCTCACTCGGAGAATCACAGCCCAAGGAGCACTCCTACTTCCCCTACCCCTCCACAACCGGTCGATCCCAAGGGCAAGAGACCCGTAAATGACCTGGTTCTCCCCATGAGGGCCACCGCTCCCCAACCCAAAGTCACTCACCCAACCCTCACCATTCAAACCCAAGGGGACCCCCGTGTCCACCCCTCCACCAAGGCCCAAGACGGCCACCACTCCCCAACCCAAAACCCCTCATCAAATCCGTACCCCACATACCCCCTTGGATTCCACCACTACCCCTCCATCCTCCCCTAAAAGGGACACACCTCCTAAGACCAACCAACCCAATCCTCCTCACCCAACCCATCTCCCACTCCCTACCCCAACTCTACCATGTCTTAGGCCTCCACTACTTCCCCTCCCTATCCTAACCCAAGCCTGCCTTTACCCACCACCCCGGGTGCACCATGCGCCGATCATCACCCACAAAGGACCTTCTCACCTCCTTGGTAGAGGAACCCATAATCCCGACACCTGACCCCATAGTGGTGAACACCCCGAATCCAACCCCCACTTTGAAGGAAACACATGCCCAAGATGAGGACAAAGCCTCACATTACAATCTTCACTCTATGCCCTCTCCTCTAGTTGGGAGTGAACTCATCATAAGTGGGTCCTTGGCTAGATGGTTAAAGGAGAATCCAGCTCACCCGATCATGGCCCACCCTTCCTTGGAGCGACACCTCCCCATAGTGCCCTTTATCTCCTATCGCACCACGATCCAATCATCTTACCAAGTGGAGACACTAGGGGATCTTCCTAAGGGCCTAGCATGGCAAATGGAGTTGACTGGCATGTTGACCACAATGGCTGACCGACCTAGGAGCCTTGACCTCCTACACCTATGTGTCGGGTCTGTCACCTCGGTTTGCACCGTTGGTTGCTATATGAGCGACCTCCTTCTATTCCTTCCTACACCCGATGAGCCCGATGCTATCCACGAATTAGAGTTGCTTATCTCGGGTAGAACGCTAAGCCCTCCATTCATGGCCGACCATCCCACCAAAGACTTTGGCTCAATTATTTCATTAGAGGAGGATGACTCACCACTATGTGAGGACCATGAAGACCTAGAGTTCCTCTCCCTAGGTGACCCTTATCATGACCCCTTCGATCCCTTCCTATACCCACCCACCTTACTCACCACTGCCCCTTTCCTACCTTCACCCACCATGTTGGGCCAAGCTCACCTCATCCATAACCCATGTAACACCAACGGAGCCATGACAATAGGCAACACCCACCTAGAGATCGAGGAAATGCCCCACCCCATATCCACCTTCCTAGATCCCTTCGACCCTTTCACATGGAAGTTCAAATGTCGTCCCACATCTATGCACATGGAAGTCACCTTTGGGATACACATGCATGTGTCTAGGCTTATCACACCACTTGGCATGAACACTATGTTGGGTCCATTCATTCACATCACCCACATGTCAAGTAGGAAACAAGCGTGGTCCATATTCGGGTGTAATGGTCCTCCTTCATTCATCATGGGTCGTAGGCATAATAGGAGCTTTCATGGATGTCCGGGTCCCCCGGCATTTGTCACCCCCATACATGACCGATCACCTATGGATGCCCCGATCCTCCCCATTCCATCAAAGTCTTCTTAGCGCCAAAGCATGATTGGTCTACTTTTGGTTACCCAGGTCCACCCATCACCCCTAGAATGTCAGCATTCACAAAATTGCATGAAAACCTTAGCAAGCACATCAGCAAGGAAAATGAGATTTATAAAAGGCAGGCTGACTCCCAACGTCGTCACCAAGAATTCCACGTGGGTGACTTTATGATGGTGAGGACGGAGAGACTCTCCCCGGGAGCCATCTCCAAATTGAGGCCTCGTGGGGCTGGTCCCTTCCAGGTTCTGAGGTGCATTGGCACTAATGCCTATGAGTTAGATCTTCCCAAGGAGTACGGAGTGAGCCCCACATTCAACATGGCCGACCGAGTGGATAAGGGTCCCACGGTGGTACATAGTGAGGATATTGAGCCCACTCCCCTCATTGAGAGAGCACCCACCCGTGAGAAGAGTCCACTAGCCAAGAGAGCCCAGCGTGAGCGAATTGAGCGAATATTGGATGAACAGGACAATGCCACTAGGAGCAAGGTGTATGAGCACAATCTCGTCAGGTAGATGGATCGGTCTCGTTCGGAAGACTTGTGGGCTGTACCACTTCTACACCCTCCGCACCCCGGGAGTATGATGGGGACATCACCTCCCGTGCCCACACTCACGGCTCGTCTCCTCGCCCCGGAAGCGTCCGACATGGTATAGTCATTTATCTTGAGTCATATGTTGTATTTCCTCATTTTTTATGAGTCATACCATTGTAATTTTCCTTTTATTTGAGTCATGTACCTAGGTTAATGAGTCATCTACCTAAGTTGAGTGTCATAAGGTTTATTAGATTAGTTAATGGGCCCAATTCATTGGGCTACGCCCAGGGGCGCCCCCTACCCCCTTGGTTATTTGTCATTGTAGCAAGAGTCAGGGACTTTTTGTAAAACATGGGTTGCCTATATATAGGACCACATTCCTTCCATTTGAAGTTAATGAAAGAGTATTTGAATTTTCTAGTGTCCAACAGAAATCTTCTTCTTTTGGTGAGAAGCCAATTGAGTGGGTGAGAAGCCCCCATCTCCCCCTCTCTCTCTACCTCTCTCTAGGAAGCCATTTTCTCTCTCCTCCACTTTCTCTCTCTCTAAAACCTGCGCCCCTTTCTCTCTCCTCCTCTCCCAACCACCTTTCTCTCTCTTCCCCCCTCCAATAACTCATCTCCAACTCCCTACCACCCCACCTTAACTTCACCCCAGCCCCAAGGGAGATTCCATCACTCCCCACTCCACCTTCCAACCACCAACCACCCAGTCCCCTTCCCCAAGCACCCTCTCATCTCCCAAGAGAGAATTCCCCACTCCCCAAGCCCCCCCTTTACCTTTCCCACACACCTCTTCCCATCCCCAAGATCAGAAATTAATCCCACCCTTAAACCCATTTTCAAATACTCTTTCCCTCTCTCCCTTCCAACCAAATTCGCAGCTCTCCCTCCCTCCACCTCCTAGACCTCCTTCCAGCCCCCATTCTGCCATTCCCACACCTTGGAACACCCCCTCCCAGACCCCCTCATAGCCAGGGGTTGCCCCCACACACATCCACCTCATTTCCTTTCCCATCTACCCCCATTTCCCATCACCTATCACCACTCTGCACAGGCCATTTCGTAGGCAGCAGTGTACCAGCAGCTTGTAGAGGCGACCCCGGCTTCATCCTGGTGTCCCTGGAGGCCCAAGTGATACCGTCGGAAGCGTCTCCCTATCTTCTTCACGACGGTGGTAGTCTCGTCCGGTTCTGAGTTTGTGGCTGCTCGGAGGAGTCTTCACCGCAGGACTACGCATCTGCTACCAGATAGTCAACCTGAGGCAGCTTGCAGAGGCTCCCACGGCCATCACCTTGAAGATCTAGAGGTGGTGCTTGGCTGAGGTCATCTACAATGATTCTACTTTCAATATCAAGAAGAGGAACCCCGTTTGGCATTCGGAGCTGTGATTTCTCATTTTTCTCCCCCAGGTGCACAGTTCTGTCCCCTCTGGGACTGAACCGACCGCTGTCCACAGTTTGGTCTCTCCTAATCTGCTCCAACATCATCTGGCATTCCTGTGAGTCTCTTCTTGAAGAGGACTCAACAACGATTCCAATGACTCCAGCCACGCTTGGTTCAGAGATCAGAAGTGCTCGTGGCGGCCTCTTCTTTCAGCTGCTGTGGTACCGTAGCAGTCTAGACAATTACTCAGGGTCCCTGTTCGCAGCCCTTCCCCAACCAGCACCATCAACCAGGAAATTCCATAAAAATTGGACGTCAACTTGATCCAACCCCGAAGATTTTCCCACTGGTCTCATCGATAACAAAATTCGGGAGTGGCCGCAGCAACATCAACTTCAACTATATGTCCCCTGTTCCATAGGGCAGGTAGAACCGACTTCGTCCATCCATTTGGCTTCTATTTCAGTTTTCCCCTCCCCGCCCGGCCGGCTTAAAGCCCCTCCCCATGAGAGGTAGTGTTTAAATGTAATTTTGGCTTCCCTTCCGCAAGTTCAACCCCCTTGCATGAGGCGTAGTGGTGTAAAACTTTGAACATGTTCAAGCTACAGTGGCGCGGAGTGTGGGGAACCCACGCTTCCCCGCTCGCCCATGTCTCCGAGCGGGATCAGTTTCTTCAAGCCGATCGAGTAAGTTCTCTACCCTTGCTCTCCTTTGGATGCCTTGTTCTTTCAATATTAGTTCATAAGTTCCGCTGGTCCGTGAGAGTGAGCGCCCGGTTCTCAAGCACCATTGCTTTGAGTGACCGCCGTTCGAGAGAGTGCAACCCGTGCCCTTGGCACAACATCGGCTCCATTGAATTGGGCCTCCATACCCTCGGGAGAACCCTTGGCCTTGCTGGCCCTCTACCAGCAAGGGCCCAGCCCTCACAACCTCCACTCGGCATCCCCGAGTTACCCCGGGTCTTGGGTGAGTGTCGGGTGAGTGGCCGCCGTTATCGGTATGTTTCGATTGCGAATTATGCTTGCTTGCTAAAATCCAAGAGTGTGTCACATCAGGGACCCAGGAGTAACGAACTCGGGTTGACAGGCGACTTCATGGGCAGCTCCGACGGTTCCAGCGCTCTACTACTCGGGCGGCAGCTTGCTGTCCCGAATTGGTTCTGCTGTTTCAGCACTGTGCGACTTGGCGAGAAAAATTCCTACGATCAACACGGACGTCGGATCGATGCTAAACCAGCGTCGTTGCAAAGCTATCTTGGATATCTAAAATCATCTGATGTTACAGGAATTTTTCTGTCTCTATAGTTTCCTTGGTAGAATTTGTAACCGACGGACTGACAGACTCAGGAAATATAAGGCAGATTGGGATCTGCCTAAAAACGTGGGTTGACCGAAGGCCAAACGGTGGAATTTGGACTTGAAATTTTTATGGATGCTATATGGGGATGTGTGGGTGACACACAAATGTTTGGGTAATTTTTGGAGGTGGTTTTAAGAGGGGAATGGATTGTTTGGCACTGGTAGTCAGATCTGGACTCCAGAGGATAGAACAGAATCTGAATTTTGCAGTGATTTTTAGATGGGGTAAACAAACATCTAAAATCTTAAAAAAAAATTGGAATGAGGGTGTCGTGGACAGAAGTTCCATTCCAAATTTTAGCTCAATCTAAAATCAGAAAGGGGGTCAAACATGGTAATGGGTGGGTTGCTGGATGTTGGATCTACACAGAAACAGACTATGTAGATCTGGGAAATTAAAATAAAAAAGGGGGCAAATAAAAGGGGAAATGACTTGAATGTTTTTATGGAGAGTGGGAACTACGTGGGGAACTCACCCTCCAATTTTGAGCTCGTTCAGATCTCCTGATTGGGAGATAAAAATCGACCTTCAAGCTTCTGTCCAGAGATGGACAGAACTCCGATGAAGTGGCGGGGGTGGTGCGACGGCGGCTCGATGGCGGCGGCGGCGGCGGTGCTGAGATTCTCACTCAGAGAGGGGATGATAGGGAGAATTCTCACCTTCTCCTCACAAGAAGACACGGAATGGACTAAGCATGGGCATCCCTGCCTGGACTCATAGCTGCAAGGGGTTGAGAAAGGGAGACAGGGGGTGCGCCCATTGCTCCTTGGAGGAAATTTCTGAATTTTCTTCATTAATTGTGTTGAAAATGAAAAATACAAGCATTATATATGAATTGGAAACCCTAGGCAAATGACCAATCTTACCCTCAGATCTAGGGTTGAGAAATTCCATTTTCTCCTCCCTTGGTCAAAGAAAAATAAAAAATTTACATATGGAGACAAAGAAGGGGGAGCCCTCCCCTTAAGAGGAGAATTTTGATTTTTCTTCTTTTATCCCCTTGGTCAATAAGGGAGGCTTGGTCCAAATTGGACCATGGACCACCCCTATGGACCCTAAAACTTAGGTGGACCAATGGGAAAGAAGGTGGGGCTCCCGCCAGGCCAACATGGACTTTTGCAAAGAAACCCACAAAATCCTGGGGACTAACACATTGGCTTATACTTGCTATACAATTACAAACCCAATTCCTCAAGGACATAAATGCAAATATAAAAAAATTGGTGGCCTTGCTTTGATGTCCCCATCAATTCTTTCCAGGTGGGAGAAACTCAACCCCGTCGAGTAAGGGGTGCGACTACGCATGTATCGCTCCAGTGGATCTGTCACCATATCGGGTAGCGTGGGTACGCTCCACTCCTAGTAATCATCACCTGCTCATCCTGTATAGGTTCTTTATGCACACGCTGCTGGGAAATGAGTTTAGTGGTGGACACTCCGGTATGGGGTCACTCTCAAAGGGGGGAGACGGCTCAATGTCTCACTAGGAATCACCGTTGGGTCCCTATAGGTGACTAGAGCCGATCCCATATTCGTCAGGCAAGTTCACAACGTACGCATGAAATGTGTTGTGCCTCTGTGGTTTTGATGATTGGTTTTGATGTGAGTCATACACTGTGAGTCACCATGCATTGATGTTCTGTTTTGATGATTGATTTGGTTTTGATGATTGGTTGTTGATGTGAGTTAATCAAATGTTCAGTCATCTTGCTGCTCAGCTTAGTTTAATATATTTTGATGTTCAGTCATGTTAACTGATGCATAAAGCATTCATTGCTACACTCTGTCTGCACAGTTGTCACTGCAGTGCGTCAACTCAGTGTGCCGATGCGTCGACCCCTTGGTCATTTTTGTATCTGTCCATACAGTAGTGCGTCAACTCCTTGAGCTGATGCATCGACGTTTCAGTTCAGTTTCTTCATTTGATGAAGTCTATACATCATCAGTTGATCATCAAGAATATACGTTGCAGCGTCAACTCATTGGGCTGCAGCGTCAACTCAGCAAGTATGCACATCAGTCTTCACATGCTAAGTCTGTACAGCCTACGTCTCATGCAGCGTCAACGCTGTGAGCATTCTCAAGACATTAGCGTCAACGCTATAAGTGTGTACATCGCTTTCACGTCACCAAGTCCATACATTTGTCCTCCTTCAAAGTCTGTACAGCCGCTGGTCTAGCTTCATGAAGTCTGTACATTAGACTGTTACAGGAAGTCTGTACATTGTCCGTCTTCCTTAGCATCTTGATAGTTGATGTCTACACATTGGCCTTCATGCTCCTAAGTCTATGTATTACTGTTCATGCATCAGTCTTCATAAGTCTGTACATTGGACTGTCTCTCTCAGCGTCTCATGGCATGAGGTCTGTACACTCGAATTGCCCTTGATCTGGTCAAGTGTATACACTCTCTCACTGTAGCTTTCAGCTATTCAAGTCTATACACTGGACTGTTAGGTCATGTCTATACACTGGGTCTCAATGTACACACTTATTCATTATGCTGCTTCACGCATAAAGTCTATACATTGGGCCTAACATTCCAACTCTACACTGAACCTTCGTTCATCAAAGCCTCAAGTCTGTACAGCGTGAAGTCTACACTTTGGCTTCACATTTTCAATGTCTGTACAGTGGCTTCGCATAGGCAAGTCTGTACATCGGGCTTCCTCTAACTAAGTCTATACACTCCCTCACACTGTACACACTTAGTCTATACAGCATGATCGTCTTTACAAGTCTACATAGAGTTCTTCACTTAAACTGATGACTTATCCGATACTCTGTCTGACAGGTGTTCTGATCGTGAAGCTTATGGAGGGCACGTGATTCGAGGCTGGAAGGGCAGACAGGATTGTGTCACGTGTGCTAAAGCTGGCTGAGAGGCTGACACGTGGACACAGCAAATCAAGAAAGAAGCTCCTGGATTATTCTGGTGCGTCAACGCCACAAGCAAGCAGCGTCGACGCAGCAGTTAGAAAAAGCAGAGACTCTTACAAGCGACGAAGCTTTCATGATATCTTCCACTGCGTCAACGCCATCAACAAGCAGCGTCGACGTAGTGGCTTAAGAGACGCCAGTATACAAATGTACATGTTCAATGCGTCAACGCAACATGCTGATAACGTCGACGCAGCACGTCCATTTGTTGAAGACTCGATCACTGGACTGCCGATACCGTTGCGTCAACGCAGCAGGCTGATGGAGTCGACACAGCGGTTAAAAAGGTTGAAGATATCTGATGGCTGCGTCAACCCTTTGGAGCAAGTGAGTTGACACCATCTAACTCCAGTTGCTGAGCGTACTGGTGCTGGGCACGTGATCCGAGGATAAGGAGAGTGCCCAGATGAGGACACTTGTTCTGACAGCCTGCTGGATGCTGCCACGTGGTCCGAATTCTTAGGGCGAGAACTGTGGAAGCCATACGCGCCCTACTGCTGCTGGTATATAATGTATCCTTCATCTTCAGATGAAGTGTGATCGAAGCAGAAGCCTGAAGAGCAGAAAGTCCTTCGATCCAGAAAAAGAGAAAAAGAAGGAAAAGAGAGGAAGAAGAGATAGAAGAGAGAAGCCGAGAAATAGAAGAGCAGAGAGTGCCTCCACGATACAGAGAATAGAGTAGAAGAAGAAAAAGAAGAGTGGCAGAGTGAGAGAAGCAGTAGAAGTAAAAAGAGAAAGAGAGAGAGATCGCGAGTGAGAGAAGGAAGCAGAGAAGAAAAAGGAAGAGAAAGAAGAAGAGAGAACGAGAGATAGGAAGCTTCATCTGAAGATCTATCTTCACTGGACCGTGGATCAGATCCAGGCCTGTCAGCTCTGTTGAGAGCCATATTGTGCATTTCGTCTTTCAGCTTTCTGTTTGCTGAAGTTATTTTCATTTCGTGTTTTTGTTTCTCCGTTTTCATTTGGTTATATTGTTCTTCCGATTGCCCTGCTGGGGATCGGGTTCCTCCTGTGGATTCAGGAGAAGGGAGACTTGTCTCCGGTTCTGGGCTTGTGGGTTGCAAGTCCAGGGGTCCCTCCGGTTGGGAGGAAGAGAGGTCTTCGACCTCTGGTTTGCTGGTGACTGGAAGTCACTGGTTGGTTCCCTCCTAGTCTGGAGGAAGAGAGACTTCGGTCTCTAGTTTCTAAGTGGCTGGGAGTCACTTGGGGTGTCCCTCCGGCTTAGAGGAAGAGGGGAGGCTGTTCCCCTGGTCAAGCTGTGTGGCAGCAACTGTTTGCAGACTGAGTCTGCTTGGTTCTAGCATTTGCTAGTGAAGCCTCACTCCGGTTGGGAGTGAGAGGTGGATGTAGGTCTGGAGGACCGAACCACCTTAAAATCTTTGAGCAGTGGTTTGCTTGTAGTGTGTTCTTCCATATCTCCTACTATCCTTCACAGATTGTCTTGAGATTTCTTATTCTCATTTGTGCTGCTTCCGCTAGTTGGTTATTTGGGGGCCAGTTACATATTTGCTCTTTTGTTTAAAAGGATTTTCAACTGGTTCATCAGATTGCTTGATTTGCTTCCGCTAGATGCTTGGATAGGCTCGCTCCACCTGCTTGTTATTTTGTCTAATCGAATTAGCTTAACTCCGGAACTTGCTTAGCATCTGATTTTTTAAATTGGGCATTATTCGTAGCAGGATACATTCACCCCCCCCCCCTCTGTATCCGGGCCTAGCACCCTAACAGTTGGTATCAGAGCGGTGTCTGCATACAAGGTCCGGCGACCTGCAGATTCGATCTTACAGTCTTAGGTGCTAATTTGTTTTTAGTGCATCAATATTCCTGTTGCATTAAACTGTTGTGTTCTCATGGCTCATCCACCGATTTTCAGTGGTACGCATTTTAATGCATGGTTCACTAGTCTGAAGAATTGTGTCAAATCGGTGAATCCAGACCTGTGGAAAGTAATTTCACATGGTCCTCATGAACTGCCAAAGAAAAGGTCCAAATGGACTGACAGTCACGAATCAATGTATGAGGAGAATCAGACAGCTATAAATCTGATGAAAGCAGCCACTGACAAAGATTTTCACTCATGTTTCCTTGATTACAGATCTGCCAGGGATATGTTGAAGATGATGAAGAGAGCCGGGAAAGGAAATCAAACAAGCTGCATGATGGCCAACAGAAGCGATCAAGGCAGCAATCAAACTGAAGAAGATGATGATGATGAGGTAAATCTCTTCGAGAATTTCTCTCTAGAAGATTGGGAGAATGCATATGCTGAATTATTTGAATCTCATGAACTGTTAAGAAAACAGTATAAAAAATTGAAGAAGGGTACTAGTTTAGATAGTTCAAGCTCTCCTTGTAGAAATTGTGTTGAATTGAAAAATATTCATGATGCTTGTATGTCTGACTTTCAAATACTGAAGAAACAAGTTTCATTATTGAAAATTGAAAATCAAGATCATATAAATGTGATATCTAAACTCAAAGAAAAATTGAACTCAGATAATGATAATCAGACTGTTGTTAACTATCATGACCAGTATAAAAAATTGCTGAAAAACTTTGAAAGTGTAAACTCAGATTTAAACAAGCTGAAATCTGAAAATGATTCTCTGAGAATATCTACTAATAAAAATGATAAAAAATCTGAGAAACTTGAGTAGGAGAAGAACTTGTTTGCTGAAAAACTTGAAGCCATCAAATCTGTGAATGTGGAATTACAGAAAAATATTGAAAAGAAGGAAAAAGATTTTAAGGAATTCAAGGCTGGAAGAAAACTTGAAACTAACTCAGATGATCAGATCTTGATAAATGAGTTAATTCAAAATGACAAGCTTAAGGAAGAAAATGAGAAATTAAAAATGCTGAACTCCACTATGTCAGAGAGACTTCTAGTTTTAGAAAGAGGAAAAACTGTTTGTATTGAAAATTCTGATAAACTGAGCAATCTGGAAAATGAAATTGAGAAGTATAAAACTGCTAATAAAGTTTTGAATGAAGCTATGAACTGCAGTGAGCAAGAGATTGCCAGTTATGAGTTACACATTTCCTCACTAGAAAATGAAATTCAAGACTTAAAAAACTCTTTGTCTAAATTTGTTTGTGGGCAAGATAATCTGAACAAATTGCTAGGAACAAAAGTAAATGTCAAAAAGGAAGGGTTAGGCTACAACAATGTCAATAAAAAGGCTTTTGAAAAGAAGCTGACGACATCCTTTATCAAAGCATCTGATATAGCCACAACCTCAGAAAATAAACAACCAAATGTTCAGAAGAATCAGAAATAAACTGAAAAGTTGAAAAAGGTTGATGGATCCAAACTGAAAAATATTTTCATTAAATCTTCTGAACAGGAAAAGCCTTCCACTTCATCTCCAAGCCAGTACGAGCCTAAGAAAATAGGAAAAGAGGATAAAAATTAGAAAAGGACTGTAAATCAGAAAATAAATGAAAAGGGTTCATCAGTGTTTGCTGATCACAGTCCTCACACACACTCACATGCATCTAAAAGGAAGATTATCTGTCATTACTGTCATAAAGTTGGACATCTGATGCATGAGTGTAAGTTGATGGAGAAGGATGATAAGAATGCTAGGAGGTCTCATGATAAAAATCCCTCACCTTAGAAAAGGAGTGTCACATGTTCTAATTGTGGCAAATTAGGACACTCAATTGCTCATTGCTGGTTTGCTAGTGGTAAGAAAACCTTTTATTCATATCATGCTAAATTCCCTGCAAACCAACATGTTTTTAATAAAAACAAATCTGTTTCAATGAACTAGCATATCATCTGTTTTAATTGCAACAAAAGGGGTCACAGGGCCTCTGAATGCTGGTCAGACTTTTTTGAAAGAAATTCTATTTCATGCTTTGAATGTGGAAAGGATGGCCACAGGGCCATTGATTGTTGGCATGCCCAAGGAGGCTATAGCAATAATGAACTCAATTTTAAAAAGAATGCCTCTTATTGCTCTCACTATAGAAAGCATGGCCATACAGTCAAGGACTGTTGGCATATTCAGGGTAGAAATGTGAATCTCAAACATGCTAAATTCCCTGTAAGACAATTTGTAAAACTTTCATGTTATAACTGTGGGAAGCCAGGTCACAGGGCTGCAACCTGTTGGCTGGCAGGATATCAAAACCAAACTGGTTTTGGTAAACAGAATTCTTATTCTGTTAACAGAAAATCTCATGCATGTACACATGAATTTCATGCTAACAAGAATGTGCATAGATTAAATCCGAAATCTGGTGCATCTTACTATCATTATAGTAAACAGAACTCTCTCTGCAAATGAACTTCATGACAACAGAAATGTGCATAAGAGGAATTTGAAATCTGCTAATTCATGCCATTGCTGTGGACAAATTGGTCACTCAATGTATAATTACAATTTGATGAAATCTGATGACCTTCATGCACGAAAATTGTTGAGAAAACATGCTATGAGTAATACTGTCATGTCAGGACCCAAGACTTCTTGGGCACTTGTTTGTGCAAAATAACATTGCTATGCAGGTGTGCCTTGGGACTGAAATAAAAAGGGGTAATGATCCAAGGCACTCAAGAAGAAAACCCCATACTGAACTTTTCAGGTAAACTTCCTGCTCTTCTTCTTCTTTTTTTTTTAGTTTTAATGCATAGCAAGTTAAATCTATTTTTACATTTTCATTCATCATTTGCCATGTGCATTATTTTCTGATCATGCATTTGCAGAGAGTTCTGTGCAAATATCAGATTAAGAAGGGTTGTCTGTATCTGATGCATACATAGGCTAATTTCAATTGCTTGATAATTGTGTTATGCATAGACTCTGAAAATAAATTGCATTTCGAATTTTCTGAAAAATCTGAACTGCATATGAGTGTGACTTGAAACTTGTGTGTTGCAATAGCTCACTGAAATTCTGAATTGCATATAGGACTGCATGTTGAATAATTATGCATGACCTCAATGGTATATAAATGGTAAGGTACCAAAAGGCAGGGAAGTCTGTCTGGAGGTTCTTACTATTGTTGACACCCGTTTTATACCCAATAAGTCGGGTCATCTCCTTATTTCATTCTATACGATGCTCCGAGTTGTTCACCCTTCATTGAGTCTCTTGATTAGTTGAAGCCTATTTCTTGGGTCTTAATTCCTGGATTAAGATGTGGCTCCCGGTGGCATTTCGTTGGATGAATCTTAGCAAACCCCTTCATTTCAGTCTTGAACCTCAATGCTAATAACGGTCCCAGTCAGGCACGTTGCTTCCTTCTGACGGATGGGTCCTGGACCATTATTCTTTGAAGAGTCCCAAAGCTTAAGGCCTCGTCCTCAAAGCTTATCCTTTTGATTCCATGTTGATAATAACGGTCTGTCGTGCAGCCGTTGTTTCCATATGACGCCCTATGCCTTGGCCGTCGCTTCTTTGAAGAGTCCAGCTTGTTGGGTCTTCTTTCCGTTGATCTTATCCTTTGGGATAGGGTTGAAAATGGCGGTCGTTCCTTGGTGCGTTACTTCCAAGTGGCGGTCTGTCGTGCAGCCGTTACTTCCTTCCGAGAGTCCTGGCAGTTCAGGCCTTTTCTCTGCTGCTCCGTGGTCGAGATAAGGATTTGGATTGACGTTATCTCTTTCAAATCTGATCCTCAGGACCCCCCCCGTTTGTTTCTATGGACTCTTGGTGATATTATCTTCGAGGATTTGCTAAGATTTATCCCTCTTTCCTGCTGAATTATCCTCTGCTCGACCTAAGAGTTTGAGGGTCTATAAATAGAACCCTTGACTTTATGGCCAAAAGGGGAGGAAGATTTGAATTCACGACGAAGTGCTGCCGAACTCAGGAGCCATCTTCATCCAGGAGGAGCTGCTTCCCACGTCCATCCATCTCATAATCAAGGGAGTACTTTAGTTTTGTCTTTCAAGTTCATCCTTGCATGCTTGAGTTCTTCCTTGGTTTTCCCCAATCTAAGCATTGTCCCTCCTCTTCCTCCACGTTTTTCACTGTTCTTTAAGCATACAAACATCCTCCCAAACTTTTAAAAACACCCAGAGGGGTTAAAAAACCAAAACTCCCCGGTAATCCCCTCTCCTTTTGATGTTCTCAAGCTCTTTAAGAATTGATGCTATGCTTGTGAAAAGGGCTAATTGAGGTTGTCTTGTCTTATTTTTCTACTTCTTTGGCAGGTTTACAGGTTCATTAGCACGAGGCCCAAGTCTTCTAGCCGGCTGGAAGAGTTGGAGTTAAAAGAATTCAAGCTTTACTACTGCAGGTTATCTGACGGTCTGGTGCAGGCGCGTCACTGTCTTCTGGCGGTCTATCGTGAGGCCGTCGCTTCCAAGCGACGCACGGG
Organism: Amorphophallus konjac; assembly: GCA_022559845.1. Taxonomy (NCBI): domain Eukaryota; kingdom Viridiplantae; phylum Streptophyta; class Magnoliopsida; order Alismatales; family Araceae; genus Amorphophallus; species Amorphophallus konjac. Next base: position 247,890,641 of record CM040126.1, read on the forward strand.
GTTCTGGCCGTTACTTCCAAGTTGATCTGCAGGCTTTCCTTGGTTTTGTCTCCCGTGGGCGGGTGCTTCATCCACCTATTTCCAAGGTATATTCAGGTCTTTGACTTGTGTTTACTTTGGTGGCGATCACATCTTTCCTTGGTATTGGGCATTAGCTGTCTTCTTCATCATATCTTCTTTATTTTCCTTGCTTGCCCCACCTTCACGGTGTGTTTTTATTTATTCCTTGCTCCACGCCCCAGCGTGTGTTTTCCTTTTCCTTAGCGTAATTTGATCGAGATAGCATGCCCATGCTAGAGCTAGCTATGATTGCCTAGGTTCATGTTCACATGTTCACAGGTTTGAGTAGATCTTTGATTGCTTGTTTGTCATCTTGCCATATTACTTTGCAAACCTCAAAAGTAAGATAAAAGATAGGCAAATAAATATCAACAGATAATTTTTTGGCGATCACGGTGGGACAGCTTGTGCCAATCGTGCTCTTAATTCTTGTTTAAAACCTGCCATCATCTGCTTGTTGAGTTGCCCTTTGTTTCCCCTTTGATTACTGCATATTCTGGTTTTTTGAGTCCTCTGACGGCCCTGTGTCCCCGCGTCACAGTCGTCTGACGCAGGGGCATTAGGCCGCCGCTTTCGTTCTGCTGTGCGAGCTTTCACGGGCTTCCCGGTTACTTCTGTTAGTTTTTGGTTCCCTGGCTCATCTGACGGTCTCATCCCCCTGCGTTATATATTATCTGGCGGTCTGGCCTTCGACCGTTATTGTTCTCTGACGCAGGGTCCTTCGACCGTTACTCTCCTGGCAGGTACGCATCCGAGGTGCATTTATTTCCGCAGTTTCTGCTGTGATTTATTGCTTGGGTGACACTTGACCCTCCTTTTGCTTTGCTCATATCTGCATATCATGGTGTGCACTATTGATTGTTAGATTGTTAGGCTAGACTTTGCATGCACTCCGGTGCACATAGGGTCATTCATCTTTTCATACATTAGATTGCATTTTCCTACCTTGTTGTGAGGACCTCTCATCTCCATATTCCTTGGGGCCGACTAGGAAATCACAGCAGGGACCTCCATAAGTCCCCGCGAGCCGTGGATTCCCACACGGATGCCGGGCTGGTTGTACCTTTCCCACCCCCTGTCTAGGGTTGCATAAGTGATTGAGTGGTTACACTTAGAGTCAAACCAAGTCCCATATCCATCTCCTATTAGGAAACCATTGTTGAGAGTACATATCGATCAATTCACTAAAGTTCCAAAGGAGAAATCATAAGAATCTTGTCGCATCATTCTAAACAACTTGCTTGATTTTTTAGTGTCTCCATCTTTTACCACTTACATCTTGTTAAAATCACCTAAGTTTGGTTGCTTATTGTGTGCTTTGTGTTGGTTGTTTTGCTTTTTGTCAAGGTTGTCCGTTGCATGTGGAGTTGTTTTCGTCCGTCTGAATCGTCTTCTCGAGTCGCTTCTTCCTTCACGTTCTATTCCAACCCCCTCTTCGAATCCACCATGGCATCCTTCAATCCTCCGCGTTCCCAAGAGGACTCTCTTCCTCAAGGGCTCCTTGAGAACCCCCCTAGGGTTGCCACCTTTCCCTCCGGAGAAGGGACTGCCCCTCTCCCGTCCTCCACATCTGTGGGAGGTAATCAAGGTACCCCTTCTCTTTCTACTCCTTCCGCGGGCTCCGTCCTTCACATGATGGCCCAATTGGACCTGACCCAACTTCAAGTCCTATATCAAGCTATGCAAGGGTCCAACGCTTCTCCCTCCGCCGCTGTTCAAGGTCAATCTAATCCTTCCATTATCGGGCCGTCCGTTCAGTCCACTCCGATTGACCTCACCCCGGTCCAACCTCGGACCATCACTTTCGCCGTCATGGAGATGGGCCAATCTTCCAATTCAGCCGATCAGTCTTTTGATAAAGGGAAATCGCCTATCCCTTCTTTTGTCTAGGTGGATCATCACAATTCTGGTTCGGTGGCTTCACAACTTCTCATGAACCCTTCTGATTTCTTACACCCTCAGCAAGGGGTGGCCCAAACTCACTCCCATCCGGGTATATCTCAGGCTCAATATCCTTCTTACGGGCCCCCTATTTCCACTGTCTATCCTTCTACTCATGCCTATGGGCCTCCCCTTTCTGCTACAGTCATTCCATCCGCTCCTCAAATACAATCGGCGTCCTTCACTACCCCTGCTCCCTCCCAAGAGCAGGACTTGCTTAACAAGTGGGCCGCCATGCAGCAACAACTCGACTTCCTCCAGAAAAGGGTTGGCCCACAATCCTTGGCCGATATTCCTATTCCGAGCTTCCAGAACATTCGGTTCCCTCCGCAATCAGAGCTCCCCAACTATCGCAAGTACGATGGGAACAGCAATCCCTTTATCCATGTAAGGGATTTTCTATATGAATCGGCGCAGTTCCAATATGATGATCGCCTCATGGCGTATTTATTCCGCCGATCCTTAGATGGAGTTGCTCTGGAATGGTTCTATTCTTTGCCATTGGAAGAGGCCGAAAGTTTCAAGGTAGTTAAGGACAAATTCATTCAGCGGTTTCAGGACAGGGTCGGGCCAGAATATTCATTTACAGATCTAGTAGCAGAGAAGATGAAGCCAGAGGAAGACTTTGCCACCTATGCAGACAGGTGGAGGCAGATGGCCGCCAGAGTGCCTGGCCATATTCCGGAGGAAGAGAAGGTCAAACTGCTGATTTCCAATGCCACTCCGACTTTCCGCAACATCCTGGCGATGAATGACATAGCTAACATGCATCAACTCTACAGCCGGGCGCGCTTCATACAGACTCAATTCAAGGACTCCCCTATCCATTCTCTTTTCGAAAACCAAAAGTCCAAGTACCACAAGAAACCACAAGGGCCGGTTACCGAGGGAGTCCAAACAAACGAGCAAGTACAAGCCGTTGCTTTTCCATATCAGGCCGCACCTTTCCGCTACAACCAAAACCCCCGCAATTCACAAAACGCCGCTCCGCAAAACTTCCAAGCCATTCCACAAAACCCTCCACCCGCCTTCACCATTCCTCGAGACACCTTCACCATTCCACAACAACCACCGCCACCATCACAATACCATAACGTCCCTCCACCCAACGGCTACAACAACAACAACCCTAATAGCAAGCGCCCGGCTCCCAGGAGAGCCCAGTATCCTCCATTGCCAGAGACACTTACAGATATTTTCTCGGCACTTATGTCAGTGAATGCAATCCAACTTCCTCCGGAACGGCCTGTTTAGAACCCGGCGGTTGATCAGACTAAATATTGTATGTTCCACAGGCAGCCAGGCCATACCATAGAAGGATGTTTTCAGTTCCGAGATCTGGTATATGACCTTCATGAAGGGCAGAGAATCGACTGGGCCGAAATGCATAGGGCCATCGTGGAGATTAAAGAGAAGAGAAGGCAACCGCAGGAGCAACAAGTGCAGCAGCATCAAGCACCGCAGCCGCAGCAGCCGCCACAATAGTAGCAGCCACAGCAAGTACAAGACCTGGGCATCCACCAGAACCCGATGCCGAATCATCCACCCGCTCCTCCGCAGCAGCCGCCGGCACCAGCACAAGTAAACGTGGTTCAACCACCGGCCCCCAATGCCGGGTGGTCTGTTGATGATGATGGCGCCACACCGCAAGTAATGGCCTTCCACCACAACCTCCGCAACCATTCCTTCATCCTCCCTACACAACCAACACCCCCTCCGCTCGTCCTGCCATCCACACCCGCTCCAGCAAACCCTCTACCGCTCTCCATCCCATCATACCCGTCAACACTTACTCCCCTCGTCATCATCACACCACCACCTAATCCTTCGCCCACTCTCAAACATCCACTAGCCTTCCCTCCACCCGCATCGACATCCATCACCGCCGTGCCTTCCACCAATCCTTCACCCATCATCCGCTCACCCCCCATTAACCTCACCAACCCTACGCTCCACCAAATCACCTCCCCCGCACCACCTGTCCCACTCATCCACCCTACAGGGCCCATCATACTATCTTCGGAGGCTGCGGCAAACTGTGCCTTAAGGAGCGGGAAGATGTTCCATCGGAATTACGTTACTACTTCAAATCCCCAGTCCACCCAGCCAACGGCCGAACAAGAAGAAGCTGAACCCCTGCCGGGTACTCAATATGACTTGTTACATCATCTGGATCGGGTACCCGCTAAGATATCCGTGCTGGAGCTGATCAAAAGGTCTACCCTTCATCAGGATGCACTGAGGGATTTCCTACAGAAGGTGATGGTTAGTGAAGACATGGCAGTCGACAGCTTACCAACGGCACTAGCGACTATCTCCAAAGGGCCAGCAATTACATTCTCAGAAACTGAGCTTGCACCTCCGGGGGCTCGGCAAATGCCGCTCTGCATAACAATTACCCTGAACAAAGTCGACATTGAAGCAGCACTGGTTGACACAGGGGCCTCAATTAATGTTTGCCCACTTAGCACCCTCCGAGCATGCAACATATCTGAAGAGTTACTATGGCCTACTCCCACCACTATAGCAGCATATGATAACTCAAGGCGAGCATGTCACGGGATAATCACCATTCAGGCAGAGCTCGGGACCCTTGCTATGGCCGTGGAATTCTATGTTCTCGATATCGACCCTATGTTCAAGGCTATCTTGGGTCGTCCCTGGATTGACACGCTTGGTGCCGTACCCTCCACCGCACATCAGTGCGTTAAATTCCCCTTCCAAGGGAGGGTCGTCAAAGTCAAGAGCTTGTCCACGGTGCAGACAGTCAAGGCCATCTCAGATCAAGTTCTTCCCACACTCTGGCCGAGCAGCCGACCCGTTCTGTCAGTGCTGGATTTGAACTTTCCTTGGGCTTACACATCTCCCAAGCCCATCACTACTCCAGTTAATGTCAAAGTGAAGCCGCAGATCTGAGATTCAAAGGGGTGGGATATTATATTGAAACTGGGCTATCAACCGGGCAGAGGCCTCGGTGCGCAACTGCAAGGGATGACTAAGCCTATACCCAAGGGACGAAAAATGGGTAGGAGAGGCCTCAGTTACAAGGAGACAGCATTATCAATGATGAGTGATTCTGGGCCACTCACCTGGGATTATCGTCAGCACTTTGTCAGAGGGCCTCTCCAGCCCGGCACATTAGCTCCAAAGCCGGTTCAGCCAAAAAGGGATATAGTTTGTCCGATTGCCAGTCCGCCTTCCTTGCCAGGAGGGTCAGATGATGACATGCTCGACTATAGTCAGGCCTTACAGAGGCTCTTTTATGAGGAGGAGCGCCAGAAGCAACAAGAGGCTCGGCTCGTGCAGTGGAGGCCAAAGAAGCAGCCCGCGGTTAAATTGCAGAAGGTGGAGAGCCCTCCAGTTATCTTCTCTTGGTCTCCCTCGCACTTCCAATCCATCTTTCAGCAAAGGGGGTTCATACCTCGCCTTCCTCCTATCATGATAAATCCATTCGTTATTGATCCACCGGAGATTCTATTCATTCCGTGTGCTTGCGGGAAGTGCCCGCGCATTGATCTATCCACTCTATTCACTCCTCCTTCTCCCAATGCTCAACTCCACGAGATGTGGTTCTCTTCTTCTGATCCCTTCTTCGATTGCATCTTCCCCGAGCTGTTCCCTATGCAGCTCCCACCTCCTCCGTCTTGCTATGTAGTCTCTACTGATCTCCAAAAAAAAACGTCAAATTTAAAACGAAGATTTCAGTGGAAGATTACGCTGTCCTGTCTCCATCCTCCTCCTCCCAGGGGCACGAGTCCCATGCTCCTCCCCTTCCACTAAGCCTTCTCTCTCCTAGGTTAGGGTTAGGGTCTGGCGAGTCTAAGGAAGTAGAGTCAGTTAGGTCTAGAGAAGTCGGGTCTTGTTCTAGGTCGTCCAACCCTTTCCATTCTGAGCCGCGCTCACTTGCGCATCCTTCCCGATCTGTTCCTGATAGGTTCTTGCAAGATATAGCTCAGCGGTGTCATGCTCTTTTGAAGTGTCTGGAATTCATCGCTACAGCAATCGTGATTGGGGATGAAGAGGAAATAGAAGGGGAATGGAGCGACGACGGATTAGGCGTCTATGAGGTTTTTGATGAGAAGGATCCAATAGATGAAGACAACAACGTAGATGACACTGCCGATTTATATGCACAAGGACTAAAAAGATTCGACCAGCCGTCGACGGCAGTGGATGAACCTACAAAGGAAATCAACTTGGGAACAGAAGAAGACCCAAGGCCCGTCATTATTTCTGCTAACCTCCCTTCACAGGTAGAAGAAGATCTAATTAAGGTATTAAGGGAGTATAGCGATTCTTTCGCCTGGTCTTATGAGGACATGCCAGGTCTTGACCCCTCCTTAGTGGAACATCGACTCGTGCTTAAACCAGGGGCAACACCTGTTAAACAAAGGTCAAGAAGATTTCACCCCCACATGGCCTTGAGGATCAAAGAAGAGGTAGACAAGCTATACAAGGCCAAGTTCATCAGAGTAGTCTTATATCCCCAGTGGGTGGCGAACATAGTCCATGTTCTCAAGAAGGATGGAAAAGTGCGCATATGCATTGATTTCAGGGACCTAAACAAAGCATGTCCCAAAGATGATTTCCCGCTACCTCATATAGATGTCCTAGTGGATAACACTGCCGGGTACGAAGCTCTGTCGTTTATGGATGGGTACTCGGGCTACAATCAAATCCGTCTCGCTCCGGAAGATCAAGAGAAAACTTCCTTCACCACGCCCTGGGGCACGTATTGTTATGTGGTTATGCCATTTGGGTTGAAGAACGCAGGTGCCACCTATCAAAGGGCAATTATGGCCATTTTCCATGACATGATGCACATATATATGGAAGCTTACGTGGATGACATCTTGGTGAAATCAAGAACAAAAGAAGAACACCCCTCTATTCTGGCTAAAGTGCTGCAGAGAGCCAGGGAGTATAAGCTTAAGATGAATCCGAAGAAGTGCGTATTCGGAGTCTCCTCAGGGAAGTTGTTAGGATTCATAGTGAGCAAACGGGGGATCCAGATTGATCCTAATAAAGCACAGGCCGTCATGGACATGCCTCCGCCAAAGAACATTACGGAACTTCGAGGATTGATTGGTCGGCTGCAATTCATTAGAAGATTCATATCTCAGCATTCTCAGAGGTGCCGCCCATTTTATGAATTGCTTAAGGCGGGGGTCAAGTTCGAATGGAATCAAGATTGTCAGAAGGCCTATGAGGACCTCAAAGAGTATCTGTCCAATCCCCCGGTTTTGCAACCTCCTGTCCCTGGGAAACCCCTAATCCTATACATCTCGGTTATTGAGGACTCCCTAGGGGCGGTCTTAGCACAAGTGGATGATGAAGGGAAAGAGCGGGCTGCGTACTACCTTTCTCGACTGTTTAATCCAGCTGAGTCCAAGTACACCGCTATGGAGAAAACTTGTGCCGCCTTAGTATGGGTAGCTCAGAAGCTTAAACATTACTTTCTCGCCCACCCAGTCAGGTTGATCTCTAGAATGGACCCGGTCCGTTATCTCTTAGAAAAACCCGTCCTTTCTAATAGGTTAGCTCGCTGGCAGAGCTTCCTCTCTCAGTTTGACATCACCTTTGTCGTTCAGAAGGCAGTCAAAGGATATGCCATTGCTGAGCATCTTGCACATCTTCCTATTCCTCATACCGATTCCATTCAGGATGATTTCCCTGATGAGCATCTCTCTGTCCTTTCTCATCACCCCTTCTAGTCTCTGCACTTCGACGGTGCACTCAACTCTCAAGGCCAAGGGGTCGGGGCTGTCTTGCTTACTCCAGAGGGAGTAACCATCCCCTTCGCTTATCAACTTCGATTTCCTGCTACCAACAACATCGCTGAGTATGAGGCTCTCCTGGCCGGCTTGAAGCACGCCTATCTCCTAGGCGCGCGCTATTTGAACATCATAGGAGACTCTCAGCTCATTCTATGGCAAGTTCTGTCCACTTACCGTACTCGTGACCCCAAGCTCAAACCTTATCAAGATTTGGTCACGCTCATTGCTAAGCGATTCCGTAAGCTGATCTATATCCATACTCCCCGTTCTTTGAACATTCTAGCTGATGCTTTGGCATCTCTTGCTTCCTCCTTATCTTTTTCTCTCAGTCGTAGTACTGAGACCATCGTCGTCCAGAGATTGGACGCACCCTCTATTCAAGATCCCTGGTTCGTCAACCTCAGGAAATCTGTAGAGGCGAGAGTTGAGAAGGAAGATCTCAAGGAAGTTTCATTAACAGAACTCGAGGAGATTCTGGACGAAGAGGAATTGCCTTGGTATCATGAAATAGAATTGTTTTGCAAAGAAGGGTCATTCCCAAAAGGGGCAACGGCCGAGCAGCGTAAAGCAATAAGAAGAGCCGCCGCAAGGTACACTATCATTACAGGAGAATTGTATAGGCGCGCTACTAATGGAATGCTCATGAGATGCTTGGATGATGTAGAAGCTTGGAAGGTGGCTGAAGTGGCCCATTCTAGTGAGTGTGGAGGTCATGTCAATGGCCAGGCTCTAGCAAAGAAGATCCTTAGGCAGGGCTACTATTGGCCCACTCTAGAGGAAGATTGCTCCCTCTATGTCCGGAGGTGTCTTAAATGCCAACTCCATGCTGATAAAATTCACTCTCCAGCTTCGTCCCTCCATCCTATGACTGCTCCTTGGCCATTCTCTATGTGGGCTTTCGACGTCGTCGGCCCACTCGGTGATCCTAATTCTCAGATCAAGCAAAAACCCTTCATCCTCACCGCTACTGAGTACTTCACCAAATGGGCCGAAGCCGAGGCGTACGCGGAGATCAAAGCTACAACGGTGTGCCGCTTTATCATGAAGAATATCATCTCGCGATTCGGAGTGCCAAGCAGCATCATCACCGACAACGGACCCCAGCTCGTCTCCCAAGAGCTTAAGGACCTATGTAAGAAGTTCAATATTGCACTGCATCATTCATCTCCATATTACCCTCAAGGCAACGGTCAAGCCGAGGCCACTAATAAAACCCTTCTTAAAATCATTAAGAAAACATGCGAAGCACATAAATTTTCTGATTGGCCTGAAAGATTGGTGGAAGCTCTGTGGGCTTACCGCACCTCCGTCCGCACCCCTACAAGACAAACTCCCTACTCTTTAACTTATGGGATGGAGGCGGTGCTCCCATACGAGATCTTAATCCCTTCCCTTAGAGTGCAGCTCGATAAGGAACTTAATCTCGATGAACGTCGAGAGGCGTTGCTGGTCCAGCTAGAACTCTTAGATGAGAAGAGGATGAACGCGGCCGATCTAGTGTCTGTTTATCAAAAGAGGGTTTCGCGTTATTTTCAAAAGAAGGTAATCGAACGAAAATTTTGTAAGGGTGAATTGTTTTGAAACACAAATTCATTCGGTCTGCAGGTCCTAGGTCCAAGTTGCAACCTAACTGGGAAGGGCCATTTGTAATAAAAGAAGCTTATCCAGGGAATGCTTATCGTTTAGTAAACGCGGAAGGTGAGGAGCTCTCTCACCCGTGGAATGGGTTGTATCTTAAGCGTTTCTTTCCTTAAAAATCTAAACCATGTGCTTCTCCGGTAATAAGAACTTCCTCCCTATCTTTGAAAAGAGGGTCTCGAGTAAGGCAATCACACACTACACGACGTCCCTGGTCGGGCTCCTTATTTAAAAGACACCGTTTCTCTTTGGCCATGCTTTAAGGGAAAGTCAAAGTCCCTGTCCGCTTCATTCTTCGGCTGAATCCAGAGGCAAGGAGTGAATAAGGAGGAGACAACCAATCCAAACTCCCTAACGAGAAGAGGTCTCAAATAGGGGCAAGTCCGTTATGACCTGACGCCACAAGGAAGAAAGGAAAAGAAAAGAAAAAGAGTGCTCTTTACCAACAAGATCAAAAGCATCATCTCAAAGTCTGTGAATGAATTTTCAAAAGCTCCAATGGAAAAAGAAAACTGGGCATGACAAGAGTGGCAGTACAGTTCCCCGCGGGACGTTATGAGCCCGGTCGCATGCATGCCTAGGTGGAACAAAGGTTCGATGACGGACATAAAAGCCCCGGCGCAACAGACCAAATCTCTGATAGGGTTGTACGGTGAGGGAATCAAGTTCTAAAACTCTACATCTGGCCAAAGCTTACCCCCATGTTCCTTTTTTCTTTTAGGACTGAGATGAGTACCCTAGGTATGGCTTTGGTAAAAACACCGTCACAATGATTAGGTCTCGGCCAGGGGTTGTCACAATATTGCACGCCGGTCTCGAGACTCAACCTAAAACGAGGGAGGTCTCGTGTTGCTAGAGAGGCACTGGTTTTTCAAAATCCAAAAACAACAAATATTTTCAAAATCCAAAAACAACGAATATTTTCAAAATCCAAAAACATCAAATATTTTCAAAATCCAAAAAAATATCAAATATTTTCAAAATCTAAAAACATTAAATATTTTCCAAAACTCCCAAAAATACCATCATATGCATAGCATGCATCGCATTTTCATTACGTTTTCGCCTATTTAATAAGGCTCCACCCCTTGACCAAATATCAAGAAACGGTCATTATCTAACTTGCTTCAAGGCAAGGGGTTGAGTCTAAGAACAGATCTAACTTGTTTCATGTTTGAGTATGTGCAGAATACAGGGGCAAGCCCAAAAGAAAAAGCTCACAACTATGCAGGTTCAGAGTGTGTAACGCGCCAGCATCAGACCGTTACAGTCATATAACGGGCCCATCTTTGACCGTTATTTCCCTTCAGGCATGGGCCTTCTTCCTTTTCATTGAACCATCACTTTAACGGACTGAGATCTACCGTCACTTGAATATAACGGCTCCAGACCCATCCGTCATATCCTTCAGAGACCGGGCTCTTGTTATTCTCGTTATGACGGCCTGTCGCAGGACCATTATTTCCTTATAGCGGCCCAGTGCACATCCGTCATATCCTCCAGAAGCCCTGTCTGTTCACATCAGTCTAGCCCTTCAAATGATGGAACTCAAGATCATCCAACTATGGCAATCTCATCTCATTCAAGCAAAGATTAATGAAATATAATTCTTGATAAATTCAACTTTGATTGTCAATTACATGATATCTCTCATGAACAAAAAAAGGAAAATCAAGATACATTCAATTTCTTATCCGCAAGAGGGCGGATTCTTCTCAACTCTTTCATGTAATCTCGGCGTGTTTCGTCATTCTCTTCAACCTCTGCTTGCCACGGGCGCACCTTGCTGATCTCCCACATGGTCAGCGCGTTCGGATCGCTCTTTCATCTTCCTCGGTCCCCATCTTCTTAGGTAGAAGGGGAGGGTAGTGTGATAGTGCAGAAACGCTGATTCGAGGTAATCCGATCTAAGATGGCATCGGTGCGGGTTGTAGATCGCCATGGTAGTGTTCTCTACTAGCTGGAGGTCCAGGCCTTGACGCCGCGGTATTTTGAGAAGAGTGCTTCGGAGGACTCTTGGTCGCATGATGACTTTGTCTATTGGCAAAGTGTTAAAGAAGAGGCGCCATTCGTCCCGAGTTTTCTTATCCGCTGTCTTGCATTCAACCTGAGAAGAGTATCCAAATGCCCCTCCAATAAAGAAGAGAGGGTGGCTCCCGAAGATTCGGCTTGCTGAAATTATGTCTTCCTTAGGAAGGAATTTGATTCTTATTCCCATCCAGCACTCAAGGAGTATCATGGAACCAAACAAAGTCCTCCTGTACAAGCCGAGCTTAGTCCTTCATAAAGGTATAAGAGGACCGCTTGAGAGATAGACATTCCCCGCCACAGCCCGCTAATAATACCAAGATTTTGAATGTCTAAGAGGTGGTCGGTAGTGGTAAAAAGAAAGACTCCACATAAGCAAACCGCCACCGCCTTGGCTATTGCTTCATGTCTCTCCCACTCGTTTTTACAATGAGACACTATCCACTGTGCCAAGGGTATCAAGTGAATGTGGTGTGGGCTGATCATGGTTCTCACGTCCTTTGGATTGTGAATAAAATCACTCAAGATCAAGGACGGGTCGATAGGCTCGATTGTGTAGCAAACCCGGTCTTCATCCCCCACCTTAGTCTTAGGAAGGGTTAGGTAGGTTTCTACCTCCTCCAATAGGACGGTTGCTTCAAAGGAAGGGAAGATGAAGGTATGAGTTTGTGGATGCCATAGTTCCACAAGTGCTGAAAGGCTTGGCCAATCGAAGGACAATTTCTGGAAATTCTTGCCTAAAACCAAGAGGGGTTGAAGGTGCCATGCTTTAAGGATAGAAGTGATCTCTATGGGAAGTGCCTTTACCATGGGAGCCACCCACTTCAGATTGGAATAGCACCTTGGACCAGGAAGGGGCTTGAGAAAAGAAAGAAGGAAGTCATGAAAAGAATAAGTGCAGCAAAATTCTGAACTTTGGATGAATTGTAAGAACTTACCACTCTTAGGACGTTGGAGCTTAGGTGTTTGGGAATTGAGGTCAGCCGCTGGAGCTCTCCATGTTCCCTCCTAGCAGCCTTAGGGCCGGTGTAAGCTTTCTCCTCCATAGCCATCACCTCGAAGCTCCTCTTCATCATGTTTTCTGCTCTTTGGAAGAGCTCTTCAAACCCTAGAACAGAGGTTTCAACAAAGTTGCGATTTTGATTAAGGTTCCAAGTTGCTAAGGCTTATATTTAACTTCGGAAGGATAAGACTCGGGCTAGAAAGCTTTATCTTCAATTAGGATAAGTTCTAGTGATGGATCAAGTGGCTAAACCTCGGGTTTTAGTTATCTCGGCTCAATCCGTTTCGGATTACAACCCAGATTCTGACGGTCCATCGTGCGGCCGTTACTTCATTCCGACGCGCCAGCCCTTGGCCGTCGCATTTTCTGTGGGTTTCAATTCCCCGAATCATGTTCTGTGGAGAATAACGGTCTAAGGGTCTACCGTCGCTTTCTGTAACGCACAAGCCCTAAGCCGTCGCATTCTCAGCTACTCAGTTCCTTCTCTTCTGGGCTAAAACACTTCCTGACGGTCTTGCTTATGACCGTCTCTTTCTGACGCGTCTTCTTCAGACCGTCGCATTTCCTGCTAGTTGCCCTGACCAACTATCGTTCTGCCATGATCAACGGTCTGACCCGTGGCCGTTATTTGTCTTTGACGCACCCTTAGTTGGCCGTCGTTTATCCTGATGCCCCACTGCCAGAGTGGGTCCCTGATGATTAACGGTCTCTCACCAGAGCGTCGTTTGATGATGACGGTCAGATCTTAGACCGTCACTTTCTCTGCTGCTGAGTTCAGGCTGTTTCTTCTGCCCTTGCCTAGACCTGGCGGTCTTTCACATTGTACACCTCGTTTTCTTCCCATTTTCATACATGCATTCATGCATACATCTCATCCATTCATTCACATTTCATCCATCCTGCATTTTTCACATTCATTCATTCACGCTTGCATAAAATTAAAACAAAACAGAAACTAAAAAGAAGGGATCTCATTCCATTTTACCAAAAGTTCTACACAAAAGATAAGAAGAAAACATAAAAATACATCATTCGGTCAGCTTATCCGCTGGACCGCCCTCATCCTCTCTATCCTCGGGTCTCCTCACGGGTGGCGGTGCTATGGAAGCACTCTCCTCCTGCTGTCCTCTCTCTGCCCTCTCATTCCTCCGCTGGGCGGAGGAGCTGACAAGGAAATTTCCTACTGAGCCGCTCGGGGCAGCACTCCTGTGTACCCCACTCTGGGAGGCACTCCGCTCCAGTCCCCGGCCCATCATCCGGACCGTCCGCTCCAATGTCCGCAGCTCGATCTTCAGTGTAAAGATCTGACGCCGCGTCTCCCGTGCCTCGATCCGGTAGCGATCCAAGTCGGCCGTCCCGATCCAAAGCTCCTCCACCTCAGCTCGCGCCTGCGCTAACTCCTTCCGAGTTGTTCCATCTCTGCATCATCTGGGCGTCGCAGGGTCTCCGCTCTCAGCCGGGCCATCTCTGCCCGTACCAGCTCCGTCTCTGCTCGGGCTCGATCGGTCTCGACCCGGCTTCTCTCTACCTCAGCTCTCGCCTGGCTGGCCTCGGCCACTGCTGCTGCTAGATCCCTCGCCTGTAGATTGCATTTCATATCATTAGTCATGAAGCATTTAATTAGGCATAATCATAAGTTTTTTAGTCTCTTACCCGCTCCGCGAGGGTGGCCTCCGCCTCCTCGGCCCGGGCAACTGCCCGAGCAAAGTCAGCCTCCTGCTCAGCCCTGCCTCCCGCAGGCTGCGAGGAAGACGATGGGGCATCCGGTCCAGCGCGTTGGGCTCCCTCGGCCCGCTGCATTTAGAAGCCATGGTTAGTTGACATTGGCATTTGCATCATGAACATCATTACATAAATCATGAGCATTTAAGTTTTTAGAGTCTTACCAAGAGCTCCAAAGCAGTCCGGTACCCGTCCCGCTGTTGGATGGTGGAGTGGAGTAGCCCTTCCAGCTCGGCTATCCGTCCCTCAGGGTCTAGCTGCATTTTAGAAAGCATGAGTCAGCATATATCACATTGCACATTGCATAATAGAAAAGTTTAGAGTTTTAGTTTGCATACCGGTCGTCGGGTACCTCGGTACACCCGGTCGCTGTAGAGTCGAGCGAAGGCCTTCAGATATGCCTCGTCGCTCTCATCTCGCTCCTTCACCGCTCGGCCCCGCCTGTTCCAATCGTGGACGTACTTCGCCTTCCGGGTGCACCAATCCACATTGCCGCTGATGCCCCTTGCTGACTTACCGGGGTGGTCGTCGCTGTGGCGTGGAAAGGTCACCTCGGGCTGGTGTAGTCCCCGGGTCCGCAGGATCAGCCTGTAGTGCAGAGGCTCGATGATATGGAGGCAATGCAACCATATGTCTCGCCCCCGGTACGATAAGGCCGCCTCCACCCACGACTGTCCCGTATAGCCCTCGTCGCGGTATGGGGTCCATCTCACCTGAGAGCATTTAGTTCATTCATTAGCATATGAAAGCATTAAAAGATATTTAGAAAGCATTTTTAGAAAGCATTTAGAAACATTTAAAAGCATATAGAAATCATTTTGAGTTTTGGACTTACCGATGTATGCGGGAAGGAGTCCAAGTCGTCCTGGATCGTCCGGGTCAGTCTAATGATCGACCCTGTGTCCCTCGCCACCGACCAACGCCTCGTGATCGGTATGAGGCCGAGATGGAGTAGTGCACCTCTCCCGATGCCGGGAGGTACATATAGCTCCAGATCTGCATTTAGAAATCGAGTCAGTCGCATCATTGCATAAATCATTTTTCATAAATCATAGCATCAATGTTCATGGTATAAAAGAAAGCATATGAAGTACATTTACCTGTAGGAAAGGTGAGAAGCCGCCCAGCATCGTCTGCCTGTCCGTAGTGCTGAGGGACTCGAACAGGAATGCGAGTACTGCCGCTCCCCAGGCGTATCGCCTGACTCTGCCCAAATCCTCTATCATCAGCAGCAGTCTGCAGCTGATGACATCTGCCCGAGTCGCGAAGAGGAGCTTCCCGAATAGCAGCATCAGGAAGCGCCTGAGCACTCTATCTCCCTCTGGTCCCACCTCCGCCGCCACGTGAGGGCGCACCTGGTCTATCACTCTGCTCAGGTGCTCCTCAGGGAGCTCTCCCACGGCGATCGCCGCTCCTCTCAGTCCCAAGCTCTCCTGCAGCACTGATCTCGAAAGTTGGGAGGAGGACTGTCCCGGCCTGATCAAATCTAGCCCGAGCAGCTGCTGCGCCATCTCTCGGTAGTCGCCGTATGTCCACCCTGTCACCGCGGCTCTGTGGACTCTCAATCTGGTAATCCTCGCTATGTCTTCTAGCGTGGGGATCATGTGGCCCCACGGGAAGATGAAAGCTCTGCTGATCGGGTCCCATCTCTCGTGCAAGGCATACAGTACCAGAGTGTCCATCCGGATCACCTCGATGCTGAGCACCTCGGCGAATCCCATCTCGGCAAGTCTCTCTCTCTGGTAATCGGGCAATGCCTGGTACACTGCCCGAATCTGAAGCCAGGAGATCCGTGATCTTCTCTTTCCCTGCATTGCATATTAGATCATTAATTAGTCCATCAGCATCATATAATCATTGCATAATCATTCTTAATTGAAAACAAAATAAAAATTTTAGAAATTGAAAACCCTAAAAATAGTTTAATTCCCTGGCAGAAGTAACGGCCCTGGGTTGGGGCGTCGCTTGTCTCTGACGCACTCAGGGTGGAGCGTCAGGGGAGTGACGGTCGCTGGCAGGACCGTCACTTCGTCTGCTAGTTGGGGTTTTTTCCCCTGCATTCTCATGGCTTCCCATGTTGGCCAAATGGCCTACAATTGTTCCTAGTGGGTTCGTAGACCCATTTCTACCCCTTTCCCTCACATGCATCCATAAATAAACACAAAAAAATAAAAAATTGGAAAATAGGGCGGAGGGCTTACCTCGTGGTCCATGTTTCTCCTCTTCTTCTTCTCTGGTTCCTTGGGCTCCTCTGCACCCAACGGAGCTTCCCCTTCGTCCCCCGTGGCCGTGGGGACTTCTTCTTCTTCTGTTGGGCTTCTTCTCGCCGGTTGTTCTTCTTCCACCGGCGGGATCGCCTCCCGTTCAATCCGGCGGTGGAGCCGCCGTATGGCCATTCTTTTCCCTCTCTCTCTCTTCCTTGGGTGGCGGCTGGGGAGCCTCGTCGCCGGCCATTGGAGTGGTGGGGACGGTGGTCGCCGGTGGTTTCTCTCGGTTGGGTTTTTTTGTGGTGAATGTGGATTGAATGAGGGCCGTGACCGTTCGGTTGTTTTTTTTTGAAAACTCAGGAAATGTGACGGTCTATCGACCGGTCGTCACATCATTCTGACGCTTCTTTCATAGGCCGTCACATGTGATGGACTGTTTTATCGAAGAATGTGAACCGCCTTGATTATGACGGATCAAGGGTGATCCGTTACTTGATGTGACGCCCTGTCATCAGACCGTTATATGCTTGCTAGTTTCTTGATGATTGAAAGGTCTAATTGATGCTTAAACGACCCTATTTTCTATCATGATGTTCCTTATGGATGCCTCTTGCACGTACAATGGTTATGCCTTGATGCTTATTTTTGATTATTATTGGCTAACCTGTCTTTCATGAAAGGAATTACGAGTAAAATCACGATTGGCCTTCCGTCCGGCAGGTAAGTCAGGTATTGTATATCACTCCCTCATTCCCTTAATGCATTACTATACGTTATCTATGATATATTACCTCGAGAACCGGCTGCTCATTCATGTGTCCTGGGATCTGATGTTCCCCTAAAACAAAAATGATGATGATCTAAGCTCACATGTTTAATCGTTGGATAGGTCGTTAGATTGGAAAATTTGGGGACGATGGTTTTATCTTGCACGCCGTGATTGCAGATGGTGTCCTGACTCTAATTTCTCCGATCTAGCAATATTATTCTCGAGTATTTTTTCTATTTTATTTTTCTTTGCATTTGTTTTGAAGATTTTGTTTTCCTTTAGCCCACCATGCATCATGCGCATTTTTTGAGCATTTCATGAGTTTCATCTATTCAAGATATCTCAGTGATGGTGA
The DNA here is from genome assembly GCA_022559845.1 of Amorphophallus konjac. Taxonomy (NCBI): domain Eukaryota; kingdom Viridiplantae; phylum Streptophyta; class Magnoliopsida; order Alismatales; family Araceae; genus Amorphophallus; species Amorphophallus konjac. The sequence continues at coordinate 247,908,141 of CM040126.1, forward strand.
ACAGCTGTGTTCTTAATCCCGAATAAGGAGAATCATTCCATTCTGAATTAGAAGGTTTCCTTCGATCTGCTCGCTTAATCTGGTTCACTGAAGATTCCTGTCTGGAGTTTAGTCTCTTTCTTTTCGTTACCTCCGGCGGCTAGCCGTGTTTCCTTTCCTTAGATAATTAGTTCCTCCAGACTTGCATCCCTTTGGCTGGCTATTTCCTTGTGATCAATTCGAAGTTTTTAAGAAAATTCTTATCGCTTATTGGTACAGAACGGGGGTCGTTTACCTTAACGCCCTCTTTTTGATACACTCTGCTTCATTTCCGCTTCATCTCCATGTTCCATTTCGCTTTCGCTTCATCTCCGCTCGTTCCCCTGCAAAGAGGACGTTAAGGAGGGGCATCTGTTGATACCCGTTTTATACCCAATAAGTCGGGTCATCTCCTTATTTCATTCTATACGATGCTCCGAGTTGTTCACCCTTCATTGAGTCTCTTGATTAGTTGAAGCCTATTTCTTGGGTCTTAATTCCTGGATTAAGATGTGGCTCCCGGTGGCATTTCGTTAGATGAATCTTAGCAAACCCCTTCATTTCATTCTTGAACCTCAATGCTAATAACGGTCCCAGTCAGGCGCGTTGCTTCCTTCTGACGGATGGGTCCTGGACCGTTATTCTTTGAAGAGTCCCAAAGCTTAAGGCCTCGTCCTCAAAGCTTATCCTTTTGATTCCATGTTGATAATAACGGTCTGTCGTGCAGCCGTTGTTTCCATATGACGCCCTATGCCTTGGCCGTCGCTTCTTTGAAGAGTCCAGCATGTTGGGTCTTCTTTCCGTTGATCTTATCCTTTGGGATAGGGTTAAAAATGGCGGTCGTTCCTTGGTGCGTTACTTCCAAGTGGCGGTCTGTCGTGCAGCCGCTACTTCCTTCCGAGAGTCCTGACAGTTCAGGCATTTTCTCTGCTGCTCCGTGGTCGAGATAAGGATTTGGATTGACGTTATCTCTTTCAAATCTGATCCTCATGACCCCCCCGTTTGTTTCTATAGACTCTTGGTGATATTATCTTCGAGGATTTTCTAAGATTTATCCCTCTTTCCTGCTGAATTATCCTCTGCTCGACCTAATAGTTTGAGGGTCTATAAATAGAACCCTTGACTTTATGGCCAAAAGGGGAGGAAGATTTGAATTCACGACGAAGTGCTGCCGAACTCAGGAGCCATCTTCATCCAGGAGGAGCTGCTTCCCACGTCCATCCATCTCATAATCAAGGGAGTACTTTAGTTTTGTCTTTCAAGTTCATCCTTGCATGCTTGAGTTCTTCCTTGGTTTTCCCCAATCTAAGCATTGTCCCTCCTCTTCCTCCACGTTTTTCACTGTTCTTTAAGCATACAAACATCCTCCCAAACTTTTAAAACACCCAGAGGGGTTAAAAAATCAAAACTCCCCGGTAATCTCCAATCCTTTTGATGTTCTCAAGCTCTTTAAGAATTGATGCTATGCTTGTGAAAAGGGCTAATTGAGGTTGTCTTGTCTTGTTTTTCTACTTCTTTGGCAGGTTTACAGGTTCATTAGCACGAGGCCTAAGTCTTCTAGCCGACTGGAAGAGTTGGAGTTAAAAGAATTCAAGCTTTACTACTGCAGGTTATCTGACGGTCTGGTGCAGGCGCGTCACTGTCTTCTAGCGGTCTATCGTAAGGCCGTCGCTTCCAAGCGACGCACGGGGTTCTGGCCGTTACTTCCAAGTTGATCTGCAGGCTTTCCTTGGTTTTGTCTCCCGTGGGCGGGTGCTTCATCCACCTATTTCCAAGGTATATTCAGGTCTTTGACTTGTGTTTACTTTGGTGGCGATCACATCTTTCCTTGGTATTGGGCATTAGCTGTCTTCTTCAGCATATCTTGTTTATTTTCCTTGCTTGCCCCACCTTCACGGTGTGTTTTTATTTATTCCTTGCTCCATGCCCAGGCGTGTGTTTTCCTTTTCCTTAGCGTAATTTGATCGAGATAGCATGCCCATGCTAGAGCTAGCTATGATTGCCTAGGTTCATGTTCACATGTTCACAGGTTTGAGTAGATCTTTGATTGCTTGTTTGTCATCTTGCCATATTACTTTGCAAACCTCAAAAGTAAGATAAAATATAGGCAAATAAATATCAACAACTATGTGTGAGGTGGTCTTTTAGACCAAGTGCTCCGCCTAGTACCATGGGTCACTTTGCTGATAGGACAGTCTGATTGTGCACAAGTCACAATATCATTTGGAATCATATGTTCAGTTTTCAGTGCAAACATTGCATGTTTTCAGGGGGAGTTAGATGCATATCCTTGCATATCACTCAATGTTGAGTCTTTGCATGTCTCTGCATACATATAGTGCATTGCATTTCCTTATATTGAAAATGCCAAAGAGAGAGTTTGAATGCATATTGTGAGGGGGAGTCAATGCATTGCATATAGGTTGTCAAATGCATACATGTGTCAGAACTCATTTCATATCCTTTCTTATTGATTTTGTTGACAAACCTTAATCATATTTTGAAAACTTTGAGCTTCACAATCTCTCTTAACAATTGGTATTTCTCCTATCAATTGGTATCATTTGGCTTCATAATTCTATCAGTCTGTCATGAAGATTTCAATGGGACTATCTCGATCATAAATCTGAAAATTCTTGAACTAGAAATCTTCTATTATACATTTTTATGAATGACTGAAATAACTCATGTGGTTTAAGTTTAATGTACTCAATGAGTTTGGCTTTAAAATCTCTTTAAAATATCTGAAGCATGTTTAATAAACCTTAACCATCTGTTTCATGTTGTGTCTTGTGAAAACTTCTGAAATCTGCACTTTTGAATACATGACTTCAACTGATTAAGTACATGAAACTATTATTGATTTGAAGCAAATGAATTTTTCCGAAATGTTTAAAGGGTAATATCTGTCAGAGCAATGACATTGGTCACTGAGAAACACATGTCCAAAGGACTGTGTCATAAGGTGCCTTAGTTAACTCTGCATAAAATTTATTGAAAATCAGGCAGAGCAATGGCATGCACACTAAGAAATACAACTCACTCATTAAAAAATGAGTTGTAGTGTGTCATGATGTGTAAATGCTAACTCTGTTCACATAAAGCATGACAGTAAGTCACACTAAGGGCTTAGAGATATTGGCCTCTGATCAAGGTATATCCTCTAGTTACAATGTGTGCACTGAACTAGAGTGCTCGTAAAATTTGTAGCATGGAAAATTGTTGAACAAATTAAAATATCTGAATATTGATGCTAAAATCAAATTGCTACAACCCTAGACAAAATAATATGACTTCATAATTGCTTAATCTCAACACTAGTGCATGTAATTCTGAAAGAAGGCAATAAATTTGATTGTGTAAGACAAAGGGAGGACAATCAAGGTAAATATGAGGGCTTGGTTCATTTTTATTAAAACATGGTTTTAGATATCAATACAGAATTTTATTGATAAACTCTGCATACATCATGTTTAAACCATGCTGTTCAAAAGGCTCATTCATAAGTCCCTATAATGGAAGACTTTGAAAAATTATGTTTTGGATTTATGAGATTGATATCTCCTTGAAAATCTTGCTGAATTATTTCTGTTTGGAGCTTATTTGTAAATCTGCTTATTTGAACCTTTTCTGCTTATTGTCTTTGGTTCATTGACCTGAACTTCTCCTTGTTTGCCCCTGTGGTCTCCTTCTCATCCATCTCATAAGATTCCACTTATTGAGGGGGAGCTTCCATGTCTTATGCATCATGTTGCATAGAAACTCTTAAAGGGGGAGAATTATGTTCTTGCATTCTGGTATCTGCATCTGCATTCACCCCTTCCCATGGTTTATTTTGATTATACCAAAGGGGGAGATTGTTTGCCAAAGAGGGAGTATATCATTCAATAAGTGCATGCAGGTTCATTTTGAGTATCTCTAACTCATGCTTTTGCTGAAACTCCTAAAGGGGGAGAAATTGTCTGAATTTTTATACATGCTATAATTTCTCAAACTATTTTCTTTTTGATGAAGTCAAAGGGGGAGAATAGTTTGAGTCATCAGCATCAGATTGACTCACTGTGTAGAGTTGCCATCATCAAAAAGGGGGAGATTGTTGTGCCTCTGTGGTTTTGATGATTGGTTTTGATGTGAGTCATACACTGTGAGTCACCATGCATTGATGTTCTGTTTTGATGATTGATTTGGTTTTGATGATTGGTTGTTGATGTGAGTTAATCAAATGTTCAGTCATCTTGCTGCTCAGCTTAGTTTAATATATTTTGATGTTCAGTCATGTTAACTGATGCATAAAGCATTCATTGCTACACTCTGTCTGCACAGTTGTCACTGCAGTGCGTCAACTCAGTGTGCCGATGCGTCGACCCCTTGGTCATTTTTGTATCTGTCCATACAGTAGTGCGTCAACTCCTTGAGCTGATGCGTCGACGTTTCAGTTCAGTTTCTTCATTTGATGAAGTCTATACATCATCAGTTGATCATCAAGAATATACGTTGCAGCGTCAACTCATTGGGCTGCAGCGTCAACTCAGCAAGTATGCACATCAGTCTTCACATGCTAAGTCTGTACAGCCTACGTCTCATGCAGCGTCAACGCTGTGAGCATTCTCAAGACATTAGCGTCAACGCTATAAGTGTGTACATCACTTTCACGTCACCAAGTCCATACATTTGTCCTCCTTCAAAGTCTGTACAGCCGCTGGTCTAGCTTCATGAAGTCTGTACATCAGACTGTTACAGGAAGTCTGTACATTGTCCGTCTTCCTTAGTGTCTTGATAGTTGATGTCTACACATTGGCCTTCATGCTCCTAAGTCTATGCATTACTGTTCATGCATCAGTCTTCATAAGTCTGTACATTGGACTGTCTCTCTCAGCGTCTCATGGCATGAGGTCTGTACACTCGAATTGCCCTTGATCTGGTCAAGTGTATACACTCTCTCACTGTAGCTTTCAGCTATTCAAGTCTATACACTGGACTGTTAGGTCATGTCTATACACTGGGTCTCAATGTACACACTTATTCATTGTGCTGCTGCACGCATAAAGTCTATACATTGGGCCTAACATTCCAACTCTACACTGAACCTTCGTTCATCAAAGCCTCAAGTCTGTACAGCGTGAAGTCTACACTTTGGCTTCACGTTTTCAATGTCTGTACAGTGGCTTCGCATAGGTAAGTCTGTACATCGGGCTTCCTCTAACTAAGTCTATACACTCCCTCACACTGTACACACTTAGTCTATACAGCATGATCGTCTTTACAAGTCTACACAGAGTTCTTCACTTAAACTGATGACTTATCCGATACTCTGTCTGACAGGTGTTCTGATCGTGAAGCTTATGGAGGGCACGTGATTCGAGGTTGGAAGGGCAGACAGGATTGTGTCACGTGTGCTGAAGCTGGCTGAGAGGCTGACACGTGGACACAGAAAATCAAGAAAGAAGCTCCTGGATTATTCTGGTGCGTCAACGCCACAAGCAAGCAGCGTCGACGCAGCAGTTAGAAAAAGCAGAGACTCTTACAAGCGACGAAGCTTTCATGATATCTTCCACTGCGTCAACACCATCAACAAGCAGCGTCGACGCAGCGGCTTAACAGACGCCAGTATACAAATGTACATGTTCAATGCATCAACGCAACATGCTGATAACGTCGACGCAGCACGTCCATTTGTTGAAGACTCGATCACTGGACTGCCGATACCGTTGCGTCAACGCAGCAGGCTGATGGAGTCGACGCAGCGGTTAAAAAGGTTGAAGATATCTGATGGCTGCGTCAACCCTTTGGAGCAAGTGAGTTGACGCCATCTAACTCCAGTTGCTGAGCGTACTGGTGCTGGGCACGTGATCCGAGGATAAGGAGAGTGCCCAGATGAGGACACGTGTTCTGACAGCCTGCTGGATGCTGCCACGTGGTCCGAATTCTTAGGGAGAGAACTGTGGAAGCCACACACGCCCTGCTGCTGCTGGTATATAATGTATCCTTCGTCTTCAGATGAAGTGTGATCGAAGCAGAAGCCTGAAGAGCAGAAAGTCCTTCGATCCAGAAAAAGAGAAAAAGAAGGAAAAGAGAGGAAGAAGAGATAGAAGAGAGAAGCCGAGAAATAGAAGAGCAGAGAGTGCCTCCACGATACAGAGAATAGAGTAGAAGAAGAAAAAGAAGAGTGGCAGAGTGAGAGAAGCAGCAGAAGTAAAAAGAGAAAGAGAGAGAGCTCGCGAGTGAGAGAAGGAAGCAGAGAAGAAAAGGAAGAGAAAGAAGAAGAGAGAACGAGAGATAGGAAGCTTCATCTGAAGATCTATCTTCACTGGACCGTGGATCAGATCCAGGCCAGTCAGCTCTGTTGAGAGCCATATTGTGCATTTCATCTTTCAGCTTTCTGTTTGCTGAAGTTATTTTCATTTCGTGTTTTTGTTTCTCCGTTTTCATTTGGTTATCTTGTTCTTCCGATTGCCCTGCTGGGGATCGGGTTCCTCCTGTGGATTCAGGAGAAGGGAGACTTGTCTCCGGTTCTGGGCTTGTGGGTTGCAAGTCCAGGGGTCCCTCCGGTTGGGAGGAAGAGAGATCTTCGACCTCTGGTTTGCTGGTGACTGGAAGTCACTGGTTGGTTCCCTCCTGATCTGGAGGAAGAGGGACTTCGGTCTCTGGTTTCCAAGTGGCTAGGAGTCACTTGGGGTGTCCCTCCGGCTTGGAGGAAGAGGGGAGGTTGTTCCCCTGGTCAAGCTGTGTGGCAGCAACTGTTTGCAGACTGAGTCTGCTTGGTTCTAGCATTTGCTAGTGAAGCCTCACTCCGGTTGGGAGTGAGGGGTGGATGTAGGTCTGGAGGACCGAACCACCTTAAAATCTTTGAGCAGTGGTTTGCTTGTAGTGTGTTCTTCCATATCTCCTACCATCCTTCACAGATTGTCTTGAGATTTCTTATTCTCATTTGTGCTGCTTCCGCTAGTTGGTTATTTGGGGGCCAGTTACATATTTGCTCTTTTGTTTAAAAGAATTTTCAACTGGTTCCTCAGATTGCTTGATTTGCTTCCGCTAGATGCTTGGATAGGCTCGCTCCACCTGCTTGTTATTTTGTCTAATCGAATTAGCTTAACTCCGGAACTTGCTTAGCATCTGATTTTTTAAATTGGGCATTATTCGTAGCAGGATACATTCACCCCCCCCCTCTGTATCTGGGCCTAGCACCCTAACAAAATGCGACTTGCCTCTCACTCGAAAGGGACTGACATCGCGGGCATGCATTAGACCGACTCGACTCAACGCATACAGACTTTGACCTGACACATGTAGACGGCCAACAGACTGGACGACAATACAAAGAAAGAAAACAGACTCACACATGACCCTAGACTCATACATAATGCAATGGTGGGCCAAGCCACCCACATGTGTAACGAGTGCACTGGCTACTGGGCATCGTGGAGGGCCGGAGGATCCCCCCGGACATCATCCTCCTCATGAAAGAACTCGTCAGCCAATTCCAGCTCGGCCTCATAGCTGACAGACCCAAGCCCTACAGTTGAGGCTTCTCCAACCCATATGTCCCCAAGGGCTAGTGAGGTACGAGTGGGAAACTGACCAGCAAAGTGGCCAAACCCTTGGCAGCGATAACACTACTGTTGTCACCCACTAGTCTCTCCGATAAGTGGTCCCTTACCCTTATCCTCCCGACAGATAGATGGTGTAGGCAACAGGGGAGGGGGTGTGGGTGCCGGTAGACGGGCAATGGGTGCCGAGGGGCAGGCAATGGGTGCCGGTGGTTGGGATGGAGGTAGGTCCCTAGGCGGGGGAGGGCGAGGCCTTGGAGCGAATTGCTCCTGATGGGCGGGCTCCTGAGGTCGAGCCATAGGGGCCCTGTGATATGGGCCTAAAGAGCAACGGGGCTCGGCACTACGAAGAGGGATGGGGTCCAACCATTGGGTAGACTCGAACTCTCCCTCAAACTGCTCCAACTCGAGAGCAACCTGATACGCCTCTTCCAACGTTTTCGCATACGGCGGAAAAGCTCATACTGGTAGTGCGGCTGCAGACCACGTCGAAAGCGGGAAATGGGCAAGGACCTCTCCTCCGAGACACCACGTCGTTGAAAATACTCATCAAATTTAGTGATGTACTCGGAGATGGACCGATCTCCCTGGCTGAGACTCTGCCACCTATTGATAAGTCGCTGACGGTATGTGGTAGGAAGGTACTTTTGCCAGAGTTTGACCTTCATCTCACCCCATGTCTCAACCTGGGGCTCTTGCCGATGAAATAACACGCTCTCTACGTTCTTCAAATATGTATGTGCCTGTCCCATCAGTTTCATGGTCACGAATCGGACTCTTCGACGATCTGTCATATCGAACCAATCGAAGTACCGGTCCATGCCGGACTCCCAATCTAAATAGACTTTCGGATCCAAGGACCCGTCAAAAATGGGAGGGTCCGCTCGCACGGTCCTAAGGACTCTATCGTCCTCCTCATCTCTCTGCTACTGAAAGCCATGACGGCATCGGCCATACCCCACATAAGCATTATCGGACCCATAGTCCTCAAGACCAAGGTCACGGAGCTATGGTTCGGGGGCCCGGTGAGGGGCGGGCTGAGGAGCATGTGTGGGTGGGTCCAGGGCTGTGGGAGCGGGCTTCACCTGGGCTATGGGAGCCACATGGCTTTAGGCCACCGCTAGAGTGGGTGTGGGTGGGCCCTGGGCCGCCCTAGGAGGGTCTCCGTATGACATCCTATCCAACCGTCCGACCAGACCTTGGACAAATCTGTCGGATGACTCCATCCGTTCCTTCATGGCGTTAAGTCGGCCATCCATGCGGTCTGAGAAGATCCTAAAGGTCGCCTCGGATTGGTCCATCCGGGCTACGAGGGCCATTATCGACTCATGCAAGGAGTGTAGGTCTCCAGAGATGGTATCCCGTGGGTTTGCCATAGGCGTCGGGCGATGGTATTGGGTACCTCGCTGGGTGGGCATGCAACGACACAAAGCTTGGAATGCACTAATGAACCTAGACTCAACCAATATCTGGTACTTGGTGGAGTTACAGGGTATGAAGATCCTCTCGACGCAAGGTGCTATCTTCCAAAAAGGCGTAACCTATCGTTCTGGGAACAGCTTTTGATATACCAGGTTATTGGGATGCAATGCGACACCTTGGACCGACTACCCTAGACTCAACTCTCTCTGATACCAATTTGATGCGGGACGGGATATCAACCTGGGACTCTAGCTCGCGGATGTCCCTAAGCGAGGGAAACGCGTGGATCTGCGCGGTTGAGGAACTGGCAATGAGTCTCGGGTATTGGCTTTTTCGCGTGCTCGGATCGAGTCAAGGGACGGGTTCCACTCACTCACTCTCGCAGTAGTGATAAAAGTATAACGAGCTAAGTTCCTATCACTCATGCAGCGGCATATGAAAATATACGAGATAAGCAAAATGCCAAAGTAGGGAGTGGACACGATACCTCCACGCTCCGGGCATGGGGAAGACGACCCCGGCTAAAACTCGTACTCCTGGTGTATAGTAATTAATTAATTACAGTAGTTATTTCTATTACCCACTCCACGCAGGGAAGTAAAGGGCTACAGTGGGACCTGGGAGTAAAGAACTCGGGTTGACGGGCGGCTTCTGGGGCAGCTCTGATGGTTCTAGTGCGTTGCTACTCGGGCGGCAGCTTGCTGTCCCGAACTGGTTCTATGGTTTCAGCACTGCGCGACTTGGCGAGAAAAATTCCTACGATCAATACGGATGTTGGATCGACGCGAAACCAGTGCCGTTGCGAAGCTATTTTGGAGTTCTACAACCATATAGTGTTAAAGGAATTTTCCTATCTCTGTAGTTTCCTTGGTGGAATCTGTAACCAACGGACTGACAGACTCAGGAAATACTGGGCAGATTGAGATCTGCCTAAAAACATCGGTTGACCGAAGGCCAAATGGTAGAATTTGGACTTGAAATTTTTATGGATGCTATATGCGGATGTGTGGGTGATGAACAAATGTTTGGGTCATTTTTGGAGGTGGCTTTAAGGGGGGAATGTATTTTTTGGCACTGGTAGTCAGATCGCGACTGCAGAGGACAGAACAGAATCCAAATTTTGTATTGATTTTTAGATGGGGTAAACAAACTTCTAAAATCTTAAAAAAAAATTAGAACGAGGGTTTGGTGGACAGAAGTTCCAGTCCAAATTTTAGCTCAATCTGAAATCAGAAAGGGGGTCAAACATGGTAAGGGGTAGGTTGCTGGATAGTGGATCTGCATAGAAACAGACTGTGTAGATATGGGAAATTAAAATGAAAAAGGACTTGAATATTTTTGTGGATAGTGGGAACTACGTGGGGAACTCACCCTCCTATTTTGAGCTCGATCAAATCTCTTGATTGGGAGATAAAAATTGACCTTCAAGCTTCTGTCCAGAGATGGACAGAACTCCGACGAAGTGGCGGGGGTGGTGCGACGGCGGCTCGATGGCGGCGGTGGTGGCGGTGCTGAGATTCTCACTCAGAGAGGGGATGATAGGGAGGATTTTCACCTCAAGAATGGGCTAGCTCTCATAGGTGCAAGGGATTGGGAAGGGAGATAGGGGGTGCGCCCATTGCTCCTTGGAGGAAATTTCTGAATTTTCTTCATTAATTGTGTTGAAAATGAAAAATACAAGCATTATATATGAATTGGAAACCCTAGATAAATGACCAATCTTACCCTCAGATATAGGGTTGAGAAATTCCATTTTCTCCTCCCTTGGTCAAAGAAAAATAAAAAATTTACATATGGAGACAAAGAAGGGGGCGCCCTCCACTTAAGAGGAGAATTTTGATTTTTCTTCTTTTATCCCCTTGGTCAATAAGGGAGGCTTGGTCCAAGTTGGACCATGGACCACCCCTATGGGCCCTAGAACTTAGGTGGACCAATGGGAAAGAAGGTGGGGGTCCCGCCGGGCCAACATGGTCTTTTGCAAAGAAACCCATAAAATCCTAGGGACTAACACATTGGCTTATAGTTGCCATACAATTGCAAACCCAATTCCTCAAGGACATAAATGCAAATAAAAAAAATTGGTGGCCTTGCTTTGATGTCCCCATCATTCCAGCTTCGTGCCTGGGGACGTGGGCGACGAGGTCAGGAGTGGAGGTCGAACGAAGCTCGTGTGAGGCGTGAGAAGCAGACATGGGGCACGAGCCTTTGACCAACGATTGAAGGAAGGCGGTCAGATCACTGGACATTTATAAGTTGAAGGAGTATATATCATTCATGGATAATTTTCTTACTCCGGATATTAGCACTGCAATCCGGCATGTTAACCGCACCCAAGATCCTTACAAGGAGGTGTGGAGCCTATCCCCAACTGGTGAGTGTCTGGTTTCCTCCATTTCTAAAAACACTTGTAGTTACTCCCATGATGCAAAATTTCTTTCTTGGGATCGGATCTGGTCCAAATGGTTGCCCATTAAGCTATCTGTGCATTTGTGGAAAATCTTTCATGATTGTATTCCGACTGATACTAATGTAAAGTCTATTGGAATTCCTCTTTGTTCCAAATGCATTTGATGTGAGGATTATCATTAGGAGACTACAAATCACCTCTTGGTTAACAGTGAGTGGGCTTCTTCTTTCTTGTCTTCTTTCCAAGCCAAGGGTCTTCACATATGGGGCTCCTCAGCTAAAGCTATGATCTCAAACTCTTTGCAAGATTTAAAGAATAACTCTCTACTTAGCCTCTTTACTCTTGCTGCACTTGCGTATGGCATGTGGGAGTTGTGGACAGCCAGACATGCTGCCAAATACGATGGGAGGAAAATCTCTAGGCAGCACCTTTTTCACAAAGTGTTGGTGCAGGTTAAGCAATTCCTTCTCACTGCTGATCTCAAGGAAGACAATCTTAATAGGAGGAGAATACTGGCTGGTTTTGGCATTAAAGTTTATGCTAATAGGTGTCCTCAGATTAAAATTGTTAGACGGTTTTGTCCCCCTTGGCCTCATATCAAGCTTAACACTGATGGAGCATGCAAACTAAAGGGAGAGTCCGGTGGTGGTGGTGTTATTAGAGATCATAATGGGATTATCCTATTAGCTTTCTCACACTACTACGCGCAGTCCAACAGTATTATTACGGAAGCCAGAGCTATTCTTGATGGTGTCAAATATCTTCAAACTGTATCCTATCAATCGGCATTGATTGAATGTGATTCTCAAGTTCTTGTGCAAGTTCTTACAAGACAAGTCCCCAGCCTGTGGATGATCCTCATATACGTCAGGGAAATCTGGAGTATGCTTCCTCAAACGGTTCCCGTCTCTCACATTTACAGAGAAGCCAATACTGTTGCAGACATTCTAGCTAATTTAGCTTGTAGTACAAAATGTAATTCATTTTTTTCCTCGCAGTAAGAGCTACCCATCTCTGTCAAGGGAGCAGCTCGGCTAGACAAGCTAGGAATGCCTAGCATTCGATTGATGTAACCATTATCTATTATAGTTGGTGCCTAATAAAATTAACCCCCCTAGCTGTGTGGTGGTGGAGTGGCTATTCCCCCTACCTCTGGTAGAGGGTGCACTCTCCTACCGACCTCTGGGTAGGGCTTTTCCAAAAAAAAAAATAAGTTGAAGGCGGCCAAGTGTCTGGCCGCTTACCAAACCTGGGCGGCCAAGGTCTTGGCCGCCCAGCCAACCGGGGCAGCCATCGACCTGGCCGCCCAGCCCATGGGCTTCTCAACACCAAATCCTCAATAATGCAAGGTGGGATAGACTTAAAATGTGAAACGTCGATAAATCTGAGGAAAACGACAGTGTTACCAGTATGACGGTCTAACTGGAGATCCATGGGATATCCTAAATTAGGCATCTATAGAAAGGACATACCCAAATAGTTAAGAGAACTACAACTGCAACTCATCTTCTCATTCCCAACATGCCTCACCCCCTGAGTGGCGCTGCCAAACCACTTTAACCAAGGGAATAACTTTATTCCGCAACCGCTATTTACACTGATCCTTAATGCAGATGGGATACTTCTGAAGAGATAAATCTAGCGTCACCTCAGGCCGCACAGAATCCTCTAGAACATGAGAAACTTCTGCCATGTACTTCCGTAGCATTGAAACATGAAACACATTGTGCACAGCCTCCAACTTTGGGGGTAACTATAACCTTTATACCACCTTACCAATGCACTCCACAATAGGAAAAGGGCCAACATAGCAAGGACTCAGCTTCCCACGCCTGCCAAAGCGCATCACCCCCTTCATAGGAGAGACTCTCAAGAACCCCCGATCTCCCACTTCAAAGTTGAGAGGTCACCTTTGTCGATTTGCATAGCTCTTCTGCCAACTCTGTGTTGCCTGCAATCTCTGCCTAACTAGTTGCACCACCTCAACACATTGCTATACCAACTCCGGCCCTGTCATGACTCGCTCACCAACCTCGAACCAATCAAGTGGAGTCTGATACGGTCACCCATATAATGCCTCATAAGGTGTCATCTCCACTAATGGCAAATGATGAATCAAGAAACCCTGCCACTCCAGGCAACAAGATCTCAACATGTCCTCCAAGGTCTGGCTAGTCCTCTCTAACTATATATCTGGATAAGGGTGGTAAGCTGAGCTAAATGCTAACTCCGTAGTTAGAGCCCTCTGAAAGCTCCTCCAGAAACCAGAAGTGAAGTGGGGATCTCGATCTGATACTATGGAAATAGGGATCCCATGCAAGGGAACAATCTACTCCATATATAATCGGGCCAATCTATGAACACTCCAACTGACCTTGACCGATAATCATCGAGCTATCTTTGTCAATCTGTCAATCAATAACCAAATACTATCATGCCCACTTAGAGTCCTTGACAAACCAACCACAAAATCTGTAGTCACGTGGTCCAACTTCCACACAGGAATCTCCAAAGGTTGTAGTGTACCACCAGGTCGTTGATGCTCTACCTTCACTTGCTGACATGTCAAACATCTCGCCACAAATTTTGCTACATCCTTCTTCATACCTAGCCACCATAACTACCTCTTTAGATTTTGGTACATCTTTCTCGCTCCTGAATGTATAGTGTATCGAGTGCCCTGTGCCTCCGACAAAATAGTTCTCCTCACCTGCTCCTCAATAGGAACATATAATTTGCCTCTAAATCTCATTGTCTCATCCTCACCAAACTCCACCGCGACCATCAACAGAATGCTAGATAGCTCGAGGTCCACGACCTGAGCCTCCATCACCTGGCGATGAATACCTAGCATGACAGTCAATCTAGAAAGAATGGCTGACCCCTGGTCTCGCGAGACCTTAAGCTTGAAGGTTACAGCTAGCACCTACTCCCATAGCCTCCATTTCCTCAACATCATATGGCTGACCACCAGTTTCCTTCTCAAAGCATTGATGAGTGTGTATTTTTACATGTTTATTTATGTTATACACACTTTTTAAGAGCTTTAACCTTAGTAAATATGCACTTATCACACTTAATCTCAATTTCATACTAAAATGTTAAGTTTACTAGAATTAATTAAAATTTAAGAAATAAATTATTTTAATTTTACAGGTACTTGGGAGGAGGACGATGGCAAGAAAGAAAGAATGTACAAATGGGCCAAAAACCCATGGGCGACAAAGTCAAAACAAAAAAAAACAAAGGAGCTTGGTTTAAATATATATATATATGGTGCCCCTTCCCGTGTGAGAACGCGGGTACGCGTTTCCTATGTGCCCGCGTGTCTCACACGGGCACGGGCGACGAGAAGGGCAAGGGCGCGGTGGCGGCTTCAAGGCGGGCGCAAGAGGTCAACGCGTCAGCGGGCGCGGCAGGCGGGCTCACGCGGGTGATGGCGGGCGGATGGCCAGCCAACGCGAGCGCCGCGTGGCTCACGCGGGCGTTGACGCGGAGGGAGGAGAGAGAAAGTGCACGCGGCAGAGGGAGAGAGGAGAGAGGCAGGTCGACGCGGAGAGAGGAGGCGGGTGGCATCTTCAAGCGGCCAACTTACGGTCTTCAAATGCGGCTAAGCCGCAGGCTTCAACGTTGACGGCTAGTCTTCTTATTCATGTGGGCTCCCTTCATATGGCGGACGGCAGACAAATAGAAAGTCGGCTTGGGGTGTTCACATGGAGAAACGGGGGTAGTTTTGGCCCTATAAAAGGAGGGCATGGGAAGGCTTTCCCTCCTCTCCACTCTTACGTAGCATTCATTCTTCTCCACCCTTCACTCCTAGTTCCTTAGTGTAGGAGTACGTTCTCTCCCTCTCTATATCCCTTTTTTAATGTTCTTACTTTATTGTAAGTTATTTTTGTTACAATTTGTATGCATTTGTGAGTTGGTTTATTTTAAGTTTAATTCAAGTGTTAGTTTTATTCAATTCTTCATTTTGTTGCATAATCTTTTCACATCTCTCTAATGTTTCTTCCAAATTTCTTTCTCTATCATCTTCTAAACTTCTTCTAAAGACGGTCAAGAGAAACGGATCTTTCTCCGGCCGAGTGTACGTGGTTGTCTCCGATAACGTGTAAACCAAAGGCTCGAGGAGACGACGCCATTATCACACCACGACTGCAAAACTCCTATCTCACTTCATCTATTTTAGTTAGCATTTAATTTTGTTGGATTAGATAGAGTTATTTCATGTTCTTTTAAATTCTAAAAATCAAAAAGAAAACATTCATCTATTCTTTCTCTAAAAAAAACTCTAAGTTTTCAATTTCAAACTCAACATCTCTGTGGATTCGAACCGTGCTCGCTAGTGTACTACGTGTTTTTATTCTGTTGCGAGTTCGATATTTTGATTGATTGTCGCATGTTTTTAACGATGAACATTTCAGCACGTCAATTTTTTGTGCCATTGTCGGGGAGGTTAGTTTTGAGTTGAAAACTTTGTTTTTCTTTTGTATATATTTATACTAAAAAAATTAAAGTATGTCTCCCATTTTTACATCTCCTTAAAAAAAAGAAAAAAGTAATAAAAACAGGATGAGGGATCGCGATCCAAGTAAGTATCTCAATCTTCCCTCTTGTGGTTTAATTTATTTTCTGCATTTTGTTAGGTTTTATTTTTAGAAAATCTAAAAAAAATTATGTTGGCTTGGTAGCTTCATTAATTAAAAAAATACTTGATCACAAAAATAAAAGACTTTGTCTCAGGATTAGAAACCACACCATCCATGCATAAGTCATGCAGCATATAGAATAGAGTTATCTTGTTTAAATTCTGTCATTGTATTTTGGAGATCGCGAGGGGCAAGATACGTTCTACTTATCTAATCTTGAGCACGCATGATTGCATAAGAACCCCTTTTTTTGAAATTGTGGTAAGCATTTCATTCTGCAAATAATTTTAAGGGCAACACCTATAAGCAAGATAACGTGCGGATTTCATCACCCTCACTTATCTCACAAACCACATTCTCCTTGCATCTTTATATGTCCTAGGCCATAAATAAAATTTAGTAGACATTAGCTCTAGGTTCACTTTGTGATTCTTGTGCTATTTAGGTTTACCCTCTTGTGGAAGCCGATGCCTAAGGCAAGACGGTCGGACGACAAACGCCTTAAGCGGGCTAGTGATTCTCTAATTAGGTCCTTACAAAAGTAAGGGGAGCCTCCCACTACCCCACCCCTTACCGGGCCGGTGGAAATATTGAGGGTGAACTTAAGTTGTACTTTAGTCATTTTGTGAAACCCCATTTGTAGGTTTAAGTCACATCTAGGTCGTCAGGTAATTTACGTGTTAACTTGTTTGTGTATGTAAAAAAAAATTAAATAAAACAAAGTAAAAATAAAAAATCCTCCTCTTCTCTCTCTTCGTCTTAGTTATTGTTAGCAATAAAAAATAAATAATAAAAATAAAAAATAATGAGTTTCTAATCTTACTCTTACAAAAAAGAGATATACGGAAGGTTTCTAATAAAAAGAAAACAAAGAAAAAAACTTAATCTAAAATAAATTAATTAATTAATTAAAAAAAGAATAAAACAAAAAATGAGATCAATAAAGGGAAAATAAAATTACAAAATAAAAAATTAATAAAAAATAAAAAAATCTTTCTGGGATCCAACCTATTTTTAATGGCCATCTATCTTAGAGGAAAACTCACGCCCATGAAGGAACACTTTATTCCTTCTACTTTTAAACCCTCAACTTGTATTGAACTACCTGACATTCTTATGGATCATTATTAGATTGGGCCCGGTATCATCCAAAAGCTCCCATCTTTTTATGGGAATCCTAATGAAAATCTTTATGAGCATCTAGATAATTTTTTAGAAATTTGCTCGCTGGTCAAAATCTGAAATTTTAATGATGACACCCTTAAGTTGATCTTATTTCTATTCTCATTGAAAGATAAAGTAAAATGTTAGTTAAGGAGTTTTGAAAAGACTATTAGGACTTGGGAGGTTTTGCAGTTAGAATTTTTGAAAAAAAATTACCCCACAGTCCAGACCAACATTATGAGAAGGGTAATTATGGGATTTACTCAACTTCTAGGAGAGCAAATTCATGAATCTTAGGAGAGGCTGAAGGATTTGTTATGTCAATGCCCACACCATGGGTTGCCCAAATGGTAAATTATGTATGCATTTTATGAGGGTTTATCTAATTATGATAGACAAATGGTGGACACATGTTGTGGGGACCATTCATGAATAAGGATGAAGATGAGGCTTATGATCTGTTTGAAATTTTGAGTAAAAATTCGATGAATCGTGCCTCGATCTCATCTCATTAATAATCTGTAGGACCTTTCAGATAGGCTGTAAATCCTAGCCAAACTTTCAGGGAAGTCTACGATTTCTGTGCTAGTCTCACTCACCATGTGAGTGAATGTCCCACTGTAGCTCGACTCCCACCAGTCATCCAAGCGCAGGTCCACAATGCCCTAGGGTTCTCTCAGCCCAAGTGTGATACCCTTTCAAATGATTATAATCTAGGATGAAGTAATCACCCAAATTTGACTTGGATGGACCAAACAATTCGAGCCCATTTGTCTAAACTTTCACCCCAAGAAGCCCATGAGCGGCCCGTGTGTAATCAACTTCAACCCAACTCATCTCACCCAAACTTCAAAAGTAATATCGATACTATGGGTGATTCACCGGGCCACTACTCTAAACCTCAAATCGTGTACTCTCAGTCTACTTATCAGGGCCCTCCTTCAATATTATGTAAACCCCCTCAACATGTGAATGATGATGATGAGGATTTGATGCCTGTCATTTTGGCTCAAGATATTAATAGTGAGAGTGAGGGGGGGTGCACAAGCAACACCATGATGAAGGAAGGGAAGGAATTAGGGGGTAGATTGAAGGATAAAGATGATCATATTTGTGACGACCCAGAGTTCAGGATACCGATATACCGATAACATCGATGCATCGATATCAAGAACTGGGGAAGTCACCCAAGAGGCTGATGAGGCCCCTGAAGGGTTAGTGAAGTTTGTCGAGGGGATGCATAACGAATTGCAATTTGGAACGCGCATATTACAATTAAGCAATAAAATTAACATAAGTGCGGAAGCAATTCAAAATAACCAGAGTGATATATATATAAGCTAGTCCAGAAGCACAAGAGCACTAGTCCAAAAAGTACAACTACGCGGGGCATCCCCCGGCAAAAGTACAACAGAGCCTCACAAAGGTGACCTAACCACCGCTGGCAACTAAGCACGGTCTCCGAGCAACCTCACAAAACACCGGGAGACGGCGGGCGCGGCTCACCTGAAAGGAGAAGGGTGAGTCACAGCCAGACTCAGTAGGGGTCACGCGGATCCCTACCTCGCACTAAACAAGCATACACGCGAAAATAAAGGCAGTAGGGCATGCATTTAAATAAAATAACAGGCATTGACATGAATAACTAATCACAAGAAAGCTGTAACTCTATCTAAGCAGGTATAACAGCTAACACATGCCAATAATAATTAAATGCAAGCGACTGAAACTAAATCTACCAAATAGGATAAGCCTTAACCAATCCAAGCAACAAGGAAGGACAACCACTGGGAGCAGAAACCAGATGCGTCCACTGACAACTTACACTGCGTCTCAAGCACTCGCAGTCGGTAAAACGACAAGCTGAGCACGTAAATAGTACCAAACCAAGTGACCAGTCGGAGTGGCACCCGTCGGTGTCAGTCCACAGTCTCTGACCACGTGTGCACACACTGACTCTAGCCTGAGCCAGGCCCTTTAGCTAGTTTTCTCCCTTGGTAGGACGCTACCATTGGCTGGGAGCCCACGGAACTAGCTTACAAACCGTGTATGGGAAACACCCCTCCGCTATCCCCAAGTGGGTCGATACTCAACAGACCTAGGGCAACAACAGTGGCTCCCTTGCATGGAATGAAAAGCTACTCTATTGGTATGAGAAACACGCCATTGTACAATAAAACAATATAAACATGGCATATATACATAATGGAACGCATAACGAATAAGTTGGCACCCTTTTTAAACCAACAGGCATGTGGCGGTCTGCTGCCCATGCGCTACATGAATGTAACGGTCGGGGACTGGCGCGTCACATTAAAAATAACGCATCTGCCTCCATCCGTTACATCCACCGGAGTTCCAGCTCAAGAAGCCCAAAAGAGAATGTAACGGTAGGGGCTTAGCGCGTTACATCCATATAACGCGTTAGAGTCCCGCCGTTACATCCACCCGAGGCCAAAAATCAACGTGCCGCGGTCAAAAACCCACAGCAGGCGAAGTAACGCGCTTGCCTAGGCGCGTCGGGTTGACCTGACGGCCGGCCGACTGGCCGTCGGGTTAACCGCCTGACCGGGTCAACGCAAACCAACGAGAGAGTAACGGATGGGAGCCCCACCGTTACTCACGAAATAACACCCCCTCAACGGGCCGTTATAATAAAGCGACGCGTCCTTTAAGGACCGCCAGGCGTGTGACGGTTCCTGGAAGGACCGTCACACCACCTGGGACACGAACGGGTTCGGTTTGAAAATCGGTGCCCTCCCGGACGATGGAAATCGTCGGGTAACGTCGAAAAACCTAGCTTTCCTGTCAATCCATACAACTCAAACAACAATATAACACCTAAAAACATCACATGCAATTCCTATTAAGCATTAAACTCAAGAAATCAAGCATGAACACCATGAATGGAAAACTACCATTTAGCATGCTATAGGCGCCTAATCAAGGAAACGAGCTACAGGAAATGATCCTAGCAAGCTCAGGATTCCATCCCCCTACCTCTTGCAAGCCGAAACGGTCGAAAAGGCCGCATGCAAGGAGGAAGGGTCACGGAGCCTTCACGCTCCACCTCGCTCCCACGATCACTAAACCATGCCGAAATGGGTACCCACGCATTCCTCTCGTCGCGAGGAATCCACCGGCGCCATCCACGCTTCAATCCACCATCGAATGGCCTGCAACCCAAGAGAGGGGAAGAGGACGGTCGCGGAGGAGAGAGAGAGCGTGAGGGAGAGTGAGATCGACGAGGGGAGAGAGGGAGTGAGGGTGAGAGGTTAAGAGAAATAAAATAAAATTAAAATACATATAATATAATTATTATATATATTAAAATCTTATTAATTTCTAATAACCCTCAATTAACTCCAAATAAATCCAGAAAAATACCAGAAAATTCCTAAAAATTCGAGAAAAAGCCGAAAATTCCAGAACAAATATTAGATCCAAACCACTAAGGATCCACTAAGGCACGGGCCTTACAGTCCCTCCCTCCTAAAAGAAATTTTGCCCTCGAAAGTAACAACAATAGAAAAGGAGGAAACTGAGAAAAGACTTATACCTCACTGGAATAAGAAAGGAAAAAGCTGACGCATCTCATCTTCACGTTCCCAAGTGGACTCATTACCAGAGTGACGCTGCCAAGCAACTCTTACCAGAGGGATAACCTTATTTCTCAACCGATGCTCACGACGGTCTTCAATTCTGATAGGAAACTCTGGCGTAGACAAATCAGCAGTCACCTCGGGCCAAACTGAATCATCGAGAACATGAGAAGCATCTGGCACATATTTCCTCAACTGAGACACGTGGAAGACATCGTGAATAGCTTGCATAGCCGCTGGTAGTTGCAAACGATAAGCTACTGGACCCACAACTTCAAAAATAGGAAACGGGCCAACATATCGCGGACTAAGCTTTCCACGCTTCCCAAACCTGGAAACACCCTTCATCGGAGATACCTTAACAAACACCATATCTCCTGGCTCAAACTGTAGTGGACGTCTGCGCCGATCTGCATAGCTTTTCTATCGACTCTGGGCTGTCAACAATCTCTGCCTGATCAGATGAACCACATCAGAACATTGCTGTACCATGTCAGGTCCTGTCAACAATCTGTCCCCAATATCAAACCAGTTCAAGGGAGTACGACAAGGACGACCATACAGCACTTCATAAGGAGCCATACCAATACTGGAGTGAAAACTGTTATTATAAGCAAATTCAACAAGTGGCAAATGTTGACTCCATGAACCTTGCCAGTCAAGGCAACACGATCTCAGCATGTCTTCCAGAGTC
Source organism: Amorphophallus konjac (assembly GCA_022559845.1). Classification (NCBI taxonomy): domain Eukaryota; kingdom Viridiplantae; phylum Streptophyta; class Magnoliopsida; order Alismatales; family Araceae; genus Amorphophallus; species Amorphophallus konjac. The sequence continues at coordinate 247,929,644 of CM040126.1, forward strand.
TGAATAGTCCTCTCTGACTGTCCATCTGACTGTGGGTGATACGCTGAACTGAACGCTAACTCAGTGCCCAAAGCTTTCTGGAAACTACGCCAGAAGTCGGAGGTAAAACGTGGATCACGATCTGACACAAGTGAAACAGGAATTCCATGCAGTGGCACGATCTTCTGCACATAAAGCTCGGCCAACCTCTGCACACTCCAAGCAACTTTAATCGGCAACATTCTGGTAGTTTTAGTCAATCTGTCGACAAGCAATCAGATACCATCAAAACCTTGAGAAGTCTGAGGCAAACCTACCACAAAATCTGTAGTAACATGGTCCCATTTCCACATTGGAATCTCTAAAGGCTGAAGTAATCCACCTGGCTTTTGATGTTCGGCTTTAACCTGCTGACAAGTCAAGCACTTAGAAACAAATATAGCCACGTCTTTCTTCATACCTGGCCACCAGAACTGCCTTTTCAAATTCTGATACATCTTGGTGACACCGGGGTGAATAGCAAAACGAGAACCATGGGCTTCACTCAGAATCTCATGCCTCAAATCATCATCTACGGGAACATACCATCTGCCCTGGAAGCTGACGATCAGCTCGTCATCAAATTCCACATCATATCTTGATATAACACGGGCCAAATCAGAATCAGCTTGCTGAGCTTCTTTAATCTGCTGAAACAAAGCTGAACCCAAAACCAAGCTAGCACAGACTGCCATCCTCGGATCGGCAGGAATCTCAACACTGAATGCCTCGCTCGGAAGCCGTTCCCACAATTTCCATTCATGAAGCAACAACTGATTGACTTGTACTTTCCTGCTCAGAGCATCAGCCACAACACTCATTTTACCCGACTGATAGGAGAGTGTAAAGTCATAATCTTTCATGTATTCCATCCATCGCCTCTGCCTAAGATTCAAATCTTTTTGGGAGAATATATACTGTAAACTCTGATGATCAGTAAGAATCTGAAATTTCTCACCATACAGATAATGTCTCCAGATCTTTAAGGCAAAAATAACTGCAGCTAGCTCCAGATCATGCGTGGGATAATTTTCTTCATGTTGTTTCAATTGCCGAGATGCATATGCAATAACCTTACCATGTTGCATCAGCACTGCACCCAAACCCACTCGAGAAGAATCTGTGCAAACAAGAAATCCACCCGAGTCGGAAGGCAAAGTCAACACTGGAGAAGAAGTCAATAGCCTTTTCAATTCAACAAAGCTAACCTCACACTGATCCGACCAGACAAAAGGTACATCTTTACGAGTTAGTCTAGTCACCGGTGCTGCAATCTTCGCAAAATCCTGGATGAACCTACGATAATACCCAGCCAAACCTAAAAAGCTTCTAATCTCAGTGATCGTTCTCGGTCTCTGCCAATTCAAAACGGCTTCAATCTTTGCAGGATCCACTGCCACTCCATCACCAGAAATCACGTGGCCAAGAAAATGAATTCCCCGAAGCCAGAATTCACACTTACTGAACTTCGCAAAGAGCTCGTGATCTCTCAGAGTCTGCAGAACGATCCTCAAATGCTGTGCATGATCTTCATCAGAGGCAGAATAGATCAGAATATGATCGACAAAGATCACCACGAACTGATCCAGAAATGGACGGAAAATACGCTGCATCAGGTCCATGAAAGCTGCTAGGGCATTAGTCAAACCAAACGGCATAACCAGAAATTCAAAGTGACCATAACGAGTGCTAAAAGCCGTCTTCTCCACATCAGATTCCCGGATTCGCAATTGAAAGTAGCCCGACCGGAGATCAATTCTTGAAAAGACAGTAGCAGACTGTAACTGGTCAAATAAATCATCAATCCTGGGAAGCGGATATTTATTCTTGATAGTCACCTGATTCAGCTGCCTGTAATCAATACAAAGCCTCAGGCTTCCATCCTTCTTTTTCACAAACAACACTGGAGCACTCCACGGAGAAAAACTGGGGCAAATATAGCCTTTTTCCAGTAATTCCAGTAGCTGTGCTCGCAGTACTTTAAGTTCAGCTGGAGCCATGCGGTACGGTGCCTTTACCAATGGGCCTGTACCAGGAATCAGCTCAATCACCATTTCAATCTCTCGCTCTGGAGGCAAGCCTGGCAACTCGTCAGGAAACACATCAGGGAACTCACAGACAACAGGAATATCATTGACATCCTGTCGTGATTTCTCAACAGCCACCACAGAAGCTAAGAATCCCTGGCAACCTGCACTAAGCAACCAATAGGCTCGAATAGCAGAAATAATCATACGAGAAGAACGGGATCGAATACCTTGGAAATAAAAGGCTGATTTTCCTTGGGGCTGAAAATAGACTTTCTTCGATCTGCAGTCAACTACAGCTTCATATTGCTCCAACCAATCCATTCCCAGAATAACATCATAATCTGCCAGCAGCAACGCATACAATCTTGCCGGCAACTGGTGATTATCAATCATCACAGGGGACTCTCCCAAACACAAAGGTGTAATCATGAAATCTCCAGAAGGCAATTCAACAAACATCTCATAGGACATCTCTGATGTCGGCTCCTCAATACATGCCAAGAAAGCCTCAGAAATAAAAGAGTGAGAAGCACCAGAATCAAATAAGACGCGAGCTGAAAGACCATAAAGCATAATCGTACCTTCCACCAAATGGGACGCAACAGCTTCAGCTCTAGTCATATGAGAAACTTTGCCTTTCTGCTTCTTCGATCCAGCTGAGGATTGCTGAGAAGACGCTGACGCTTGAGAATAGAACTATTGTTGAGTTTGCGGTACAGGAGGAGGTCTGAATTGCGGTTGCTGAGGCTGAGAGAACTGAGGACCTTGCAATTGCTTCGGCCTCAGCGGGCAATCCCGAACCACATGACCCAGCTGGTCACATCTGAAACAAACAACAGGTAGAGAACACGGCTGGCCCTTATGATGACCATCGCATCTCTGACACGTCCATGGCTGACTGACAGCTGAACTCTGACGAGTCTGAGAAGAAGGCGTTGTCGGCTGCTGAACAAGATCTGTACCGGACGGCTGCAGGAAAAACTTCTTCTTCTTCTTGAACCGTTTAAACTTGGTCTTGGAAGGAGAGGAAGCACTACTAACCTCTGACAGAACCGAGGGAACACCTGACACTGACGGTCGGTAAGCCTGCTGAGACTGCACTGCCGGCTGAACTGACCCTGCCTGAGGATACCCACCTGGTCTCGCCATCTCCAGCTCAAGAGCCACAGCTGTCTGGCACGCACCATCTAAATCCGCAACACGACTTGCAATCAAGGGCATCTTCAACTCTAGCCTCAAACCTCGCAAGAATTGCTGAGTCTTCAACGCTTCACTAGCCAGCACATGGGGCGCATACTGACCCAATTCCAAGAATTTATTCCGATACTGAAGCACAGTCATACTACCTTGAGTCAGCTCCATAAATTGATACATTTTGGCCATCTGCAAGCAGGCAGGCGTATAGGCACGCTCAAAAGCAGCAACGAACTCTGCCCAAGTGATCTGCTGAAGAGGTCTGGAATGAAAAGCAATCTGCCACTCGGCTTTCCACCACGTGATGGCTGTACCCTGTAGTTGAAAAGCGGCAAGCATAACCTTCTCGTCTTCAGTACATTCCATTGACAGAAACACCCGTTCAATCGCATCCAACCATTGCCTCGCAACTTCTGGATCGGCTTGGCCATCGAAAGCAGGCGGATTAAACATAAGAAATTCTTTTAAAGCCCTGCCTCGACTGCCAGGCACTTCAACCTGAGGAGCAACCATCGGCACTGGAGGAGGAACGACTGGAACGGCAGGAACAGCGGGAACTGCAGGAGGAGGTGCAGAACCGCTATCTTCCCTGGGCACATCTCGAGGAGCACGAGGAACTCGAGGAGGTCTTCCTCGACGAGGCGGCATAATTACAATGCCGAAAGCATAAAACAATAGCAAATAAATCAATCACACGGAAAACATCCTAAGCCATCAATAGACGACGCAAAGAACTAGCTCTAGACAAACGCAAATTCCAATTCCTTATACAAAACCTCAACTAACGCTCTGATACCAGCTGTGACGACCCAGAGTTCAGGATACCGATATACCGATAACATCGATGCATCGAGACTAAGAACTGGGGAAGCCACCCAAGAGGCTGATGAGGCCCCTGAAGGGTTAGTGAAGTTTGTCGAGGGGATGCATAACGAATTGCAATTTGGAACGCGCATATTACAATTAAGCAATAAAATTAACATAAGTGCGGAAGCAATTCAAAATAACAAGAGTGATATATATATAAGCTAGTCCAGAAGCACAAGAGCACTAGTCCAAAAAGTACAACTACGTGGGGCATACCCTGGCAAAAGTACAACAGAGCCTCACAAAGGTGACCTAACCACCGCTGGCAACTAAGCACGGTCTCCGAGCAACCTCACAAAACACCGGGAGATGGCGGGCGCGGCTCACCTGAAAGGAGAAGGGTGAGTCACGGCCAGACTCAGTAGGGGTCACGCGGATCCCTACCTCGCACTAAACAAGCATACACGCGAAAATAAAGGCAGTAGGGCGTGCATTTAAATAAAATAACCGGCATTGGCATGAATAACTAATCACAAGAAAGCTGTAACTCTATCTAAGCAGGTATAACAGCTAACACATGCCAATAATAATTAAATGCAAGCGACTGAAACTAAATCTACCAAATAGGATAAGCCTTAACCAATCCAAGCAACAAGGAAGGACAACCACTGGGAGCAGAAACCAGATGCGTCCACTGACGACTTACACTGCGTCTCAAGCACTCGCAGTCGGTAAAACGACAAGCTGAGCGCGTAAATAGTACCAAACCAAGTGACCAGTCGGAGTGGCACTCGTCGGTGTCAGTCCACAGTCTCCGACCACGTGTGCACACATTGACTCTAGCCTGAGCCAGGCCCTCCAGCTAGTTTTCTCCCTTGGTAGGACGCTACCATTGGTTGGGAGCCCACGGAACTAGCTTACAAACCGTGTATGGGAAACACCCCTCCGCTATCCCCAAGCGGGTCGGTACTCAACAGACCTAGGGTGTAAGGCCCGTGTCTTAATGGATCCTTCGTGGTATTTGTTCTATTAATTGTTCTGGAAATTCCGGCTATTTTCCTGGATTTTTAGGAATTTGTCTGGCATTTTTCCGGATTTGTTCGGAGCTGTTTGAGGGTTATTGAATATTAATAAGATTTTTATATATATAATGATTATATTATATATATATTAATTTTATTTTTATTTTTTATATCTCTCACCCTCACTCTCTCTCCCCCGTCGATCTCTCATTTCACCCTCTCCCTCTCTCTCTCCTCCGTGCGGCCACCTCCTCTCCTCTCTTAGGGATCGGGGTCGAGACGGCGTCGGATTGAGATGAGGTTGGCACCGTTGGATTCCTCGCGTCGAGTAGAGCGCGTGGGTGTCCACTTCGGCGTGGATCGGTGATCGTGGGAGCGAGGTGGAGCGTGGAAGCTCCGTGGCTATTCCTCCTTGCATGCGGCCCGTTCGACGGTTTCGGCTTGCGAAAGGTAGGGGGATGGAACCTCGATCTTGCTAGGATCGTTTCCTTTAGCTCGCTTGTTGATTAGCACCCCGTAGCATGCATGATGTTCATATCTCCATTTTTGGGGTTTTAGCCTAAATCTTGAGTTTAATGCGTTTTAGGCCTTGCATGTGCTAGATTTAGATGTTAAATTATTGTCTAGCATGCGTGGTTTGACAGGTTATCAGGTTTTTCGTCGATACCCGGCGTTTTCAGCCGTCCGGGAGGGCTTCGGTTTACAAACCGTACCCGCCCGTAACCCAGGTGCAGTGACGGTCCTGCCAGGAACCGTCACTTGCCCGACGGTCCAAGGTGGACGCGTCACTACCAAATAGCGGCCCAATAGGGGTGCGTTACTTGGAGAGTAACGGTGGGGCTCCCATCCGTTACTCATCAACTGTTTTCCGTGATTTTGGTCAGGCGGTGCGCCCGGCGGCCTGTCGGCCGACCGTCGTTTCGGTCCGACGCGCCTAGACCGGGGCGTTACTTCGCCTGCTACCATTTAGAACGCTGATAGGTGGTTTGAGCCTCGGGTGGATGTGACGGCGGTGACCCCACGCGTCGCTTCGAAGTAACGCGCAGGGCCCCTACCGTTACATGCCCTTGGTGCCTCTTGAGCTGGAACCCTGAAGGGAGTGACGGATGGGGACTGGAGCGTCATTCTTGAAGTAACGCGCCGACCCCCGACCGTCGTTTGCATGTGGCGCGTGGGTCCTTGACCGCCACTTCCCTGATGGCTGCAATATATTCCCAGCCCATTGCTTATGCGTTCCGTTCTATATTCATGCCATAGTTGTATTGTTTTACTATATTGTGGCGTGTTTTATGTGCCAATAGAGTAGCTTTTCTTTCCAGGCAATGGAGCCACTGTAGTTGCCCTAAGGTCTGTTGAGTACCGACCCGCTTGAGGATGGCGGAGGGGTATATTTCCCATTCACGGTTTGTAAGCTAGTTCCGTGGGCTCCCAGCCAATGGTAGCGTCCTGCCAAGGGAGAAAACTAGTTAGAGGGCCTGGCTCAGGCTAGAGTCAGTGTGTGCACACGTGGTCGGAGACTGTGGACTGACGCCGACGGGTGTCACTCCGACTGGTCACTTGGTCTGGTACTGTTTGCGCGCTTAGCTTGTCGCTTGTCGACTGCGAGTGCTTGAGACGCAGTGTAAGCCGTCAGTGGACGCTTCTGGTTTCTGCTCCAGTGGTTGTCCTTCCTTGTTGCTTGGACTAGTTGCAGCTCATTCTAATTGGTAGTTTTAGCTTTAATCGCTTGCATTTAATTAGTAGCGGCATGTGTTAGCTGCTATACTTGCTTAGATAGAGTTTACAGCTTTCGTGTGATTAGATATTCATGCCATTGCCTGTGTATTTATTTGAATGCATGCTTTAATTGCTGTTAATTATGCATGTTCGCATGTTTAGTGCGAGGTAGGGATCCGCGTGACCCCTACTGAGTCTGGCTGTGACTCACCCTTCTCCTTTCAGGTGAGCCGCGCCCGACATCTCCCGGAGTTTAGCGTGCTGTTTCGGGACCGTTCCTTAGCTGCCAGCTGTGCACGAGCTGCCTTTTTGAGGCTTGTGTTGTACTTTTGCCGGGGTATGCCCCGCGTAGTTGTGCCCTGTGGACTAGTGTTTGTGACTCTGGACTAGTTATATATATCACTCTGGTTATTTTAAATTGCTTCCGCACTTGTGTTTAAATCTTAAATACTTATTTGTATTGCGCGCCCCAATTCGCAATTAATTATGCATATTCCTCAGCTAACCCCCCACTAACCCTTCAGGGGCCTCATCAGCCTCTTGGGTGGCCTCCCCAGTTCTTGGTGTCGGTATACCGATGTTATCGGTATATCGGTATCCTGAACTCTGGGTCGTCACAGGTGGTATCAGAGCTTGAAGTTGAGGATTTGCGTAAAGAATTGGAATTGACGCTTGGTCCAGAGCTAGTCCTGTTGTTGTCTCTTGCTGGCATAGGATGTTTTCCGTATGATTGATGGATTTCATTGTTGATTGTGTTTCTGGCAGCATAATTATGCCGCCTCGTCGAGGAAGACCTCCTCGAGCTCCTCGTGTTCCTCGAGATGCGCCCAGGGAAGATAGCGGTTCTGCACCTCCTCCTGCAGTTCCCGCTGTTCCTGTCGTTCCAGTTGCTCCTCCAGTGCCGATCGTTCAAGCTGAAGTGCCTGGCAGTCGAGGCAAGGCTTTGAAGGAATTTCTGATGTTTAATCCGCCTGCTTTCGATGGCCAAGCTGATCCAGAAGTCGCGAGGCAATGGATGGATGCGATAGAGCGTGTTTTTGTTTCGATGGAGTGTGCTGAAGATGAGAAAGTCATGCTCGCTGCCTTTCAACTCCAGGGTACGTCCATTGCGTGGTGGAAAGCCGAGTGGCAGATTTCCTTTCGATCCAGACCTCTTCGGCAAATCACTTGGGCAGAGTTCGTTGCTGCTTTTGAGCGTGCCTATACTCCTGCCTGCTTGCAGATGGATAAGATGTATCGGTTTATGGAATTGACCCAGGGCAGTATGACCGTGCTTCAGTACAGGAATAAGTTCTTGGAATTGGGTCAGTATGCGCCCCATGTGCTGACCAGTGAAGCTTTGAAGACCCAGCAATTCTTGCGAGGGTTGAGGCCAGAGTTGAAGATGCCGTTGATAGCGAGTCGTGTTGCGGATCTCGATACTGCGTGCCAGACAGCTGTAGCTTTAGAGCTGGAGATGGCGAGACCGGGTGGATATCCCCAGGCAGGGTCAGTGCAGCCGGTGGCTCAGGTTCAGCAGACTTACCGACAGCCCGTGCCTAGTGTTCCTTCGGTCCAGTCAGAGGTTTCCAGTGCTTCCTCTCCTTCTAAGCCCAAGTTCAAAAGGTTCAAGAAGAAGAAGAAGTTTGTTCAGCAGCCGTCCGGTGCAGATTCTGTTCAGCAGCCGACAGCACCTTCTTCTCAAACTCGACAGAGCTCAGCTGCTAGTCAGCCGTGGACGTGTCGGAGATGCGGTGGTCATCATAAGGGCCAACCGTGTTCTCTTCCTGTTGTTTGCTTTAGGTGTGACCAGCCAGGTCATGTGGTTCGAGATTGCCCGCTGAGGCCGAATCCATTGCAAGCTCCTCAGTTTTCTCAACCTCAGCCGCAGTTTAGACCTCCTGCACCTCAAGCTCCACAGCAATTTTTCTCTCAGGCGTCGGCGTCTTCTCAGCAATCTTCAGTTGGTTCTAAGAAGCAGAAAGGCAAAGTTTCTCATTTGACAAGAGCTGATGCTGCTGCGTCCCATCTTGTGGAAGGTACGATTATGCTTTATGGTCATGCAGCTCATGTCTTATTTGATTCTGGTGCTTCTCACTCTTTTATTTCTGAGGATTTTATGGCTTGTATTGAGGAACCCACTTCTGAGCTGTCTTGTGAGTTGTTTGTGGAATTGCCTTCTGGAGATTTCATGGTTACTCCCTTGTGTTTGGATGAGTCTCCTGTGATGATTGATGATCACCAGTTGCCGGCGAGATTGTATGCGTTGCAGCTGGCAGATTATGATGTTATTCTGGGAATGGATTGGTTGGAGCATTATGGAGCTGTGGTTGACTGCAGATCGAAGAAAGTCTATTTTCAGCCCCAGGGAAAATCAGCCTTTTATTTTCAAGGTATTCGATCCCGTTCTTCTCGTATGATTATTTCTGCTATTCGAGCCTATAGGTTGCTTAGCGCAGGTTGTCAGGGATTCCTTGCTTCAGTGGTGGCTGTTGAAAAACCACGACGGGATGTTTGTGATATTCCGGTTGTCTGTGAGTTCCCTGATGTGTTTCCTGACGAGTTGCCAGGCTTGCCCCCAGAGCGAGAGATTGAGATGGTGATTGAACTGATTCCAGGTACTGGCCCCTTAGCAAAGCCGCCGTACCGAATGGCTCCAGCTGAATTGAAAGTACTGCGTGCACAGCTACTAGAGTTACTGGAGAAGGGTTATATTCGTCCCAGTTTTTCTCCGTGGAGTGCCCCAGTACTGTTTGTGAAAAAGAAAGATGGAAACCTGAGGCTTTGTATTGATTACAGGCAGCTGAATCAGGCGACTATCAAGAATAAGTATCCGCTCCCCAGGATTGATGATTTGTTTGACCAGTTACAGTCTGCTGCTGTCTTTTCACGGATTGATCTCCGATCTGGCTATTTTCAGTTGCGGATCCGGGAATCTGATGTGGAGAAGACTGCTTTCAGTACTCGATATGGTCACTTTGAATTTTTAGTCATGCCGTTTGGTTTGACTAATGCCCCAGCAGCCTTCATGGATCTAATGCAGCGTATCTTTCGTCCATTTCTGGACCATTTTGTGGTGATCTTTGTTGATGATATCTTGATATATTCTGCCTCTGTTGATGAACATGTGCAGCATTTGAGGATCGTTCTGCAGACTCTAAGAGATCACGAGCTTTATGCGAAGCTCAGTAAATGTGAATTCTGGCTTCGGGAGATTCATTTTCTTGGCCATGTGATTTCTAGTGATGGAGTAGCAGTAGACCCTGCAAAGATTGATGCCGTTTTGAGTTGGCAGAGACCGAGGACCATCACGGAGATACGAAGTTTTTTAGGATTAGCTGGATATTACCGCAGATTCATTCAGGATTTTGCGAAGATTGCAGCACCGATGACTAAATTGACACGGAAGGGTGTGCCATTTGTCTGGTCGGATCAGTGTGAGGCTAGCTTTGTTGAATTGAAAAGGCTGTTGACTTCTTCTCCAGTGTTGACTTTGCCTTCCGACTCGGGTGGTTTTCTTGTTTGTACAGATGCGTCTCGAGTAGGTTTGGGTGCAGTGCTGATGCAACATGGTAAGGTTATCGCATATGCATCTCGGCAATTGAAACAGCATGAAGGAAATTATCCCACTCATGATCTAGAGCTAGCTGCAGTTATTTTTGCCTTGAAGATCTGGAGACATTATCTGTATGGTGAGAAATTTCAGATTCTTACTGATCATCAGAGTTTACAGTATATTTTCTCCCAGAAAGATCTGAATCTCAGGCAGAGGCGATGGATGGAATACATGAAAGATTATGACTTTACACTCTCCTATCAGCCAGGTAAAATGAATGTTGTGGCTGATGCTCTGAGCAGGAAAGTACAAGTCAGTCATTTGTTGCTTCGTGAATGGAAATTGTGGGAACAGCTTCCGAGCGAGGCATTGTGTGTAGAGATTCCTGCCGATCCGAGGATGGCAGTTTGTGCTAGCTTGGTTTTGGGTTCAGCTTTGTATCAGCAGATTCTAGAAGCCCAACAAGCTGATTCTGATTAGCCCGTGTTATATCAAGATATGATGTGGAATTTGATGACGAGCTGGTCGTCAGTTTCCAGGGCAGATTGTATATTCCTGTTGATGATGATTTGAGGAATGAGATTTTGAGTGAAGCCCATGGTTCCCGTTTTGCTATTCACCCTGGTGTCACCAAGATGTATCAGAATTTGAAGAAGCAGTTCTGGTGGCCCGGCATGAAGAAGGACGTGGCTATTTTTGTTTCTAAGTGCTTGACTTGTCAGTTAGTTAAAGCCGAACATCAAAAGCCAGGTGGTCTGCTTCAGCCATTGGAAATTCCGATGTGGAAATGGGACCATGTTACTACAGATTTTGTGGTGGGTTTGCCTCGAACTTCTCAGGTTTTGATGGAATCTGGCTGCTTGTCGACAGATTGACGAAAACCGCCAGATTGTTGCCAATTAAAGTCACTTGGAGTGTGCAGAGATTGGCCGAGCTCTATGTGCAGAAGATCGTGCCATTGCATGGAATTCCTGTTTCACTTGTGTCAGATCGTGACCCGCGTTTTACCTCTGGCTTCTGGCGTAGTTTCCAGAAAGCTTTGGGCACTGAGTTAGCTTTCAGTTCAGCGTATCATCCACAGTCAGATGGACAGTCAGAGAGAACTATTCAGACTTTGGAAGACATGCTGAGATCGTGTTGCCTTGATTGGCAAGGTTCGTGGGGTCAGCATTTGCCACTTGTTGAGTTTGCTTATAATAACAGTTTTCACTCCAGTATTGGCATGGCTCCTTATGAAGCGCTGTATGGTCGTCCTTGTCGTACTCCTCTGAACTGGTTTGATGTTGGGGACCGACTGTTGACAGGACCGGACATGGTACAGCAGTGTTCTGATGTGGTTCGTCTGATCAGACAGAGATTGTTGACGGCTCAGAGTCGACAGAAAAGTTATGCAGATCGGCGCAGACGTCCACTACAACTTGAGCCAGGAGATATGGTGTTTGTTAAAATATCTCCAATGAAGGGTGTTTCCAGGTTTGGGAAGCGTGGAAAGCTTAGTCCGCGGTATGTTGGCCCTTTTCCGATTGTTGAAGCTATTGGTTCAGTGGCTTATCGTTTGCAACTGCCGGCGGCCATGCAAGCTATTCATAATGTGTTCCACGTGTCTCAGTTGAGGAAATATGTGTCTGATGCTTCTCATGTTCTCGATGATTCAGTGTGGCCCGAGGTGACTGCTGATTTGTCCACGCCAGAGTTTCCTATCCGAATTGAAGACCGTCGTGAGCAGCGGTTGAGAAATAAGATTATTCCTCTGGTAAGGGTTGCTTGGCAGCGTCACTCTGGTAACGAGTCTACTTGGGAGCGTGAAGATGAGATGCGTCAGCTATTTCCTTTCTTGTTCCAGTGAGGTATAAGTCCTTTCTCAGTTTCCTCCTTTTCGGTTATTGTAAATTTCGAGGGCGAAATTTCTGTAAGGAGGGAGGGACTGTAAGGCCCGTGTCTTAATGGATCCTTCGTGGTATTTGTTCTATTAATTGTTCTGGAAATTCCGGCTATTTTCCTGGATTTTTAGGAATTTGTCTGGCATTTTTCCGGATTTGTTCGGAGCTGTTTGAGGGTTATTGAATATTAATAAGATTTTTATATATATAATGATTATATTATATATATATTAATTTTATTTTTATTTTTTATATCTCTCACCCTCACTCTCTCTCCCCCGTCGATCTCTCATTTCACCCTCTCCCTCTCTCTCTCCTCCGTGCGGCCACCTCCTCTCCTCTCTTAGGGATCGGGGTCGAGACGGCGTCGGATTGAGATGAGGTTGGCACCGTTGGATTCCTCGCGTCGAGTAGAGCGCGTGGGTGTCCACTTCGGCGTGGATCGGTGATCGTGGGAGCGAGGTGGAGCGTGGAAGCTCCGTGGCTATTCCTCCTTGCATGCGGCCCGTTCGACGGTTTCGGCTTGCGAAAGGTAGGGGGATGGAACCTCGATCTTGCTAGGATCGTTTCCTTTAGCTCGCTTGTTGATTAGCACCCCGTAGCATGCATGATGTTCATATCTCCATTTTTGGGGTTTTAGCCTAAATCTTGAGTTTAATGCGTTTTAGGCCTTGCATGTGCTAGATTTAGATGTTAAATTATTGTCTAGCATGCGTGGTTTGACAGGTTATCAGGTTTTTCGTCGATACCCGGCGTTTTCAGCCGTCCGGGAGGGCTTCGGTTTACAAACCGTACCCGCCCGTAACCCAGGTGCAGTGACGGTCCTGCCAGGAACCGTCACTTGCCCGACGGTCCAAGGTGGACGCGTCACTACCAAATAGCGGCCCAATAGGGGTGCGTTACTTGGAGAGTAACGGTGGGGCTCCCATCCGTTACTCATTAACTGTTTTCCGTGATTTTGGTCAGGCGGTGCGCCCGGCGGCCTGTCGGCCGACCGTCGTTTCGGTCCGACGCGCCTAGACCGGGGCATTACTTCGCCTGCTACCATTTAGAACGCTGATAGGTGGTTTGAGCCTCGGGTGGATGTGACGGCGGTGACCCCACGCGTCGCTTCGAAGTAACGCGCAGGGCCCTACCGTTACATGCCCTTGGTGCCTCTTGAGCTGGAACCCTGAAGGGAGTGACGGATGGGGACTGGAGCGTCATTCTTGAAGTAACGCGCCGACCCCCGACCGTCGTTTGCATGTGGCGCGTGGGTCCTTGACCGCCACTTCCCTGATGGCTGCAATATATTCCCAGCCCATTGCTTATGCGTTCCGTTCTATATTCATGCCATAGTTGTATTGTTTTACTATATTGTGGCGTGTTTTATGTGCCAATAGAGTAGCTTTTCTTTCCAGGCAATGGAGCCACTGTAGTTGCCCTAAGGTCTGTTGAGTACCGACCCGCTTGAGGATGGCGGAGGGGTATATTTCCCATTCACGGTTTGTAAGCTAGTTCCGTGGGCTCCCAGCCAATGGTAGCGTCCTGCCAAGGGAGAAAACTAGTTAGAGGGCCTGGCTCAGGCTAGAGTCAGTGTGTGCACACGTGGTCGGAGACTGTGGACTGACGCCGACGGGTGTCACTCCGACTGGTCACTTGGTCTGGTACTGTTTGCGCGCTTAGCTTGTCGCTTGTCGACTGCGAGTGCTTGAGACGCAGTGTAAGCCGTCAGTGGACGCTTCTGGTTTCTGCTCCAGTGGTTGTCCTTCCTTGTTGCTTGGACTAGTTGCAGCTCATTCTAATTGGTAGTTTTAGCTTTAATCGCTTGCATTTAATTAGTAGCGGCATGTGTTAGCTGCTATACTTGCTTAGATAGAGTTTACAGCTTTCGGGTGATTAGATATTCATGCCATTGCCTGTGTATTTATTTGAATGCATGCTTTAATTGCTGTTAATTATGCATGTTCGCATGTTTAGTGCGAGGTAGGGATCCGCGTGACCCCTACTGAGTCTGGCTGTGACTCACCCTTCTCCTTTCAGGTGAGCCGCGCCCGACATCTCCCGGAGTTTAGCGTGCTGTTTCGGGACCGTTCCTTAGCTGCCAGCTGTGCACGAGCTGCCTTTTTGAGGCTTGTGTTGTACTTTTGCCGGGGTATGCCCCGCGTAGTTGTGCCCTGTGGACTAGTGTTTGTGACTCTGGACTAGTTATATATATCACTCTGGTTATTTTAAATTGCTTCCGCACTTGTGTTTAAATCTTAAATACTTATTTGTATTGCGCGCCCCAATTCGCAATTAATTATGCATATTCCTCAGCTAACCCCCCACTAACCCTTCAGGGGCCTCATCAGCCTCTTGGGTGGCCTCCCCAGTTCTTGGTGTCGGTATACCGATGTTATCGGTATATCGGTATCCTGAACTCTGGGTCGTCACATAGGGCATCAACAGTGGCTCCCTTGCATGGAAAGAAAAGCTACTCTATTGGTATGAGAAACATGCCATTGTACAATAAAACAATATAAACATGGCATATATACATAATGGAACGCATAACGAATAAGCCGGCACCCTTTTTAAACCAACAGGCATGTGGCGGTCTGCTGCCCATGCGCTACATGAATGTAACGGTCGGGGACTGGCGCGTCACATTAAAAATAACGCATCTGCCTCCATCCGTTACATCCACCGGAGTTCCAGCTCAAGAAGCCCAAAAGAGAATGTAACGGTAGGGGCTCAGCGCGTTACATCCATGTAACGCGTTAGAGTCCCGCCGTTACATCCACCCGAGGCCAAAAATCAACGTGCCGCGGTCAAAAACCCACAGTAGGCGAAGTAACGCGCTTGCCTAGGCGCGTCGGGTTGACCTGACGGCCGGCCGACTGGCTGTCGGGTTAACCGCCTGACCGGGTCAACGCAAACCAACGAGAGAGTAACGGATGGGAGCCCCACCGTTACTCTCGAAATAACGCCCCCTCAACGGGCCGTTATAATAAAGCGACGCGTCCTTTAAGGACCGCCAGGCGTGTGACGGTTCTTGGAAGAACCGTCACACCACCTGGGACACGAGCGGGTTCGGTTTGAAAACCGGTGCCCTCCCGGATGATGGAAATCATCGGGTAACGTCGAAAAACCTGCTTTCCTGTCAATCCATACAACTCAAACAACAATATAACACCTAAAAACATCACATGCAATGCCTATTAAGCATTAAACTCAAGAAATCAAGCATGAACACCATGAATGGAAAACTACCATTTAGCATGCTATAGGCGCCTAATCAAGGAGACGAGCTACAGGAAATGATCCTAGCAAGCTCAGGATTCCATCCCCCTACCTCTTGCAAGCTGAAACGGTCGAAAAGGCCGCATGCAAGGAGGAAGGGTCACGGAGCCTTCACGCTCCACCTCACTCCCACGATCACCAAACCATGCCGAAATGGGTACCCACGCGTTCCTCTCGACGGGAGGAATCCACCGGCGCCATCCACGCTTCAATCCGCCGTCGAATGGCCTGCAACCCAAGAGAGGGGAAGAGGACGGCCGCGGAGGAGAGAGAGAGCATGAGGGAGAGTGAGATCGACGAGGGGAGAGAGGGAGTGAGGGTGAGAGGTTAAGAGAAATAAAATAAAATTAAAATACATATAATATAATTATTATATATATTAAAATCTTATTAATTTCTAATAACCCTCAATTAACTCCAATTAAATCTGGAAAAATACCAGAAAATTCCTAAAAATTCAGGAAAAAGCTAGAAATTCCAGAACAAATATTAGATCCAAACCACTAGGGATCCACTAAGACACGGGCCTTACAATATTGATATCATCACCCCATCCTATGAATATTTTATGATTGAGAATATCACTATCAAGAATAGTGGCCTAAACAACTCAATTGAGGATATACGTGGCGAGGAGGATTACTTTGTAATCAATAATCTTGTTGATTTAATTAAAACAATTTTTGAATATCCTCCTCTCCTTGAAGAACATGATGATGGGGCCTTGTTACCCACCCCATTATTGGAAAATTTGATTAACAATTTTCAATTGAGTGATGAGTGTAATGAAGGGGTCTTATTAGAGAATTTTACATTTGATCTGACCCCTGAGCCCTATCCAATGAAGTTTGAATCATTGGATGAGTTATATTCTGGGCTCACGCTTCCTTCTAATTTGATTCCCCTAAAAGTAAAGCATCTCCAATATGATATTCTAGGACCTGAGAGGGATGTACCAGCAATATTCACCTTTGATTTGACTTCCCCTCAGGAAGACAAGTTGATCAGTGCCCATAATGCTCATGAGGCTGTTACTGAGAGGAATGTGGCTAATAATGACAATCTTATTCATAAGCCACCGGTGCCTGACCAGGTTACCGTGGAGGCAGTAGTGAGTAAAGGGTTAGTCAGGAGAGAAGATATAGGACAAGGGAACCAATGGGTAGATGTTATGCAAAGGTTCCACCTCGATCTTGAAAGATTATTGGCCATTGATCATTTCATGATCCCCAAAGATAAAAATTAGCTCACACATATGGTTAAAGTTAAAATCAATAATGTGCGAGACCAACATATTTCTAGCCCACGTACGTACATGTTTACTCTTGTCTTCCAATGGCATAAGGGTTGGAATTTAAAGGAGGACAAGATCTGTCACGCCCTGAATCGATAGCAGCGGAACGTGTCATTTGCTCGGAACGTGGCAATTAAACAGTCGAGTCGATCAAAGCATAGCCATTCCGCAAAACATAATTTGGACATAACAAATTTCATTTCTAATATAAGTTCATTATAATTTGGACCCAATAAAAAAAGACTCAATAAAGGAAAATTACAATGAGACATAAGACGCAAGACAACCAGACTAGACAGTTCATCTAGATGTCAAGTTCTTTTCACTCTTGTCCTTGCCCATCATGTTCGGTCTCGTCATCACTAAGGTCATCACCTAAAAATATTAGAATACGCAGGGTGAGCAAACGGTCAGTAGGACTTAATATCTCAAGCCCCAAGTAAGCTTTAAGTGAATTACATGTTAACATGCTCATGCAAGTCATGCAACGTATAAGAAATCAAGAGTTATAACGGCGCGAGATAAAAACAAGAACTATAAGGACAATCAAGAGATATGAGATCAATTAGATAAACATATCACGAACTATTGTGGCAAGATAACGAGTACTAACATTAAGGTAGTTCAAGAACATTCACGATGAACAACATAGAAGTAAGTCAATCACTTCTACTAGCACTATATAGAGTTTGCCAAGACACTAAGGGGAAGTCACGATAATATGATAGCCCCTCCAATAAGGTAATTCAAGATCTTATCATGATGAACAATAAGTTGTGGAAGGGTGTACTATGATGGCAATTGCTCCCGATCATCACTATCACGTGAGCTTTTGCACATCTAGTACTACATAGGATTGGCCAATGCGCTAAGGGGAAATCACGAAGATATGACCGCCCCTCATGGAAATAAGTTATAGACAACTATAGGTGGTGAATGCCAGCATTGGATCATCGTATACCGGTAAATGTTTGGACTTTGTCTCATCCAATAGGGTCAGATCAGGACCCGTAGCATTTAAAATGTCATTTTATTTGGACCCAAAGCCCCTGACATTTTGTCTAGACTAATTACATATTAATGGCCAAGAATTTTAAGGATCAAGCATGTACGAACAATAGGGTAGATTTCATTGAACAGAGATTTAAGATAGACCTTGGCAAGTCTAGTACAATGGCACACAAAAATCGATACAATTCTAGAAATCTGGGAGATTGGCGTCTCGTCAGAGTACCGTATATTTAGGAAGTCGCACCCACAGTGATGGTCACTCATTCTCTGAACAAAGCATTGAAGAATTGGTGCCTCCACAATACGGTTGCTTTTACACTAACCGCCCGCCAATAAGGTCACCCCTTCAACATGCTCATGACAGAAAACGGCGATAACTAATGTAGTCGCTAATCAAATTAGCACCTTATAAGTCAGATAGAGACATATCTCTCACAGAGACGCCATAACAGTGTTCTATGAGGGACGGGTGTCATGTTTTCTTTAGAGTGACATGACTAACAGGGTTCCAGGGTTCTTGTGGTACAACCAGCTCTGTCGACCTTGAGAGAATCCAAGGCTATGAGGAGACTTACGGAGGTCCCAATGACTAACTTGCCAGTCTGAAGGAACGGAATATCCAACGGAGGGCTCGTATGTCACCGAGAGTTGAGGGTGTATCGGGAAACCAACGTGAAACGTGGGACTGCGTCTACGGACTGAGACGTAGTGCCAATATGATCCACGGTACATATCAAATATCGAGAAAAACAAAATAAATCACGTACATGCAAATAGGCGTCAATAATAGCATCCCTCAAAAGGACGGATGCTATTTTTAGAACTAATCACATGGTAATCAAGGGAAATTTACAAGGTGAGATGTTAACGGAGATACACATAGAAATATTGCTTCCTTTAGCCTTGCCACCCACGGTTAGGATTTCCATCCCTATAAAATCAACCCATCGAGTGTATAGGAGTCTGCTGCTGCTGCTCGTTTCGTGAGAACCTTACGTGTGTCTCCCTCTTCTTCCCGTTGAGGTCGTGCAGAGGCCAGGCAGTGGCTCCGCGGGGTTTGCTGCCGCTGCAGTACCGTGCGGCTGCATTGCTAAAGGAAGCAATATTCCTATGTGTATCTCCGTTAACATCTCACCTGCCAGACATTTAGCCGCCTACCATTATTCACACGAAAACGCTAGAGCTATCACCCTTCGAACGTGTATATGGGTGAAAGCCTATTTAAGTGTGTTATATATATAGATGCACCCATATATATATGTATATATATATGAGTGAGTGCAGGGGTTTATGTCTATATGTATATGAGTGGTTTAAATATACGGGTTTTATATGTATATTGTATTTTATATATATATATATATATATATATATATATATATATATATCAAACCTGTATATAAATATTAAACCCACACAAATATGTATATATACAAACCCTATATAAATTTTAAACCCCCCCCAACACACACACACACACATATATATATATATATATCTATGTATGGATGAAGATATATATATATAGGTTATTGTAAACCATGTAGTTATTTAAAGGTTTTATTTTTATTATTCTTATATCTCTAAACCCACTTGTCATTTACTAAATGGCTTCTATCCGTTAATAGTTTTGTATATAAATATATATACGTGTGTATATGTATAAGGCCCATTGGCCTTAAACTAAGCCCATTTCTTATAGGGTTGTATTACGCTTATATTGTAGATGGGTCATGATGTTTTCCAGGGTCTTAACCGATTGCGAGTTTGCTTAAGGTATATAGGAACCTTATCCCTCACAGTTTCATTTACTCTAATTACGTTTTTAGTCATTGTCCTGGGTATCAGAGTCGGGTTTGATCCTATGAAAATCTTTATATGCATGTGTACGTATTTATTCTTGAATTATAATTTTAATTTGAAACTAAAATAGATAAAGGTTACATTAATTCCTATTTCTTAATTTATTTACGTATACTTTTATTAATGTTTAGCTAATTATCACTTTTCTTTTATCAAAATTTAATTTCCATTACAAATATCTATAGTTATTTTTTTTATTTATTCTATGTTTAAATTTTCGGGATGCTACACCCTCCCCCACTTAAAAGAATTTGGTCCCCAAATTCACATAATTTCTTTTACCATAATGGTGGGATAAAATCACCGTATCCAAAACAATGTATGCTCATGACATGTTAGATGCTAAGATCTCCATAACTGATTCATGTTATTATGGGTGAGATAGGTTTATAGAGTTACCTTCCAATGCTTGCGGCATTTCTTCCTTTAGGAGTGGACAATGGGTGATTTTATGATCTTTGCTTCCGCATCGGATGCATTTCCCGAGTTTATACCAACACTCGTCCGGGCTGTGCCTTCCTTTCTTGCAATGTTCGCATTTCTCCTTGATCGGAACAACTTGTTGATCATCATTCTAGGGTTTCTTGTTCTTACGAAAATTGTTACCTCCATAAAATCTCTTCTTACCATTTACGGACTCCTTATTCTTAGATCCGTTCACTTGCTCTTTCTTAGTGATCTTTCCCTTGACTCGCTCCATCATATCCATGGCATCTTCCAAGAGTTGTGCCTTCCTAACCATCTCCGTGTAAGTTTGTATTTCCAGCGGAGCTAATTAAGGAATAAGCTCCACCTTCAAGCCATTCATGAATCATTTTGCTCTCATCTTTTCTGTGCAGACTAAGTGTGGTGCATACCAGGTCAATCTAGAAAACTTTGCTTCATATTCTGCTACAGATAGACTACGTTGTTTCAAGGCCGCAAACTCCATTGCCTTCTTTTCACGAATCCGTTCCGAGAAATACTTCTCATTGAAGTGTTCTAAGAACTCGTCCCAAGTCACTTGATCGTTGGGAAAAATTGCTTCTACGGATCCCCACCATACTCGAGCATCCTTTTCTAGTTGATAAGTCCCTAATGGTACATTCTCTTCGTAAGTGCATTGCATCACCTTGAAAGTTCTCTCTATTTCCTGCACCCAATTTTCTGCTTCATCCGGGTCGGTAGACCCACAAAACTTATGGGGATTCATCTTTTGAAACTTCCTACGCAAATCCCCAGCTCCCTGTTATGCTCCACCTTGTGCAACTTCTTGTAAAGCTTGTGTTAATCCTTGAACCGTTTGTTGCATTTCTCTCCATTGGGCTCTCTCAGCGGCCATCTTAGCCTACAAGAACAAGGTTAAATTAATGATTGCTCTTATCTTGGCATTTATCTAGCGTGAATGGAGCATATTTTATTATTTAACCCATAGCTCTACCCAAATCTCATAGGGTTCTTATAGGATAACTGACATGGAGAACTTAATCTAGGACTTGGACTTGATGACCTTGGGTTTTAGAAAGCCTAGGCTCTGATACTACCTTCTGTCACACCCCGAATCGATAGCAGCAGAACGTGTCATTTGCTCGGAACGTGGCAGTTAAACAGTCGAGTCGATCAGAGCATAGCCATTCCACAAAACACAATTTGGACAAAATAACAAATTTCATTTCAAATATAAGTTCATTACAAATTGGACCCAATAAAAAAATACTCAATAAAGAAAAATTACAATGAGACATAAGACGCAAGACAACCAGACTAGACAGTTCATCTAGATGTCAGAGTTCTCTTCACTCTTGCCCTTGCCCATCATGTTCGGTCTCGTCATCACTAAGGTCATCACCTGAAAACATTAGAATACGCAGGGTGAGCGAACGCTCAGTAGGACTTAATATCTCAAGCTCCAAGTAAGCTTTAAGTGAATTACATGTTAACATGCTCCTGCAAGTCATGCAAAGTATAAGAAATCAAGAGTTATAACGGCGCGAGATAAAAACAAGAACTATAAGGACAATCAAGAGATATGAGATCAATTAGATAAACATATCACGAACTATTGTGGCAAGATAACGAGTACTAACATTAAGGTAGTTCAAGAACATTCACGATGGACAATATAGAAGTAAGTCAATCACTTCTACTAGCACTATATAGAGTTTGCCAAGACATTAAGGGGAAGTCACGATAATATGATAGCCCCTCTAATAAGATAATTCAAGATCTTATCATGATGAACAATAAGTTGTGGAAGGGTGTACTATGATGGCAATTGCTCCCGATCATCACTATCACGTGAGCTTTTGCACATCTAGCACTACATAGGATTGGCCAATGCGCTAAGGGGAAATCACGAAGATATGACCGCCCCTCATGGAAATAAGTTACAGACAACTATAGGTGGTGAATGACAGCACTCGATCATCGTATACTGGTAAACGTTTGGACTTTGCCTCGCCCAATAGGGTCAGATCAGGACCCGTAGCATTTAAAATATCATTTTATTAGGACCCAAAGCCCCTGACATTTTGTCTAGACTAATTCCATATTACTGGCCAAGAATATCAAGGATCAAGCATATACGAACAAGGGTAGATTTCATTGAACAGAGATTAAAGATAGACCTCGACAAGTCTAGTATGATGGCACACAAAAATCGAGATAATTCGAGAAATCTGGGAGATTGATGTCTCGTTAGAGCACCGTATATTTAGGAAGTCGTGCCCACAGTGATGGTCACTCATTCTCTGAACAAAACATTGAAGAATTGGTGCCTCCGCAATACGGTTGCTTTTACACTAAGCACCCGCCAAAAAGGTCACCCCTTCAACATGCTCACGACAGAAAACGGCGATAACTAATGTAGTCGCTAATCAAATTAGCACCTTATAAGTCAGATAGAGACAGATCTCTCACAGAGACGCCATAACATCATTCTATGAGGGTCGGGTGTCATGTTTTCTTTAGAGTGAAATGACTAACAGGGTTCCAGGGTTCTTGTGGTACAACCAGCTCAATCGGCCTAGAGGGAATTCAAGGCTACGAGGAGACTTATGGAGGTCCCAATGACTAACTTGTCAGTCTGAAGGAACGGAATGTCCAATGGAGGGCTCGTATGTCACCGAGAGTTGAGGGTGTATTGGGAAACCAACGTGAAACGTGGGACTGCATCTATAGACTGAGACGTAGTGCCAATATGATCCACGGTACATATCAAATCTCGAGAAAAACAAAATAAATCGTGTCCATGCAAGTAGGCGTCAATAATAGCATCCCTTAAAAGGACGGATACTATGTTTAGAATTAATCACATAATAATCAAGGGAAATTTACAAAGGTCACGACTATATATATGTTGTAATTTTTACCAACTTTGATCATAATATATGAATTTTCTAATATTTAAACATGATATGTAGTTTTTAATTTAATCATGATGAACAATAATATTTTTCAAATAAAAGAATATTTTTAGAACTAAATATATGATAATCAACAGAAAATTACAAAGATCTTGAATATATATATATTTATAATTTTAACTAACTTTGATTGGAAGATATAAATTTTCTCAAGATTTAAACATATTTTATTGAAAGTAAATCAATGATAAAAATAAAATAAACTAACGGACGTTTATATGGTCGCACATTCATATATATATATATATATATATATATATATATATATATATATATATATAAGAATCAACGTCAACTCAGTTATCGTCATTTAGTTAATGAATAGTGTCTATTTTTTAAATTTCACGTTCTAGACGTACACACGTCGAAATTATGCAATCTATATATCAAAATGAAGGGCTCGAAAGACTCTACTTAACTTGATGTTCAAAAATATTTTTACTTGAGAGGAGGGCTACTTTGGACAAGGAGGATCAAAAAACGGAGGTATCACCTTACTGCCTCGGTCTCCATCCCAATAATATGCCCATATAATTTCATGGCCAAAGGATGCTCTAGCGCCCATGAAAAGACTATGAAAGTAAAAACTTATAACTACTGTGATACAGTAACTACCTTATTCGCCGTGTTAACTATTTTAATATATTTATTTAATAAATCTAATTGTTAACTAGTTATTATTACCATTTAAGGGCATTAAAAATTTGAAGAAAACATGGAGATTCTAGTCATGTATATTTTATGATTTTTAAATACTTAATTACACGGATAAAAATTTTAAGCATGCTACAGTTATTAATTACCTAATATAAATCATGCAAACGACTGAAAGTAAATCATGCAGACATTGAACATGACTAACTTCTAACCCATATGCTATTAGGGGTTTGTGCCTAGGAGATTACCTACCTTTTGATGCGTTTACGGATGGAGATGCTTGAAGGATCAAGGTTAAAGAGGTTGCAGCGGAGAAACAATGATGACAACAGCAACTACACCGCAGCCACCGCACGTTCACAAGGAAGAAGGCCGTTCAGCAACTGCAGCTGCACGGTACTACAGCGGCAGCAAACCCCGCAGAGCCACTGCCTGGCCTCCGCACGACCTCGACGGGAAAAAGAGGGAGACGCACGTAAGGTTCTCACGAAACGAGCTTATACGCTCGATGGGGTTGATTTTATAGGGATGGAAATCCTAACCGTGGGTGGCAAGGCTAAAGGAAGCAATATTCCTATGTGTATCTCTGTTAACATCTCACCTGCCAGACTTTTAGCCGCCTGCCGTTATTCACACGAAAACCCTAGAGCTATCACCCTTCGAACGTGTATATGGGTGAAAGCCTATTTAAGTGGTATATATATATATATGAGTGAGTGCAGGGGTTTATGTCTATATGTATATGAGTGGTTTAAATATACGGGTTTTATATGTATATTGTATTAGGTAGATGCTCATGTATATGGGTGAGTTTAATATACGTATTGCAATATGTATATATTTATATAGGGTTTGTATATATACATATTTGTGTGGGTTTAATATTTATGTACAGGATTGATATATATATATATATATCTCTATGTATGGGTGAAGATATATATATATATATAGGTTATTATAAACCATGTAGTTATTTAAAGGTTTTATTTTTATTATTCTTATATCTCTAAACCCACTTGTCATTTACTAAATGGCTTCTATCTGTTAATAGTTTTGTATATAAATATATATATATATGTGTGTGTATATGTATAAGGCCCATTGGCCTTAAACTAAGCCCATTTCTTATAGGGTTGTATTACTCTTATATTGTAGATGGGTCATGATGTTTTCCCGGGTCTTAACCGATTGCGAGTTTGCTTAAGGTATATAGGAACCTTATCCCTCACAGTTTCATTTACTCTAAATACGTTTTTAGTCATTGTCCTGGGTATCAGAGTCGGATTTGATCCTATGAAAATCTTTATATGCATGTGTACGTATTTATTCTTGAATTATAATTTTAATTTGAAACTAAAATAGATAAAGGTTACACTAATTCCTATTTCTTAATTTATTTACTTATACTTTTATTAATGTTTAGCTAATTATCACTTTTATTTCATCAAAATTTAATTTCCATGATGAATATCTATAGTTTTTTTATTTATTCTATATTTAAATTTTCGGTATGCTACAAGATCACTTGGTGGCTCATTCTGACTGCCAGTCGTTGGTTAGTGAGCTGCATTGCATCTAGCTGATGACGTTAAATTTAGGGCTTTTGGGAGGCAACCTAATATTTTCGTAGTTTTCGTGTGATAATAAATGGCTTCTTGGGAGGCAACCCAAGTTTTTATTGTGATTTTATTTTTATTTTTATAGGTGTGAATAAAGGATAAGTTGGGGGGAGAGAGAAGATAGCTTACACCTCTGTCACGCCATCAACAGCCCATCAAAGTTCACATATACATGCCCCGGGTTGTACCTTTCCTTCAATGAATTTAATATGTACATTGTTCTATTCTTCCATATTGTTCATGCCATTGAGGGCAATGTCATTTAAGTTGGGGGGAAGGAAATCATGTTGCATTCTTATACAACCTAATTTTCCCACACACAAAAAAATTGAGAATCCCAACTGAGTTTTCTTGATCCATGCTCTCACCAAAGGGAATCCAAATGGAATAGGCTGTGGAGAAGCGTGATGGAGATTATTTTATAATCTAGCCAACAGAAACTGACTTAAATTCTTCTAAAAGTATATTAGCACTGACAAAAAGAAAATCACTTACACACTGATGATGCAAGCAGGACAAGCCTTTTGTTATTTAAGTGTGGTGTTTGATAGTTTACAATTTTCAGTGAAGAAATCTTTTTGGAAAAAGTTACCTACCAAATCAAGTGTGAAAATCACACCTTGACGGGAAATAAAGTTTGGGGTATGAAAAAAAACATGAAAAATGCCCTGGATCTTAGTAACAGGTCCTGCTTCTCCTAAGGCAAGAGATGATGTTAGCGTCAAATGGTGAAGGGATGTGCAGTACCATGTGTTTGAAAAAAAAATGAAATAAGGTAGAGTGAAAGCTACCATGCTCAATGTCTCGATCGAAAACTGTAAATTTGAATGACACCTATCTCGAATAGCAATATTAGGGATGCAATTGTCTAGTTGTGGATTTAGATTTCACAAGCACGAGTGCTATTAAACTTTGGCTGTATTCTCAGTTATGTCCATTAATATCTCATTTAAAGCTAGTGTGCTTAAATGATCCAGAAATCCTGCTCCTAAGTCAATCCT
Organism: Amorphophallus konjac; assembly: GCA_022559845.1. NCBI lineage: Eukaryota > Viridiplantae > Streptophyta > Magnoliopsida > Alismatales > Araceae > Amorphophallus > Amorphophallus konjac. Next base: position 247,955,962 of record CM040126.1, read on the forward strand.
ATGACAGATGATCTGGAAATGAGGCCTAGATATTTTAAACTCTTGTTGGTCCTAAACATCAAATTTTTTTACATAGCCAAGGGACTAGCATTGAGTAAGTTGGGGGTGTGATGAGTGTGCATTTTTACATGTTTATTTATGTTATACACACTTTTGAAGAGCTTTAACCTTAGTAAATATGCACTTATCACACTTAATCTCAAATTCATACTAAAATGTTAAGTTCACTGAAATTAATTAAAATTTGAGAAATAAATTATTTTAATTTTGCAGGTGCTCGGGAGGAGGACGATGGCAAGAAAGAAAGAATGTACAAATGGGCCAAAAACCCATGGGCGACCACATCAAAATAAAGAAAAATAAAAGAGCTTGGTTTAAATATATATGGCGCCCCTTCTCGCGTGAGAACGCGGGTGGGCGTTTCTCATGTGCCCGCGTGTCTCACGCTGGCACGGGTGATGAGAAGGCCAAGGGCGCTGTGGCGGCTTCAACGCGGGCGCAGGAGCTCAACGCACCAGTGGGCGCGACAGGCGGGCTCACGCGGGCGATGGCAAGCAGATGGCCAGCCAAGGCGAGCGTCGCGTGGCTCACGTGGGCATCGACGTGGCGGGAGGAGAGAAAAAGGGCATGCGATAGAGGGAGAGAAGAGAGAGGTAGGTCGACGCGGAGAAAGGAGGCGGGTGGCATCTTCAAGTGGCCAACTGTCGGTCTTCAAACGCGGCTAAGCCGCAGGCTTAAACGTTGGCGGCAAGTCTTCTTATTCACACGGGCTCCTTTCATATGGAGACGACAAACAAACAGAAAGTGGGCTTGGGGTGTTCACATGGAGAAACATGGGTAGTTTTGGCCTTATAAAAGGAGGGCATGGGAAGGCTTTCCCTCCTCTCCACTCTTACATAGCATTCATTCTTCTCCACCCTTCAATCCTACTTCCTTAGTGTAGGAGTAGGTTCTCTCCCTCTCTATATCCCTTTCTTATTATTTTAGCTTTGTTGTAAGTTATTTTTGTTACAATTTGTATGCATTTGTGAGTTGGTTTATTTTAAGTTTAATTCAAGTGTTAGTTTTATTCAATTCTTCATTTTGTTGCATAATCTTTTCCCATCTCTCTAATGTTTCTTCCAAAATTCTTTCTCTATCATCTTCTAAACTTCTTCTAAAGACGGTCAAGAGAAACATATCTTTCTCCGGCCGAGTGTACGTGGTTGTCCCCGACAACGCGTAAACCAAAGGCTCGAGGAGACGACGCCGTTATCACACCACGAGTGCAAAACTCCTATCTCACTTCATCTATTTTAGTTAGCATTTAATTTTGTTGGATTAGATAGAGTTATTTCATGTTCTTTTAAATTCTAAAAATCAAAAAGAAAACATTCATCTATTCTTTCTCTAAAAAAAAACTCTAAGTTTTCAATTTAAAACTCAACCTCTATGTGGATTCGACCCGTGCTCGCTAGTGTACTACGTGTTTTTATTCTGTTGCGAGTTCGGTATTTTGATTGATTGTCGCATATTTTTAACGATGAACATTTCCACACGTCAAGCATCTACCACCACATTCATCCTGCCTAGCTGATAGGACAAGCTAAAATCATAGTCCTTCATGTATTTCATCCATCTTCTCTGCCTAAGGTTAATATCCTTCTGAGTGAACACATATCTCAAACTCTGATGGTCAGTGAAAATCTCAAATTTCTCCCCATACAAATAGTGCCTCCAGATCTTCAAGGCAAAGATCACTGTTGCTATCTCAAGATCATGAGTAGGGTAGTCTTCTTCATGCGGCTTCAATTGGCAGGATGCATATGCCACAACTCTACTATTCTACATCAGGTAGCACTGCACCCAAACCTACCCTAGAAGTGTAGTGACCCGAATTTAAAAATAATTATTATTTTGAGAAAGTGAAATTTTCTTGAATAAAATAAGAACAAATTCTATATAGATATAATGAGCTATATGAATGAATTTAAAATTTGTACTTAAGTGTTGGGCTAATATTAAAAGTCTTAATAGGCCATTGGAGTTATTAAAAGCCCTAAATTCTAATGGATTACATGAGCTAAAACTCAACTAAATGTCTCTTAAATCGAAATGAACTTATACCCAATAAGGATTAGGTCATTCTCTATAGAAACCCTAGCCTAATTAAGGTTTATCTAGTGCTAGGTGGCCTAGATAAAGATAAAAATTGAATTTTTCAGAGGTTTTTCTTATCTAGGGTAGAGATGTCAATGGATCGGGTTCGGCTCGGGTAGACCAATACCATATCCTATCCGTGAAAATTTTACTAATACCATACCCGGATAGTACCCTATTATTTTCGCGGGTATGAATACGGGTATATCCGTCACGGGTATGGATATATCCGCGGATATCCGTATCCGTCCATAAATCATGAGTCCACGTTCACATCCAAAGAAATGTGAGATATATGAGAATTAGAAAAAAATAAATCCGATCAATTCTTTCATTTCTAAAGTAATTTTTATGTTTTATAAAAACGTCATTATAATTTTAGCACGAAGTCTAAACTCACAAACTCGATAAGACGGGCAATGGATTGGGTTCATGTCAAAATCATAGGCCTAACATGCACAATGAGTTATTAAGAGCGGGTTCGGATCGGGTACGGGTTTGAGTGCACTAAATCCATACCCTATCCGAATATGAAACGGGTATTTTAAACGTACCCGAACTCGAATCTATATCCGTTTATTCGGGTATTACCCGACCCATCACGGGTCGGGTAATGCGGGTAATCGGATTTGTGGGTATTTTTGACATCCCTAATCTAGGGTTCCTTAACCTAAACTGGGAGTCTAGAAGATAGAAATCCTATAAATAGGACCCCATAACCTCCCTAGTCGACCTTAGCCCGTGAGAGAAGGCTTCTAGGCGTGGGAGGATCATTCTAGGAGGAGGAAATTGTGGACTTTCTTCGAGCTTTTGTGGTGTCGGCATTCTTCTTCCTCCTCTTCCTTAATCAACTCATGGTATGTGATCTCTTGGGCTAAACATCAAATTAATGAATCAAAAATGTTCATCTACATGTCTACTTTAGTTATGCATCATTTTTCCTAATTTTCATGGACTATATTGCATGTATTGCAAAGATTATGGACTGGATATCATTGTTTAGGGTTTTCCCACCGGAAACGGGGTTCTGTTTATGATCGCGGTACTAACAGGGATCGCATCTCTGAATGTGTCTGCCTGATAGATCGCGTCTATGACTTATTTTTATAAAAAATAAAAACATATATTATTTGTCTTGAACGCGGCCTGCTTGAGGACCACGTTATGAATGATCGCGGCCCCTCCCCTGACCACGTCCAGGCTCGGGTTCCCAGGAACCCCAATGCCCTTCCAACATCTTAAGTTACTGCTATTAAGTCTAGATGCATGTTTTCACGTCTGCATGTCATCTAAACCAATTAATGTAACTAGGTGACATGTTTTAACCTTAATTTTCTAAAGTTCATGATCTATGTTCATCTTTCCCTTTTGATTCCATGATCGCCTCCTATCTCTACTGTTCTTAGCCTGTTAAAAGACTAGATGTCTTCCTGTTAACCTGAAATTGGTTCATCCTAGCATGGTTTAAATGTTCTTACATGTTAGTTATTTTGATTAAGAGATTTCATGATTTCATCATATGATGTAGCATGTATAATTATTCTAAAGGTTTTGTCACTTTGGTGATATTAACCTATCGCTTGTTATTTGGTTTCTGGTAGTGTGATAGGAACTAATTCTTAGTGAAGTTAGAACCCTCCGCCGGATATTCCATCCGTCAAATTGGAACTTTCTTCATCAAGGCCTCCATAAGTCTCCGCGAGCCTTGTATTCCCACAAGGATGTCGAGCTGGTTGTATCACAAAAACCCTGGAAACTCTGAGAATCATATCCTACTAGTGTAGATCAAGGCTCAACTAGCCTTTTGACCCATTGAACGAGGTTCTATTTGAGTTCTGTCTGATGGATTTGTTATGAATGCGGCCTATTCAGGGACCACGTTCAATCTTCTAATCGCGGCTGATCCCCTGACTACATTCTATGAAGAGACCCTGTAAGGCCCGTGCCTTAGTGGATCCTTTGTGGTTTGGATCTAATATTTGTTCTGGAATTTCTGGCTTTTTCCTGAATTTTTAAAAATTTTCTGGTATTTTTTCGGATTTAATTGGAGTTAATTGAGGGTTATTAGAAATTAATAAGATTTTAATATATATAATAATTATATTATATATATTTTATTTTTATTTTTTTTCTCTTAACCTCTCACCCTCACTCCCTCTCTCCCCTCGTCGATCTCACTCTCCCTCACGCTCTCTCTCTCCTCCGCGGCCGTCCTCTTCCCCTCTCTTGGGTTGCAAGCCATTCGACGGTGGATGGCGCCGGTGGATTCCTCGCGTCAAGAGGAACGCGTGGGTACCCATTTCGGCATGGTTTGGTGATCGTGGGAGCGAGGTGGAGCGTGAAGGCTCCGTGACCCTTCCTCCTTGCATGCGGCCTTTTCGACCGTTTCGGCTTGCAAGAGGTAGGGGGATGGAATCCTGAGCTTGCTAGGATCATTCCCTGTAGCTCGTTTCCTTGATTAGGCGCCTATAGCATGATGGTAGTTTTCCATTCATGGTGTTCATGCTTGATTTCTTGAGTTTAATGCTTAATAGGCATTGCATGTGATGTTTTTAGGTGTTATATTGTTGTTTGAGTTGTATGGATTGGCAGGAAAGCAGGTTTTTCGACGTTACCCGACAATTTCCATCGTCCGGGAGGGCACCGGTTTTCAAACCGAACCCGCCTGTGTCCCAGGTGGTGTGACGGTCCTTCCAGGAACTGTCACACGCCTGGCGGTCCTTAAAGGACGTGTCGCTTTAGTATAACGGCCCGTTGAGGGGGCGTTATTTCGAGAGTAACGGTGGGGCTCCCATCCGTTACTCTCTCGTTGGTTTGCGTTGACCCGGTCAGGTGGTTAACCCGACGGCCAGTCGGCCGGTCGTCAGGTCAACCCGACGTGCCTAGGCAAGCGCGTTACTTCGCTTGCTGTGGGTTTTTGACCGCGACACGTTGATTTTTGGCCTCGGGTGGATGTAACAGCGAGACTCTAAGGCGTTATATGGATGTAACGCGCTGAGCCCCTACCGTTACATTCTCTTTTGGGCTTCTTGAGCTGGAACTCCGGTGGATGTAACGGATGGAGGCAGACGCGTTATTTTTAATGTGACGCGCCAGTCCCCAACTGTTACATTCATGTAGCGCATGGGCAGCAGACCGCCACATGCCTGTTGGTTTCAAAAGGGTGCCGGCTTATTCGTTATGCGTTCCATTACGTATATATGCCATGTTTATATTGTTTTATTATACAATGGCGTGTTTCTCATACCAATAGAGTAGCTTTTCTTTCCATGCAATGGAGCCATTGTTGTTGCCCTAGGTCTGTTGAGTACCGACCCGCTTGGGGATAGCGGAGGGGTGTTTCCCATACACGGTTTGTAAGCTAGTTCCGTGGGCTCCCAGCCAATGGTAGCGTCCTACCAAGGGAGAAAACTAGCTAGAGGGCCTGGCTTAGGCTAGAGTCAGTGTGTGCACACGTGGTTGGAGACTGTGGACTGACACCGACGGGTGCCACTCCGACTGGTCACTTGGTTTGGTACTACTTACGCGCTCAGCTTGTCGTTTTACCGACTGCGAGTGCTTGAGACACAGTGTAAGTCGTCAGTGGACGCATCTGGTTTCTGCTCCCAGTGGTTGTCCTTCCTTGTTGCTTGGATTGGTTAAGGCTTATCCTATTTGGTAGATTTAGTTTCAGTCGCTTGCATTTAATTATTATTGGCATGTGTTAGCTGTTATACCTGCTTAGATAGAGTTACAGCTTTCTCGTGATTAATTATTCATGCCAATGCATGTTATTTTATTTAAATGCATGCCCTACTGGCTTTATTTTCGCATGTATGCTTGTTTAGTGCGAGGTAGGGATCCGCGTGACCCCTACTGAGTCTGGCTGTGACTCACCCTTCTCCTTTCAGGTGAGCCGCGCCCGCCGTCTCCCGGTGTTTTGTGAGGTTGCTCGGAGACCATGCTTAGTTGCCAGTGGTGGACATGGTGGCCTTTGTGAGGCTCTATTGTACTTTTGCCGGGGTATGCCCCACGTAGTTGTACTTTTTGGACTGGTGCTCGTGTGCTTCTGGACTAGCTTATATAAATATCACTCTGGTTATTTTGAATTGCTTCCGCACTTATGTTAATTGTATTGCTTAATTGTAATATGCGCGTTCCAAATTGTAATTTGTTATGCATCCCCTCGACAAACTTCACTAACCCTTCAGGGGCCTCATCAGCCTCTTGGGTGGCTTCCCCAGTTCTTGGTATCGATGCATCGATGTTATCGGTATATCGGTATCCTGAACTCTGGGTCGTCACAGCTGGTATCAGAGCGTTAGTTGAGGTTTTGTATAAGGAATTGGAATTTGCGTTTGTCCAGAGCTAGTCCTTTGCGTCATCTATTGCTGGCTTAGGATGTTTTCCGTATAATTGATTTATTTGCTGTTGTTTTATGCTTTCGGCAGTGTAATTATGCCGCCTCGTCGAGGAAGACCTCCTCGAGTTCCTCGTGCTCCTCGAGATGTGCCCAGGGAAGATAGTGGTTCTGCACCTCCTCCTGCAGTTCCCGCTTTTCCTGCGGTTCCAGTCGTTCCTTGTAACGACCCAGAGTTCAGGATACCGACATACCGATAACATCGATACACCGATACCAAGAACTGGGGAAGCCACCCAAGAGGCTGATGAGGCCCCTGAAGGGTTAATGGGGGGTAAGCTGAGGGGTATGCATAACGAATTGCAATTTGGAACGCGCATTATACAATTTAAGTAAAGTAATTAACACAAGTGCGGAAGCAATTCAAAATAACCAGAGTGATATACATATACTAGTCCAGATAACAAGAGCACTAGTCCAAAGAGAGTACAACTACACGGGGCATACCCCGGCAAAGGTACTACAAAAGCCTCAAAAAGGCGGCTCGACTATAGCTGGCAGCTAGACACGGTCTCAGAAACAGCTCGCGAGGCACCGGGAGACGACGGGCGCCGCTCACTTGAAAAGTAGGGGTGAGTCTCAACAGAAACTCAGTAGGGGTCACGCGGATCCCCACTGGAAAACACATAGTGCAACGGTAAGCAACTCAAACAACAAGTGCAGCAAAGCAGGAGGAGCTACACTACCAAGCTGTAAACAGAACAAGGACAGCAGGAGTAGGGAACAGGCAAAGAGCGAGGGAAGCTCAATAACAAAGAAGAGCGAGGCCGTAAAACATGGAACACGGCCACCGAGAAGGACTCGGCACCCTAAGCTACTCCAAACGGCAACAGACGGTCAACCCCAACTCACACAGTAGGGTAACCCAATCCGTCACCCAAACAAAAGGGCGAGGGCAGACACCGATGCCACAAACACAGACGGGAAGTGGGAGTAGGGAACAAACAGGAGAGGGCAGAAACCGCACCACACAAACGGCTGCCGAACTAACCTCGGCACCCCGACTACTCCAACACAAAAGGCAACAAGCGGTTGACCCTGAACTCACACAGAAGGGTACACCCGCCTGCCAACCAGCCCAACCAAACAAGTACACGACCGAAAACGTCGTGCAAACAGCCCCACGCATGACCAAAACGTCATGCAACCGATAGAACACTGACCTCGAGTACAGCCACGAGCGGGCAACTCGCAAAGGTCACAACGCGCAAGAAACGCGAGAGTCACAGCACCAAGTGACAGGAGCACCCTCCTCCCAGAAGAACAGCCAGAAGCGTCCACTGACGACTTACACTGCGCTACAAGTGTCATGTCTCTCAAGGACAAGACACACCAAAAACAAGGTCCGAGGAACAACAGTTCCAAGGAAACATGGTACCACAGCACAAAACTATAGCACCAACTGCGAGTGACTAGTCAGGGCCACGCCCGTCGGCGCAAGTCCCCAGTCCCTGACCACGTGTGCACACACCGACCTCTACCTAGGTCAGGCCTCTAGCTAGTATTCCCCTCAGTAGGACGCTACCGTTGGCCGGGACCTACGAAACTAGCTTAAAAACCGTACGTACCAAACGCAACAGGAAAACCCCTCCACCACTCCCGGTGGGTCGGCAAAAGCCTAGGGCTACAACCAGGGGAGGCTCACAAGGCACGAACTACAAAACACAAGTGCTAGAGTACAGACAGTCTAAGAACAGCCCTGTCACACGTACTACAAAGCACCACTGGCAGTACGCCCACTGCCAACAAACTCAGGACTAGGCAACTAGACCTACTACGTAACGATCCCAAGTCGGACGACTCAAAGGCAAGATCGTCACAACAGCGGAACAAGCCGCCAATCGGTCTAATCCTAAGCCAACAAAATAACGCTCCGCAGAAAATGACACACGGAGACCTGAGGGAACAATAGAAACCCTCAGCATAGCTGGCCACGTAAACCGAGGTAAGACAACACCTCGAGGCATCCAGAAACAGGGTCTCGGGCCGGACAAAGCCACCAAGACACCTACACCCAAGGTCACTAGTCAACCCCTGGGTCACATCGGGTCGACCGGAACCAAAACAGCGGCTTACAAAAAGTAGGATGGAGAATCCTACCTCAAGTAAGAAGACTCCTGGCTACCTTACAACGTAGTCATGGCCCTCATAGGATGTCAGAAGACATCCACGGGACAACGGGTAGACCACAAGGCCAAGCCAAGCCACAACAGAAATCAACAGGCGGAAATCGAAGCACAAGGCTAATAACGCACCATACCTAGACAGCTATTAACAAATGACGGTCTAGACCAGGCCGTTACTCACCAACGACGGACGAAGGCTAGGCCGTCGCTCGCCAAATGGCGGACGAAGGCTAGGCCGTCGCACACACCACCCTGACACTCTACTAAACACAGGAAGCCAAGTAACGCGCAAAGCCAGGCGCGCTACACGCAAACGACGCGGCAAGGGAGACGCGTCACAACCAAACAACGCGCAGGGGCAGGCGCGTTACACTCAACGTGCACAGCCACCCTCAACCCAGCGCAAAACAACAAATAACGGACGGGAGCAGGCGCGTTATACAATAACGACGCACAAGGGCTCACCCGTTACTTCCAACGGACACAGCCACCCAAGCTCGGCCAAAACAGAATGCAACGGCCAGGGGCAGGCACGTTACACTCAAAATAACGGATGGGAACCCATCCGTCAGGGGAACCGCCTCAACAGTCAAAGTCAGTCAAATGGAAAATAACGGCCAGGGCAGGGCGCGTTAATTCCCAACTAACGCGCTAGGTCAAGCGCGTTAGACCAACTGACTCAACCCCAACACAAAACGACAAAGGTGAAGTAACGCGCAGGCACTAACGCGTTACACGGGAACGACGCGCCACTCCAGGGCCGTCGCTTACCCAGAAGCCAAAAAGCTCAAAAACCTCAAACTGAGTAACGGCCTATCGTAGGGCCGCCAGAAGCAAATAACGGCCACTGAAACGACCGCCACATCGGTCACGGCGGGAAAACAGAGGAACGGCCAAATCGGCCCGTTCCATGCCCCATTCACGCCGAAACGTAGGGGAAACAAACCACAATGACAAATAACAACATCAGGGCACAAAAGACCCCACATGCAAGCTCAAAAACGCACGATCCGGGCGATTTCATCAAATCCACCCAAAGTGGGTCACCAAGGTTCCCGGGCTTCTACCGGCCTCGAATGAACACCAAACCACACGAAATCAACGTGGACGGGATCCTAACATCCCTGCGGTCAGTTAGAAACTAACTACGCCGCAAATAGTCACCGTTTACCGGCCGACCCTAAAAACCACGAAAATCACGGTTTAGGCAAAATAAGCCCAAACTCGACCGATTCCTAGCCGAACGCCGTGCAATGGCAGGGAAAACAGAGAGGACGAAGTAAGGATCAGTCACCCTACCTCCACCGAAGAAACCGAGCCCCGAAAGGACTACACCACGCCGAAAACCACTCACGAACCGATTTCACCGGCTTTGAATCCACCGATCGGGATCGCGCCAGAATCGATCCGATCCTCGCCCCATCGCGCATCTCGACAGCTCCACGGCCTCGCCAACCCGCCCACGATCGCTCCGTCTGCAGCCGGGGCCAAAGAGGGGGAAGGACGAGAGAAAACGGGAGAGAGAGAGTGAGATCGCGAGAGTGAGGAGAGAAAGAGAGGAAAAGAAATAAAAGAAAAGAAATTAGGAATTTTTCCTAATTTCTGAAAATTCTGAAAATGCGCCGAAAATGCACAAATTCAGAAAAATACGCAAAAATAGGCGAAGCGACCGGCTCGACGAGTACATCGTCGTTATAGCATCCACGAGCTCGAAAATTGACAAACAAACTCACCGTAGGGTTCCGTAACTAGGACGTGAGAAAAACCCACACGGCTCGTCAAACTCGACTCGGAAGCCACAAAAGCGAACCGAAACTCAACGAAACCAATCCGAAAGATCCAACAAAGATCCAACAGGACCTACCACGGATCCAGGGCATTACATCCTCCCCTCCTTTAAGAAATTTCGCCCTCGAAATTAAGGACTAACAAAGGAGAAATAGGGAAGAACAACCCAACGACACAAATCTCGAGAAACACAGCTTAGAGGAACACCGTCGGATCACAATTACAGGTACACGCTCTAGCTTCCAAGACAACAAGTCCACATCACGAGCATAGCACCAAAGTGAACACAACTGACACCTCCGAACAAGGCAACGTCGCTTACGTCTCACCGGACAGGAGACACGACTGCCACAACAACCGAGAACCAACACCGAACAACACAATAACACACAGCAAGCGGCAGCTTACATCAGGAGACACAGTCCTCACAGTTGACAGCTCGCAACATCATCGGCACCAGTGCCAAAGGTAACAAGAAACACCTGGCACATAGGACACCAACGACAACAACACCACTGAACCACATGCACCATCAAGTCAGCATCCACCCAGACATTACATCGGGTCGAGTCGCAAGCTAACTCTACCCAAGCAAAGGGAGTACTACAAGCTAACTGACAAGACAATGGTCCAAGGCAAGGACACAAAATCATAAAGAAACAGCGCCAAGACAACATAACGGCAACACCTACAGGATTCCGGCTCCGTATAACACACAGGGCCAAGGAACACCATCGCAAGCAAGGTCACATCAAGGTATATGAACAACTGAACACACGACCACTAGAGACAGGTCACGCACCAGGCTGCTCACCAAGAGAAGACCCACAACAACAAGAAACAACAACAACAATCTTAGGGAACGCACCTCAAGGACTACAAACACGCCTCGAGAGCACAACACCCAAGAAAGAAATACAGAGCAAGGGTACTCAACCAGCAAGGATCGCCGACAAATTCCCCAACACTCGCAACATGCCGATGCCAACAACGGAAAACCACAAACACAGACACGGCAACAGACAAAGTCAAAGCACAGGAAGCCAAGACAAAGTCACATCGAGAAGGAAAGAACCTCTCGACAAGTGGGTAGCCAACCCACACACTGTAGCTGCACTCTCCACAACGCGCACAGGCAACAGAACAACATCAGTAACCGCATCTCAGCACACACCAGGCGTCATCGCAATCAACAAAAATCGCAATTAACACGCCATGAGTACCGATCTCGCGAACAACCGATTACAAGGAGCCTAAGTGCAACAGAAGAAGAGCACCAGCTTCAGCACAACGCACAAGGAAAAGCATCAGTCTCAGCTTACCTTCACGTCCGAAACGATAAATGGGCCTTCACAACACGTCAGCTAATGAACGCAGCACGACAACACGGTACACAACAGCTCTTAATACCATCATGGAGTCAAAAGCCAAGCAACCGTACGGCAAGGGACAGATCAGGCTCAAAACAAAGCTGTCCACACTTAAGCAGACACAGGACAAAGGCATCACTAAGGTAGCAATTCCAAGGCAAAATTCGAAAAGATTCCACAAGAAGGGATGAGAAGCAAGAAGCTCAACCACAAAAGCTCACCAGGAAAGGAAAAATCCTAGGCTCGCCTGAGCAACTTCTCCAATACGGGATCTAATCGAGCACTTCAACAGAAGCGAAGCACATCAGGAGCTACACAGACTAAAGCCTGGGACAACCCAAGCAACGTAAAAACGTGCATGGCCATCACACCAACGCTAAAAGTCACAAGCCACCTGAGCAAAACACAGAAAAATAGCTCGAACAATGCACTATAGGTTCATGCCAACCGACAAACACTACCAAGCGCAATGCGATCGAGACCAACACTAAAACCGAACGAAGCACCTCGTCACATCCAGACGAGAGCAAAACCCATCTCATACAGTGCCAACCAAGCACGCACAAGACCACACACAAAAAGCACCGCGATAAACATCGCAACACCTAAGCCAGCAAGAGACGACACCAAGGACTAGCTCTGGACAAGCACAAATTCCAATTCCTTATACAATCCTCAACTAATGCTCTGATACCAACTGTAACGACCCAGAGTTCAGGATACCGACATATCGATAACATCGATACACCGATACCAAGAACTGGGGAAGCCACCCAAGAGGCTGATGAGGCCCCTGAAGGGTTAATGGGGGGTAAGCTGAGGGGTATGCATAACGAATTGCAATTTGGAATGCGCATTATACAATTTAAGTAAAGAAATTAACACAAGTGCGGAAGCAATTCAAAATAACCAGAGTGATATACATATACTAGTCCAGATAACAAGAGCACTAGTCCAAAGAGAGTACAACTACACGGGGCATACCCCGGCAAAGGTACTACAAAAGCCTCAAAAAGGCGGCTCGACTATAGCTGGCAGCTAGACACGGTCTCCGAAACAGCTCGCGAGGCACCGGGAGACGACGGGCGCCGCTCACCTGAAAAGCAGGGGTGAGTCTCAACAGAAACTCAGTAGGGGTCACGCGGATCCCCACTGGAAAACGCACAGTGCAACGGTAAGCAACTCAAACAACAAGTGCAGCAAAGCAGGAGGAGCTACACTACCAAGCTGTAAACAGAACAAGGACAGCAGGAGTAGGGAACATGCAAAGAGCGAGGGAAGCTTAATAACAAAGAAGAGCGAGGCCGTAAAACACGGAACATGGCCACCGAGAAGGACTCGGCACCCTAAGCTACTCCAAACGGCAACAGATGGTCAACCCCAACTCACACAGTAGGGTAACCCAATCCGTCAGCCAAACAAAAGGGCGAGGGCAGACACCGACGCCACAAACACAGACGGGAAGTGGGAGTAGGGAACAAACAGGAGAGGGCAGAAACCGCGCCACACAAACGGCTGCCGAACTAACCTCGGCACCCCGACTACTCCAACACAAAAGGCAACAAGCGGTTGACCCTGAACTCACACAGAAGGGTACACCCGCCTGCCAGCCAGCCCAACCAAACAAGTACACGACCGAAAATGTCGTGCAAACAGCCCCACGCATGACCAAAACGTCATGCAACCGATAGAACACTGACCTCGAGTACAGCCACGAGCGGGCAACTCGCAAAGGTCACAACGCGCAAGAAACGCGAGAGTCACAGCACCAAGTGACAGGAGCACCCTCCTCCCAGAAGAACAGCCAGAAGCGTCCACTGACGACTTACACTGCGCTACAAGTGTCATGTCTCTCAAGGACAAGACACACCAAAAATTAGGTCCGAGGAACAACATTTCCAAGGAAACATGGTACCACAGCACAAAACTATAGCACCAACTGCGAGTGACTAGTCAGGGCCACGCCCGTCGGCGCAAGTCCCCAGTCCCTGACCACGTGTGCACACACCGACCTCTACCTAGGTCAGGCCTCTAGCTAGTATTCCCCTCGGTAGGACGCTACCGTTGGCCGGGGCCTACGGAACTAGCTTAAAAACCGTACGTACCAAACGTAACAGGAAAACCCCTCCACCACTCCCGGTGGGTCGGCAAAAGCCTAGGGCTACAACCAGGGGAGGCTCACAAGGCACGAACTACAAAACACAAGTGCTAGAGTACAGACAATCTAAGAACAGCCCTGTCACATGTACACCAAAGCACCACTGGCAGTACGCCCACTGCCAACAAACTCAGGACTAGGCAACTAGACCTACTACGTAACGATCCCGAGTTGGACGACTCAAAGGCAAGATCGTCACAACAGCGGAACAAGCCGCCAATCGGTCTAATCCTAAGCCAACAAAACAACGCTCCGCAGAAAATGACACACGGAGACCTGAGGGAACAATAGAAACCCTCAGCACAGCTGGACACGTAAACCGAGGTAAGACAACACCTCGAGGCATCCAGAAACAGGGTCTCGGGCCGGACAAAGCCACCAAGACACCTACACCCAAGGTCACTAGTCAACCCCTGGGTCACACCGGGTCGACCGGAACCAAAACAACGGCTTACAAAAAGTAGGATGGAGAATCCTACCTCAAGTAAGAAGACTACTGGCTACCTTACAACGTAGTCATGGCCCTCATAGGATGTCAGAAGACATCCACGGGACAACGGGCAGACCACAAGGCCAAGCTAAGCCACAACAGAAATCAACATGCGGAAATCGAAGCACAAGGCTAATAATGCACCATACCTAGACCGCTATTAACAAATGACGGTCTAGACCAGGCCGTTACTCACCAACGACGGACGAAGGCTAGGCCGTCGCTCGCCAAACGGTGGACGAAGGCTAGGCCGTCGCTCGCCAAACGGCGGACGAAGGCTAGGCTGTCGCACACACCACCCTGACACTCTACTAAACACAGGAAGCCAAGTAACGCGCAAAGCCAGGCGCGCTACACGCAAACGACGCGGCAAGGGAGACGCGTCACAACCAAACAACGCGCAGGGGCAGGCGCGTTACACTCAACGTGCACAGCCACCCTCAACCCAGCGCAAAACAACAAATAACGGACGGGAGCAGGCGCGTTATACAATAACGACGCACATGGGCTCACCCGTTACTTCCAACGGACACAGCCACCCAAGCTCGGCCAAAACAGAATGCAACGGCCAGGGGCAGGCGCGTTACACTCAAAATAATGGATGGGAACCCATCCGTCAGGGGAACCGCCTCAACAGTCAAAGTCAGTCAAACGGAAAATAACGGCCAGGGCAGGGCGCGTTAATTCCCAACTAACGCGCTAGGTCAAGCGCGTTAGACCAACTGACTCAACCCCAACACAAAACGACGAAGGCGAAGTAACGCGCAGGCACTGACGCGTTACACGGGAACGACGTGCCACTCCAGGGCCGTCGCTTACCCAGAAGCCAAAAAGCTCAAAAACCTCAAACTGAGTAACGGCCTATCGTAGGGCCGCCAGAAGCAAATAACGGCCACTGAAACGACCGCCACATCGGTCACGGCGAGAAAACAGAGGAACGGCCAAATCGGCCCGTTCAACGCCCCATTCACGCCGAAACGCAGGGGAAACAAACCACAATGACAAATAACAACATCAGGGCACAAAAGACCCCACATGCAAGCTCAAAAACGCACGATCCAGGCGATTTCATCAAATCCACCCAAAGTGGGTCACCGAGGTTCCCGGGCTTCTACCGGCCTCGAATGAACACCAAACCACACGAAATCAACGTGGACGGGATCCTAACATCCCTGCGGTCAGTTAGAAACTAACTACGCCGCAAACAGTCGCCGTTTACCGGCCGACCCTAAAAATCATGAAAATCACGGTTTAGGCAAAACAAGCCCAAACTCGACCGATTCCTAGCCGAACGCCGTGCAATGGCAGGGAAAACGGAGAGGACGAAGTAAGGATCAGTCACCCTACCTCCACCGAAGAAACCGAGCCCCGAAAGGACTACACCACGCCGAAAACCACTCACGAACCGATTTCACCGGCTTTGAATCCACCGATCGGGATCGCGCCAGAATCGATCCGATCCTCGCCCCATCGCGCATCTCGACAGCTCCACGGCCTCGCCAACCCGCCCACGATCGCTCCGTCTGCAGCCGGGGCCAAAGAGGGGGAAGGACGAGAAAAAACGGGAGAGAGAGAGTGAGATCGCGAGAGTGAGGAGAGAAAGAGAGGAAAAGAAATAAAAGAAAAGAAATTAGGAATTTTTCCTAATTTTCGAAAATTCCGAAAATGTGCCGAAAATGCACAAATTTAGAAAAATACGCAAAAATAGGCGAAGCGACCGGCTCGACGAGTACATCGTCGCTGTAGCATCCACGAGCTCGAAAATTGACAAACAAACTCACCGTAGGGTTCCGTAACTAGGACGTGAGAAAAACCCACACGGCTCGTCAAACTCGACTCGGAAGCCACAAAAGCGAACCGAAACTCAACGAAACCAATCCGAAAGATCCAACAAAGATCCAACAGGACCTACCACGGATCTAGGGCATTACATTCCTCCTCCAGTGCCGATGGTTGCTCCTCAGGTTGAAGTGCCTGGCAGTCGAGGTAGGGCTTTAAAAGAATTTCTTATGTTTAATCCGCCTGCTTTCGATGGCCAAGCCGATCCAGAAGTTGCGAGGCAATGGTTGGACGCGATTGAACGGATGTTTCTGTCGATGGAATGTACTGAAGATGAGAAGGTTATGCTTGCCGCTTTTCAACCCCAGGGTACATTCCTCACGTGGTGGAAAGCCGAGTGGCAGATTGCTTTGCATTCCAGACCTCTTCGGCAGATCACTTGGGCAGAGTTCGTTGCTGCTTTCGAGCGTGCCTATACTCCTGCCTGCTTGCAGATGGCCAAAATATGTCAATTTATGGAGCTGACTCAATGTAGTATGACTGTTCTTCAGTATCGGAATAAATTCTTGGAATTGGGTCAGTATGCGCCCCATGTGCTGGCTAGTGAAGCGTTGAAGACTCAGCAATTCTTGCGAGGTTTGAGGCCAGAGTTGAAAATGCCCTTGATTGCAAGTCGTGTTGCGGATTTAGATGGTGCGTGCCAGACAGCTGTGGCTCTTGAGCTGGAGATGGCGAGACCGGGTGGGTATCCTCAGGCAGGGTCAGTTCAGCCGGCAGTGCATCCTCAGCAGGCTTACCGACCGTCAGTGTCAGGTGTTCCCTCGGTTCTGTCAGAGGTTAGGAGTGCTTCCTCTCCTTCCAAGACCAAGTTTAAATGGTTCAAGAAGAAGAAGAAGTTTTTCCAGCAGCCGTCCGGTACAGATTCTATTCAGCAGCCGACAGTGCCTTCTTCTCAGACTCGTCAGAGTTCAGCTGTCAGTCAGCCATGGACGTGTCGGAGATGCGGTGGTCATCATAAGGGCCAGCCATGTTCTCTGCCTGTTGTTTGTTTCAGATGTGACCAGCCGGGTCATGTGGTTTGGGATTGCCCGCTGAGGCCGAAGCAATTGCAAGTTCCTCAGTTCTCTTAGCCTCAGCAGCCGCAATTCAGACCTCCTCCTATACCGCAAACTCAACAACAGTTCTATTCTCAAGCGTCGGCGTCTTCTCAGCAATCCTCAGCTGGATCGAAGAAGCAGAACGGCAAAGTTTCTCATATGACTAGAGCTGGAGCTGTTGCGTCCCATTTGGTGGAAGGTATGATTATGCTTTATGGTCTTTCAGCTCGCGTCTTATTTGATTCTGGTGCTTCTCACTCTTTTATTTCTGAGGCTTTCTTGGCATGTATTGAGGAGCCGACATCAGAGATGTCCTGTGAGATGTTTGTTGAATTGCCTTCTGGAGATTTCATGATTACACCTTTGTGTTTGGGAGAGTCCCCTGTGATGATTGATAATCACCAGTTGCCGGCAAGATTGTATGTGTTGCAGCTGGCAGATTATGATGTTATTCTGGGAATGGATTGGTTGGAGCAATATGGAGCTGTAGTTGACTGCAGATCGAAGAAATTCTATTTTCAGCCCCAAGGAAAATCAGCCTTTTATTTCCAAGGTATTCGATCCCGTTCTTCTCGTATGATTATTTCTGCTATTCGAGCCTATAGGTTGCTTAGTGCAGGTTGCCAGGGATTCTTAGCTTCTGTGGTGGCTGTTGAGAAATCACGATAGGATGTCAATGACATTCCTGTTATCTGTGAGTTCCCAGATGTGTTTCCTGACGAGTTGCCAGGCTTGCCTCCAGAGCGAGAGATTGAAATGGTGATTGAACTGATTCCTGGTACAGGCCCGTTGGCAAAGGCACCGTACCGCATGGCTCCAGCTGAACTTAAAGTACTGCGAGCACAGCTACTTGAATTACTGGAAAAAGGCTATATTCACCCCAATTTTTCTCCGTGGAGTGCTCCAGTGTTGTTTGTGAAAAAGAAGGATGGAAGCCTGAGGCTTTGTATTGATTATAGGCAGTTGAATCAGGTGACTATCAAGAATAAATATCCTCTTCCCAGGATTGATGATTTGTTTGACCAGTTACAGTCTGCTACTGTCTTTTCAATGATTGATCTCCGATCGGGCTACTTTCAATTGCGAATCCGGGAATCTGATGTAGAGAAGACGGCTTTCAGCACTCGTTATGGTCACTTTGAATTTCTGGTTATGCTGCTTGGTTTGACTAATGCCCCAGCAGCTTTCATGGACCTGATGCAGCGTATTTTTCATCCATTTCTGGATCAGTTCGTGGTGATCTTTGTCAATGATATTCTGATCTATTCTGCCTCTGATGAAGATCATGCGCAGCATTTCAGATCGTTATGCAGACTCTGAGAGATCACGAGCTCTTTGCGAAGTTCAGTAAGTGTGAATTCTGGCTTCGGGAAATTCATTTTCTTGGCCACGTGATTTCTGGTGATGGAGTGGCAGTGGACCCTGCAAAGATTGAAGCCGTTTTGAATTGGCAGAGACCGAGAACGATCACTGAGATTAGAAGCTTTTTAGGTTTGGCTGGGTATTGTCGTAGGTTCATCCAGGATTTTACGAAGATTGCAGCACCGATGACTAGACTAACTCGTAAAGATGTACCTTTTGTCTGGTCGGATCAGTGTGAGGTTAGCTTTATTGAATTGAAAAGGCTATTGACTTCTTCTCCAGTGTTGACTTTGCCTTCCGACTCGGGTGGATTTCTTGTTTGCACAGATGCTTCTCGAGTGGGTTTGGGTGCAGTGCTGATGCAACATGGTAAGGTTATTGCATATGCATCTCGGCAATTGAAACAACATGAAGAAAATTATCCCACGCATGATCTGGAGCTAGCTGCAGTTATTTTTGCCTTAAAGATCTGGAGACATTATCTGTATGGTGAGAAATTTCAGATTTTTACTGATCATCAGAGTTTACAGTATATATTCTCCCAAAAAGATTTGAATCTTAGGCAGAGGCGATGGATGGAATACATGAAAGATTATGACTTTACACTCTCCTATCAGCCGGGTAAAATGAATGTCGTGGCTGATGCTCTGAGCAGGAAAGTACAAGTCAATCAGTTGTTGCTTCATGAATGGAAATTGTGGGAACGGCTTCTGAGCGAGGCAGTTGAGATTCCTGCCGATCCGAGGATGGTAGTCTTTGCTAGCTTGGTTTTGGGTTCAGCTTTGTTTCAGCATATTAAAGAAGCTCAGCAAGCTGATTCTGATTTGGCCCGTGTTATATCAAGATATGATGTGGAATTTGATGACGAGCTGATCGTCAGCTTCCAGGGCAAATGGTATGTTCCCGCAGATGATGATTTGAGGCATGAGATTCTGAGTGAAGCCCATGGTTCTCATTTTGCTATTCACCCCGGTGTCACCAAGATGTATCAGAATTTGAAAAAGTAGTTCTGGTGGCCAGGTATGAAGAAAGATGTGACTATATTTGTTTCTAAGTGCTTGACTTGTCAGCAGATTAAAGCCGAACATCAAAAGCCTGGTGGATTACTTCAGCCTTTAGAGATTCCAATGTGGAAATGGGACCATGTTACTACAGACTTTGTGGTGGGTTTGCCTCGGACTTCTCAGGGTTTTGATGGTATCTGGTTGCTTGTCGACAGATTGACTAAAACTACCAGAATGTTGCCGATTAAAGTTGCTTGGAGCGTGCAGAGGTTGGCCGAGCTTTATGTGCAGAAGATCCTGCCACTGCATGGAATTCCTGTTTCACTTGTGTCAGATCGTGATCCACGTTTTACCTCCGGCTTCTGGCGTAGTTTCCAGAAAGCTTTGGGCACTGAGTTAGCATTCAGTTCAGCATATCACCCACAGTCAGATGGACAGTCAGAGAGGACTATTCAGACTCTGGAAGACATGCTGAGATCGTGTTGCCTTGACTGGCAAGGTTCGTGGAGTCAACATTTGCCACTTGTTGAATTTGCTTATAATAACAGTTTTCACTCCAGTATTGGTATGGCTCCTTATGAAGCGATGTATGGTCGTCCTTGTTGTACTCCCTTGAACTGGTTTGATATTGGGGACAGATTGTTGACAGGACCTGACATGGTACAGCAATGTTCTGATGTGGTTCATCTGATCAGGCAGAGATTGTTGACAGCCCAGAGTCGACAGAAAAGCTATGCAGATCGGCGCAGACGTCCACTACAGTTTGAGCCAGGAGATATGGTGTTTGTTAAGGTATCTCCGATGAAGGGTGTTTCCAGGTTTGGGAAGCGTGGAAAGCTTAGTCCGCGATATGTTGGCCCGTTTCCTATTTTTGAAGCTGTGGGTCCGGTGGCTTATCGTTTGCAACTACCAGCGGCTATGCAAGCTATTCATGATGTCTTCCACATGTCTCAGTTGAGGAAATATGTGCCAGATGCTTCTCATGTTCTCGATGATTCAGTTTGGCCCGAGGTGACTGCTGATTTGTCTACGCCAGAGTTTCCTATCAGAATTGAAGACCGTCGTGAGCAGCGGTTGAGAAATTGGCAGCGTCACTCTGGTAATGAGTCCACTTGGGAACGTGAAGATGAGATGCATCAGCTTTTTCCTTTCTTATTCCAGTGAGGTATAAGTCTTTTCTCAGTTTCCTCCTTTTCTGTTGTTGTAAATTTCGAGGGCGAAATTTCTTTTAGGAGGGAGGGACTGTAAGGCCCGTGCCTTAGTGGATCCTTTGTAGTTTGGATCTAATATTTGTTCTGGAATTTTCAGCTTTTTTCTGAATTTTTAGGAATTTTCTGGTATTTTTCCGGATTTAATTGGAGTTAATTGAGGGTTATTAGAAATTAATAAGATTTTAATATATATAATAATTATATTATATATTTTTTAATTTTTTTCTCTTAACCTCTCACCCTCACTCCCTCTCTCCCCTCGTCGATCTCACTCTCCCTCACGCTCTCTCTCTCCTCCGCGGCCGTCCTCTTCCCCTCTCTTGGGTTGCAGGCCATTCGACGGCAGATTGAAGCGTGGATGGCGCCGGTGGATTCCTCGCGTCGAGAGGAACGCGTGGGTACCCATTTCGGCATGGTTTGGTGATCGTGGGAGCGAGGTGGAGCGTGAAGGCTCCGTGACCCTTCCTCCTTGCATGCGGCCTTTTCGACCGTTTCGGCTTGCAAGAGGTAGGGGGATGGAATCCTGAGCTTGCTAGGATCATTCCCTGTAGCTCGTTTCCTTGATTAGGCACCTATAGCATGCTAAATGGTAGTTTTCCATTCATGGTGTTCATGCTTGATTTCTTGAGTTTAATGCTTAATAGGCATTGCATGTGATGTTTTTAGGTGTTATATTGTTGTTTGAGTTGTATGGATTGGCAGGAAAGCAGGTTTTTCGACGTTACCCGACGATTTCCATCGTCCGGGAGGGCACCGGTTTTCAAACCGAACCCGCCAGTGTCCCAGGTGGTGTGACGATCCTTCCAGGAACCGTCACACGCCTGGCGGTCCTTAAAGGACGTGTCGCTTTAGTATAACGGTCCGTTGAGGGGGCGTTATTTCGAGAGTAACGGTGGGGCTCCCATCCGTTACTCTCTCGTTGGTTTGCGTTGACCCGGTCAGGCGGTTAACCCGATGGCCCGTCGGCTGGCCGTCAGGTCAACCCGACGCGCCTAGGCAAGCGCGTTACTTCGCCTGCTGTGGGTTTTTGACTGCGGCACGTTGATTTTTGGCCTCGGGTGGATGTAACGGCGGGACTCTAACGCGTTATATGGATGTAACGCGCTGAGCCCCTACCGTTACATTCTCTTTTGGGCTTCTTGAGCTGGAACTCCGGTGGATGTAACGGATGGAGGCAGACGCGTTATTTTTAATGTGACGCGCCAGTCCCCAACCGTTACATTCATGTAGCGCATGGGCAGCAGACCGCCACATGCCTGTTGGTTTCAAAAGGGTGCCGACTTATTCGTTATGCATTCCATTACGTATATATGCCATGTTTATATTGTTTTATTATACAATGACGTGTTTCTCATACCAATAGAGTAGCTTTTCTTTCCATGCAATGGAGCCACTGTTGTTGCCCTAGGTCTGTTGAGTACCGACCCGCTTGGGGATAGCGGAGGGGTGTTTCCCATACACGGTTTGTAAGCTAGTTCCGTGCGCTCCCAGCCAATGGTAGCATCCTACCAAGGGAGAAAACTAGCTAGAGGGCCTGGCTCAGGCTAGAGTCAGTGTGTGCACACGTGGTCGGAGACTGTGGACTGACACCGACGGGTGCCACTCCGACTGGTCACTTGGTTTGGTACTACTTACGCGCTCAGCTTGTCGTTTTATGGACTACGAGTGCTTGAGACGCAGTGTAAGTCGTCAGTGGACGCATCTGGTTTCTGCTCCCAGTGGTTGTCCTTCCTTGTTGCTTGGATTGGTTAAGGCTTATCCTATTTGGTAGATTTACTTTCAGTCGCTTGCATTTAATTATTATTGGCATGTGTTAGCTATTATACCTGCTTAGATAGAGTTACAGCTTTCTCGTGATTAATTATTCATGCCAATGCCTGTTATTTTATTTAAATGCATGCCCTACTGGCTTTATTTTCGCGTGTATGCTTGTTTAGTGTGAGGTAGGGATCCGCGTGACCCCTACTGAGTCTGGCTGTGACTCACCCTTCTCCTTTCAGGTGAGCCGCGCCCGCCGTCTCCCGGTGTTTTGTGAGGTTGCTCGGAGACCATGCTTAGTTGCCAGCGGTGGACAGGTCGCCTTTGTGAGGCTCTGTTGTACTTTTGCCGGGGTATGCCCCGCGTAGTTGTACTTTTTGGACTGGTGCTCGTGTGCTTCTGGACTAGCTCATATAAATATCACTCTGGTTATTTTGAATTGCTTCCGCACTTATGTTAATTTTATTGCTTAATTGTAATATGCGCGTTCCAAATTGTAATTCGTTATGCATCCCCTCGACAAACTTCACTAACCCTTCAGGGGTCTCATCAGCCTCTTGGGTGGCTTCCCCAGTTCTTGGTATCGATGAATCGATGTTATCGGTATATCGGTATCCTGAACTCTGGGTCGTCACACCCCCTGCCTAGATCGTCTGCCTCTAGTCGCGGCCTTACGACCAACTGCATTCATTCTGAACGTAGCACTGTTCATGATCGCATTAACCCAAGTTTTTGCAAAGTGTTCATGTTCGATCGCTTATGTTTTATAAAGATCTTCAAGACTAAGACTAGTGATTTTACCGCATTCCAGCTTGGTTATCAGTGTGATTATTGCCCTCATATTACTTGGCATTTAGTATCCTCTTGTTATATTCATGAATTGGCTCGACGTATTAGTCGTGGGACTCCATTTCTACTTTCATATCAAATCCTTCGTGCAAATCATATCTTATGAACATAACCTCTTGATTCCAATTTTATTACAATATTGATGGAATTGTCTAGTGATTACGTGGGGCTTTGGGTCCAAATAATATTTAATGCTGGTCGGAAGGAAGTCTAAAACTACTTATGCCCATAAGAGTGACTTGTGGTGTGGCCTTGCACCTGATATGACCTAGATATTTCATGATATGCTTGCGGCATACTTGACTTGACTTGCTCTTGACATGTTGGCCCGACGGGCATCATTATTATACTTACTCGATGGATAATCAACTCTAGTTGGTTACTTGCACATATGCAATTGACCTTCATGATAATCTTGATATTAAGTTGCTATGCATTCCTTATTGATCCTTGTAATATCTCTTGAATTCTTGATAGTTAGACTTGCTACATGCCCTCTGTTTTAAGCTTGGTTTTTGCACCATATCATATAGCATGTTCTACACATGATTAAAAATGTTATCTACTTATAGTTTGCCTGATGATAGAGATATAATTCCTACTGAGCGTTTTTTCTCACTCAGTTTCTTCTTAACATTTTTCAAGTAATAATGAAGATATTCCATCAGATGGGGAAGGGCAAAAGTGACAAGTACCTCTATGGTTTGAAGACCTGTGTCTTTTTAATTTCTTGAGTCTAGATAGGTTGAGTCCTGTAAATGAGTCCTTTTTCGCTTTTTTTGCATTAATGTAAGTTGAGTAAGCAAAGTGTAATAAAGACATTGAACATCCATAAAATTATATTTTTGTTATTTTTTTGGTCCATTGTGTCTCTTGTAGTTTGCTCTGATTGTTCATGACGGTTCACTGTCACGTTCCGAGTAGTTTCCGCCGTTATCAGTTCGAGGCATGACAGAAGTGGTATCAGAGCCTATGTTGTTTAAACCCTAGGTCTTGACCATAAGTATAGGTTGTCTTGAGTTTTGCACCCTTGTCATGCCTTATTGTACTTGGTGAGATTTGGGTAGAGTCATGTGCTAATTGTTAAAATTTGTTAAAGAATTTGAAATGGAATAAATAATTAACCTTTGGAAACTATTTGTAGGAACTAGATAGCTAGCGTAATGGTAGCCGAGCGAGCTCAGTGGTAGGAGATGCAAAGGACGGTTCTAGGTTTGACTCAAGCTCTGCAACAAATGGCTCAAGGTAGGATGAATCAAGGCATTGGGGAATTGCATAAGAGTTTCCAAAAATTGAATCCCCCAAGGTTTAATGGATCTACCGATCCCGACGAGGCGGAGCATTGGGTGAAGGAGCTAGAAAAGATCTTTCAGGTTATGCAATGTTCAGACCAGGATTCAACTCACGATCTGCTCAAATGGTGTCATACAAGGACAAGTACACTGTATGCAAGGACCAAGAACTTGGGATGAACCCTCCTTTCTTCCTAATCTCCACTCACATCAATCTTTCCAATTCTTCCCTTTGTTCTCAACAATGTCATTCACTATCATCACATCTTTGATTATTCCTACCATTCTCAGCATAATCACCCTGATGTTCCAAGTATGGATCTTTGTTTATCATCCTCATGCCTAAAACAAACAATGATACTTTAATGTATGAATGTTTGAATGCTTTGATCCATGCTATGCTTAAACTCCTTTTATTCATTGATTGTTATTTAATGATATCTTGGCTAGTGAGTTTTGAGCACAGGAAAGAAGACATTTAGTCCCACCATCTAGACGTTATCCTAGTCCCACGGTGATTTTATTGCATCGTGACTCATTTCTTTAATCCCAACGTAATCATTGGTCCACCATCTTCTTGTATGCATTTTTACTATATGGTATTACGCTATTAGATTATATCAAGGACCTTGTGGCTTTGGTAAATCTAAAATTTGAGTTCCCCTTCATCAAAAATAATGATAATTTCATAGGGAATCTTAGTCGCACGGATAGGCCGTTGAGTCATCTAAGACTGGGGATAATGATTCCATTTTATGAGTTGGTGCGTGGATAAATGGGCTTTGGTTTAGTATCAGCTCATAAAATTAGTGTCTTGACCCAATCTCGACAGCTTAACAATATTATCCTTGATTGCATTCTATTTTTAGTTTGTTAAAATTTTTCCCTTTAAACCCAACATGTATTCATATAGGACTTTGATTTAACTGTGAAAAATCCCTCCTTTAACTCAATTTTGAGAGTCACTTGATTTCTAAATCTCCTGGTATGAGATATTCCACTCTGAATTGAGTACTCAGCTCTCCTTGTTGCCATTTTGGGCTGATTTCTTGAAAACTCCTTTATTTGGATTCGCTCCTCTTTATCTTATTCAATCCCTTACTCCCTTAGATCCACCTTGGCTGTAGTACGTCCACATGGCTAGTAACCGCTCCCCAATGGTGAAACCTATAGGTTTACGACCTGGGGTACTTCTCCAACACTGGAAGTTGATCTACCTCTTTTCTCTTCTTCGTGTACCGTGTGCACACTTATCGTTATTTTTTTCCTCTCCTTCATCCAAACAATTGTTGATTTCATGGAACCTTCCCAAGATCGCTTCATCTTGAACTTTAGAAAAATTCTTATCGTGTGGTGTTAAGAGCGTGTCTCACCACACCTTGGTATCTACTTTTCAGTATGGTCCCACTTCATTCTATTACATTACACTTCATTCCATTTTATTACACTTCAATTCATTTCATTTCACTCTTTGTCACTCCCCTGTAAAGTATACGCCAAGGTGGGACAACTGTAGACATGCTAAATTTGACACAACACTGAGTAAATCTCATATCGCATTATAACCTATTTGAGTGATTTTTCCCATTTTTCTTGATTATCCTCTATTTTTGATTTTTTATTAATTTTTCAGAATTTTCTCTAATTTTTCTTGACTTTTTCTAATTTCCTAACATTTTTTTTGAAAACGCGTCACTCTTGCCAGACGCGTTATTAAATTCGCGTCTTTCCCTTAGGATGCCATTTTCCAAAATCAGTGCCTTCCTCGTAGACGTCATTTTTAATTCGTGCCCTATCCTCAAGATGCCATGTTGGAGCTTATTTCCTGATTTTTCCATTTAAATCTGACCAAAATTATAATTCTTCTAATTCGTGTCCTTTTACCAAGGTGCAATTTTTAATCAATTTTTGGCAATTTCTTCCATTCCATAATTTCATTTTTGGATCCGCGCCTTTGCATGTAGACGCCACTTAAATAATGCCTTCATGGTCGGACGTCATTTCTCCATCAATTTATGACAATTTCCCCTTTCTTAATTTGGATTTCTTGAAAATGTTTGAGTGTATGGATGCCATTTAAATGGCACCTTTCTATCTGGACGCCATTTCTTCCTAAATCCCTTTTGGAACTGACCTCCTTTTAAGTCTCTATCGCATTCTATGGCAATAAGGACACATGGTGGCAAGATTTCTCTTTCCAAATCCCATTAAAACTATATTTTCTATTTTTAAGATAATTTTAACTCCAAATTTCCTCCCCTATAAATAGGACCCCTCTTCCAAAAGTTGGAGAGGCTGTAATTTGCAATTCTTGGGAAAACTCTGTAGGAAGGAAGGCTTGAAGAAGCCCGAGGAGGAAGGAGGAGTCTCCCTATACTTGTAAGCTACATCCCTTGGAGCTCCCTCCTCTTTTGAAGATTTTGGAAGAGCCAACCAATAAGTTTATCTTTCTTATTCCCCTTTCTGTTATTAGATTGTAATACCAATTGCATGCATCATATTTTTCTTTCTCACTTTCTTCTAGTTTTATCTCAATCTCATTGAGATCCTCCCATAGTGTAACACTTACACTCTCCCTCATTCATTTTATTTTTCCGCCCTTTGCATAAGGGGTTTAGGACCAAACACCAACAATGTGTGTATCTTCTTCAAATTTCATCATGAATATTTCTTTCAGAATGTGATACTACAGTCACCATATTTCTAATCCAATCTTTTGTTGATTGTTTGTTTCTATTTTGCAAGGGTAATCAAGCAAGAAGGCTCTCTTCATCGACCGGCCAATAGGAAGAGAAGGCAAGAAATCACATCTCCTTACTTTTTTCAAGGTATTTATCATGCAATGCCTCCTTTTATTTATTGTTATTCTCCTTCGAGGCCCGCGTGTCTCTGGCGATCACACCTCTATCCACCCACTTCTATATTTTCTTATTTATTTACATAGTTTTGTGAGATCCACAAATCGTGAGATCTACAGACACCATGGCTGGAAATCCTCATTTGTCTAACTCGCCTCTCCTACTTCTCAGTAGGAGCTACCAACCTCTTCTAAACCACAGCAACTCTCCGGTCAGTTTTGACACCTGTTATTCTTGCCCACCGAGCCAAACTCCTCCAGACACCACCTCTAGTGTTGACCTAATTCTCTTGTCAACTCCAACCTCTCAAGGGGAGTATAACGAGGTCGCTCATACAAACCTCGTAACCTTCCAGCTACCCCAACTCTAATCTTAGGACTTCAGAAAATTCCTACCCAGCCAAAAAACAAAGCGGGGGCCTCGAACTAACGTCATCACTTCTGGTGCCCCACACCAAGGAGCCATCTATTCCACACCATAGATCTGGCCAACTTATTATCTCTCCTTTTTTGTCATTATTCATTCTATCACGCCCCGAGCGTGGAAGGAACCCGGTATGCGTGACGAGTTTATATCGATCATGTTAATTAGAGGAATAAGATTTCTGACACAAAGACAGAGTGCGCAAAAAGACAAGGTAATATAATGACGAAATTAAATTCCACAACTTAACCAATCATCCATAATGATGATATTCAATTCCATAGTAATAACCATCCAAAATTAAATCACCAGGCTACTAGCCTTACAAGTTTCCACAACTAGACTTAAATAACAAAAGGGTCCCATGACATTGGACTTAATAGCAAGGACAAGACACGACTCGGCAACGGCTCGATAATCGGAAGCTCTACGCTCTTCACTTGGTCTCGTTCCCATCTGTATGGTTGTCGTTATCCGAGTTACCTAAAAAAATGTTGGAATGAAACTGGGTGAACAAACACTCAGTAGGAATTATATCTCAAGATCTAGCAGTCTTTAAGTAATTACAAGTTACGTGCAATGCGGGTATAGCTATGCATGAAGGACGAGCAAGATAATCAAGAACACATGATTTCAAGGCAACAATAAGGTACTATCAAGTGTTTGCACAACTCTCCAGGAAAGTAAGAACCATTGTTCAAGCATGTAATCTCAAATATGTGTTACTAGAATTTGGCTATTTCAATCAAGCAAGTACTTTGCCCATTCCAGGCCACGCAAGTCAAGTCAAGCACACAAGTGATTGTCACGAGAGAGTGAGTGGAATGCCATATATCTAGAAAGACAAGTACTTCTGTGCAATGCCACACTGTGATCAATATAGCTCCCATAGGCACAAGTACTTTCGGGTGCTCCTCCCAGGACCAGATCGAGCCCCATTAACGCCAGCATTGAGTAATGTATTTATTCGACATCCACTCCAGTTTATAGCCATTATAGAATTCCAAAGGATTGAACCATTGTAGGAATATAAGGTAGATCTCATGGAATAGAGTTCAAGGACAGATTATCATATAGGGATGCACTATGATTAAAACTGCATGAAACATGAGACATGTCAAAAACCTGGGTCGAATTGGCGCCCTTCAGGGTGCCATTATTTTCAGAATTGGCGCCCTTCTGGCAGCCATTATTTATAGAATTAGCGCCCTTGCAGAGAGGCGCACATTCTGTGAACAGGACAGGAAACAGAGTGAATTGGCGCCTACACAAAGGGTGCCCATTCAATTGGTTGTAGTGGGATGGTCGCCCATTCCAAATGCATAGGGAGAATTTCTCACAGAAGCTGGTTAGCATCATGTGAAAGGCCGAATAGCCACGTTTCCTCAGAGGGACATGACATTAAAAGGGTTCTAGGAATTTTATGGTATAACCTGCTCGACTGCCTTGAGGGAATCCAAGGCTAGCGTAGACTTATGAAGGTCCGAATGATGAAATCGCTAGTCCGAAGGAAGGAATATCCCACGGAGGGCTCAAACATCACCGAGAGTTTGTGGGGTAAGCGAGAACCATCATGAAAACGTGGGACTGCAACTGCGGACTGAGATATAGAGCCAAAAGACCCGCAGTGTGGGCCAAGAGAAAACCCGGGAGAAAACTATTGTAATACCCCGGATCCTTAGTGGATCTTTGTTGGATCTTTATTGGGTCTTTCGGATCAGTTTCGGTGAGTTTCGGATCGCTTTGGTGGCTTCCGAGTTGAGTTTTACGAGCCGTGTGGGTTTTTCTCTCGTACTTGTTACGGAACCCTACGGTGAGTTTATTTCTCAATTCATCGACTCGTGAACGCTACAGCTGCGATGTACTCTCCGAGCCGGTCGTTTTGACTATTTTTGCGTATTTTTATGAATTATTGCATTTTCGGCTCAATTATCGGTTTTTCAGAAATTAGAAAAATTTCTAATTTCTTTTTTGTTTATATCCCTCTCTCTCTCCCCCACTCTCGCACGATCTCCCTCTCTCCTCCCTTTCTCACCCTCTCTTTCCCTCTCTCGTTCTCTCTCGTCTGTGGGCCATTTGGCGCGGGGCGCGCACCGTTGCGGAGCTGGCCAAGGCGGGGACGCGATGGAGTGATCGGGATGCGGTCTAGGGCGGCGAATGGAGCGTGGGATGGTGCGATCCCTCGGTGGATTCCGAGATGGCGTCGTTCGTGGTTTTGGAGATTTCGGCGTGGTTTAGTCCCCTCGGGGCGCGGTTTCTTCGGTGGAGGTAGGGTGACGGATCCTCACTTCTTCCTGCTCATTTTTCCTGCCATTGCACGTCGTTCGGCACAGAAACGGCTGAGTTTGGGCTTGTTTTGCCTAAACCGTGATTTTCAGGTTTAGTAGGGTTCGCCGGAAAATGGCAACCATTTGCGGCGTAGTTAGTATCAAATTGACCGCTGGGATGTCAGGATCCCATTCATGTTAGTTTCGTGTTGATTGGTGGTCATTCGAGGCAGGTAGGAGCCCGGGAACCTCGTGTATTCGTTTAGGGTCGATTCGTTGAAATCGCCCTGATCTCTCGTTTTAGTGCTTGCATGTGGGCTTTTTAGCCTCCTAGTGTTGTTTTCTATCGTGTGCCTTTGTTTCCCC
Organism: Amorphophallus konjac; assembly: GCA_022559845.1. NCBI lineage: Eukaryota > Viridiplantae > Streptophyta > Magnoliopsida > Alismatales > Araceae > Amorphophallus > Amorphophallus konjac. Next base: position 247,986,698 of record CM040126.1, read on the forward strand.
TGCGCTTCGGCGTGAATGGGGCGTGGAACGGCCCGATTTGGCGTTTCTACTGTTTTCCCGCCGTGATTGGTGTAGCGGTCGTTCCAGGGACCGTCACAGTCCCTGACGGCCCTACGACATACCGTCACAGCGTCTGGGCGTTTTTTATTTTTCGTGGCTGTGGGAGTGTGACGGCCCAAGGGTGGCGCGTCATAACTCTCTGACGTGTCCGGGCTGATGTGTTATGCATATTTTGTCGTTTAGTGTTTTGGGTAAGTCGGTTCCCTTAACGCGCCTGCCCTTGTGCGTCAGGCTTGTGTAACGCGCCTGCCCTAGGCCGTTACGTTCAGTTTGACCGATTTTGACCGTTTGAGTCGATTCGTCTAACGGTAGTGTCCCCATGCGTCACAGGGTTGTAACGCGCCTGCCCCAGGCCGTTACATGCTGTTTTGGCCGAGTTGGGTGGTTGTGTCGTTGGCTCTAACGGCCACGCCCCCATGCGTTAGGCTTGTGTAACACGTCCGTGATCGACCGTTACGTGCCTTTCGGCCAGTGGTTTCTTGACTTGAGCCAGTTGGCCCTGACGCGCCTACTTTGCTGCGTTAGGCTGTGTAACACGCCTAGTCTAGTGCGTTACGTGGTTCGAGTTGTCATTTTAAGTTTGAGGTCTGTTGGCCCTGACGGCCCGGGTCGGGCGCGTCAGAGCGGTGTAACGCGCCTGGTGTAGGCCGTTACGTGCCTTGTGTGTTTTAGATGTTGGTTAGGGCGGTGTGTGTGTGACGGCTCTTTCTCCGACCGTCACGTTGCTGTAGCGCGTCTGCATTAGATCGCTACAGTGGAGTGTAACGGCTAGGGTTAGACCGTCACATTCGTGTAACGGTCTAAGGGTGGTGCGTTACAGTCCTTGTGCTCCGATTTTCATCTTTTCGGTTTCTGCTTGTCTTGGCTTGACCTTGTGGCCTGCCCGTTTTCCCGTGGATGTCTCCTGACATCCTATGAGGGCTAAGACTACGTTGTAAGGTATCCAGGAGTCTTCTTGGCTGAGGTAGGATTCTTTTCCTACTTTAGAGTTATTGTTGTCTAGTTCCGGTCAACCCGGTTTGGCTCAGTGGTTGACGGGTAACCGTGTGTGTGTCTCGACGGTTCTGTCCAGTTCGAGACTTTGGTTCTGGATGCCTCGAGGTACTGTGTTACCTTGGTTCGTGTGTCCAGGTGTGCTGAGGGTTCTTGGTGATTCCTTAGGTCTCCGTGAGTCGATTCCTGCAGAGTGTCGTTTCCTATGGCTTAGGATTATACCGATTGGCGGCTTGTCCCGCTATCTCTGACGATCTTGCCTTTGAGTCGTCTGACTTAAGGATCGTTACGTGGTAGGTCTAGTTGCCTTGTCCTGAGTTTGTCGGCAGTGGTTTTGCTGCCATTGGTGCCTCGAAGTACGTGGCGTGGGGTATTCTTGCCTGCCTATACTTCAGCACTTGTGTTTTGAGTCTCTGTATCTTGTGAGCCTCCGCTTGTTGTAGCCCTCAGGTCTTTGAGTTGCCGATATGCCTGCGAATGGCGGAGGGGTGTTCCCGTGATACGGTTAGTAAGCTAGTTCCGTGGGCTCCCAGTCAACGGTAGCGTCCTACCGAGAGAGAAAACTAGCTAGAGAACCTAGCTTAGGCTAGAGCAAGTGTGTGCACACGTTGTCAGGGACTGAGGACTTATGCCGATGGGTGTGACCCTGACTAGTTACTTGTCCTCTTATTCTGTCGTTGTTGTTGTTCCTGTTTGGTTCAGCGCGTGTCTGCGACTCTGCCGTGGTTCAGCGGTACCGTAGGCGAGACACTTGTGGCGCAGCATAAGACGTCAGTGGACACAGCTGGGTGTTCTTCGTGTGAGGAGGTGCTTCCGTCACGTGACACGTGACTCTTCGCGTTTCTTGTGCGTCGTGACCTTCCCGAGTTAGCCCTCTCGTGACCCTACTCGAGGTCAGTGTCCTATCGCCTGCATGACGTTCTTGTCGTGCGTGGGGCAGTGTGCGCGATGTTCTAGTCGTGTGTGTCGTCGAGTATGTCCGTCGTCTGTCTAGATCTTTTCTGGACTTTTGTCTGTCCGTGCAGGTCTTTGTCTTAGACCTGGCATCGTGTCGACAGATCGGTAACTCCTGACTTTGTTAGTTCAGAGTCGCCCTTCCGTCGCTGTTTGGAGTAGTTTGGGGTGTCGAGGTTAGTTCGGCAGCGGCTTGTCTGGTACGGATTCTCCCCCTTTCCTGCTTGTTCCCTACTCCTACTCCCCGTCTGTTCTTGACTATTTTTAGAGTAGTTTTACAGCTTTGTAGTGTAGCTTTTTCTGCTTTGCTACACCTGCTGTTACTTCTGTTGCTTCCGTTCTGTTTTATGCGTGTTTTTCAGTGGGGATTCACGTGACCCCTACTGAGCCTCTGTTTGGAGACTCACCCCTACTTTTCAGGTGGGCGTCGTCTCTGTTCGTGGTTCCTGGCGTGGCGTGTTCGTAGTTGCCAGCGGTACCTGCGTCGGGTTTCCCCCGACCTCAGTGTACGTTCTTTTCCTGTGGCATGTACTTGTCTTTAATTTCTTGGACTGAACCCTGGTATAATCGTTAAATTGAAACTGTTAATTAAAAAGTAATTTTATTTCTACTACTTTAGAAAACTGATCTAATGAAATTTAATTGCTCACTGTTCTATCTCTGTGGCTTCAATGTACTCTACACATGCCTTTTTCCCTTCGGAGCTTTACCGCTCTTGGGAGGCCTCGCGGGTTCCAAGTGGTATCACGTGTATTCGGTAGTCCTACCGGGTATACCTGGTATCCGGGATCCGGGTCGCCACAGGTGGTATCAGAGCAGTGTTCTGAGATGTTCGGAGTTCTTTTCTGAGCTATCAGAGCATTGTTGTGTGAAGTACACGGAATCCGAGATATTGCAGTATCCAGAGTCCTTAAAGTCCAGTACAGGCTTTTGCTGGCTTAGGTGTTGCAATGATTTGTCGCGTTGTTTTCTCCGTGTGTTGTTCAGGTTGCTGTTGACCTTTGGCCTTGCTCTGATGACCGTGCTCGTACTCACGTTGTTTTGGTCGTCGCGGCTTGAGTCTGTTCAGCTCCTGATGTGTTTCGCTTCTGTTGAAGTGCTCGATTTGATTGCGTGGTTGAGAAGTTGCTCAGGCAAGCTAGGATTTTCCCTTCCTGGTGAGCTTTCGTGGTTGAGCTAATTGCTTCTTGTCCTTTCTGGTGGAATCTTTTCGAGGTTTGCCTTGGAATTGCTATCTTGGCGATTCTTTTGTCCTGTGTCTGCTTAAGTGCGGATAGTGTTTATTCTGAGCCTGATCTGCTCTTTGCTATACGGTTGCTTAGCTTTGGACTCCATTATGGTGTTAAGAGCTGTTGTGTACTGTATTTGTCGTGCCGTGTCTAGCGGCCGAAGTATTGTGAAGGCTCATTTATCATTTTTCGGACGTGAAGGTAAGCTGAGACTAGCTTTTTCCTTGTGCCTTGTGCTGAAGCTGGTACTCCTCTTCTTTGCGCTTAGGCTTCTTGTGATCGATTATTCCCCAGATCGGTACTCTTGGCGTGTTACGTTGTGATTTTTAGGAGTTGCGATGGTGCCGAGTGTGTGCTAAGAGGCGGATACCGAGGTCTTTTCTGGTGCCAGCATTGTCGTTTGTGAATATTGGGGAATTTGTCGGCATTCCTTGCTGATTGAGTACCCTCTGTTCTACATTCTTTCTCTTGGGTGTTGTGCTCTCGAGGCGTGAGCGTGGTCCTTGAGGTGCGTTCCCAGAGATTGTTGTTTCTCGTTGTCGTGGGTCCTTTCTTGGTGAGCAATCTGATGCGTGACCCATCCTTTGTGGTCGTGTGGTTAGCCGTTTTTATGCCTTGATGTGATCCTGCTTGCAGTTGTGTTCCATGGTTCTGTGTTCTGTACGGAGCCAAAATCCTGCAAGTGTTACTGTTGTCATTTGATCGCTGTTTCTCTATGATTTTGTGTCTCTGTCTTGGACCGTGACCTTGTCAGTTAGCTTGCTGTACTCCCTTTTCCTGGTAGAGTTAGCTTGCGACTCGATCGGACGTAATATCTGAGTGAGTGCTGACTTGATTGTGTTTGTGGTCCGGTGCGGTTGTCGTTGGCGTCCTGTGTGCCAGGTGTTCTCTGTCACCTTTGGCACTAGAGCCGATGATGTGGTCGAGCTGTCAGTTGAGAGGATTGTGTCTCCCTGTGTAAGCTGCTGCTCCTCGTGCTGTCGTTGTGTTTCTCGGTGTCGATTGTCTATTGTCGTGGCAATCGTGTCTCCATTTCTGGTGAGATGTAAACGGCGTTGCCCTGTTTCAGAGGTGTCAGAATTGTGCTCACTTGGGTGCCGTGCACTTTTGTGGATTGTTGCCTTGAGATCTAGAGCGTGTACCTGTAATTGTGATCTGACGATGTCCTTTGAGCCGTGTTTTTCAAGATCTGTATTGCCGTGCTTCGGGCATTGTTGTTGGCTGATGCGTGATGTGCATTGCCGATGTATGGGATGTTCTTCCCTTGCTTCTCCTTCGCTAGTCCTTAAATTTCGAGGGTGAAATTTCTTAAAGGAGGGGAGGATGTAATACCCCGGATCCTTAGTGGATCTTTGTTGGATCTTTATTGGGTCTTTCGGATCAGTTTCGGTGAGTTTCGGATCGTTTTGGTGGCTTCCGAGTTGAGTTTTACGAGCCGTGTGGGTTTTTCTCTCGTACTAGTTACGGAACCCTACGGTGAGTTTATTTCTCAATTTATCGACTCGTGAACGCTACAGCTGCGATGTACTCTCCGAGCCGGTCATTTTGACTATTTTTGCGTATTTTTCTGAGTTATTACATTTTCGGCTCAATTATCAGATTTTCAGAAATTAGAAAAATTTCTAATTTCTTTTTTTATATATCCCTCTCTCTCTCCCCCACTCTCGCACGATCTCCCTCTCTCCTCCCTTTCTCACCCTCTCTTTCCCTCTCTCGTTCTCTCTCGTCTGTGGGCCATTCGGCGCGGGGCGCGCACCGTTGCGGAGCTGGCCAAGGCGGGGACCCGATGGAGTGATCGGGATGTGGTCTAGGGCGGCGAATGGAGCGTGGGATGGCGCGATCCCTCGGTGGATTCCGAGATGGCGTCGTTCGTGGTTTTGGAGATTTCGGCGTGGTTTAGTCCCCTCGGGGCGCGGTTTCTTCGGTGGAGGTAGGGTGACGGATCCTCACTTCTTCCTGCTCGTTTTCCCTGCCATTGCACGTCGTTCGGCGGAAACGGCTGAGTTTGGGCTTGTTTTGCCTAAACCGTGATTTTCGGGTTTAGTAGGGTTCGCCAGAAAATGGCAACCATTTGCGGCGTAGTTAGTATCAAATTGACCGCTGGGATGTCTGGATCCCATTCATGTTAGTTTCGTGTTGATTGGTGGTCATTCGAGACCAGTAGGAGCCCTAGAACCTCGTGTACTCATTTAGGGTCGATTCGTTGGAATCGCCCAGATCTCTTATTTCAGTGCTTGCATGTGGGCTTTTTAGCCTCCTAGTGTTATTTTCTATCGTGTGCCTTTGTTTCCCCTACACTTCGGCGTGAATGGGGCGTGGAACGGCCCGATTTGGCGTTTCCACTATTTTCCCGCCGTGATCGGTGTAGCGGTCATTCCAGGGACCGTCACAGTCCCTGATGGCCCTACGACAGACCGTCACAGCGTCTGGGCGTTTTTAGTTTTTCGTGGCTATGGGAGTGTGACGGCCCAAGGGTGGCGCGTCACAACTCTCTGACGCGTCCGGGCTGATGCGTTACGCTTATTTTGTCATTTAGTGTTTTGGGTAAGTCGGTTCCCCTGAAGCGCCTGCCCTTGTGCGTCAGGCTTGTGTCACGCGCCTGCCCCAGGCCGTTACGTTCAGTTTGACCAATTTTGACCGTTTGAGTCGGTTCTTCTAACGGTAGTGTCCCCATGCGTCACAGCGTTGTAACGCGCCTGCCCCAGGCCGTTACATGCTATTTTGGCTGAGTTGGGTGGTTGTGTCGTTGGCTATAACGGCCACGCCCCCATGCGTTAGGCTTGTGTAACGCGTCCGTGATCGACTGTTACGTGCCTTTCGGCCAGTGGTTTCTTGACTTGAGCCAGTTGGTCCTAACGCACCTGCTTTACTGCGTTAGGCTGTGTAACGCGCCTGGTCTAGTGCGTTACGTGGTTCGAGTTGTCATTTTAAGTTCGAGGTCTGTTGGCCCTGACGGCCCGGGTCGGGCGCGTCAGAGCGGTGTAACGCGCCTGGTGTAGGCCGTTACGTGCCTTGTGTGTTTTAGATGTTGGTTAGGGCGGTGTGTGTGTGACGGCTCTTTCTCCGAATGTCATGTTGCTATAGCGCGTCTGCATTAGACCGCCACAGTGGAGTGTAACGGCTAGGGTTAGACCGTCACATTCGTGTAACGGTCTAAGGGTGGTGCGTTACAGTCCTTGTGCTCCGATTTTCGTCGTTTCGGTTTCTGCTTGTCTTGACTTGACCTTGTGGCCTGCCCGTTTTCCCGTGGATGTCACCTGACATCCTATGCGGGCTAAGACTACGTTGTAAGGTAGCCAGGAGTCTTCTTGCCTGAGGTAGGATTCTTTTCCTACTTTAGAGTTATTGTTGTTTGGTTCCGGTCAACCCGGTGTGGCTCAGTGGTTGACGGGTAACCGAGTGTGTGTCTCGACGGTTCTGTCCAGTTCGAGACTTTGGTTCTGGATGCCTCGAGGTACTATGTTACCTTGGTTCGTGTGTCCAGGTGTGCTGAGGGTTCTTGGTGATTCCTCAGGTCTCTGTGAGTCGATTCCTGTGGAGTGTCGTTTCCTCTGGCTTTGGATTAGACCGATTGGCGGCTTGTCCCACTGTCTGTGACGATCTTGCCTTTGAGTCATCTGACTCAAGGATCGTTACGTGGTAGGTCTAGTTGCCTTGTCATGAGTTTGTCGGCAGTGGTTGTGCTGCCATTGGTGCCTCGAAGTATGTGGCGTGGGGCATTCTTGCCTGCCTATACTTCAGCACTTGTGTTTTGAGTCTCCATGTCTTGTGAACCTCCGCTTGTTGTAGCCCTCAGGCCTTTGAGTTGCCGATCCGCCTGCGAATGGCGGAGGGGTGTTCCCATGATACGGTTAGTAAGCTAGTTTCGTGGGCTCACAACCAACGGTAGCGTCCTACCGAGGGAGAAAACTAGCTAGAGAACCTGGCTTAGGCTAGAGCCAGTGTGTGCACACATTGTCAGGGACTGAGGACTTACGCCGACGGGTGTGACCCTGACTAGTTACTTGTCCTCTTGTTCTATCGTTGCTATTGTTCCTGTTTGGTTCAGCGCGTGTCTGTGACTCTGACGTGGTTTCAGCGGTACCGTAGGCGAGACACTTGTGGCGTAGCATAAGACGTCAGTGGACGCATCTGGCTGTTCTTCGTGTGAGGAGGTGCTTCCGTCACGTGACACATGACTCTTGGCATTTCTTGTGCGTCGTGACCTTCCCGAGTTAGCCCTCTCATGGCCCTACTTGAGGTCAGTGTCCTATCGCCTGCATGACGTTCTTGTCGTGCGTGGGGCAATGTGCGTGACGTTCTAGTCGTGTGTGTCATCGAGTCTGTCCGTCGTCTGTCTAGATCTTTTCTGGACTTTTGTCTGTCCGTGCAGGTCTTTGTCTTAGATTTGGCGTCGTGTTGACAGATCGGTAACTCCTGACTTTGTCAGTTCAGAGTCGCCCTTCCGTCGCTGCCTAGAGTAGTTTGGGGTGTCGAGGTTAGTTCGGCAGCCGCTTGTCTGGCGTGGATTTTCCCCCTTTCCTACTTGTTCCCTACTCTTACTCCCCGTCTGTTCTTGACTGTTTTTAGAGTAGTTTTACAGCTTTGTAGTGTTGCTTTTTCTGCTTTGCTACACCTGCTGTTACTTCTGTTGCTTCCGTTCTGTTTTATGCGTGTTTTTCAGTGGGGATTCGCGTGACCCCTACTGAGCCTCTATTTGGAAACTCACCCCTACTTTTCAGGTGGGCGTCGTCTCTGTTCGTGGTTGCTGGCGTGGCGTGTTCGTAGCTGCCAGCGGTACCTGCGTCGGGTTTCCCCCGACCTCAGTGTACGTTCTTTTCCTGTGGCCTGTACTTGTCTTTAATTTCTTGGACTGGACTCTGGTATAATCGTTAAATTGAAACTGTTAATTAAAAAGTAATTTTATTTCTGCTACTTTAGCAAACCGATCTAATGAAATTTAATTGCTCACTGTTCTATCTCTGTGGCTTCAATGTACTCTACACATGCCTTTTTCCCTTCGGAGCTTTACCGCTCTTGGGAGGCCTCGCGGGTTCCAAGTGGTATCACGTGTATTCGGTAGTCCTACCGGGTATACCTGGTATCCAGGATCCGGGTCGCCACAACTATAGTCTGGAAAATGGCACCCAGATAGGTGCCATTATTTCAAGAAACAACGCCCTGACAGGTGCTATTTATTTAATAATTAGCGCCCCTCTACAGGGGCGCCCAATCCTCAAGATCCCAATTATTTAAAACCCTAAAAATTGGCATCCTGGGAATTGGTGCCCTCTGACAGAGGCATCAATTCATAAAATGGCACCCTTGACAGGGGCAACCATTCTTTTGGTTGATGCTACGCATCAGGCAGGTACATTATCAGATACAAAGCACTATTCACAATTTTAAAAGTTCTAGAAATCAAGAAATAAACTATGGACAGATAGGGAAAAATATCAGAATTCCAGGAATGTGCTCATGCAAGAATTTTAGTGTTTCGTTTCATATGCATTAATTTTCTAATCAAGATGATTATTAAATACCACAAAAGGAATTGGCGCCCGTGCATACAGTCACCCATTAATGGGTGCATGTTCTCTAGTCGCCTATTGAAGAATGGACGCCCAGGGGTTGGTCGCCCATTAATTGATGGCATCCTATTGGGCACCATTTACAAACAGGCATCAAGCTTTAGTAAAACCGATGTACAGGGCTATACAATGCAGAAGATCGATTTACCCAATTGTTACTCATACATGTCACCCTATATTACCTACGAGTTTGGGCCTAGTCTTGAGAACACCTACCTTTTGAGGGTGAATAACAATGATCGGGGATGTGAAGAACATGTTTCCTTCTTGTAAGAGGAAGAAGATAGTAGAGGAAGAAGCAGTAGTCTCCTCTTGTAGCAGCAGCAGGAAGAAGAAGTTGAGCCCTTCTCTTTCTCCCAGCAAGACTTCAACAGCAGGAAGAAGCAAGCCCTCTCTTCTGTGGTTTCACAAACAGCCACAGGAGGAGCAAAGACAGCAGCATCAATAGTAGCTGCATGTTCGACGAGGGAGGTTACTTATAGGGTAAAGAAATCCTAAGAGGTCAAGGGTCATCAAAAGCTAGGTTTAAAGCCTTGCTATACGTGATTCCAACCCTTTCCAAAACTCAGCCACATGACATGCTTTACTATTTCCCTGTTAGGAATTGGCGCCCAAGAAAGGGGCGCCCATTAAACTGTTCCCATTTGAGGGGGCGCCCATTAACTGGTTTGACCAGTCAATGGAATTGGCGCCCTTGTAAGAGGGCGCCCATTCCTTTTTGTTTGGAAAAACCTCTTGCACGTTAGTCTTTTGGGTTTCTTCCTGTGTATGGGTTAAGGCCTGTTGGCCCAGTTAAGAAGGCAATCGAGAGGGGTGTGAATTGATTGCCCACCCTTTAGAACAAAATTAAAATTAATCACGTAGATGGTAGATAAACACTAGCCTTCTCTTGATAAAATGCAGAGACAACGATATTGAATGATGAAGCTCACTTATTCAAGCTTGATTAAAACATATAAGTGATAAGCAAACAAGCACTCACAACCCCACAACGCTAAATGATGATCACTCGGATGACAATAAATGAATGGATAGTTGATAAATCTCTCGTCTCACTGAATCACACATGTTATATGAACGGATATGATATATCAGCAATCACACAAAGAGTAAACCAAGGCACAGTGATTTTTTAGGTGGTTCGGACGCACCCAAGTGCCGTCCTACGTCCACCCCTCTCAACTCGAGAGGATTCCACTAAACAATGCTGCACGATGGCAGCAACCACCACACACACGGGCACGACGGCCCACACACGTGGGTTCTCACACGACGACGAGAAACCACACACACACGAAGCAAGCTCCGAAATCGTCTAAGATAAATAAGAATGGGAAAATACAAAGCCTAGTTAAGATTAACAATCTAAGCTCAAAAGATGATAAACAACATTGATCTTCCCCTTAAATATTCAAACAAACTCGGAGATGAGTGAAGGGAGCACTGGAATGATAGAACCGAGAGTGAGGGAAGAAGCCGGTCTTGAAGAATGGAATGCTCGAAGTAGTGGATGATGAGGAAGCAGCTGCGGCCTCCAGATCGAAGCTCGGACTCCTGGAGATCGAACTCGGTGTCGTCTTCCTTCTCCTCCAGCAGTGTGCGAACACCCCTTTCCTCTCCTGCAAGAAAGATAGCACGTTAGACTCTTCAATATGATTCCCGATCGGACAAGGGCGGTTACATAAACACATGAGCAAACAAGCCATTTAGACAATAAAGCCCTTGCCAAAATCTCTTCATACCACATACAAGTATTGGTGGAAACCCTAAGTCCATTGTGGTAATCAACCAAGCCAAACGGACATGAAGTTAGTGGGTTCGCATTCGGATCCGAAAAGCCCGTTCGGAACGCTCGGAACAAGTTTTGACTCATAGAGTCGACTCTTGTTTGCGAGTGTTCTGCCAACACACTAAAATCAGAACACAGGTGAAAACTGTCGACTTCCCAGGTCGACACTTTTTCAAGTCCGTTCTGTTTTGAGAACAAAACGGCATACAGAGTGAAAGTGTTGACTTCCCAGGTCGACACTTTTTCACGAAGCTTCTCACTTCACAAAACTAACTGAACCCAGGTGAAAGTGTCGACTCTAGGAGTCGACACTTTCTATTTGCGTTAGCAAAATCAACGTACAGCAGAGAAGTGTAAACTAAGTGTCGACTTCTAGAGTCGACACTTTTCTTGACATGCTTGAAAACTTAATAAAATCAATTGAAGCACCACAATTTCTCAAGCAAATATTGAGATCAATCAAATATGCATTTGTAAAAGAGATTGCCAAGTGTAAAACCAAAATTGACCAATACCATTCCATCCACATTGAAATCCAATTAAACATGTGTTCTTACCATCACTTTCAAGATTTGAGAGGAGATTCCATTGTGAACCTGCACTAATACATATTGTCATTCATTTCAAACTTCAAGCATAGCACATGAAAAATCCGCAAACACTCAATGCAATCAACAATGTCAGTGCATATGAGCTAATGGTCAATGCATGTGAGTGGTTGGGTCGGTGCAAGACTGTGAAGCACCAAAGATTGGGTCGGTGCAATGGTTAAGCAGGTCAGTGCAAGATGTGTAAAACCCATTGTTAGGGTCGGTGCAAAGGTGAACATAAGTCAGTGCAATGCAGAATGAGGTCGGTGCAATGTAGCACAAGGTCCGTGCAATGATGCACAAGGTCCGTGCAGTTATGAATAATGTATGTGCAATGGACAACCAGGTCGGTGCAAGATTGTGAAACCCATAGTTAGGGTCGGTGCAGGCGTAAACCAGGTCCGTGCAATGACGAACAAGGTCTGTACAATGCACATCAATTTGACCTTGGTTTTAACCATTCAGCATGCAATCCAAGATTAAGACTGACAGAACTCACATACGCCAATCATACAACCTGAAAAATATTCATAGCAACAAATGTTCAAGCAAAACACACTATGAAACCAAATTTAGTTAAATGAAGCTCACTTTTATTTATGAATAAACTGAACTTGACTCAATCATTCACAAGCTATTCAAAACTCACTTTCATCAAAGATCTATCAATGCAAATCATAGAGAAGATATCAAAAGACTTTTTCACACTTGGCCTTCGTCAAAACAGCCCGGGGCACAACAATCTCTCCCTTTTTGACGAAGATAAAACCCATTGAAAAATCATACAGATTTGCATGAAAGAATAATCCCTCCTTGTCAAAACAAGCATTTTTGAACATTCAACTTTTTTTAACAGCTCCATTCAAAATAGCAGAAGCAACATGCAAACTTTTTATAAGTCCTCCTTTTGTCAAAACAAGACAGTTTAAAAGCAAGCATCATGATCATGCAAACTTGACTTTATTTCTCCCCCTTTTTGTCAGAGTCAAATACGGGATTATCGGAAACATGGAAGCAAAGCCTCATATGCACAATTAACTCAATGAGATGCACATGTAAAGCAAGTAATGAACATTCAAGCACATATGCATTCATTATTCTATATAGTATCAAGCATGTTCTATATGAATAGGTTAAGGATAATGCTGTAGACCATGAACATATGTTTCATGAGCAATAGTAAAAGGGTAGTGCTTACAAGAAGTGGTACTACATTACTCATGAAATATGACTGATTCAAAATGTACATTCACACAATCACTCCTTAGATGTCTAGGTGAAAGATGAGCAATGAAATCTAAGCAATATGGATCTTCATATTTTCTAAGGAACACAAGGAGGAACTTTTCCTCCCTACACTTTCATACATCGTGCTCGGCTTTTGGTAGCTTCGCACAACCCCAAAATTATTTTCAATATTTTTTTGTTTTATTTTTGAATAACTAAGATGACTATCCTTTTGACACGAGTCATGCCCTTTATCTTAGGGGCACTTCCCGGTTACTCAGTATCGTCACTTATGATTATGTGGATAAGACACTTTTCAATGCAAGTTTCCTCCTTTATTTCAGGGGAGATTTCCGATTTACTCGATGTCAAATCACACTTATTCATATTTTTGGTAGGGCTAACAGCTTTTTCCTCACGAGTCACGTGATTTTTATGTAGGGGATCAAGAGCCCTAAAATGTGTTGAGTGGAATAGGTGAAATCTTTATTAGTTAGAATCATTAAACTCAAAAGTGCAAGTGGTGTGAGAGATTGCATAGAATGTAACATATGAATTAGCCTATTCATTGTAATGTCTCCCCCTAAATATGTGCACAGTTATAACAAAAGCATCCCCCTTAATATGTGCCATGTAAAAACATGTCTACGTCAAAGCAATTTTATTTAGCAAGGGAGTAAGGTCATAGGAGATATCAAAATTGAAGGGTGTGCAATCTATATACACTCAAGCAAGTGTCAAAATGGTATTTTCAAGCAAGTTGATTACCGATACGTGGCAGAGATAAAGGTCCAAAGACCCTACTCACGCATAAGGAAAGCTTCCAGGTGGATGTAATCCACCTTTCCACCAACGTTATTTTAAATACCGGTTAATAATGGCATTCATGCACACAAGTATGAAGTTTATGTAGTTATGTACATGCAGATGCGAGAAGATAAAAGCATGTATGGAAAGCAAATTGTTATTCACTGTGATATGCACAAAAGGCAAAGTTTGAAATGCAAACGCCATGGAAAGATTTCTTATGTGCAAAAGATAAAGCATATGAATAGTTTCATTATGAGAAAGTGTAAAGTGTGTATGTACAAAGCAATTCAAAAAGATTTAACTATCTAACCTGCACACTCCTAATTCTCTTCTAATAAAATAAAACTGATCAGAGTTTAAAGGTTTTGTAAAAATATCTGCAAGTTGGTGTTTTGTGTCAACAAAAACTAGCTCAAAATCACCTTTATTAATATGATCTCTTATGAAATGATGTCTAAGCTCAATGTGTTTAGTACGAGAATGTTAGACATGATTTTTGGACAGATTTATTGTAGACGTGTTATCACACATAATGGGAGTGTTTTCAAACAAAAACCAAAATCAAGCAATGGATGTTGGATCCATAGAACTTGAGCCGCACAACTGCCTGCAACCACGTACTCGCCCTCGGCAGTTGATAAAGCCACACAATGTTGTTTCTTTGAGGCCCATGAAACCATGCGGCCCCCTAGAAACTAACAGTGACCGCTTGTGCTCTTACGATCCATTTTACATCCAGCATAATCAGAATCAGTGAAAGCATGTAAATCAAAAGAGTTATTCTTAGGATACCACAAACCAAGGTCAAGTGTTCCATTTAAATACCTGAAAATTCTTTTCACGGCCAACAAATGAGAATCCCTAGGACAAGATTGATATCTTGCATAGAGACAGACACTAAAATGGATGTCAGGCCTACTAGTAGTCAGATATAATAATGAACCTATCATACCCCTAAAAAGTTTTTGATCAACTTTGTTACCTTTTTCTTCTTCCAATTTCAGTGAGGTGGACATGGGTGTAGCAAATGATTTGGCAGTCTCCAGTTGAAATTTCATCACGACTTCTTGTGTGTACTTCTGGTTGATGAAGATGCCATTGTCCAGTTGTTTTATTTGAAGTCCCAAGAAGAAGTTCAGCTCGCCCATCAGGCTCATCTCAAACTCTCCCTGCATGAGTTGAGCAAATTCATCATTCATTTTCAAATCTGAGACTCCAAAAATTATGTCATCTATATAAACTTGAACAATTAAAGCATGTTGATCACAAGTCTTTGTAAACAACGTCTGATCTATGTTACCTCGTTTGAAGCCATTATCAATAAGAAATGAACTTAAAAGATCATTGTCACACCCCGACGCGGAATATCAAGAAGTGAACTAGTCGTAAACAATCGTGTCGATCAGAGCATGTACAATTTCATTTGTAAAGATAGAAATGAATGGGAAAATGGTACTTTTATTCCATCAAAATGAAGTTTACATTGCTAATTCATAAGCCTTAAAGGTAAATACAAACTTCCAATCTAAAATACATCATTCTTGTAAAAACACTAATGATCTACATAAACCTAGGTAAAAAGGAAAATCACTCTCTCACTCTTGTCCATTCCTTTGTTCATTTTCATTTCCTGTAATAATTAATCAAAACGTAGGGTGAGCTAAAAAGCTCAGTAGGATTTTATATCTCTAAGAACCAGGTAATCTTTAAGTATTAACATTTTAAGCAATTTTCTAACTTGTATCGGGAAGTGTATAAACATGAATGGAATTTCTAAGTAATTGAGATAACATGATATCAAGATAAATTTCCAAGTAATGACTTTGAACAAGTAAAGAATTTCATGTAATTGGCCATTTTCACGCAAGTCAAGTAATTCATGTAATTTTCAAGTAAACAAGTAACAAGTAAACGAGTACGAATAGTGGAATGCCGTAAAATCTAGCAAGTCATGCACTTTGGTACAATGCCACACCGTGGTCAATCAACTCCCTTGGACACAAGTACTTTCGGGCGCTCCTCCCTGGACCAGACCGGGCCCCATTAATGCCAGGCATTGAGTCAGTGGATCATAAGATCCCAAGTACGTTTAGACATTCACTTAACACTATGGCCAATGTGTAATGCCCTGGATCCTTGGTAGGTCTTGCTGAATCTTCATTGGATCTTTTGGATTTGTTTCGGTGAGTTTCGGTTCGCTTTGGTGGCTTTCGAGGTGAGTTTTACGATCCGTGTGGGTTTTTCTCTCGTACTAGTTACGGAACCCTACGGTGAGTTTACTTGTCAGTTCCTCGAATCGTGGATGCTGCAGCGGTGATGTACTCTTCGAGCTGGTCGTTTCGACTATTTTTGCGTATTTTTTGGAGATAGGGCCAGAAATCGGATTTTTCGAAAATTAGGAAAATTCCTAATTTCTTTTCCTTTTTCTTTCCTTTTCCTCTCTCCTCCTTCTCATTCCCTGCTGCCGTCTCTCTCTCTTCGTTTCTCTCCTCTCGAGCCTCCTCAACTCCGGCTGCAGACGAGGTACCTAGAGGCACGTGTTAGGAATGCTGTGGAGCTGGCTGGGTGCGCGACGGAGCGAAGATGGAGTGATTTTGGCGCGATCCTGAACGGTGGATTCAAAGCCGATGTTTGAGCTCGCGGCGTGGTTTTCGGCGCGGTTTAGTCCCTTCGGGGCACGGTTTCTTCGGTGGAGGTAGGGTGACTGATCCTCACTTCTTCCTCTCCATTTTCCCTGCCATTGCACGCCGTTCGGCAAGGAAACGGTCGAGTTTAGGCTTGGTTTGCCTAAACGTTGATTTTCGTGGTTTTTAGGGGTCTCCGAAAAATGGCAACCATTCACGACATAGTTAGTGTTGAATTGACCGCTGGGATGTTAGGATCCGATCCACGTTAATTTCGTGATGATCGGTGGTCATTCGAGGCCGGTAGGAGTCCGGGAACCTCGTTGACTCGTTTAGGGTGGATTTGTTAGAATCGCCCCGATCTTGTGTTTTTGTGGTTGCATGTGGGCTTTTTAGCCTTCTAATGTTGTTTTTCATCGTCTACGTGTGTTTCCCCTGCGCTTCGGCGTGAATGGGGCGTGGAACGGGCCGATTTGGCCATTCCACTGTTTTCCCGCCGTGACCGGTGTAGCGGTCGTTTCAGTGACCGCCAGAGGTCTCTGACGGCCCTACGATAGACCGTCACAGCGTCTGGGTGATTTTTAGTTCTTTTGGTTTTGGGAGTGTGACGGCCCAAGGGTGGTGCGTCACAGCCCCCTGACGCATCCGGTCAGACGCGTTAGGCCTGTTTTGTCGTCTTCTGTTTTGGTTGAGGCGGTTCCCCTGACGCGCCTGCCCTAGCGCGTCAGGTGTGCGTAACGCGCCTGCCCCAGGCCGTTACGTTCTGTTTGACAGCGTTTGACAGTTTGAGTCGGTTCGCCTAACGGCTGTGTTCCTGTGCGTTAGGTTTGTGTAACGCGCCTGCCCCAAGCCGTTACACTTTATTTTGGCTGTGTCGGTTGGCTGCGTCGTTGGTTCTAACGGCCGTGCCCCCGCGCGTTAGGTGTTTGTAACGCGTCCGGTCGGGACCGTTACATGCCTCTCAGCCAGTTGTTTTCTTGACTTGAGCCAGTTGGCCCTGACGCGCCTGCTCCCGTGCGTTAGGTGGCCCTGACGCGTCTGCCCTGCCGCGTTAGGCTATATAACGCGCTTGGCCTAGCGCGTTAGGTGGTTCGCGTTTTGGTTTGTTCTTGGGTTTCGTTGGCCCTGACGCGCTTGTGTTGCCGCGTTAGGTGGCTATAACGCGCCTGGTCTAGCGCGTTACGTGGTTCGTGTCTGCTTTGAGTTTTGAGTGTTGTTGTCCCTGACGGCCCCGGTCGGGAACGTCAGGTTGACGTAACGCGCCCGGTGCTGGCCGTTACGTGCCTTGTGTGTCTTAGAAGTTGGTTAGGGCGGTGTGTGTGACGGGTCCTCCCCCGACCGTCACGTGGAGTGTAACGGCCTAGGTCTAGACCGTCACATTTGTGTAGCGGCCTAGGGGTGGCGCGTTACAATCCTTGTGCTCTGATTTCCGTGATTTCGGTTTCTGCTTATCTTGGCTTGACCTTGTGGTCTGTCCGTCTTTCCGTGGATGTCTCCCAACATCCTATGAGGGCTAAGACTACGTTGTAAGGTAGCCATGAGTCCTTTTGCTTAAGGTAGGATTCTGTATCCTACTTTTGTATGCCTTTGTTTGGTTCTGGTCAACCCGGTGTTATCCGGTGGTTGACAGGCAGCCTTGTGAGGGCGTCTCGACGGTTCCGTCCAGTTCGAGACTCTGGTTCTGTATGCCTCGAGGTATCGCTTTACCTCGGTTTGCATGTCCAGGTGTGCTGAGGGTTCTTGTTGTTCCCTCAGGTCTCCGTGAGTCTTTTTCTGCGGGGCGTTATTTTCTTCTGACTTAGGATTAGACCGATTGGCGGCTTGTTCCGCTGTCTGTGATGATCTTGCCTTTGAGTCGTCCGACTCAATGATCGTTACGTGGTAGGTCTAGTTGCCTGGTCCTGAGTCTGTTGGCAGTTGGTTGGTTGCCTTGGTGCTTTGAAGTACGCGTGATAGTGTGTTCCGGCTGTCTGTACTTTAGCACCTGTGTTTCTGAGTTAGTGCCTTGTGAGCCTCCACTAGTCGTAGCCCTAGGTCTTTGAGTGCCGACCCATCGGGAGTGGTGGAGGGGTGTTTCCCGTTATACGGTTTTTAAGCTAGTTCCGTGGGCCCCGGCCAACGGTAGCCTCCTACCGAGGGAAATACTAGCTAGAGGCCTGACCTAAGTAGTGGTCAGTGTGTGCACACGTGGTCAGGGACTGAGGACTTGCGCCGACGGGCGTGACCCTGATTAGTCACTCGCGGTTGTGGTACTGCGGTTCTGTGTCCGTAGTTGCCGTTCTTCCTTGGGACTGTTGTTCCTTGGACCTGGTTCTTAGTGTGTTCAGTCTCCGTCGTCCTCGGGACAAGCTTGTAGACGTGACACTTGTTGCACAGTGTAAGACGTCAGTGGACGCATCTGGCTGTTCTTCTAGTGTGAGGGTGCTCCTATCACTAGGCTGGTGACTCTCGGCGTTTCTCGGAGTCTGTGTTCCCTTTTCCTAGTCTGCTAGTCTTGGCTCTGTCCAAGATCTGCTTCCCTGACTGTGTCTATCCGTTCTTGGCTATGTCCAAGATGTGCTTGGGGTTGCGTGCACGACGATCTAGTCGTGTAGGCTGTCACCTTTGTGTCGCCTGTCTAGGGTCCCTTCTAGGCCTTTGCCTGTTGTTTGGCTTGCCTTCTGGGTGGCGGAATGGTAAGGCCCGACCGTGCGAGTTCGGGATTGACCTTTCCGTTAGTTTTGCTTGGAGTAGTTTGGGGTGCTGAGGCTAGTTCGGCAGCCACTTGTTTGGCGCGGGTTCTTCCCCCTTTCTTGCTTGCTCCCTACTCCTGCTACCCGTCTGTTCCCTTACAGTCTTTAGTGGTAGTTTTACAGCTTTGTAGTGTAGCTTTTCCTGCTTTGCTACACTTGCTGTTTTTGTTGCTTCCGTTTTGTGTTCTGCGTGTTTTTCAGTGGGGATTCGCGTGACCCCTACTGAGCCTCTGTTTGGAGACTCACCCTTGCTTTTCAGGCGGGTGTCGTCTATGTTCGTGCCTCCTAGCGTGGCGTGTTCATAGCAGCCAGCTATACCTGCGTCGGGTTTCTCCCGACCTCAGCGTACGTTCTTTTCCTGTAGCCTGTACTTGTCTTTTGTTCTGGTCTAGACTCTGGTGTATAATTGTTAAAATTGAACTATTAATTAAAAAGTAATTTTATTTCTGCTACTTTAGCAAACCGATCTAATGAAATTTAATTACTTCTGTTATATCTCTGTGGCTTCAATGTACTCTACACATGCCTTTTTCCCTTCGGAGCTTTCCCGCTCTTGGGAGGCCTCGCGGGTTCCAAGTGGTATCACGTATTCGGTAGTTCTACCAGGTACATCTGGTATCCGGGATCCGGGTCGCTACATAACGAATTTCAAGAATAAGCTCATTTGTAAAACGTACAGATTTGGCAAAAATCTCAGAAGTAGCGAGAGGAGTGAATAATAATTTTAAGGCATCATGTTTAACGACATTAAGTCGTGGAATTCAAGAAAGAACGGTAACTAGGAAGAAAATTCAAGTAATTAGAGTTTAATAGAATTAATTTAATTCCATGGTTTAATCTTATGTGCATTTGGTTTACAAGTATTTAGACATGATTACATGAAGTTTTTTGTACATTAGAGATGCATTAATTTAGGCAAAATGGTGATTTATTATTTTAAAAATCAGAATTTATGAAGATAGATTTTTATGTCAAAAATAATTCTATTATGCTGAAAATAATTTTAACATGCTGAAAATGATTTTCATATGTGACTTTACTGATAAGATGATAAAAATAAAATTTTCATCCTTGATTTAATTTTTAACATGCTGGAAATTAATATTTTACATGCTAAAATTAATACTTAACATTCTAAAGTAATTAACTTACTTATAAGATGATAAAGATAAGTTTACCATGCTGATTACAGAAATTCTCTGATAACAATATAAATTTTATCGTGCTGAAAATTATTTTTCTATATTTATTTACTAATTATTTGATAGGAAAAAAGAATTATTATGCTGAAAAATAGTTTTAATATACTGAAAATAATTCTAACCTGCTAAAAATAATTCTAACATGCTGGAATAATTTTTCCATGTTGGAAGAAATTTTATCATGCTGGAAGTAATTTTTATGCATCAATTTACTAATTATTAAATAGGAAATTAGGTTTAGCATGTACAAAAAAATAGTTTTAAATAATGCTGAAAATATTTTTTATATCTAAGTATGTATAAAATAATTTTATCATGTTGGAAGTCATTTTTAACATGTTGGAAATATTTTTCATGTATTAATTTACTAATATGGTAAAAATTAGATTTTTACATGTAAAAATAATTTTATTCTACAAAAATAATTTTTTAACATGTTGTAAGAATTAAAACATACTACTATTGTCTTTTCTTACTTTTGGTGACTAAATACTTATAATTATTGGAGATTCCAAAGGTTATAATTCATATTGTGTTCATAATGTGTAGTGACTAATCTTTAGTCCCACATTAGAAGTTTAGAAAACTTTCATGACTTTATATGTTGGAGAGCTCACCCTTGGGTCAGGACCCAAGGGGCATAGGATGTGGGCTCGACTTCGACTTGTGAGTTGATACAAAATTAGTAATATATTTATTTATTTATTTATTTATTTGTGCAGTGCCGTGCCGTGTGGCTGGTGGTTGAGGCCGTAGGGCATTCCGAGTTTTCTTTTTATGAACGTGCTAGCTTATGCTAGCGCGACCTTTAAGATGTTATGGAAAATAATGCATATTTTAATAAATTTTTGTGTGTGGACGCGCTAGCTTATGCTAGCGCGACCTTGAAGATCGCGCTACCCGAGGGTAGCGGGTTCTTGGAAATATATGCATATTTTAAAATTTTGTGTTTGACCCCTGAGGGTGGGAAAATACTCTGTATGAACGCGCTATGTCGGGACAGCGCGTTCAGAACGCGCTACTGATGTATAGCACGTTCTGGACCTGATGAAAAAATGAGAATACCCCTCCAATAAAATGACCATAACTTGCTCATTTCATAACAAAATTTAATAAATGAGCTATCAATGGAAAGATGACAGAAAAATGAACAAGATGGCATGTTTTAATTAGAGTTTAGCCTGAGAGACACCTACCTTTTTACGGATCTAAAGAAATATCCCCAAATATAAGAAAACCCTTTGAACTTCTAAATCTTCCTTCAAATCTCCACCAATCTTCGCAACAGCGTAACCTTAACCTCCAAGGATGATTTGAGTGTCGAATGGGGTTCTATTTATAGCCAAAACTTGACCAAATTCGTCAAGATTCCTTGCCTAACAATGCCAAACTTTTCAACTCTGAATTAGAAGAAAATTCTAATTTTCTACTTAACCTAGCCTCCATTTGGTGTGAAACCAATCTAAAAACGGCTGGTCCAAGGTGGGCTGTTAGGTAAGCGTCGATTTTTGTGTCAACCTTCTAGAAATTAGATTATTATAATCCCTTAAATTACTTATTAAACACATGTTGCGAATTTAGGTTAATTTAACCTTTAATAAATCCTTTAATCTATTAATCCAACCCACTATGGATTATCCAATGGGCCAATTGTGATCCTAGTCCATTACATGGACTTATATTGGGCTTTCTATGATTTATCTAAGATTTAAAGCATTTAATCTCTATTTACTTCTAGTTAATTCAAGTAAATTCAATAAACTAGCTTATTTCATATAGTAAAAATATAATTTAATTATTTAATAAAATTTTAATTACATAATGAAACTAAAAAATTTATTTCTCATTTTTAATTATCGGGTTTCTACATCCTCCCCCACTTAAAAGAATTTAGTCCTCCAAATTCATATTATACAACTAAAATTCAAAAATTCGAGTAGAAATGTCAAATTTCTAACCTGAGATTAAATCTGGGTATTTCTTCTTGATGGATTCTTCCAATTCCCAGGTTGCTTCCTCGAACCCACGCTTGCTCCATTGGACTTTCACCATCGGAATGGCCTGATTCCTCTGTTGGTGTAATTTTCGATCCAATATCTTGATCGGTCTTTCTTCATAAGATAAGTCCTTTTGCAGCTTCAATTCTTCAAATTGAATCACATGTGAAGGATCATAGACGTATTTCCTTAGCATGGATACATGGAATACGTCATGTACACTGGCCAGTTGAGTAGGTAAAGCTAGCTTGTATGCTACCTCGCCGATTCTCTCCAGAATCTCGAAAGGGCCGATAAATCTCGGACTTAGCTTTCCTTTGATGCCGAATCTTCTAATTTCTCGTGTGGGTGAGATCTTTAAGAAGACATACTCCCCCACTTGAAATTCAAGGTCTCTCCTCCGGTTGTCGGTGTAGCTCTTTTGCCGTGATTAAGTGACCTTTAGCCTTTCCTGTATCAACTAGATTTTGTCAGTTGTGTCTTGTACAATGTCGGGACCAATCAATCCTTTGTCACCAACCTCGCTCTAGCATAGAGGCGATCTGCAACTTCGGCCATATAATGCTTCGAATGGTACCATTTGAATACTCGACTGATAGCTATTGTTGTAAGCGAACTCAGTCAATGGTAAGTGTTCATGCCAACTACCACCGAAATCAATCATGCAGGCTCTCAACATATCTTCGATAATTTGATTCGTCCTCTCGATTTGTCCATCAGTCTGAGGGTGAAAATCCGTACTAAACCTTAGTCTAGTACCCATAGATAATTGTAAACTCTTCCAGAAATGAGAGGTGATGAATCTCGGATCTCGGTCTGAAATAATAGAGCTTGGAATACCGTGCAGCCTTACGATCTCTTTGATATATAAAGCGGCTAGAACATCCACGGTCCATTTAGTCTTGATAGGTAAAAAGTGAGCAGACTTTGTTAGCCGATCCATAATTACCCATATAGCATCGAAACTACTTCGGGTCTTCGGTAATCCAACTATGAAGTCCATACCGATACTATCCCATTTCCATTCCGGTATTTCGAGAGGCTTGAGCTTGCCAGCCGGTTTGAGGTGTTCGGCCTTGACTTGTTTACAAACCAAACATCAGCTTACGAACTCGGCTACCTCTCTCTTTATATTAGGCCACCAGAAAGTTCTCTTGATGTCTTGGTACATTTTTGTAGCACCAGTGTGAATAGTGTACCTTGACCGATGTGCTTCCTCCAGGATTTTACGCTTGATAGTAGAATAATCGGGTATACAAGTTCTTCCTTTGAATAATAGCCTTCCATCATCAGCTAGAAGAAATCCGGTCGTTGATCTAATTTCTCTTTAATTTCCACGGTCAATGGATCATGAACTTGCCGTTCCTTGATTTACGAGAGTAACTCGGGTTGGTGTCGAATATTAGCAATAAAGACTCTGTCTTTCTTCTCCTCCACATTGAGGTTTAAATTTGCCATTTCTTCAAGTAGATGCCATTCTTTAACCATCATGCTTGATAATAAAGCCATCGGTGTGACGACCCAGAGTTCAGGATACCGATATACCGATAACATCGGTATACCGACACCAAGAACTGGGGAGGCCACCCAAGAGGCTGATGAGGCCCCTGAAGGGTTAGTGGGGGGTTAGCTGAGGAATATGCATAATTAATTGCGAATTGGGGCGCGCAATACAAATAAGTATTTAAGATTTAAACACAAGTGCGGAAGCAATTTAAAATAACCAGAGTGATATATATAACTAGTCCAGAGTCACGAACACTAGTCCACAGGGCACAACTACGCGGGGCATACCCCGGCAAAAGTACAACACAAGCCTCAAAAAGGCAGCTCGTGCTCAGCTGGCAGCTAAGGAACGGTCCCGAAACAGCACGCTAAACTCCGGGAGATGTCGGGCGCGGCTCACCTGAAAGGAGAAGGGTGAGTCACAGCCAGACTCAGTAGGGGTCACGCGGATCCCTACCTCGCACTAAACAAGCGAACATGCATAATTAACAGCAATTAAAGCATGCATTCAAATAAATACACAGGCAATGGCATGAATATCTAATCACAAGAAAGCTGTAAACTCTATCTAAGCAAGTATAACAGCTAACACATGCCGCTACTAATTAAATGCAAGCGATTAAAGCTAAAACTACCAATTAGAATGAGCTGCAACTAGTCCAAGCAACAAGGAAGGACAACCACTGGAGCAGAAACCAGAAGCGTCCACTGACGGCTTACACTGCGTCTCAAGCACTCGCAGTCGACAAGCGACAAGCTAAGCGCGCAAACAGTACCAAACCAAGTGACCAGTCGGAGTGACACCCGTCGGCGTCAGTCCACAGTCTCCGACCACGTGTGCACACACTGACTCTAGCCTGAGCCAGGCCCTCTAACTAGTTTTCTCCCTTGGCAGGACGCTACCATTGGCTGGGAGCCCACGGAACTAGCTTACAAACCGTGAATGGGAAATATACCCCTCCGCCATCCTCAAGCGGGTCGGTACTCAACAGACCTTAGGGCAACAACAGTGGCTCCATTGCCTGGAAAGAAAAGCTACTCTATTGGCACATAAAACACGCCACAATATAGTAAAACAATACAACTATGGCATGAATATAGAACGGAACGCATAAGCAATGGGCTGGGAATATATTGCAGCCATCAGGGAAGTGGCGGTCAAGGACCCACGCGCCACATGCAAACGACGGTCGGGGGTCGGCGCGTTACTTCAAGAATGACGCTCCAGTCCCCATCCGTCACTCCCTTCAGGGTTCCAGCTCAAGAGGCACCAAAGGCATGTAACGGTGGGGGCCCTGCGCGTTACTTCGAAGCGACGCGTGGGGTCACCGCCGTCACATCCACCCGAGGCTCAAACCACCTATCAGCGTTCTAAATGGTAGCAGGCGAAGTAACGCCCCGGTCTAGGCGCGTCGGACCGAAACGACGGTCGGCCGACTGGCCGCCGGGCGCACCGCCTGACCAAAATCACGGAAAACAGTTGATGAGTAACGGATGGGAGCCCCACCGTTACTCTCCAAGTAACGCACCCCCAATGGGCCGCTATTTGGAAGTGACGCGTCCGCTACGGACCGTCAGGCAAGTGACGGTTCCTGGCAGGATCGTCACTGCACCTGGGTTACGGGCGGGTACGGTTTATAAACCGAAGCCCTCCCGGACGGCTGAAAACGCCGGGTATCGACGAAAAACCTGATAACCTGTCAAACCACGCATGCTAGACAACAATTTAACATCTAAATCTAGCACATGCAAGGCCTAAAACGCGTTAAACTCAAGATTTAGGCTAAAACCCCTAAAATGGAAATATACACATCATGCATGCTACGGGGTGCTAATCAACAGGATGAGCCATAGGAAATGCTCCTAGCGAGCTAAGGATTCCATCCCCCTACCTCTTGCAAGCCGAAACGGAGGAAAAGGCCGCATGCACCGAGGTAGGCTCACCGAGCTTTCAAGCTCTAATCGCTCCCACGATCACCGAACCACGCCGAAGTGGACACCTACGCGCTCCTCTCGACGCGAGGAATCCAACGGTGCCAACCTCGTCTCAATCCGACGCCGTCTCGACCCCGATCCCTAAGAGAGGAGAGGAGGTGGCCGCACGGAGGAGAGAGAGAGAGAGAGGTGAAATGAGAGATCGACGGGAGGGAGAGAGAGAGAGGGTGAGAGATATAAAAAATAAAAATAAAATTAATATATATATAATATAATCATTATATATATAAAAATCTTATTAATATTCAATAACCCTCAAACAGCTCCGAACAAATCCGGAAAAATGCCAGACAAATTCCTAAAAATCCAGGAAAATAGCCGAATTTCCAGAACAATTAATAGAACAAATACCACGAAGGATCCATTAAGGCACGGGCCTTACAGTCCCTCCCTCCTTACAGAAATTTCGCCCTCGAAATTTACAATAACCGAAAAGGAGGAAACTGAGAAAGGACTTATACCTCACTGGAACAAGAAAGGAAAAAGCTGACGCATCTCATCTTCACGCTCCCAAGTAGACTCGTTACCAGAGTGACGCTGCCAAGCAACCCTTACCAGAGGAATAACCTTATTTCTCAACCGCTGCTCACGACGGTCTTCAATTCGGATAGGAAACTCTGGCGTGGACAAATCAGCAGTCACCTCGGGCCACACTGAATCATCGAGAACATGAGAAGCATCAGACACATATTTCCTCAACTGAGACACGTGGAACACATTATGAATAGCTTGCATGGCCGCCGGCAGTTGCAAACGATAAGCCACTGAACCAATAGCTTCAACAATCGGAAAAGGGCCAACATACCGCGGACTAAGCTTTCCACGCTTCCCAAACCTGGAAACACCCTTCATTGGAGATATTTTAACAAACACCATATCTCCTGGCTCAAATTGTAGTGGACGTCTGCGTCGATCTGCATAACTTTTCTGTCGACTCTGAGCCGTCAACAATCTCTGTCTGATCAGACGAACCACATCAGAACACTGCTGTACCATGTCCGGTCCTGTCAACAGTCGGTCCCCAACATCAAACCAGTTCAGAGGAGTACGACAAGGACGACCATACAGCGCTTCATAAGGAGCCATGCCAATACTGGAGTGAAAACTATTATTATAAGCAAACTCAACAAGTGGCAAATGCTGACCCCACGAACCTTGCCAATCAAGGCAACACGATCTCAGCATGTCTTCCAAAGTCTGAATAGTTCTCTCTGACTGTCCATCTGACTGTGGATGATACGCTGAACTGAAAGCTAACTCAGTGCCCAAAGCTTTCTGGAAACTACGCCAGAAGCCAGAGGTAAAACGCGGGTCACGATCTGACACAAGTGAAACAGGAATTCCATGCAATGGCACGATCTTCTGCACATAGAGCTCGGCCAATCTCTGCACACTCCAAGTAACTTTAATTGGCAACAATCTGGCGGTTTTCGTCAATCTGTCGACAAGCAGCCAGATTCCATCAAAACCTTGAGAAGTTCGAGGCAAACCCACCACAAAATCTGTAGTAACATGGTCCCATTTCCACATCGGAATTTCCAATGGCTGAAGCAGACCACCTGGCTTTTGATGTTCGGCTTTAACTAATTGACAAGTCAAGCACTTAGAAACAAAAATAGCCACGTCCTTCTTCATGCCGGGCCACCAGAACTGCTTCTTCAAATTCTGATACATCTTGGTGACACCAGGGTGAATAGCAAAACGGGAACCATGGGCTTCACTCAAAATCTCATTCCTCAAATCATCATCAACAGGAATATACAATCTGCCCTGGAAACTGACGACCAGCTCGTCATCAAATTCCACATCATATCTTGATATAACACGGGCCAAATCAGAATCAGCTTGTTGGGCTTCTAGAATCTGCTGATACAAAGCTGAACCCAAAACCAAGCTAGCACAAACTGCCATCCTCGGATCGGCAGGAATCTCTACACACAATGCCTCGCTCGGAAGCTGTTCCCACAATTTCCATTCATGAAGCAACAAATGACTGACTTGTACTTTCCTGCTCAGAGCATCAGCCACAACATTCATTTTACCTGGCTGATAGGAGAGTGTAAAGTCATAATCTTTCATGTATTCCATCCATCGCCTCTGCCTGAGATTCAGATCTTTCTGGGAGAAAATATACTGTAAACTCTGATGATCAGTAAGAATCTGAAATTTCTCACCATACAGATAATGTCTCCAGATCTTCAAGGCAAAAATAACTGCAGCTAGCTCTAGATCATGAGTGGGATAATTTCCTTCATGCTGTTTCAATTGCCGAGATGCATATGCGATAACCTTACCATGTTGCATCAGCACTGCACCCAAACCTACTCGAGACGCATCTGTACAAACAAGAAAACCACCCGAGTCGGAAGGCAAAGTCAACACTGGAGAAGAAGTCAACAGCCTTTTCAATTCAACAAAGCTAGCCTCACACTGATCCGACCAGACAAATGGCACACCCTTCCGTGTCAATTTAGTCATCGGTGCTGCAATCTTCGCAAAATCCTGAATGAATCTGCGGTAATACCCAGCCAATCCTAAAAAACTTCGTATCTCCGTGATGGTCCTCGGTCTCTGCCAACTCAAAACGGCATCAATCTTTGCAGGGTCTACTGCTACTCCATCACTAGAAATCACGTGGCCAAGAAAATGAATCTCCCGAAGCCAGAATTCACATTTACTGAGCTTCGCATAAAGCTCGTGATCTCTTAGAGTCTGCAGAACGATCCTCAAATGCTGCACATGATCATCAACAGAGGCAGAATATATCAAGATATCATCAACAAAGATCACCACAAAATGGTCCAGAAATGGACGAAAGATACGCTGCATTAGATCCATGAAAGCTGCTGGGGCATTAGTCAAACCAAACGGCATGACTAAAAATTCAAAGTGACCATATCGAGTACTGAAAGCAGTCTTCTCCACATCAGATTCCCGGATCCGCAACTGAAAATAGCCAGACCGGAGATCAATCCGTGAAAAGACAGCAGCAGACTGTAACTGGTCAAACAAATCATCAATCCTGGGGAGCGGATACTTATTCTTGATAGTCGCCTGATTCAGCTGCCTGTAATCAATACAAAGCCTCAGGTTTCCATCTTTCTTTTTCACAAACAGTACTGGGGCACTCCACGGAGAAAAACTGGGACGAATATAACCCTTCTCCAGTAACTCTAGTAGCTGTGCACGCAGTACTTTCAATTCAGCTGGAGCCATTCGGTACGGCGGCTTTGCTAAGGGGCCAGTACCTGGAATCAGTTCAATCACCATCTCAATCTCTCGCTCTGGGGGCAAGCCTGGCAACTCGTCAGGAAACACATCAGGGAACTCACAGACAACCGGAATATCACAAACATCCCGTCGTGGTTTTTCAACAGCCACCACTGAAGCAAGGAATCCCTGACAACCTGCGCTAAGCAACCTATAGGCTCGAATAGCAGAAATAATCATACGAGAAGAACGGGATCGAATACCTTGAAAATAAAAGGCTGATTTTCCCTGGGGCTGAAAATAGACTTTCTTCGATCTGCAGTCAACCACAGCTCCATAATGCTCCAACCAATCCATTCCCAGAATAACATCATAATCTGCCAGCTGCAACGCATACAATCTCGCCGGCAACTGGTGATCATCAATCATCACAGGAGACTCATCCAAACACAAGGGAGTAACCATGAAATCTCCAGAAGGCAATTCCACAAACAACTCACAAGACAGCTCAGAAGTCGGTTCCTCAATACAAGCCATAAAATCCTCAGAAATAAAAGAGTGAGAAGCACCAGAATCAAATAAGACATGAGCTGCATGACCATAAAGCATAATCGTACCTTCCACAAGATGGGACGCAGCAGCATCAGCTCTTGTCAAATGAGAAACTTTGCCTTTCTGCTTCTTAGAACCAACTGAAGATTGCTGAGAAGACGCCGACGCCTGAGAGAAAAATTGCTGTGGAGCTTGAGGTGCAGGAGGTCTAAACTGCGGCTGAGGTTGAGAAAACTGAGGAGCTTGCAATGGATTCGGCCTCAGCGGGCAATCTCGAACCACATGACCTGGCTGGTCACACCTAAAGCAAACAACAGGAAGAGAACACGGTTGGCCCTTATGATGACCACCGCATCTCCGACACGTCCACGGCTGACTAGCAGCTGAGCTCTGCCGAGTCTGAGAAGAAGGTGCTGTCGGCTGCTGAACAGAATCTGCACCGGACGGCTGCTGAACAAACTTCTTCTTCTTCTTGAACCTTTTGAACTTGGGCTTAGAAGGAGAGGAAGCACTGGAAACCTCTGACTGGACCGAAGGAACACTAGGCACGGGCTGTCGGTAAGTCTGCTGAACCTGAGCCACCGGCTGCACTGACCCTGCCTGGGGATATCCACCCGGTCTCGCCATCTCCAGCTCTAAAGCTACAGCTGTCTGGCACGCAGTATCGAGATCCGCAACACGACTCGCTATCAACGGCATCTTCAACTCTGGCCTCAACCCACGCAAGAATTGCTGGGTCTTCAAAGCTTCACTGGCCAGCACATGGGGCGCATACTGACCCAATTCCAAGAACTTATTCCTGTACTGAAGCACGGTCATACTGCCCTGGGTCAATTCCATAAACCGATACATCTTATCCATCTGCAAGCAGGCAGGAGTATAGGCACGCTCAAAAGCAGCAACGAACTCTGCCCAAGTGATTTGCCGAAGAGGTCTGGATCGAAAGAAATCTGCCACTCGGCTTTCCACCACGCAATGGACGTACCCTGGAGTTGAAAGGCAGCGAGCATGACTTTCTCATCTTCAGCACACTCCATCGAGACAAAAACACGCTCTATCGCATCCATCCATTGCCTCGCGACTTCTGGATCAGCTTGGCCATCGAAAGCAGGCGGATTGAACATCAGAATTCCTTCAAAGCCTTGCCTCGACTGCCAGGCACTTCAGCTTGAACGATCGGCACTGGAGGAGCAACTGGAACGACAGGAACAGCGGGAACTGCAGGAGGAGGTGCAGAACCGCTATCTTCCCTGGGCGCATCTCGAGGAACACGAGGAGCTCGAGGAGGTCTTCCTCGACGAGGCGGCATAATTATGCTGCCAAAAACACAATCAACAATGAAATCCATCAATCATACGGAAAACATCCTATGCCAGCAAGAGACAACAACAGGACTAGCTCTGGACCAAGCGTCAATTCCAATTCTTTACGCAAATCCTCAACTCTAGCTCTGATACCACCTGTGACGACCCAGAGTTCAGGATACCGATATACCGATAACATCGGTATACCGACACCAAGAACTGGGGAGGCCACCCAAGAGGCTGATGAGGCCCCTGAAGGGTTAGTGGGGGTTAGCTGAGGAATATGCATAATTAATTGCGAATTGGGGCGCGCAATACAAATAAGTATTTAAGATTTAAACACAAGTGCGGAAGCAATTTAAAATAACCAGAGTGATATATATAACTAGTCCAGAGTCACAAACACTAGTCCACAGGGCACAACTACGCGGGGCATACCCCGGCAAAAGTACAACACAAGCCTCAAAAAGGCAGCTCGTGCTCAGCTGGCAGCTAAGGAACGGTCCCGAAACAGCACGCTAAACTCCGGGAGATGTCGGGCGCGGCTCACCTGAAAGGAGAAGGGTGAGTCACAGCCAGACTCAGTAGGGGTCACGCGGATCCCTACCTCGCACTAAACAAGCGAACATGCATAATTAACAGCAATTAAAGCATGCATTCAAATAAATACACAGGCAATGGCATGAATATCTAATCACCAGAAAGCTGTAAACTCTATCTAAGCAAGTATAACAGCTAACACATGCCGCTACTAATTAAATGCAAGCGATTAAAGCTAAAACTACCAATTAGAATGAGCTGCAACTAGTCCAAGCAACAAGGAAGGACAACCACTGGAGCAGAAACCAGAAGCGTCCACTGACGGCTTACACTGCGTCTCAAGCACTCGCAGTCGACAAGCGACAAGCTAAGCGCGCAAACAGTACCAAACCAAGTGACCAGTCGGAGTGGCACCCGTCGGCGTCAGTCCACAGTCTCCGACCACGTGTGCACACACTGACTCTAGCCTGAGCCAGGCCCTCTAACTAGTTTTCTCCCTTGGCAGGACGCTACCATTGGCTGGGAGCCCACGGAACTAGCTTACAAACCGTGAATGGGAAATATACCCCTCCGCCATCCTCAAGCGGGTCGGTACTCAACAGACCTTAGGGCAACGACAGTGGCTCCATTGCGTGGAAAGAAAAGCTACTCTATTGGTACACAAACACGCCACAATATATTAAAACAATACAACTATGGCATGAATATAGAACGAAGCGCATAATAGATGGGCTGGGAATATATTGCAGCCATCAGGGAAGCGGCGGTCAAGACCCACGCGCCACATGCAAACGACGGTCGGGGGTCGGCGCGTTACTTCAAGAATGACGCTCCAGTCCCTATCCGTCACTCCCTTCAGGGTTCCAGCTCAAGAGGCACCAAAGGGCATGTAACGGTGGGGGCCCTGCGCGTTACTTCGAAGCGACGCGTGGGGTCATCGCCGTCACATCCACCCGAGGCTCAAACCACCTATCAGCGTTCTAAATGGTAGCAGGCGAAGTAACGCCCCGGTCTAGGCGCGTCGGACCGAAACGACGGTCGGCCGACTGGCCGCCGGGCGCACCGCCTGACCAAAACTACGGAAAACAGTTGATGAGTAACGGATGGCAGCCCCACCGTTACTCTCCAAGTAACGCACCCCCAATGGGCCGCTATTTGGTAGTGACGCGTCCACCTTGGACCGTCGGGCAAGTGACGGTTCCTGGCAGGACCGTCACTGCACCTGGGTTACGGGCGGGTACGGTTTGTAAACCGAAGCCCTCCCGAACGGCTGAAAACGCCGGGTATCGACGAAAAACCTGATAACCTGTCAAACCACGCATGCTAGACAACAATTTAACATCTAAATCTAGCACATGCAAGGCCTAAAACGCATTAAACTCAAGATTTAGGCTAAAACCCCAAAAATGGAAATATACACATCATGCATGCTACGGGGTGCTAATCAACAGGATGAGCCATA
Source organism: Amorphophallus konjac (assembly GCA_022559845.1). Lineage (NCBI taxonomy): Eukaryota > Viridiplantae > Streptophyta > Magnoliopsida > Alismatales > Araceae > Amorphophallus > Amorphophallus konjac. The sequence goes on from CM040126.1 coordinate 248,019,044, forward strand.
GGAAATGCTCCTAGCGAGCTAAGGATTCCATCCCCCTACCTCTTGCAAGCCGAAACGGAGGAAAAGGCCGCATGCACCGAGGTAGGCTCACCGAGCTTTCAAGCTCTAATCCGCTCCCACGATCACCGAACCACGCCGAAGTGGACACCTACGCGCTCCTCTCGACGCGAGGAATCCAACGGCGCCAACCTCGTCTCAATCCGACCTTGTCTCGCCCGCGTTCCCTAGAGAGGAGAGAGGGGCGATCGCACGGAGGAGAGAGAGAGAGAGGGAATGAGAGATCGACGGGAAGGGAGAGAGAGAGAGGGGGAGAGGTTATAAAAATAAAAATAAAATTAATATATATATAATATAATCATTATATATATAAAAATCTTATTAATATTCAATAACCCTCAAATAACTCCAAACAAATCCGGAAAAATGCCAGACAAATTCCCAAAAATCCAGGAAAATAGCCGGAATTTCCAGAACAATTAACAGAACAAATACCACGAAGGATCCATTAAGGCACGGGCCTTACAATCGGCTTCCGGCTAAGTACATCAGCTACGGCATTGCCTTTTCCGGGGTGATATTGTATAGAAAAGTCAAAATCCTTTAAATATTCCAACTACCGTCTTTGTCTCATATTGAGCTCCTTTTGAGAGAATAAATATTTGAGACTCTTGTGATCAGAATACACCGTAAAGGCTTCGCCATAGAGGTAATGTCGCCAGATCATCAAAGCAAAGACCACAACTGTAATACCCCGGATCCTTAGTGGATCTTTGTTGGATCTTTATTGGGTCTTTCGGATCAGTTTCGGTGAGTTTTGGTTCGCTTTGGTGGCTTCCGAGTAGAGTTTTACGAGCCGTGTGGGTTTTTCTCTCGTACTAGTTACGGAACCCTACGATGAGTTTATTTCTCAATTCATCGACTCGTCAACGCTACAGCTGCGATGTACTCTCCGAGCCGGTCGTTTTGACTATTTTTGCGTATTTTTATGAATTATTGCATTTTTGGCTCAATTATCGGATTTTCAGAAATTAGAAAAATTTCTAATTTCTTTTTCTTATATCCCTCTCTCTCTCCCCCACTCTCGCACGATCTCCCTCTCTCCTCCCTATCTCACCCTCTCTTTCCCTCTCTCGTTCTCTCTCGTCTGTGGGCCATTCGGCGCGGGGCGCGCACCGTTGCGGAGCTGGCCAAGGCGGGGATGTGAGGGAGTGATCGGGATGCGGTCCAGGGCGGCGAATGGAGCGTGGGATGGCACGATCCCTCGGTGGATTCCGAGATGGCGTCGTTCATGGTTTTCGAGATTTCGACATGGTTTAGTCCCCTCGGGGCGCGGTTTCTTTGGTGGAGGTAGGGTGACGGATCCTCACTTCCTTCTGCTCGTTTTCCCTGCCATTGCACGTCGTTCGGCGTGGAAACGGCTGAGTTTGGGCTTGTTTTACCTAAACCGTGATTTTTGGGTTTAGTAGGGTTCGTTAGAAAACGGCAACCATTTGCGGCGTAGTTAGTATCAAATTGACCGCTGGGATGTCTGGATCCCATTCATGTTAGTTTCGTGTTGATCGGTGGTCATTTGAGGCCGGTAGGAGCCCGGGAACCTCGTTGACTCGTTTAGGGTCGATTCATTGGAATCGCCCCGATCTCTCATTTTAGTGCTTGCATGTGGGCTTTTTAGCCTCCTAGTGTTGTTTTCTATCGTGTGCCTTTGTTTCCCCTGCGCTTCGGCGTGAATGGGGCGTGGAACGGCCCGATTTGGCGTTTCCACTATTTTCCCGCCATGACCGGTGTAGCGGTCGTTCCAGGGACCGTCACAGTCTCTGACGGCCCTACGACAGACCGTCACAGCGTCTGGGTGTTTTTAGCTTTTCGTGGCTGTGGGAGTGTGACGGCCCAAGGGAGGCGCGTCACAGCTCTCTGACGCGTCCGGTGTGATGCGTCACGCTTATTTTGTCGTTTAGTGTTTTGGGTAAGTCGATTCCCCTGACGCGCCTGCCCTTGTGCATCAGGCTTGTGTAACGTGCCTGCCCCAGGCCGTTACGTTCAGTTTCACCGATTTTGACCGTTCGAGTCGATTCGTCTAACAGTAGTGCCCCCGTGCGTCACAGCGTTGTAACGCGCCTGCACCAGGCCGTTACGTGCTGTTTTGGCCGAGTTGGGTGGTTGTGTCGTTGGCTCTAACGGCCACGCCCACATGCGTTAGGCTTGTGTAACGGGTCCGTGATGGACCGTTACGTGCCTTTCGGCCAGTGGTTTCTTGACTTGAGCCAGTTGGCCCTGACGCGCCTGCTTTGCTGCGTTAGGCTGTGTAACACCCCTGGTCTAGTGCGTTACGTGGTTCGAGTTGTCATTTTAAGTTCGAGGTCTGTTGGCCCTGACGGCCTGGGTCGGTCGCGTCAGAGCGGTGTAACGCGCCTGGTGTAGGCCGTTACGTGCCTTGTGTGTTTTAGATGTTGGATAGGGCGGTGTGTGTGTGTGATGGCTCTTTCTCCGACCATCACGTTGATGTAGCGCGTCTGCATTAGACCGCCACAGTTGGAGTGTAACGGCTAGAGTTAGACCATCACATTCGTGTAATGGTCTAAGGGTGGTGCGTTACAGTCCTTGTGCTCCGATTTCAATCGTTTCGGTTTCTGCTTGTCTTGGCTTGACCTTGTGGCCAGCCCATTTTCCCGTGGATGTCTCCTGACATCCTATGAGGGCTAAGACTACGTTGTAAGGTAGCCAGGAGTCTTCTTGCTTGAGGTAGGATTCTTTTCCTACTTTACAATTGTTGTTGTCTGGTTCCGGTCAACCCGGTATGGTCCAGTGGTTGACGGGTAACCGCGTGTGTGTCTCGACGGTTCTGTCCAGTTCGAGACTTTGGTTCTGGATGCCTCGAGGTACTGTGTTACCTTGGTTCGTGTGTCCAGGTGTGCTGAGGGTTCTTGGTGTTCCCTCAGGTCTCCGTGAGTCATTTCCTGCCGAGTGTTGTTTCCTCTGGCTTAGGATTAGACAGATTAGCGGCTTGTCCCGCTATCTGTGACGATCTTGCCTTTGAGTCGCTCGACTCAGGGATCGTTACGTGGTAGGTCTAGTTGCCTTGTCCTGAATTTGTCGGTAGTGGTTGTGCTGCCATTGGTGTCTCGAAGTACGTGCCGTGGGGCGTTCTTGCCTGCCTATACTTCAGCACTTGTGTTTTGACACTCTGTGTCTTGTGAGCCTCCGCTTGTTTTAGCCCTAAGGCCTTTGAGTTGCCGATCCGCCAGCGGATGGCGGAGGGGTGTTCCCGAGATACGGTTTGTAAGCTAGTTCCGTGGCTTCCCAGCCAACGGTAGCGTCCTACCGAGGGAGAAAACTAGCTAGAGAACCTAGCTTAGGCTAGAGCCAGTGGGTGCACACATTGTTAGGGACTGGGGACTTACGCTGACGGGTGTGACCCTGACTAGTTACTTGTCCTCTTGTTCTATCATTGCTGTTGTTCCTGTTTGGTTCAGCGCGTGTCTGCGACTCTGCCGTGGTTTCAGCGGTACCGTAGGCGAGACACTTGTGGCGCAGCATAAGACATCAGTGGACGCAACTGGCTATTGTTTCTGTGAGGAGGTGCTTCCGTCACGTGACACGTGACTCTCGGCGTTTCTTGTGCGTAGTGACCTTTCCGACTTAGCCCTCTCGTGGCCCTACTCGAGGTCTATGTGGCATTGTGTGCGCGACATTCTAGTCGTGTGTGTCGTCAAGTCTGTCCGTCGTCTGTCTAGATCTTTTCTAGACTTTTGTCTGTCCTTGCAGGTCTTTGTCTTAGACCTGGCGTCGTGTCAGCAGATCGGTGACTCCTGACTTTCTAAATTCAGATTCGCCCTTCCGTCGCTACCTGGAGTAGTTTGGGGTGTTGAGGTTTGTTCGGCAGCCGCTTGTCTGACGCGGATTCTCCCCCCTTCCTGCTTGTTCCCTACTCCTACTTCCCGTCTGTTCTTTACTGCATCTAGAGTAGTTTTACTGCTTTGTAGTGTAGCTTTTCCTACTTTGCTACACCTGCTGTTTCTACTGTTGCTTCTTATTTCCGTGTTCTACGTGTTTTTCAGTGGGGATTCGAGTGACCCCTACTGAGCCTCTGTTTAGAGACTCAGCCCTACTTTTCAGGTGGGCGTCGTCTCTGTTTGTGGTTCCTGGCGTGGCGTGTTCGTAGCTGCCAGCGGTACCTGCGTCGGGTTTCCCCCGACCTCAGTGTACATTCTTTTCCTGTGGCCTGTACTTGTCTTTAATTTCTTGGACTGGACTCTAGTATAATTGTTAAATTGAAACTGTTAATTAAAAAGTAATTTTATTTCTGCTACTTTAGCAAACCGATCTAATGAAATTTAATTGCTCACTGTTCTATCTCTGTGGCTTCAATGTACTCTACACATGCCTTTTTCCCTTCCGAGCTTTACCGCTCTTGGGAGGCCTCGCGGGTTCCATGTGGTATCACGTGTATTTGGTAGTCCTACCGGGTATACCTGGTATCCGGGATCCGTGTCGCCACAGGTGGTATCAGAGCAGTGTTCTGAGGTGTTCGGAGTTCTTTTCTGAGCTATCAGAGCTTTGTTGTGTGAAGTACATGGGAATCCAAGATATTGCAGTATCCAGAGTCCTTAAGTCCAGTACAGGCTTTTGCTGGCTTAGGTGTTGCAATGATTTGTCGCGTTGCTTTCTTCATGTGTTATTCAGGTTGCTGTTGACCTTTGGCCTTGGTCTGATGACCGTACACGTTCTCACGTTATTTTGGTCATCCCGGCTTGAGTCTGTTCAGCTCTTGATGTGTCTCGCTTCTTTTGAAGTGCTCGATTTGATTCCGTGGTTGAGAAATTGCTCAGGCAAGCTAGAATTTTCCTTTCCTGGTGAGATTTTGTGGTTGAGCTAATTGCTTCTTGTCCCTTCTAGTGGAATCTTTTCGAGGTTTGCCTTGGAATTGCTATCTTGACGATGCTTTTGTCCTGTGTCTGCTTAAGTGCGGACAGTGTTTATTCTGAGCCTGATCTGCTCTTTGCTATACGGTTGCTTAGCTTGGGACTCCATTATGGTGTTAAGAGCTGTTGTGCACCGTGTTTGTCGTGCCGTGTCTAGCGGCCGATGTGTTGTGAAGGCTCATTTACCATTTTCAGGACGTAAAGGTAAGCTGAGACTAGCTTTTTCCTTGTGCCTTGTGCTGAAGCCGGTACTCCTCTTCTTTGCGCTTAGGCTTCTTGTGATCGGTTATTCCCCAGATCGGTACTCTTGGCGTGTTACGTTGCGATTTTTGGGAGTTGCGATGGCGCCGAGTGTGTGCTGAGAGGCGGATACCGAGGTCTTTTCTGGTGCCAGCATGGTCGTTAGCGAATATTGGGGAATCTGTCGGCATTCCTTGCTGATTGAGTACCCTCTGTTCTGCATTCTTTCTCTTGGGTGTTGTGCTCTCGAGGCGTGATCGTGGTCTTTGAGATGCGTTCCCAGAGATTGTTGTTTCTCATTATCGTGGGTCCTTTCTTGGTGAGCAGTCTGATGCTTTACCCATCCTTTGTGGTCGTGTGTTTAGCTGTTCTTATGCCTTGATGTGATCCTGCTTGCAGTTGTGTTCCATGGTTCTGTGTTCTGTACGGAGCCGGAATCCTACAAGTGTTGCTGTTGTCGTTTGATCACTGTTTCTCTATGATTTTATGTCTCTGTCTTGGACCGTGACCTTGTCAGTTAGCTTGCTGTACTCCCTTTCTCCGGTAGAGTTAGCTTGCGACTCGATCGGACGTAATATCTGAGTAAGTGCTGACTTGATTGTGTTTGTGGTCCGATGCGGTTGTCGTTGGCGTCCTGTGTGCCCGGTGTTCTCTGTCACCTTTGGCACTGGAGCCGATGATGTGGTCGAGCTGTCAGCTGAGAGGACTGTGTCTCCCCGTGTAAGCTGTTGCTTGTCGTGCTGTCGTTGTATTTCACGGTATCGATTGTCTGTTGTTGTGGCAGTCGTGTCTCCATTTCTGGTGAGACGTAAACGACGTTGCCCTGTTTCGGAGGTGTCAGAATTGTGCTCACTTGGGTGCCGTGCTCTTTTGTGGATTGTTGCCTTGAGATCCAGAGCGTGTGCCTGTAATTGTGATCTGACAATGTCCTTTGAGCCGTGTTTTTCGAGATCTGAATTGCTGTGCTTCCGGTAGTGTTGTTGGCTGATGCGTGATGTGCATTGCCAATGTTTGGGTTGTTCTTCCCTTGCTTCTCCTTTGATAGTCCTTAAATTTCGTGGATGAAATTTCTTAAAGGAGGGAAGGATGTAATACCCCGGATCCTTAGTGGATTTTTGTTGGATCTTTATTGGGTCGTTCGGATCCTTTTTGGTGAGTTTCGGATCGCTTTGGTGGCTTCCGAGTTGAGTTCTACGAGCCGTGTGGGTTTTTCTCTCGTACTAGTTACGGAACCCTACGGTGAGTTTATTTCTCAATTCATCGACTCGTGAACGCTACAGCTGCGATGTACTCTCCGAGCCGGTCGTTTTGACTATTTTTACGTATTTTTCTGAATTATTACATCTTCGGCTCAATTATCAGATTTTCAAAAATTAGAAAAATTTCTAATTTCTTTTTCTTATATCCCTCTCTCTCTCCCCTACTCTCGCACGATCTCCCTCTCTCCTCCCTTTCTCACCATCTCTTTCCCTCCCTCGTTCTCTCTTGTCTGTGGGCCATTCGGCGCGGGGCGCGCACCGTTGCGGAGCTGGCCAAGGCGGGGATGCGATGGAGTGATCGGGATGCGGTCTAGGGCGGCGAATGGAGCGTGGGATGGCACGATCCCTCGGTGGATTCCGAGATGGCGTCGTTCGTGGTTTTGGAGATTTCGGCGTGGTTTACTCCCCTCGGTGTGCGGTTTCTTCGGTGGAGGTAGGGTGACGGATCCTCACTTCCTCCTGCTCGTTTTCCCTGCCATTGCACGTCATTCGGCGCGGAAACAGCTGAGTTTGGGCTTGTTTTACCTAAACAGTGTTTTTCGGGTTTAGTAGGGTTCGCTGGAAAACGGCAACCATTTGCGGCGTAGTTAGTATCAAATTGACCGCTGGGATGTCTGGATCCCATTCATGTTAGTTTCGTGTTGATCGGTGGTCATTCGAGGCCGGTAGAAGCCCGGGAACCTCGTTGACTCGTTTGGGGTCGATTCGTTGGAATCGCCCTGATCTCTCGTTTTAGTGCTTGCATGTGGGCTTTTTAGCCTCCTAGTGTTGTTTTCTATCGTGTGCCTTTGTTTCCCCTGCGCTTGGGCGTGAATGGGGCGTGGAATGGCCCGATTTGGCGTTTCCACTGTTTTCCCACCGTGACCGGTGTAGCGGTCGTTCCAGGGACCGTCACAGTCCCTGACGGCCCTACGACAGACCGTCACAGCGTCTGAGTGTTTTTAGCTTTTCGTGGCTGTGGGAGTGTGACGGCCCAAGGGAGGCGCGTCACAGCTCTCTGACGCTTCCGGTGTGATGCGTCACGCTTATTTTGCTGTTTACTGTTTTGGGTAAGTCGGTTCCCCTGACGCGCCTGCCCTTGTGCGTCAGGCTTGTGTAACGCGCCTGCCCCAGGCTGTTACGTTCAGTTTGACCGATTTTGACCTTTTAAGTTAGTTCGTCAAACGGTAGTGTCCCCGTACGTTACAGCGTTGTAACGCGCCTGCCCCAGACCGTTACATGCTGTTTTGGCCGAGTTGGGTGGTTGTGTCGTTGGCTCTAACGGCCACGCCCTTGTGCGTCAGGCTTGTGTAACGTGTCCGTGATGGACCGTTACATGCCTTTCGGCTAGTGGTTTCTTGACTTGAGCCAGTTGCCCCTGCCGCGCCTACTTTGCTGCGTTAGGCTATGTAACGCGCCTGGTCTAGTGCGTTACGTGGTTCGAGTTGTCATTTTAAGCTTGAGGTCTGTTGGCCCCGACGGCCAGGGTCAGGCGCGTTAGAGCGGTGTAACGCGCCTAGTGTAGGCCGTTACGTGGCTTGTGTGTTTTAGTTGTTGGTTAGGGCAATGTGTGTGTGTCACGGCACTTTCTCCGATCGTCACGTTGCTGTAGCGCGTCTGCATTAGACCGCCACAGTTGGAGTGTAACGGCTAGAGTTAGACCATCACATTCGTGTAACGGTCTAAGGGTGGTGCGTTACAGTCCTTGTGCTCCGATTTCCATCGTTTCGGTTTCTACTTGTCTTGGCTTGACCTTGTGGCCTGCCCGTTTTCCCGTGGATGTCTCCTGACATCCTATGAGGGCTAAGACTACATTGTAAGGTAGCCAGGAGTCTTCTTGCTTGAGGTAGGATTATTTTCTACTTTAGAGTTGTTGTTGTCTGGTTCCGGTCAACTCGATATGGTCCAGTGGTGGACGGGTAACCGCGTGTGTGTCTCGACGGTTCTGTCCAGTTCGAGACTTTGGTTCTGGATGCCTCGAGGTACTGTGTTACCTTGGTTCGTGTGTCCAGGTGTGCTGAGGGTTCTTGGTATTCCCTCAGGTCTCCGTGAGTCGTTTCCTGCAGAGTGTTGTTTCCTCTGGCTTAGGATTAGACCGATTGGCGGCTTGTCCCGCTATCTGTGACGATCTTGCCTTTGAGTCGCTCGACTCAAGGATCGTTACGTGGTAGGTCTAGTTGCCTTGTCCTGAGTTTGTCGACAGTGGTTGTGCTGCCATTGGTGCATCGAAGTACGTGCAGTGGGGCGTTCTTGCCTGCCTATACTTCAGCACTTGTGTTTTGAGTCTCTGTGTCTTGTGAGCCTCCGCTTGTTGTAGCCCTAAGGCCTTTGAGTTGCCGATCCGCCTGCGGATGGCGGAGGGGTGTTCCCGAGATACGGTTTGTAAGCTAGTTCCGTGGGCTCCCAACCAACGGTAGCGTCCTACCGAGGGAGAAAACTAGCTAGAGAACCTGGCTTAGGCTAGAGCTAGTGCGTGCACGCGTTGTCAGGGACTGAGGACTTACGCCGACGGGTGTGACCCTGACTAGTTATTTGTCCTCTTGTTCTGTCATTGCTGTTGTTCCTGTTTGGTTCAGCGCATGTTTGCGACTCTGCCGTGGTTTCAGCGGTACCGTAGGCGAGACACTTGTGGCGCAGCATTGGACGTCAGTGGACGCAGCTGGCTGTTCTTTCTGTGAGGAGGTGCTTCCGTCACGTGACACGTGACTCTCGGCGTTTCTTGTGTGTCGTGACCTTTCCGAGTTAGCCCTCTCGTGGCCCTACTCGAGGTCTGTGTGGCGTTGTGTGTGCGACGTTCTAGTCGTGTGTGTCGTCGAGTCTGTCCATCGTCTGTCTAGATCTTTTCTAGACTTTTGTCTGTCCTTGCAGGTCTTTGTCTTAGACCTGGTGTCGTGTCAGCAGATCGGTGACTCCTGACTTTCTCAGTTCAGAGTCGCCCTTCCGTCGCTGCCTGGAGTAGTTTAGGGTGTCGAGGTTAGTTCGGCAGCCGCTTGTTTGTCGCGGATTCTCCCCCCTTCCTGCTTGTTCCCTACTCCTACTCCCCGTATTTTCTTTACTACTTCTAGAGTAGTTTTACAGCTTTGTAGTGTAGCTTTTCCTGCTTTGCTACACCTATTGTTTCTACTGTTGCTTCCTGTTTCCGTGTGCTGCGTGTTTTTCAGTGGGGATTCGCGTGACCCCTACTGAGCCTCAGTTTGGAGACTCACCCCTACTTTTCAGGTGGGCGTCGTATCTGTTCGTGGTTCCTGGCATGGCGTGTTCGTACCTGCCAGCGGTACCTACGTCGGGTTTCCCCCGACCTCAGTGTACGTTCTTTTCCTATGGCCTGTACTTGTCTTTAATTTCTTGGACTGGACTCTGGTATAATTGTTAAATTGAAACTGTTAATTAAAAAGTAATTTTATTTCTGCTACTTTAGCAAACCGATCTAATGAAATTTAATTGCCCATTGTTCTATCACTGTGGCTTCAATGTACTCTACACATGCCTTTTTCACTTCGGAGCTTTACCGCTCTTGGGAGGCCTCGCGGGTTCCATGTGGTATCACGTGTCTTCGGTAGTCCTACCGGGTATACCTGGTATACGGGATCCGAGTCGCCACAACAGCTGCCAGTTCTAGGTCATGTATGTGATAATTTTCCTCGTGCTTCTTCAATTGCCGTGAGGAATAAGCTATGACCTTGCCATGTTGCATTAATACGCAACCTAGGACAATTCCAGATGCATCAGCATATACTTCGAATCCTCCTCCTTCCGTAGATAATGTGAGAATAGGAGCAGTCGTCAGACAATCCTTTAAAGTTTGAAAGCTTTTCTCGCATTCCTCGGACCATATAAAAGGATTCTCCTTCCGTGTCAATCTTGTTAAAGATACCGCGATCTTTGAGAAATCCTTGATAAATCTTCGATAATATCCAGCCAATCCCAAGAAGCTTCGGATTTCAGTCACACTAGTAGGTCTTTCCCAATTCTTTACGGCCTCGACCTTTGAAGGATCGACGGCGATACCATTCCAGGAAATTATGTGACCGAGAAAAGAAACTTCCTCCAACCACAAATCACACTTGCTTATTTTGGCATAAAGCTTGTGATCTCTTAATAATTGAAGGGCCTTCTTGAGATGTTCCTCATGTTCTTCCTTTGACTTGGAGTAGATCAAAATGTCGTCAATGAAGACAACCACAAATTGATCGAGGTATGGCCTGAATACGTTGTTCATTAATTGCATAAATGCGGCAGGCGCATTTGTTAAGCCAAAAGGCATAACGGTGAACTCGTAATGCCCATACCTACTCCGAAATGCAGTCTTGTGAATTGATGATAACCAGATCGAAGATCGATCTTTGAGAAATATCAAGCTCCAGAAATCTGGTCAAATAATTCATCAATCCTTGGCAATGGATATTTATTCTTGATGGTGAGTTGATTCAATTACCGATAATCAACAGATAGTCTCATCGAACCATCTTTCTTTTTAACAAAGAGGACCGGGGCTCCCCAAGGTGAAGTACTTGGTCGGATAAACCCCTTCTCTAATAACTCTAATAACTGTTCCTTTAACACCTTCATTTCAACGGTAGACATCCGATATGGAGCTTTAGAAACTGGTGCAGCTCCTAGAATTAAATCAATAGAGAAAACCACTTCTCTCTCGAGAGGAATACCAGGCAACTCGTCCGGAAATATGTCAAAATAATCCCGAACGATAGGAATGTCCTTTAGAACGGGTTCTGTGTGCTCGGTCATAGTGATAGAAACTAAGAAATCGGCACAACCCTTCCTTAATAATTTCTCAGCTTTGAGGGCCGAAATAAGAGATATGTGCTTGGAATGCCTGGTGCCAAAAAATAGAGGGTCGGGGTAACCAATAAAAGTTACCGTACCCAACTTGCAATTGACACTAGCTCCATGTGTAGATAGCCAGTCGGCACCCAAAATAATATCATATCCGTCCATCTCCATGCATACCAAATCAGCGGGTAAGTTATAACTGCTAATTAGAACTTCACTAGCAGGATAGAAATGTTTAATCTCCATTCCCGTTACAATAGGGGTAGTAATAGTGAGTGTAGAATCTAATGGAATAGGCTTCATAGGTAAAAGACCAGCAAATCTTCTAGATATAAATGAATGCGTAGCTCCGGTGTCAAATAAGACAGAGGCATGCTTGGAGTATATGAAAAGAGTACCTTCCACGATGCCTCCTTCCTCGGTAGGTTTCGCATCCATAAGAGGTTGAAGTCTTCCTTGCTTTTTGGCAATAATAGGAAGTCTTACCGGTGGTGGAGCTTGCTAGTTGAGAAGAGGGCAATTCGGGATCCTATGCTCCCGACTCCCACATCGAAGACATGCGCCGAGCTTTCTCCAACATTCCTTGGCTTTGTGTCTGGGCTTCTCGCAGAATTTGCATAGTTCCTTTGGTGTTGCCGATATAGGGATAATTTGCTTGTCAAATGTCCTCGACTTCTTGTCCCCTTGAAACTTACGTCCACCTTTGTTGAAATTACGCCCGTCCTTGACGAAGTTAAGCCCGTCATTGGGCCTTTTCTTCCCGAAGGAAGGTTTGAAACTTCCAGACCTAGTAACTTGCTCCCTCTTGGCTTCCCTTCCTCGGATGCGATTTGATAACTCCGTTGCATCTTCTAGGAGTTGTGCTCTCCGTACCGCATCAGAATAAATTTGGATATCCATCGAGGCGAGTTGAGTAATATATTGTGGCTTAAGGCCGTTAAGAAATCTCTGTGCCTTCATTTTGTCGATACCCATGAGATGTGGAGCGTACCGAGATAACCTCGAAAATTGTGCTTCATATTCCGCCACTGATAAACCCCTTTGTTTCAAAGCGGAAAACTCGGCGGCCTTCCTTTCTTATACTCGGTCGGAGAAGTACTTGCTATTGAAGTGTTCCACGAACTCTTCCCATCGAATTTGGTCGTGCGGTAAAGTAGCTTCGACCGATTCCCACCAGGCACGTGCATCCCTTTCCAGTTGGAAAGTAGCGAGTAGGACCTTTTCCTCGTCGGCACATTGCATGACTCGGAATATCCTCTCGATCTCCTTAATCTAATGTTCGGCCTCATCCGGATTCGTAGGTCCTGCGAACTTGGGAGGGTTCATGCTTCGGAAATTCCTATGCAAATCACTAGCTCCTCGGTTTGAGCAACCTGTTGGAGGGCTTGGGTTAAGCCTTGAACAGTGCGCTGCATCTCGCGCCATTGAGCTCTCTCGGCGGCCATTTGCAAGAATTAGCCTGCAACCATAATTACAAGCTGTGTTTTATTCATTTGTTTTTTTTTGATAAATCGTTTCTTTAAAACTTAACCCGTGTTTCTATCCATGCTTACCGAGAATGTTTAAGTCCTTATCCAAGTTTCTAGATATTGATCCTATACCAAGGGAAATTTAACCTAAGTTTAAGAATGAACCTAAAATTGTGAAACCTATGATTTTATGTAACCTAGGCTCTGATACCACAAAGAATGTCACGCCCCGATGCGGAATATCGGGACGTGAACTAGTCATAAACAATCGTGTCGATCAGAGCATGTACAATTTCATTTCTAAAGATAGAAATCAATAGAAAAATGGTACTTTTATTCCATCAAAATGAAGTTTACATTGCTAATTCATAAGCCATAAAGGTAAATATGAACTTCCAATCCAAAATACATCATTCTTGTAAAAACACTAATGATCTACATAAACCTAGGTAAAAAGGAAAATTACTCTCTCACTCTTGTCCATTCCTTTGTTCATTTTCATTTCCTACAACAATTAATCAAAATGTAGGGTGAGCTAAAAAGCTCAGTAGGATTTTATATCTCTAAGAACCAGGCAATCTTTAAATATTAACAGTTTAAGTAATTTTCTAACTTGTATTGGGAAGTGTATAAACATTTATGGAATTTCTAAGTAATTGAGATAACATGATATCAAGATGAATTTTCAAGTAATGACTTTGAATAAGTAAAGATTTTCATGTAATTGCCCATTTTCACGCAAGTCAAGTAATTCATGTAATTTTCAAGTAAACAAGTAACAAGTAAACGAGTACGAATAGTGGAATGTCGTAAAATCTAGCAAGTCATGCACTTCGGTGCAATGCTACACCGTGGTCAATCAACTCCCCTGGGCACAAGTACTTTCGGGCGCTCCTTCTAGGACCAGACCGGGCCCCATTAATGCCAGGCATTGGGTCAGTGGATCATAAGATCCCAAGTACGTTTAGACATCCACTTAACACTATGGCCAACAAATTTCAAGAATAAGCTCATTTGTAAAACGTACAGATTTGACAAAAATCTCAGAAGTAGCAAGAGGAGTGAATAATAATTTTAAGGCATCATGTTTAACGACATTAAGTCGTGGAATTCAAGAAAGAACGGTAACTAAGAAGAAAATTCAAGTAATTAGAGTTTAATAGAATTAATTTTATTCCATGGTTTAATCTTATGTGCATTTGATTTACAAGTAACGAAGTTTTTTGTACATTAGAGATGCATTAATTTAGCCAAAATGGTGATTTATTATTATAAAAATTAAAATTTATGAAAATAGATTTTTATGTACAAAATAATTCTATCTTGCTGAAAATAATTTTAACATGCTGAAAATGATTTTCATATGTGACTTTACTGATAAGATGATAAAAATAAAATTTTCATGTTGAATTTAATTTTTAACATGCTGGAAATTAATATTTTACATGCTAAAATTAATAGTTAACATGCTAAAGTAATTAACTTACTGATAAGATGATAAAGATAAGTTTACCATGCTGATTACAGAAATTATATGATAACAATATAAATTTTATTGTGCTGAAAATTATTTTTCTATTTTTATTTACTAATTATTTGATAGGAAAATAGAATTATCATGCTGACAAATAGTTTTAATATACTGAAAATAATTCTAACATGCTAAAAATAATTCTAACATGCTGGAATAATTTTACCATGCTGGAAGTAATTTTATCATGCTGGAAGTAATTTTTATGCATCAATTTACTAATTATGAAATAGGAAATTAGGTTTAGCATGTACAAAAAAATAGTTTTAAATAGATTTAACATGTTGAAAATAGATTTTATATCCCAGTATGTATAAAATAATTTTATCATGTTGTAAGTCATTTTTAACATGCTGGAAATATTAATTCATGCATTAATTTACTAATATGGTAAAAATTAGATTTTTACATGTAAAAATAATTTCATTCTACAAAAATACTTTTTTATCATGCCATAAGAATTAAAACATGCTACTATTATCTTTTCTTACTTTTAGTGACTAAATACTTATAATTATTGGAGATTCCAAAGGTTATAATTCATATTGTGTTCATAATGTGTTTGACCCTTGAGGGCGGGAAAATATTATGTATGAACGCGCTATGTCAGGGCAACGCGTTAAGAATGCGCTACTGATATATAGCACGTTCTGGACCTGATGAAAAAATAGGAATACCCCTCCAATAAAATGACCATAACTTGCTCATTTCATAACGGAATTTAATAAATGAGCTATCAAAGGAAAGAGGACAGAAAAACGAACAAGATGGCATGCTTTAATTAGAGTTTAGCCTGAGAGACACCTACCTTTTTACGGATCTAAAGAAATATCCTCAAATATAAGAAAACCCTTTGATCTTCTAAATCTTCCTTCAAATCTCCACCAATCTTCGCAGCAGCGTAACCTTAACCTCCAGGGATGATTTGAGGGTCGAATGGGGTTCTATTTATAGCCAAAACTTGGCCAAATTCGTCAAGATTCCTTGCCTAACAATGCCAAACTTTCCAACTCTGAATTAGAAGAAAATTCTAATTTTCATTCTTAACCTAGCCTCCATTTGGTGTGAAACTAATGTAAAAACGGCTGGTCCAAGGTGGGCTGTTAGGTAAGAGTCGATTTTTGTGTCAACCTTCTAGAAATTAGATTGTTATAATCCCTTAAATTACATATTAAATTCATGTTACGAATTTAAGTTAATTTAACCTTTAATAAATCCTTTAATCTATTAATCCAGCCCATTATGGATTATCCAATGGGCCAATTGTGATCCTAGTCCATTACATGAACTTTTATTGGGCTTTCTATGATTTATCTAAGATTTAAAGCATTTAATATCTATTTACTTTTAGTTAATTCAAGTAAATTCAATAAACTAGCTTATTTCATATAGTAAAAATGTAATTTAATTATTTCATGAAAATTTTAATTACATAATGAAATTGAAATATTTATTTCTCATTTTTAATTATCCGGTGTCTACAATCATACCATGCCCGGGGAGCCTGTTTTAATCCATATAGTGCCTTGTCTAATTTGTAGATGTGGTCCGAAAATTTTTCATCTTCAAAACATGACGGTTGCTCCACGTATACTTCTTCCTTGATGATCCCGTTGAGGAAGGCACTCTTGACGTCCATTTGAAATAGCTTGATGTTCTTGTGACAGGCATAAGCAAGTAAGATTCTCACAGCTTGTAGTCTAGCCACAGGAGCGAAAGATTCATCAAAATATATACCAAATTCTTGGGAGTAGCCTTTGGCTACCAACCTTGCCTTATTCCTCACAGCCACCCCATCTTCACTAAGTTTGGTTTCGGAAAACCCACTTAGTTCCGATTATGGGATGATCATCAGACCGGGGCATGAGGAACCATACCCGATTCCTTTGGAATTGGTGTAGTTCTTCTTGCATGGCGAGAACCCAAGAGTTGTCATTAAGTGCATCATCTAAAGACTTAGGCTCAATAAAGGAAAGTAAAGCTAAATTATCATGAATTTCAACTTCCCTGAATGAAGCCCGTGTTCGAATTCCTTCATTGACATCGCCAATCACATTCTCCAAGGGATGGTCTTTGAGTGTTGTCCATTGGCGTGGTAGAGTCGGATGTACTTGCTCCTCTTGTTGCTCTTGCTCTTTTTCTCCTTCTTGATCTTGATCTCCTGCCTCACCTTGTTTGCTCGACTCTCCTTTCTCAACATCACTCTCATCTGTAACAAGAAAATGATCATTATCATTCGATTTTCTCAAGGTGTATTCATCAACTACAACATGCGGACTCTCCTCGAGAATAAGAGTTCTAGAATTATAAACATGGTAAGCTCTATATGTTAGAGAATACCCGAGGAAAATTCCTTTATCACTCTTAGCATCAAATTTTTCCAAATTGTCTTTACCATTAGTTAAAATGTAAAAAATAGACCCAAATGGCTTAAAATGTGATATGTTGTGTTTCTTACCTTTGTACAACTCGTAAGGAGTTTTCTTAAGGATCGGTCTTACCATTGCCCGATTTGTAATGTAGCAGGTAGTGTTCACTGCCTCTGCCCATAAGTACCGTGGAAGACCATTCTCAGTTAGCATGGTACGCGCCATCTCCATGAGCGTCATGTTCATCCTTTTGTTGCAGAGTTCTAGGTGATGAGAATTGATGCTCGTACCCCTGTTTCCTGCAAAAATCATCAAACTCATGATTTTCAAATTCTTTTTCGTAGTCACTTTAATTTTCTGAATTAAATAACACTTTTCATTTTGAACTCTTGTGCAAAAATCAATGAATTCTTTGCATGCATCACTCTTGTTGGCTAAAAACAAAACCCATGCATATCTAGAAAAATCGTCGACAATCACAAATCCATACAGCTTCCCTCTAAGACTGCGAGTCCTGGTGGGACCAAACAAATCCAGATGTAACAACTGAAGGGTTTTTCGGTAGAAACAATATTTTTGCATTTAAAAGAGGTTGTGGTTTGTTTTCCTTTATTACATGCTTCACAAACTTTTGAAGTTTCAAAATTTAAGCTAGGAAGACCTCTAACTAAGCCATGTCGATTCAGCTTCCTAATTACATTAAAACTTTTTTTTTGGTAAGTAAGGATAAGGTGTATGTATTAAAATAAAAGAGAACTAATTACATTAAAACTGGCATGCCCAAGATGGCGATGCCACAACCAAACATCTTCATTCTTGTTAGCAACTAAGCATAATTTTTCAGATGCAATTTCATTAAAGTCAACATGATATGTGTTGTTACTCCTCACTCTTATGAAATTGATTTCATGTGAATTAGAATCAACAATTGTGCAGTGAGAAGATTCAAATATGACCTTGTGACCCTTGTCACAGAGTTGACTTATACTTAACAGGTTATGGTGAAGACCTCTAACAGGTAAAACATCTTTGATGCAGTGGTTGAGATCCTTACCAATTCTCCCAATGCTAATTATCTTACCTCTGCCCTGTCCACCAAAAATTACCGTTCCACCATTTTTCTCTGCTAGGTCTGTAAAAAGTTATTTATTTCTCGTCATATGCCTGGAGCATCCGCTGTCCAGGTACCATTTATTCTCTGTCACCTTTATGCAGACCTGCACCAATAAGCAAATGAGCTCATTTTGATTTCGGTACCCAAGCAAGCTTGGGTCCCTTGATATTAGCATTCCCAAAAGTTTCACTATACTTGCTGAAAAATATGTCATCATCATACTTCATTAATTGGCATATGTACATGTCATGCCCTACTCTCCCACAATAAAAACAAGTGGGTCTTTTCCTACCAATTTTTTTTTTGTTATTTACATGAGTAGTAGTATAGGGGAAATGAGAATTAACAGTTTGTGTATTGTTGTGTGTGTGTAAACATTCTCCATGATTTTGTGAACTCTTAGCCTTAAACTGAAACTGATTCATGTTGCCATGCATGGAATGTGAATTTTTCTCACCATTAACTTGTTTTGCCTTTTCATAAATTTCATGAGCTGTTTTCATGTCATTCAATTGAGTAGTGAGAGATTTAACTTTATTTTCTATCTCAACCTTGGCTCTCTCACACTCACTCAACTTGGAATTGACCTCACTTAGCTCCTTTTTAAACAAATCATTCTTCTCTTGAATTTCATCTTTTATTTTAAAAGCATTTTTCTTTTCCACTTCTAAGCATGCAATTTCATCTTCAAATAAAAGCAACTTTGATTCTAGAGTGTCAATGGCATTTTTGAAATTTTTGACTTGCATTTCAAATAAACTACATTTCTCACATGAATTAGATGAATTTATTATTTCATGAATCTTCTTCCTTAAGGTTCTATTCTCATTTTTTTTCTTTTGTATTTTTCATCCAATTCCTCATATGCAAGTTCTCATTGTTCATTTGTAATAAACTCTGAGTCAGAGATTACCTGTTCATGATCGCTCTTGGCCATAAGACACAAGTTCTTCACCAACTTTTCAATGTCTTCTTCATCATCGAACGTAGGCTCATCCTCGTCCTCGTCGCTCCACGTTACTTTCATAGTTTTGGCTTCTTGCCCTTTACCATTTTTCCTTTCTTTTTCTGCAACTCGGGGCATTCACCTCTCGTGTGCCCCATCTTCTTACACTCATAGCACATTACTTCAGTCGTTTAAGTGGTTCATTCCTCTGCTTCGGCTACTTCTTTCCTTTCTTGAATTTTCTGCCAAATCTTCTCCTTTGGCGCATGAATTGTCTAACTTTTCTTGCCAACATGGCAACTTCCTCATCGTCAGTGGTTTCCATTGAATCCTCTTGACTTGAGATAGTTTTCGGGTATGCTTTCAAAGCGATTGACTGTTTCTTCTTCGTGTCCTCTTCCGTCCTCTTTATATTAATCTCATAGGCCATCAACGACCCTATGAGCGCATCCACGGTGAGTGTAGAGAGATCTTTCGAGTCCTCTATCATGGTCGCCTTGGTGTGCCAGCTTGGTGATAGGGACCTCAACACTTTCCTTACCAAATCTGTATCTGTAAATTCTCTTCTGAGTGACTTCAACCCATTTGTGATCTCCATGAGACGTGCGAATATCTCGGAGATAGTCTCTTCCTCTTTCATATGGAATAGCTCGTAATCTCGGATCAACATGTTGGCTTTCGTCTCCTTGACTTCTGTGGTACCTTCATAGATAAGCTTTAGCTTGTCCCACATTTCTTTCGCGCTGCTGCACATGGAGACACGAGCATATTCATTCGGGTGAATAGCAAACTGAATAATATTCAAAGCGTTAAAATTAACAGTGGCCTTCTTAATAGCATCATCAGTCCACTGCTCCTCATCAGAAGGTAGAGTGTATGGACCATTTTTAATCACAGTCCATCTTTCATGGCTTTGTGCACGTAAAAAGACAGTCATCCTATTCTTCCAAAAGGGTTAGTTAGTACCATCAAAGAAAGGTGGTCTGTGAATAGAATGCCCTTTGGGCATTAACCCCTTGTTAGCCATCCTAACAGATCACTCTAAACCGCTAGGTTTCAAGACAAAATAGAGCCGAGGCTCTGAAACCAATTGTTGGCCCGGTTAGGAAGGCAATCGAGAGGGGGGTGAATTGATTGCCCACCCTTTAGAACAAAATTAAACTAAATCACGCAGATGGTAGATAAACACTAGCCTTCTCTTGATAAAATGCAGAGACAACGATATTAAATGATGAAGCTCACTGATTCAAGCTTGATTAAAATATATAAGTGATAAGCAAACAAGCACTCACAACTCCACAACGCTAAATGATGATCACTCGGATGATAATAAATGAACGATAGTTGATAAATCTCTCATCTCACCGAATCACACTCGTTATATGAACGGATAGGATATATCAGCAATCACACAAAGAGCAAACCACGGCACAGTGATTTTTTAGGTGGTTCGGACGCACCCAAGTGCCATCCTACGTCCACCCCTCTCAACTCGAGAGGATTCCACTAAACAACGATGCACGACAGCAGCAACCACCACACACACAGGCACGACGGCCCACACACATGGGTTCTCGCACGACAACGAGAAACCACACACACACGGAGCAAGCTCTGAAATCGTCTAAGACAAATAAGGATGGGAATATACAAAGCCCAGTTAAGATTAATAATCTAAGCTTAAAAGATGATAAACAACATTGATCTTCCCCTTAAATATTCAAACAAACTCGGAGATGAGTGAAGGGAGCACTGGAATGATAGAACCAAGAGTGAGGGAAGAAGCCAGTCTTGAAGAATGGAATGCCCGAAACAGTGGACGACGAGGAAGCAGTTGCGGCCTCCAGATCGAAGCTCGGACTCCTGGAGATCGAACTCGGCATCTTCTTCCTTCTCCTCCAGTAGTGTGCGAACACCCCTTTTGTGACGACCCAGAGTTCAGGATACCGATATACCGATATCATCGATACACCGATACCAAGAACTGGGGAAGCCACCCAAGAGGCTGATGAGGCCCCTGAAGGGTTAGTGGGGGTTTGTCGAGGAGGTGCATAACGAATTGCAATTTGGAATGCACATATTACAATTAAGCAATAAAGTTAAACAGAAGTGCGGAAGCAATTCAAAATAACCAGAGTGATATATATATAAGCTAGTCCAGAGACACAAAAGTACTAGTCCAAAAAGGTACAACTACACGGGGCATACCCCGGCAAAAGTACAACAGAGCCTCACAAAGGTGACCCGTCAACTGCTGGCAACTAAGCACGGTCTTCGAGCAACCTCACAAAACACCGGGAGATGGCGGGCGCGGCTCACCTGAAAGGAGAAGGGTGAGTCACAACCAGACTCAGTAGGGGTCACGCGGATCCCTACCTCGCACTAAACAAGCATACATGAAAAAATAAAGGCAATTAGAGCATGCATTTAAATAAATAACAGGCATTGACATGAATAACTAATCACAGTAAAGCTGTAAACTCTAACTATACAGGTATAACAGCTAGCACATGCCAATAACGAGTAAGTCTAAACGACTGAAACTAAATCTACCAGTAGAATATGCCTCAACTAATCCGAGCAACAAGGAGTAGGACAACCATTGGAACAGAAACCAGATGCGTCCACTGACGACTTACACTGCATCTCAAGCACTCGCAGTCGACAACACGGCAAGCTAAGCGCGTAAACAGTACCAAACCAAGTGCCCAGTCAGAGTGACACCCGTCAGTGTCAGTCCACAGCCTCCGACCACGTGTGCACACACTGACTCTCGCCTGAGCCAGGCCCTCTAGCTAGTTTTCTCCCTCGGTAGGACGCTACCGTTGGCGGGGAGCCCATGGCACTAGCTTAAAAAACCGTGTACGGGAATAATCCCCTCCGCCATCCTTAAGCGGGTCGGTACTCAACAGACCTTAGGACAACAACAGTGGTTCCATTGCAAGGAAAGTAAAGCTTACTCTATTGGGATCTAAAAACATGCCATCATACAATAGAACGACATAAACATGGCATATATACATAATGGAATGCGTAAGGAATAGGCCAGTGCTTTTTGAAACCAACAGGTAAGTGGCGGTCTGCTGCCACTACGCTACAAGGGTGTAACGGTAGGGGACTGGCGCGTTATATCAACAATAACGCGTCTGCCCCTACCCGTTACATCCACTGAAGCTCCAGCTCAAAGCGAACCAAACGAAGAGTGACGGCCTACGGCCTCACCGTCACTCGGCCCGACGGTCAGGGCACAACACGTTACATCGACTATAACGTGCTGGGTCCTAGCCGTTACATTCACCCGAGGCCAAAAACAATACGCAGCGTTCTAAAACCATTCGCAGGCGATGTGAGGCGCTCGCCCAGGCGCGTCGGGGCACCCTGACGGCCGGCCGACTGGCCGTCAGGTTAACCGCCTCACCCGGTCAACGCAAAACGACAAACGAGTAACGGATGGGAGCCCCACCGTTACTCTCAATGTAACGCCCCGTCAACGGTCCGTTACATCGATGTAACGCGTCCTCCAAGGACCGTTAGGCGTGTGACTGTTCCTGGAAGGACCGTCACACCACCTGGGTCACGGACGGGTTAGGTTTGAAAACCGGTTCCCTCCCGGACGATAGAAATCGTCAGGTAACGACGTAAAAACATGTTTCCTGTCAAACCATACAACCCAAACAACAATATAACAGCTAAAAACATCACATGCAAAGCCCACAATGCATTAAACTCAAGAATTAAGCTAAACCCCAAATATGGAAAAATGAACATTATGCATGCTACGGGGTTCTAATCAAATGAACTAGCTACATGAATTGATCCTAGCAAGTTCAGGAGTCCATCCCCCTACCTCTTGCAAGCCGAAACGGCCGAAAACGCCGCATGCAACGGGAAGGGTTCACGGGCCTTCAAGCTCCACCTCGCTCCCACGATCACCAAACCACGCCGAAATGGGTACCCTCGCGTTCCTCTCGGCGCAAGGAATCCAACGGCGCCAACCACGCTTCAATCCGACAACGTTTCGCCCAAAATCCCTAGGAAGGGGAGAGAAGCGATCGCGTGAGGAGAGAGAGAGCGTGAGGGTGAGAAGAGATCGATGAGGGGAGAGAGAGGGTGAGGGTGATGGATTAAAAGAAAATAAAAATAAAGATAATATATATATATATAATATAATAATTATATATATTAAAATCTTATTAATTTCTAATAACCCTCAATTAACTCCAAATAAATCCAGAAAATAGCCAGAAATTCCAGAACAAATATTAGATCCAAACCACTAAGGATCCACAGAGGCACGGGCCTTACAGTCCCTCCCTCCTAATAGAAATTTCGCCCTCGAAATTTATAACAACGGACAAGGAGGAAACTGAGAAAAGACTTATACCTCTCTGGAATAAGAAAGGAAAAAGCTGACGCATCTCATCTTCACGTTCCCAAGTGGACTCATTACCAGAGTGACGCTGCCAAGCAACTCTTACCAGAGGAATAACCTTATTTCTCAACCGCTGCTCACGACGGTCTTCAATTCTGAAGGGAAACTCTGGCGTAGACAAATCAGCAGTCACCTCGGGCCAAACTGAATCATCGAGAATATGAGAAGCATCAGGCACATATTTCCTCAACTGAGAGACGTGGAACACATCATGAATAGCTTGCATAGCCGCTGGTAGTTGCAATTGATAAGCTACCGGACCCACAGCTTCAATAATAGGAAACGGGCCAACATATCGCGGACTAAGCTTTCCACGCTTCCCAAATCTAGAAACACCCTTCATTGGAGATACCTTAACAAACACCATATCTCCTGGCTCAAACTGTAGTGGACGTCTGCGCTGATCTGCATAACTTTTCTGTCGACTCTGAGCCGTCAACAATCTCTGCCTGATCAGACGAACCACATCAGAACACTGCTGTACCATGTCCGGTCCCGTCAACAATCTGTCTCCAACATCAAACTAGTTCAGAGGAGTATGACAAGGATGACCATACAGCGCTTCATAAGGAGCCATGCCAATGCTGGAGTGAAAACTGTTATTATAAGAAAATTCAACAAGTGGCAAATGTTGACTCCACGAACCCTGCCAGTCAAGGCAACACGATCTCAGCATGTCTTCCAGAGTCTGAATAGTCCTCTCTAACTGTCCATCTGACTGTGGGTGATACGCTGAATTGAATGCTAACTCAGTGCCCAAAGCTTTCTGGAAACTACGCCAGAAGCCGGAGGTAAAACGTGGATCACTATCTGACACAAGTGAAACAGGAATTCCATGCAGTGGTACGATCTTCTGCACATAAAGCTCGGCCAATCTCTTCACATTCCAAGCAACCTTAATTGGCAACAATCTGGTATTCTTGGTCAATCTGTCGACAAGCAACCAGATACCATCAAAACCTTGAGAAGTCCGAGGCAAACCCACCACAAAGTCTGTAGTAACATGGTCCCATTTCCACATAGGAATCTCTAATGGCTGAAGCAATCCACCTGCCTTTTGATGTTCGGCTTTAACCTGCTGACAAGTCTAGCACTTAGAAACAAACACAGCCACATCTTTCTTCATACCTGGCCACCAGAACTGCTTTTTCAAATTTTGATACATCTTGGTGACACCTGGGTGAATAGCAAAACGGGAGCCATGGGCTTCACTCAGAATCTCTTGCCTCAAATCACCATCCGCAGGAACATATAATCAGCCCTGGAAACTGACGACCAGCTCGCCATCGAATTCCACATCATATCTTGATACAACACGGGCCAAATCAGAATCAGCTTGCTGGGCTTCTTTAATCTGCTGATATAAAGCTGAACCCAAAACCAAGCTAGCACAAACTGCTGTCCTCGGATCGGCAGGAATTTCCACACTGAATGCCTCGCACGGAAGCTGTTCCCATAATTTCCATTCATGAAGCAACAGATGATTGACTTGCACCTTCCTGCTCAGAGCATCAGCCACTACATTCATTTTACCCGGCTGATAGGAGAGTGTAAAGTCATAATCTTTCATGTATTCCATCCATCGCCTCTGCCTGAGATTTAGATCTTTCTGGGAGAAAATATACTGCAAACTCTGATGATCAGTAAGAATCTAAAATTTCTCACCATACAGATAATGTCTCCAGATCTTCAAAGTAAAAATAACTGCAGCTAGCTCCAGATCATGCGTGGGATAATTTTCTTCATGCTGTTTCAATTGCCGAGATGCATATGCAATAACCTTACCATGTTGCATCAGCACTGCACCCAAACCCACTCGAGAAGCATCTGTGCAAACAAGAAATCCACCCGAGTCGGAAGGCAAAGTCAACACTGGAGAAGAGGTTAATAGCCTTTTCAATTCAACAAAGCTAGCCTCACACTGATCTGACCAGACAAAAGGTACATCTTTACTAGTCAGTCTAGTCATTGGGGCTGCAATCTTTGCAAAATCCTGGATGAATCTTTGATAATACCCAGCCAAACCTAAGAAGCTTCTAATCTCTGTGATAGTTCTCGGTCTCTGCCAACTCAAAACAGCTTCAATCTTTGCAGGGTCCACTGCCACTCCGTCACCAGAAATCACGTGGCCAAGAAAATGAATTTCCCGAAGCCAGAATTCACATTTACTGAACTTCGCATAGAGCTCGTGATCTCTTAGAGTCAGCAGGACGATCCTCAAATGCTGCACATGATCTTTATTAGAGGCAGAAAAGATCAGAATATCATCAACAAAGATCACCACAAACTGATCGAGAAATGGACGAAAAATACGCTGCATTAGGTCCATGAAAGCTGCTGGGGCATTAGTCAAACCAAACGGCATAACCAGAAATTCAAAGTGACCATATCGAGTGCTGAAAGCTATCTTCTCTACATCAGATTCCCGGATCCTCAATTGAAAGTAGCCAGACCGGAGGTCAATTCGTGAAAAGACAGTAGCAGACTGTAACTGGTCAAACAAATCATCAATCCTGGGAAGCGGATATTTATTCTTGATAGTCACCTGATTCAGCTGCCTGTAATCAATACAAAGTCTCAGGCTTCCATCTTTCTTTTTCACAAACAACACTGGAGCACTCCACGGAGAAAAACTGGGGCGAATATAGCCATTTTCCAGCAATTCAAGTAGCTGTGCTTGCAGTACTTTAAGTTCAGCTGGAGCCATACGGTACGGTGCCTTTGCTAACGGGCCTGTACCAGGAATCAGTTCAATCACCATTTCAATCTCTCGCTCTGGAGGCAAGCCTGGCAACTCGTCAAGAAACACATCAGGGAACTCACAGACAATAGGAATATCACAGACATCCCGTCGTGGTTTTTCAACAGCAACCACAGAAGCTAAGAATCCCTGGCAACCTGCACTAAGCAACCTATAGGCTCGAATAGCAGAAATAATCATACGAGAAGAACGGGATCGAATACCTTGGAAATAAAAGGCTGATTTCCCTTGGGGCTGAAAATAGACTTTCTTCGATCTGCCGTCAACCACAGCTCCATATTGCTCCAACCAATCCATTCCCAGAATAACATCATAGTCTGCCAGCTACAACGCATACAATCTCGCCGGCAACTGATGATTATCGATCACCACAGGAGACTCTTCCAAACACAAAGGTGCAATCATGAAATCTCCAGAAGGCATTTCAACATACATTTCACAAGTTATCTCTGACGTCGGCTCCTCAATACATGCCATAAAATCCTCAGAAATAAAAGAGTGAGAAGCACCAGAATCAAATAAGACACGAGCTGAATGACCATAAAGCATAATCGTACCTTCCACCAGATGGGACGCAACAGCTTCAGCTCTAGTCATATGAGAAACCTTGCCTTTCTGCTTCTTCAATCCAGTTGAGGATTGTTGAGAAGACGTCGATGCTTGAGAATAGAACTGTTGTTGAGTTGGAGGAACAGGAGGAGGTCTGAATTGCGGCTACTGAGGCTGAGAGAACTGAGGAGCTTGCAATTGCTTCGGCCTCAGCGGGCAATCCCGAACCACATGACCCGGCTGGTCACATCGAAAGCAAACAACAGGCAGAGAACACGGCTGGCCCTTGTGATGACCACCACATCTCCGACAAGTCCACGGCTGACTGACAGTAGAACTCTGACGAGTCTGAGGAGAAGGCGCTGTCGGCTGCAGAACTGAATCAGTACCAGACGACTGCTGGAAAAACTTCTTCTTCTTCTTGAACCTTTTAAACTTGGTCTTGGAAGGAGAAGAAGCACTACTCACATTTGACTGGACCGAGGGAACACCTGGCACTGGCGGTCAGTAAGCCTGCTGAGACTGAACAGTCGGCTGAACTGACCCCTCGTGCAGATATCCACCTGGTCTTGCCTGTTGTGCCCCTTAGGCACAAGCATGTGCTATGTTGATTTGATGATAGCAATGCTGTTTTGTTTTGATGATTGCAACACAATGAGTGCTTTGGATATTGTTTAGACAGTGTCATGAAATGTCCTTTATATGATGATGGCATGTTATGATGATGGCATGTTGATTTGAATGCATATCACTCATTATGTTCTGTGGAGAATGCATGAGATGTTTATAACTGATATACTCTGTGGTGTATGCATATAACTGATATATTTCGTGAAGATTGCTTAGCTGAAGTGTGTGACATTGCATTGCACTGGAAGTATGTACAACAGACTGCGTTAGGCAAAGTCTGTACATCACTGTAGCTGCATCGTCTCATGCAGCGTCTCATTCAAGCATGTACAGCCAGTGCATTACATTAAGTCTATACATTTGCACTGTTCATGCCTCAACACTCAAAGTCCACACACTGGACTGTAGCATACTCGAAGCCAAGTCCATACATCGGACTGTTCATGCTTTCATCGTGAAGTCTGTACATTGCATGACTTCCACCAAGTCTATACATTGGTAGGTGGCAAGTCTGTACATTGGCTTCACATTTGCTTCGAAGTCTGTACATTGAACTAATAGGTAAAGTCTGTACATCGTTTCTTGCCAAAGTCTGTACATTGGCCTTCAAGACTTTCAAGTCTGTACAGCCTGATTTGTCGTTCAGAGTTCAAAGTCTATACATCGTGGGCTTCAACTCTTCAAAGTCTGTACATTGGGCCTTCAAGCTTTTGAAGTCCATACACTGTCTCGCTCACATCTTCAAGGGTGATTGAGCATCGTGAAGTCTGATTGAGCATCGTGAAGTCTGATTGAGCACTGTAAAGTCTATTCAGTAGATGAGCATTGTAATGTCTATACATTGGTTAGTCTCGATCATGCAGCGTTCATTTCATGTCTATACACTGAGGATGCTGAAGGCCTTCAAGTGTATACTCTCTCATGTTGTTCATACTTGCTGTATTGATATCTATAAGTCTATACATTGCTGAATGCTCTTCAAGTGTGTACAATGCTTGGTTAAGTCTATACGCTGCTTCATATGCAGTGAAGTCTGCATATTGCTGAATGCTCTTCAAAGTCTGCATAGTGAAGTCCATACACTGCACTCGAGTTCACAGTGTCTTCATAAGTCTATACATCGGTCTTCACCTCAAGTCTGTACAATCATTTGTGGACAAGTCTTCACATCCTGAAGTCTATACACTCAACTCCTTCACATCTTGCAAAGTCTGTACATTGCATCCATCGGTCGTGCATTCAAGTCTTTCACAAGTCTGTACATCAGACGCGCATGCTCGCCTGTCCCTCCGGATGCTCTCCTGGGACCGAGTATGCTCTCGAGTGACTGTTAATGCTCCGATTGGCCAGCGTCTCTCTTGATCAAGTCTATACACTCATTCACTGTTCATGCATTCACAGTGAAGTCTGTACATCCGTTTGGCTATGCATCAATATCCACCAAGTCTATACATTGGTAGAGTCTGTACATCAGACGTGCATGCTCGCCTGTCCCCCCGGATGCTCTCCTGGGACCGAGTATGCCCTCCAGTGACTGCTAATGCTTCCCTAACTTTGAGGATGCTCCCCTGGAGCAGCAATTTCTCCCCAGAGACAGCATGTGCTCCACATGCTCCCCTGACGCTGGTGATGCTGTCCAGAGGCCATAGATGCTCCCCTGCTCCCGTGCGAGAACGCACTAGTCTCTGGGTATTTAAAAGAATTATATTACATGCATTCCATTTCACTAAGTCTGTACAATGCATGCGCTTTCACAAGTCTATACAATGCATTTCATTTTACAAAGTGTCGACACCAAGTTGATAATCCGATACTCTGTCTGACAGGTGCTCTGCTCGTGGAGGCTAATGAAGGGCACGTGATCCAAGGTTGGAAGGGAAGACAGGATCGTGACACGTGTCCTGAAGCAGGCTGAGAGACTGACACGTGGTCCAAGATTTTTGGGCGGGAGATGTGGAGAGCACACGCCCTTGCTGCTGCTGCTGCTGCTATATATATGAGTATTCATCTTTAGATGAAGAGTGATCGAAGTGGAGAAAGAAAAAGCAGAAGTGCAGAGACTTCGATCCAGCAGAAGAGCAGAAGAAGAGTAAAGAGAGCAGAAGAAGAGTAAAGAGAGCAGAAGTGAAAGAAGAAGAGAAGAGAAGAGAAAGAGAAGAAGAGCAGAAGATAGAGAAAGTGAGATCGAGAGAAGAAGAGTGAAGTCTGAAGATTTGTTTACTGGACCGTGGATCAAATCCAGGCCAGTCTGCTCTGTTGAGAGCTATATTGTGTATTTCATTTATAGCTTTCGATTGCTGTCTTGTTCTGTTTTCATTTTCCATTTTATCCCTTCTTCAAGCTGTTAGTCAGCGGATGCAGTGGAGGTCTCCACTGGACAGGTAAAGCTGTAATCCTCAGCTGGCGAGACTTGGTCTCGGATGGGTTAAGCTGTAATCCCCAGCGGGTTCAAGCTGTGAGTCAGCGATGGCTAAGCTGTATTGCCCAGCGGAAGCAAGCTGTGATGCTCAGCGGATGGCAAGCTGTGAGGCCCAGCTGATGTAAGGCAAGCTGTGATGCCCAGCTGTTCAAGTTGTGAGTCAGCAGGAAGCCACACTCGGGTTGAGTGTGGGGTGGATGTAGGTCTGCTGGACCGAACCACCTAAAAACCCTCTTGCATTGTGGTTTGTTTTGTTCTATTTGTGCTTCCGCTAGATGAATGCATAGGGGCGCTCAATTGTCTGCTTATAGGTTCAGTAGATGAGTGTTCTATTTTGTCTTGTTAGCATTCCAATTTTTAAGTGTGCGAAATCTTATTTTGGGTGAAGGTTTTTAAAGGGTATATTCATTCACCCCCCCTCTGAATACTTGCACCGAACCCAACATCGCCATCTCCAGCTCTAGTGCCACAGCTGTCTGGCACGCACCATCTAGATCGGCAACACGACTTGCAATCAGGGGCATCTTCAACTCTGGCCTCAAACCTCGCAAGAATTGTTGAGTCTTCAATGCTTCATTTGCCAGCACATGGGGCGCATACTGACCCAATTCCAAGAACTTATTCCGATACTGAAGCACAGTCATACTGCCTTGAATCAGCTCCATAAATTGATACATCTTAGCCATCTGCAAGCAGGCAGGAGTGTAGGCATGCTCAAAAGCAGCAACGAACTCTGCCCAAGTGATCTTCCGAAGAGGTCTAGAGTGAAACGTAATCTGCCACTCGGCTTTCCACCACGTAATGGCTGTACCTTGGAGTTGAAACGCAGCAAGCATAACTTTCTCATCTTCAGCACACTCCATAGAGAGGAACACAAGTTCAATTGCATCCAACCACTGCCTCGCAACCTCTGGATCAGCTTGACCATCGAAAGCAGGCGGATTGAACATAAGAAATTCTTTCAAAGCCCTACCTCGACTGCCAGGTACTTCAACCTGAGGAGCAACCATCGGCGCTGGAGGAGGAACGACTGGAACGGCAGGAACAGCGGGAACTGCAGGAGGAGGTGCAGAGCCACTATCTTCCCTGGGCGCATCTCGGGGAGCTCGAGGAACTCGAGGAGGTCTTCCTCTACGAGGCGGCATCTTGCACTGCCGAAAAATAGAAAGTAACAGAAATCACATTAATCACGCAGAAAACAACCCTAAGCCAGCGATAGACAACACGAAGGACTAGTTCTGGACAAGTTGCAAATTCCAATTCCTTGTACAAATCCTCAACTATGCTCTGATACCAGCTGTGACGACCCAGAGTTCAGGATACCGATATACCAATAACATCGATGCACCGATACCAAGAACTGGGGAAGCCACCCAAGAGGCTGATGAGGCCCCTGAAGGGTTAGTGAAGCTTGTCGAGGGGATGCATAACGAATTGCAATTTGGAACGCGCATATTACAATTAAGCAATAAAGTTAAACGGAAGTGCGGAAGCAATTCAAAATAACCAGAGTGATATATATATAAGCTAGTCCAGAGACACAAAAGTACTAGTCCAAAAAGGTACAACTACACGGGGCATACCCCGGCAAAAGTACAACAGAGCCTCACAAAGGCGACCCGTCAACTGCTGGCAACTAAGCACGGTCTCTGAGCAACCTCACAAAACACCGGGAGACGGCGGGCGCGGCTCACCTGAAAGGAGAAGGGTGAGTCACAGCCAGACTCAGTAGGGGTCACGCGGATCCCTACCTCGCATTAAACAAGCATACATGCAAAAATAAAGGCAATTAGAGCATGCATTTAAATAAATAACAGGCATTGACATGAATAACTAATCACAGTAAAGCTGTAAACTCTAACTATACAGGTATAACAGCTAGCACATGCCAATAACGAGTAAGTCTAAACGACTGAAACTAAATCTACCAGTAGAATATGCCTCAACTAATCCGAGCAACAAGGAGTAGAACAACCACTGGAATAGAAACCAGATGCGTCCACTGATGACTTACACTGCATCTCAAGCACTCGTAGTCGACAACACGACAAGCTAAGCGCATAAACAGTACCAAACCAAGTGACCAGTCAGAGTGACACCCGTCAGTGTCAGTCCACAGCCTCCGACCACGTGTGCACACACTGACTCTCGCCTAAGCCAGGCCCTCTAGCGAGTTTTCTCCCTCGGTAGAACGCTACCGTTGGCGGGGAGCCCACGGCACTAGCTTTAAAAACCGTGTACGGGAATAATTCCCTCCGCCATCCTTAAGCGGGTCGGTACTCAACAGACCTTAGGGCAACAACAGTGGTTCCATTGCAAGGAAAGTAAAGCTTACTCTATTGGGATCTAAAAACATGCCATCATACAATAGAACGACATAAACATGGCATATATACATAATGGAATGCGTAAGGAATAGGTCGGTGCTTTTTGAAACCAACAGGCAAGTGGCGGTCTGCTGCCACCGCGCTACAAGGGTGTAACGGTCGGGGACTGGCGCGTTATATCAACAATAACGCGTCCGCCCCTACCCGTTACATCCACCGAAGCTCCAGCTCAAAGCAAACCAAACGAAGAGTGACGGCCTACGGCCTCACCGTCACTCGGCCCGACGGTCGGGGCACAGCGCGTTACATCGACTATTACGCGCTGGGTCCTAGCCGTTACATTCACCCGAGGCAAAAAACAATATGCAGCGTTCTAAAACCATTCGCAGGCGATGTGACGCGCTCGCCCAGGCGCGTCGGGGCACCCTGACGGCCGGCCGACTGGCCGTCAGGTTAACCGCCTCACCCGGTCAACGCAAAATGACAAACGAGTAACGGATGGGAGCCCCACCGTTACTCTCAATGTAACGCCCCGTCAACGGTCCGTTACATCAATATAACGCGTCCTCCAAGGACCGTTAGGCGTGTGACGGTTGCTAGAAGGACCGTCACACCACCTGGGTCACGGACGAGTTAGGTTTGAAAACCGGTTCCCTCCCGGATGATAGAAATCATCGGGTAACGATGTAAAAACCTGTTTCCTGTCAAACCATACATCCCAAACAACAATATAACAGCTAAAAACATCACATGCAAAGCCCACAATGCATTAAACTCAAGAATTAAGCTAAAACCCCAAATATGAAAAAATGAACATTATGCATGCTACGGGGTTCTAATCAAATGAACTAGCTACAGGAATTGATCCTAGCAAGTTCAGGAGTCCATCCCCCTACCTCTTGCAAGCCGAAACGGCCGAAAACGCCGCATGCAACGAGGAAGGGTTCACGGGCCTTCAAGCTCCACCTCGCTCCCACGATCACCAAACCACGCCGAAATGGGTACCCTCGCATTCCTCTCGGCGCAAGGAATCCAACGGCTCCAACCACGCTTCAATCCGACAACGTTTCGCCCGAAATCCCTAGGAAGGGGAGAGAGGCGATCGCGTGAAGAGAGAGAGAGCGTGAGGGTGAGAAGAAATCGACGAGGGGAGAGAGAGGGTGAGGGTGAGGGATTAAAAGAAAATAAAATTAAAATTAAAATATATATAATGTAATCATTATATATATTAAAATCTTATTAATTTCTAATAACCCTCAATTAACTCCAAATAAATCCGGAAAATAGTCAGAAATTCCAGAACAAATATTAGATCCAAACCACTAAGGATCCACAGAGGCACGGGCCTTACACCTTTCCTCTCCTGCAAGAAAGATAGCACGTTAGACTCTTCAATATGATTCCTGATCGGACAAGGGCAGCTACATATACTCATGAGCAAACAAGCTATTTAGACAATAAAGCCCTTGCCAAAATCTCTTCATACCACATACAAGTATTGGTGGAAACCTTAAGGCCATTTTGGTAATCAACCAAGCCAAATGGACATGAAGTTAGTGGGTTCGCATTCGGATCTGCAAAGCCCATTCGGAACGCTCAGAACAAGTGTCGACTCATAGAGTCGACTCTTGTTTGCGAGTGTTCTGCCAAAACACTAAAATCAGAACATAGGTGAAAAGTGTCGACTTCCCAGGTCGACACTTTTCAAGCCCATTCTATTTTGAGAACAAAAAGGCATACAGAGTGAAAGTGTCGACTTCCCAGGTCGACACTTTTTCACGAAGCTTCTGACTTCACAAGACTAACTGAACCTAGGTGAAAGTGTCGACTCTAGGAGTTGACACTTCTTGCCTGTGTTAGCAAAATCAACGCACAGCAGAGAAGTGTAAACTAAGTGTCGACTTCTAGAGTCGACACTTTTCCTGACATGCTTGAAAACTTAATAAAATCAATTGAAGCACCACAATTTCTCAAGCAAACATTGAGATCAATAAAATATGCATTTGTAAAAGAGATTGCTAAGTGTAAAACTAGATTTGACCAATAACATTCCATCCACATTGAAATCCAATTAAACATGTGTTCTTACCATGACTTTCAAGATTTGAGAGGAGATTCCACTGTGAACCTGCACTAATACAGATTGTCATTCATTTCAAACTTCAAGCATAGCACATGAAAAATCCTCAAACCCTCAATGCAATTAACAATGTCAGTGCATATGAGCTAATGGTCAATGCATGTGAGTGGTTGGGTCAGTGCAAGACTGTGAAGCACCAAAGATTGGGTCGGTGCAATGGTTGAGCATGTCAGTGCAAGATGCTTAAAACCCACTGTTAGGGTCAGTGCAATGCAGAATGAGGTCGGTGCAATGTAGCACAAGGTCCGTGCAATGATGCACAAGGTCCGTGCAGTTATGAATAAAGTCTGTGCAATGGACAACCAGGTCGGTGCAAGATTGTGAAACCCATAGTTAGGGTCGGTGCAAGGGTAAACCAGGTCCGTGCAATGACGAACAAGGTCCGTGCAATGCACAGTAATTTGAACTTGGTTTTAACCATTCAGCATGCAATCCAAGATTAAGACTGACAGAACTTACATACGCCAATCATACAACTAGCAAAATATTCATAGCAACAAATGTTCAAGCAAAACACACAATGAAACCAAATTCAGTTAAATGAAGCTCACTTCTATTTATGAATAAACTGAACTTGAGTCAATCATTCACAAGCTATTCAAAGCTCACTTTCATCAAAGATCTATCAATGCAAATCATAGAGAAGATATCAAAAACACTTTTTTACACTTGGTCTTCGTCAAAACAGCCTGGGGAACAACAAGGCCCATATAAAGCACTTCTTTTTGGTTGGCCTTCTTATATAGTTATTTATGGGTTTCATTTCTAGAAAATTTTATATCTTATTAATTTATTTATGGTGCTACACCCTCCCCCACTTAAAAGAATTTGGTCCCCAAATTCAATTGCATATACAGAGACATGGAGGTGCAAAGGACTTACAATCTAAAATAGCTCTGGATATCTCCTTCTTATAGACTCCTCGATTTCCCACGTGGCTTCTTGTTCTAAGCACTTGTTCCACTGTATTCTCACCATAGGGATAGTCTTGTTCCTTAAAACTTGGACTTCTCAATCGAGGATCTTCATTGGCTTTTGCTCATAGGTAAGGTCATTTTGTATCACTAAGTCATTATTGTCAATGACGTGGAAAGGATCGTGCACATACTTCTTTAACATAGAAATATGGAATCCATCGTGCACTTCTGATAGTTGTGGAGGCAAAGCAACGCGATAAGCCACCTCGCCCACTCTTTCCAGCACTACAAACGGACCAATAAATCTCGGTGTAAGCTTGCCCTTAACACCAAATATTCTAATACCTCGATCGGGAGAGACCTTGAGAAAAACATGGTCTCCATCTTGGAACTCCATATCTCTTCTTCTATTGTCAGCATACGACTTCTGCCGGGACTGTGCTACCTTAAGTCTTTCTCGAATGAGTTGCACCTTATCTGTTGTGTCTCTTACCATATATGGACCTAGAAGCTATTTTTCGCCGACTTCATCCCAGCATATAGGAGATCGATAACTCTTGCCATAAAGTGCCTTGAACGGTGCCATTTGGATACTAGCTTGATAGCTGTTGTTATAAGAAAATTTGGCTAGGGGTAAGTGATCATGCCAGTCACCGTCGAAATCTATAATACATGCCCTCAACATGTCTTCAACAACTTGGTTCGTCCTCTCGATCTTACCATCTGCCTGATGGAAAGCAGTGCTAAAGTTGAGTTTCATCCCGAGAGAGTGTTGTAGATCCTTCCAGAAATGAGAAGTGAAGCGCGGGCCTCGGTCAGACACAATTGACACAAGAACCCCATGTAATCTAACGATCTCCTTGGTATATATGGCAGCAAGGATATCAACCGACCATCAACTTTTGATAGGCAAGAAATGAGCCAATTTAGTTAAACGGTCGATGATTACCCAAATTCCATCATGCCCGCCCCTAGACTTAGGCAAGCCCATGATGAAGTCCATGCCGATGTCTTCCCACTTCCACTTGGGAATGTCTAGCGGGTGTAGCTTTTCGGCGGGTTTCTGATGTTCCGCCTTCACTTGTTGGCATGTCAAGCAGCGAGATACGAAGTTCGCCGCCTCCCATTTCATATTAGGCCACCAGAAGGTTCGCTTCAAATCTTGGTACATCTTCGTTGCTCCAGGGTGGATCGTGTACCTTGATCGGTGAGCTTCCTCAAGAACCTTCTTCTTCAACTCGGGACAGTCTGGTACACATGCCCTTTCATGAAATAGCAACCTACCGTTTGATGCTAGTTTAAAATCGGGTCGATCCTCTAGCTTGTCCTTTACTTATACCAGCATTGGGTCTTCATCTTGTAACTTCTTGATCTCAGATAGTAAATCCGGATGTAAACTCATATGGGACAGAGTAATACATCCCTTCTCCTTGTCGATGCCAATATTGAGTTCCAAGAATTCCTTCAACAGTATCCATTCTTGAATCATATAATTGGCTAATATCGCTCTCAGCTTTCGACTAAGGGCATCCGCCATGGAATTTCCTTTACCGGGGTGGTATTGAATTGTGAAGTCGAAATCCTTAAGATATTCGAGCCAACGTCTCTACCTCTTGTTAAGTTCCTTATGGGAAAATAGATACTTGAGGCTTTTGTGATCAGAGTACACTATAAATTATTCTCCGTAGAGGTAGTGTCTCCAGATCTTTAAGGTGAATACTACTACGGCCAGCTCTAGGTCATGCACTGGGTAGTTCTCTTCGTGTTTCTTTAATTGTCGGGAAGAGTATGCAATGGCTCTTCCATTTTGCATTAATACACACCTGAGGCCAATACCAGAAGCATCGATATATACCTCGTATTTCTCTCCTTCAATAGGTAATGATAAAATTGGAGCGGTAGTTAAGAGATCCATCAATGCTTGGAAACTCTTCTCACAGTCTTCATTCCACTCATAAGGCACTTCCTTGCGAGTCAGCCAAGAGAGAGGAACAACAATCTTTGAGAAGTCCTTAATGAAATGTTAGTAATAACCAGCTAGACCTAGGAAGCTTTGAATCTCTGTTGCATTTGTTGGTCATTCCCAATTCTGCACGGCCTCGACCTTTGATGGGTCCACGGAAATTCCATTCTTCGAGACTATTTGGCCCAATAAGGACACTTCTTCTAGCCAAAATTCACACTTGCTTAATTTGGCATAGAGTTGAATCTCCCTTAAAATCTGTAATGCTGTCCTCAAGTGTTCTTCATGGTCTTCTTCAAACTTTGAATAAATTAAGATATCATCAATAAAGACCACAATGAAGTGATCCAGATGTGGCCTAAAGATGTTGTTCATTAACTGCATAAAAGCTATAGGGGCATTTGTTAGTCCAAAAGGCATAACCATAAATTCATAATGCCCATACCTGCTTCGGAATGTAGTTCTATGAATGTCCTCCTCCTTGATTCTTAGTTGGTGATACCCCGACCGGAGATCAATCTTCGAGAAGTATTTTACTCCAGATATCTGATCAAATAGCTTCTCAATCCTCGGCAGTGGGTATTTGTTCTTGATAGTGAGGTGATTCAGTTGCCGATAATCGATGTAGAGTCTCATCGATCCGTCCTTCTTCTTGACAAATAGCACGGGTGCTCCCCATGGGAAAGTACTCGGCCTTAAGAAACCCTTCTTCAATAACTCCATTAGCTGCTCTTTTAGCTCCTACAACTCAGTGGGGGACATTCTGTAAGGTGCCTTAGAAACAAGACTAGCACGAGGGACAAGGTTGATTATGAACGATACTTCCCTTTTCGAGGGTACACCGGGCAAATCTTCTAGAAAGACATCGGTAAACTCCCGAACTACACGAATGTCTTCTGGATTAGATTCCCTGACCTCCGTGGCAGTCACAAAAGCTATGAAAGCCAAACATCCTTTACTTAAGAGCTTACTAGCTCGAAGGGTCGATATAAGAGGTGATTTATTCGGGGACTAATGTAAACCAACTCGGGTAATCCATAAAAGTTATCTTGCCATTCCGGCAATCTACAGTTGCTTGGTGTGTGGATAACCAGTCGGCACCTAGTATGATGTCATATCCATTCATATCTAGGCACACTAGGTTGGCAAGTAGATTGTGCCTTTTAACTATAACCTTACAATGCGGGTAATGATATGTAATCTCGGACTCGCTCCCGAGAGGAGTATATATGACTAAGTCTAATAATTTGGGTTCCGTAGAAAATGAAGCAGCAAATCTCTTGGAAACAAATGAATGAGTCGCTCTAGTATCAAATAACACTTTAGTAGTCTTAGAACAAACAGTTAGTGTACCTTCCACAATTCCACTTCTGTTGGTTCTGTCTCTTGAAGAGCTTGCAGATGGCCTTGCTTCTTTACTGGACGCTTCTCATCTTTGGTGGTTTGTTTGTTCAGCAACGGGCAATCGGGGATCCAATGTTCTTGGCTCCCACATCGGAGATAGGCTCCCAGTCTCCTCCAGCATTCTTCGGCCCTATGGCCAGCCTTGTCACAATGTTTACACACCTCCTTAGAAGGTGTGGTGATGGAGAATGGCTTATCATTTTTCTTAAATTTCTTTTCCTTGGAGGACTCCCCTCCATTGTCAGAACCCTTCTTGTTAAATGATGGTTTGAAATTTTCGGGACTTGTGACTTGCTCCTTCTTGTCCCTTCCTCGGATCTTATCAAGTAATTCAGTGGCGTCCTCTAGCAACTGTGCATGTCGGACCATCTCTGAATAGACTTGGATGTCCATCGGTGCCAGTTGGGTGAGGTATTGGGGCCGAAGCCCATTAAAGAACCTCCTCGCCTTCATCTTTTCAGTGTACACCAAATGGGGTGCATACCTGGACAGTCTTGAGAACTAGACCTCATACTCGGCCATTGTGAAAGTCTATTACTTTAGCGCGGTAAATTCGGTGGCCTTCTTCTCTTGGATGCGGTCAAAAAAGTATTTGTTGTTGTAATGTTCCACAAACTCAGCCCATGTGACATGGCCACCAGGCAATGTTGCTTCTATGGACCCCCACCAACAATGAGCATCCCGCTCTAGTTGGAATGTGGCTAGCAAAACCTTCTCTTCATCCGTGCATTGCATCACACAGAAAATTCTTTCGATTTCCTAGATCTAGTTTTCAGCGTCGTCGGGGTCAGACGAGCCAGCGAACCTTGGCGGGTTCATGTTATGGAAACTCTAGTGTAGATCACCAACTCCGGGTTGCGTTCCCCCTTGCGCTACTTGTTGCAGTGCTTGGGTGAGACCTTGGACGGTGCGTTGCATGTCACGCCATTGGGCTCCTTCGGCGGCCATGATCCTACAAGAGGTTTTAAATTTAATTAGTTTTGTGTTTCTAATTAGAAGATTGGATGTCATCATAGGACTTAACCCAAGGCTCTACCCATCTCACCGAGTGTAAGAAGTAAACCTATCCTTGGACTTGGGATTTCCTAGGAATTTGAAATCCTAGGCTCTGATACCACAAAACATGTCATGACCCAAGCGCGGAAGGAACCCGATATGCGTGACGAGTTTATATCGATCATGCCAATCAAAGCAATAAGATTTTTGACGCAAAGATAAAGTGCGCAAAAGACAAGGTAATATAATGACGAAATTAAATTCCACAACTTAACCAATCATCCATAATGATGATATTCAATTCCATAGTAATAACCATCCAAAATTAAATCACCAGGCTACTAGCCTTAAAAGTTTCCACAACTAGACTTAAATAACAAAAGGGTCCCATGACATTGGACTTAATAGCAAGGACAAGACACGACTCGGCAACGGCTTGATAATCGGAAGCTCTACGCTCTTCACTCGGTCTCGTTCCCATCTGTGTGGTTGTCGTTATCCAAGTTACTTGAAAAATAGGAATTATATCTCAAGATCTAGCAGTCTTTAAGTAATTACAAGTTACGTGCAATGTGGGTATAGCTAGGCATGAAGGACGAGCAAGATAATCAATAACGCATGCTTTCAAGGTAACAATAAGGTACTATCAAGTGTTTGCACAACTCTCCAGGAAAGTAAGAACCATTGTTCAAGCATGTAATCTCAAGTATGTGTTACTAGAATTTGGATATTTCAATCAAGCAAGTACTTTGCACATTCTCGGCCACGCAAGTCAAGTCAAGCACGCAAGTGATTGTCACGAGAGAGTGAGTAGAATGACATATATATAGAATGACAAGTACTTCGGTGCAATGCCACACCGTGATTATTATAGCTCCCATGGACACAAGTACTTTCGAGTGCTCCTCCCAGGACAAGATCGGGCCCCATTAATACCAGCATTGAGTCATGTATATATTCGACATCCACTCTAGTTTATGGCCATAATAGAATTCCAAAGGATTGAACCAATGTAGAAATATAAGGTAGATCGCATGGAATAGAGTTCAAGGACAGATTATCATGTAGGGATGCACTATGATTAAAACTACACAAAAAAACTTGGGAGGAATTGGCGCCCTTCTGGCAGCCATTATTTACAGAATTAGCACCCTTGCAGAGGGGTGCACATTCTGTGAACAGGACAAGAAACAGAGTGAATTGGTGCCTGCACAGAGGGCGCCCATTCAATTGGTGGCAGTGGGATGGTCGCCCATTCCAAATGCACAGGGAGAATTTCTCACAGAAGCTGGTTAGCATCATGTGAAAGGCTGAATAGCCATGTTTCCTCAGAGGGATGGGACATTAAAAGTGTTCCAGGGATTTTATGGTACAACCTGCTCGGCTGCCTTGAGGTAATCTAAGGCTAGCATAGACTTATAGAGATCCCAATGATGAAATCGCCAGTCCGAAGGAAGGAATATCCCGTAGAGGGCTTAAACATCACCGAGAGTTTGTGGGGTAAGCGAGAACCATCATAAAAATGTGGGACTACATCTGCGGACTGAGATATAGTGCCGAAAGACCCGCAGTGTGGGCCAAGAGAAAACCCGAGAGAAAACTATAGTCAGGAAAATGGCGCCCAGACAGGTGCCATTATTTCAAGAAACATCGCCCTGACAAGTGCCATTTATTTAATAATTAGTGCCCCTCTATAGGGGCACCCAAACCTCAAGATCCCAATTATTTAAAACCCTGAAAATTGGCATCCTGGGAATTGGTGCTCCCTTACAGAGGCATCAATTCATAAAATGGCGTCCTTAATAGGGGCGCCCATTCTTTTGGTTGATGCTACGCATCAGGTAGGAACATTATCAGATACAAAGCACTATTCACAATTTTAAAAGTTCCCAAAATTAGGAAATAAAGCTATGGGCAGACAATGAAAAATATCAGGATTCCAGGAAGGTGCT
Source organism: Amorphophallus konjac (assembly GCA_022559845.1). NCBI lineage: Eukaryota > Viridiplantae > Streptophyta > Magnoliopsida > Alismatales > Araceae > Amorphophallus > Amorphophallus konjac. Next base: position 248,060,151 of record CM040126.1, read on the forward strand.
CATGTAAGAATTTTAGTGTTTCTGTTGTGCCCCAAAATTTATATAAATAATTTCTAGATTAATTTAGAATTTCTGGAATCTATTAAAAATTTATAAAGACCTAAATAAATTAATAAATGGGTTATTTGATTAAATAAGTCCCAATTATTCAAATTAAGTTATCTAGCCCATTTAAACGAAACCCAATAGGTTTATGGGCCAAGCCCATTAAGCTTGATCCATATTCTAGAAGGTTATTTAGCCTATTCACGAATTATAAGGATAAATACCCCTTATGTAGATAATTAGGTGGATAATTAACAAAAAGAGTTTGAATAAAATTGAATTCTGTGCACAGTGGATGTAGCGGTCTATCGTGCAACCGCCACAGTCATGTAACGCGCCCAGCTTGGACCGTTACACTCTGTCAGTTCCGTGAATGGAAGAAGGAATAAAAAGATTGGATCTTTGGGATCCTATCTACAAGAGACCTAATTAGAAGAATATGTAAGGTTACTAGGGACTCTTAGGGATCAGACTTTGGCCAATTAAGGACTAGAATAGTTCAAATCCTTGAACCCTAGCCAAAACTCTATAAATAGGACCCAGTTCTGAACTAAGCGACCCTTACTTTTGGCTCGTGAAGAAACAAGGTAAGGAGATAGAATCTCGGGTAAGTCCTTTGGAACTTTTTGTTTCTAATACTAAGGTCTGACAACTCTCAAAATTTCATATTAGGAGGACGAGTATCCAAGGAGTTAGGATCTTCCAAAGTTGCTGGTTTCATTACGCCAACCCAGGAAACTATGCAATAGGGTGCAGAAGATCAGGAAATTAGAGAAGCTAAACGAGGTAATTAGAGTTAGATGCATTAGAACTTTTTATTCCTCTTAGTTTCATCTTTCTAACCTCAAAATTTCACGTCCTTAGGTCAAGAGACTGAGGAGTTAGAGCGACGTGAAGTTGCTGAAAAATCTCAGGAAGGGAAGAACTAGGGCGTGTCTTGAAGACCAAATTACAAGTCTAAAGCCCAGTAAGAAGGTAGGTTATCTCATGAACGGCAAGAACATCATGTTAATGATAAAAGCCCTCTGGTTTTGCTTGATTATATGCATTATAGATCATGAATTTCATATTTTAGTAGGGTTGTGCATACATGCATATCCTTAGCCTTAATCAAAGATAAAAGAAAATTTTGATGTTAATTCATTTCAACCTATGCATGTAGCTAGTCTATACTTCATTTTTCATTACTAGAATAGTTTAAGAATTTTTATTTCCAAGCATGACATATTTTCATTATTTTCTATTCTATTTACTGTCAGCAGAACCTCTGACGGATTAAGGTAAGACCGTCACAGGATATAACGGCCTTACGATAAGCCGTCACACCCTCTGTTGTATTTAAATTTATCTGTTATCTCTAACGGCCCAGAAGGAGTGTGTTGCAACACTCTGACGGCCCCACGATAAGCCGTCACAGCAATGTGACGCCCCCATCTTAGACCGCCAGAGTACTTTGTTCAGGCAATTCAAGACAGAATTGAAGAACAATCAAGTTTACTTATAAATAAACTTAGTTATCTAAGTTTTGAACTATTTTCATGACTTTGAGTTTATTGATCAATTTATGATAGAAATTACATGTTAAAAGCATCTCTAGTTATTTCAAACATATGTTAATTTCATTAGCTAAACTCTATAGTTTTGTATTTACACTATGATTTTAAATGATGTAATGACGGAGTTTTTATCATGGTTTCACATCACTACACAGTCTTTTTCTATCTATAAAGTCATTTTCTTTAAGTACATGGCATATATTCCGGTATATGGCCATTAGTTCACACTTTGCACTATAGGAACATATTCTTGAACATGAGGACCTCTCTATTGGATATTCCTTCCAATGGACTAAGAAATCTTGTTTCAAGGCCTCCGTAATTCTCTGCGAGCCTGAGATTCTCACTAGGACGGCGAGTTGGTTGTACCATGAAAGCCCAATTGTTAGAAAGCACTATCGATGTTTTCAGATTCTGGATATGTAACGGATCTATATTCGACCGTCAGGCACATATAACGGTCCAATATATGACCGTCACATTGTTTGAGTCCATATCTATTTTCTTCTGGATTCAACCTTTCTAACGGCCCAACACTCGACCGTTATGTTCATGTAACGGCCTAGTATTAGACCGTCACAGTTCTTGAGTGTTTTAACCCGAGGTTTGACCCAAGGGTTGATATTCTAAGTTCCTAGATGGACTATTGATGGTCTAGGACTTGTCATATTGTCTAAAGAAACAAAACTTGAATTATGAATGATAATAAATTTGCTGTTATAATGCCGAGTTATTTCCATGAGCATGACATCGTCTTAAATGATTCTTGATCTCTCATGTCCTAAAGTTGAAGCGTTCATTTATTGATTATTGTTGTCATGAACTTATTTGCATTCTTGGCCATATTTTATTGCTGGAAACGTGAAATAGCTTGATTTATACTTGAAGATGCGATCGAGCACTGATTATGTTCAAGCGCTCTATGCTAGTCCCCTCGGCTGATTGTCGGAAATATACTGTAAACCATGGGGTATGATGCTACTGGCGTCGCATTGCGCTGGGAGTACTTTCTCTATAAATAAGTGAAATCCACGGGTATCATTAAAATACTTGTACATGACTTTCTTGCTTGATACCTGATATTCCACAGAAATTCACCAAATACTTGCTCATAAGTAAAGAGGTTTGGATGATGACTACGTGATGTTGCTAGTACATTCTCATTACATTCTTGTTCATGATAGACCATTCTTGCTACATTCTTGCTAGTTCATACTTGTTCATTCTATCTTACATGATCATTTTGTTACTTTGGTTACTTGTGATTTATTGCATTCGCATGATTTTACCTTATTCCTCTAGAGCAAAAATATTAATTACTTTAATAGTGCCTTCATGTTGATGCGAAGATACCTACTGGGCAAGTGTGCTCATTACCTATTTCCAATCTTTTCAGGAGATGGAAGTGAGTCAGGATCAGATTCAGAATATTCAAATAGCGGGTCCGAGAGTGAATGAAGAATGAGTGAAGACTTAGGAAGTCTACATTATTTAGATAGAGTCTATGTAATTTTCTTATTTCTTGAGTCTAGTATGATGAAGGAAGTTGAAATGGTGATTGTATTTGAATATTTGATTTGATTATTAATGAAAGTTGAAATTGAGTAAATATTGTGCAATTGCATCTATATGTGTGATTGTCTTGCGCTCTGATCGTTCTTGCTTGCAAGAGGCTTACCATGCCGACTGTTCGCGCTCCCCGAGTTAGTCTTACGCTGTCATTAAGGCTCGGGACGTGACAGTTAAGTTGGTATCAGAGCCTAAGTCTTAGAACTTATGAGAAGAATCGTGTCATAGGATAAGTCCAAGGTTTAAGGACCCCTACTTATGAACTAAGGAAGAAATTCCCATACCCATGTGAGAATTGGGTAGAGCCCGGGATAAGATAGTTAATTAGCTTTAAGATAAATTTTCTTCCAATTCCACGAGAAATAACAAGTTGGTATATTTCTCTCAGGTACCTTATTTTACAAATGGTTCATCGCGTAGATTGGAATGGCCTGCAACAAACAGTTGCCGGCCTTACTCAGGCATTGCAAACTATGGCCCAGGCAGGCGCAGGGGCAAGGGCTGGTGACTTACATCGCAATTTTTAGAGTTTAAACCCTCCGCGTTTCTATGGTTCTTCTAATCTGGACAAAGCAGAGAACTGGATTGACGAGATGAACCGTATATTTGACGTCATCTAATGCACCGATCAAGAGAAGGTGCATCTTGCAACTTTCCAACTCAACAAGGATGCCCGTATATGGTGGAAGTCGGTTCCGGCACCTCCGGCTGATGCACCTCATGCATGTGATGGTTTTCTCACTTTGTTCCGTGCTAAGTACTTTTCTGAGCATGTGAAAGAAAGAAAAGTTATGGAGTTCGCCTCTCTTCGACAAGGAATGATGACAGTTGCAAAATATGAACTTCAATTCTCCAGACTAGCACCTTATGCACCACATTTAATCAGTACCGATCTATTGAAGGCTAATCGATTTATGAACGGGTTACGACCCGGTTTTATCTAGCAGCTCAGGACCCAAAACATCCGTACTTATGCGGAGATGGTTCAACGGGCATACTTATGTGAAAGGACCTTAGAAAAGGTCAAGAAATTGAAAGGGAAAGGAGAAGAGTCCAGCCGACGATCTGATCGGCGTTATAAGAAAGAAAAATTCAGCATCACAAAGCCTCACAAAAGTCGTGATAGTAAGAAACGGTCCAGGAATGGGAACGGTGGAAGTTCCCAGAAGAACAAGAAGATTAAGGAGGAGGAGCAAGTCGCCACGGCTTGCACTTTTTGTGAAAAGTTCGGCCATTCGGCTGAAGAGTGTTGGAAGCGCCTCGGTGCTTGTTTATGCTGTGGAAGCAGGGAGCATCGCATGTCGGATTGCCCCCTTATGAAGGACCAGTCATCTGGTGGTGGACGCAGGAAGCAGGCTCGCCTCAATGCCATTCTAGAAGAAGAGGAAGCACCCAAGGATGGTGGGCTTATGGAAGGTACTCTTCAAATTTGTTCACATCATGCATTTATGCTATTTGATACTGGTGCCTCTCATTCTTTTGTCTCCACTACCTTTGCCAAAACGTTACCAATTGCATCAGTTCCTCTACCTTCAGATCTTGCTAGAACCACACCCCTAGGTTCTGGAACAAAACTTACTAGATATTACCCTGATAGTGAAGTAATTGTAGAAGGCCACAAGCTCCCCGCAAACTTAGTATGTCTTGACATGAAAGGTTATGATGTCATTTTAGGGGTAGATTGGCTTATAGATCATGATGCTTATATTGTTGTGCCCCTGTGGTTTTGATGATTGGTTTTGATGTGAGTCAATCACTGTGAGTCACCATGCGATGTTCAGTCATTTTATCTCATCTTAAAGCAATCATACATATACACTCTGTTGAATACAGACGTAAGGCAATGTCATGTACTCATAGTCCATTCATGCACATGCATAGTCCTAGCATTGTGCGTTCATGCTTAACTCCAGACTTAGCAAATCTGTACAACGTCTGCATATTGCGCATTCAAAGTCTGTACAGCCAGTGCATCCCTTGATTTAAAGTCTATACATTGTCTGCCCACACATACAAGTCTATACATTGCATATGGTTGTACATCATTCAAAGTCTATACATTGCATGCATGCCACACAAAGTCTATACATTGCATGAACGCACACACAAGTCTATACATCTGTTTGCCTTGCTTCACGCACAAAGTCTATACATCCATAGCAAGTCTGCACATTCCTTTTTAGCAAGTCTTCACATTGCTTGCACATTACACAAAGTCTACACATTCATTGGTGTTATGTCCATACGACAGTTCAGCAAGTCTGTACATTGCCCTGCTTCAGGCACACAAAGTCTGTACATCGTCTTGGCACAAATAAAGTATGTACAGAGTTTGCCTAGTCTGCATCAGTTCAAAGGTTGTACATCGTTTAGTGCATTACATGCATTCATCAAGAGTCTGTACACTCGGTGTCTGCATCTCATGAATCTCAAAGTCTATACACTGCCTCGCTGCATTACCCAGCGTCTCATGTTGTGTCTCAACATACCTAGCGTCTTTGTGCATGCATAGTTTCTCAAGTCTGTACAACGTCTAGCGTCTCACTTAGCGTCTCTGTGCATCGTTTCTCAAAGTCTGTACAGCCGTGGTCGCAAGACCAAGTCTGTACATCATCTTGTGCATGCAGCATTTCCAAGTCTGTACATTGCATCATGTGCTTCAAGCATTTCCAAGTCTGTACATTGCATACTTCTTCCTTATGCATCTGTACACATCTCAAGATAAAGTTTGTACATTCGCCACCATGCATTCAAGTCTACATGTTCTGCTGCATACAGAGGGTAGTGTCATGCATATGCATTGTTTGTGCATTGTGCTGTCATGCTTTAACACTAGGCATTGCAAAGTCTATACATGGCTCTGCGCATTAGATACAATGTCTGTACATTAGTAAAGGCATGTCTGTGTATTCAATCTCGATGTTCATACTTTCCTATATGATGTATCATGTCTGTACAAACTCAGTTCAATCTCTAAACTTACTCAGTGCATCCTCGTCTGACCTGACAGAATATCTGCTCAAGGAAATTGAGAAGGGCACGTGATCCGAGGCCAGAAGGGTTGACAGGATGATGACACGTGGAGGAACCTTCTGGACGGGAAGGCGTGGGAATCACACGCCCAGTGTTGCTCCTGCTAGAACTGCTATAAAAAGAGGACTCCTCCATCTGGAGAAGACTGATCGAAGCAGAAGGGGTAGAAGCAGAGAGTGAATTAGAGCCTGCACGATCCAGTGTGAAGAGAGCAAGAAGAAAAGAGAAGCAGAGAGGAGAAAAAAGAAGTTGCAGAAGAAAAGGAGAGAGAGAGAGAGAGCTCGTGAGGATTGAGAGAAAAAGAGAGAGAAGAGTAGAGAACTGAAGCCTTCATTGAAGATTTGTTCTTCTGGTATTTGGATCAAATCCATGCCAGATTGCTCCTTGGCGAGCTACACTTTGTGGATTTCATTTCCAGCTTTCTGATTGCTGTATTTTTCATTTCTTGTTTTTCCTTTTAACTGATCACTTTGTTCTTCCGATTCTCTAGTTTGAGGTCGGTGTTCCCTCTGGGTTTCAGAGGAAGGGAGACTTGGTGTCTTCGGTTGCAAGTGGTTGCTGTCGCTTGTGGTTTCCCTCCTGGGTGGAGGAAGAGAGACTTCAGTCTCTGGTTGCTAGTGACGGGTAGTCACTAGTGGGTTCCCTCCTGGTCTGGAGGAAGAGAGACTTCGGTCTCTGGTTGCTAGTGACGGGTAGTCACTAGTGGTTTCCCTCCGGTCTGGAGGAAGAGGGGAGGTTGTTCCCCTGGTCAAGATGTTAGGCAGTATCTGTTTGCAGACTGAGTCTGCGGTTCTAGCTTTTGCTAGTGGAAGCCTCACTCCGGTTTGGAGTGAGGGGTTGATGTAGGTCTGTGGACCGAACCACCTAAAAAATCTTCTGTGCCGTGGTTTGCCTTGTGCGTTTGCCCCTTATCTTCTACCTCCTTCACAGGTTGTCTGAGCATTCTTGTTTCTATCTGAAGTGACCTTGAGCATTATATGTTTTGCTAAGTGAGTCTGGTTTGCATAGTTCTGTCTTCGGCTTAGACTTGATCAGGTACCAGTATTGTTAGCAGTTCAACTGATTGATCAAGTGTTTCTTTGAATTTCTTATTTGGAAGAGATCAATTGATTTTCATTCCTTGACTCTGATTGTTTGATTTGGGCAATTTGAAGAGGGATACATTCACCCCCCTCTGTATCCACCGCACCGAACCTATCAATTGGTATCAGAGCGGGTCTCTGACTTTCCAGATCCAACGATCTGCAGAGGATCTTACTAATTTGATTTCGTGCTTTACAGTTCCAGTGCGGTGCTTTCTTCTGATATTGCTTTCTTGCTCATAGATCCGAGTCTATTCCATTGGTTTATGATGGCATCACCTGTAGTTTTTGATGGCTCTAACTTCGAGAAATGGCTACGCAGTCTATGTGGTTTTATAAACTCTATAGATCCAAAACTGTGGAATCTCATTGAATATGGTCCACATGTTTTGCCTCGAGAGAAGAATAAATGGTCCCAGAAGGATAAACAAATGAACAGTGAGAATATAAGAGTTCGAGACATTCTGAAGAATGCTGTAGATGCTAATGTCATTTCCTCTATTCTTACATGTAGGACTGCGAAGGAAATCTGGGATTCAGTGATCACATTTCATGAGAATCAGAAATGTCTTACGGCAAGAGGAAGTACCTCAAGCAATGAAGAAGAAGATCAGGTAAATTTTGAATCTGATTCTGACGAAATGACCTTTGATGATTTAAAGGAAATGTATGCTGAATTGTATGAAAAGTATAGAAAAATAAAATCTAAAAATAAAAGATTAAAGAAAAAGATTGATCAAAATTGTTGTGATTCATCATGTGAAAATTGCTCAAAATTGAAACAGTCTCATGATGCTTATCTGATTGATATTCAGAACTATAAGAAGCAATTGGAAGAAGCTGAAAATACAGGCTCAGAAATGAAACAACTAAAGCTTGAAAATGAAAAGGCTAAAAGGCTTCAACAAGAAAATCAAACTGAACTTGGCAAGCACAAAGAACAAATTTCTGTGCTGAAAAACAAAAATAATGAACTTACTGTTAAGATTTCTGAACTAGAGAATGAGCTGAATTCATTAGGAAATGATCAAATCCTAATTGATGAAATAGTTCAGAATGAACAAATAAGAAAGGAGAATGAAGAGCTGAAGCTGTTGAATTATGCTGTGTCTGAGAGGCTTTTAATACTTGAAAAAGGGAAGAGTTCATCTGAAAATGAACATGAGAGAGCAGGTGCATTAATAGAAGAGATTGATAGCTACAAAGCCATTAATGTCATACTTAATGAAAAGATCACAAATTCTGAAATGCTTATTTCCCCTCTCAAAAATGAAATCACTGAATTGAACAAATCTCTGTCTAAGTCTTCCATGAATGAAGAAAATCCGAAAGCTGCTAATGGAAGGAGTAAACATGAAGTAAGAAAAGGATTGTACACAACCTTTGTACGAAGCTCTGAGTTAACTAGCACTTTAGCTTCTCCCTCAAATCTGCCTGTTAATCAGAAAGAAAAATAGAAAACAAAAAAATAAAAGAAAACCAAAAAGAATAAAAACTTGCATGTTAAATACTCTCAGGCCAATAGATCTCATGCCACGAATATTCATTGTTTTTACTATGGAAAGGTTGGCCATGAAATGACTGATTGCCTTGTCACGATGAAAGATGATGATAGATCTCATCCTAGGACTTCTTATGCTAAAAAGTCCTCCTCTGTTCAGAACAAGAAGTTTAAATATTTTTACTGTCATAAAGTAGGTCATCTCATGCATGAATGCAAATTAATGGAACATGATGACCTTTCTGCTAGAAAAATGCATGATGGAGAATTTCATGTTAAAGATCGTGCCATTTCAGAAAAGAGACTAAAATGTTTTCATTGTGGCAAATTGAACCACATTGCTGCTCAATGTTGGCAGAATAAGAGAAAGAGATTCAATTCTAAATTTGTTAATTTCCATGTTAACAAAAAGGTTTTTGATAGAAATGACCTTGGTTCCAAAGGTAAGCACCCAAGGTGCTTCGAATGTGGAAAGCATGGCCATACAGTCAAGGACTGTTGGCATATCCAGGGTAGGAGTGTGAATTTCAAATATGCTAGATACCCTGCTAGGAAGAATGTGCTTGATAGAAATAAAAGAAAAAAATTTCATGATAATGCTAATGTGCAGAAAAGAAATTTAAAACCTGTTGTCTCATGTAATTACCGTGGTATGTCTGGACATCCCATGTCCAATTGCAAGTTGATGGGCTATGATGACAGTGTTATTTGCAAAAGGTCAAGAACACCTGTTGAGGGTAATACAGGACCCAAGGTTGCTTGGGTTCCTACTGGATCAAAATAACCCATTGTTTTGCAGGTGTGCATTGGAAGCTATAAATAAAAGGGGTAATAAACCAAGGCATTCAAGAATGAAAACCCCAGTTCTACATTTACCAAGTATGTCATGTTAAACTCATGTCATTCAAAATTTTCTATCTTTGATTACTTCATAGCATGTTAAATCTATTTTTTGCACATTCATTCATCATCTGCATTGTCAAAATTGGAATTCTCCAAACTCTCCTCATCCGAAATTTATGTTTTGCACTCAACTCTATTGATAAACATTGCCTGATTAAGAATTCTTTGAAAACACCTGAATTTCACATGATTTGCATTTGACATACAATCATTGAAAATCTGATGCACTTAGGACTGTTGGTATTGCATTGACATACATGACCACTATGGTATATTAAATGGTAAGCCACTAAAAGGCAGCTGAAATCTGTCTGGAGGTTCTTACCATGTGTGAGATGGTCCTATCATTTGGTATCATGGGTCATATTGCTTGTTAGGGCAGTCTGTATGAGCATGAGTCACATTGTCATATGTTCAGCCCTCATTGCAAACATTGCATATTTTCAGGAGGAGTTTGTTGAGTCTTTGCATGCCTTTGCATACATGTAGTTAATGCATTGCATACAGGTTATCAATTGCATACTCTTATGTCAGAATTCATTGCATATTAACCTTGAAGATCCTGAAGCATGCCTGACCTCCTGATATCTTGCTTGGGGTGCATATCCTTTTTATTGATTCTATTGATAAACCTTGATCATATCTGAAAACACTGGGCTTCAAAATCACTTATTCTTACTGGATCTCTTCTATCAGCCATTCATGAAGATTTCAATGGGGCATGTCTCGATCATAAATCTGAAAACACTTGAACTAGGAATCTTCTATTATACGATTTTATGAATGTCTGAAATAACTCAGCTGGTTTAAGTTTAATGTATCCATTGAGTTTGTCTTTAAATCTCTTAAAAATATCTGAATCATGTTTAATAAACTTTAACCAACTGTTTCATGCTGTGTCTTGTAAAAAACTTCTGAAATCTGCACTATTGAATACATGACTTTATTTGGTTAAAGTACATGCAATTAGTATTGATGTGAAGCAAATGAGCTTTCTGAAATGTCTAAAGGGTAAATAGTTGTCAGTGCAATGACTTTGGTCACTGAGAAACCATGTCCAAAGGACTATGTCATGAGGTGCCATAGTTAACTCTGCTTAAGAATGATTGATAATCTGGCAGAGCAATGGCATGCACACTGAGAAATACATCTCACTCATCAAAGAAATGAGTTGAGGTATGTCATGAGGTGTAAATGTTAACTATGTTAATATAAAGCATGCCTGTTAGTCACACTAAGTGCTTAGGGATATTGGCGTCTGATCAACGTATATCCTCTAGTTACAAGGTGTGCACTGAACTAGAGTGCTCGTGAAATTTGTAGCATGAAAATTTGTTGAACAAATTATAATATTTGAATATTGATGCAAAAATCAAATTGCTATAACCCTAGACAAAATCACATGACTTCATTATTGCTTGATCTCAATACTAGTGAATGTAATTCCGAAAGAAGTTAATAAATTTGATTGTGTAAGAGAAAGTGAGGTTAATCAAGATATAAATATGAGGGCTTGGTTTATTTTTATTAAATCATGATTTTAGATATAAATACAGAATTTTATTGACTAACTTTGCATACATCATGTTTAAACCATGCGGATCAATAAAGTTCATTCATAAGCCCTTATAATGGAAGACTTTGAAAAATTATATTTTGGATTTATGAGATTGGTATCTCCTTGAAAACCTTGTTGAATTCCTTGTGTTTAGAGCTTATTTGAAATTCTTTTCCTCACTGTCCTTGATTCATCATGACCAGAACTTATCTTTGATTGCCAGTGTGGTCTCCTTCTCATCCATCTCATAAGACTCCATTTATTCAGGGGGAGCTTCCTTGTCATATGAATCATGCTGCATAGATAATTCTTAAAGGGGGAGAATTGTGCGCTTGCACTCATATATTTAGGGGGAGATATTGCATTTCTTGTTGCATCTGCATCTCTGCATTCATACCTCCCCATGGTTCATCTTGATAATAACAAGGGGGAGAAATTGGTTTGAGTCATACATATGGTTGTTTAATTTTTTTTTTAAGTCAAAGGAGGAGATTATTGCCAAAGGGGGAGACTTTCATTCATTCATTGCATGCAGGTTTCTTTTGCTATCTCAAACTATTTTCTTTTTGATGAAGTCAAAGGGGGAGAATAGTTTGAGCCATCAGAATGACTCACAGTGTTGCCATCATCAAAAAGGGGGAGATTGTTAGGCCCTGTGATTTTGATGATTGGTTTTGATGTGAGTCAATCACTGTGAGTCACCATGCGATGTTCAGTCATTTTGTCTCATCTTAAAGCATTCATATATATACACTCTGTTGAATATAGACGTAAGGCAATGTCATGTACTCATAGTCCATTCATGCACATGCATAGTCTGAGCATTGTGCGTTCATGCTTAACTCCAGACTTAGCAAGTCTGTACAACGTCTGCATATTGCGCATTCAAAGTCTGTACAGCCAGTGCATCCCTTAATTTAAAGTCTATACATTGTCTGCCCACACACGCAAGTCTATACATTGCATATGGTTGTGCATCATTCAAAGTCTATACATTGCATGCACGCACACACAAAGTCTATACATTGCATGAATGCACACACAAGTCTATACATCCGTTTGCCTTGCTTCACGCACAAAGTCTATACATCCATAGCAAGTCTGCACATTCCTTTTTAGCAAGTCTGCACATTGCTTGCACATTACACAAAGTCTGCACATTCATTGGTGTTATGTCCATACGACAGTTCAGCAAGTCTGTACATTGCCCTTCTTCAGGCACGCAAAGTCTGTACATCGTCTTGGCACAAATAAAGTCTGTACAGAGTTTGCCTAGTATGCATCAGTTCAAAGTCTGTACATCATTTAGTGCATTACATGCATTCATCAAGAGTCTGTACACTCGGTGTCTGCATCTCATGAATCTCAAAGTCTATACACTGCCTCGCTGCATTACCCAGCGTCTCATGTTGTGTCTTAACATACCTAGCGTCTTTGTGCATGCATCGTTTCTCAAGTCTGTACAACGTCTAGCGTCTCTGTGCATCGTTTCTCAAAGTATGTATAGCCGTGGTCGCAAGACCAAGTCTGTACATCGTCTTGTGCATGCAGCATTTCCAAGTCTGTACATTGCATCATGTGCTTCAAGCATTTCCAAGTCTATACATTGCATACTTCTTCCTTATGCATCTGTACACATCTCAAGACAAAGTTTGTACATTCACCACCATGCATTCAAGTCTACATGTTCTGCTGCATACAGAGGGTAGTGTCATGCATACGCATTGTTTGTGCATTGTGCTGCCATGCTTTAACACTAGGCATTGCAAAGTCTGTACATGGCTTTGCGCATTAGATACAAAGTCTGTACATTCGTAAAGGCATGTTTGTGTATTCAATCTCGATGTTCATACTTTCCAATATGCTGTATCATGTCTGTACAAACTCAGTTCAATCTCTGAACTTACTCAGTGCATCCTCGTCTGACCTGACAGAATATCTGCTTGAGGAAATTGAGAAGGGCACGTGATCCGAGGTCAGAAGGGCTGACAGGATGATGACACGTGGAGGAACCTTCTAGACGGGAAGGCGTGGGAATCACACGCCCAGTGTTGCTCCTGCTGGAACTGCTATAAAAAGAGGACTCCTCCATCTGGAGAAGACTGATCGAAGCAGAAGGGGCAGAAGCAGAGAGTGAATTAGAGCCTGCACGATCCAGTGTGAAGAGAGCAAGAAGAAAAGAGAAGCAGAGAGGAGAAGAAAGAAGTTGTAGAAGAAAAGGAGAGAGAGAGAGAGAGAGCTCGTGAGGATCGAGAGAAAAAGAGAGTGAAGAGTAGAGAACTGAAGCCTTCATTGAAGAGTTATTCTTCTGGTATTTGGATCAAATCCATGCCATATTGCTCCTTGGCGAGCTACACTTTGTGGATTTCATTTCCAGCTTTCTGATTGCTGTATTTTTCATTTCTTGTTTTTCCTTTTAACTGATCACTTTGTTCTTCTGATTCTCTAGTTTGAGGTCGGTGTTCCCTCTGGGTTTTAGAGGAAGGGAGACTTGGTGTCTCCGGTTGCAAGTGGCTGCTGTCGCTTGTGGTTTCCCTCCTGGGTGGAGGAAGAGAGACTTCGGTCTCTGGTTGCTAGTGACGGGTAGTCACTAGTGGGTTCCCTCCTGGTCTGGAGGAAGAGAGACTTCGGTCTCTGGTTGCTAGTGACGGGTAGTCACTAGTGGTTTCCCTCCGGTCTGGAGGAAGAGGGGAGGTTATTCCCCTGGTCAAGCTGTTAGGCAGCATCTGTTTGCAGACTGAGTCTGCAGTTCTAGCTTTTGCTAGTGGAAGCCTCACTCCGGTTTGGAGTGAGGGGTGGACGTAGGTCTGTGGACCGAACCACCTAAAAAATCTTCTGTGCCGTGGTTTTCCTTGTGCATTTGCCCCTTATCTTCTACCTCCTTCACAGGTTGTCTGAGCATTCTTGTTTCTATCTGAAGTGACCTTGAGCATTATATGTTTTGCTAAGTGAGTCTGGTTTGCATAGTTCTATCTTCGGCTTAGACTTGATCAGGTACCAGTATTGTTAGTAGTTCAACTGATTGATCAAGTGTTTCTTTGAATTTCTTAATTGGAAGAGATCAATTGATTTTCATTCCTTGACTCTGATTGTTTGATTTGGGCAATTTGAAGAGGGATACATTCACCCCCCTCTGTATCCACCGCACCGAACCTATCATATATCAATTGCAGAAATAGGATTATATCCTTCCGAAAAGTAGGTCTTCCAAGATTCTCTTTCCTTGGCATCAAGTATAGGAGACATCCCACTATCATATCTTCTCTTCACGCTTGCAAACTCATCTCGCAAGGATGTGAAGCTTTTCTTGCTTCTGTCATTGTTACCGAATCTAAGGAAATCGTTCTAGCAAACATTCCTATTGTAAATGAGTTCCCAGATGTATTCCCATCCGAATTACCCAGTTTACCACCTGAGAGAGAAGTGAACTTCACTATTGAACTCATTCCAGGAGCAGCACCTATTTCTATAGCCCCTTACAGGATGTCCCCCACGGAACTTAAGGAACTAAAGAGGCAGTTGCAGGAACTACTAGATAAGGGCTTCATTAGACCTAGCACATCCCCTTGGGGTGCGTCGGTGCTATTTGTCAAGAAGAAGGATGGCTCTCTCAGGCTATGCATAGACTACCGGCGACTAAATCAACTTACAATCAAAAACAAGTATCCGTTGCCGCGTATTGATGAGCTCTTCGATCAGCTTTCGGGAGCAGAGTATTTATCCAAAATAGACCTCAGATCAGGTTATCATCAGCTCAGAATTAAAGAAGAATATATTTATAAATCGGCTTTTCGAAGTCGTTATGGTCACTATGAATTTGTGGTAATGCCGTTTGGGTTAACAAACGCCCCAGCTGCATTTATGCAACTTATGAACAATGTTTTTCAACCATATTTGGACCAGTTCATTGTTGTCTTCATTGATGATATCTTGATATATTCCAAGACAAAAGAGGAACATGAAGAACATTTGAGGATAGCCTTGCAAACACTTAGAGAACATAAACTTTATGCCAAGCTTAACAAATGTGAATTATGGCTCAAGGAAGTCTCATTCCTAGGTCACATTATTTTAAAGGAAGATATCACTGTGGATCCTTCGAAAGTCGAAGCTGTCAGAAATTGGAGCCGGCCAACGACTGTATCAGAAGTAAGAAGCTTTCTAGGTCTAGCTGGTTATTATAGGAGGTTCATTAAAAACTTCTCAAAAATTTCGGTTCCTTTAACTAAGAAAAGAAATTCCTTTTGTTTGGTCAGAGGAATGTGAAAAGAGTTTTCAAATTCTTAAAAATCATCTTACTACAGCTCCTATTTTAGCACTATCGGTGGAAGGTGGTAGATTTGAAGTATATACAGATGCATCTGGCATAGGCTTAGGATGCGTTCTCATGCAAGACGAAAAAGTAATCTGTTATTCTTCAAGACAATTGAAACGTCACGAGGAAAATTATCATATGCATGATTTAGAATTGGCAGCCGTTATTTTCGCCTTAAAAATTTGGCGTCATTATCTTTATGGAGAAAAGTGCACGGTCTACTCGGACCACAAAAGTTTGAAATACTTATTCTCTCAAAAAGAACTAAATATGAGGCAAAGGAGATGGTTAGAATATCTCAAGGACTTTGATTTTGCTATTCAATATCATCTTGACAAGGCTAATGCTGTAGCAGATGCACTCAGTAGAAAACCAATGGGTATGCTATCAAGTCTTATGATTAGTATGACTAATCTTATTCCTCAATTTGCTCAAATGAACTTAGATATTGACATAAAGGAAGATGATTGTTTCATGGCTAATATCCGAGCCCAACCTACATTGATAGAGGATCTGGTCAAGTTGCAAAATGATGATACCGTATTATTGGAAATTAAAGCCAATATTGAACAAAGGACGGATTTCTCTGTTTCCAATGACGGAAGATTGCTATTTAAGGGTCGAGTGTGTGTATCAGATCATGAGGATACGAAGAAACTGATCCTAGAAGAAGAACATAATTCCAAGTACACCATTCATCCAGGAGGTATAAAGATGTATCAAGATCTCAAAAGAAACTTCTGGTGGCCCAATATGAAGAGAGAAATAGTTGATTTCGTGTCCCGCTGTCTCACTTGTCAACAAGTTAAGGCAGAGTATTTTAGACCCGTAGGTAAATTACACCCCTTGAATATTCCCGAATGGAAATGGGAGAGTATAGGAATAGATTTCATCATGGGTTTACCTAAGACCAGAGGAGGACATGATGGTATATGGGTAATCATAGACCGATTGACTAAGTCTGCACATTTCCTACCAATAAAAATTTGATGGTCTGTGGATATTCTAGCAGCATTATACATGAAAGAAATTGTCAAATTACATGGTGTCCCTGTCACTATTGTATCTGATAGAGATCCTCAATTCACATCATAATTCTGGAAGGGCCTACAACATTCACTAGGGACTAGATTAAATTTTAGTACAACATTTCACCCACAAACTGATGGTCAGACTGAAAGAACAAATCAGGTAGTAGAAGATATGGTCAGGGCTTGTGCTATTGATTTTGGAGGAAGTTGGCATGATCACTTACCTCTGGTAGAGTTTGCATACAACAATAGTTATCAGGCCAGCATACAGATGGTGCCCTTTGAAGCTTTATATGGAAAAGGCTATAGATCATCAATATGTTGGAACGAAATAGAGGAAAAGCAATTCCTAGGCCCCGACCTTATCAGGGATTCTATAGAGAAGATCAAGCTCATTCAAGAAAGAATGAAGATGGCGCAAGATAGGTAGAAATCTTATGCTGACAATCGAAGGCGCGACTTAGAGTTTCAAGTGAGAGATCATGTATATCTGAAAGTTTCTTCAGGCCGTGGTATTCGAAGATTTGGCATTAAAGGAAAATTAACTCCAAGATTCATTGGCCCATTTGAAATTCTCGAAAGGGTCGGTGAAGTGGCTTATAGATTGGCTTTACCTCCACAATTAGCCGGAGTTCACGACGTATTTCACGTCTCTATGTTGAAGAAATATATATATGATCCTCATCATGTCATTACTTATGATAATCTGGAGATCCAAAAGGACCTGACATACGAGCAGAAACCGGTCAGGATTCAGGAACGAGAAGTGCGTCAACTAAGGAATAAACCTATTCCTATGGTCCAAGTCTAGTGGACGAAGCAATGGCCACACGAAGCAACATGGGAAATGGAAGAATCAATGCATAGAAGATTCCCAGAATTATTCAATTGTAAGTACACTCTCCATAAATCCATGTATTGAATTTGGGGACCAAATTATTCTAAGTGGGGGAGGGTGTAGTGTCCCAAAATTTATATAAATAATTTCTGGATTAATTTAGAATTTCTAAAATTTATTAAGAATTTATAAAGACCTAAATAAATTAATAAATGAGTTATTTGATTTAATAAGTCCCAATTATTCAAATTAAGTAATCTAGCCCATTTAAACGAAACCCAATAGGTTTATGGGCCAAGCCCATTAAGCTTGACCCATATTCTAGAAGGTTATTTAGCCTATTCACAAATTATAAGGATAAATACCCCTTATATAGATAATTAGGTGGATAATTAACAAAAAAACTTTGAATAAAATTGAATTCTACGCACAGTGGATGTAGCGGTCTATCGTGTGACTGCCACAGTCATGTAACGTGCCCAGCTTGGACCGTTACACTCTGTCAGTTCCGTGATTGGAAGAAGGAATAAAAAGATTGGATCTTTGGGATCCTATCTACAAGAGACCTAATTAGAAGAATATGTAAGGTTACTATGGACTCTTTGGGATCAGGCTCTGGCCAATTAAGGACTCTAGAATCGTTCAAATCCTTGAACCTTAGCCAAAACTCTATAAATAGGACCCAGTTCTGAACTTAGCGACCCTACTTTTGACTCGTGAAGAAACAAGGTAAGGAGATAGAATCTCGGGTAAGTCCTTTGGAACTTTTTGTTTCTAATACTAAGGTCTGACAACTCTCAAAATTTCATGTTAGGAGGACGAGTATCCAAGGAGTTAGGATCTTCCAAAGTTACTGGTTTCATCACGACAACCCAGGAAACTATGCTACAGGGTACAGAAGATCAGGAAATTAGATAAGCTAAACGAGGTAATCAAAGTTAGATGCTTTAGAACTTTTTATTCCTCTTAGTTTCATCTTCCTAACCTCAAAATTTCACGTCCTTAGGTCAAGAGACTGAGGAGTTAGAGCGACGTGAAGTTGCTGAAAAATCTCAGGAACGGAAGAACTAGGGTGTATCTTGAAGACCAAATTAGATGTCTAAAGCCCAGTAAGAAGGTAGGTTATCTCATGAACGGCAAGAACATCATGTTAGGGATAAAAGTCCTCTGGTTTTGCTTGATTATATGCATTATAGATCATGAATTTCATATTTTAGTAGGGTTGTGCATACATGCATATCCTTAGCCTTAATCAAAGATAAAAGATATTTTTGCTATTAATTCATTTCAACCTATGCATGTAGCTGGCCTATACTTCGTTTTTCATGACTAGAATAGTTTAAGAACTTTGATTTCCAAGCATGACATATTTTCATTGTTTTCTATTCTATTTACTATCAGCAGAACCTCTGACGGATTAAGGTAAGACCGTCACAGGATATAACGGCCTTACGATAAGCCGTCACACCCTCTGTTGTATTTAAATTTCTCTGTTATCTCTGACAGCCCAGAAGCAGTGCGTTACAACACTCTGACGGCCCCACGATAAGCCGTCACAGCAATGTGACGCCCCCATCTTAGACCGCCAGAGTACTTTGTTCAGGTAATTCAAGACAGAATTGAAGAACAATCAAGTTTACTTATAAATAAACTTAGTTATCTAAGTTTTGAACTATTTTCATGACTTTGAGTTTATTGATCAATTTATGATAGAGATTGCATGTTAAAATCATCTCTAGTTATTTCAAACATATGTTAATTTCATTAGCTAAACTCTATAGTTTTGTATTTACACTATGATTTTAAATGATGTAATGACGGAGTTTTTATCATGGTTTCACATCGCTACACAGTCTTTCTCTATCTATAAAGTCATTTTCTTTAAGTACATGGCATATATTCCAGTATATGGCCATTAGTTCACACTTTGCACTATAGGAACATATTCTTGAACATGAGGACCTCTCTATTGGATATTCCTTCCAATGGACTAGGAAATATTGTTTCAAGACCTCCGTAATTCTCTGCGAGCTTGGGATTCCCACTAGGACGCCGAGTTGGTTGTACCATGAAAACCCAATTATTAGAAAGCACTATCGATGTTTTCGAATTCTAGATATGTAACGGATCTATATTCGACCGTCAGGCACATATAACGGTCCAATATATGACTGTCACATTGTTTGAGTCCATATCTATTTTCTTCTGGATTCAACCTTTCTAACGGCCCAACACTCGACCGTTACGTTCATGTAGCGGCCTAGTATTAGACCGTCACAGTTCTTGAGTGTTTTAACCCGAGGTTTGACCCAAGGGTTGATATTCTAAGTTCCTAGATGGACTATTGATGGTCTAGGACTTGTCATATTGTCTAAAGAAACTTAACTTGAATTATGAATGATAATAAATTTGTTGTTATAATGCCGAGTTATTTCCATGAGCATGACATCGTCTTAAATGATTCTTGATCTCTCATGTCCTAAAGTTGAAGCGTTCATTTATTGATTATTGTTGTCATGAACTTATTTACATTCTTGGCCATATTTTATTACTGGAAACGTGAAAATGGCTTGATTTATACTTGAAGATGCGATCGAGCACTGATTGTGTTCAAGGGCTCTATGCTAGTCCCCTCGGCTGATTGTCGAAAACATACTGTAAACCATGGGGTATGATGCTACTGGCGTCGCATTGCACTGGGAGTACTTTCTCTATAAATAAGTGAAATCCACGGGTATCATGAAAATACTTGTACATGACTTTCTTGCTTGATACCTGATGTTCCACAGAAATTCACCAAATACTTGCTCATAAGCAAAGAGGTTTGGATGATGACTACGTGATGTTGCTAGTACATTCTCGTTACATTCTTGTTCATGATAGACCATTCTTGCTACATTCTTGCTAGTTCATACTTGTTCATTCTATCTTACATGATCATTTTGTTACTTTGGTTACTTATGATTTATCGCATTCGCATGATTTTACCTTATTCCTCTAGAGCAAAAATGTTAATTACTTTAATAGTGCCTTCATGTTGATGCGAAGATACCTACTGGGCAAGTGTGCTCATTACCTATTTCCAATCTTTTCAGGAGATGGAAGTGAGTCAGGATCAGATTCGGAATATTCAAATAGCGGGTCCGAGAGTGAATGAAGAATGAGTGAAGACTTAGGATGTCTACATTGTTGAGATAAAGTCTATGTAATTTCTTATTTCTTGAGTCTAGTATGATGAAGGAAGTTGAAATGGTGATTGTATTTAAATATTTGATTTGATTATTAATGAAAGTTGAAATTAAGTAAATATTATGCAATTGCATCTATGTGTGTGATTGTCTTGCGCTCTGATCGTTCTTGCTTGCAAGAGACTTATCATGCCAGCTGTTCGCACTCCCCGAGTTAGTCTTCCGCTGTCATAAAGGCTCGGGGCCTGACAGTTTCATTTCGTAGGTATTTATTTTCTAATCAAGATGATTATTAAATACATAAAAGGAATTGGTGCTTGTGCGTACAGTCACCCATTAATGGGCGCTTGTTCTCTAGCCGCCCATTCAAGAATGGGCGCCCAGGGGCTGGTCGCCCATTAATTGATGGCAGCATGTTGGGCGCCATTTACAAACAGGCATCAAACTTTAGTAAAACCGATGTACAGGGCTCTACATTGCAGAAGATCGATTTACCCAAGTGCTACTCATGCATGTCACCCTATATTACTTATGAGTTTGGGCCTAGTCTTGAGAACACCTACCTTTTGAGGGTGAATAACGATGATCGGGGATGTGAAGAACATGTTTCCTTCTTGCAGGATGAAGAAGATAGTAGAGGAAGAAGCAGTAGTCTCCTCTTGTAGCAGCAGCAGGTAGAAGAAGCTGAGCCCTTCTCTTTCTCCCAGCAAGGCTTCAACAGTAGGAAGAAGCAAGCCCTCTCTTCTGTGGTTTCACGAACAGCCACAGGAGGAGCAAAGATAGTAGCAGCAATAGTAGCTGCATGTTCGACGGGGGAGGTTACTTATAGGGTAAAGAAACCCTGAGAGGTCAAGGGTCATGGAAATCAAGGTTTAAAGCCTTGCTATACGTGATTCCAACCCTTTCCGAAACTCAGTCACATGCCATGCTTTGCTATTTCCCTGTTAGGAATTGAGGCCCAAGAAAGGGGTGCCCATTAAACTGTGCCCATTTGAGGGGGCGCCCATTAACTGGTTTGACCAGTCAATGGAATTGGCGCCCTTGTAAGGGGTCGCCCATTCCTTTTTGTTTGGAAAAAGCTCCTGCACGTAGGGCTGTCAATGGGCCGGGCCGGCCCGACAGACCCGCGGGCCTGGCCCGATTTCAGGCCTGGATTCAAGGTCGTTTTCATCCCGCGAGCTTTTAGTCGGGCCTAAAAGCCCGGCCCGACTAGACCCGCGGGCCGGGCTCGGGCTTTGAGTTCGGCCCGCGGGCCGGCCCGGCCCATTCTCTTTTTTTATTCTCACTTCAAATTTTAAAAATTATTTAGTTAAAATTATATTATTTTACTTAATTAAAAAATTTTAAACTCTCTTTTCACATAAATTATGTAATTAATATCAAATGTTTAATTAATTTAGTGACATTATAGGTTTTAGAGTATTAAATCTATTATTTATTATTATTATTATTATTTTATTTAACTTATAGGGCCGGGCCTTAGTCGGGCTTTACATTTTTTACATAATGTCGGGCCCGACCCGGCCCGGCCCGACCTAAGCCCGGCCCGAGCCCGAGCCCGACCCATTGACAGCCCTACCTGCACGTTGGACTTTTGAGTTTCTTCCTGTGTATGGGTTAAGGCCCATATAAAGCACTTCTTTTTGGTTGGCCTTCTTATATAGTTATTTATGGGTTTCATTTCTAGAAAAATTTATTCCTTATTAATTTATCCGTGGTGCTACACATTCAATCATTCATCATTTTTGCATTTTCATTTCATTCATTTTTTGTCATTATACATATTTTGAAGTCCCTGGCAGCCCAACAACAAAACCTGCTACCACAAAACCTTATTTCCAATCAAAATTCTCAATGACAGTCGGGAGCCAACTAGATACCAATACTCATTACCTCATCACATTATAGCACGCCTCGGCTTCCCTTGGGTGCACACTGTATCACGCATCGAAAGCCTCCTACTAGATGATGCCCCTCTCCTATGAACAGCACACCTCACCTGTAACCAGCACCTCTCTCTTGTAGACAAACTTGCTCCTCAGTAGCGGCACCTAGACTATCTGAGTCTCCAGACTCTACATTACAACTTCTCCCCAGGCATCATCGCAGGCCATTAACCACTTGGCCTGATCACAACACACAAGTTGGAGTAATAACAACTGGCTCCCTTTAACTCCATCAATTCTCATCATAATCATTAGACCAGACCAAGGTACATCGTCCCATGATTACCTGGTCAATGGTGCAACAGTCTCATGAAATCCTAGACGACCCAAGAAACTCACGATATCTGACACACACATTGGTCTTTTCCACAGGGTCCCTGCCTCATGAAAATCACCTCCCAAAGCCCAAGCTCACAACATTAGGCTTGGCATACCGTCAGTGCTCCCTCGGAAATCATTACACAACACTCGAACTCAGGGGCACACTCCTCCCTTGAGGCTAAAAGACCAGAGACACCCTTTATCATTACCACCACAACTGGTCCAATTCCACATTTATAAGCCCAGTACATCACTCCATAAGGGCTACGAAAACCCGATTAGACCCAAATGGCACTGCCAAGTATTCATAACACCCTATCGAGCATAATATGACATCGTTGACCATAGCATGGTACCTGGCATAGGCATAATCTCAATAGAGTAACTCCCACTCGAACTTCTAAGATTCTACTCACCACAAGGACATTCTCTATTCTCTACCACTGATTCGATCTTGGGCCCTTGGGTTATGGGCCCACCATGCTTCCACTGTGTACTCTGATTAGTCTAGACCACAGAAGGACACCTCTCGAAGATCAAAAATATACTCCAGGTCTCGTAATTCATAACTACACCTGGCCCCAAGCCAGGTTTTATCAAGACCACATCGCAATCCTCGGGCTGCAAAACATACAGCCCGGCCGATAGAACTCAAATCTTCCATGCCTACCAATGCCAATTCACCCTTAAAATAACAAGGGTGATCACAAAACCTCATGCAAGCAAGTCCACTGCCAACTCATAGGACATTTCTCACAATAGACTCCCAAATACACCCAAGGAAGTCCCTTGAATACATACACACATGCACATAAACAAATACAAACACGTTGAGAGCAAGCAAACATGCAAACGACACAACTGAAAATCACAACCGTACCTTCCATGAGGTGGGATGTCACTGCCTCCATTCGGGCCGAGCACATCACATCCCCCAAAATCTCTACCTCGCAAGTGCTGCAGCTAGAACTGCTTTGGCTGACGTGGCCCAAGGGGACACTCACAAACTATATGTCCCACCTGAACGCACCTGAAGCATCTTAAATCTACGGCGCTTAGTGTACAAGGCCTGCCTAGATGAAAATTGTCATACCTCGAATAATGCCTCTGCTAACTGCTCGCCAATGATGCATGCTCCTATCCCTGACACCTCCTGCTAGAACCACTTTTCTTGTACAACTTCCTGAATCTCATTCTCAAAGAAGTAGTACTCGAACCAAAGGATGCTATAGAGGATGGTCCCGACTGGCTCAAAGGCTATTGAATGCCACCTAGCTATCGTAAAAACCTTGCTGGGAATGACCCTGTTGGAATTGCCCCACTCTAACCTGCTCCTGTGTCCTCAATACGTCCACCTCCAAAGTCGTCGCTGTCTAGTACGCCACATCCAAGTTTGTAGCAAGGGCCACTATCAATGCCTGGTGAAGATGTGGCCTCAAGCCCCTAATAAACTACTTAGTCCTCTTCTCCTCATCTGCCATAATCTGAGATGCATAGGGGCCCAACTCATCAAATTGTGCCCGATATTGAAGCACTGACATATCTCTCTTCCGCAACTTCATGAACTGGTATGACCTCTCCTTCCTGATGTACTCGGGGACAACGGCGTGCCCAAATGCTACTATAAACTCCTGCCATGAAATCTATCGAAGGGATAAGACTGAAAGGTCATCTCCCACTTTGAATCCCACCATACCAAGGACGGACCCTGTAACTAGTAGCTCACCAGGCACACTCGGTCATCATCCTCACATTCCATAGCACAGAATACTCTCTCCACAGCGTCCAACCAAAACCTCGCCACATTAGGATCAGGCTGGCTCTTGAACTAAGACGGAAAGAACTGCAAAAACACCCTCAAAACTCGAGCACAATCTCCCCAAGCTGAAGAACCCTCCCCAGCTCTCGATCCTACTACTGAACATAAAACTGATGCTAGCCTGCCAAGAACTCCGCCTAACCTGGCACCCCTAAGGCTACTACTGCAGGAGGTGGCGCATGACTCTACTCCCCCTGAGCCCCAACCAACAATGCTGACAAGCGTCAGGTCCGCCGTCTCATCCCCATCTCTGCTTCCCTAACACATATACAAAGAAAACCACGTGATAAAAAAGACATGATATCCTATGCCACCTGTCAATTGTATTGGACACTCTAGACATTTCGACTCTGTATTCATTTCAGGTTCCTATGCACATCCACAACTTCACTCTGATACCATTTGTAATGACCCAAGATCCGAGTACCAGAAAGTAACTGGTGCGACTTGAATCCTGGCCTGCCACCCACGAGTTACAATGCTCGGAAGGATTAAACT
This sequence comes from Amorphophallus konjac, assembly GCA_022559845.1. Classification (NCBI taxonomy): domain Eukaryota; kingdom Viridiplantae; phylum Streptophyta; class Magnoliopsida; order Alismatales; family Araceae; genus Amorphophallus; species Amorphophallus konjac. Next base: position 248,085,354 of record CM040126.1, read on the forward strand.
ACTGCTATAGAAGTGCATCTAAATCTAAAATAAATACAGAAATTAAAATGTTGGAATTAAAATTACATTTTACATAATTTATATAATTTGTAGTTTATAGTTCAAAGTACAAGTCCAAAAAGTACAGTCTAAAGAAAATAAAAGTACATAGCTATTGGTTTTAATGTGTCCCTTCTTTTGCAAGATGGGCTATGATGCTAACTATGATGAAAGTATGAGCCAAGTAATGAAATCACTCAACCTATGAACATGTGAATCATGAACCTAGACAACCACCACAAGCTCTAGCATGGGAATGCTAACTCAATCAAAACTAAACTAAGCAAATAAAGAAAAATACGCGCCGGGGCGTGGAATAAGGAATAAAGAAAAACACACCGTATAGGTGGAACAAGCAAAGTAAAGAGGAGATATGATGAAAGAGAAAGCTAATGCCCAAACTAAGGAAAGATGTGATCGCCACTAAGCTAAAAATAAGCCAAAGACCTGATAAGTACCTTAGAATAGGAGGATGATGCACCCGCCTACGGGAGAGATAAAACAACCAGGAAGCTGCAGCTCTGTCAGATGTAACGGTCGAAGACAGATGCGCCACAGGACGTGTGACGACCCCACGATAAACCGCTACAAGACTCTAACGCGCCTTTGGTAGACCGTCAGAGAATCTGCAAAATAGAATTGGGAATCTTTGATCTCCAAGCTTTCCAGCCGGCCAAAGAGCTTGGGCCTCATGCTATGGGCTCTGTAAACCTGCAAAAGAGTGTAGAACACAAAAGAAACAATCCAGATTAGCCCTTGGACAAAGTAGTATCAATAAATCAAAGAAACTTTAGAACATGCAAAAGGAAAGGGAAATATCGGGGAGGTTGGTTTTTTAACCCCTCTGGAACATTTTAAAAGATGGGAGGATGTTTCAAATGGATGCAGAAGATGCAAGAACATGGTGGGAGAAGAGGGATGATGCTATGACACTTGGATGAGGGAAAAGACGCTAAGACGATAACTTGACTGAACTAAACCCTTGGAATCAATACTCCCTGGACTTGGAAGCAGATGGACTTGGGAAGCAGCTCTTCTTGGTTGGTTCTAGATCTAGGATGCGGCAGCACTTCGACACGAACTCCAGATGTCTCCTCTTCAAGCCATGAAGTCAAGGGTTCTATTTATAGACCCTCAAAGTCTATGTTTGAGTTGAAGATAACCCAGCTAGAAAGCAGGACATTTCTTAGCAAACTCTTGAAGATAATACTCCCAAGAGTCCATAGAAATATACAGAAGGTTCTGAGGATCAGATTTGAAGGAGAAATCACCAGATAAAACTCTTAATTCGGCCACGGAGTAGCAGAGAAAGAGCAGTTCTGCTAGAACTCTCTGATGGATGTAACGACCGCACGATAGACCGCCACAAGGATGTAACGCCCCAGGAAGAGACCGTCACACAACCTTATCCACTAGAAGATAAGATCAACGGGTGAAGTTTACGAACATAGGACTCTAGATGAATGTAACGGTCAAGGGTAGATGCGTCACAATGCATATAACGGTCGCACGATAAATCGTCACACCCAACGGATAGGCTAAAAAGATAAGCTTGAAAGAAGCCTTTGGCTTAAGGACTCTGGCATGATGTAACGGACCAAGGTGGATGCGTTAAATGGATGTAACACGCCATCAAAGGACCGTTAGAGATAATGGAGTGCAAATGAAAATGAAGACTTGCTAAGCTTCATCCAGCGGAAAGAGGTAAGGAACCAGACCCAACCAAGGAGACATGACCCATGAAATAAATCTCAAATTGACCAAGAAGGCTCAACAAAGGTGAACAACTCGGAGCATCATATATGATGAACAAGGAGATGACCCGACTTATTGGTCATAAAATGGGTGTCAACAGATGTCCCTCCTTAACGTCCTCTTTGTAGGGGAGCGAGCGGAAGTGAAGCGAAAGCGAAATGGAACATAGAGATGAAGCGAAGATGAAGCGAAGCGGACTAAAAAGTGGGCGTTAAGGAAAATGACACCCGTTCTCAACCAACAAGCGATAGGAATTTTCTGGAAAACTTTGAACCAATCACAAGGAAATAGCCAACCAAATGACGCATGTCTGGAGGAACTAACAACTAAGGAAAGGAAAACACGGCCAGCGGCCAGAGCAACGGAAAAGAAAAGAGGCGATTAACTAAACTCCAGACAGGAATCTTCAGCTAACCAGATCAAGCGAGGAGACCGAAGGAAACCTTCTAATTCAGAGTGGAGTGACTTCTCCTTATTCAATATCATGAACACAGTTATTCACCATTACTGAAACACTTGGACAGATGAAGGCTCGTGAATGCTCAAAGATGCGTATGATGCATGCTGGGCTAAAGGAAAAGAAATCATAAAAATGAATGCAAAGAAAGATAAAATAGCAAGATACTCGAGAATAGTCTTGCTAGACCGGAGAAACTAGGGTCAGGACACCATCTGCAACCACGGCGTGCAGGAGAGAACCATCCTCTCCAAGCTTTTCCAACCTAACGGCCTATCCAACGATTAATCATGTGCACTTAGATTCATCATCATTTTTGTTTAAGGGGAACATCAGATCCCAGAACACATGAATGACCAGCCGGTTCTCAAGATAGTACATCATATATAACATATAGTAATGCATAAAGGGATAGGGAATCGAGATACAATACCTAACTTACCTACTTGGTGAGCGGCAAAGTATGATGGCTAAATGGCGTTCATGACTTTTATCCATAGTAAAGAAAGGTTAGCCAACAATAATTAATCATGAGCACAGAATAAGGCCTAACCATTCATTGTATTGAGCATGAAAGCATGATGATCATTCAAGCATAAAATTTTTGATAGATAAAGCATTATCATTCATCAAATGTTTCAAAGTCTCTGATGGTCTAAGATATATGCATCAGACTCATGTAACGGTCCTATCCTGGCGCGTCACACAGCGTCGATTCACATTTTTCAAAAATTAGATAACTGAATAACTTGACGGTCCAAGATAAACGCGTCAGAGACTGTAACGGTCTTACGATAGACCGTTACATTTCCTGGGCATTCAAAAAAAGCAAACCGAACGGTCGTTCCCCCTCCATTCGTTCAAACGCCAAAACCAAATAACGCCACAGAGCCAAAACCCACCGAACGGCCATGACCGGTGACGAGCCCCCCTAGCCACCGATGGAGAGGGAGAAAGGAAAGAAGAGGAAGGCGATCAAGAGCAAAGCCCTAAGGAGATTTAGGGAAAGGGTGGACCAAGAGGAGGTCCCCTCGGCGGCGACCGAGCAACCGGCGGTGACGGCGGAGGAGGACCCTCCCACGGCCGAAGAAGGAGGAGAAGAGGCCATGAAGGAGACCGCTGGCGATGAAGAAGGGGCCACAGCGCCGGAGAAAAGAAAACGAGGTCGTGACCATGAGGTAGGTCCCCTGCCCTAAAAATCCAATTTTTTTCAAATTTTTATGTGTGCATGTGTGTTTGAAGGGGATAAAATGGGTCTGGGGACCCATTGGGGATGTTTGTAGGCCATTTGGGCCATTTCCATGGGTTGAGGAAACAAAGCGGATGATGCCCTGCCGGGAATGATGTAACGGTCCTTGCAGTGGCCGTTACAGTCCCTGACGCGCCACCCTTGGTGCGTCAGAGAACTCTGACGCCCCAAGGCAGGGCCGTCAGAGGAACCAGAGATGGAACTAATTTTTAGGCTTTTGCTTATTCAATTTTTTTATGTTTTATTTATATAAAATGCAATGAACCTATCCTAATGAGATGACTAACATTTGTTCTACATGTGTGCAGGGGAAAAGAAGAAACAGAATATCTTGGCTGTAAATCAGGGCGGTGTACCAGGCACTGCCCGAGTATCAACGGGAGAGATTGGCAGCTATGGGATTTGCCAAGGTGCTTAGCATTGAGGTGACCAGGACAGATACCCCGCTCTTGTACGCACTTCACGAGAGATGGGACCCCATGAGCCGAGCATTCATCTTTCATGGGGCAACATGATCCCCACATTAGAAGACATGGCCAGGATCACTGGATTGGGAGTCCACGGAGCTGTCATTACTTGGTGGACATATGGCGACTACTGGGAACTTGCTCAAGAGTTGCTAGGATTGGACTTGATCAGGCCGGGGCACACATCATCCCAGCTGTCGAGGTCGAGACTACAGGATAGCCTGGGACTGAAAGGAGCAGCTATAGCGGTCGGCGAGCTCCCCGAGCAGCATATAGACCGAGTGATTGAGCAGGTGCGCCCGTGAGTGGCGGAAAAGGTAGGACAGGAGGGAGACCGAGTCCTGAGATGATTTCTGATGCTATTGTTCGGAAAGTTGCTATTTTTGACCCGAGCCGACGTGATCAGCTGCAGGCTGCTGCCACTGCTACAAGATTTGGGCAGAGTGGGGAAGTACGCATGGGGAGTGGCAGCGCTTGCCTTCCTCTTCGATTCGCTCAGCACCACAGACCGACGGACAATGCTAGGCGGCTTCTCGCCTTTTCTTCAGGTAAAAATTGGACTCTAAATGCCTTCTATATGACTATGATTATGCAAATGATGCAATTTACTGACACTTGACTCTCAATGCAGATCTGGAGCTTCGTGTACCTCCCGGGGATTGGGCGAGGCACTCAGATGCATCCCGAGTGGATCCCGATCGCGAGGCGATGGGTGGTAGTGAGGGACACGGGATCGATCAACAGGTTGACCCGAGCCATCCAGGATGATCTAGACTCATTCCCACACACATCGGTAAGCTCCAAACTTAAACTTCTCTAAATGCTCTTAAATGTTGCTAAATGCTTTCTAAAATGCTTCTATATGCTGCTAAAATGCTGACATGGACTCAATTGCCTTTTCAGGTGCGCTGGACACCATACCGGGATGAGGGCTACGAGGGCCAGCCATGGGTCAAGGCATCCCTGGCATACATTGGGTGAGATGTTTGGCGGCACTGCATCAATGTTGTAATGCCCTGGATCCTTGGTAAGTCTTGCTGGATCTTCATTGGATCTTTCGGATCTGTTTCGGTGAGTTTCGGTTCGTTTTTGTGGCTTCCGAGCTGAGCTTTACGATCGTGTGGGTTTTTCTCTCGTACTAGTTACGGAACCCTACGGTGAGTTTAGTTGTCAGTTCCTCGACTCGTGAATGCTACAGCGACGATGTACTCTTCGAGCCGGTCGTTTCGACTATTTTTGCATATTTTTCGGAGATAGGGCCAGAAATCGGATTTTTCGAAAATTAGGAAAATTCCTAATTTCTTTTCCTTCCTCTCTCCTTCCTTCTCATTTCGCCGCCGCCATCTCTCTCACCCGTTTTCTCTCCTCTCAAGCTTCCTCGGCTCCGGCTGCAGACGGAGGACCTAGGAGCGAGTGTTGGGGATGCCGTGGAGCTGACTGGGTGCGTGATAGGGCGAGGATGGAGTGGTTTTGGCGTGATCCCGAACGGTGGATTCAAAGCTGATGTTTGAGCTCACGTCGTGGTTTTCGGAACGGTTTAGTCCCTTCGGGGCATGGTTTCTTCGGTGGAGGTAGGGATACGGACCGCCACCTTGTTCTACACGTTTCCTCTATTTCCGTGCATGATTTGGTGCTCGATCGGGGGAGATCGGGCCGATTTTATGAAAATCATGGTTTTGGGGATTTTCAGGGTTCGCCAGAAAATGGCAACCATTTGTGGTGTGGTTAGTGTTGAATTGACCGCTGGGATGTCTGGATCCCATCCATGCTAGTTTCGTGTTGATCGGTGGTCATTCGAGGCCGGTAGGAGTCCGGGAACCTCGGTGGCTCGTTTAGGGTCGATTTGTCCAAATCGCCCCGATCTAGCGTTTTAATGCGTGCATGTGGGCTTTTTAGCCTCCTAGAGTGGTTCTTCATCGTCTAGTCTTGTTTCCCCTGCGCTTCGGCGTGAATGGGGCGTGGAACGGCTCGATTTGGCCAATCCACTATTTTCCCGTCATAACCGATGTAGCGGTCGTTTCAGTGACCGCTAGAGGTCCCTGACGGCCCTACGACAGACCGTCACAGCGTCTGGGCATTTTTAAGCTTTTTGTGGTTTTGGGAGTGTGACGGCCCAGCGGTGGCACGTCACAGCCTCCTGACGCGTCCGGTGTGATGCATTACGCTTATTTTATCGTTTAGTAGTTTGGTTAAGTTGGTTCCCCTGACGCGCCTGCCCTAGTGCGTCAGGTGTGTGTAACGCGCCTGGTGTAGGCCGTTACGTTGCGTTTGACTTGGAGTTTGACCGTTGAGGCGTTTTGTGTAACAGTGGTGTCCCCGTGCGTCACAGCAGTGTAACGCGCCTGCCCCAGGCCGTTACGTGTTGTTTTGGCTGATTGTGGGTGGCTGTGTCATTGGCTCTAACGGTCACGCCCCCATGCGTTAGGCGTCTGTAACACGTCTGATCGGGACCGTTACATGCTTGTTGGCCAGTGGTTTCTTGACTTGAGCCTGTTGGCCCTGACGCGTCTGCCCTGATGCGTTAGGCGCTGTAACGTGCTTGGTCTCGTGCGTTACGTGCCTCGAGTTTCGTAGTGTGTTTGAGGTCTGTTGGCCCTGACGGCCCGGGTCGGGCGCGTCAGAGCGGTGTAACGTGCCTGGTGCAGGCCGTTACGTGCCTTGTGTGTTTTATAGAAGTTGGTTAGGGCGGTGTGTGTGACGGCTCCCTCGGCGACCGTCACGTTGCTGTAGCGCGTCTGTTGTAGACCGCCACAGTTGGAGTGTAACGGCCCAGCGCTAGACCGTCACGTTCATGTAACGGTCTAGGGGTGGTGTGTTACAGCCTTTGAGCTCCGATTTCCGTCATTTTGGTTTCTGACTGTCTTGGCTTATCCTTGTGGTCTGCCCGCTTCCCCGTGGATGTCTCCTGACACCCTATGAGGGCTAAGACTACGTTGTGAGGTGGCCAGGAGTCTTCTTGCTTGAGATAGGATTCTCTTTCCTACTGTTGAGTTGTCGTTGTTTTGTTCCGGTCAACCCGGGGTGACCCAGTGGTTGACAGGCGACCTTGTGTGGGTGTCTTGGCGGATTTGTCCAGTCCGAGACATTGGTTCTGGATGTCTCAAGGTACTGTTTTACCTTGGTTTACGTGTCCAGGCGTGTCTGAGGGTCTTCGGTGTTCCCTCAGGTCTCCGTGAGTCATTTTCTGCGGAGCGTTGCTTCCTGTGGCTTAGGATTTGACCGATTGGCGGCTTGTTCCGCCGTTTGTGACGATCTTGCCTTTGAGTCGTCCGACTCAAGGATCGTTACGTGGTAGGTCTAGTTGCCTAGAGTCCTGAGTCTGTGGGGCAGTTGGTTGGCTGCTTGGTGCTTTGCAGTACGCGTGACAGGGCTTTATTAGACTGTCTGTACTCTAGCACTCGTGTTTCAGAGTCTCTGTGTCTTGTGAGCCTCCATTTATTGTAACCCTAAGGCCTTTGAGTTGCCGACCCACCTACGGATGGCGGAGGGGTGTTCCCGTTACGCGGTTCGTAAGCTGGTTTCCGTGAGCTCCTATGTGGTAGTAGTGTCTGCTACGAGGAGAAAACTAGCTAGAGGCCTGGCTTGGGCATAAAGCTTGTGTGTGCACACGTGGTCAGGGGTGTTGGGACTGACGCCGATGGGCGTGACCCTGACTAGTACTCGTTGATTTGGTACCGCGGTTCCGCTTCCCGTGGGTACCGTTGTTCTTCCTTACACTCGGAACGGTGGTTCCTTGGACCTGGTTCTGGGGGTGTCTTAGTCCCTGTTGGCTCCTTGTGACGACAGTGTTGACGAGACGCTTGTTAGCGCAGCATAAGACGCCAGTGGACACAGCTGGCTATTCTTCGTGTGAGGAGGTGCTTCTGTCACGTGACACGTGACTCTTGGTGTTTCTTGCGCGTCGTGACCTTTCCGAGTTAGCCCTCTCGTGGCCCTACTCGAGGTCAGCGTGGTGTGCACGACTTTCTAGTTGTGGGTGTGTCATCGAGTCTGTTGGTCGTCTGCGTGGGTCTTTTCTAGACCTTTTGTCGGTCCTTGCAGGTCTTTGTCTTAGGCCTGGTGCCGAGTTGGCAGATCAGTAACTTCTGACTTTGTTAGATCAGAGTCACCCTTCTGTCGCTGTTTGGAGTAGTTTGGGGTGCCGAGGTTAGTTCGGCCGCCACTTGTCTGGCGCGGGTTCTTCCCCTTTCGTACTTGTTCCCTACTCCTACTCCCCGTCTGTTCTCTACGGCTTCTAGACTAGCTTTACAGCTTTGTAGTGTAGTTTTCCCGCTTTGCTACACCTGCTGTTCCTCCTGTTGTTTTGTATTCCGTGTTACTACGTGTTTTTCAGTGGGGATTCGCGTGACCCCTACTGAGCCAGTGACACGAGGCTCACCCCTGCTTTTCAGGTGGGGTGACGTCATTCGTTCGGCTTCCGCGTGGTTCCTGGAGCGCTTGCTCGTAGCGTGTCGTTATGGCCAGCTGGTACCTGCGCCGGGCTTCCCCCGACTTCTCGATACGTCTTTCTTTTCTGTCGACTGTACTGCGCTAGACTTGCTGTCTTTAGCTTTAGACTTGACTCTGGTATATAATTGTTTAATTTAACTGTTAATTAAAAAGTAATTTTATTTCTGCTACTTTAGCTAACCGTTCTAATGAAATTTAATTGCTTCTGTTATATCTCTGTGGCTTCAATGTACTCTGCACATGCCTTTATCCCTTCGGAGCTTTCCCCCTGTTGGGAGGCCTCACGGGTTCCAAGTGGTATCACGTGTATTCGGTAGTCCTACCGGGTATACCTGGTATCCGGGATCCGTGTCGCTACAAATGTGATCGAGCCGCTGCATTACCGCCTGATCCTGAGGACACGGGGACTTCATCAGCCAGAGGTGACATTCCCCCGCAGAGATGATGAGCGCCCGGGCAAATCCTCAAAGGGCATTAGCGGAGACGTGGATTGGTGCGCCCGGAAGGCCAAATATGTGCACGATTGGAACAAGAGAGGCCGGGCGGTGAAAGATCGGGCGGACAGTGACGAGGCCTACCTCATGGCTTACTCCTATCGCTACAGCGACCAGGTGTTTAGAGGCACCCGACGATCGGTATGAACTTCTAAACTCAAAACTTGGTCTATTTTAAATTTCTATTCTATATGCATTGACATATACTTTCTAAAATGCAACTAGACCCACAGGGATGCATAGCCGAACTCGAGGGACTCCTTCATGCCGCCATCTAGCAGCGGGATGAGTATCGCGCTGCCTTGGAGCTTTTGGTGAGTTTCTACACTTAAGACTTAAATGCTTATGCTTATGATGCAAATGACTAACCTTGACTTCTAAATGCAGCGGGCCGAGGGAGCCCAAAGAGCAGGACCGAACGCTCCGTCCTCGTCGTCACAGCCGGTCGGGGGCAGAGCTGAGCGGGATGCAGAGTTTGCTCGAGCGGTAGCTCGGGCCGAGGAGGCGGAGGCCACCCTCGTGGAGCAGGTAAGAATCTAAAATGCTCCTTTATGGTTATGCAAACACCAAATGCTTAATGGACTGACAATGCAAAATGCAAAATGCAGGCGAGAGAGTTGACCGCAGCGGTAGCTGAGGCTGCCCATCTCCGGGCGGAGGTTGCCAGGCTGATCGCAGGAGAGACCCGTCGGCGTGCGGATGATGAGGAGGTGTAGCGACTTAGAGCTGATGTCACGCGTTTGAGGGGTGAGCGAGATCAGTTTCGAGTGCAGACCATCAAGATGAAGGGCGTCATTGCGGGCATGAAGGAGGCCCTTCAACTTCTAGGGAAGAAGTCGGGGACTAGCAGCAGGAGCTAGAGCGTTGCACCCAGTAGTGGATTCTGAGACTACTTCACCGATTCCTCCGGCCATCGGAGGAACGAGGAGGTAGACCAGAGATGGCAGCGGGGGGAGGAGAGCAATGTCCAGGAGCCACCAGCAAAGTAGCATGAGGGCACTGGCAATAGTGACGGCCCGGGAGACAAACCGGCCGAGTGACTTGCATTTTCTTTCTTCTTGACACCCACACGTGTACATGACTTATGTGAATGAAGATGGAATGATAGAAATGGAATGAAAAACCCCATTTTGTGTTTTATTTATATGGATGAAATGGATGTGTGAATGTGGATGTGAGTGAGTGCATGAATGTGTGAATGCATGAATGGACATGTGAATGGATGTGTGAATGAACAGGTTAAGCAGAGACAGGGTGTAAGTCTGGCAGGTCAGACCAAAGAGGGCTGAAAAGGAGGGACAAAACCCTGCAGCAGAAGGTGTGACGGTCTAGTGGTGGGGCATCAGGAACATGTAACGCATCAATGTTTGGCCGTCAGACATGACAGAGCGAAACTGGACTGAAAACTATTACAAAAAAGATGACGGTCCAGTGATGGAGCGTCAGACATCTGTAACGGTCCAATATTAGACCGTCAGACATGACAGAGTGAGATTGAGCTAACAACGTGTAGCAGGAAATGTGACGGTCCAAAGATGGAGCGTCAGAGATATGTGACGGTCTTACGATAGACCGTCAGAGAACAAACTATACTCCGAGACGGATTCTACCGTGAGAGCCCAAACTCGAGGCAAGGAGACCTTAATCCCCACTAGAACCCTCCTAGGCTTAGGATAAGGCTTTCTAACCCAAATCTTATCACTCTAGAACCAGAATCAATCCTTTATAAGCTAGGAACAAGCCCAAAAATCGCAGCTCTCATTAACTCTCTGCTACAAAGGTTGAAAACTCTATCAAAGGGCAAGGAACATCATGAAGAGAAGCTTTGGAGAGATGGGCATGGAAGAGAGGGTCTATACCGGGCCCAAAGCAGCCAGGAAGGAGCGTGGGGAGCTGCAAAGATTGACATCCATCCCCAAGCATCTGAGCTCAAGTGCCCAAAGAGTGGTAAGTTCTTATTGACTTCAAAAGTTCATCAATTCCTGCACTTTCTATGCTTCTCATGATTCTTCTTTCTTTTCTTCTTCTTCCTCTTTTCTCTCTAGCCTCTCCCTCATCCAAGGTGTTATTCCAACTTAAAGTGGGTGGCTCCCATGATCAAGGAACTCCCTTTAGAAGTCTTATCCATCCTTAGGGCATGGCACCTCCAACCTTTGCTAGTTTTGGCCAAAAACTTCTAGAAATTGTGTTTAGATTGGTCAAACCTTTCAGCCCTCATAGAGCTATGGCATCCACAAACACACACCTTCCTTTTCCTTTCCTTTGAAGCTACAGTCCTATTGGAGGAGGTAGAGACCTACCTAGCCCTTGCTAAGACTAAGGTGGAGGATGAAGATCTAGTGTGCCATACGGTTGAACCTATTGACCCATCCTTGATTCTAACCTATTGACCCATCCTTGATTCTATGTGATTTCATACACAACCCGAAGGATGTAAGGACCATGATCAGCCCAAACCATATTCACTTGATACCCATGTCTCAATGGATAGTCTCTCATTGTAAGAACAAGTGGGAGAGATATGAAGCCATTGCCAAAGCCGTGTCGGTTTGCTTATACGGGGTCTTCCTATTCACTACCACCGTCCACCTCCTCGATATCCAAAACCTTAGCATCATCAGCGGGTTGTGGCAGGGTTTATCCATTTCTCAAGCGGTCCTTTCATACCTTTATGAAGGACTTAACTCAACTTGCTTAGGAGGACCTCTATTCGGCTCAATGATACTCCTTAAGTGTTGGATGGGGGTGAGAATCAAGTTTCAACCCAAGGAAGACATACCTTCAGCTAGCCAGATCTTTGGGAGCCACCCTTTGTTCTTTATCGGAGGTGCCTTTGGATTCTCTTCACAGGTTGAATGCCGGACGGCGGACAAGAAAACGCGGGATGATTGGCACCTCTTCCTCAACACCTTGCCAAAAGAGAAGTTCGTGATGCATCCAAAAGTTCTGCGGAGCACCTTGTTCAAGGTACCACGGTGACCATGCCTTGATCTACAGCTAGTGGGGAATACTACCATGGCGATCTACAACCTGCACCGGTGCCATCTTTAGATTGGGCTATCCCGAACCGAAGTTTCTGCACTATCACACTACCCTCCCCTTCTAGGTAGGAAGATGGGGATCGAGGAGGACGAGAGAGCGATCCGGAACACACTGACCATGTGGGAGATCAGTAAAGTGCGCCCGTGGCAAGAAGAGGTGGAAGTAGACGACGAAGAACGCCGTAGCTATGTGAAGGAATTACGCAAGATCAGGCCCCTTGCGGACAAACAGCTGAATGCAGCTTGAATTTTTCTTATGACATTTTGAATTTAAAGTTTATCAATCAGTTTCATGTTTTATTGAGTTTAATGAAATGACATGGAAGTGCCTTGAGTTGAACGGATTCATGAGTTTGTTACTTTACTTGGCCTGAATGTTCTGGAAAACAGAGTTCCTGGAAGATGTAACGGTCTTATGCAGGGCCGTCACGACATCTTGACGGTCTCACGATGAGCCGTCAGAAGGAGTGAACTCAGAAAACTGAGTTTCTGTTCTCAGGAGAGTGTAACGGTCTAATAGTAGGCCGTTAGAGTGAGGTGACGGTCGATCGCGGACGCGTCAGAGAGAGTTTGCTGAGAGCCAATGAGTTTCAACCTTCGGGAGAAGGTGACGGTCGAACAATGACCGTTAAAGTCTTGTGGCGGTCTAAGGCTGGAGCGTTACAGACCTCGTGGTCTTTGTGAGCTTGCAATCTGAACCTCGGTCTTGAACATGTGTTCTGCACACACTTAGACAAGAAACAAGTTAGATCTGTTCTTAGGCTCAACCCCTTGCCTAAAGCAAGTTAGAGAACTACCATTTCTTGATATTTGGTCAAGGGGTGGAGCCTTATTAAATAGGCGGAAAATATAATGGAAATAATGCGATGCATGTGATGCACATGATGAAATTTTTGGGTTTGGATTTTTGCAAATATTTTTGGATTTTTGTGAGATTTTGAAAACATCTAATGATTTTTTGGATTTTGAAATATATGATTTTATTGAATTTTGAAATATATGATTTTTTTGGATTTTGAAATATATGATTTTTTTTGGATTTTTAAATATATGATTTTTTAGATTTTGAAATATATGATTTTTTTGGATTTTGAAATATATGATTTTTTTTGAATTTTGAAATATATGATTTTTTTGGATTTTGAAATATATGATTTTTTTGGATTTTGAAATATCAGTGACTCCCTAGGAACGTGGGTCCTCCCAATTCCGTTCAGAGTTTCCGAGGCTGGCATGCAATGGAGGTGACAACCCCTGGCCAGGGCCTAACTCGCATGACGATGTCTCTACCAAGGCCATACCCAGGGTACTTGTCTTAGTCCTGAAAAGGAAAATAGAATGCGGGGGTAAGCTTAGGCCAGATATAGAAGTTTTCAGGGCTTGAGTTCCTCTCCAGACACCCATTCAGAGACTCGATCTGTTGTGCCGGGGCTTTGCGTCCGTCATCGAACCTTTGTCCACTCTAGGCACGCATATGACCGAGCTCATACGTCCCGCGAGAAAATTATACTGCCACTCTTGCCATGCCTAGCTTTTCATTTTTTCTTTTTGGAGCTTTGGAATTACGATTGATGGACTTTCGAGATAGACTTTTACTTTTGTCAAGAAGATTGCTCCTTTGCTCTGCTTTATTTTTCTCTTTTCTTTTTCTTGTGGCGTTAGGTCATAACGGACTGCCCCTATTTGAGACCTCCTCTCGTCAGGGTGTCTAGATTGGTCGTTGCCTCCTTATTCATCTCTTGCCCCTGGATTCAGCCGAAGAAAGAAACGAACAGGGACTTTGACTTTCCCCCAAGCATGGCCAAGGAGAAACGGTGTCTACAGAGTGGGGAAACCCGACCAGGGACGTCGTGTAGTGTGTGATTGCCGCGCTCGGGGCCCTCTTTCACGTAAAGAAGGGAAGGGACACCTTACTACCGGGGTGGCACTGGTTTAGACTCTAAGGAAAGAAACGCTTAAGGTACAACCCATTCCAAGCGTGAGCGAGCTCCTCACCTTCTGCATTTACTAAGCGGTAAGCATTCTCTGGATAAGCTTCTTTGACAACGAACGGCCCTTCCTAGTTAGGTTGTAATTTAGACCTAGGACCTGCAGACCGTATGAATTTGCGTTTCAAAACCATATCACCTTTTTAAAATTTGCGCTCAATTACCTTCTTTTGAAAATAACGCGAAACTCTCTTTTGATAAACGGATACGTGATCGGCTGCATTCATCCTAATCTCGTCTAAGAGTTCCAGCTGGACGAGCAACGCCTCTCGACGTTCATCGAGATTAAGTTCCTTATCGAGCTGCACCCTCAGGGAAGGGATCAAGATCTCATATGGGAGCACCGCCTCCATCCCATAAGTGAGAGCATAGGGGGTCTACCCCGTAGAAGTACGGACAGAGGTACGGTAAGCCCATAGAGCTTCCACTAATCTTTCTGGCCAATCAGAAAACTTATGAGATTTGCATGTTTTCTTGATGATTTTGAGAAGGGTTTTGTTAGTGGCTTCGGCCTGGCCGTTGCCTTGTGGGTAATATGGAGATGAATGATGCAATGTAATATTGAACTTCTTACATAGGTCCTTGAGCTCTTGAGAAACGAACTGGGGTCCGTTGTCGGTGACGATGCTGCTTGGCACTCCGAACCGCGAGATGATGTTCTTCATGATGAATCGGCACACGATTGTAGCTTTAATCTCTGCGTACGCTTCGGCTTCAGCCCACTGGGTGAAGTACTCAGTGGCAGTAAGGATGAAGGATTTTTGCTTGATCTGAGAGTTGGGATCACCGAGCGGGCCGACAACGTCAAACGCCCACATGGAGAATGGCCAAGGAGCAGAAAGAGGATGGAGAGATGAAGCTGGAGCGTGAATCTTCTCAGCATGGAGTTAGCATTTAAGACACCTCCAGACATAGAGGGAGAAATCTTCCTCTAGAGTGGGCCAATAGTAGCCCTGCCTAAGGATCTTCTTCGCTAGAGCCTCGCCATTAACATGACCTCCACACTCACTAGAATGGGCTACTTCGGCCACCTTCCAAGCTTCATCATCATCCAAACATCTCATGAGCATCCCATTAGTAGCGCGCATGTATAGTTCTCCAGCAACGATGGTATACCTTGAGGCGGCTCTTCTTATTGACTTGCGCTGCTCGGCATTTGCCCCTCTGGGAACGATCCATCCTTGCAAAACAACTCGATTTCATGATACCAGGGCCACTCTTCTTCCTCCAGGATCTCTTTTAATTCCATCAAGGATACTTCCTTCAACTCTTCCTTCTCAGCCCTCACCTCTACAGTCTTCCTAAGGTTTCATACCAAGGATCCTGAAGAGAGGGTGCGTCCAGTCTCTGAACGACGATAGTCTCAGTACTCCGACTGAGAGGGAAAGATAGAGAGGAAGCGAGGGATGCTAAAGCATCGGCTAGAATATTCTACGATCGGGGAGTGTGAATATAGATCAGCTTGCGGAATTGCCTAGCAAGGAGCGTGACCAAATCTTGATATTGTTTGAGCTTAAGGTCACGGGTGCGGTAAGTGGACATAACTTGCCGCAGGACGAGCTGAGAGTCCCCTATGATACTCAAGTAACGCGCGCCTAGAAGGTAGGCATGCTTCAATCTAGCTAGGAGAGCCTCATACTTGGCGATGTTGTTGGTAGTAGTAAATCGAAGTTGATAAGCAAATGGAATCGTCACTCCTTCTGGAGTGAGCAGAACAGCACCTATCCCTTGGCCTTGGGAATTGAGCGCACCATCAAAGTGCAGAGGCCAGAAGGGATGATGAGTCAGGACAGAGAGATACTCATCAGGGAAATCATCCTGAATAGAATCTGTGCACGGAATGGGAAGATGGGCAAGATGCTCAGCGATGGCGTATCCTTTGACTACCTTCTGAACAACGATCGTGATATCGAACTGAGAAAGGAAGCTATGCCAGTGAGCTAACCTACTAGAAAGGACAGACTTTTCTAAGAGATAGCGAATCGGGTCCATTCTAGAGATCAACCTAACTGGGTGGGCTAGGAAGTAGTGTTTGAGCTTCTGAGCTACCCACACTAAGGCGGCACAAGTCTTCTCCATAGCGGTATATTTAGCCTCAGCTGGGTTGAACAACCTAGAGAGGTAATAAGCTGCCCGCTCTTTCCCTTCATCATCTACTTGTGCTAAAACCGCCCCTAGGGAGTCCTCAATGACCGAGATGTATAGAATTAGGGGTTTCCCAGGGACAGGAGGTTGCAAAACCAGGGGATTGGATAAATATTCCTTTAGGTCCTCATAGGCCTTTTGACAATCTTGATTTCATTCAAATTTGACTCCCGCCTTCAGTAGTTCATAAAACGGGCGACACCTCTGAGAATGTTGGGATATGAATCTTCTGATGAATTGCAATCTACCAATCAATCCTTGAAGTTCAGTAATATTCTTTGGCGGAGGCATGTTCATGACGGCCTTTGCTTTATTAGGATCAATCTGGATCCCCCGTTTGCTAAGTATAAAGCCTAGCAGCTTCCCTGAAGAGACTCCGAAAACACACTTCTTCAGATTCATTTTGAGCTTGTACTCCCTAGCTCTCTGCAGCACCTTAGCTAGAATAGAGGGGTGTTCCTCTTTAGTTCTTGACTTCACCAAGATATCATCCACGTAAGCTTTCATATAGATATGCATCATGTCGTGGAAGATGGCCATCATCGCCCTTTGATAAGTGGCACCTGCGTTCTTCAGACCGAACGGCATAACCACATAGCAATACGTGCCCCAGGACGTGGTGAAGGAGGTTTTCTCTTGATCTTCAAGAGCGAGAAAGATTTGATTGTAGCCTGAGTAACCATCCATGAATGATAAAGCTTCGTATCCGGCAGTGTTATCGACCAAGACGTCTATGTGAGGCAGCGGGAAATCATCTTTGGGACATGCTTTATTAAGATCCCTAAAATCAATGCAAATACGCACTTTTCCATCCTTCTTGATAATAGGGACTATGTTCGCCACCCACTGAGGATACAGGACAACTCTAATGAATCTGGCCTTGTATAACTTATCAACTTCTTCTTTAATCTTTAAGGTCATGTGGGGGTGAAATCTTCTTGACCTTTGTTTTAAGGGTGTTGCCCCTGTTTTAAGTACGAGTCAGTGTTCCACTAAAGCGGGGTCAAGATCCGGCATGTCCTCATAAGACTAGGCGAAAGAATCACTATACTCCCTCAGAACCTTGATTAGATCTTCTTCTACTTGCAGAGGGAGATTAGCGGCAATAATAATGGGCCTTGGGTCTTCTTCAGTTCCCAAATTTATTTCCTTTGTAGGTTCATCCACTGCCAATTATGGCTCGTCGAATCTCTTTAACCCTTGCGCATACAGATCAGCAGTGTCATCTACGTTGATGTCCTCATTATCAATCGGGTCTTTTTCATCCAAGACTTCATATACACCCAATCCGTCATCCTCCACACCCCTTCTATTTCCTCTTCATCTTCTATCATGATCGTCGTAGCGACAAACTCTAGACACTTCAAAAGAGCATGACATCGCTGAGCTAGATCCTGTAAGAATCTATCAGGATTGGATTTGGAATGATGCGCAAGCGGGCGCGGCTCAAGCTCGAAATGATTGGACGACCTAGAAGAGGACCCTACTTCTCTAGTTCTAATCGACCCTACTTCCCTAGACTTGACGGACCCTACGCCTAACCTAGGAGAAAGGAAATTTAGTGGAAAGGAAGGAGCATGGGACTCGTGCCCCTGGGAGGAGGATGGAGACAAGGTAGCATAATTTTCCATTGAAATCTCTGTTTCAAACTTGACATTTTTTTTTGGAGATCTGTGGAGATCACATAGTAGGATGGAGGAGATGGTGAAGGAGGGAGTGCGAGAAGAGAGGAATGGAGAAGATTGAGGGGAGAATCAGACGAGGAAAAGATAGAAGATGAGGAATTAAGAGGTGGGGAATGCCCACTTATTGAGAATTCCGTCGGCAGGTCGTACCGGAACGGAGATATTGGACAAAGTGGATCAATCACAATTGAAGGAGAATGGGGAATAAAGTCCAGCATATGGAACAATGCGCGCAGGCGGGAAGGAGATAAAGAAATAACAATTGGAGAGCTTACTGTTTCCCGTGGACAGCATGCTGGCTACGGCTTCCACTGAACAAGTCGTACCTCCTGACTCTTCTTCTGACCACAATGATCTGGCTCGCTAAACACTCTGGCAAATGACAGACTTTAATATGGCATATCATCAATAGGCCCCTTTGGCAGCAGAGGCGGACTGTCAACTGTGCAGGCTGTATCTTCCATCTCTGACTGTGCTGACTGTGGATTTAGTGTGCCCGGCTGAAGAGGGCCCTTAACAAAGTGTTGGCGATAGTCCCAAGTAAGTGGGCCTGAATCGCCCATTATTGAGAGTGCAGACTCTCGGTAGCTGAGACCTCTCCTGCCCATTTTTCTTCCTTTGGGAATGGGCTTAGTCTGCCCTTGTAATTGCGCGTCGAGGCCTCTCCCCGGTTGATAACCCAGCTTCAATATGATATCCCAGCCCTTGGAATCTCGAATCTGGGATTTTACTTTGATATTGACGGGTGTAGCGGCGGGCTTGCGTGCTGCATAAGCCCAAGGAAGGTCCAGATCCAGCACAAAGATAACGAGCCGACTACTAGGCCATAGTGTGATGACCCGGATCCCGGATACCAGATATATCCGGTAGGACTACCGAATACACCTGATACCACCCGGAACCCGCGAGGCCTCCCAAGAGCGGTAAAGCTCCGAAGGGAAAAAGGATTGTCGTGTAATACATTGAAGTCACAGAGATAGTATAGTAAGCAATTAAATTTCATTAGATCGGTTTGCTAAAGCAGCAGAAATAAAATTACTTTTTATTAACAATTCAATTTAACAATTACATCAGAGTCTAGTCCAGAAAATTAAAGACAAGTACAAGCCACAGGGAAAGAACGTACGCTGAGGTCGGGGGAAACCTGACGCAGGTACAGCTGGCAGCTACGAACGCGCCACGCCAGGAACCATGAACAGGGGCGACACCACCCACCTGAAAAGTAGGGGTGAGTCTCCAAACAGAGGCTCAGTAGGGGTCATGAGGATCCCCACTGAAAAGTAGGGGTGAGTCTCCAAACAGAAAGCAACAGTAGTAGCAAAGCAGGAAAAGCTACACTACCAAGCTGTAAAAAGAATGGGAATAGCAGAAGTAGGGAATAGGCTAAAAGCAAGGGAAGCTAAAAGAAAAGGGAAAAAGTCGTACGGAATAGGCGCGGCAGCTGAACCAACCTCAGCTCCCCAAACTACTCCAAGCAGCGATAGAAGGGCGGCTCTGATCTGAAAAAGTTAGGAGTTACCGATCTACCGACACGAAGCCAGGCCTAAGACGAAGACATGTAAGGACAGACAAAAGTCTAGAAAAGACCAAGACAGACGACGGACAGACCCGACGGCACACACGACTAGAACGTCATGCACACAACACAACACTGACCTCGAATAGGGCCACGAGAGGGCTAACCCAGAAAGGTCACGACGCGCAAGAAACGCGAAGAACACGAAGAGTCACGTGTCACGTGAGGGAAGCACCTCCTCACTAGAAGAACAGCCAGCTGCGTCCACTGACGTCTTATGCTGTGCCGCAACACACTCCACAAGTGTCTCGACTACCCACCGAGCGCGACCAACATGGGCACGGTCAAGTCGCAGATCCACGCGGAACCACTATACAAGCACTAGTCAGGGTCACGCCCGTCGGCGTCAGTCCAAAGCCTCTGACCACGTGTGCACACACTGACTCTTGCTGGAGAGCCAGGCATCTAGCTAGTTTTACCCACCCAGCAGGATGCCACTGTACAGCGGGAGCCCACGAAAACTAGCTTACAAACCATATAACGGGAACACCCCTCCGCCATTCCAGGCGGTTCGACAACTCAAGGCCTTAGGGCTACAGCAATTGGAGGCTCACTAGACACACAGACTCTGAAACAAGAGTGATGTAGTACAAATAGGCAAAGAAGCACTATCGCACGTACTACGAAGCACCAAGGTAGCAAGACAACTGCCAACAGACTCAGGATAAGGCGACTAGACCTACTACGTAACGATCCTTGAGTCGGACAACCCAAAGGCAAGATCGTCACTGACAGCGGAGCAAGCCGCCAATCGGTCTAATCCTAAGCCACGCGAAACGACACTCCGCAGAAAATGACTCACGGAGACCTGAGGGAACACCGAGGACCCTCAAACACACCTGGACATACAGATCGAGGTAGGATGATACCTTGAAGCATCCAGAACCATGTCTCGAACTGGACAAAACCGTCGAGACACATAAGGCTACCTGTCAACCACTGGGTGACCCCGGGTTGACCGGAACCAGGCAAAGACACACAAGCACCAACCCTCTTGGCCACCTCTTAACACGGTTACAGCCCTCACAGGACATCGGATGATGTCCGCGTGACAATGGCAAACCCCAAGGTCAAGCCAAGATACCGGAAACCAAACCATCGGTAAACCACTCTCTGGGCCTAGGCTATCCATCACTCGGCCGCTAGGTCAACCAAGCAGTCAAGGAGGACTCCCCATGCAACCAGAGGCAAAGACACTGGCGGTCCTAGTTAAGTCACTCGGAGAAACTATAGCAGTCGAGGAATAGACCGCACATAATTCACCCGAACCGACCGATCCAAGGAACCACCGGACAGACAAACCAACATTAGCAGTCCATGATAGGACCACTAGAAACATCGTCCTAACCCACGTAGGCGACCGACACGAAACAGACAGGACATACGGAGACTTGGGAGAACTCTGACATCCTCAAGGCACCTGGACACGCAAATTGAGGCCAAATCGTACCTCTAGGTGTCCAGAACCACGCCTCGAGCGGGACAGATCCATCGAGACACAGGCAAGGTCGCATGTCGACCATTGGATCACACTGGGTTGACCAGACCAGAGCAACGACTCTAACACGAGGATGGACCGCTCAACAGGATGGACGGTCCGAAACTGACCACAAAAAGGAGGATGGACGGTTCGGAAGCATCCACACAAAGGGTTGAACGGTCAGAGACTAGCCGCACAACACCAACCACCAACAAAGATGGACGGTCACAAAGAGACCACCCAACCAGAAAGACGGCCCGGACTGGACCGCACAACGGCATAACAGCCTAAAACGGGAAACACACGTGCGGTTCACCCCTAGCCGCGCGGGGGAACAGACGGCTAGGTCCTCACCGCACCAGGGCTTGTGCGGTCAACTTCAGGCCGCACAACAGCTACCGACACCAAGGATGTACAGTTAGATACTAGCCGTACAAAGGGACAGGCGGCTAGACCCCAGCCGCACAGCCCAACAACGGTCCAAACCGAAGGGGAAAAACGGTTCAGCCCTGGCCGCACCTAAGTTATACGGTCTTACGATAGACCGCACAAGCCTCGCTGCGTGCCAAGCCAAACAGAGTGCGCCAAGCAGATGAACGGTTAAGACAGGGCCACCCATGGGGATAGACGGTCCTAGTCCGACCGCTCAACTCTCACGGCGGGGAAACCATGGGTTCGGCCCAACGGAGGCCTTTCTATGCCCCATTCATCCCGAGACGATGGGAAAACAACCCTGGACCTGCTAGCAATCACATAGACTCCGTCCGGAGTCAAAACGATGCACAGATCGCAAGAAACAGGTGATTCTAACGAAATTACCCAAAAAGGGCTACCGAGCTTCCCGGAGCTCTAGCGGTCAAACGGGACCACCAAACGAGACAAAATCAGTGACTATAGAACGTTGACGTCCCAGAGAGTCCATTGACAGTAACTGATATGAAAATGGTTGCCGTTTTTCGACGAACCCTACAAAACCCGAAAATCACGGTTTAGGCTAAACGAGCCCAAACTCAGCCGTTTCAGCACTGAACGATGTGCAATGGTAGGGAAAGCGTGCAGGAGGAAGTGAAGATTTGTCACCCTACCTCCACCGTAGAAATCGTGCCCCGAAGGGACTAAACCGCGCCAAAAACCACGCCGCGAGCTCAAACACCGGCTTTGAATCCACCGTTCACGATCGCGCCAAAACCATTCCATCATCACCCCGTCGCGTACCCAGCCAGCTCCACAGCGTCCCCAGCACTCGCCCCTAGGTCCTCCGTCTGCATTCGGAGCCAAGGAGGTGAAACGGGAGAGAGAGAGGGTGGCGGCGAAATGAGAAGGAGGAGAGAGGAAAGGAAAACAAATAGGAAAAGAAATTAGGAATTTTCCTAATTTCTGAAAAATCCGATTTTTGGCCCTATCTCAGAAAAACACGTAAAAATAGTCAAAACGACCGGCTCGGAGAGTACATCGTCACTGCAGCATCCTCGAGTCGATGAACTGACAAATAAACTCACCGTAGGGTTCCGTAACTAGTACGAGAGAAAAACCCACACGGATCGCGAAACTCAACTCGGAAGCCACTAAAGCAAACCGAAACTCACCGAAACAGATCCGAAAGATCCAATAAAGATCCAACAAGACCCATTAAGGATCCAACGAAGATCTGAGACATTACATCCTCCCCTCCTTTAAGAAATTTCATCCTCAAAATTTAAGGACTAACAAGGGTAAGCAGGGAAGAACAACCCAACATACGACAACACAATCTCGAGAAACACAGCTTAGAGGGACACTGTCAGACTATAATCACAAGTGTTGTCCCCGGTAGATGGCAATCAAGAGGGGAGGGGTGAATTGATTGGCAATAAAAATTTTAACAACCAACTTTTACAGAAGATGAAATGGAAGGATAATGAATGAAGCACACTCTTCTCACCCGATGATGAAAACACACGAACATCGGAGATGTAATGAGATCTGAAAGGACGAGATATGAATGACACTCAACTCGACTAGAAGCCCACTCATGTAATAACGTAGAAGCAAACCATGATGAACAATAGAATTTAAGGTGGTTTAGGTTCACAACAGTGACCCCTACGTCCACCCCTCACAACGTGAGGAAAGCTTCCACTAAAGAGTGAAAACCCACACACACACACACACGCTGTGAAATACACAGCCACACACACGCGTGCGCTGCGACCAGCAAATGCACACACACACACAGAGTGTTTCGTTCAAGATAGATGTTCAGATACACAATGATTCTTCAGACTAGAAATAGAATGAACAGGATAAATGGAATAAGGATCTTGAAGTCGCCAGAAATCCCCCTTCAAATGATGTTCCAGCTGTGGTTCTTCATAGCTTAGTTGATGAGGTAGGATGAGGACAGATCTTCATGAAGAACCCCGGATGTTGATGTGCAGCTCGAGATCCAAGTTGCCCGGCTTCAAATAAGGAAGGAGAGCTTCGGTTCATGCCCAGGATGCATCTGATCAGCACGGGGATCGACCCATTTTCGAAGAGGATGGCTTCTATTTGCACATGGAAGGGCTCCCACGAGCTTTCTTCTTCCTACAAGACAAAAACATGATAAGGTCGAATGTTCTCTTCTTTTCTTCTGCCTTTTGGGACGCCCTAATCATTGTTATTTATAGTCCCAAGGAGAGGGGACACGTGTGACAAGATGGAACCTCGGATCTCCCAACATTAGGGCAAAATGAGGAATAAAAATGGCGGCCGCGAAACGAACCGGACTGCCGATCCATAACACTAGGGGTCGACCCATTGGGTCGACCCACGACGCACGGGTTAAAAGCCCGACAAGAGTGTTTTTCCAGGGGTCGACCCATGGGGTGGACCCATAGCGCATTCTTTCCAAAAACCAAAAACTGTAAGTTACCCGAGAGTTTCGGGTGCCAAAAAGGGTCGACCCATTGGGTCGACCCACACACGTTATGCACAAAACTGAAAACCTGTGGGTTCGGGACCGCCTAGGGGTCGACCCATGGGGTCGACCCACGTACTACTTCTCAACAAAAAGAAAGAATAGAGCTAACAGCCACCAAGGGGTCGACCCTTGGGGTCCACCCCATCAAAATAAACATGTTATTGAATTCCATGAGCTGGATATGAACACGGATCAATCCATGACAACTAATGAAGAAAATTAACTAAGCAAGGGTTAAGTTTTTGTGTGGATCTCACCAATCATTCTTCAATTGTTTTAGGATGTTAACTTCATTCCAGATTTCTGTAAGAACACAAAATTGGAGTTAGATTAAAACTTTGACAAACATGACTCAAAGCACTTACTCAAGATAGATGATCTTGATCCTGCAAGTATATCACATCTGGCAACATTAGTAATTCATGAACCAAGAGAAAAAAGGTGATATATAGTAAAGCATTTCAAAATGAGTTTGACTAAATTTATTCACCCATCAAAAGTTCTAGTCTAATATAGTGTTTGGTCATCATCAAAAATCAACAATTAGAATATTCACATAGGGGGTTCAACAATCTCCCCCTTTTTGATGATGACAAAATACTATGCTAGAGTTTAGGATTGACAAGAAAACAGTTATATACATAATTTCTGAATCAACACCTCAACAGAAATTTAACACTAAAACCTCCATATGTATATCCAAATGAGCTCAAAAGGAGTTAACAAGCTGAATGAAATCAAGGCCACAAACCAAATGAGGGAGAACCCAATCATTGCATCAAACCGCGACCACAATGTTGAAACACATTCTTTCCATGCACCAAGCTGAACCATTTAGGAAGCATCATTCCTTAAAACACAGGGCCTCATTCAAGCAATGTGAGATTGACCAGTCAAAAGCATCATCCATTGTTAACAAGCCAACAACAGAGTTTTTAAGACTTACAAAGCCTGGGTTCATGAGTTACAAAAATGCATACATGTGCAATGCCATGAGATGCAACAGTTCTAACTAAACATTTCTAACTGACAGACTAATGAAAGTAAACATGCAAGCAAGCACACACCACACATACTATAACATAATAGTTAACCAAGCACACACATATATCTGAATTTCTCCCCCTTTGGCATCATCAAAAAGGAGAGGGAGAACATGTTAATAACTGTGCAATATCATAGGAGCTTCATAACCTAGTCCGAGGGTGGTGAGGGTGGAGCATGTGACCTTCTAAGTAAAGTCATAATTTCTTCAAACATCCTGGTTTGGGCGTCCAGAGCAGTAGTGTTTGCATCAAGAAAGGAGGTGACCCTTTGGAAAGACTGAGTGTGGGCAACATGGGAAATCCTCAAGTCAGTTACTTCATTGATAAGGGCATCCATTCTCTCCCCATACTTGTCTAGTCGGCTATCTATTGAATCCAATCTTTCAGTGATCAACTTAGGAAACCCATCAGGCAGTGCTTCATCAGGAAGTTCTAGTTGTAGAGGTTGATCTGCTTCATCTTCTTCACTATCCTCTTCTTCTTCTGAGTTGACTTGTTGTTGAACTTGACCAGATTTGATCTTACGAACCAGTACACCATCTATTAATTCATAATGCATATTCTTGCAAATTGTGGGGATGGAGTAAATGTCATTCTCACGAATTGTGTGATATCTTTCTTTGGACAAATTAATACCAGCTGATTCAAAGAGTGTTGTCAAAGCTACTGCATATGGTAGAGTGCGGTTTGTATGCTACATGCATGCCGATATGTGAAGCAATATAGTAGCAGGGAAATTGATTGGGAGACCCTTCATAAGACAGAAAAATAGGAACATGTGGATTTCAGTTACTTTGTCTCTTCCACCACCCTTTGGTATAATAATGGTCGTCATCATGTGGTGTAGAATGCGCTGCATGGAGGGAAAACGGTTTGCATTCAGGCCGGCGACGGACCTGTCTCCTATTTCCTCAGAGGTCATCATTTGATAGACCTCTTCTTCATCAAAATCAAGATCACCAAATGTGTAACCTTCATGATATGGTAGACCAAGAGCTCTACCCACAAATTCAGGAGTCAAGGTGATCACTTCACCATTTACAGCAGTAAACTGCTTGTTTGTCTTGATTGACATATTGCCATAAAACTGAATCACCAGCTTGTAATAGACCCGACGGTGTGCAGACATGAAATGATCAAGATTAGGTTGACTACAAATGATATCCACTAAGCCTGGCAGGTATTCAACCAAGTTCATAAAATCTACTGCATGAGAGCGGAGGATATTTCTGTGAGCAGCTTTGTTACCGGAGGCCAAGGCTTGTGATTTCATTGCTTCTAGCTCTTTATCCTTGGATCGTATCTCTCTTGCGCGGCTGGAACTCTCTCGCTGAAGAGCAGATCGGCTGGATTCCTCCCCCTGACGAGAAGGCCGCCTTTTGGGTGCCATCTGAATCACCAGACATATTAGAAACTCTAGAGGCTTTCTAGATCGTGTTGGTTCGAGAAGAGGAGCCCCTCACGCAGAAATAGTGACTCTCCAAATACCATGGCCTTACCTCAGTGGATCTGGGAGGAAGATGGATGCTTGCGGACGCAGCCAAGAAGGAACCCGCGAGTAGCCACCGGTTAGATCTCGCCTTTAGGGCTGGAGCGGCTTTGGGTTGCAAGAGAGGGTTTCAAGGCTTCCAAGAGGTGGTGGCTGGTCGATCTAGGGAGCTGGGGCAGTATTATAGTGTTAGGGTTGAAGAAGAGGGCGTTCACGCCCTTTCCGAAACGGGACGGTTCGCGTTTTACCGCGACCGCCCGTAATGGGTCGACCCGATGGGTCGACCCACGGGTAGCCCGAGCCCCGGTTTAGAGCGAATTGACAGGGGTCGACCCCATGGGTCGACCCATCCCCTGTTTTGATGGAGATTTCCTTTTAAAATGAAGACATGGAGTACCAAGGAGGATAGGCTCAATTCCCCACTGATTAAAAGATATGAAGGTCAAGAAAATAAGATATATTTGAGGTTTGAATCAATTGGGGAGGATGTTTCAAGGAAGCGATAGATTCCCTTAGAAGTTTATTTACCAAACTCTCCATAGTTCAGATTTCGATTGATCAGCTCCACAGAGATGCACTTGTTTAACCAAAAAAAAATTGTGTGGCCATAGAAGAGTGCAAAGAAAGGGTTCATACATATTTAATAGAAGAAATGCAATTCATACAAAGGTGGAGATTTCACACAATTCAATTTATTTGCAATTCAAGCAAAATGGTGCATATGCATGAAGAAGGAGACCCATCGAATGCAACTATATGAAAGACACAAATGCATGATATGCATGCTAGCAACACTAAGTATGATGCAAAATGCAGAACCTCAAGAATCCGACTCCTCTATTCCACAAACCCCTAACTCTCTCCTGAAAGATGTAAATTTTTCTTCATTTAGTGGTTTGGTAAATATGTCGGCAATTTGATTATGTGTTTCAATGAAGTTTATTTCAACATCACCCTTACTAACATGATCACGAATGAAATGATGCCTAATTTCGATATGCTTCGTTCTAGAGTGATGAACCGGATTTTTTGACAAGTTTATAGCAGAGGTGTTATCGCACAAAATTAAGGTGTTTTTGAAGGAGATGCTGTAGTCAATCAATTGTTGTTGGATCCAAAGCACCTGGGCAATGCAACTACCAAGAGCCACATATTCGGCTTCGGCGGTTGACAAGGCCACTGAATTTTGTTTCTTGGAGGCCCATGAGACCATGCATCCCCCAAGGAACTGGCAATACCCACTGGTGCTCTTTCGATCCACTTTACAACCCGCATAATCGGCGTCAGAATAAGCAATCAGTTCAAAGCTCGAATTACGCGGAAACCATAAGTCCAAATGTACTGAACCAGCAATATATCTAAAAATACGTTTCACGGCCGACATGTGTGTTTCTTTCGGATCGGACTGAAATCTCGCACACAAGCAAACTGCAAACTGAATGTCGGGCCGGCTGGCAGTTAAATACAACAGCGATCCTATCATGCTTCTAAAGAGCTTTTGATCCACGGATTTACCTTTTTCATCTTGATCGAGTTTGATTGAGGTTGACATGGGTGTGGGTTGAGGTTTCACCTTGCTGAAATTGTACTTTGTGAGTAAGTCTCGAGCATACTTCCTTTGGCATATGAAGATACCATCCACCATTTGTTTGACCTGCAAGCCCAAGAAGAAGGTCAATTCTCCCATCATACTCATTTCAAACTCACCTTGCATAAGTTTGGCAAACATTTCACTCAAGGTGACGTCAGTAGAACCAAAAATTATGTCATCGACATATACTTGAACAATTAAAACTTTCTTACCATTTACTTTGGTAAACAAGGTTTGATCAATGTTACCACGTTTGAACCCATTGTCGACAAGGAAAGAACTCAGCCTCTCGTACCAAGCGCGGGGAGCTTGTTTCAACCCGTAAAGCGCCTTGTCTAATTTGTAAACATAATCTGGATAATCGTGATCTTCAAATCCTGGAGGCTGCTCTACATACACGTCCTCCTGTATGAAGCCATTCAAAAATGCACTTTTCACATCCATTTGAAAAGGTTTAATATCATGATGGCATGCAAATGCTAAAAGAATTCTTACAGCCTCAAGTCTTGCCACAGGGGCAAAAGACTCATCAAAGTCAATTCCTATCTCTTGGCTATAGCCTTTGGCTACAAGCCTGGCCTTATTCCTAATTACCACTCCTTGATCATTTAACTTGTTTCGGAAAATCCATTTGGATCCGATCACGGAGTGGCTTTTAGGACGTGGCACAAGGAACCACACTTTGTTCCTTTGGAACTGGTGTAGTTCATCCTGCATGGCTAAGATCCAGGAATTATCCTTTAAGGCTTCATCAAGAGAGTGTGGTTCAAATTGAGAGAACAATGCTAGATAATCCAAATTGTCAACTTCCCTTGATGAAGATCGAGTTTTCACTCTATCTTCTACATTACCAATCACATTCTCGGAAGGATGGCTTTTGTGGAAAATCCATTGTCGAGGAAGCTGCTGTCCTTGTTGATTTTCATCATCCTTGCTTTCCGATCCTTCTCCTAGAGTTGCTTGACCTTGTGCCACCTTTGGTGGAATCTCTTCACTGGTTTCTTCTTCTTCATCCTGCAATTTTGAGCTTTTATCAACATTCTCATTCCATGATTCATCTATAATAACATGAGGGCTCTCCTCTACAACAAGAGTTCTCAGGTTATAAACCCGATATGCTCTAGAAGTAAGAGAGTACCCAAGAAAGATTCCGCGATCGCTTTTTGCATCGAATTTGCCCAAATCAGATTTTCCATTATTAAGAATATAGCAAATTGATCCAAATGGTTTCAAGTGAGAGATATTTGGCTTCTTACCTTTAAAGAGTTCATATGGGGTTTTTCTCAAGATTGGTCTTACCATAGCTTGGTTTATGATGTAGCATGCCGTGCTAACGGCTTCCGCCCAAAAGTACCTAGGAAGGTTGTTCTCGCTTAGCATTGTCCGAGCCATCTCAATAAGGGTTCTGTTCTTTCTCTCCACGATGCCATTTTGTTCTGGAGTTCTTGGTGCTGAAAATGTATGCGAGTATCCGTGCTCCCTACAAAATTCATCAAAATCAGTGTTCTCGAACTCCTTACCATGATCACTTTGAATTCTCTTGATGGAACATCCCTTCTCAATCTCCACTTTCCTGCAAAAACCTTCAAACTCCTTCAAAGCATCATTTTTATGTGACAAAAAGCATACCCAACAAAATCGTGAGAAGTCGTCTACAATGACAAAGCCATATAACTTACCACCTAGACTGTGAGTTCTACTAGGACCAAACAAATCAATATGAAGAACTTCAAGAGGCCTAGTGGTAGTCACATCATTCTTGCTTTTGAAAGAGGCTCTTGTTTGCTTACCTTTGCTGCATGCCTCACACACTTTGTCAGGTTCGAACTTCAGCTTTGACATCCCAACAACTAAATCATTTCTGGACAACTTTGAAAGAACGTTAAAACTGGCATGCCCAAGACGGCGATGCCACAACCAAGCATTGTCAGAGTTATTTGCAACTAAGCAAAGATTATTGTGTGATGTGTCATCTAAGTCTATCATATATACATTATTTTGTCTAACGCCTATGAACATTATTTCGTGTGTGGTTTTATTTACAACAGTGCAGTGCGTGGAGTCAAAAATCACATTGCACCCTTTATCGCAAAGTTGACTAATACTAAGTAAGTTATGATTGAGACCTTTAACCAACAAAACATTTTCCACACTATGAGGAGATCCCTTACCAATCTTACCTTCTCCAACGATTTTTCCTTTGTCCTTGCCCCCGAAGGCAACAAGTCCACCATCCTTTTCCATGAGGTCTGCAAAGATTTCTTTGTTTCCGGACATGTGTTGCGAGCATCCGCTATCGAGGTACCATTTGTTTCTTTGAGCCTTCATGCAGACCTACATATCATCAAAACAAGAAGACTTCTATGATTTTGGTACCCAAGCTTGCTTGGGTCCATATCGGTTAGAAGCTCTTGATCTATTCAACCACATTGATTTTCTTGCAAATTGTTTCTCATCAGCCAACATTAACCTACATGTATACATGGTGTGACCATATATTCCACAGTAGAAACATGAAACAACCTTTTTGTTATGATTTCTTTTCTTGTAATCATTCACGAATGGTTTGTGAGCCGGAATGTATTTCTCACTCTTTTTATGTGAAGAACATGATGAAGATGATGCATTAGCATTCACAAAGGAAGTTTGAGTTTTGTTTACAAAAGCTTTCTGGTTGCATGGCTCATAGCCTAGTCCTTCCTTTCTAAAGTTCACTCTCATTCCTAGCATAGTGTCTAGATTTTGCTTCCCTTTGACAAATCTGGCTAGTGAATCTTTCAGATCTTTCACCTCATCCATTAAAACCCCTTTTTCTTCTTCAAGTTCCATTTTATCCTTTTCCAGGGCTTGGACTTTTGCATTCACTTCTTCAATGGCATTCATGGATTTTTCATCATTATGTTGTTCTTCTTTTAAACATGTTAGTTCTTCTTCAAACAAAATGACTTTGGAAATGAGCATTTCATTGTCGTAAGATAGTGTTTCAAGCTTGGATGATAATTCAGCACATTTCAGACATGGAGATTCATTCGACATGCTTTGGTCAATCTTTTTCTTTAACATTCTGATTTCAGACTTTAACTTTTTGCATTTGTCATACAAGGCTTCATAAGCAATTTCCCATTGCTCACATGAGAGATCATCAGTTTCAGAATGTACCTCATTGGAGTCTTCATCATCCGCCATTAGACACAATGTTTGGACAAGCTCGTCCAATTCATCTTCCGATTTGTCTTCGGTGTCATCCTCATCGCTCCACGTTGCCACCATTGCCTTAGGCTTCTTGAACTTCCCTTTCTTGAGTTTTTTCTGAAGTTCGGGACACTCTCCACGCATCTGCCCTGGTTTTTTACATTCATAGCAAATAATCTCTTCTTTCTTGCTGCTTTCTCCCTTCCTTGGAATCATTTTCCTTGGCCCTCTTCTGAATGGAGCTCCTGCTCTTCTGGACCTTCTAATGAATTTTCTGGCCCTTTGTGTTATCATGGCCACCAGCTCTTCATCCTCACTGTTTGAACCAGATCCATCTTCAGTGTCATCCGAACTTTGGAGATTGGTCTTCAAGGCCATGCTTGAGATCGGCTTCTTTTTCTTGACATCTTCCTCATTCCTTTTTATGTTCAGCTCATAGGTCATTAATGACCCAATTAGCTCATCAAGCGTCAGAGTAGTAAGGTTCTTTAAGTCTTCAATGACCGTGGCCTTAGTATGCCACTGTGATGAGAGGGACCTTAATACCTTCCTCACAAGATCTTGGTTGGAGTATTCCTTCCCAAGTGCCTTCAGCCCGTTGGTGATCTCCAACAATCTAGCAAACATTTCTGAAATGTTTTCATCCGGCTTCATCATGAATAATTCATAGTCCCGGATGAGCAAATTCGCTTTAGTCTCCTTCACTTCTGATGTTCCTTCATACATTAAACGAAGTTTGTTCCACATCTCTTGCGCGGAAGCACACATCGAAATTCGTGAGTACTCGTTTGGATGAATTGCACATTGAATTATATTCATGGCTTTGAAATTAGTTATGCACTTCTTGATATGATCTTCTCCCCACTCTTCCTCTTTGGGAGGCAATTTATATGGACCATTACTGATTACATGCCAAATTTCAAATTCTTGAGCCCTCAGGAATACATACATCCGATTCTTCCAATATGAATAATTTGACCCATCGAAGAACGGAGGTCTATGTATAGAGTGCCCTTCGGGCATCTGCCCCTTGTTTGCCATTTACTGGATCTTACTCTAAGATCGTGAGATCAGTAAAAATCAAAGATCGTGCTCTGATACCAATTGTTGTCCCCGGTAGATGGCAATCAAGAGGGGAGGGGTGAATTGATTGGCAATAAAAATTTTAACAACCAACTTTTACAGAAGATGAAATGGAAGGATAATGAATGAAGCACACTCTTCTCACCCGATGATGAAAACACACGAACAGCGGAGATGTAATGAGATCTGAAAGGACGAGATATGAATGACACTCAACTCGACTAGAAGCCCACTCGTGTAATAACGTAGAAGCAAACCATGATGAACAATAGAATTTAAGGTGGTTTGGGTTCACAACAGTGACCCCTACGTCCACCCCTCACAACGTGAGGAAAGCTTCCACTAAAGTGTGAAAACCCACACACACACACACACACTGTGAAACACACAGCCACACACATGCGTGCGCTGCAACCAGCAAACGCACACACACACACACAGAGTGTTTCGTTCAAGATAGATGTTCAGATACACAATGATTCTTCAGACTAGAAATAGAATGAACAGGATAGATGGAATAAGGATCTTGAAGTCGCCAGAAATCCCCCTTCAAATGATGTTCCAGCTGTGGTTCTTCATAGCTTGGTTGATGAGGTAGGATGAGGACAGATCTTCATGAAGAACCCCGGATGTTGATGTGCAGCTCGAGATCCAAGTTGCCCGGCTTCAAATAAGGAAGGAGAGCTTCGGTTCTTGCTCAGGATGCATCTGATCAGCACGGGGATCGACCCATTTTCGAAGAGGATGGCTTCTATTTGCGCATGGAAGGGCTCCCACGAGCTTTCTTCTTCCTACAAGACAAAAACACGATAAGGTTGAATGTTCTCTTCTTTTCTTCTGCCTTTTGGGACGCCCTAATCATTGTTATTTATAGTCCCAAGGAGAGGGGACACGTGTGACAAGATGGAACCTCGGATCTCCCAACATTAGGGCAAAACGAGGAATAAAAATGGCGGCCGTGAAACGGATCACGAACCGGACTGTCGGTCTGTAACACTAGGGGTCGACCCACGACGCACGGGTTAAAAGCCCGACAAGAGTGTTTTTCCAGGGGTCGACCCATAGCGCATTCTTTCCAAAAACCAAAAACTGTGAGTTACCCGAGAGTTTCGGGTGCCAAAAAGGGTCGACCCATTGGGTCGACCCACACACGTTATGCACAAAACTGAAAACCTGTGGGTTGGGGACCGCCTAGGGGTCGACCCATGGGGTCGACCCACGTACTACTTCTCAACAAAAAGAAAGAATAGAGCTAACAGCCACCAAGGGGTCGACCCTTGGGGTCCACCCCATCAAAATAAACATGTTATTGAATTCCATGAGCTGGATATGAACAAGGATCAATCCATGACAACTATTGAAGAAAATTAACTAAGCAAGGGTTAAGTTTTTGTGTGGATCTCACCAATCGTTCTTCAATTGTTTTAGGATGTTAACTTCATTCCAGATTTCTGTAAGAACACAAAATTGGAGTTAGATTAAACTTTGACAAACATGACTCAAAGCACTTACTCAAGATAGATGATCTTGATCCTACAAATATATCACATCTGGCAACATTAGTAATTCATGAACCAAGAGAAAAAAGGTGATATATAGTAAAGCATTTCAAAATGAGTTTGACTAAATTTATTCACCCATCAAAAGTTCTAGTCTAATATAGTGTTTGGTCATCATCAAAAACCAACAATTAGAATATTCACACAGCGGGTTCAACAACAAGTACACGCTCGGGAGTGAGCACGACGCAAGTGGACACAAGTCTGACACCTCCGACACAAGGCAACGTCGTTTACGTCTCACCAGAAATGGAGACACGACTAATGCCATAAGGAGAGATACCGGAGAAACAAAAATGCAAACGCAGCCAGCATCAGCTTACATAAGGAAACACAGTCCTCACAACTGATAGCTCGACCACATCATCGGCTCCAATGCCAAAGGTGGCAGGGAACACCCGGCACACAGGACGCCAACGACAACAGCACCGGACCACAAACATGGTCAAGTCAGTTCTCACTCAGATATTACCTCTGATCGAGTCGCATGCCAACTCTTATCGGGAAAAGAGAGTACGGCACCGCTAACTGACAAGACAATGGTCTAAGACAAAGACACAAAATCATAGAGAAACAGCAATAAAACGACAACAATAGCACTTGCAGGATTCCGGCTCCGTACTTGACACAGAACCACGGGAGACAACTGCAAGCAGGATCACATCAAGGCACAAGAACATCTGAACACATGACCACAAGGGACGGGTCACGCATCAGACTGCTCACCAAAAAAAGACCCACGATAATCTAGGGGAACGCACCTCAAGGACTGCGAACATGCCTCGAGAGCATAACACCCAAGAAAACACAACGACGACACGGTAACAGGTAACAACAACGTCAAGGCACAGGAAGCCAAGACAAAGTTACATCAAGAACAGCAAACCTCTCGACTGGCCAGAATCTTACCACCAACGATCCTGAGCCCGTGGGTAACCAACCCACACGCTTCAGCTGCACACTCACAAAATGCACACAGGCATCAGGGGATATCTCGGTATCCGCATCCCAGCATACGTACGGCGACATCGCAATTCATGAAAATCGCAATATAATACACGACGAGTACTGATCCCGCGAACAACCGATCACAAGAAGCCTCAGTGCAAAGAAGAGGAGTACCAGCTTCAGCACAAGGCCCAAGGAAAAGGAAAATCTCAGCTTACCTTCACGTCCTGCAAACGGTAAATGAGCCTTCACAATACATCGGCCGCTGGACACGGCACGACAAATACAGTACGCAACATCTCTTAACACCATGATGGAGTCCAAAGCCAAGCAACCATATAGCAAAGAGCAGATCAGGCTCAGAACAAAGCTGTCCACACTTAAGCAGACACAGGACAAAGGCATCACTAAGATAGCAATTCCAAGGAAAACCTTGAAAAGATTCCACCAGAAGGGACGAGAAGCAACAAGCTCAACTACGAAAGCTCACCAGGAAGAGAAAATCCTAGCTTGCCTGAGCAACTTCTCAAACACGGAATCTAATCAAGCACCTTAACAGAAGCGAGACACATCAGGAGCTGAACAGACTTAAGCCGGGACGACCAAAACAACGTGAGAACGTGTACGGTCATCAGACCAAGGCCAAAGGTCAACAGCAACCTGAACAACACACGAAGAAAACCTCGAACCACGTACTGTAGATTCAAGCCATCCGGCGTACACTGCCACGTACGACAAGATCAAGACAAACACCACGATAGAAAGAAGCGTCTCGTCACATGCTGACGGGAGCAAAAATCACCTTGCGTAGTGCCAGAATAGCACGCACAAGACCACATACGAAGAAAATAACACGACAAATCATCACAACACCTAAGCCAGCAAATGCCTGTACTGGACTTTAAGGACTCTAGATACTGCAATATCTCAGATTCCCATGTACTTCACACAACAACACTCTGATACCAACTGTGATGACCCGGATCCCGGATACCAGATATACCCGGTAGGACTACCGAATACACCTGATACTACCCGGAACCCGCGAGGCCTCCCAAGAGCGGTAAAGCTCTGAAGGGAAAAAGGATTGTCGTGTAGTACATTGAAGCCATAGAGATAGTACAGTAAGCAATTAAATTTCATTAGATAGTACAGATCGCCACGCCAGGAACCATGAACAGGGGTGACACCACCCACCTGAAAAGTAGGGGTGAGTCTCCAAACAGAGGCTCAGTAGGGGTCATGCGGATCCCCACTGGAAAGCGCACAGTACACAGAACAGAAAGCAACAGTAGTAGCAAAGCAGGAAAAGCTACACTACCAAGCTGTAAAAAGAACGGGAACAGCAGGAGTAGGGAACATGCTAAGAGCAAGGGAAGCTAAAAGAAAAGGGAAAAAGTCATACCGAACAGGTGCGACAGCTGAACCAACCTCAGCTCCCCAAACTACTCCAAGCAGCGACAGAAGGGCGGCTCTGATCTGACAAAGTCAGGAGTTACCGATCTACCGACACGAAGCCAGGCCTAAGACGAAGACCTGTAAGGACAGACAAAAGTCTAGAAAAGACCTAGACAGACGACGGACAGACCCGACGGCACACACGACTAGAACGTCGTGCACATAACACAACACTGACCTCGAATAGGGCCACGAGAGGTCTAACCCAAAAAGGTCACGACGCGCAAGAAACGTGAAGAACACAAAGAGTCACGTGTCACGTGAGGGAAGCACCTCCTCACTAGAAGAACTGCCAGCTGCGTCCACTGACGTCTTATGCTGCGCCGTAACACACACCACAAGTGTCTCGACTACCCACCGAGCGTGACCAACACGGGCACGGCCGAGTCGCAGATCCACGCGGAACCACTATACAAGTACTACTCAGGGTCACGCCCATCGGCGTCAGTCCAAAGCCCCTGACCACTTGTGCACACACTGACTCTTGCTGGAGAGCCAGGCCTCTAGCTAGTTTTACCCACCCAGCAAGACGCCACAACACAGCGGGATCCCACAGAAACTAGCTTACAAACCGTATAATGGGAACACCCCTCCGCCATTCCTAGGCGGGTCGGAAACTCAAGGCCTTAGGGCTACAACAATTGGAGGCTGACTAGACATAGAGACTCTGAAACAAGAGTGATGTAGTATAAACAGGCAAAGAAGCACTGTCGCACGTACTACGAAGCACCAAGGCAGCAAGACAACTGCCAACAGACTCAGGACATGGTGACTAGACCTACTATGTAACGATCCTTGAGTCGGACGACCCAAAGGCAAGATCGTCACTGACAGCGGAACAAGCCGCCAATCGGTCTAATCCTAAGCCACGTGAAACGACACTCCGCAGAAAATGACTCACGGAGACCTGAGGGAACACCGAGGACCCTCAGACAAGCCTGGACACACAGATCGAGGTAGGATGATACCTCGAAGCATCTAGAACCATGTCTCGAACTAGAAAGAACCGTCAAGACACATAAGGCTACCTGTCAACCACTGGGTGACCCCGGGTTGATCGGAACCAGGCAAAGACACACAAGCATAAACCCTCTTGGCCACCTCGGAACACGGTTACAGCCCTCACAAGACATCGGATGATGTCCGCGTGACAATGGCAAACCCCAAGGTCAAGCCAAGATACCGGAAACCAAACCATCGGCAAACCACTCTCTGGGCCTAGGCTATCCATCACTCGGCCGCTAGGTCAACCAAGCAGTCAAGGAGGACTCGCCACACAACTAGAGGCAAAGACACTGGCGGTCCTAGATTAAGTCGCTCTGAGAAACTATAGCAGTCGAGGAATAGACCGCACACAATTCACCCGAACCGACCGATCCAGGGAACCACCGGACTGACAAACCAACATTAGCAGTCCATGATAGGACCACTAGAAACATCGCCCTAACCCACGTAGGCGACCGACACGAAACAGACAGGACATACGGAGACTTGGGAGAACTCCGACATCTTCAAGGCACCTGGACACGCAAACCGAGGCCAAATCGTACCTCTAGGTGTCTAGAACCACGTCTCGAGCTAGACAGATCTATCGAGACATAGGCAAGGTCGCATGTCGACCATTGGATCACACCGGGTCGACTAGACCAGAGCAACGACTCTAACACGACACCGGGAGAAGCCATCACGGCCAACCGATAACACATCAGGGATGAGCGGTTCAGAATGGACCAATCAACAGTATGGACGGTCCGAAACTGACCACAAAAAGGAGGATGGACGGTTCGGAACCATCCACAGAAAGGGTTGAACGGTCAGAGACTAGCCGCACAACACCAACCACCAACAAAGATGGACGGTCACAAAGAGACCACCCAACCAGAAAGACGGTCCGGACTGGACCGCACAACGACATAATAGCCTAAAATGAAAAACACACGTGCGGTTCACCCCTAGCCACGCGGGGGAACAGATGGCTAGGTCCTCACCGCACCAGGGCTTGTGCGGTCAACTTCGGGCCGCACAACAGCCACCGACACCAAGGATGTACGGTTAGATACTAGCCGTACAAAGGGACAGGCGGCTAGACCCCAACCGCACAGCCCAACAACGGTCGAAACTGAAGGGGAAAAATGGTTTAGCCCTGGCCGCACCTGAGTTATACGGTCTTACGATAGATCGCACAACCCTCGCTGCGCGCCAAGCCAAACAGAGCGCGCCGAGCAGATGAACGGTTAAGACAGGGCCGCCCTTGGGGATAGACGGTCCTAGTCCGACCGCTCAACTCTCACGGTGGGGAAACCATGGGTTCGGCCCAACGGAGGCCTTTCCACGCCCTTTCATCCCGAGACGAAGGGGAAACAACCCTGGACCTGCTAGCAATCACATAGACTCCGTCCGGAGTCAAAACGACGCACGGATCGCAAGAAATGGGCGATTCTAATGAAATCACCCATAAAGGGCTACCGAGCTTCCCGGAGCTCTAGCAGTCAAACGGGACCACCAAACGAGACAAAATCAGTGACTATGGAACGCTGACGTCCCAGGGAGTCCATTGACAGTAACTGATATGAAAATGGTTGCCGTTTTTCGGTGAACCCTACAAAACCCGAAAATCACAGTTTAGACTAAACGAGCCCAAACTCAGCCATTTTCGAGCCAAACGACGTGCAATGGTAGGGAAAGCGTACAGGAGGAAGTGAAGATTCGTCACCCTACCTCCACCGAAGAAACCGTGCCCCGAAGGGACTAAACCGCGCCGAAAACCACGCCGCGAGCTCAAACGCCGGCTTTGAATCCACCGTTCAGGATCGCGCCAAAACCATTCCATCCTCGCCCCGTCGCGCACCCAGCCAGCTCCACAGCGTCCCCAGCACTCGCCCCTAGGTCCTCCGTCTGCAGTCGGAGCCGAGGAGGCGAAACGGGAGAGAAACGGGAGAGAGAGAGAGGGCGGCGGCGAAATGAGAAGGAGAGAGGAAAGGAAAAGAAATAGGAAAAGAAATTAGGAATTTTCCTAATTTCTGAAAAATCTGATTTTTGGCCCTATCTCAGAAAAACACGCAAAAATAGTCAAAACGACCGGCTCGGAGAGTACATCGTCGCTGCAGCATCCTCGAGTCGATGAACTGACAAATAAACTCACCGTAGGGTTCCGTAACTAGTACGAGAGAAAAACCTACACGGATCGCAAAACTCAACTCGGAAGCCACTAAAGCGAACCGAAACTCACCGAAACAGATCCGAAAGATCCAATAAAGATCCAACAAGACCCATTAAGGATTCAATGATGATCCGGGACATTACACATAGTGTAGGCAAGATCTTCTCTGATATAGCTTTGACAGACTAGACTGTTAATAAGCGTTTTATTTTAACCACCCTCCCTTGAAAAGGGAATTTAAGACATTGATGTGCGGTGGAGGCTACGGCACTGAGAGTATCGATCCACGGACGACCCAAGATAGCCTTGAACATAGGGTCGATGTCCAGCACATAGAATTCAATGGGCATGGTGAGAGGCCCAAGCTCAGCTTGAATAGTAACAATCCCGTGACATGCTCTTCGAGAATTGTCATAAGCAGCTATAGTAGTGGGGGTCGGGCGTAGAAGTTCTTCTGACAGATTGCAGGCCCTGAGAGTGTTGAGCGGGCATACATTGATAGATGCCCCTGTGTCAACTAATGCCGCATCAATGCTGACTTTGTTCAAGATTATGGTGATGCAAAGCGGCATTTACCGAGCTTCCGGTGGTGCTAGCTCGGCTTCAGAGAATGTAATTGCTGGTCCCTTAGAAATAGTCGCCAGTGCTATAGGTAAACTGTCAACGGCCATGTCTTCGCTAACCATCACCTTTTGAAGGAAATTCCTGAGGGCATCTTGGTGAAGGGTAGATCTTTTGATGAGCTCTAGTACGGATATCTTGGCGGGCACCTGATCCAAGTGATGCAACAGATCGTATTGGGTACCTGGTAACGGCTCAGCTTCTTCTTGCTCAGCAGCCGGTTGGGAAGACTGGGGATTGGAGGTAGAAGGATAATTGCGGTGAAACATGCGTCCGCTCCGTAGGGCGAAGTTATAGGCTTCCGCGGCCTCGGATGGGCTCAGGATAAGTGACTTAACAGCCCAGTGGGGTGGATGAGTGGTGCGGAAGAGGGTGTGGTGGAAATGATGATGGGTGAAGGGTTGGTGGTAGCGGGTGCGAGTGGAAGTGGGGGTATAAAGGTAGGCGGAGGTGTAATGAGCGGAGGGTTAGATGGAGGTGTGGTGATAGCGGGGGTAAGTAATGTGCGAGAGATAGGCAGTGGAGTAGGAGTAGATGAAAGGACAAACGGTGTAGCGGGCGGAGGAGGGTTTTGGTATGTGGGCGTAAGGACGATGGGGGTGGAATGAGCGGGGTAGTTGTGGTGGAGGGCCATGACTTGCGGCGTAGAGCCGTCATCATCAAAGGACCACCCAACATCGGGGGCCGGAGGTTGAACTACATTGACCTGAGCCGGTGCCGGCGGCTGAGGCTGCAGAGCGGGAGGATGGTTTGGCATTGGGTTCTGATGGATCCCAAAGTCTTGAACCGTCTGCTGTTGTTGTTGCGGCTGTTGATGCGGCTGCGGTGCCTGTTATTGCTGCACTTGCTGCCTCGGCGGCTGCCTTCTTTTCTCTTTAATTTTCATAATGGCCCTATGCATTTCGGCCCAATCAATCCTTTGTCCTTCATGGAGGTCATAGACCAAGTCTCTGAACTGAAAGCACCCTTCAATAGTATGTCCCGGCTGCCTGTGGAAGACACAATACTTTGTCTGATCAACGGTCGGGTTCCAGTTGGGCCGTTTCGGAGGAAGTTGGATAGCACTAGCTGACATGAGAGCCGAGAAGATATCCGTGAGGGTTTCTGGTAGGGGTGGGTACTGTGCTCTTTTTGTAGCCGGGCGCTTGTTGTTGTTGTTGTTGTAGCCGTTAGGGGGAGGGACATTATGGTATTGCGGAGGCTGTGGAGGTTGTTGTGGAGCGGTAAAGGTATTTTGTGGAGTGGCAAAAGTAGGCAGAGGGTTTTGTGGAATGGGTTGAATGTTTTGTGGAGCAGGATTTTGTGGAGTGCGGGGGTTTTACGGAAAGCGGAAAGGTTCGGCTTGGAAGGGGAAGGTAACGGCTTGAACTTACTCATTTGTCTGAACCCCCTCGGTGACAGGCCCTTGAGGTTTCTTGTGGTATTTAGGCTTTTGGTTCTCAAAGAGCGAGTGGATGGGGGAGTCTTTGAATTGCATTTGAATGAACCGCCCCAGGCTGTACAGTTGGTGCATGTTCGCTATATCATTCATGGCCAAGATGTTTCGGAAGGTCAGAGTAGCGTTGGAGATAAGTAGCTTGACCTTCTCTTCCTCCGGAATGTGCCCTGGCACCCTGGCGGCCATCTGCCTCCATCTATCAGCGTAAGTAGCAAACTCTTCATCGGGCTTCATTTTCTTGGCCACTAAGTCTATGAAAGAATATTCTTGACCGACCCTATCTTGAAACCGTTGGATGAACTTGTCTTTCACTATTTTGAAGCTCTCGGCATCCTCTAGCGACAGAGAATAGAACCATTCCAGTGCAACACTATCCAATGATCGGTGGAACAAATACGACATGAGGCGATCATCATACTGAAATTGGGCCGATTCATATAAAAAATCCCTCACATGAATAAAGGGGTTGCCGTTCCCATCATACTTGCGGTAATTAGGGAGCTCAGATTGCGGAGGGAATCGGATGTTTTGGAAGCTCGAGACTGGAACATCCGCCAAGGATTGTGGGCCAACCCGTTTTTGGAGGAAATCAAGCTGTTGTTGCATGGCGGCCCACTTATCAAGTAGTTCCTGCTCCCTGGATGGAGTAGGGGTAGTGAAAGATGGAATTTGAGGAACAGAAGGATAGACTATTGGAGGAGGTGGAAGCCCATAAGAGGGAGCAGAAGGATAGACGGACAAGGGAGGGAGCCCATAAGAAGGATATTGGGTCGAAGACTGGCCCAGATTAGAATGGACTTGGGCAACCCCTTGCTGAGGGCGCAAGAAATCTGAAGGGCCAACGAGGAGTTGTGGCACCGATGGGCTGGACATGGGATGATCCGTCTGAATGAAAGGAGGGAGAGTAGACTTTCCCTTGTCAGAAGATTGCTGGGCCGAAGCAGAAGATTGGCCTATTTCCATACCAGAGAAGGTGATGATCTGAGGTTGGACCGGAGTAAGATCAATTGGAGTGGGCTGGATGGAGGGCCCATCAACCCTAGACTGGTTGATGGAAAGATTAGATTGGCCTTGCGCAATCGTGGGAGGTGGGGTATTGGACCCGTGCATGGCCTGATAGACAGCCTGGAGTTGGGCCGGATCCAACTGGGCCATCATTTGGAGAATGGAGCCAGCAGAAGGAGAAGAAAAGGAAGGAGTGGTTTGGCCGCCCTCCATAGGGACGGAGGACGGAAGAGGGACGGACCCCTCTCCAGGGGGGAGTGAGATAACCCTAGAAGGGTTTTCAAGGAGCCCTTGAGGAAGAGAATCCTCTTGGGAATGGGGAGGATTGAAAGAAGCCATGATGGGTTCAAAGAGTGGATTGGAATAGAGTTTGGGGAAGGAATTGACCCTAGAAGATGACTCTTATGCACGAAGATAACTCCACATGCAACGGAAGACCTTAGCAAAATGAAAACAACACACAACAAACACACAATGAGTGACTGAACTTAGATGTTTTTAACAAAGATGTAGGTGAAAACGAGATGACAACACTCAAATTCAACCAAGTTACTTAGATGATGCAACAATATTTTTATGATTTCCTCCTCTAGAACCTTAGTGATTTGATTAAGATGTACTCTCCACAATAGGTTCCTAATAGAAAAGGATGTGTGGCTTGGTCAACTCTAAATGTAATCACTCTTTCACTTATGCAATCCTAGACACGGGTGGGAAATGTACAACCGGCCCGGTGTCAGTGTGGGAATCCACGGCTCACGGGGACTTATGGAGGTCCCTGATGTGTTTTCCTGGTCGGCCCCAAGGAATATGGAGATGAGAGGTCCACACACTAAGGTAGGAAAATGCAATCTAATGCATGAAAATATGCATGAACCTATGTGCACCGGAGTGCATGCAAGTTCTAGCCTAAAATCTAGCAATCAAATATGCACACCATGACATGAATATGTGAACCAACCAAGGAGGAGACCAAATAACACCCAAGCATGAAAATCATAGCAAAAACTGTGGAAATAAACTACACCTCGGGATACGTACCTATTTGGAGTATGTGACGGTCTAGAATACCTACGCCAGAGTAGATTAACGATCGAAGACCAGACCGTCAGAGTCATGTAACGCGTGGACGCAGGACCGTCAGAGTAGCCAGAGAACCAGAAACAACAGAGAAATAAAGGGAAAATCCGGGGAAAACCAGAGCAACAAGGGCAAACAAAGGGGAGTAGGTTTAACAAAGATTCAAAGCACGATTGGCACTAGCTGTCCCACCATGATCGCCAAAAAAATCTGTTGGTTTTAATGTGTCCCTTCTTTTGCAAGATGGGCTATGATGCTAACTATGATGAAAGTATGAGCCAAGTAATGAAATCACTCAACCTATGAACATGTGAATCATGAACCTATGCAACCAGCACAAGCTCTAGCATGGGCATGCTAACTCAATCAAATATAAACTAAGCAAATAAAGAAAAACACATGCCGGAGCGTGAATAAGGAATAAAGAAAAACACACCGTATAGGTGGAATAAGCAAAGTAAAGAGGAGATATGATGAAAGATAAAGCTAATGCCCAAACTAAGGAAAGATGTGATCGCCACTAACGTAAAAATAAGCCAAAGACCTGATAAGTACCTTAGAATAGGAGGATGATGCACCCGCCCACGGGAGAGAGAAAACAACCAGGAAACTGTAGCTCCGTCAGATGTAACGGTCGAAGACAGATGCGCCACAGGACGTGTGATGGTCCCACGATAAACCGCTACAAGACTCTAACGCGCCTTTGGTGGACCGTCAGAGAATCTGCAGAATAGAATTTGGAATCTTTGATCTCCAAGCTTTTCAACCGGCCAGAGAGCTTGGGCCTCGTGCTATGGGCTCTGTAAACCTGCAAAAGAGTGTAGAACACAAGAGAAACAACCCAGATTAGCCCTTGGACAAAGTAGTATCAATAAATCAAAGAAACTTAAGAACATGCAAAAGGAAAGAAAAATACCGGGGAGGTTGGTTTT
The DNA here is from genome assembly GCA_022559845.1 of Amorphophallus konjac. Lineage (NCBI taxonomy): Eukaryota > Viridiplantae > Streptophyta > Magnoliopsida > Alismatales > Araceae > Amorphophallus > Amorphophallus konjac. The sequence continues at coordinate 248,129,722 of CM040126.1, forward strand.
TTAACCCCTCTGGCGCATTTTAAAAGATGGAAGGATGTTTCAAATGGATGCAGAACATGCAAGAACGTGGTGGGAGAAGAGGGATAATGCTATGACACTTGGATGAGGAAGATGACGCTAAGATGACAACTTGACTGAACTAAACTCTTGGAATCAATACTCCCTGGACTTGGAAGCAGATGGACGTGGGAAGCAGCGCTTCTTGGTTGGTTCTAGCTCCAGGATGTGGCAGCACTTCGACGCGAACTCCAGATGTCTCCTCTTCAAGCCATGAAGTCAGGGGTTCTATTTATAGACCCTCAAAGTCTAGGTTCGCGTTGAGGATAACCCAGCTAGAAAGTAGGACGTTTCTTAGCAAACTCTTGAAGATAATACTCCCAAGAGTCCATAGAAACAAACAGAAGGTTCTGAGAATCAGATTTGAAGGAGAAATCACCAGATCAAACTCTTAATTCGGCCACGGAGTAGCAGAGAAAGAGCAGTTCTGCTAGAACTCTTTGATGGATGTAACGGCCGCACGATAGACCGCCATAAGGATGTAACGCCCCAGGAAGAGATCGTCACACAACCTTATCCACTAGAAGATAAGATCGACGGGCGAAGTTTACGAACATAGGACTCTAGATGAATGTAACGGTCAAGGGTAGATGAGTCACAATGCGTATAACGGTCGCACGATAAACCATCACACCCAACGGATAGGCTAAAAAGATAATCTTGAAAGAAGCCTTTGGCTTAAGGACTCTGGCATGATGTAACGGACCAAGGTGGATGCGTTAAATGGATGTAACGCGCCATCAAAGGACCGTTAGAGACAATATAGTGCAAATGAAAATGAAGACTTGCTAAGCTTCGTCCAGCGGAAAGAGGTAAGGAACCAGACCCAACCAAGGAGACATGACCCATAAAATAAATCTCGAATTGACCAAGAAGGCTCAACAAAGGTGAACAACTCGGAGCATCATATAGAATGAACAAGGAGATGACCCGACTTATTGGTCATAAAACGGGTGTCAACAATAGCCTCGAGGCATACCCCGGCTCTAACACGTTGGCATTTAAGGAACTCCTTTGACGCCACACCAGAACTCCGAACCGTAAGGAACACTGCACCTAAAAGAAAAGGGGTGAGTCTCATCTCATTGGTTTAGTAGGGGTCTTGTGGATCCCCACCACACTAAACAACAGCAACAATAGCAGCTAACAATAATAACAATAGCGGGTAACAGGTGGAAGGCAAGCAAGTACAACTAAGCTACCCACAAACCACACGATACCTCGAACCTCGAGGGAACCACACTCTTCGACAAGTCACCCTCACTGTCACGTCCCGAATCGATAGTAGTGAAAACTACTCAGAATGTGACAGTGAACAATCATGAACAATCAAAACAAATCACAAGAGATAAAAAGAGACCCAAAAAATAACAAAACATAATTTTATTGATATTTAAATGTAATTATTACACTTTGTTGACTCAACTTACATTAATGTAGAAAAGAAAGAGAAAAGAGTCAATTACAGGACTTTAACCTATCTAGACTCAAGAAAACAAAAGGCACAGGTCTTCAAACTCTAGGGGCACTTGTCACTCTTGCCCTTCCCCGTCTGATTGAACATCTTCATTATTATTACTTGAAAAATGTTAAGATAGATAGGAGTGAGCGAAAATGCACACTAGGAATTACACTTCTATCATTAGGCAGAATATAAGTAATTAACAGATTAACATTATATGGAAAAATGCTAAATGATCCATGGTGAAGAAACCAAATATAATCACGATAGGGCAAGATCAGATGAAAAATCAAGGTAGAAAAATGGATATATTAACAAGTACAAGAATTCAAGTAAAGAAAGGATAAGTCAATAACATGTGCAAGAGAACAACAACACAAGAATTTCAATAGTAATTACCCATTCTGGGCCTCAATATTAATATCATGTCAATAACATATATGAATCATGCCAAAATGTGAAATTATCTAGAACCAATCTTGCGTTTAGTTGGTACAATGCCACACCTAATCATTCATAATACCAATCTATTTTTGAGTTTTGTCTTGCCCTAGGACCAAATTTGGGCCCTTATAAAAATTACCTAGCATTGAGTGTCATGTTGAACCCAAGGTCCCAATAACAATATTTCCATACAAGTTTCTCGATTAATAATGGCCAAAGAATTCCAATAGGATGCTCATATAGTAAAAGAAATCAAGAGTTGGAAATAAGGCTTTTCCAAGGATTTCCAATAATTTCAAGCTATTAAGATCAAGTAATAAGTCATTAGAGAATGACATTGGAATGGAAGTCACTCATAGGAACATGGCACTGAAGAGTATAACCCCATGAAAAAGGGTCGAAGATGTCAAGGAATAATAGACCTGCGAGGCTAGAATTGGTATTTACACATCACAATCATGAAACAAACAAAATTCATAATACTGGGTTGAACGGAGTTGGCTCCCTGACTGTGTTCATACAGGATGTGGTCAGTCGCGTGGCCGCGCTCATTCATAGACGATCAACCAGATGAGACGGAATCTAGCCAGAATGCATTCAGTATACCCACTGTGATCATCATGAATGTGGTTGGGTCGATGGCTGTGATCCAGTCAGGGGTTGAAGAGAACGCGATCTAGGTCTCACCTGCCTTCTCAAACAGAACCTGAACGTAGTGCCTATAGAGGCTGCGTTCAGAACAGAGATAACATAACACAGACAGAACCTCATTCTATCATTCCAAAGGCCGGTTGAACCCTATCCAACATAGTAGGATGAGGATTCTAGTGGTTTACAGGATTTTTGTTGCTCTACCTATTCGGCATCCTAGTGGGAATCCTAGGCTCGTGGAGACTTACGAAGGTCTCGATCAAGAAAGTTCCAGTCCGACAGAAGGAATATCCAGTGGAGGGTCCTAACTTCACCAAGAATTAGGGTTCCTATAACACTACCAGGACTAAATAAACCATGGTAGGTTAGTATCACTGGAGTGACAAAACCTTCAAAACAATTATACATGCTATATCATGTAATATGATCACGAATTTACTTAACATGTAAGAACGTTTAAACCATGCCAAGATAAGACAATTTCAGGTTAACAGAAATTTATCTACTCTTTTAACATGCTAAGAATAGTAGGGATAGGATGAGACATGGAATTAAAAGGAAAAGATGAACATGGATCAAGAACTTTAGAAATTAATGTTTAAACATGTCCCCTATTTACATTAGTCGGTTTAGATGACACGTAAACATGAAAAACATGTATCTAGACTCAATACTACTAACATACCATGCTGGAAAGACACTAGGATTTTTGGAAACCCTTGATAGAACGCGGTCATAGAGGCGCCGTGATCAGAAATAATACGGTCAGTCTGGGCATCGCGATCTTCAATAAAATTATTAAATAAATAGAGTTTAAACTTAAGAACGTAGTCCATCGGGCGGCCACGATAAAGAACGCGGTCCCTGTTTGCACAACGATAATAAATAGAAACTCATCTCCGGCAGGAAAACCTTAAACATTGATATCTAGTCCATATTCTCCAAAATACATGCAATATACTTTTGGAAAATTAGGAAAAGCGATGCAAAATGGAAGTAGACATGCAGATGAATACTTTGGACCATTAATTAAGGATTTAAGTTGAGAGAACACCTACCTTGAGTTGTTTAAGGAAGAAGAATGAAGAACGCACATGAACGCCCAAAGATCTCTCAATTCCTCCTCCTAGATCGATCATCCCATCCCTAGAAGCTTTCTCACACAAACTAGGGTCAACTAGGGAGGCTATGGGGTCCTATTTATAGAGTTTCATGTCTCTAGAAGTCCTAATTAGGTCAAGGAACCCTAGATAGGAATAAACTTCAAAAAAATTGATTTTTTATCTTTATCTAGGCCTCCCCCACCCTATCTAGCACGAATTAGGGTTAGGGTTTGTTGTACACCTCTTGTTTTGATGGTGACAAACTATAACCCATTGAATCCAATAACTCATTGAATCCAGCTCTCATGCATTATATAAATGTGAAATGCAGGTGTAAAGGTCAAAGCAATTCAAGAAAGGGAAGGAAGAATTCCAAAGTCAGAAAAGAATAAGGTTTTATGCACCTATGGTGCAGAAGTCAACTTCTGAGTCAGTGGAAGTCGACTTCTACACACAGGCCAGAACCACCTAGTTCTGGATAGGAGCATAAGTCGACTTCCACTTATGCAGAAGTCGACTTCCGCCTGTCAGATAGAACCGGGCCTTCTGGGGTGTGTTCAGAAGTCGACTTGGATGCCTCCGAAAGTCGACTTTCATAGAGAATTGGTTATGTGAACCCTAAAATGGACCCGTTTGTCAAAAGATCCAATACCCAAGCTGTGGATCCATTATGGCACGTACATAGAGGGTCTATGTGTGCCAAAGAACGTGGGATTTTAACAAATTCTATTACATCAAACGGAGAAGCCATGTTCTTCAACCTCTTTGCAAAAAAATAGGAGTTTTTCTAGCTATTGCTCCAACCAGATTAGCAGATATTCAGGAAGCATTTCAAAAATTGAAATATGTGGCAGGAAGGCTGAAGAGAAGACGGGTGAAAAACCTTCAAGCAGAGGAGGGAAGACATATAAGAAAAACGGAAGCGGCAACAGAAGAGAGGTATGGGCTGTAAAGAAGAAAGATGTGTGGCTGCTAGAAAAGAACTCTCTGCAACTCGTGGGAACAAGAAGAGAGATAGGGCCTATGCGATCCAGATCAAGGAGAAGAAAGAGAGAAAGAAAACAAGAGCAGCGCCATGAGATCTAGAGTTGCACCACGGCTTCTGCAAATGGAAGAGCAGCAACAGTAGAAGAGTAGCAGCATCAAAACAGCAGCAGCAGGAGAAGCACTAGTAGTAGGAGAAGCACCAACAGCAGCACCAGATCAGTTGAGGTCTAGAATCAGAGAAGAAGCAGTTGCAGATACTTCACCAAATCGAGGTGAAGTTGCTCTCTAGGAAGAAGACCTGAGAGAGATCCAGATTGTGGGAGCTGTAGATCCAAATCTGGAGGAGTTCTCTGGAAGCCAGACAAACTCCATCTACAGATCGAGTCATCCGGTCATCAAGAGAATTCTACACTCGATCTGTGTTTCTACTTTCATTCAATCTTTCTGTAGTTTCTTTTTTCTATTCTGTTAATCAAGCTGTTCGTCAACAGAGTTGTCAGATCAAGGTGGGGAGCTCTGATCTGGGGTTAAGTTGTGGAATCAGTGGAGTGTTCAGATCGAGCTGGGGTGCTCGGATCTGGGTTTGTTCAAGCTGTGAGTCAGCGGAGTTTTCAAGCTGTGAGTCAGCGGAAGGAAGCCTCACCGGATTTGGTGAGGGGTGGACGTAGGCAGACTGGGTGCCTGGCCGAACCACCTAAAAAATCCATGTCTCCTCTGTGTGTGATTGTTTGCATTCGCTTGTGACTTCCGCTAGATGCATGCCTAGGACCGTCTATGTCATGCATAGAGTATTCGTTTTAATTTTCGCATAAGCCGCATAGTTTAAATTATTCATATAAACTTGCAATAGTTTTTGAATTTGGGGGCGGATCTATGCACCCCCCTCTAGACCGCCGTTCCACTTACACAACACTTAGTATAAGAGCGGGTGCTCAATTCAATTGGTCCAACGACCAAGAGCTCTATCGTGGAATGGCTACTTGGGGACATGTTGCCGAAGGTCACTCAGTGACCAGACCACCTTACTTTGATGGTTCTGACTATTATTATTGGAAAAATCGAATGCAGGTTTTCCTCCGAGCATAAAATCATGAAATCTAGAGAGTGGTGAGCAAAGGCCCATTTGAGCTTCCCAATGATGAAGACACATGACAAGAGAGTAGATCAGGAAGTCCAATCTGAATTAGGGAGCAATGAATATGATGCAGTGCGCACTCCACCCTATAGAATTTTCAGAGTTTCATCCTGCGCCAGTGCCGAAGAGATGTGGGACAGACTTGAGGTAATTTATAAAGGCACATCACAGGTGAGAGAAATAAAAGCAAATATGTTAGTTTTATAATATGAACTATTCAAAATGAAACCACATGAATCTATTTCAGACATGTATGCTAGGCTATCTCAGTTGATAAATAGTTTGAAAAGCCTAGAGAAAAGTTATTCAGAGCAAGAACTTGCAATAAAAGTCCTTAGGTCATTAACCCCTGCATGGCATACTAAAGCTATAGTCATAGAAAACTCCAAAGATTTATTTATCTTGACTGTTGATGAATTGATAGGTTCTCTTATGACTTATGAGCTTAATTGGCAAATAATAAAAGAAGAAGAGCAAAAGAAGAAGCCATTGGGACTGAAGGCTAATTTGGACAGCTCTGAATCTTCTGAGGAATGTAAGTCATCCAGCTCTGAAATAGACCCAGATGAAATTTCCCTGATAAGAAAGAAGTTCATGAAATGCTTAAGGAAAGAAGGTAAGAACTTCAAGAATCCATAGGGTCAGGTAAGAAAGTCATCCCAGTTCAAATCTAAATATCTGGAAAAAAATCTAACAAACTTGTTTGTTACAATTGCAGCAAGCCCGAACACATCAAAATTGAATATCCATAAAATGAGAAGAAACAAGTTCATGATTTAGAAATTTCCAAATCTGAACTAAGAGAACTGGAAGATGAGAATGAAAATCGGAGAGATGAAATTGATGAATTGAGAATGAGAATGCAAAAATAAAAATCAAATAAATTAAAAGAAGAAAATGAAAATCTAAAAAACATCATTGATGGCTTGAAGCTGGAATTACAGAATTTTGGAAAGGAAACTAATATGGCCACTGAAAAGGTTGCTGCAATCAAGGGTGTTAATGATGAACTGCAAAGAGAAGTTGAAAAATTGAAACAAGAATTGAATGAAAAGCAAGACTCTCTTGAAAAACTGACCAAAGGAAAAGATAATCTAGATGCCATGCTAGGATCTAGAGTGAATTTTTAGAAAGAATAGTTAGGCTACAATCCAACGGCCAAGAAATAATTTCAGTTAAAAATAATCACATTCGTGGCCGAACAAGACTCAGGGAAGAAAAAGCCTCTTATAAACATGTATGGTCCAGAAAAATTGGCTGAGGGTGGCACTTCAACAAAGAACCAATCTACCATGAAATCAAATGACAAGGAACCAAACGGGAAACCATTGAAACAAACAAGCAAGTTAAAAATAGCTAAAATTCAAGGGAAACAAAGGCGGCAAGAGCCCAATCTAGATGGTCTAGGAAAATCAAAACCCAAATCTCATTTCACTCAAAACATCAAGAAGAACAATCCAACTCCACCAAATCAGGCAAACAAGCCAATCAGAAACCATTACACAAGCAACAGAAAAGCCTGGAACCAAAGAAGTTGACTTATGCACCCTTACAAGTCGACTCTGGGCAGCAACAGAAACTTCACAGAACTCTTGCAACATGGAAGTCGACTTAGACATCCTCCAAAGTTGACTTCTGCACCACCAAGTAGAATGGGCTGCCTACAGAACTCCTACGTAAGTCGACTTATGCATCACTAAGAGTCGACTTTTGGCTATAGTGGAAAGTACAAAGCCCCTACAGGTCGATGCATGCCCTTCCATAGGTCGACGCATGAGCCTCATGGATTATATTATCATCATAAATCTCAATGGGCAGGTAAACACAGAGTTAATGGTAAGTTCAAATCACAATCTGCTTACGAGAAAGATAGAAACAAGATTTTTATAAATAATCAAAAATCTGTTAACCATTCTAATGCTTTTACTACTATTTTTGACAAGTCTTAATGCAGGCCTAATGAGAATCCAATGTGAGCAAGGCAGCTGTGGATATCGAAAGGCATACTGTCATGTCTTGAAGAGTTAAACACTCAAAAGGGACCCAACGCTACTTGGGTTCCCAAAGTTGTAGCTTAATTTGCTTGTAGCTAGGCCTTGCAGTCATACACAACAAGTGGCTTGACGATAATGGCTGTCCAAGGCATGTAAAAGGGGAACAAATGTAAACTTTTCTTATGATTGAACAGTAAGTCTTTGCTTTCTTAATTGGCAGGAACAACATGAATAAGGTCATCCAATCAGGTAACCCTTCCAAATTGAAATTTATATTCTGCTGTATTTAATTGTTGAAAATTTAAGTGTTGCTGCTGAAAATTGCATGGTTGAAGAAGTTGTGATTATTGCTGCTGAAATTGTTTGCTGATGAAAATTTGAATGCTGCTGAATCTATGACTGAATTTGAATAATCATGTTTGTGATTTTTTCCTCCCAACATTTGGGATCAGTTAACTCATTTCAAATAAAAAATAAAAAATAATCATGCATACATTCAGGGGGAGTTTAACTATATTCTGTATATCATCTTCAGAGGGATTTCAATTGCTTACTGTATATCACAGTGAGGGGGAGTTGCACATATGGTATTCTGCATGAGTCATGCATCCATTCTCATATTTGAGACTGCTTGTGCAGTTGTCATGCATTCATACCATAGACTCTTGTGGTATATCAAATGGTGATTGGTGGAAGGGCATGTTAAGCTTGTCTGAAAGTCAAACTATGCGTAGAGGACTTACCTCTGCCAAGTACCAAAGGTCCAAAATTCATGTAGGTAAAAGCTTCAGATAGGTCAATAGGTGTATAACATGTCATGAATGCATATAGAGTCACCTGATTTGATTGAGGGGGAGCTCAGACCATCATCTTTCACTAATTTTACATTTTTCTTAACTAAAAGTTGACTTTTTATTCTCAGAAAGTCGACTTATCTTATCGTCTGTTCAGATATGGTTGCTTTCCACCGTCAACAATTGGTATCATCATTCTTGCATCTCTGATGTACCATTTTTATTCTGAATGCTTTCCATCCCATTTGATTTCAATACAGGTTCATAATTTCAGGGGGAGCTATGGGCAAATACTCTTCTAGTTTCTTAGAGAGCTATCGAAATTGACCTATGGAAATAAGTTAATAGTTTGGGGTCTATAAACCTCTGAAATTTGAAATTAAACGCCTATGAAAATTTATGCATGTGTTCATATAACCGTTTTAAATCAGCCTAAGAGAACTGTGTCCTCACCTTCTCTTGAGATTGAATTTTTTATAGTAGTAAGGCCACTCTAGTTGAAAGGTTTTAACTTAGTATTATGTTTAAACATGTATCTTGAAAAAGCCAAAAGAGAATACGCCATTAAATTTATGCAAGATATTCTAAATGCAATAAAAGAAAATATAGAGCAATGGCATATTTCATTGAGAAATCAAATCCCTGCATCAATGAAGTGTTGTGGATAGTGTCATGATATGAAATGCTAACTTTGTCCAATAGGAGGCAAAATGGTCAACTGCGCGAAGTAATCGGGGACTCTGGTGTCTGATAAACATATTTCCCTGCACTAAAAAGTCATGTTGAACCTGATAGCTCATTAGAGTATACAAAAAGACAAATTGTAAAAGCGGTTGACCCAAGGTAAATATCAAAACTTGTGCAGGTTTAACCTCAATACTAGTAAAAACCGTTCCTAGAGGTGTCTAATGAAATCATTTTGACGATCAAAAGAGCTTGGAAGGGAACTAGTTTGAAGAGGTTGCTTTAACATCGTTAAATGTGCTAGAATGAAATTATTATCAGTTCTTAACTTCAAATTTAAGGCTTATGTGTCTTGAACCATTGGTAACAATAAGGTCATTTACCTTAGCCTTTAAGAAAATTGACGAGTGTTTCTCAATTCTACCCTCAAGTGAAATTTCTCATATGAACAATGTTGAACAGTTTTGTTCATGCCAATGTTGCCTCTCATCCCTAATAGTTTCGTTCATTCTTTCTCCTCTCAACACCTGGTATTAGTCTTGTCTCTCATCCTTTCAACTCCCCAATCTTGTTTTGATGATATCAAAGGGGGAGAGAGTGTCAGGTCATTGTGAGAGAGTGACAAATCATTGTACTGCATATAGGGGAGATATTGATATAAGGGGGAGAGAATGTCAAGTCATTGTGTGGAAAGTGACAAGGAAAGAGTGTCAAGTCTGGAGAGATTGATATGCTTGTCTATCTGTCTGTGTGTCTCTATCATCTGGCATCATTCGGGTTAATAGATGTGTCATAACGAGGGAGAGTTAAAAACTGCATGAGTTCAAACTAAAAGTATTCATACAGAACTTTTGGAATCAAAATGACTTATTTAACATGAATACTTTTCATCCATGGTTCACAATGACTTATAGTTGCCATCATCAAAAAGGGGAAGAATGTTGTACACCTCTTGTTTTGATGATGAAAAATTATAACCCATTGAATCTAATAACTCATTGAATCTAGCTCTCATGCATTGTATAAATGTGAAATGTAGGTGTATAGGTTAAAGCAATTCAAGAAAGGGAAGGAAGCAGTCCAAAGTCAGAAAAGAACAAGGTTTTCTACACCTATGGTGTAGAATTCGACTTCAAAGTCACTCGAAGTCGACTTCTGCACACAAGCCAGAACCACCTGGTTCTGGATAGGCACAGAAGTTGACTTCCACTGATGCAGAAGTCGACTTCCGCCTGTCAGACAGAACCGGGCCTTCTGGGGTTTGTTCAGAAGTTGACTTGGACGCCTCCGGAAGTCGACTTTCATGGAGAATTGGTTATGTGAACCCTAAAATGGACCCATTTGTCACAAGATCCGATACCCAAGCTATGGATCCATTATGGCACACACATAGAGGGTCCTGGTGTGCCAAAGAACGTTGGTTTTTAACAGATTCTGTTACATCAAATGGAGAAGACATGTTCTTCAACCTCTTTGCAGAAAAATAGGAGTTTTTATAAGTATTGCTCCAACCAGATTAGCAGATATTCATAAAGCATTTCAAAAATTGAAATCTTTGGCGGGAAGGCTCAAGAGAAGATGGGTGAAAAACCTTCAAGCACAAGAGGGAAGACATATATAAAAAAGGGAAGCGGTAACAGAAGAGAGGTGTGGGCTACGAAGAAAAAGATGTGTGGCTGTTAGAAAAGAACTCTCTGCAACTCATGGGAAGGAGAAGAGAGATAGGGCATGTGCGATCCAGATCAAGGAGAAGAAGGAGAGGAAGAAGACGAGAGCAGTGCCAGGAGAGACAGAGGTGCACCACGGCTTCTACAAACGGAAGATCAGTAACAGTAGAAGAGTAGCAGTAGCAAGAGAAGCACCAGATCAGCTGAGGTCTAGAATCAGAGAAGAAGCAGCTACAGATACTTCTCCAAATCGAGGTGAAGTTGCTCTCTAGGAAGAAGACCTAAGAGAGATCCAGATCGTGGGAGCTGCAGATCCAGATCTGGAGGAGTTCTGTGGAAGCCAGGCAAACTCCATCTACAAATCGAGTCATCTGGCCATCAGGATAATTCTACACTCAATCTGTGTTTCTACTTTCATTCAATCTTTCTATAGTTTCTTTTTTCTATTCTGTTAATCAAGATGTTCATCAACAGCGTTGTCAGATCGAGCTGGAGAGCTCTGATCTGGGGTTAAGCTGTGGAATCAACGGAGTATTCAGATCGAGCTGGGGTGCTCAGATCTGGGTTTGTTCAAGCTGTGAGTCAGCGGAGTTTTCAAGCTGTGAGTCAGCGGAAGGAAGCCTCATCGGGTTTGGTGATGGGTGGATGTAGGCAAACTGGGTGTCTGTCCGAACCACCTAAAAAATCCTTATCTCCTTTGTGTGTGATTGTTTGCATTCGCTTGCGACTTCCACTAGATGCATGCGTAGGACCGTCTATGTCATGCATAAAATATTCATTTTAATTTCCGCATAAGCCGAATAGTTTAAATTGTTTACATAAGCTTGCAATAGTTTTTGAATTTAGGGGCGGATCTATTCACCCCCCCTCTAGACCGTCATTCCACCTACACAACAGGATTTAGGTTAGATTTTGAACCTTAGTGGATTAGGGTTTGGTTGAGGGTATTAGCTCATTAGGGTTAGTTTAAAACCAAATTAGCCCATTTAGAAACTAGGTTTTAGAAATTTTGAATCTTTGAAATTAATTAAGCCTTTAAACCCATTAAGCCTAATTTATTGTCCCACTAAACATTAAAACCCATTACAATTTCTTTTATCTAATTACATTATAATTATTTATAATTTCTCTTCTCTAATTTACTCTTATTTAATTAGTTTTATAAAATCGGGGTGTTACACCCTCCCCCACTTAAAAGAATTTGGTCCTCCAAATTCACATGATTTCTATCTAAACTAGTGGGGTATAAGATCACAAATCTTGAAAAACATGCACCTTCTCATATTGCATACTCAACTTCTCTCACTAGATCAAACTTTAAATCACGTCAATATATAATGATCACCATGTCCAAGCATGCAAATGTAGAATAAGGTAGGTTTAAAGTTACCCTCCATCGCTTCTCCATCCCTTAATGTGTGTAGCCTGCCTTGCCGCCTCGGTTCACCTTGTTGCTTGCCTTGCAGCGCTTGATCCTTCATGAGAGGGCAACGAGCAATACGATGATCTCCTCTCCCACAACGAATGCACTTCCCGAGCTTCTTCCAACAATCTTTCGATCGATGCCCACCTTTATCACAATGCTCACACTTTTCTTTAACATGAATAATTTGTTGGTCTCCCTTCTTAAGCTTCTTATCCTTATGAGAACCATTACCTCCATTCGGTCTCTTCTTTCCATTAGTGGGCACACCATCCTTAGAACCATTAGTCACTCCTTTCTTGGTAATTCTTCCCTTAATACGCTCAGCCATATCCATAGCATCCTTTAATAATTGGGCCTTCTTAACCATCTCGGCATAAACTTGGATCTCCAATGGTGCAAATTGCGGAACAAATTTGACCCTCAAACCGTTCAAAAATCTCTTGGCCTTCATCTTCTCTGTACAAACCAGGTGAGGTGCATAACGGGCTAACCTATGCGCTTCATAATCTGCTACTGACAGACTCCTTTGCTTCAATGATGCAAACTCGGCAGCTTTACTTTCTCAGACTCTCTTCAAAAAATACTTCTCATTAAAATGCTCTAGAAAATCATTCCATGTTACTTGTTCATAGGGAAAGATTGCTTCCATTGACTCTGTAGCAACCCGGATAAATTAGAGGAAATAAAAATTTCCTAATTAAATAAAACCAAATGGGCCTCCTATATACATATACATATATATATATACATATATATATATATATGTATATATATTAACTAAGGTACTGATTCACGAATGGGCCTTAAAAGCCCATAACCTTCTGTACGTTCATAGAATTATAGGAATATATATATATAAATATATATGACCCTAACATCACGATAAAATCCCATCATCACGTTCGAAGCTTGCATGCAAATAGGGTTTAGGGTTTTTATCCTAACTAGGATGGTGGCTGTAGATTTGGCCGTGGGAAGATATGCATGGAAAGTCAAAAGCTTCTAGGATTTTTATGAGGGAACTTTGAATCCCATTAGGTTTAAACCCCCGAAGGATTTCTCAAAACTTTATATATATGACCCCTTCCTGGACATGCAAAGGCTACTGTCTTTGTGTTCCTTCATCGACGTCATTCTCAACTTCCCTGCCGCCCTTCTACTGTTGCAGTTCTTGCCGCCGTGCGTCCTTCTTACGCACCACATAGAACGACATCTTCCTCCGACGTTTCCTGGAACTGTTGCAACGCTGAAACGAAGAAGCCATCTTCTTTTACTTTTTCTATTGCTGTTACTACACGGGAGGAGAAGGAACTGCTCTTCTTCGTTGTCCCTGCTGCGGCTATAGCCGTGTGTTGAAGCGGCTGTTGCGGATATTGCAGAATGATTCTTTCTTCCTTCCTCTTTCTGATCAAGCAGTTGTTGTTGTTTTATTACTTCTCTTCTCTGTCAGTCATCCAGATCAACCCAAAAAGGTAGGTGTTCTCAAAATATGGAGCCCAACCTGAATAACAGAGTAAAAAGCATGCATATAGGTCATATAGCGTGATACCATGATTTCTGTTTTCCATTTTTACAGTTCTAGTTAATAGCGACCCTGTCATGGGTGCTTATTAATTGAACGCCTACGCACGCTGTCGCTAATTCATCTTCAATAGCGACAGAGGCAAGGGCACAGTTTAATCAGCGACCCATATCAATCTGCCAATTATTTAAGTATTTAGCAAAATCCACATGCTTAAAAATTAATATTTGTAAAATCTGACATTAAAAATATTACATGAGCATGTTCCTAAAATCCTGATATTTTTCTCTATATGTTCATGTCTTTACTTTCCTGATTTTTGAACCTGCAAATATCATGTGTCTGTGATTGTACATGTCCGATGCGTAGCATGAGAAGAATAATGGGTGACAGAAACTTAGTCGCTATTTAAATAATGAACGGCCTCATACATGGGCGCTAGTTAGTAAATAACCCGTAAAATGAAGTATATATTGAAAATTATGAATTTACGATCGAGGTCAGGGCGTCATTCAAAGAATGAACACCACTGTACACAGTCGCTATTTGAAAACATAAATGTTAATTTTTGGAAAATCCTAGAAATAATGCCCTTATACAATGTTGTTAGATTTAATTATTTTCAGGAAAATCCTGATATTATGTATGATTGAATGACCTTTCAGAAGGCCGCTATTTCATTGAATAGCGACTTCTGACTAGGCGCAGTTTACCTGTTTCACAATTTTATCACGATTTTCTGACCCATATCGCGGGTCTATTGACACTCTCATCTCACATCCGTAGATGGGGTTTCTGTTTTGATTTCATCGATTACACACTCAATTCTCGGTGATGTTTGAACCCTCCGTGGGATATTCCTTCCTTCGGACTGGTGATTTCATCATGGAGACATCCGTAAATCACCGCTAAGCCTTGGATTCCCTCAAGGCAGCTGAGTTGGTTGTACCCTAAAAACCCTGAACCAATTCTTTGTCACGTCACTCTGAAGAAACAAGATGTTCGGCCCTCAAAGAACGTTGTTATGGCCTCTTTTGAGAAATTTGCTGTCTATCCTGAATTTGCGACCTGGACTTGGGCACCAAGAAGGAATTGGTGCCTAGTCAGGGGGCGTAGTTTACTGTTATAGCGACTGTGACCTGGACGGTAATTAATGAATGAGCGACCGTGTGTAGAGTCGCTAATTCTTCGTGCCTATACTGTGCACAGGAATAGGCGACCACACTATGGGCGCTATTTCTGAAATTGATGGCGACTGAGTGGGCTCCAATTACCCAGTTTCTCGCCATGTCTTGGTTTTTGTGAGGATTAATGATGTGTCATACTTGTTCAAAGTTCTTCCCTTGAACTCCTTCATTCGTGAAATCTACATTATCATCCTATGATGGTTATTCCTTTGGAACTCTATATTGTCTATAACTATAGTGGATGTCTAAAATATACATGACCCAATGCCTACGCACATAGGGCCCGATCTGGTCCTGGGAGGAGCACCTGAAAGTACTTGTGCCCATGGGAGTTGATTGATCATGGTGTGACATTGCACCAAAGTGCATGACTAGCTTGATTGATGGCATTCCACGACTCGTACTTGACTTGACATGACATGACTCGCGTGGCCCGAAATGGGTATTACTTGCTTGATATTATAATAGCCAATTCACGTGACATGACTTGATATTTACATGCTTAACTATCTTGAAAAACTTCACATGAACTCTTGTAATCTTACTAGTTCATTTACATTACTTCTTGGTACTCTACTCTCTCTTGTCATCATCATGCGTACATACATAGCTAGACTTGCATTCATGTAACATGTAATTACTTAAAACATGCTTGTACTTGAGATATAATTCCTACTGAGCATTCGCTCACCCTAGTTTTTCCCATATTTTTCAGGTAATTCTGATGACGACGATCACTCGGAAGGGAACGAGCATGAGTGAATAGCATAGAGCCACCCGACTATTTGAGCGTCTATCCAGTCGTGTCTTTTTCTACTTTCTTGAGTCAATCATTGTAATTTTCTTTTATTAAGTCAAGATTTTCCTTAGCACTTTTATTGGAATTATGTAATAGATTTATCTTGATGGTTATTATGAATAAAGGATTTGGTTTATCTCTACTCTTGCGCGCTCTGCCTGTGTGTCGAATACACTTATGCTCTGATTGACATCATTGATATAACTCATCACGCATACCAGGTTCCTTCCGCGCTCAGGGGTGACAATTTTTGTGGTATCAGAGCTTAGGATATTCAATTCCTAGGAACCCAAATCCAATGATAGGTTTGTACCTTTACCCGGTGAGATTGGTAGAGCCAAGGGTTAAGTTAACTTAGAGGCTTAGACTATTGGTTAATCATATATTAATATAGTTATTTAAAATCTTGTAGGACCATGGCTGCCGAACTTGCCTAGTGGCGAGACATGCAACGCACTGTTCAGGGTCTTACTCAGGCGCTACAACAAGTGGCGCAGGGAGGAGCCAACCGTGGAGCGGAAGATCTCCACCAAAGTTTTTGTAACATGAACCCACCCAAGTTCATGGGATCGACCAACCCTAATGATGTCGAGCACTGCATGAGGGAGGTCAAACGTATATTCTGTGTCATGCAATGCACAGATGAAGAGAAAGTTTTATTAGCGACGTTCCAACTAGAGGGGGACGCTCGATTTTGGTGGGAGTCAGTAGAAGCTACCTTGCCCCAAGAACAAGTCACGTGGAGTGAGTTTGTTGACCATTTCAACAATAAATACTTTTCGAACAAAATTAATAGAAGAAGGTTGCGGAGTTCGCCGCATTGAAGCAAAGGACATTATCCATGGCCGAGTATGAGGCCCAGTTCTCTCGTCTATCAAGGTATGCACCGCACTTAGTGTGCATTTAGAAAATGAAGGCGAGAAGATTTCTTAATGGGCTTCGACCCCAATACATAACTCAACTGGCGCCAATGGACATTCAAGTCTATTCGGAGACGGTATGAAGAGCCCAGTTATTAGAAGATGCCACAGAGCTATCCGACAGGATCTGTGGAAAATATAAGAAGGAGCATGTTACCAGCTCCGGCACCTTCAAACCAACCTTCAATAGGAAGAGGTCGAGCAACGGAGGAGATTCCTCCCAAGAAAAGAAATTCAAGAAGAATAATAAGCCTTTCTCCATTACTACCACACCTTCCAAAGAGGTGTGTAAGCACTGCGACAAGGCTGGCCATAAGGTCGAAGAATGCTGGAGAAGATTGGGAGCTTGTCTCCATTGTGGGAGTCGTAATCATCAGATTCCCGACAGCCCCTTGCTTAATGATCAAGCAAGAGACGAGAAGCGCCCGGTGAAGAAGCAAGCACGTCTCCAAGCTCTTTAGGAGGGGGAGCAAGATGAAGGCAGACTGGTGGAATGTACCTTAAAGATTTGTTCCAAGTCTACTCGTGTCTTGTTTGATACCGGCATGTCACACTCTTTTGTTTCGAAGAAGTTTGATGATCCATTACCTATAGAACTGAAATGGATAGATTTAATTATTTCAACTCCTCTCGGAAACGAATCTGAGATCACACACAATTATCTGAATTGTGAAGTTAGGGTAAAAGGGAAGAATCTACCTGCCAACTTAATATGCTTAGACATGAAAGATTATGATGTTATACTAGGAGCCGATTGGCTATCCGCACACAAGGCAGTTATAGATTGCCGGAATGGCAGGGTAACTTTTAAGGAGTTCCCGGAACTTGTCTATACTAGCCCTAAGAGTCGGAACAAGTCACCTCTTATTTCGGCTCTCCAAGCTAGTAAGCTCTTAAGGAAAGGATGCATGGCTTTCCTAGCTTTCGTGACTGCCACGAAAGTTAAGGAGTCTAAAATAGAAGACATCCGCGTAGTTCGGGAGTTTCCCGATGTATTTCGAGAAGATTTGCTCGGATTACCCCCACAACGAGAAGTGGCCTTCAGCATCGACCTTGTCCTTGGTGCTGGGCCGGTTTCTAAGGCACCTTATAGGATGTCCCACGTCGAGCTCAAGGAGTTAAAAGAGAAACTGATGAAGCTTCTGAAGAAAGGATTCATCAGGCCGAGCACTTCCCCGTGGGGAGCGCTTGTACTATTTGTAAAGAAGAAAGATGGATCTATGAGGCTCTGCATCGACTATCGACAGTTGAACCATCTTACTATCAAGAATAAGTATCAATTGCCGAGGATCGATGAGTTATTTGATCAGATATCTGGATCCAAATATTTCTCAAAGATTGATCTCAGGTCAGGATACCACCAATTGAGGATCAAGGATGAGGACATTCATAAGACCGCATTCTGGAGCAGGTATGGGCACTACGAATTTGTTGTTATGCCTTTTGGACGAATGAATGCCCCTGCAGCCTTTATGCAATTGATGAATAGCATATTCAGGCCTCATCTGGATGAATTTTTAGTGGTCTTCATTGATGATATATTGATTTATTCAAAGACCAAGGAAGATCATGAGGAACACTTGAGGATTGCATTACAAATATTAAGGAAAAATCAACTCTATGCCAAACTCAGGAAGTGTGACTTTTGCCTCGAAGAAGTGTCCTTCCTAGGACATGTGATCTGGAAGGATGGGATTTCTATTAACCCGTCAAAAGTCAAGGCTGTGAAGAGTTGGGAAAGGCCGACCAATGCTACCGAGCTCCATAGTTTATTGGCTCTAGCTAGCTATTACAAGCGATTCATCAAGGACTTCTCCAAGATCGTTGTCCCTCTTACTAGGCTGACCCGTAAAGAGATTCCTTATAAGTGGGATGAAGAATGCGAGAAGAGCTTTCAAACCTTAAAGGATCATCTAACAACCGCCTCGGTATTGGCATTACCCACTGAAGGGAAGAAATTTGAGGTTTATACCGATGCATCTGGCATTGGCCTCGGATGTGTGTTAATGCAATGAGGGAGAGTCATTACTTACTCATCCCGATAGTTAAAGAAGCATGAAGAGAACTACCCGGTGTACGACTTAGAGTTGGCCGCGGTGGTATTTACTTTGAAGATCTGGAGACACTGTCTCTATGGAGAACAGTTCACCGTGTACTCCATCACAAGAGTCTCAAGTATCTATTATCTCAGAAGGAATTAAATATGAGACAAAGACGTTGGCTAGAGTATCTCAAGGACTTTGACTTCACAATACAATACCATCCTAGAAAGGACAATCCTATAGCTGATGCCCTCAGTCTAAAGCCGAGAGCGTTATTGGTTAACTGCATGATCCAAGAATGGAAGTTGCTAGAGCAATTCACTAAGCTTAACATAACCATGGACAAGGAAAAAAGGTGTATTACTCTATCACACATGAGAATACAATTGGATCCACTCTCCGAAATCCAAGGACTTCAAGGCAATGACCCGGTACTAGTAGAAATAAAAGGCAAGCTAGAAGAACAACCCAATTTCAAGATAGCATCAGTTGGAAGGTTATTATTCCACGAGAGGACTTATGTACCAGATTGTCTGGAATTGAAGAAGAATATTTTAGAAGAAGAAGATTTTAGAAGAAGCTTACCGATCAAGGTACACGATTCACCCTGGATCTACCAAGATGTACCAAGACTTAAAACAAACCTTTTGGTGGCCCAACATGAAAAGGGAGGTAGCAGACTTTGTTTATCACTATCTTACGTGCCAACAAGTCAAGGCGGAACACCAAAAGCCTACTGGTAAGCCTCATCCTCTGGATATTCCCAAGTGAAAGTGGGAGGATATCGGTATGGACTTTATAATGGATCTATCTAAATCTAAAGGAGGACATGATGGAATATGGGTCATCATAGACCGATTGACCAAGTCAACTCACTTCTTGCCAATAAAGAGTCGATGGTCAGTTGATGTGCTAGCTGCCTTGTACATCAGAGAAGTCGTCAGACTGCATGGAGTTCCTGTTTCGATCGTGCCTGACCGAAACCCGCGCTTCACTTCTCATTTTTTGAAGGGTCTACAACATTCGTTGGGGACAAGACTCAACTTTAGTATAGCTTTTCATCCTCAAACGGATGGTCAGACCGAGAGAACGAATGAAGTTTTAGAAGACATGCTACGAGCTTGTATTATCTATTTCGGTGGAAGCTAGCATGATCATTTGCCCCTAGTTGAGTTTGCATATAACAACAGTTACCAGGCAAGTATACAAATGTCACCTTTCGAAGCTTTATACGAAAGGAGTTGTCGCTCACCCTTATGCTGGGATGAAGTTGGCGAAAGGCAACTACTAGGCTTGGAGATGGTAAGGTATACCACTGAGAAGATTCAGCTAATTAGAGATAGACTCAAGATGGCTCAGTCTAGACAAAAGACTTATGCCGATACTAGAAGGAGAGACCTGGAATTCCAAGTCGGAGACCACGTCTTTCTTATAGTTTCTCCAGGGCGAGGAATTAAAAGATTTGGTGTTAAGGGCAAGCTTACACCAAGGTATATCGATCCCTTCGAAGTATTAGAAAGGGTTGGCGAGGTTACCTACCGCATCGCCTTGCCGCCACAACTATCCGAAGTGCACAATGTATTCCACATTTCCATGCTTAAGAAGTATGTTCATGATCCATCCCACATAATAGATCATGGTGACCTGGTGATACAAAATGATATCACTTATGAACAAAAGCCTTTGAAGATCCTTGATCGCGAGGTTCGAGCATTAAGGAACAAGACGATTCCCATGGTCAAGGTACAATGGGGCAAGTGCTCATAACAAGAAGCCACATGGGAGACCAAAGAATCCATGAAGAAGAGATTCCCAGACTTATTCCAAAATGGTATGTACTTTTCACCCTCCATGTTTATATGAAATTGAATTTGAGGACCAAATTCTTTTAAGTGGGGGAGGGTGTAGCAACTCGGATAAATTAAGGGAAATAAAAATTTCCTAATTAAATAAAACCTCCACTTACATGGTCAAAGGGCCAAATCAAACCAAATTGTAAATAAATTTAACAAAAGGCCTTATCCAAATGGGCCTCCTATATATATATATATATATATATATATATATATATATATATATATATATATATATATATATAAACTAAGGTACTAATTCATGAATGGGCCTTAAAAGCCCATAACCTTCTATACGTTCAGAGAATTATGGGAATACATATATATAAATATATATGACCCCAACATCACAATAAAAGCCCATCATCACGTTCGAAGCTTGCATGCAAATAGGATTTAGGGTTTTTATCCTAACTAGGATGGTGGCTGCAGATTTGGTAGTGGAAAGATATGCATGGAAAGTCTAAAGCTTCTAGCTAGGATACTTACGAGGGAACTTTGAATCACATTAGGTTTAAACCCCCGAAGGATTTCTCAAAACTATATATATATGTCCCCTTCCTGGACATGCAAAGGCTATTGTCTTTGTGTTCCTGCATCGACGCCGTTCTCGACTTCCCTGCCGCTCTTCTATCGTTGCAGTTCTTGCTGCCATGTGTCCTTCTTACGCACCGTACATGACGACGTTTTCCTCCGACATTTCCTGGAACTATTGCAGCGCTGAAACGAAGAAGCCATCTTCTTTTAGTTTTTTCTATTTCCGTTACTATACGAGATGAGAAGGAATTGCTCTTCTTCGTTGTCCCTGCTGCGGCTGTAGTCGTGTGTTGAAGCGGTTGTTCCAGATATTGCAGACTGATTCTTTCTTCCTTCCTCTTCTGATCAAGCAGCTGTTGCTGTTTTATTACTTCTCTTCTCTGTCAGTCATCCAGATCAACCCAAAAAGGTAGGTGTTCTCAAGATATGGAGCCCAACTTGAATAATAGAGTAAAAAGCATGCATATAGGTCATATAGCGTGATACCATGATTTTTTTTTTAGTTTTCACAGCTCTGGTAAATAGCGACCCTGTCATGGGTGCTTATTAATTGAACGCCTGCGCATGCTGTCGCTAATTCATCTTCAATAGCGAGAGAGGCAAGGGCGCAGCTTAATCAACGACTCTTATCAATCCGCTAATTATTTAAGTATTTAGTAAAATCCACATGCTTAAAAATTAATATTTGTAAAACCTGACATTAAAAATATTACATGAGCATGATCCTGAAATTCTGATATTTTTATCTATCTGTTCATGTCTTTACTTTCCTGATTTTTGAATCTGCAAATACCATGTGTCTGTAATTGTACCTGCCCGATGCGTAGCATGAGAAGAATAATGGGCGATAGAAACTTAGTCGCTATTTAAATAATGAACGGCCTCATACACGGGCGCTAATTAGTAAATAACCCGTAAACAAAGTGTATATTGAAAATTATGAATTTATGACCGAGGTCAGGGCATCATTTAAAGAATGAACACCACTGTACACAGTCGCTATTTGAAAACATAAATGTTAATTTCTGGAAAATCCTAGAAATAACACCCTTATACAATGTTGTTAGATTTAATTATTTTCATGAAAATCCTGATATTATGTATGTTTGAACGACCTTTCAGAAGGTCATTATTTAATTGAATAGTGACTTCTGACTAGGCGCAGTTTACCTGTTTCACAGTTTTATCGCGATTTTCTGACCCATATCGTGGGTCTATTGACACGCTCATCTCACATCCATAGATGGAGTTTCTGTTTTGATTTCATCGATTACACACTCAATTCTCAGTGATGTTTGAACCCTCCGCAGCATATTCTTTCCTTCGAACTGGTGATTTCATCATGGAGACCTTCGTAAATCTCCGCTAAGCCTTGGATTCCCTTAAGATAGCCGAGTTGGTTGTACCCTAAAAATCCTGAACCAATTCTTTGTCACGTCACTCTGAAGAAACGTGATGTTCAGCCCTCAAAGAGCGCTGTTCTGGCCTCTTTTGAGGAATGTGCTATCTATCCTTAATCTGTGACCTGGACTTGGACGCCAAAAGGAATTGGTGCCTAGTCAGGGGGCGCAGTTTACTGTTATAGCGACCATGACCTGGACGATAATTAATGAATGAGCGACTGTGTGTAGAGTCGCTAATTCTTTGTGCATGTACTGTTCACAGGAATAGGCAACCACACTATGGGCGCTATTTCTGAAATTGATAGCTATTGAGTGGGCGCCAATTACCCAATTTCTCGTCATGTCTTGGTTTTCGTGAGGATTAATGATGTGTCATACTTGTTCAAAGTTCTGTCCTTGAACTCCTTCATTCGTGAAATCTACCTTATCATCCTACGATGGTTATTCCTTTGGAACTCTATATTGGCTATAACTATAGTGGATGTCTAAAATATACATGACCCAATGCCGACGCACATAGGGCCCGATCTGATCCTGGGAGGAGCACCCGAAAGTACTTGTGCCCATGGGAGTTGATTGATCATGGTGTGACATTGCACCAAAGTGCATGACTAGCTTGATTGATCGCATTCCACGACTCGTACTTGACTTGACACGACATGACTTGTGTGGCCCAGAATGGGTATTACTTGCGTGATATTATGATAGCCAATTCACGTGACATGACTTGATATTTACATGCTTAACTATCTTGAAAAACTTCACATGAACTCTTGTAATCTTACTAGTTCATTTACATTACTTCTTGGTACTCTACTCTCTCTTGTCATCGTCATGCGTACATGCATAGCTAGACTTATATTCATGTAACATGTAATTACTTAAAGCATGCTTGTACTTGAGATATAATTCCTACTGAGCGTTTGCTCACCCTAGTGTTTCCCATATTTTTCAGGTAATTCTGATGACAAAGATCACTTGGAAGGGAACGAGCATGAGTGAAGTGCATAGAGCCACCCGACTATTTGAGCGTCTATCCAGTCGCATCTTTTTCTACTTTCTTGAGTTAATCACTGTAATTTTCTTTTATTAAGTCAAGATTTTCTTTAGCACTTTTATTGGAATTATGTAATAGATTTATCTTGATGGCTATTATGAATAAAGGATTTGGTTTATCTCTACTCTTGCGTGCTCTGTCTGTATGTTGAATA
The DNA here is from genome assembly GCA_022559845.1 of Amorphophallus konjac. Classification (NCBI taxonomy): domain Eukaryota; kingdom Viridiplantae; phylum Streptophyta; class Magnoliopsida; order Alismatales; family Araceae; genus Amorphophallus; species Amorphophallus konjac. Next base: position 248,153,600 of record CM040126.1, read on the forward strand.
CACTTATGCTCTAATTGACATGATTGATATAACTCGTCATGAATACCGGGTTCCTTCTGCGCTCGAGCGTGACTGACTCCCACCAAGTCCGTGCTTCTCTTTCTAACTGATAAGTACCCAAGAAGACGTTTTCTTGATTCATACACTACATAATCATAAAGGTCCTTTCTATCTCTCTAACCTAATTTTTAGCTTCAGGATCAGTAGACCCACTAAACCTAGGGGGATTCATACCTTGAAAGTTCTTGTGCAAGTCCCCCACACCATGATGAAGCTCTTCCCAAGGCAATCAGCTGTAAAGTCTAAGTCAAACCTTGGACAATTCTCTGCATCTCCCACCATTGAGCTCGCTTGGCAGCCATCTTAAGCCTATAAAACAAAATTCTTTTAAGGATTAATAACTTAGACTCTTTTAACTCATTAGGATTAAACACATTTGAACACTTAGCCCCACATTTCTACCCAATCTCATTGGGTACCTATAAGGTAATTGACAAAAGACAATCTAACATATAACCTGATAGAAATGTATGCACTACAAGCCAATCACATGAGATGTGATGACGTCATTTCTTGTAATATCTTATTCATATTTATATTAATGGCATTTATTCATTGCATTTAATTTATGTTTATGATTTGAATGTGATGAAGTCATTGAACATGTACGATGATGGCTGAATCATAATGAGATTATGATAATGAGATCAGTCATCCAGATGTACATGTTCTAGATGTTCCGAATCAAAGGATCTTCAAGAAGGGACATTGAAAATCCGGATAGACTGGCACACATGATACTTACTCATGTGATGGATGTGATTGTTCTCATAGTCATCAGTGTGGAGACACTGAAGTACGTGTGTGGGTGTTCATTAGTGGAATGAGTTCACTGAACTGACCCGATCTAGAATCCCTGAATGGTAATCATACTGACTGTCAATCAGGGTATTCTATGTCACAGTAGCACAGTTGGATCTTAGAACTGAGTCACTAAAGATGTCTTGTATAAGGGATGCTGAGTATTTGATTACTGACTTATAGACTTCTATTAAGTGGTCTTGTACAGTTAGTTATTCGGACTCAGTGGAACTCATGTGAAGGTAATTAATTTGACAACATGGGATCATTCACTCTCAGTATGATATATGAGAGAGAATGCCCTACGGATCTGTACTTGGGAAATCCCCTGGCCAGGGCATGAGAGTTCATTATGAAAAAGGAGTTTTTCTAATGAACCTGTTTGGAGTACAGGATTCGGTCGAGTCGGGACTCAATAGGGTTTCACAGTTTGACCATACCCTAGTCCTGGTGAGGCATTGGATGAATGAGGATCTATAGCTGTGTAGAATCTGTAGACAGAAAGGTTCCTGAGTAGGTTGCTTATCCCCAATGTCATTTGGGATCACGAAGCGTTGCTTGGTGCTTTTCATGATCGGAAAGCCCGCTAATTCCATTAAGAGTTAATGGATATAATTAATTAAGTTAAGAAGGAGTTCTTTACTTAATGGGCTGGAAAACCAAACAGACTATTGGGCCTAGAGGGTCACACACAATAGAGTATTGGACAGACCAGGATGGGTGGACTTTCTAGACTATTATTGGGTTTTTGTGAAAAATGCCAAAGGTCTATAAATATACGTTGTTGGGAGAAACCCTGGCCAAACTACAGGATTAACCCTAGCCGCCCGCTCTCCTCTCTCTCTCTCTCTCCAAGGTGCGCCCCCCTCCTCTCTTTCCTTCCTCCCGGTGGATGGTTGTGTTGAGATCGGGTCGGCGTGTGGAGATCATGGAGGAGATCCCGTCTGCTTCCATTGCTCATGTGGATACGTCTAGAGGCTGGACGCTTGAACGACTCGCGACTCCGGGATCTTCATCTCGATCATCTTCGAGGTTTTGGGAGATTCTCAACCTCGCAAAAGTAAAGAATCGTTCTTCACCGCGTGGGATTACCGATATAGTTCGATTTTGAAAAACCAGCAACGATATGTAATCTAAGGTTTCGATGATTTCCGCTGTGTATTCTGATCAGAACCTTACAGTGGTATCAGAGCCAAGTTGCTGGTTTGATCAAAATAGGCATTATTATATGATTTTTTTGTCATTCTCATTCTTCCATGGGGCTTGATAATCATCGTCCGATTGGGTCGCTCATGAGATAAGCATCGACCGATTGATGCCAGGGAATTGTTCCCGGGATCAAGAGGATCAAAACGCACATTCTAGTGCGTTGATTGACCAAGTGGTGAGGCCGAATCGATCATGTCTTCGTCATCGGTGTCGTCGTTCGTGCATGGGGAAGATGGCCATTTTAGGCCTTGAATCCCTGCATTACAGCGCCCTAGAGGAGCTGGCAGGGGTCCTGAAGGCTTCTCCTTTGCGTCTGGCGGCGATCGGCGACGGGCGGTGGAAGGTCCGGCGACCACGGTGATGTTCGCGGCGTGAAAGGCAGAGGTGCCCCTAGTTCGTCGCGGTCCCCCTCCTCCAGCTATGGCGGCGACGACAGTGGCCAGCGGCCTTGCCGGTGGTCCGCCGGGAGTCTTCCATGGTGGTCGCGGCCATCCCCGGGGGCCCCTGCGGCGAGCACCGGGGGTTAGGGTTTTACCCCAACCCCCCTCCCCTTCACTTCGGGCGGGGAAGAAGACCCCGCGGGTCTACCACTAGTCTACCACGGGCGGATCCGCCCCGCGCCCGCATCCGCACCGTTAAGGCCCCCCATATATATTTTTTGGAATTTTATTCGTTTTAAAATTGTTTAAAATGCATATAAATTCAAAAAAAAATTGCGAGAAAATTATGAAAAATATTTTAATAAGTTCTAAAATTGTTTTAGTAACTTATTAGGTTATTTTTCATTATATGGACCTGGGTTAACTAGTTAATGGGAATTCTAAAATCGTTTTAGGTATTTCCTATTATCTAAATAATTAAGGTTAATTACTATAAGAATGTGATTCTTATGAGGTTAATTAACTGAAAATTATTATTGATCCCATGCAATGAATGTGAATGATGGTGATCTAAAGTTGTTTAGACTTGTTTATTTTAACTAAATTGTTTAGTTGAATGTTAATATGCGTGATTTTAAAATTAATTATTATATTTTGACATTATCGTTATATCTCGATATAATTATATGATAATTACTGTTTGATACATGTGATGTGTCTTGTGTGTCGATGAATGATCATGAACTTAGATATCATGTGATGATGCTCTTTATGATGAATGGTTATGCATGTGTGATGTGATTATTGGGGCCTACGTGTCTCCTTCTCTCTCTCTTATTAGTGCCTCCGTCTCTCTCTCTTATTAATCTGGGTTGTACATTCTATCTCCCACCTGTATTGTACTCCCCTTGACTAGTTCAAGATTTCTTATTATTATCTAATGTACATTTATGGGCATGCGTGCCCGATTATAAATTTACTTGTAATAATGAGAAGCGGATGGAGACATAGAAGGAGACCGGATGCGAGGGCCTCGAGAGATTCTTCACATCTAGTGGGAGCATTGGATGCTCCATGTTTTTCTATTTACCATGATTGTGTGCATTATCAACTGGCTCTGGTAATGTTTGTTAGGAGCTTAAGGTCCATGATCATCCATTGGTATTATTACATATATATGATATATGTGGATGCGCTACTTATTACATATATATATGGTATATATGATACTCCAAATTCTTATATGTATGTAGCACCTATATTGATGAGACCAAAATTTTAATCAAAACCCCTCGATCTCATATTAGGTTGTAAACGTGAGGCATTAAGAATGACCCACGTAGCCTTCCGTTGTTATAGTCTAAGTGAGCTGCTCTTAGACTGTGTGGGTTTGTTGTGCTGCCACAAGGCCCTCACAGCAAGGGGGCAGAGACTTAGACTAAGGCTTAGGCCGAACTTTGGGATGGACGCCAGTATGGCTTTGTTGTACTGCCACAAGGGTCATGTCTTGAACCCACTCTCATAACGTAACAACGGGTCTAACCTAACCAGATCTTGTGATTTGTTGTGCTGCCACAAGGTCACAAAGGTCTGGAGGCTGAATATACAAGGAGTTGCAAGGAGTTGCAATTGGCAAGAGTTGCCTACCCATTAAGTATGAGGTGGTTTGTTGTGCTGCCACAAGGCCACTACCATAATGTTAATGGGATTCTGGTCCCACTAGTATACAACTGGAGTATCCCATCTTTGCACAATGAGGGTTGTGCAAATTCGTCAAAAATTAATGGGAGTTATAAATTAGGATTAAAGACCATATCTTAATTAATGAATATCTGCATGTTATCTTATTATTGCAAATCTTCTCTTGTAGACTTCTATGGCAAACCACTCATTACGCGGCATACTTGATGCCAACAGGCTTACTGGTCCAAACTATCAAACTATAGTGACTGGCTCAGGAACTTGAGAATTGTTCTCATTGCTGAGAAGATAGCCTATGTTCTTGATCGGCATGTACCTCCTCTTCCTGCCGATGATGCTGAAGAGGGAGAGATCATTGCTTATGAGAAGCATAAGGATGATGCCACGCTTGCCCAATGCTATATGCTTGCCTCCATGACTAATGAGTTACAGAGACAGCAAGAAAAGATGGATGCCAGATCCATTCTGTTTCACCTTGAGGAGCTCTTTGGAGCTCAAAGTAGAACAGAGAGATATGCGATATCCAAGAGCCTGTTCGGGGCAAGAGTGTCTGAGGGAACATCTACGCAGTCACATGTTCTCAAGATGATTGAGTGGATCGAAAGGTTGGCAGAATTGGGATTCGACATGAATAAGGATCTTTGTGTCGATTTGATTCTGCAATCTCTCCCTGGTTTATTTTCCCAGTTCATTGTTAATTTCAACATGAACAAAATAGAATGCTCTCTGGCAGAGCTTCTAAACATGTTGAAGACTGTTGAAAGCACTATGAACAATGGGAAAGCTCCTGTGATGCTTATTGGTAAGACGAATTTTCAGCAGGCCTTTAAGAAAGGCAAGGCAAAGAAGAAGGGCAAATAGGTAAAGGCTGCCAAGAAAGAAGAGGCTAACAAGGACAAGGGCCAGTGCTTCCATTGCCATAAGAATGGTCATTGGAAGAGAAACTACAAGTTCTACCTTGCAGAGAAAGCAAAGCAGAAGCTTGGAGAAGCTTCAGGTATGTTCATGATTGACCTTAACTTGTCATATAGATCCACATCATGGGTATTAGATATTGGATGTGCATCTCATATCTACAATGATTTGCAGGTTCTGACAAGTAGCAGGCGATTGAACAGAGGAGAGGTTGATCTTCAACTGGGAAATAGAGCAAGAGTTACTGCACTTGCAGTCGGGAGTGTGAACCTCAAGCTTGCTTCAGGAGCTACATTGGAATTAACAAACTATTATTATGTTCCTTCAATAATTAAGAACATTATTTCATTTCATGCTTGAATAAATGTGGATTTGTTGTGAACTTTGGGAATAAGACATGTTCTTTATTATTAAATGGTGAATTGTTTGCCAATGGGAGCTTAATTAATGGTTTGTTTCTACTAGATGTTGATACTCCTGTTATGTGTGTGGATGGACCTCTTAAGAGGAAGAGGAATGATGTAAATCAAGCATACCTTTGGCATTGTAAGCTTGGTCATATTAGTGAGGAAAGATTGAAAAGGTTGTGCAAAGATGGATATGTTGATCCATTTGATTATGAATCATTTGTAACCTGTGAATCTTGCCTCATGGGAAAAATGACCAACTCTCCATTTGCTGGATATGGAGAGAGAGCTGGTGAGTTACTAGAACTCATACATTCTGATGTATGTGGACCTATGTACACCCAAGCCAAAAGGGGTTACTCATACTTCATTACTTTCACTGATGATTTCTCTAGGTACGGATATGTGTACTTGATGAAGTACAAATCTGAGCCTTTGAGAAATTTGTAGAGTTCAAGAAAGAAGTAGAGAAACAAATAGGAAAGAGTATTAAAACTCTTCGATCTGATCGAGGAGGGGAATACTTGAGTATGGAATTCACACAATATTTAAAGGATAATGGTATATTATCCCAATGGACTCCTCCTTACACACCTCAGCTGAATGGTGTGGCTGAAAGGAGGAATCTTACCTTATTAGATATGGTACGATCCATGATGTGCTTTGCTGGATTGCCCTTGTCGCTCTAGGGCTATGCCCTAGACACTGCTGCTTAGTTATTAAACAAAGTTCCTTCTAAATCAGTGTCTTCCACTCCGTATGAGATATGGAAAGGAAAGAAACCAAACCTTAAGTATGTTAAGGTTTGGGGTTGTCCTTCCCATGTTAAGAGACACAATCCTGATAAACTGGCATCCAAGACTGAAAGATGCAAGTTTATGGGATATCCTATGGAAACTTATGGATATTATTTCTACCAGCCTAGCGATCAAAGAGTTTTTGTAGCTAAGCGAGCTGTGTTCCTAGAGGATGAGTATATCCATGAAGGAAATAGTGGGAGTATGGTAGAACTAGAAGAGGTTCTAGAACCACAAACTAGAACTGCATCGTCTCGGGAACCAGTTCAGGATGGCACACAAACTGTGCGTAGGTCTGGCCGTGTACCTGTCTAACCAGATAGATATGTGGGACATATCTCTGATGGTGGGGACAGGACACACTATAATGAGGATGATGATCCTAAGACCTATGGGGAGGTAATAAGTGGTATTGACTCCTGGAGATGGCAAGAGGCCATGAAATCGGAGATGGACTCCATGTACTCCAACCAAGTTTGGAACTTGGTAGATCCACCCGAGGGTATAATACCCATCGGATGCAAGTGGATCTTTAAAAGGAAAGTTGGAGCATATGGAATGGTTGATACCTATTAGGCAAGGTTGGTTGTGAAGGGATATCGTCAAAGACAAGGAGTTGACTATGACGAGACCTTTTCACCAGTTGCCATGACTAAGTCCATTAGGATTTTACTTGCTATCGCTGCATACCACGATTATGAGATCTGGCAGATGGATGTGAAGACTGCTTTCCTCAATGGAAACCTTGAGGAAGAGGTGTATATGGATATACCAGTTTACTGTGTGTACATTAAAGATCAACCAAAGGTGTGAGCGAGTGTGAATGAGGTTGAACACCCTTGGCCTGAGTATACTTCCTAATACCTGAGTGCAAGAATGCAGCAGATAGCAAGGGAAGTGCAAGAGGCTGGAAAACCAATTAGTATAAGGATAAAATAGAATGTACGGATCTAAAGGCAAGAGTGTGCGATGGAAAAGCCAATATTGCATACGTTAAAGGAAGCACATGGACCTATGAATGGGAGGTAGAAGAGATGGATCAATCACACAAACATACACCCCAATACACAGGATATTTAAGGTGGTTCGGTTGTAAGCCCACAACCTACATCCACCCCTCACCAAACCCGGTGAGGCTTTTCGGCTGACACACAGCTTGCTTCGCTGAGCAACACAGCTTGCTTACACGGCTGAGCAACACAGCTTGCTATCAGCTGACTAACAGCTTGAGCCGCTGACTAACAGCTTGCCAATAACCCAGAGGAACAGCACAGAGGGAACCCAATCCCTAAACAGGGGATTAGACGATCATGATGAAAAGATGATAGACGATCCGAAATAAAAGAAAGGAAATATTGCAAGTGTAGTGGAGAAACAATAGTGACAATGTAGACACCAGCTGAAGGAATAGATCAAGACGTGGGAGCTGGTGGTTGCAGCTACAAGATTAGATCCAGGGATCTCTTTCTTCAAAATATTGGTAGACTGCATGGCTGCTCTCTCTATCTCTCAGGGCTTCTCCTCTTTTCTTCTTCTCTAGTAATGCTGAACTCAGTCAGACAAGTACTAAGGCTACTCTCACGATTCTACGGGATCTTCTTGGTAGATAGTCTAGAGCGTGGCACTTGTGGACGGCCACAGCAGTAGCTGCAGCAGCAACTTCGTGGGAAGCTAGATATTATACATATATACAGCGTGCCATGCGGTCACTTGGTGAGGAACCTTTTCCCGCCAAGTTTTCCCGCCAAGTGCTTTCTTTACTTTGAAGAAGATGCTCTGCAAGATTTGGCGTGAGTTAAATTGCTTTTAGTACAAGAATAGTACGATAAGAGACTTGTGTGAAGAGACAGACTAAATCTCCCTTTGGTCAGTCTCAGATCTTCACATTAAATCTCCTTCAGATAAGTAGTCTTCTCATTCTACTTGAAGTGTACTTTTCTGCAAACTCTGCCTGGTCAAACAGCCCATTGGTCGACAGCAAGATGATGGCAGACTGCATAGTGTCCTATTTCCAGCAGTAGATAGTCTGGACAGGCAGACAGATAAGACTTACATCGTGGTAGACAGAAGTGGCTCCTCCAGCTGGATTTCTGACACAACCATCTCCAAAAGGTAGACAAATGAGTGATAAGATGGTTGAGCAAGGGTCAGACCTCGGGACGTGGTCCAGACCCTAAAATCCTTAATTTTAATGATTTATGGTTCCTTTTTCTCTCTCTAGATGGCCCACTGATCTGACAGTTTATTGGCTTGAGAATTTTTTGAAGAACAAGGGTGTCGACCTCCTGTATATAAAGAGTCGACACATCTTAGTGAGATAGCTAGTAGAGCGCTTCCTGAAGGAATCCAAGGTGTCGAGACAAGTCAGCCACAGAGAAGTAAGGCATGAAGTGTGTCAAGATATCCTTTGAATATCTTGAAGGCCCATGACCGATGTGTCGAGACTTCACAAGACTGTGTCGAGACATTGATAAAACCAGAGGCCAGACAGAACGGTTTCAGCTTGATTTCTTCTAGAGGTGTCGAGACATTTGTCAGATGTGTAGACACATGCTTTTATGCCAGTGCTTGACCGTTCGAAATTCAACACACTCTCTTCAAGATGTGTCGGGTCATCAGAAGGCGGTGTCGAGACAACACAAGAGAATTTCTTCTGTATTTGTTCGAAGGAAGCATTGCACAGACCTTCATCATCGTGCTTAGACTTTGTCTTCATATGTGCACGGACCTTCTAGTGTTGAAGACCTTGATTTATCACATAGTGAATGTGCACAGACCTGGTTATCTGCTGGCCAGAGGTTGCACCGACCTTGATCGAGCTAGCACCGACCCAATGCACATACTGGCACTGACTTTGCTGAGAAAACCTACACCGACCTGGTCTTGTGTTGAAGGCAAGACTTGCACCGACCTGGTCTTGTGTTAGAGGCAGGACTTGCACCGACCTGGTCTTGCACTGAGGCAGGACATGCACCGACCTTGGTTCGTGCGAGTCTAGGTTGTGCACCGAACTTGTATGTTACGCTGACGAAGCATGCACTAACCTTGTCGCAGATGTGCACTGACCCTACTGTACTTTAGAAAATGATTGCACCGACCTTAGTTCAGCTGTGCACCGACCTTCCTTTGCACTTGAGAAGGATTGCACCGACCTTGCTGGCATGTGAGCAGTGTTGTGCACTTATCTGCATGGATTTCTGAGAAACCATTTACCTTGTGTTGCATGTGCCTTGGTTTTTATGCAACCATGAATCTTGAATTCTACCTTGATTCTTGTGTAGCCACATGCCTCATTTTCTATGCCTTACTTAATTTCTTTCTTTCTTTGTTGCCAAAGCTGGCTTGACCTGAAATGCACGAATGTTGACATTTATCAAATGCAAGTCAAACATATTAATGAGTCATAGTCAGACATCATCAAAACAATAGAATTAAAGCATGTTACATACATGCCCAACATTCTCCCCCTTTTTGATGATGGCAACTATGAGTCATTAAGAATACATTGTAAGTCAAGGTGCCATGAAATGTAATCATGAATTTGAAGCACAAAGACTTTCAATGACATTTTCTCCCCAGATAATTCTCTCCCCTTCATGCAAATGATCAAGTCTCTCCCCCTTATGCATACTGTTAATGACACATATAATCTCTCCCCCTTTGACATCATCAAAAAATACTAGAGAGAGTATATATGGCATAATTAGGAAGGTGGGAGTAAGGGAGATTATTAGTACATGATGTACAATAGAAAATTGAGTATTTTCCTGGAGGGTACAACTAAGTGCAGTCAACCTGAGACATCTTCTCATAAATTGATGTGGAAATACACACCAATGTTTGTACACTTATTATGCCAACTGTTGAGTCCTCGAGGTGATGCATTGTCTCCCGCAAATGAAAGTAGGACAAAAGTGATGCAGAGAGAAGATCACGCAAATGAGGAGTTGATACCACTTGTTAGTGAGTGATGATCATTGTTCAGTAAGCAAGTGATACCAATTGTTAATGACAACATAATGATAGCAAGACAACCTGACTCAGCCATGAGAGACAAATGTATGCATAACATTTAATCATGGCAATATGGTGCAGTACAAGAGACATAGAGCAACCATGTACAAGAGTAGATCTATTGTGGTCCAAGTTGATGTTGGGTTTCTTGACCAAAAACAAATACCAATTGTTGGGTTTCATGGCCAAATAGGAAACAAATGGTCGTTAACAGTTATAAACGCAACAAGGACTCAATCATGCAAGAAGATTAATCATGCACCATGATCTAGTTCTGAGAATAATATAGCAGCCACACAACAGACTTGGTTTTTTGATTTTTCAGATGTTTAGGCTTTTCATATTTTTTAGCCATTTTCTGGTGTTTTCTATTTTTCAGGTTTTTAGGAATTTCTATGCAATGCATGAAGAATGTAGACCACCCATGTATGTGCAGACTCAAGCTAGTTGCATGGAGTGCATGGAGCAGAGATATCCTGATATACATGAATAGTGAGGGCAAACGTCAAGGGACATCAAAAGATAGTTTGTCTTTACAAGAGATGGAGGTTCTTAAATCTGAAACCAAGTTCATAAATGTAGAGTTATAGATGTTTCAAAATTTTCAGTTATAGAACCTGAATGAACTAGCCCTTACACTTAGATTTGTTTAATGTTAATGAATCATGGCCTACTCAGTAGAATCACATGAAAACATTTGTATTCAAGTTTGATGGAGATGAACCAAAAAATTATATCAAAGTCAGATTAACCTCCTCTTATCTTACTAATTCATTTCCATTGGCTCCTTTGAGAGAAACTCTTAAAAAGTATTGAATTAAACAAGCATGAAGACTAAATGAAATTTTAGAATTTCAATAGTTGTGCTTTTAACCTTTTGTAATGTCAACCATAATATTCATTGAGTAAAGGAGAAGTTTTTACGAGTATTTAAGTCTAGTGCATGCCTCATATCCGTAAGGACCCACGTTGTTTAGACGCAAGTATCCCTAGGTAATTGGTAAGACTGACTTTCATGCTTCAAATAGAACAGAGATAGCATTGTCACCTCATGACATATCATACCACATATTCTTGATGAGGGGACATGTTTCTCAGCAACTTTGCCATTGCTCTGCCTCATGATATACCTTATAACACAGCAGAGTTAACAAGGGCACTTCACGACATGTCTCATCTCAATTCATTTATGAGGAGACATATTTCTCAGTGAGCCAATGTCATTGCTCTGACAATTTTTGCCATTAGGAATCCCACAAAATCAGATTCTTTAAAAACAATACTTAGACAGAAGTTTCTCAATCATAAAAGCCTTTGTACTTAAAATAAACTTTCAGATTTTAAAAGGCATAACTGGTCAACAACATGAGAAACTAGTTTAAGTCTATCAAGCCCGAACACAAACATTTTCAAGACATTTATACTTCAAGACACAAGAAATCATTAACGTTAAACCAAAATCATTCATGTTCGAGGCAGTCACAAATCTCTATAAAAGAAGATTCTTCTTGAAGATGCACTCTGATAAGCAAACTTAATCAACAGATAGATGATCCTCCAAGAAGTTCAAGGCAATTCAATTTCAAGTTGAACCACAAAAGGATATTAGCAATAACAAGCAGTGGCTTGGTTGAAGAAAAGAGTGTTGTTTGATTATAAATCCAGAATGGATGGTGAACACTCCCCCTGAGGTGATCGATTGAGCTCAGACTAGAAGGGATGAGATTTATTCAATCATGTGCAAGGAAGTGACAACACTTACCTTGGATGATGTCGACACTTGCTGTCATGGTGTCGACACTCTGAGCTCAGACAGAGAGCAGTTAACAAATTGAACTAGCAGAGTGTTTGACCATAAAGGGTCTGAGGTCAACATTAAAGAATTTTCAAGGATTTTCAAGAGTTGAACATGCTCCCACTAAACATGTGCATGAGTTTACAATAGAATATGCAACCTATGACTAAAGTGAACACACGATGCATCAAAAATGATACCACTGTTGGGTCCCTTTTAACATGGTTTGTATTGGCATGAATGAGACCACAATATGATGTAATCATGGATGATGTGCAATGCATTCTGAACAGTAATGTAGACTGGATGCTTTAGTGTGCATATGCATGCATGCTGCCTACTCCCTCTGTTGGATGTTCTCAAGAAAAATAAGCTCCCCCTGAGAAGATGCAATCCATGCGAGGATATCAGTAAGATGAGAGATGTTGAACACTAAATTTAAAGTTGACTTAGTCTGACTACATGGATGGGTTGGCTATGATGTGTGAAGCCTATGACCTATATGAATGCTCAAAACAGTGAAGATGCTGCAACATGATTATGCGTTTTTGAGTCTCCTTATCATGATGTGCTCTGAGGTACATGAGCTCACAAAATGATGCAAGCATACATTATCTACAATAAATTCTGAACTGAATGCAAAATAATGTGGCTCAATGCTAAACTCCTCCTTTAAACAATGCTATCATGAGTAGATGAGTTGAAAATGTAGCCATGGTATACATCATCAAAACAATAATCAACAATGCTAAGGAAGAAGTTCTCATGGCTGTTATGAGGTGGCAGAACATATCAAGCAACAACTCATCAATATAGCGATTCCATCAGCATGACAAATTTTTTATGGATTGAGCAGCTGAGATAATTAATCTCTGGTACAAGGCGGAGGTTTGGATCTGAGATCCTGCTCACGCATAGTGAGAGCTCCGGGCAAGCTTGACTTGCCTTTCTACTCTTCATTATTTGATATACCAGAGGTCAAGCATTGTTGGGTCCCTTGATCATGAAATGCATGATGTGGCATGAAATTTCAAGTTGATGCTCAAGGACCACAACACATCCATATGCAATGACTACGATGCAAGCCTATCATGCAAAGGTTGAACACATAAAAATTATTTACATACATGTGCCTTGAGCATTTATTCTTTTGACCATCCATTGTTCAGCTCCAAGGCACCCTACATTCAAAATTCTCATTTAAAATTTTTAGGTACCCAAGCTTACTTGGGTCCTTGTTGATTAGCAATGGTTCTAGCAATTGGTCTTCTTTTCTTTGCTGCCTTTTGGTCACCCACTCTCATCCAGGGACAATAATTGGATGTATGTCCATATTCACCACAATAGAAGCAACGCATAGGGTGTTTACCATTTTTATTATGCACATGTGCATTCTTCCATTGCGAGTGAGCAAATATACTGTAATGTTGATTATGAGAGTAGCTCCTACCTCTCAGTCGCCAACAGTCCAGGACAATGTGGCCAATCTTTCCACAGTGGTAGCAGCAAGGAGGGTGATTTCTGTTGAAACCCATGGGGAGTGTCGACCTGTCTGAATGGAGGTGTCGACTCTTCTGATTCCCCATGCGGTTCTATGCAGAGTTCTGCTGCATACGTCCTCTGCCAGAGTTGACCTATCTTTTGCCCTTGATTTCAGCAGCAATTCTTGAATCCTTTCCTGCTCTTAGTTCATCATTATTCAAGTTGAGATAGTCATGTACAGTGTGACCAAGCATGCCACAATGAAAGCAATAAACATTCATTTTATGAGAGGCATGGTAGTCATCATGGCTTTTCCTATTGTGCATGTCAAGACTAGTAGACTTGGGTTTCTGTTTTTGCATGAGAGCCTTCTCTTTCTGCTTACCAATGCGTTTTTTGTTTTTTTTTGAGCAGCATGCGGTATTGGGAGGTGGTAAGAAGTGCCGGCTTCATTCTTACCCTTGACAGAAGTGATGTAGGCCTTGCTTCCGAAGAATCATTGGTTTTCGGGTTTGTAACCCAAATCTCCCGCATGATGACTTACTCTTGTTTCCAAGAGTCTGTTCATGCTTTCCTTATCCTGCATACACTTAGACAGAGAGTCATTTATATCTTTGATTTCATTCTCCAATGAGGAGACGTGCAGTTCGGTTTCAGCGAGGTCCCCCTCACACACAGCCAATTGCTCATTGAGCATAGCATTAACCCCCTTGTAATTTTCAATCTCCATTTGAAGTTCATTTAGTTTTTCAGAACTGTCATGGGCCATACCCTTGCCCTTCTCATAAATGGACAGTCTTTCAAGCAACATGTTGTTTTGTTCTTTTACCATTTTTATTTCTTCAATCAACCTTGTATCAGGGATTAGCTTGTCCGACATGGTTTGTTCATTAGAGATTGATTTAGGTTGATTTTGAAGTTGTCTTATGATTTCTTCCAACCTAGTGATTTCAACTTGAAGGATTCCATTTTCATCTGTTAGGCATGTAATGGTTTGCTTATTCACATCCAAATCAGAGGTAAGAGTGTCATTTAGCTCTTCAAAAGCTGAACAATTGTTACAGAAAGGTCTTTCATTCTGACGGATTGGTTGGATTTTAAGTTTTCGAACAGTCTCTTCCAACCTTATGATTTCTGCTTGAAGGATTTTGATTTCATCATTTAGACACACTATAGTTTGTTTGTTTAGATCCAAGTCAAAAGCAAGAGTATTGTTGAGCTCTTCAAGGTTGAAACAATTTTCACAAGCACGACTCTTATCTTGACTATTTTTATTCAAATCCTTTTTCAATCTTTTGTTTTCAGATTTCATCTTTTTGTACTGCTCGATCAACTGATCATATGCACCCATAAGCTCTTCAAAAGTAAAGTCTTCAGAATCAGAGCTTACCTGAGATGAGGATGGATTGCTTGACTGCTCTGATTGGTCATCCAAAAGGCATTGATGCTCTTGATCTTCTTTCTGATGGATGTTCATTGTCACGCCCCGACGCGGAAAATCGAGGCGCGAGCAGTTACGAGGCACTCGTGTCGGTCAGAGCTTGTACAAATTTAATTCTAAAGATAGAGAGCTAAGATGAAATTGCTAATTTTATTCCATCAAAATAAAGGTTTACATCACTAATTTATAAGCCATAAGGCATGATACAATCTTCCAAATTTTCCAAATACATAAACCTTGTAAAAATACTAATGATCTACATAAACCTAGGTAAAAAGGAAAAATTCACCCTTTCACTCTTGTCCATTCCCTTGTTCATTTTCATTTCCTGCAATAATTAACCAAAACGTAGGGTGAGCAAAAAGCTCAGTAGGATTTTATATCTCTAAAGCCAGGCAATCTTTAAGTATTTAGCAATTTAACAATTCGTGTCATGAAGTAATTGATCATGAATTTCAAGTAGGAAATTTTGTATAAGGAATTTCTAAGTAATTTCAAGATAACAAGATAATTTCAAGATCATGATAGTAGACAAGACGATGGTCATTTCCAAGAATATATCAAGAACTTTCATGATGAGACAATGGGTTATCATTAAGACAATTTAAGAACTTTCATGATGAACTTTTAAGCAATATCGAAGTAGAGCAATCACTTGAACTTTAAACAATATAGAAGTAGAACAATTACTTCTACAAGGATATTTATGATGAATCATTAAGCAATAACAATATAGAAGCAGAGCAATCACTTCTACCAACACTCAGTAGGATTGGCCAAAGCACTAAGGGGAGATCACGACGATATGACAGCCCCTCTTGGAATATCACTATTTGGCTACACACTTAGGGGTTCTCACGGCAGTATGATTGCCCCTAACTGTAATAGACCCTATATTGGTGAATGCCAGCACTTGATCATTATAATACCGGTTTATTTTTGGACTTTGCCTCGCCCGTGGGATCAGATCAGAACCCCTTTATACACTAGCATTTAAATGTCATTTCATTGGGACCCATAGCCCCTGACATTTTTTCTATATAATTCCACAATATGGCCAAAGAATTTCAAGAACAAGCTTATTTGTAAACAAGTACAGATCTGGCAAAAATTGTGATAATTTGCAAAGGAGAGTGGAAAACGCATTTTAAGCATCATGTTTAATGACATTAAGTCGTAGAATTCAAAAATGAATGGTAAGTAAGAAGAAACATTAAGATAGTTATTTTATTAGAATTATTTTAAACATCTTAACATAATCTCATAATCATAACACATCAATTTTTTAGTAAAGAACAGCTTTTAGTAAAGGAACATATATACTTATGAATTGAAATCATGAGTTTAGATATTAGCTTTTAATCATACATTAATAATCCATATGATAAGAAAATAGATTTAACATGCTAAAAGTAGTATTTATACATCAATATGATTGAAAATACCTTTTTACATTCTGAAATAATTTTTAAACACCATTATGATAAGGAATAGAATAGTTATAGGCTAAAAAGATGTTACTGTCTGTGAACGTGCTATAGCTCAGGGTCGCGTTCATACAGCATATATATATACAGTATATATATTCAAAATATTATATTTTGATCACTGAAAATTTTCAGGAAAACTTTTTTATCAACGCGCTATAGGTAACGAGTGTGATCTTCAAGAACGCGCTATAGGGGACTGGCGCGTTCAGGATCTTACATACATATTTAAGATTTTGAAAACTAGATGAAAGAGATAGGTTCTGTGTAAACCATAAGAGATATAGACACCTGATATATATATAAACACTTTATGTATTATATATACATATGTATATTAGAAATATTATACTTTTGACCCCTGGTCATCCGGGTTTAAAAGGATGAACGCGCTATACCTGACTAGCGCGTTCATGAAGAACGCGTTAGGTTAATATAGCGCGATCTTGAAAATTGCTTTATATTATTATATGTTAGATTTGAAATTTTTGTAGAGGACGGGGTCTGTCTGAACGCGCTGGGTCGGGCTGGCGCGTTCAGAACGCGCTACTGAGGTATAGCACGTTCTGGCCCAGATGAAAAAATGGGAATACCCCTCCAATCAAATGACCATAACTTGCTCATTTCATAATAGAATTTAATAAATGAGTTATCAATGGAAAGAGGACAGAAAAATACACAAGATAGCATGCTTTAATTAGAGTTTAGCCTGAGAGACACCTACCTTTGAGCAGATCTAATGAGAGGTAAGAAAAACACCCAAATAATATGAAACCCTTTTGATTTCTCCCAATACTTCTTCAAATCTCCTTCACTCTCTGCAGCAGCATAGTCTTGGCTTCCAGGGATGATTTGAGGGTCGAATGAGGTTCTATTTATAGCCAAAACTTGGCCAAATTTGTCAAGATTCCTTGCCTAACAAAGTCAAACTTTCCAACACCGAATTGGTAGAAAATTCCATTTTTTTCTTCTTAACCTAGCCTCCATTTGGTGTGAAACCAATGTAAAAATGGCTGGTCTAAGGTGGCTGGTAGGTAAGGGTTGATTCTTGAGTCAATCTTCTAGAAATTAGGTTATTATAATCCTTTTCAAAAGGTATTTTACATGTGTTACGAATTTAAGGTCTAATTATCCTTTATTAATCCTTTAACCACTAATCTAGCCCATTATGGATTATCTAATGGGCCAATTATGATCCTAGTCCATTATATGGACTTTTATTGGGCTTTCTATGATTTATCTAAGGGTTAAAGCATTTATTTTTCACTTTACCTTAAGTAAATTCAAGTAAATTCCATAATCCACTTTATTTCACTTAGTAAAAATGTAAATTAATCATTTCATGAAAAATTTAATTATATAATTTATTTAAAAAAATATTTCTCATTTTAAACTATCAGGTTTCTACATCCTCTCCCACTTAAAAGAATTTGGTCCCCAAATTCATATGATTTTCTTTCCGTAATAGTAGGGTAAAATTACCATATCCAAACTATGCATTCTAACTAGATCATTTTCATAACATGCTAAGTGCTAAGATCACCATTTCTAAACTATGCCATCATAGACGAGATAGGTTTATAAGGTTACCTTCCAATGCTTGCGGCGCTCCTTTCTTTAAGAGTGGACAACGAGCAATTTTATGATCCATGCTTCCGCAACGGATGCACTTCCCAAGTTTATACCAACATTCATCTGGGTTGTGCCTTCCTTTCTTGCAATGCTCGCATTTTTCCTTGACCGGAATAATTTGTTGATCATTATTCCGGGGCTTCTTGTCCTTACGGAAATCGTTACCTCCATTTAACCTCTTCTTGTCATTCACAGTTTCCTCGCTCTTGGACCCATGACTAACTCCTTCTTGGCGACTTTCCCTTTGATTCGCTCCACCATATTCATAGCATCTTCTAGAATTTGTGCTTTCCTAACCATTTCCGTATAAGTTTGAATCTCCAATGGAGCCAATCGAAGAATGAGTTCCACCTTTAATCCATTCATAAATCTTCTTGCTCCCATTTTCTCTGTACAAACTAGGTGTGGGGCATACCGAGCTAATCTAGAAAATATCGCTTCATAATCTGCTACAGATAAGCTACGTTGTTTTAATGTCGCGAACTCCATGGCCTTCTTCTCATTGATTCTTTCCGAGAAATACTTCTCATTAAAATATTCTAAGAACTCGTCCCATGTAATTTGTTCATTAGGTAAGATCGCTTCGACGGATACCCACCATGCTCGGGCATCCTTTTCTAGTTGATAGGCCCCTAATAGTACCTTCTCTTCATCGGTGCATTGCATTACTTTAAAGGTTCTCTCTACTTCTTGCACCCAATTCTCCGCTTCATCCGGGTCAGTAGATCCACTAAACTTCGGGGGATTCATCTTTTAGAATTTTTGATGTAAATCCCCGGCTTCATGCCGTGCTCCACCTTGCGTAACTTGTTGCAAGCCTTGTGTTAGTCCTTGGACAGTGCGTTGCATCTCGCGCCATTGCGCTCTCTCGGCGGCCATTTGCGAGATTTAGCCTGAAACCATAGTTACGGGGTTTTATCATTTTCCTTGGTATTTATTTCTTGATAATTCATTCTTTTTAAACCTTAACCCGTGTTTCTACCCAATCTTATCGGGAATGTTTAAATTTCTATTCAAATTTCTATCAAGGGAAACCTAAGTTTTAAGAATCCTAGGTTTTATGTAACCTAGGCTATGATACCACTAAAACGGTCACGTCCCGACGCGGAAAATCGAGGCGCGAGCAGTTACGAGACACTCGTGTCGGTCAGAGCATGTACAAATTTAATTCTAAAGATAGAGAGCTAAGATGAAATTGCTAATTTTATTTCATCAAAATAAATGTTTACATCACTAATTTATAAGCCATAAGGCATGATACAATCTTCCAAATTTTCCAAATACATAAACCTTGTAAAAATACTAATGATCTACATAAACCTAGGTAAAAAGGAAAAATTCACTCTTTCACTCTTGTCCATTCCCTTGTTCATTTTCATTTCCTGCAACAATTAACCAAAACGTAGGGTGAGCAAAAAGCTCAGTAGGATTTTATATCTCTAAAGCCATGCAATCTTTAAGTATTTAGCAATTTTACAATTCGTGTCATGAAGTAATTGATCATGAATTTCAAGTAGGAAATTTTGTATAAGGAATTTTCAAGTAATTTCAAGATAACAAAATAATTTCAAGATCATGATAGTAGACAAGACGATGGTCATTTCCAGGAATATATCAAGAACTTTTGTAGCGACCCGGATCCCGGATACCCGGCATACCCGGTAGAACTACCGGATACACGTGATACCGCATGGAACCCGCGAGGCCTCCCAAGAGCGGGAAAGCTCCGAAGGGAAAAGGGCATGTGTAGAGTACATTGAAGCCACAGAGATATAACAGAAGCAATTAAATTTCATTAGATCGGTTTGCTAAAGTAGCAGAAATAAAATTACTTTTTAATTAACAGTTCAATTTTAACAATTATACACCAGAGTCAAGTCCAAAGCTAAAGACAGCAAGTCTAGCACAGTACAGTCGACAGAAAGGAAAGACGTACCAAGAAGTCGGGGAAAGCCTGACGCAGGTACCAGCTGGCAGGAACGGCACGCAACGAGCACGCACTCTAGGAACCACGCGAAAGCAGAACAAACAACGCCACCCCACCTGAAAAGCAGGGGTGAGCCACGTGTCTCTTGCTCAGTAGGGGTCACGCGGATCCCCACTGAAAAACACGCAATAACACAGAACAACGAAAAGAGCAGGTGTAGTAAAGTAGGAAACTACACTACAAAGCTGTAAAACTACGCTACAAGCAGTAGTAAAGGAACAGACGGGAAGTAGGAGTAGGGAACAAGCAAGGAAGGGGAAGAACCCGCGCCAGACAAGCGGCGGCCGAACTAACCTCGGCACCCCAAACTACTCCAAGCAGCGACAGAAGGGTGACTCTGATCTAACAAAGTCAGAAGTTACCGAACTGCCGACCCAACACCAGGTCTAAGGCGAAGACCTGCAAGAACAGACAAAAGGTTTAGAAAAGACCCACACAGATGATCGACAGACTCGACAACACGCACGATCAGAACATCGTGCACACTGCCCCACGCATGACCAGAACATCATGCATGTGACAGGACACTAACCCCGGGTGCAGCCACGGAAAGGCCAACCCGGAAAGGTCACGACGCGTAAGAAACGCGAAGAGCAGTGGAGAGACACGCGTCACAGACGGATGCACCTCCCCACCAGAGCAACGGCCAGCTGCGTCCACAGACATCTTATGCTGCGCCACAGGTGTCTCGCCTATAATACCGCCGAAGCCACGGTAGAGTCGCAGACACCCGCATAGAACCAAACAGCATCAAGTAACCAGTCAGGTTCACGCCCGTCAACGCATGTCTTCAGCCCCTGACCACTTGTGCACACACTGGCTCTAGCCTAAGCTAGGTACTCCAGCTAGTTTTCTCCCTCGGTAGGACGCTACCGTTGGCTGGGAGCCCACGGAACTAGCTTACAAACCGTGTCTCGGGAACACCCCTCCGCCACCACCAGGCGGATCGGCACTCAAAGGCCTAGGGCAAAAACAATCGGAGGCATACAAAACACAAAACTCCGAGCACAAGTGCTAGAGTACTGACAGGCAGACACGCTGTCACACGTACTACGAAGCACCACCGGTAGTATGGCAACTGCCAACTGACTCAGGACTAGGCAACTAGACCTACCACGCAATGATCCTGAGTTGAACGAATTAAAGGCAAGATCATCACAGACAGCGGAACAAGCCACCAATCGGTCTAATCCTAAGCCACTAAAAATAACACTCCGCAGAAAAAGACTCACGGAGACCTGAGGGGACACCAGAGACCCTCAGCACACCTGGACACACGGATAGAGGTAAAGCAACACCTCGAGGTATCCAGAACCAGTGTCTCGGACTGGACGAAACCACCAAGACACCCACACACAAGGTCGCCCGTCAACCGCTGGGTCACCCCGGGTTGACCGGAACGCGACCAAAGACACATACACAAGAGTAGGATAGAGAATCCTACCACAAGCAAGAAGACTCATGGCTACCTTACAACGTAGTCTTAGCCCTCATAGGACATCAGGAGACATCCACGGGACTGCGGGTAGACCACAAGGACAAGCCAAGACAAGTAGAAACCAAAACGACGGCAATCGGAGCAGAAGGCATGTAACGCACCACCCTTAGACCGTTACATGAACCTGACGGTCTAAGCCTAGGCCGTTACACTCCTACCGTGATGGTCTAACGCAGACGCATCACCGACACGTGACGGTCACAGGGGAGCCGTCACACACACCGCCCTAACCGACACCTAGAACACAGAAGGCACGTAACGGCCTACACCAGGCGCGTTATACAGCTCTGACGCGCCCAACCCGGGCTGTCAGGGCCAACGAACCTCAAACCCAAAACACAACTCGAACCACGTAACGCGCGGGACCAAGTGCATTACAGCCACCTAACGCGGCAAGGCGGACGCGTCAGGGCCAACCTGATGCAAGACAAGAAAACAACTGGCTGAGAGGCATGTAACGGTCCCGACCGGACGCGTTACAACCACCTAACGCGCGGGGGCGCGGCCGTTAGAGCCAATGACGCAGCCACCCAACTCAGCCAAAACAGCATGTAACGGTCATCGCGGACGCGTTACACAGGCCTAACGCACAGGGGCATGGCCGTTAAAATCAACAGGCACAGCCACCTAAACTCGGCCCAAAACAAAGTGTAACGGCCTGGGGCAGGCGCGTTACACACACCAAACGCACGATAGCATGACCGTTAGGCGAACTGACTCAACCGGTCAAACGCGGTCAAATAGAACGTAACGGCCTACACTAGGCGCGTTACACCCACCTGACGCACAGGGGCAGGCGCGTCAGGGGAACCGACTTAACCAAAGCACTAAACGACAAGATAGGCATAACGCGTCGCACCGGAGGCGTCAGGAGGCTGTGACGCGCCACCCTTGGGCCGTCACACTCCCAAAACCACGAAAAGCTTAAAAATGCCCAGACGCTGTGACGGTCTGCCGTGGGGCCGTCAGGGCATGTGACGGTCCCTGGAACGACCGCCACACCAGTCACGGTGGGAAAACAGAGGGTTGGCCAAATCGGCCCGTTCCACGCCTCATTCACGCCGAAGCGCAGGGGAAACAACCCTCGACGATGAAAAACTACATAAGGAGGCTAAAAAGCCCACATGCACGGGTTAAAACGCTAGATCGGGGCGATTTTAACAAATCGACCCTAGAAGAGTCACCGAGGTTCCCGGGCTCCTACCGGCCTCAAATGACCACCGATTAACACAAAACTAGCATGGATGGGATCCTAACATCCCAGCGGTCAGTTCAACACTAACCAAGCTACAAATGGTTGCCGTTCTCCGGCGAACCCTACAAAACCCAAAAATCACGGTTTAGGCTAAACAAGCCCAAACTCGGCCGTTTCCACGCCAAACGATGTGCAAGGGCAGGGAAAATGGAGAGGAGGAAGTGAGGAACCATCACCCCACCTCCACCGAAGAAACCGTGCCCCGAAGGGACTAAACCACGCCGAAAACCATGCCGCGAGCTCTAACGTCGGCTTTGAATCCACCGTTCGGGATCGCGCCAAAACCACTTCCTCACCCTGTCGCGCACCCAGCCAGCTCCACAGCATCCCCAACACGTGTCTCTAGGTACCCCGTCTGCAGCCGGAGCCGAGGAAGCTCGAGAGGAGAGAAAACGGGAGAGAGAGACGACGGCGGCGAATGAGAAGGGAGGAGAGAGGAAGGAAAAGAAAAAGGAAAAGAAATTAGGAATTTTCCTAATTTCTGAAAAGTCCGATTTCTGGCCCTATCTCCGAAAAATACGCAAAAATAGTCGAAACGACCAGCTCGAAGAGTACATCGTTGCTGTAGCATCCACGAGTCAAGGAACTGACAAGTAAACTCACCGTAGGGTTCCATAACTAGTACGAGAGAAAAACCCACACGGATCGTAAAACTCAACTCGGAAGCCACAAAAGTGAACCGAAACTCACCGAAACAAATCCAAAAGATCCAATGAAGATCCAGCAAGACCTACAAAGGATCCAGGGCATTACATCCTCCCCTCCTTTAAGAAATTTCACCCTCGAACTTAAGGACTAACAAAGAAGAAGCAGGGAAGAACAACCCAACAGCATAACCATGAAAACAACATAAATATCAAGAAACACAGCTCAGAGGAACACTGTCAGACCACAATCACAAGCACATGCTCTGGATTGAGCACGGCACAAGTGGACACAAGTCCGACACCTCCGAAACCAGGGCAACGTCGCTTACGTCTCACAGGGGAAAGAGACACGACTGCCACAACCATAAACAACCGATCGAGAAACACAACGGCAGCACGGCAAGCGACAGCTTACACAATGAGACACAATCCTATCAGCTGACAGCTCGACCACATCATCGGCTCTAGTGCCAAAGGCAACAGGGAACACCTGGCACACAGGACGCCAATGACAACACTGGACCACAGGCACAACCGAGTCAGTCCTCACTCAGATATTACATCTGATCGAGTCGCAAGCTAACTCTAAGGAAAAAGAGTACAGCAAGGCTAACCGACAAGACCTGGTCCACACAGAGACACAAAATCATAGAGAAACAGTGCCAAAACAACAACAACCTCGGGGAACGCTACTCAAGGACTATGAACACGCCTCGAGAGCACAACATCCAAGAGAAGAAAATGCAGAGTAGAGGGTACTCAATCAGCAGGAATGCCAACAAATTCCCCAACACTCGTAAATGCCAATGCCAACACCAGACAAACACCAACAATAGCACGGCAACAGACGAAGTCAAGACACAAGAAGCCAAGACGAAGTCCCATCGAGAAGAAGCAAATCTCTCGACCAGTGGGTAGCCAACTCACACGCTTCAGCTGCATACTCAACAACGCACGCAGGCATCAGAAGAGACCTCGGTATCCGCATCTCAGTACACACCAGACGCCTTCGCAACCAATGAAGATCGCAAACAACACGCCACGAGTACCGATCCAGCGAACAACCGATCACAAGGAGCCTAAGTGCAACAGGAGAAGAGCACCAGCTTCAGCACAAAGCACAAGGAAAGCATCGATCTCAGTTTACCTTCACGTTCTGAAAACGATAAATGAGCCTTCACAATACATAGGCCGCTGGACACAGCACGACAACACAGTGCACAACAGCTCTTAACACCATCATGGAGTCCAAAGCCAAGTAACCATAAAGCAGAGAGTAGATTAGGCTCCGAACAAAGCTATCCACACTTAAGCAAACACAGGACAAAGGCATCGCCAAGACAGTAATTCCAAGGCGAACCTCGAAAAGATTCCACCAGAAGGGATGAGAAGCAGGAAGCTCAATCACGAAAGCTCACCAGGAAAGGGAAATCCTAGCTTGCCTGAGCAACTTCTCAAACACGGAATCTAATCGAGCACTTCAACAGAAGCGAAACACATCAGGAGCTGAACAGACTCAAGTCAGGATGACCAAGACAACGTGAGAACGTGTACGGTCATCAGACCAGGGCTAAAGGTCGACAGCAACCTGAACAACACACGGAGAAAACCTCGCAACGTACTGCAGATTCAAGCCTTCCGGTCAACACTGCCAAGTACAACATGATTGAAACAAGCACAACGATGAAAAGAAACACCTCGTCACAACCTGACGAGAGCAGGACCATCTCGCACAGTGCCTGAACAGCACGCACAAGACAACACACCGAAAACAACGCGATAAACCATCGCAACCCGAAGCCAGCTGAAGACTGTACTGGACTTTCACGACTCTGGAAACTGTATATCTCGGATTCCCATGTACTTCACACAGCAATGCTCTGATCGCTCAGAAAAGAACTCCGAACATCTCAAAACACTGCTCTGATACCAAGCTGTAGCGACCCGGATCTCGGATACCCGGCATACCCGGTAGAACTACCGGATACACGTGATACCGCATGGAACCCGCGAGGCCTCCCAAGAGCGGGAAAGCTCCGAAGGGATAAGGGCATGTGTAGAGTACATTGAAGCCACAGAGATATAACAGAAGCAATTAAATTTTATTAGATCGGTTTGCTAAAGTAGCAGAAATAAAATTACTTTTTAATTAACAGTCAATTTTAACAATTATACACCAGAGTCAAGTCCAAAGCTAAAGACAGCAAGTCTAGCACAGTACAGTCGACAGAAAGGAAAGACGTACCAAGAAGTCGGGGAAAGCCCGACGCAGGTACCAGCTGGCAGGAATGGCACGCAACGAGCACGCACTCCAGGAACCACGCGGAAGCAGAACGAACAACGCCACCCCACCTGAAAAGTAGGGGTGAGCCACGTGTCACTGGCTCAGTAGGGGTCACGCGGATCCCCACTGAAAAACACGCAGTAACACGGAACAACGAAAATAGCAGGCGTAGTAAAGCAGGAAACTACACTACAAAGCTGTAAAACTACGCTACAAGCAGTAGTAAAGGAACAGATGGGAAGTAGGAGTAGGGAACAAGCAAGGAATGGGAAGAACCCGCGCCAGACAAGCGGTGGCCGAACTAACCTCGGCACCCCAAACTACTCCAAGCAGCGACAGAAGGGCGACACTGATCTAACAAAGTCAGAAGTTACCAATCTGTCGACCCAACACCAGGTCTAAGGTGAAGACCTGCAAGAACAGACAAAAGGTCTAGAAAAGACCCACACAGACGACCGACAACTCGACAACACGCACGATCAGAACATCGTGCACACTGCCCCACGCACGACCAGAACATCGTGCACACTGCCCCACGTACGACCAGAACATCATGCATGTGACAGGACACTGACCTCGGGTGCAGCCACGGAAAGGCCAACCCGGAAAGGTCACGACGCGCAAGAAACGCGAAGAGCAGTGGAGAGCCACGCGTCACAGACGGACGCACCTCCCCACCAGAGCAACGGCTAGCTGCGTCCACAGACGTCTTATGCTGCGCCACAGGTGTCTCGCCTACAATACCGCCGAAGCCACGGTAGAGTCGCAGACACCCGCACAGAACCAAACAGCATCAAGTAACTAGTCAGGGTCACGCCCGTCGACGCATGTCCCCAGCCCCTGACCACGTGTGCACACACTGGCTCTAGCCTAAGCCAGGTACTCCAGCTAGTTTTCTCCCTCGGTAGGACGCTACCTTTGGTTGGGAGCCCACAGAACTAGCTTACAAACCGTGTCTCAGGAACACCCCTCCGCCACCACCAGGCGGATCGGCACTCAAAGGCATAGGGCAAAAACAATCGGAGGCGTACAAAACACAAAACTCCGAGCACAAGTGCTAGAGTACTGACAGGCAGACACGTTGTCACACGTACTACAAAGCACCACTGGCAGTACGGCAACTGCCAACAGACTCAGGACTAGGCAACTAGACCTACCATGCAACGATCCTGAGTCGAATGACTCAAAGGCAAGATCATCACAGATAGCGGAACAAGCCGCCAATCGGTCTAATCCTAAGCCACGAAAAATAACACTCCGCAGAAAATGACTCACGGAGATCTGAGGGGACACCGGAGACCCTCAGCACACCTGGACACACAGACCGAGGTAAAGCAACACCTTGAGGTATCCAGAACCAGTGTCTCGGACTGGACGAAACCGCCAAGACATCCACACACAAGGTCGCCTGTCAACCGCTGGGTCACCCCGGGTTGACCGGAACCCGACCAAAGACACACACACAAGAGTAGGATAGAGAATCCTACCACAAGCAAGAAGACTCCTGGCTACCTTACAACGTAGTCTTAGCCCTCATAGGACGTCAAGAGACATCCACGGGACTGCGGGCAGACCACAAGGACAAGCCAAGACAAGTAGAAACCAAAACGACGGCAATCGGAGCAGAAGGCCTGTAACGCACCACCCTTAGACCGTTACATGAACCTGACGGTCTAAGTCTAGGCCGTTACACTCCTACCGTGATGGTCTAACGCAGACGCGTCACCGACACGTGACGGTCACAGGGGAGCCGTCACACACACCGCCCTAACCGACACCTAGAACACAGAAGGCATGTAACGGCCTACACCAGGCGCTCTATACAGCTCTGACGCGCCCAACCCGGGCCGTCAGGGCCAACGAACCTCAAACCCAAAACACAACTCGAACCACATAACGCACGGGACCAAGCGCGTTATAGCCACCTAACCCGGCAAGGCGGACGCATCAGGGTCAACTTGACGCAAGACAAGAAAACAACTAGTTGAGAGGCATGTAACGGTCCCGACCGGACGCCTTACAACCACCTAACGCTCGGGGGCACGGCCGTTAGAGCCAACGACGCAGCCACCCAACTCAGCCAAAACAGCATGTAACGGTCCATCGCGGACGCGTTACACAGGCCTAACGTACAGGGGCATGGCCGTTACAATCAACAGCCACAGCCACCTAAACTCGGCCCAAAACAAAGTGTAACGGCCTGGGACAGGCGCGTTACACACACCTAACGCACGAGAGCACGACCGTTAGGCGAACCGACTCAACCGGTCAAACGCGGTCAAATAGAATGTAACGGCCTATACCAGGCGTGTTACACCCACCTGACGCACAGGGGCAGGCGCGTCAAGCGAACTGACTTAACCAAAGCACTAAACGACAAGAAAGGCGTAACGCGTCGCACCGGACGCGTCAGGAGGCTGTGACGCGCCACCCCTGGGCCGTCACACTCCCAAAACCACGAAAAGCTTAAAAATGCTCAGACGCTGTGACGGTCTGTCGTGGGGCCATCAGGGCATGTGACAGTCCCTGGAATGACCGCCACACCAGTCACGGCGGGAAAACAGAGGGTTGGCCAAATCGGCCCGTTCTACGCCCCATTCACGCCGAAGCGCAGGGGAAACAACCCTCGACGATAAAAAACTACATAAGGAGGCTAAAAAGCCCACATGCATGGGTTAAAACGCTAGATCGGGGCGATTTCAACAAATCGACCCAAGAAGAGTCACCGAGGTTCCCGGGCTCTTACCGGCCTCGAATGACCATCGATCAACACAAAACTAGCATGGATGGGATCCTAACATCCCAACGGTCAGTTCAACACTAACCGAGCTACAAATGGTTGCCGTTCTTCGGCGAACCCTACAAAACCCGAAAATCACGGTTTAGGCTAAACAAGCCCAAACTCGGCCGTTTCCACGTCAAACGATGTGCAAGGGTAGGGAAAACGGAGAGGAGGAAGTGAGGAACCATCACCCCACCTCCACCGAAGAAACCGTGCCCCGAAGGGACTAAACTGCGCCGAAAACCACGCCGCGAGCTCAAACGTCGGCTTTGAATCCACCGTTCGGGATCGCGCCAAAACCACTCCTTCCTCGCCCTGTCGCGCACCCAGCTAGCTTCACAGCATCCCCAACACGTGCCTCTAGGTACCCCGTCTGCAGTCGGAGCCGAGGAAGCTTGAGAGGAGAGAAAACGGGAGAGAGAGAGACGACGGCGGCGAATGAGAAGGGAGGAGAGAGGAAGGAAAAGAAAAAGGAAAAGAAATTAGGAATTTTCCTAATTTCCGAAAAATCCGATTTCTGGCCCTATCTCTGAAAAATACGCAAAAATAGTCGAAACGACCGGCTCGAAGAGTACATCGTTGCTGTAGCATCCACGAGTCGAGGAATTGACAAGTAAACTCACCGTAGGGTTCCGTAACTAGTACGAGAGAAAAACCCACAGGGATCGTAAAACTCAACTCGGAAGCCACACAAGCGAACCGAAACTCACCGAAACAAATCCAAAAGATCCAATGAAGATCCAGCAAGACCTACCAAGGATCCAGGGCATTACAACTTTCATGATGAGACAATGGGTTATCATTAAGATAATTTATGAACTTTCATGATGAACTTTTAAGCAATATCGAAGTAGAGCAATCACTTGAACTTTAAACAATATAGAAGTAGAACAATTACTTCTACAAGGATATTTATGATAAATCGTTAAGGAATAACAATATAGAAGTAGAGCAATCACTTCTACCAACACTCAGTAGGATTGACAAAAGCACTAAGGGGAGATCACGACGATATGACAGCCCCTCATGGAATATCACTATTTGGCTACACACTTTGGGGTTCTCACGGCAGTATGATTGCCCCTAACTGTAATAGACCCTGTATTGGTGAATGCCAGCACCTGATCATTATAATACCGATTTATTTTTGGACTTTACCTCGCCCGTGGGATCAGATCAGAACCCCTTTATACACTAGCATTTAAATGTCATTTCATTGGGACCCATAGCCCCTGACATTTTTTCTATATAATTCCACAATATGGCCAAAGAATTTCTAGAACAAGCTCATTTGTAAACAAGTACAGATCTGGCAAAAATTGTGATAATTTACAAAGGCGAGTGGAAAACACATTTTAAGCAACATGTTTAACGACATTAAGTCGTAAAATTCAAAAATGAATGGTAAGTAGGAAGAAACATTAAGGTATTGGATTTATTAGAATTATTTTAAACATCTTAACATAATCTCAGAATCATAAAACATCATTTTTTTAGTAAAGAACAACTTTTAGTAAAGGAACAGATATACTTATGAATTGAAATCATGAGTTTAGATATTAGCTTTTAATCATACATTAATAATCCATATGATAAGAAAATAGATTTAACATGCTGAAAGTAGTATTTATACATCAATATGATCGAAAATATCTTTTTACATTCTGAAATAATTTTTAAACACCATTATGATAAAGAATAGAATAGTTATAGGCTAAAAAGATGTTACTGTCTGTGAATGCGCTATAGCTCAAGGTCGCGTTCATACAGCATATATATATACAGTATATATATTCAAAATATTATATTTTGATCACTGTAAATTTTCGGGAAAATTTTTTTATGAACGCGCTATAGGTAAAGAGCGCGATCTTCAAGAACGCGCTATAGGGGACTGGCGCGTTCAGGATCTTACATGCATATTTAAGATTTTGAAAACTAGATGAAAGAGATAGGTTCTGTGTAAACCATAAGAGATATAGACACCCGATATATATATATAAACACTTTATGTATTTTATATATATATATATATATATATATATATATATATATATTAGAAATATTATACTTTTGACCCCTGGTCATCCGGGTTTAAAAGGATGAACGCGCTATACGTGACTAGCGCGTTCATGAAGAACGCGCTAGGTTAATATAGCGCGATCTTGAAAATTGCTTTATATTATTATATGTTAGATTTGAAATTTTTGTAGAGGACGGGGTCTGTCTGAACGCGTTGGGTCGGGCTGGCGCGTTCAGAACGCGCTACTGAGGTATAGCACGTTCTGGCCCTGATGAAAAAATGGGAATACCCCTCCAATCAAATGACCATAACTTGCTCATTTCATAATAGAATTTAATAAATGAGCTATCAATGGAAAGAGGACAGAAAAATACACAAGATAGCATGCTTTAATTAGAGTTTAGCCTGAGAGACACCTACCTTTGAGCAGATCTAATGAGAGGTAAGAAAAATGCCCAAATAATATGAAACCCTTTTGATTTCTCTCAATCCTCCTTCAAATCTCTGCCGCAGCATAGTCTTGGCTTCCAGGGATGATTTGAGGGTCGAATGGGGTTATATTTATAGCCAAAACTTGACCAAATTTGTCAAGATTCCTTGCCTAACAATGTCAAACTTTCCAACTCTGAATTAGTAGAAAATTCCATTTTTTCTTCTTAACCTAGCCTCCATTTGGTGTAAAACCAATGTAAAAACGGCTGGTCTAAGGTGGCTGGTAGGTAAGGGTTGATTCTTGAGTCAATCTTCTAGAAATTGGGTTATTATAATCCTTTTCAAAAGGCATTTAACATGTGTTACGAATTTAAGGTCTAATTATCCTTTATTAATCCTTGACCACTAATCTAGCCCATTATGGATTATCCAATGGGCCAATTATGATCCTAGTCTATTACATGGCCTTTTATTGGGCTTTCTATGATTTATGTAAGGGTTAAAGCATTTATTTTTCACTTTACCTTAAGTAAATTCAAGTAAATTCCATAAACCACTTTATTTCACTTAGTAAAAATGTAAATTAATCATTTCATGAAAAATTTAATTTTATAATTTATTTAAAAAAATTATTTCTCATTTTAAATAATTAGGTTTCTACATCCTCTCCCACTTAAAAGAATTTGGTCCCCAAATTCACATGATTTTCTTTCCGTAATAGTAGGGTAAAATTACCATATCCAAACTATGCATTCTAACTAGATCATTTTCATAACATGCTAAGTGCTAAGATAACCATTTCTAAACTATGCCATCATAGACGATATAGGTTTATAAGGTTACCTTCCAATGCTTGCGGAGCTCCTTTCTTTAAGAGTGGACAACGAGCAATTTTATGATCCATGCTTCCGCAACGGATGCACTTCTCAAGTTTATACCAACATTCATCTGGGTTGTGCCTTCCTTTCTTGCAATGCTCGCATGTTTCCTTAACCGGAACAATTTGTTGATCATTATTCCGGGGCTTCTTGTCCTTACGAAAATCGTTACCTCCATTTAACCTCTTCTTGTCATTCACAGTTTCCTCGCTCTTGGACCAATAGACTGACTCCTTCTTGGTGACTTTCCCTTTGATTCGCTCCACCATATTCATAGCATCTTCTAGAATTTGTGCTTTCCTAACAATTTCCGTATAAGTTTGAATCTCCAATGGAGCCAATCAAGGAATGAGTTCCGCCTTTAATCCATTCATAAATCTTCTTGCTCTCATTTTCTCCGTACAAACTAGGTGTGGGGCATACCGAGCTAATCTATACGTTGTTTTAATGTCGCGAACTCCAGGGCCTTCTTCTCGCGGATTCTTTCTGAGAAATACTTCTCATTAAAATGTTCTAAGAACTCGTCCCATGTAATTTGTTCATTAGGTAAGATCGCTTCGACGGATACCCACCATGCTCGGGCATCCTTTTCTAGTCGATAGGTCTCTAATAGTACCTTCTCTTCATCGGTACATTGCATTACTTTAAATGTTCTCTCTACTTCTTGCACCCAATTCTCTGCTTCATCCGGGTCAGTAGATCTACTAAACTTCGGGGGATTCATCTTTTAAAATTTTCGATGTAAATCCCCGGCTTCATGCCGTGCTCCACCTTGCACAACTTGTTGCAAGGCTTGTGTTAGTCCTTGGACAGTGCGTTGCATCTCGCGCCATTGCGCTCTCTCGGCGGCAATTTGCGAGATTTAGCCTGAAACCATAGTTATAGGGTTTAATCATTTTTCCTTGGTATTTATTTCTTGATAATTCATTCTTTTTAAAACTTAACCCGTGTTTCTACCCAATCTTATCGGGATGGTTTAAATTTCTATCCAAGTTTCTATCAAGGGAAACCTAAGTTTTAAGAATCCTAGGTTTTATGTAACCTAGGCTCTGATACCACTAAAACTGTCACGCCCCGACGCGAAAAATCGAGGCGCGAGCAGTTACGAGGCACTCGTGTCGGTCAGAGCATGTACACATTTAATTCTAAAGATAGAGAGCTAAGATAAAATTACTAATTTTATTCCATCAAAATAAATGTTTACATCTAGGCTCTGATACCACTAAAACTGTCACGCCCCGACGTGGAAAATCGAGGCGCGAGCAGTTACGAGGCACTCGTGTCGGTCAGAGCTTGCACAAATTTAATTCTAAAGATAGAGAGCTAAGATAAAATTGCTAATTTTATTCCATCAAAATAAATGTTTACATCACTAATTTATAAGCCATAAGGTATGATACAATCTTCTAAATTTTCCAAATACATAAACCTTGTAAAAATACTAATGATCTACATAAACCTATGTAAAAATGAAAAATTCACTCTTTCACTCTTGTTCATTCCCTTGTTCATTTTCATTTCCTGCAACAATTAACCAAAACGTAGGGTGAGCAAAAATCTCAGTAGGATTTTATATCTCTTAAGCCAGGCAATCTTTAAGTATTTAGCAATTTAACAATTCGTGTCATGAAGTAATTGATCATGAATTTCAAGTAGGAAATTTTGTATAAGGAATTTTCAAGTAATTTCAAGATAATTTCAAGATCATGATAGTAGACAAGACGATGGTCATTTCCAGGAATATATCAAGAACTTTCATGATGAGACAATGGGTTATCATTAAGACAATTTAAGAACTTTCATGATGAACTTTTAAGCAATATCGAAGTAGAGCAATCACTTGAACTTTAAATAATATAGAAGTAGAACAATTACTTCTACAAGGATATTTATGATGAAACTTTAAGTAATAACAATATAGAAGTAGAGCAATCACTTCTACCAACACTCAGTAGGATTGACCAAAGCACTAACGGGAGATCACGACGATATGACACCCCCTCATAGAATATCACTATTTGGTTAC
Source organism: Amorphophallus konjac (assembly GCA_022559845.1). Taxonomy (NCBI): domain Eukaryota; kingdom Viridiplantae; phylum Streptophyta; class Magnoliopsida; order Alismatales; family Araceae; genus Amorphophallus; species Amorphophallus konjac. The sequence continues at coordinate 248,187,533 of CM040126.1, forward strand.
ACACTTAGGGGTTCTCACGACAGTATGATTACCCCTAACTATAATAGACCTTGTATTGGTGAATGCCAGCACATGATCATTATAATACAGGTTTATTTTTGGACTTTGCCTCGCCCGTGAGATCAGATCAGAACCCCTTTATACACTAGCATTTAAATGTCATTTCATTGGGACCCATAGCCCCTGACATTTTTTCTATATAATTCCACAATATGGCCAAAGAATTTCAAGAACAAGCTCATTTGTAAACAAGTACAGATCTGGCAAAAATTGTGATAATTTACAAAGGAGAGTGGAAAACCCATTTTAAGCATCATCTTTAACGACATTAAGTCGTAGAATTCAAAAATGAATGGTAAGTAGGAAGAAACATTAAGATAGTGGTTTTATAAGAATTATTTTAAACATCTTAACATAATCTCAGAATCATAAAACATCAATTTTTTAGTAAAGAACAACTTTTAGTAAAGGAACATATATACTTATGAATTGAAATCATGAGTTTAGATATTAGCTTTTAATCATACATTAATAATCCATATGATAAGAAAATAGATTTAACATGCTGAAAGTAGTATTTATACATCAATATGATCAAAAATACCTTTTTACATTCTGAAATAATTTTTAAACACCATTATGATAAAGAATAGAATAGTTATAGGCTAAAAAGATGTTACTGTCTGTGAACGCGCTATAGTTCAGGGTCGCGTTCATATAGCATATATGTAATGCCCTGGATCCTTGGTAGGTCTTTCTGGATCTTCATTGGATCTTTTGGATTGGTCTCGGTGAGTTTCGGTTCGCTTTGGTGACTTCCGAGTTGAGCTTTACGAGCCGTGTGGGTTTTTCTCTCGTACTAGTTACGGAACCCTACGGTGAGTTTGTTTGTCAGTTCCTCGACTCGTGGATGCTACAGCGACGATGTACTCGTCGAGCCGGTCGTTTCGACTATTTTTGCGTATTTTTCTGAATTTATGCATTCTCGGAGCATTTTCGGAATTTTCGGAAATTAGGAAAATTTCCTAATTTCGTTTCCTTTTTCTTTCCTTTTCCTCTCTCCTCCTTCTCTTTCGCCCCGTCTCTCTCTCCCGTTTTCTCTCCCGTTTCGCTCTCTCGGCTCCGGCTACAGACGGGGTACCTAGGGTCGTATGCTGGGGACGTGGTGGAGCTAGCTAGGTGCGCGATGAGGCGAAGATCGGATTGATTCTGGCGCGATCCTGTTCGGTGGATTCTGAGCCGGTGGATCGGTTCGCGAGTGGATTTCGGCGTGGTTTAGTCCTTTCGAGGCTCGATTTCTTCGGTGGAGGTAGGGTGACTGATCCTCACTTCTTCCTCTCCATTTTCCCTGCCATTGCACGTCGTTCGGTAAGGAAACGGCCAAGTTTGGGCTTGTTTAGTCTAAACCGTGATTTTTGGAGTTTTTAGGGTTCGCCGAAAAACAGCAACCATTTGTAGCTTGGTTAGTGTTGAACTGACTGTTGGGATGTTAGGATCCCATCCATGCTGGTTTTGTGTTGATCGGTGGTCATTTGAGGCCGGTAGGAGCCCGAGAACCTCGTTGACCCATTTAGGGTGGATTCGTTGGAATCGCCCCGATCTTGTGTTTTTGTGCTTGCATGTGGGCTTTTTAGCCTCCTTAAGTTGTTTTTCGTCGATTGGGTTGGTTTACCCTACGCTTCGGCGTGAATGGGGCGTGGAACGGGCCGATTTGGCCATTCCTCTATTTTCCCGTCGTAGCTGATGTGGCGGTCGTTCTAGGGACCGTTACATGCCCTGACGGCCCCACGACTGACCGTTACAGCGTCTGGGTTGATTTGAGTTCTTCGGGGTTTTGAGAGAGTGACGGCCCTAGGGCTGGCGCGTCACATTTCTCTGACGCGTCCCGTGTGGCGCGTTATATATCCTTTGTTGTTTGTTGCTTGGGTTAAGTCGGTGCCTCTAACGCGCTTGACCCAGCGCGTTAGATGGATGTGACGCGCCTGTCCCAGGCTGTTACATTTCGTTTGATAGACGTTGACCATTAGAGGCGGTGCCTCTGGCGGTGGTTCCCCCGTGCGTTAGGCATGTGTAACGCATCCTCTCTGGACCGTAACATGCTGTTTTGGCTGAGTGGGGTTGCTGCACCGTTGGATGTAACGGTGGGGCCCCTGTACGTCAGGCGTTTGTAACGCGCCCTGTGCTGGCCGTTACATGCCTCTCAGTCTCTGTTTTTGTCTTGAGCCAGGGTGTAGCGCGCCTGCTCCTGCGCGTCAGGCGTGTGTAACGCGCTTGACCTAGCGCGTTACATGGCTCGAGTTGCCGTGGGTTTTTGTCTTCGGTTTGTGGCTGTAACGCGCCTTGTTCTGCGCGTTGGGTGCTTGTAACGCGCCTGCCATGGCGCGTTACATTTGTTGTGTTTACGTTTTGGTTCGTGTTGGCCCTGACGGCCCCGGTCGGGCGCGTCAGGTGTGTGTAGCGCGCCCTGTGCTGGCCGTTACATGCTATTTTCTGTGTTTTAGAGTTGGTTAGGGCAGTGTGAGTGACGGCTACTCCCCCGACCGTCACTTGGAGTGTAACGGCCTTGGTCTAGACCGTCACGGTCGTGTAGCGGTCTAGGGGTGGTGCGTTACATCTCTTGCGCTCTGTTTTCCGTTGTTTCGGCTTCGGCTTGTCTTGGCTTGGCCTCGTGGTCTGCCCGCTGTCCCGTGGAGGTCTTTTGACATCCTATGAGGGCTTGGGTCACGTTGTAAGGTGGCCAGGAGTCTTCTTGCTTGAGGTAGGATTCTCTTTCCTACACTTTGAGCATTGTTGTCGGGTTCTGGTCAACCCGGTGTGACCCAGAGGTTGACGAGTAGCCCTGTGTGTGTCTCGGTGGTTTTGTCCGGCCTGAGACACTGGTTTTGGATGTCTCGAGGTATTGCCTTACCTCGGTTTACGTGTCCAGGTGTGCTGAGGGTTGCTGGTGTTCCCTCAGGTCTCCGTGTGTTGCTTTCTGCGGAGCGTTTTTTCTTCTAGCTTAGGATTAGACCGATTGGCGGCTTGTTCCGCTGTTTGTGATGATCTTGTCGTTGAGTCGTCCGACTCAAGGATCGTTACGTTGTAGGTCTAGTTGCCTTGTCCTGAGTCTGTTCGGCGGTGGTTGTACTGCCAGGAGTGATGTCTGTTCGTGCGACAGGGTTTGTGGGCTGTCTGCACTTTAGCACTCGTGTTTTCGAGTCTTGTGCCTCGTGAGCCTCCATTTGTTGTTACCCTTCGGTCTCTTGAGTGCTGGCCCGCTTGCGGATAGCGGAGGGTTCCCATACACGGTTTGTAAGCTAGTTCCGTGGGCTCCCAGCCAACGATAGCGTCCTGCCGAGGGAGAAAACTAGCTAGAGGACCTGGCTTAGGCTAGAGCCAGTGTGTGCACACGTTGTCAGGGACTGAGGACTTACGTCGACGGGCGTGACCCTGACTAGTTACTTGTCTTGTTGTTGTTCTGTTTCTGGTTCAACATCTGTTGGTGCTGCCTCTCCTTGGACTCGGAGCGGTTGTTCCTTGGACTTGGTTTTGAGTACCTTGGCCTCCGCCGTTTGGGCGTGTTTAGGTAGGTACTTGTGGCGCAGCATAAGACGTCAGTGACGCAGCTGGCTGTTCCTGTGAGGAGGTGCTTCCGTCACGTGACACGTGACTCTCGGCGTTTCTTGCGCATTGTGACCTTTGCGAGTGGCCCTCTCGTGGCTGTACTCAAGGTCGGTTCCCTGTTGCGTGCGCGACATTCTGGTCGTACGTGGGGCGGCATGCACGGCGTTCTAGTCGTTCTGTTTGTCGTCTATCTATGTCTTTTCTAGACCTTTTCCGTTTGTGTAGTTGGCTTTTGCCCTCTTCTCGGTTTTGGCCGACGGACTGGTGTACCCTACCGTGTGAGTTTAGGGTTGACCGTCTGTTGCCTTTTGGAGTAGCTTAGAGTGCCAAGTTCTCCTCGGTGGCCATTTTTCAGGTTTTGCGGCCTCGCTCTTTCTTTTGGTTGAGCTCCCCTTGCTCTTAGCCTGCTCCCTACTCCTGCTGTCCCTGTTCTATTTACAGCTTTATAGTGTAGCTTTTCCTGCTTTGCTGCACTGGCTGTTTAGCGGTTGCTTCTGTTGCACTGTGTGTTTTCTAGTGGGGATCCGCGTGACCCCTACTGAGTTTCTGTTTAGAGACTCACCCCTGCTCTTCAGGTGGGTTTCACCTTCTACCTCTGCGGTTCCTGGAGTGTGCGTGCTCATTGAGTGCCGTTGCTGCCAGCTGGTACCTGCGTCGGGTCTCTCCCGACCTTTTGGTACGTCTTTCCTTTCTGTCGACTGTACTGTGCTAGACTTGATGTCTTTAGCTTTGGACTTGACTTTGGGATATAATTGTTAATTTGAAACTGTTAATTAAAAAGTAATTTTATTTCTGCTACTTTAGCAAACCTATCTAATAAAATTTAATTGCTTACTGTACTATCTCTGTGGCTTCAATGTACTCTACACGTGCCTTTTTCCCTTCGGAGCTTTCCCGCTCTTGGGAGGCCTCGCGGGTTCCATGCGATATCACGCGTATCCGGTAGTCCTACCGGGTATGCCGGGTATCCAGAATCTGGGTCGCTACAGCTTGGTATCAGAGCAGTGTTCTGAGATGTTCGGAGTTCTTTTCTAAGCTATCAGAGCATTATCGTGTGAAGTACATGGGAATCTGAGATATACAGTATCGAGAGTCGTGAAAGTATAGTGCAGTCTTCAGCTGGCTTCGGTTTGCGATTCTTTGTCACTTTATTTTCGGTATGTTGTCTTGTGCGTGCTGTTCTGGCACTGTACGAGATGGTCCTGCTCTCGTCAGGATGTGACGAGGTGTTTCTTTTTCGTCGTTGTGTTTGTCTCGATCATGTTGTACTTGGCAGTGTTCGCCGAAAGGCTTGAATCTGCGGTACATTGTTCGAGATCTTTTCCGTGATTTGTTCAGGTTGCTGTTGACCTTCAGCCTTGGTTTGATGACCGTACATGTTCTTACGTTGTCTTGGTCGTCCCAGCTTGAGTCTGTTCAGCTCCTGATGTGTCTCGCTTCTGTTGAAGTGCTCGATTAGATTCCGTGTTTGAGAAGCTGCTCAGGCGAGCTAGGATTTTCCCTTCCTGGTGAGCTTTTGTGGTTGATCTAATTGCTTCTTGTCCCTTCTGGTGGAATCTTTTTGAGGTTTGCCTTGGAATTGCTGTCTTGGTGATGCCTTTGTCCTGTGTTTGCTTAAGTGTAGACATCTTTGTTTTGAGCCTGAACTGCTCTCTGCTATACGGTTGCTTGGCTTTGGACTCCATGATGGTGTTAAGAGCTGTTGTGTACCGTATTGTCGTGCCGTGTCCAGCGGCCGGTGTATCGTGAAGGCTCATTTATCATTTTCAGGACGTGAAGGTAAGCTGAGATTGATGCTTTCCTTGTGCTTTGTGCTGAAGCTGGTGCTCTTCTCCTGTTGCACTTAGGCTCCTTGTGATCGGTTGTTCGCGGGATCGGTACTCGTGGCGTGTGATTTGCGATCTTGTTGATTGCGAAGGCACTGGTGTGTGCTGAGGTGCGACTACCGAGGTTGTTCTGTTGCCTGTGCACGTTGTTGAGAGCGCAGCGGAATTGTGTGGGTCGGCTACCCACTGGTCGAGAGGTTTGTTCTTTCTCAATGTGACTTCGTCTTGGCTTCTTGTGCCTCGATGTCGTCTGTTGCCATGCCATTGTTGGTGGTTTTCTGGTGTTGGCATTGACATTTGCGAGTGTTGGGGAATTTGTCGGCATTCTTGCTGATTGAGTACCCTCTACTCTGTATTTTATTTCTTGGGTGTTGTGCTCTCGAGGTGTGTTGGTGGTCCTTGAGGTGCGTTCCCTGAGATTGTCGTTTGTCGTTGTTGTGGGTCTTTTTCTTGGTGGGCAGTTTGATGCGTGACCCATTTCTTGTGGTCGTGTGCTCAGCTGTTCTTGTGCCTTGATGTGACCCTACTTGCAGTGGTATTCTGTGGCCCTGAGTGTTGTGCGGAGCCGAAACCTGCAGGTGTTACCGTTGGGTTGTTTCGCTATGATTTTGTGTCTCTGTCTTGGTCCATTGTCTTGTCAGTCAGCTTTGCTGTACTCTTTTTCCCTAGAGTTAGCTTGCGACTCGATCAGATGTAATATCTGAGTGAGGACTGACTTGATTGTGGTTGTGGTCCAGTGTTGTCGTTGGTGTCCTGTATGCCAGGTGTTCCCTGTCGCCTTTGGCACTGGAGCCGATGATGTGGTCGAGCCGTCAGCTGTGAGGACTGTGTCTCCTTGTGTAAGCTGCCGCTTGTCGTGTCGTCGTTGTGTTTCTCGATCGGTTGTTTGTTGTTGTGGCAGTCGTGTCTCCTATTTTGTGAGACGTAAACGACGTTGCCCTCTTTCGGAGGTGTCGGACTTGTGTTCACTTGTGTCGTGCTTGATGCAGAGCATGTGCTCATAATTGTGGTCTGACAGTGTTCCTCTGAATTATGTTTCTCGAGATTTGTGTTGTTTTTGAGGTTGTGTTGTTGGGTTGTTCTTCCCTGCTTCTCCTTTATTAGTCCTTAATTTTGAGGGCAAAATTTCTTAAAGGAGGGGAGGATGTAATGCCCTGGATCCTTGGTAGGTCTTGATGGATCTTCATTGGATCTTTTGGATTGGTCTCGGTGAGTTCCGGTTCGCTTTGGTGGCTTCCGAGTTGAGCTTTACGAGCCGTGTGGGTTTTTCTCTCGTACTAGTTACGGAACCCTACGGTGAGTTTGTTTGTTAGTTCCTCGACTCGTGGATGCTACAGCGACGATGTACTCGTCGAGCCGGTCGTTTCGACTATTTTTGCGTATTTTTCTGAATTTGTGCATTTTCGGCGCATTTTCAGAATTTTCGGAAATTAGGAACATTTCCTAATTTCTTTTCCTTTTTCTTTCCTTTTCCTCTCTCCTCCTTCTCTTTCGCCGCCGCCATCTCTCTCTCCCGTTTTCTCTCCCGTTTCGCTCTCTTGGCTCCGGCTGCAGACGGGGTACCTTGGGGCGTGTGCTGGGGACGTGGTGGAGCTGGCTAGGTGCGCGATGAGGGAAGGATCGGATCGATTCTGGCGCGATCCCGTTCGGTGGATTCTAAGCCGGTGGATCGGTTCGAGAGTGGATTTCGGCGTGGTTTAGTCCTTTCAAGGCTCAGTTTCTTAGGTGGAGGTAGGGTGACTGATCCTCACTTCTTCCTCTCCGTTTTCCCTGCCATTGCACGTCGTTCGGTAAGGAAACGGCCGAGTTTAGGCTTGTTTAGTCTAAACCGTGATTTTCGGAGTTTTTAAGGTTCGCCAGAAAACGGCAACCATTTGTAGCTCGGTTAGTGTTGAACTGACCGTTGGGATGTCAGGATCCCATCCATGCTGGTTTTGTGTTGATCGGTGGTCATTCGAGGCCGGTAGGAGCCCGGGAACCTCGTTGACGCATTTAGGGTGGATTCGTTGGAATCGCCCCGATCTTGTGTTTTTGTGCTTGCATGTGGGCTTTTTAGCCTCCTTAAGTTGTTTTTCGTCGATTGGGTTGGTTTCCCCTGCGCTTCGGCGTGAATGGGGCGTGGAACGGGCCGATTTGGCCATTCCTCTATTTTCCCACCGTAGCTGATGTGGCAGTCATTCCAGGGACCGTTACATGCCCTGACGGCCCCACGACTGACCGTTACAGCGTCTGGGTTGATTTGAGTTCTTCGGGGTTTTGAGAGAGTGACGGCCCAGGGCTTGCGCGTCACATTTCTCTGACGCGTCCCGTATGGCGCGTTATATCTCTTTTGTCGTTTGTTGCTTGGGTTAAGTCGGTTCCTCTAACGCACTTGACCCAGCGCATTAGATGGATGTGACGCGCCTGCCCCAGGCCGTTACATTCCGTTTGACCGACGTTGACCATTAGAGGCAGTGCCTCTGGCGGTGGTTCTCCCGTGCGTTAGGCCTGTGTAACGCGTCCTCTCTGGACCGTTACATGCTGTTTTGGCTGAGTGGGGTTGCTGCGCCGTTGGATGTAACGGTGGGGCCCCTGTGCGTCAGGCGTTTGTAACGCGCCTTGTGCTGGCCGTTACATGCCTCTCAGTCTCTGTTTTTGTCTTGAGCCAGGGTGTAGCGCGCCTGCTCCTGCGCGTCAGGCGTGTGTAACGCGCTTGACCTAGCACGTTACATGGCTCGAGTTGCCGTGGGTTTTTTCCTTCATTTTGTGGATGTAACGCGCCTTGTTCTGCGTGTTGGGTGCTTGTAACGCGCCTGCTATGGTGCGTTACATTTGTTGTGTTTGCGTTTTGGTTCATGTTGGCCCTGACGGCCCCGGTCGGGCGCGTCAGGTGTGTGTAGCGCGCCCTGTGCTGGCCGTTACATGCTATTTTCTGTGTTTTAGAGTTGGTTAGGGCAGTGTGAGTGACGGCTACTCCCCCGACCGTCACTTGGAGTGTAACGGCCTTGGTCTAGACCGTCACGGTCGTGTAGCGGTCTAGGGGTGGTGCGTTACATCTCTTGCGCTCCGTTTTCCGTTGTTTCGGCTTCGGCTTGTCTTGGCTTGGCCTCATGGTCTGCCCGCTGTCCCGTGGAGGTCTTTTGACATCCTATGAGGGCTTGGGCCACGTTGTAAGGTGGCCAGGAGTCTTCTTGCTTGAGGTAGGATTCTCTTTCCTACACTTTGAGCATTGTTGTCGGGTTCTGGTCAACCCGGTGTGACCCAGAGGTTGACGAGTAGCCCTGTGTGTGTCTCGGTGGTTTTGTCTGGCCCAAGACACTGGTTCCTGATGCCTTGAGGTATTGCTGTAGTGCCCCAGAAATTTTAAAATAATTTTCAAGAATTTATAAAGGCCTAAATAAATTTATAAATGGTTAATAAGTTATTATAAGGCCAAGTGGTGTTAATCAATTAACCCAACCCACTTAATTAAAGTTCAAAAGGTTTTAACTCTGGCCCATTAAGTTTGGCCCACATTCTAGAAGGTAATTAAGTCTATCCACGGATATTAAGGATAAATACTAGAATATATAAGATAAGTTAATGGATAATTATCAAAAGAGTTTTAAATTGTTTGAACTCTATCCACGACACATATAACGGTCTATAGCCTAACCGTCACAGACATGTAATGCACGGTGTCTCGACCGTTACACTATGAACCAGAAAACTAAAAGAGTTTGATTTCCTTTGAACTCTAGGAACGAGTAATGTAACGGTCTATCCCGAGATCGCCACATAACCCTAACGCGTAGGTCCTTGTCCGTTACAAACCTGTTAGTTTCGTAAGCAAAGGAACTCATGAAAAGATTGGAACTTGATGTTCCTATCCACTAGGGATCAACTTGGAAAGGATTGTAAAGACTCTAAGGACTCTTAGGGATTAGGATTAGATGAAACAAGGACTCTAAACTCGATCTAATCCTCAAAACCTAGTCTAAACTCTATAAATAGGGCATAGTTCTGAACTGTGCAACCCTTACTTTTTGGGCGTAAGGAAGCAAGGTAAGGAGTCATTATCTCATGTAAGTTCTTTAGAATAATTTGTTCACAATACTTTAGACTAACTCCCCTCCGAATTTCACATCTTTAGGTCAAGACGTCGTGGAGTTAGAACCCAAGGAAGTTGCTGAAAAAGTCACAAGAGAAGGAAGGGATCTAGGGCAAGGTTCTCAACGAAATTTAGAAACTACAGTCTAAATTAAGAGGTAGGTTATCTCATGAACGGAAAAAACAGCTTGATAGGACTAAGAGCCTCTGGTTTAATTGATTTTCATGCATGGTAGATCATTGATTTCACGTTTTGATAGCTCAATGCATATCATGCACCTCTTAGCCAAATTGAGAAATTAAAACATCACTATTCATCTATTTATGATTACCTATGCATATAGATGGCCTTTACTTCGTTAACATGTCTAGAAACTCATGATGTTTTGATAAAAGACATGATGTGAGTTGATCTCTTAGTTTCTATAGTTGTTTTCTGTTAGCAGATACTGTAACGCATTAGCATAGGACCACCGCTTTCAAGTAACGGCCCTACGACAGACCGTTACACACTCTGTGATATTTGAATTGTACTGTTGTTTCTAACGCGCTTGGACAGACGCGTTACATTCATGTAACGGCTGGGTCCTGACCGTCACAATAACAGTGACGCCCCCTCTCCAGACCATTATACTCTGTGTTCTGTCAAACCTAAGACAGAATATAACCTGCCAATCTTATTATAGTTAAAGCCTAGTTACCTAAGTTTTAAACCTAATCATGTCATTTTAAGGATATTTGATTATTCATGATAGGTATTGCATGTTTTGTTATCACTTCTACTTAAGTTATGTTAAACCAAATTCTATAGTTTTGTACTATAAAGCATGACTTTTTAACATTGTATTGACGGAGTTTTTATCATGATTTTCACATTGATTATACATATCTCTCTCTGTCAATAGAGTCAGTTCTATACGTACATGGCACATATTCCGGTATGTTGTCATTAGTTCACACCTTGCACTATAGGAACACAATCTTGGACATGAGGACCTCTCTATTGGATATTCCTTCCAATGGACTAGGAAATCATTGTTTCAAGACCTCCGTAATACTCCGCGAGCCTGGGATTCCCACTAGGACGCCGAGTTAGTTGTACCAATGAAAGCCCATTAATTAGAACACTCTATCGTGGTTCTGATTCTTGAAATGTAACCGCCTTGAACTACACCATCAGGCTCATGTAACGGCCTAGTGCCAGACCATCACATTCCTCTGAGTCTATTTTTATCCTTCTAGACTCGGATCACTGTAACGGCCCATTACTGGCGCGTTACATAATGTAACGGCCCAGCAACTGACCGTTACATAGCTTATATTTGTTAACCCAAGGTTTGACCAAGGGTTGATATTCCAATGATTCTAGACAAACATTGATGATCTAGAACTTGTCATATTGCTTAAATTGATCTAAATGAAATGGAAGTTAAGGAAAATACCGTTATGCTGTCGATTTATTTCTATGAGCATGACATTGTTTAAAGTCTATTTCTTGACTCCTACATTCTTATGTTGAAGCATTCATTCATTGATTTTAGTTATCATGGAATTATTGGAAGTGCTATATTCTTGGCCATACTTTACTGTTATTCTGCGTGGAAGTAGCTTAATTTATAACTGAAGATGCGGTCGAGCACTGATTGTGTTCAAGGGCTCTATGCTAGTCCCCTCGGCTGATTGCCGGAAACATGCTATTTTATAAACCATGGGATATGATGCTACTGGCGTCGCATTGTGCTGGGAGTACTATTTCTATAAATAAGTGAAGATCCACGGCACGACATGACATTCTTGCTTGATATTCCACAGAAATTCACAAAGCACTTGCTCATAAACATAAGATGCTAAAGTGAGGAATATGTGGCTTGCTAGTACAATCTCATTACATTCTTGTTCATGGAAGGCCAATATCATGTTCTTGTTATATTCTTGCTAGTTCATTCTTGATCATTCTATCTTACATGATTATCTTGTTACTTTGGTTCAAACGCGTGATCGATTCGCATTCGCATGATTTTACCTTATTCTTTAGAGCTAAATTGTTAATTACTTTAATAGTGCCTTCATGTTGATGCGAAGATACCTACTGGGCAAGTGTGCTCATTACCTATTTCCAATATTTTTCAGGAGATGAAAATAGTTCGAATTCGGATTCGGGTGATTCAAGTAGCGGGTCCGAGAGCGATTGAATGTTATTATGACAAGAGTGAAGGCATAGGAAGTCTAAATTGTCTAGATTGAGTCAATGTAATTTTTCTATTTCTTGAGTCTAGTAGAATGAAAATCAAATTAGTGATTGTATCTTGAATATTGAGCATTATGAAATAAAGTTGAAGTTTGATTAAATCTTGTGCAATTACATTGTCACGCCCCGAACCGATAGCAGCGGAACGTGTGGCGACCCGGATTCCGGATACCAGATATACCCGGTAGGACTACCGGATACACGTGGTACCGCATGGGACCCGCGAGGCCTCCCAAGCACCGGAAAGTGCCGAAGGGAAAAAGGAGTGTCGTGTAGTACATTGAACTGACAGATATAGCAGCAAGCAATTAAATTTCATTAGAACGGTTTGCTAAAGTAGCAGAAATACAATTACATTTTCATTAATAATTCAAATTTTACAATTATACACCAGAGTCCAGTCCAAAGGAAAGACAACAAGTACAGCCTGACAGAAAAGAACGTACGTAGGAGTCGGGGGAAGCCCGACACAGGTACAGCTGGCAGCTACAACAACGCGCTCCACCAGGAACAGCAGAGGCAGACGGCAAAACCCACCTAAAAAGTAGGGGTGAGTCTCTAAACAGAAACTCAGTAGGGGTCACGCGGATCCCCACTGGAAAAATGCACAGTGCAACAGAAGCAACAGAAACAACAAGTGCAGCAAGGCAGGAAAAGCTACACTACAAAGTTGTAAACAGGCAGGGTACAGCAGGAGTGGGGAACAGGCTAAGAGCAAGGGGAGCTCAACAACAAAGAAGAGCAAGGCCGTAAAACACGGGACAACGGCCACCGAGGAGAACTCGGCACCCTAAGCTACACCAAACGGCAACAGACGGTCAACCCCAAACTCATACAGTAGGGTAACCCAGTCCATTGGCCAAAACAAAGGCGAAGGCAGACGCCGACGCCGAAAACACAGACAAACACGGCTGGAAATGTCGTGCACATAGCCCCACGCATGACAAGAACGTCATGCAAACGACAGAACACTGACCTCGAGTACAGCCACAAGCGGGCAACTCGAAAAGGTCACAGCGCGCAAGAAAACGCTGAGAGTCACCGCACCAAGTGACAGGAGCAGCCTCCTCCCAGAAGAACAGCCAGATGCGTCCACTGACGTCTTACAATGCACCACAAGTGTCAAGTCACTCAAGGACAAGACACACCAAGAACCAGGTCCGAGGAACAACAGTTCCAAGAAAACGTGGCACTACAGCACGAAACTACAGCACCAACTGCGAGTGACTAGTCAGGGCCACGCCCGTCGGCGCAAGTCCCCAGTCCCAGACCACGTGTGCACACACCGACCTCTACCTAGGTCAGGCCTCTAGCTAGTATTCCCCTCGGTAGGACGCTACCGTTGGCCGGGGCCTACGGAACTAGCTTAAAAACCGTACGTACCAAACGCAATAGGAAACACCCCTCCACCACTCCCGGTGGGTCAGCAAAAGCCTAGGGCTACAACTAGGGGAGGCTTACAAGGCACGAACTACGAAAACACAGGCGCTACAGTACAGACAGCTAAGAAAAGCCCTGTCTCATGCACAGCAAAGCACCCAGGCAGTCGAACAACCGCCAACAGACTCAGGATCAGGCAACTAGACCTACAACGCAACGATCCTTGAGTCAGACGACTCAACGGCAAGACCATCACAAACAGCGGAACAAGCCACCAATCGGTCTAATCCTAAGCCAGAAGAAACCACGCTCCGCAGAAAATAACACACGGAGATCTGAGGGAAACACCAAGAACCCTCAGACACGCCTGGACACGCAAACCGAGGTAGAACAACACCTCGAGGCATCCAGAAGCAGTGTCTCGAGCTGGGCACAACCACCGAGACACACACACGCAAGGTCACACGTCAACCACTGGATCACACCGGGTTGACCTGAACCCAAACACAATGCTTGAACAGTAGGAAAGAGAGTCCTACCTCAAGCAAGAAGACTTCTGGCCACCTCACAACGTAGTCTGAGCCCTCATAGGACGTCGGAAGACATCCACGGGACAACGGGCAGACCACAAGGCCAAACCAAGACAAGCAGAAACTGAAGCACAGAAATCGAAGCACAAGGCAAGTAACGCACCACCCCTAGACCGCTACAAGCATATGACGGTCTAGACCTGGGCCGTTACACCCAAACGACGGACAGACAACAGGCCGTCACACACACACCACCCTAACCACTCTAAAACACAAACACACGAATCAAGGCCAAGTAACGCGCAAGGTCAAGCGCGTTACAAGCAAGCAACACGGCAGAAGAGACGCGCCAGAACCAAACGATGCACAGGGGCAGGCGCGTTACTCACAATGGCACAGCCACCCTCAACCCAGCACAAAACAACAAATAACGGCAAGGGGCAAGCGCGTTATACGACAACGACGCACAGGGGCACGGCTGTTACACCATCAAACAGCACAACACCCACAACCCTCAGCCAAACAGCATGTAACGGTCCAAGAAGGATGTGTTACACACAAACGACGCATGGGGACAGGCGCGTTACAACCAACGGCACAGCCACCCACAGTCGACCAAAATGGAAGGCAACGGCCAGGGGCAGGCGCGTTACACTCAAAATAACGGATGGGAACCCATCCGTTAGGGGAACCGCCTCAACGGTCAAACGTCGATCAAACGAACAATAACGGCCAAGGCAGGGCGCGTTACTTCCATCTAACGCGCTGGGTCAAGCGCGTTAGACCAACCGACTCAACCCCAAAACAAGGCAACCACTAGCGAAGTAACGCGTAGACCTAGGCACGTTACAGGGAAGCGACGCACCACCCTAGGGCCTTCACTCACCCAGAAGCCAGAAAGCTCAAAAACCTCAGACGAAGTAGCGGTCAGTCGTAGGGCCGTTATATACAAGTGACGGCCACTGGAATGACCGTTACATTGGTCACGGCGGGAAAACAGAGGAACGGCCAAACCGGCCCGTTCCACGCCCCATTCACGCTGAAACGGAGGGGGAACAAACCTAAACGCCAAATAACAACATCAGGGGACTAAAAAACCCACATGCAAACTCACAAACGCAAGATCCGGGCGATTTCATCAAATCCACCCAAAGTGGGTCACCGAGGTTCCCGGGCTTCTACCGGCCTCGAATGAACACCAAACTACACGAAACTAATGTGGATGGGATCCTAACATCCCAGCGGTCAGTTAGAAACTAACTACGCCACAAACAGTTGCTGTTTACCGGCCGACCCTAAAAACCACGAAAATCATGGTTTAGGCAAACCAAGCCCAAACTCGACCGTTTCCTTGCCGAACGACGTGCAATGGCAGGGAAAACGGAGAGGAAGAAGTAAGGATCAGTCACCCTAGCTCCACCGAAGAAACCGTGCCCCGAAAGGACTAAACCATGCCGAAAATCACTCGCGAACCGATTTCACCGGCTTTGAATCCACCGTTCGGGATCGCGCCAGAATCGATCCGATCCTTGCTCCATCGCGCACCTAGCCAGCTCCATCACGTCCCCAACACACGCCCCTAGGCACCCCCGTCTGCAGCCGGAGCCAAGGAGGCGAAACGAGAGAGAACGGAAGAGAGAGAGACGGCGGCGGCGAATGAGAAGAAGGAGAGAGGAAAAGAAAAGAAAAAGAAAAGAAAAAGAAAGGAAATTAGGAAATTTTCCTAATTTTCAAAAATTCCAAAAATGTGCCAAAAATGCACAAATTCAGAAAAATACATAAAAATAGCCGAAACAACCGACTCGAAGAGTACATCGTCGTTGTAGCATCCACGAGTTTGAGAATTGACAAACAAACTCACCGTAGGGTTCCGTAACTAGTACGTGAGAAAAACCCACACGGCTCGTCAAACTCAACTCAGAAGTCACAAAAGCGAACCGAAACTCAACGAAACCAATCCAAAACAGATCCGAAAGATCCAACAAAACCTGCAAAGGATCCAGCAAAGATCCAGGGCATTACAGAACGTGTCGTTTGCTCAGAACGTGGCAGTTAAATAGTCATGTCAATCAGAGCATAGTCATTTCCACAAAACACAATTTGGACAAATAACAAATTTCATTTCAAATATAAGTTCTTTACATATTCGGGCCCATAATAAATGAAAAGACTCAATGAAGAAAAACTACATAAGACGCAAAATAACCAGACTAGACGGTTCATCTAGATGTCAGAGTTCTCTTCACTCTTGCCCTTGCCCATCATGTTCGGTCTCATCGTCACTAAGGTCATTACCTGAAAAATATTGAAAACGCAGGGTGAGCGAACGCTCAGTAGGACTTAATATCTCATGCTTCCAAGCTAGCTTTAAGTCAATTATAGTTTAACATGCTCATGCAGGTCATGCAAGATATAGAAAGCGAGAACTATATTAACACGAGATAAATTCAAGAACTATAATAAACAAACGAGTAAGCAAGATGCTAGATAAACTCATGAAGAGTAAGGACGATGATAATCAAGAGAGTATAGAAAGATCTAATCTAGTACTTTCTCAAGTTAGTCAAGAGCATTCATGAGGAAATATAACATTCATCTCTCTATGACGAACACTATCACAAGAGCTTCAAGGTATCCATTATTGTGAAGGATCTTTGTGACAAGATAACGAGTACTATCAATGTGATAATTCAAGAACATCTATGATGATCGATATAGAAGTAGAACAATTACTTCTACAAGCACCACATAGCATTTGCCAAGACACTAAGGGAATATCACGATGATATGATAACCCCTCCAATAAGGCAAATCAAGATCTTTTCATGATGAACAATAAGTTGTAGAAAGGTGTACTATGATGGCAATTACTCCCGATCATCACTATCACGAGAGCGTTAGCACATCTAGCACTATATAGGATTGGCCAATGCACTAAGAGGAAAATCACGACGATATGACCGCCCCTCATGGAAATAGCACTAAGTAGTATTTGGTCGCACACTTAGGAGTTCTCACGACTGTATGATTGCCCCTAAATGCCAATAACCGAGTTGGTGAATGCCAGCACCCGATCATCGTATACCGGTAACATTTGGACTTTGTCTCGCCCAATAGAGTCAGATCATGACCCGTAGCATTTAAAATGTCATTTTAGTACGACCCATAGCCCCAAACATTTAGTCTAGACTAATTCCATATTAATGGCCAAGAATTTCAAGGATCAAGCATGTAAGAACATTAAGATAGATTTCATGGAACATAGAGTTCAAGGATAGAGCTTGTAATAAGGATGATATATCAATAAACCATATGAAAACTATAACATTCTAAAAATTTGGGTGATTAGGTACAACCAGCTCAGTCGGCCTTGAGGGAATCCAAGGCTGCGAGGAGACTTACGGAGGTCCCAATGACTAACTTGCCAGTCCGAAGGAACGGAATGTCTAACGGAGGGCTCGTAAGTCACCGAGAGTTGAGGTGTATAACGTGAACAAATCATGAAACAGGGACTCCATCTACGGACGTGAGATGAGAGTGCCAAAGGACCCGCGGTATGGGTCAAAACCGGAAGAAAACGACGAGAACATGAATGCGTTAATTATAGAATTTATGTCCATCCAATTCTATAATTAACTAAATTTATATTAATTGACGTCTGTGAATAGTGTCCTTTATTAATTAACATCCACTTGGAGGGACGTTAATTCTATGATTTTTAACTTAATTTATTTAACAAGAATTCACGTCAATATCTATTTAATTGAATAATTTTAAAATATACATTCAAAGACACATTTATTTATATAAAATAATTTAGAAAAATAGAATATATGATAATTAGGAGAAAAATACAAGGATTCCAAAAATATATTTTTTATAATTTTATGTGACATAATTTAATAGATATGGATTTTTGAAGATAAAATCAGAAGTTATATATATATATATATATATATATATATATATATATATATATAATAAACCAATTGACGCAATGGCACGATGGCGTCAAAACACATTTTGACGACATTTAATATGTCGTCAATTCAAATTATCTCGATTCTTTACTCCCCTCGTTTCTCGACGTAACTACGTCGGAATGGAGCCTATGATATACCGAAATGACGGGCTCAAAGAGCTCTACCTAACTGGATGTTCAAAATAATTTTTCGTTGAGGGATGGGAGATCTTGAGATAGGGGGCAAGAAAAATGGTGCAACCACTCTCACTACCTCGATCTCCACCCCAATAGTACGCCCATAAATTTTCATGACCAAAGGAGACTCTGGCATCCCCGAACAAATTGTCAAATTAAAATCATATAACTATCATGCTATAGTGAATTAGGTGATTCGTCGTGTAACTATAAAAATTCATATATTTAGATAATCTAAATGTTAACGGATTAATATTACCTTGTAAAGACATGAAAAATTAAAGAAAAATAAGGAGATTATGGTCGTATATATATCTTATGATTTTTAGATACCTGATTATATGGATACAATTTTTAAACATGTAGTTATTCATTAACTAAGATAAAATATGCAAGTCACTTGAACAAAATTATGTAAACGTGAACAAGACGAACATCTAATGCATGCTATTAAGAGTTTACGTCTGAGAAAGAAAATCTACATGCACTATCATCCAACATGCTATTTAGTAGTGATTTTGCTCGGGAGATTGCCTACCTTTTATGATGAAAACGTTCTGGACGATGAACAGGAGTGGACAGGAATCCTTCTTTACATTCAAGACAGCAAGAAGAAAAAGGGAAACGCGGGATGAAAATGACACCGTGGTGGCCGGTCACGTTTGAGAAGAGGAAGAAGACCTTGGTCTTCTATGCAGCAGGATGAAGGGGAAGAAGCCCTCACGCCTTCTTCTCGGTTGCAGACGCCTTCAACAGCAGGATGAAGAAGAAGAGGAAGAAGACTTGGCGTCCAGCAGCAACAAAGTGGTTTTGGTTGCGATGGCAAGGTTATAAATAGAAGAGGGATCCTGAACGACGGTGGGAAAATTAACGAAGGTAAGGGTTTCAAACCTTCCTGAGCATCATACCTTCCCTGCCAATTAACTAGACACCTGCCGTATTTTGCATGGGAAAACCCTACAGCTAGCATGGTGCTCGTCCGCACAAGCACATGGGGTGGCCTTCGTGAGAGACTCACGTGAGAGGGGTATTTCTCTGGGTTTTGGGTTTAGATAGAAACATGTGGGTTTGGGCTCCTCAGTCACGTAGGTTGGATTTTGATATATATGTGTGTGTGTTTTCGGTTGAGATAAAGTGAGGGTGGCATATGGGTACATATATATATGGGTTAAGGAGATGTGGCTTGAGAAGTCTCAAGTGGGTTTGGGTTTGACCATGTGCACATGGCATTTGGGTATATATATTAATATATTTATATATATTTAAGCCCATTAACTTAGGATAAATTGGGTTGGGTGGTTAAGTTTAGTTGGACCCACTAATTATATTTAGTAGACTTATAAATAGTTTTATCTAATTTAATTAGTAGAACTTTATATATATACCTTATTTCCTTTAACTTTATTCGTTTATAGATCTCATTAATTTTGCATTGTTGTCTCGGGTGTCAGAGTCGGATTCGATCCTATGAGAGTTTTTATATAAGTATGTAAATATATTTTTGGCACGAGGTTCCTTCTAAATACTGGAGTCATATTTTCCTTAATTTAAACCATAAATAGATAAAATGATAAATTAAATTCCTATTTCTCGATCATTTATTTATACCTTTATTTGTGCCTATTTATTACCATTTAAACTAAATAACTAGCTTCACTTTTCCTTTATCAAAAATTTTTACTTCTCATAATTTTCTATGACTAATAATTATAATTATTTTTATTTATTCTCTATTTAAATTTCTGGGGTGCTACACCCTCCCCCACTTAAAAGAATTTGGTCCCCAAATTCACATGATTTTCTTCTAAAATTAGTGGGGTAAGATCACCGTATCTAAAATATGTGTTCTAACTAGATCTATTCTCGCAGTATGCTAAGTACTTAAGGTCATATCCGATTAATGCAAATTTTTTTAGATGAAATAGGTTTATAGGGTTACCTTCCATTGCTTGCGGTGCTTCTTCCTTTAAGAGTGGACATCGAGCAATTTTGTGATCTCTACTTCCACAACGGATGCATTTTCCAAGTTTATACCAACACTCGTCCGGATTGTGCCTTCCCTTCTTGCAATGCTTGCATTTCCCCTTGGCCAAAACAATTTGTCGATCATTATTTCGAGGTTTCTTATTGTCATAGAATTTGTTACCTCCATTAATTCTCTTTTTGCCGTTCACATTTTCCTTGTTCTTGGATCCATTTGGTAAGTCCTTCTTAGCGGCCTTTCCTTTGATTCTTTCCATCATATCTATAGCATCTTCCAAGAGTTGAGCTTTTTTAACCATCTCCGTATATGTTTGAATTTCTAGTGGAGCTAGTTTAGGTATAAGTTCCACCTTCAAGCCATTCATGAATATCTTTGCTCTCATTTTCTCAGTGCAAACCAAGTGTGGTGCATATCGGGCCAATCTAGAAAACCTTGCTTCATACTCGGCGACTGACAGACTACGTTGCTTCAAAGCCGCAAATTCCATAGCTTTCTTCTCGCAAATTCTTTCTGATAAATACTTCTCATTAAAGTGTTCTAAGAATTCCACCCAGGTAACTTGATTATTGGGCAAGATTACCTCCACAGATCCCCACCAGACTCGAGCATCTTTCTCTAGTTGGTAGGTTCCCAGTAATACCTTTTCTTCGTTGGTGCATTACATGACCCTAAAGGTTCTTTCTATTTCTTGCACCCAATTCTCCGCTTCATCCGGGTCGGTAGACCCACTAAACGTAGGGGGATTCATCTTTTGAAATTTTCGATGCAGATCCCCAGCTCTGTGTTGAGCTCCACCTTGTGCAACTTGTTGTAGTGCTTGTATTAATCCTTGAACTGTACGTTGCATTTCCTCCATTGGGCTCTTTCGGCGGCCATCTTAGCCTACAAGAACAAGATTTAGAATTAACGATTACTCTTATTTTGATATTGTCTAACTCAGATGTGACATATTTTATTATTTCACCCATGGCTCTACCCCAAATCTCACAGGATTCCTATAGGATAACTGACAAGGATGACTCAATCTAAGACTTGGACTAAATGACCTAGGGATTTAGAAAGCCTAGACTCTGATACCACCTTCTGTCACGCCCCGAACCGATAGTAGCGGAACGTGTCATTTGCTCGAAACGTGACAGTTAAACAGTCATGTCAATCAGAGCATAGTCATTTCCACAAAACACAATTTGGACAAATAACAAATTTCATTTCAAATATAAGTTCTTTACATATTCGGGCCCATAATAAATGAAAAGACTCAATGAAGAAAAACTACATAAGATGCAAGATAACCAGACTAGACGGTTCATCTAGATGTCAGAGTTCTCTTCACTCTTGCCCTTGCCCATCATGTTCGGTCTCGTCGTCACTAAGGTCATTACCTGAAAAACATTGGAAAACGCAGGGTGAGCGAACGCTCAGTAGGACTTAATATCTCATGCTTCCAAGCTAGCTTTAAGTCAATTATAGTTTAACATGCTCATGCAGGTCATGCAAGATATAGAAAGCGAGAACTATATTAACACGAGATAAATTCAAGAACTATAATAAACAAACGAGTAAGCAAGATGCTAGATAAACTCATGAAGAGTAAGGACGATGATAAACAAGAGAGTATAGCAAGATCTAATCAAGTACTTTCTCAAGTTAGTCAAGAGCATTCATGAGGAAATATAACATTCATCTCTCTATGACGAACACTATCACGAGAGCTTCAATGTATCCATTATTGTGAAGGATCTTTATGACAAGATAACGAGTACTATCAATGGGATAATTCAAGAACATCTATGATGATCGATATAGAAGTAGAACAATTACTTCTACAAGCACCACATAGCATTTGCCAAGACACTAAGGGAACATCACGACGATATGATAACCCCTCCAATAAGGCAAATCAAGATCTTTTCATGACGAACAATAAGTTGTAGAAAGGTGTACTATGATGGCAATTACTCCCGATCATCACTATCACGAGAGCGTTAGCACATCTAGCACTATATAGGATTGGCCAATGCACTAAGGGGAAAATCACGACGATATGACCGCCCCTCATGGAAATAGCACTAGGTAGTATTTGGTCGCACACTTAGGAGTTCTCACGATTGTATGATTGCCCCTAAATGCCAATAACCGAGTTGGTGAATGCCAGCACCCGATCATCGTATACCGGTAACGTTTGGACTTTGCCTCGCCCACTAGGGTCAGATCAGGACCCGTAGCATTTAAAATGTCATTTTAGTGGGACCCATAGCCCCTGACATTTAGTCTAGACTAATTCCATATTAATGGCCAAGAATTTCAAGGATCAAGCATGTAAGAACATTAAGATAGATTTCATGGAACATAGAGTTCAAGGATAGAGCTTGTAATAAGGATGATATATCAATAAACCATATGAAAACCATAACATTCTAAAAATTTGGGTGATTAGGTACAACCAGCTCAGTCGGCCTTGAGGGAATCCAAGGCTGCGAGGAGACTTACGGAGGTCCCAATGAATAACTTGCCAGTCCGAAGGAACGGAATGTATAACGGAGGGCTCGTAAGTCACCGAGAGTTGAGGTGTATAACGTGAACCAATCATGAAACAGGGACTCCATCTACGGACGTGAGATGAGAGTGCCAAAGGACCCGAGGTATGGGTCAAAATCGGAAGAAAACGACGAGAACATGAATGCGTTAATTATAGAATTTATGTCCATCCAATTCTATAATTAACTAAATTTATATTAATTGACGTCTGTGAATAGTGTCATTTATTAATTAACATCCACTTGGAGGGACGTTAATTCTATGATTTTTAACTTAATTTATTTAACAAGAATTCACGTCAATATCTATTTAATTGAATAATTTTAAAATATACATTCAAAGACACATTTATTTATATAAAATAATTTAGAAAAATAGAATATATGATAATTAGGAGAAAAATACAAGGATTCCAAAAATATATTTTTTATAATTTTATGTGGCATAATTTAATAGATATGGATTTTTGAAGATAAAATCAAAAGTTATATATATATATATATATATATATATATATATATATATATATATATATATATATATATATATATATATCTCTATATATATATATATATATATATATATAGAGATATATATATATATATATATATATATATAATAAACCAATTGACGCAATGGCACGATGGCGTCAAAACACATTTTGACGACGTTTAATATGTCGTCAATTCAAATTATCTCGATTCTTTACTCCCCTCGTTTCTCGACGTAACTACGTCGGAATCGAGCCTATGATATACCGAAATGACGGGTTCAAAGAGCTCTACCTAACTGGATGTTCAAAATAATTTTTCGTTGAGAGATGGGGGATCTTGAGATAGGGGGCATGAAAAATGGTGCAACCACTCTCACTACCTCGATCTCCACCCCAATAGTACGCCCATAAATTTTCATGACCAAAGGAGACTCTGGCATCCCCGAACAAATTGTCAAATTAAAATCCTATAACTATCATGCTACAGTGAATTAGGTGATTCGCCGTGTAACTATAAAAATTCATATATTTAGATAATCTAAATGTTAACGGATTAATATTACCTTGTAAAGACATGAAAAATTAAAGAAAAATAAGGAGATTCTGGTCGTATATATATCTTATGATTTTTAGATACCTGATTATATGGATACAATTTTTAAACATGTAGTTATTCATTAACTAAGATAAAATATGCAAGTCACTTGAACAAAATTATGTAAACGTGAACAAGACGAACATCTAACGCAGGCTATTAAGAGTTTACGTCTGAGAAAGAAAATCTACATGCACTATCATCCAACATGCTATTTAGTAGTGATTTTGCTCGGGAGATTGCCTACCTTTTATGATGAAAACGTTCTGGACGATGAACAGGAGTGGACAGGAATCCTTCTTTACATTCAAGACAGTAAGAAGAAAAAGGGAAACGCGGGATGAAGATGACACCGTGGTGGCCGGTCACGTTTGAGAAGAGGAAGAAGACCTTGGTCTTCTATGCAGCAGGATGAAGGGGAAGAAGCCCTCACGCCTTCTTCTC
Source organism: Amorphophallus konjac (assembly GCA_022559845.1). Taxonomy (NCBI): domain Eukaryota; kingdom Viridiplantae; phylum Streptophyta; class Magnoliopsida; order Alismatales; family Araceae; genus Amorphophallus; species Amorphophallus konjac. Next base: position 248,211,401 of record CM040126.1, read on the forward strand.
GGTTGCAGACGCCTTCAACAACAGGATGAAGAAGAAGAGGAAGAAGACTTGGCGTCCAGCAGCAACAAAGTGGTTTTGGTTGCGATGGCAAGGTTATAAATAGAAGAGGGATCCTGAACGACGGTAGGAAAATTAAAGAAGGTAAGGTTTTAAAACCTTCCCGAGCATCATACCTTCCCTGCCAATTAACTAACCACCTGCCGTATTTTGCATGGAAAAACCCTACAGCTAGCATGGTGCTCGTTCGCACAAGCACATGGGGTGGCCTTCGTGAGAGACTCACGTGAGAGGGGTTTTGCCGTGGGTTTTGGGTTTAGATAGAAACATGTGGGTTTGGGCTCCTCAGTCACGTAGGTTGGATTTTGATATATATGTGTATGTGTTTTCGGTTGAGATAAAGTGAGGGTGGCATATGGGTACATATATATATGGGTTAAGGAGATATGGCTTGAGAAGTCTCACGTGGGTTTGGGTTTGACCATGTGCACATGGCATTTGGGTATATATATTAATATATTTATATATATTTAAGCCCTTTAACTTAGGATAAATTGGGTTGGGTGGTTAAGTTTAGTTGGACCCACTAATTATATTTAGTAGACTTATAAATAGTTTTATCTAATTTAATTAGTAGAACTTTATATATATACCTTATTTCCTTTAACTTTATTCATTTATAGATCTCGTTAATTTTGCATTGTTGTCTCGGGTATCAGAGTCGGATTCGATCCTATGAGAGTTTTTATATAAGTATGTAAATATATTTTTGGCACGAGGTTCCTTCTAAATACTGGAGTCATATTTTCCTTAATTTAAACCATAAATAGATAAAATGATATATTAAATTCCTATTTCTCGATCATTTATTTATACCTTTATTTGTGCCTATTTATTACCATTTAGGCTAAATAACTAGCTTCACTTTTCCTTTATCAAAAATTTTTAATTCTCATAATTTTCTATGACTAATAATTATAATTATTTTTATTTATTCTCTATTTAAATTTCTGGGGTGCTACATACATCTAATAGTGTGATTGTCTTGCGCTCTGATTGATTCTTGCTTGCAAGAGGCTTACCATGCCGGCTGTTCGCGATCCCCGAGCGAGTCTTCCGCTGTAACTAAAGGCTCGGGGCGTGATAATTGCCTTACCTCGGTTTGCGTGTCCAGGTGTGCTGAGGGTTGCTGGTGTTCCCTCAGGTCTCCATGTGTTGCTTTCTGCGGAGCGTTGTTTCTTCTAGCTTAGGATTAGACCGATTGGTGGCTTGTTCCGCTGTTTGTGACGATCTTGTCGTTGAGTCGTCCGACTCAAGGATCGTTACGTTGTAGGTCTAGTTGCCTTGTCCTGAGTCTGTTCGGCGGTGGTTGTACTGCCAGGAGTGCTGTCTGTTCGTGCGATAGGGTTTGTGGGCTGTCTGCACTTTAGCACTCGTGTTTTCGAGTCTTGTGCCTCGTGAGCCTCCGTTTGTTGTTACCCTTCGGTCTCTTGAGTGCCGGCCCGCTTGCGGATAGCGGAGGGTTCCCGTACACGGTTTGTAAGCTAGTTCCGTGGGCTCCCAGCCAACGATATCGTCCTACCGAGGGAGAAAACTAGCTATAGGACCTGGCTTAGGCTAGAGCCAGTGTGTGCACACGTTGTCAGGGACTGAGGACTTACGTCGATGGACATGACTCTGACTAGTTACTTGTCTTGTTGTTGTTCTGTTTCTGGTTCAGCATTTGTTGGTGCTGCCACTCCTATGACTCGGAGCGGTTGTTCCTTGGACTTGGTTTTGAGTACCTTGGCCTCCGCCGTTTGGGTGTGTGTAGGTAGGTACTTGTGGCGTAGCGTAAGACGTCAGTGACGCAGCTGGCTGTTCCTGTGAGGAGGTGCTTCCGTCACGTGACACGTGACTCTCGGCGCTTCTTGCGCATTGTGACCTTTGCGAGTGGCCCTCTCGTGGCTGTACTCGAGGTCGGTGCCCTGTTGCGTGCGCGATGTTGTGCCTCTTAGGCACAAGCATGTGCTATGTTGATTTGATGATAGCAATGCTGTTTTGTTTTGATGATAGCAACACAGTGAGTGCTTTATGAGATTGTGTTTTGATGATAGCAACATAACTTGTTTTGTGGAGAATGCATGTGTATGAGTGATATATTGGTTGTGCATGTGCGTTGCTTTTCTGTCTGCATGTAGTTTGATGACTAGCAAGTCTATACACTGCAGGGTAAAGCATTTCAGAGTCTTTACATCGTTCATGCATGTGCACAGTTCGTGGACAAAGTCTACACATCGCCCTAGATTGCATTAGTAAGTCCATACATCATCAGGGCTCTTCATGCATGTGCATAGTCTATACATTGTGCATCTCGTTGTCAAGTCTGCACATTCATGAAGTCTGTACAGCCATCCACTTGAAGCATTTCTCAAAGTCATACAATGCATCTTTTTAGCATCTCATTTAGAGTCTAAGGCATTGTCTATACACTGGACTTAAAGTGTGTACAGCGTCCGTCTCTGTTAGCGTCTAAGGCTTTGAGCAAAGTCTATACAAACCCCACCGTCTCATTCAGCGTCTTAGGCTTGCCAAGTCCATACATCGGACTGTTCATGCTTTCATCGTGAAGTCTGTACATTGCATGACCTCCAACAAGTCTATACATTGGTCGGTGGAAAGTCTATACATTTAGAAGTCTGTACATCCACCGTCTTCCTCAGCGTCTCATGCACAAGTCTGTACAGTCAGTGCAGGTTAAGCATCATCTCATTTTGCATCTCAGTTTGCAAAGTCTATACATTGCTGCTGAACGCAAGTCTATACACTGCTTCAGCTTTGCCTTGATCAAGTCTGTTCAGAGCTCCCGTGTTCAAGTATGTACAGCCCTTCATATAGAAAATCTATACATCGTGATGTCTTCACATTGGTTGTTGATTGAAGTCTGTACATCGGGCATCTTCTAAGTAAAGTCTATACAGGCTTCTACTTGTCAAAGTCTGTACATTGGTCTTAGACTCCAAAGTCTATACAGTCTGTATCTGCATTGTATTGCATGCATCATGGTTGAAGTCTATACACTGGCTTTGAGCTGAAGTCTAGACATTGCCTCAGGCTGAGCAAGTATATACATTGCATGTTCGTTCGTTCAAGTCTATACAGACTTTACCTTGTTCAAGTCTGTACATCGTCAAGTGTCTTTGGCAAAGTCTGCACATTGCTGAACGCTCATCAAGTCTATACATTGGCTTTAAGATGAAGTCTACACATCAGAGTGCATTGCATTTGTTCATGGCTGCAAGTCTATACATTGTGTGTCTTGTTCAGCTAAGTATATACATTGGACGAGTCTGCATCGTGCATATGTTCTGAAGTCTATACACTATGTCATTCACATCTGCAAGTCTAGACATTCGCAAAGTCTATACATCAGACGAGTCTGCATAGGCCAAGTCCATACATTGTTAAGTGTATTGCATGCATCTGTTCTGAAGTCTATACACTTTGAAGTATATACACTGCTTTAGCTTCGCCTTCACAAGTCTATACAGCGAAGTCTATACACTGCAATGCATATACTTAAACTGATAAGCTGTTCGTCTGTGTGACAGGCACCCTTCGTGAAGTCTAAATAAGGGCACGTGATCCGAGGTGCCTGGCTCGTGATCCAAGGATGGACGAGATACCAGGATGCTGACACGTGGCCAAAAGTTCTGGGCGGGAACTGTGGAAGCCACACGCGCTCTAGCTACTGCTGCTGCTATATATACAAGTCTTCTTCATCAAGAGAAGGCTGATCGAATCCTTGAGAGCAGAAGCAGAAGAGCAGAGTGCAGAGACTTCGATCCAGCAAAAGAGAAGAAAAGGAAAAAGAAAGAGGAAGAGAAGAGAAAGAGAAGAAGAGCAGAAGATAGAGAAGAGAAAGAGTGAGATAGAGAGCTCGAGCTGAGAAAGAGAGAGAGATAGTCTTTGTCTAGCTTTTGGATCAATTCCAAGCCAGATCTGCTCCTTCGAGAGCTACAGTATTTGTGCTTCATTGTTTCAGCTTTTCGTTGCTGCATCATTTTCTGTTTTCACTTTATACATTTCTTCAAGCTATTTGTCAGCGGAGCAAGCTGTGAGGCTCAGCGTTTGTAGTGGAGGATTCCACTGGACGGGTTAAGCTGTAATCCCCAGCGGGTTCAAGCTGTGAGTCAGCGATGGCTAAGCTGTATTGCCCAGCGGAAGCAAGCTGTGATGCTCAGCGGATGGCAAGCTGTGAGGCCCAGCTGATGTATGGCAAGCTGTGATGCCCAGCTGTTCAAGCTGTGAGTCAGCAAGAAGCCACACTCGGGTTGAGTGTGGGGTGGATGTAGGTCTGCTGGACCAAACCACCTAAAAACCCTCTTGCATTGTGGTTTGTTTTGTTCTATTTGTGCTTCCGCTAGATGAATGCATAGGGGCACTCAACTGTTTGCTTATAGGTTCAGTAGATGAGTGTTCTAATTTGTCTTGTTAGCATTCCAGTTTTTAAGTGAGCGAAATCTTATTTTGGATGAAGGTTTTTAATTGGGTGAATTTTTAAAGGGCTATATTCATTCACCCCCCCTCTGAATACTGCACCGAACCCAACACGCGACGTTCTGGTCGTGCGTGGGCGGCGTGCACGGTGTTCTAGTCGTTTTGTTTGTCGTCTGTCTAGGTCTTTTCTAGACCTTTTCCGTTTGTGTAGTTGGCGTTTGCTCTCTTCTCGGTTTTGGCCGACGGACTGGTGTACCCTACTGTGTGAGTTTAGGGTTGACCGTCTGTTGCCTTTTGGAGTAGCTTAGAGTGCCGAGTTCTCCTCGGTGGCCGTGTTCCGGGTTTTGCGGCCTCGCTCTTTCTTTTGGTTAAGCTCCCCTTGCTCTTAGCCTGCTCCCTACTCCTGATGTCCCTGTTCTATTTACAGCTTTGTAGTGTAGCTTTTCCTACTTTGCTGCACTGGCTGTTTAGCGGTTGCTTCCGTTGCACTGTGTGTTTTCCAGTGGGGATCCGCGTGACCCCTACTGAGTTTCTGTTTAGAGACTCACCCCTGCTCTTCAGGTGGGTTTCGCCTTCTGCCTCTGCGGTTCCTGGAGTGTGCGTGCTCATTGTGTGCCGTTGCTGCCAGCTGGTACCTGCGTCGGGTCTCTCCCGACCTTTTGCTACGTCTTTTCTTTCTGTCGACTGTACTGTGCTAGACTTGTTGTCTTTAGCTTTGAACTTGACTCTGGAATATAATTGTTAATTTGAAACTATTAATTAAAAAGTAATTTTATTTCTGCTACTTTAGCAAACCTATCTAATGAAATTTAATTGCTTACTGTACTATCTCTGTGGCTTCAATGTACTCTACACGTGCCTTTTTCCCTTCGGAGCTTTCCCGCTCTTGGGAGGCCTCGCGGGTTCCATGCGGTATCACGCGTATCCGGTAGTCCTACTGGGTATGCCGGGTATCCGGAATCCGGGTCGCTACAATATATATATACAATATATATATTCAAAATATTTTATTTTGATCACTAAAAATTTTCGGGAAAACTTTTTTATGAACGCGCTATAGGTAACGAGCGCGATCTTCAAGAACGCGCTATAGGGGACTGGCGCGTTCAGGATCTTGCATGCATATTTAAGATTTTGAAAACTAGATGAAAGAGATAGGTTCTGTGTAAACCATAAGAGATATAGACACCTGATATATATATAAACACTTTATGTATTATATATATATATATATATATATATATATTAGACATATTATAGTTTTGACCTCTGGTCATCCGGGTTTAAAAGGATGAACGCGCTATACCTGACTAGCGCGTTCATGAAGAACGCGCTAGGTTAATATAGCGCGATCTTGAAAATTGCTTTATATTATTATATGTTAGATTTGAAATTTTTGTAGAGGACAGGGTCTATCTCAACGCGCTGGGTCGGGCTGGCGCGTTCAGAACGCGCTACTGAGGTATAGCACGTTCTGGCCCTGATGAAAAAACGGGAATACCCCTCCAATCAAATGACCATAACTTGCTCATTTCATAATAGAATTTAATAAATGAGCTATCAATGGAAAGAGGACAGAAAAATACACAAGATAGCATACTTTAATTAGAGTTTAGCCTGAGAGACACCTACCTTTGAGCAGATCTAATGAGAGGTAAGAAAAATGCCCAAATAATATGAAACCCTTTTGATTTCTCCCAATCCTCTTCAAATCTCCTTCAATCTCTGCAGCAGCATAGTCTTGGCTTCCAGGGATGATTTGAGGGTCGAATGGGGTTCTATTTATAGCCAAAACTTGGCCAAATTTGTCAAGATTCCTTGCCTAACAATGTCAAACTTTCCAACTCTGAATTGGTAGAAAATTTCATTTTTTCTTCTTAACCTAGCCTCCATTTGGTGTGAAACTAATGTAAAAATGGCTGGTCTAAGGTGGCTGGTAGGTAAGGGTTGATTCTTGAATCAATCTTCTAGAAATTGGGTTATTATAATCATTTTCAAAAGGCATTTAACATGTGTTACGAATTTAAGGTCTAATTATTCTTTATTAATCCTTTAACCACTAAGTATGTGTAGCAGATGAAGCCATTTTCTCAAAATGCACTGGGATCTTTCCTTGTAGATCGTAGGATCTAGGAATAGCAGAGCTAGGCTCTCATACCTATTGTTGGGTCCCACAGAGTGCAATCGGATCTAGAAGGGGGGTTGAATAGATCATATGACAAGCTTTGCCCAATTAAAAACTCTTAGAAACAAACAGCATAAACCACTCCTACAATGCAAATAACATCTGTAGACACAATGCACATCGGAATTAAATAGGTATGGTTTAGATGGAGACGGGAAGGCACAAGGCACATGCTGCAAAGAACCATCGACGTGCTTAAGTTACCAAGTCAATACATCTAAGTGAGCAGGTAGACGAGGCTATGCGAGGCGTCGATGCATCAAGTAGTGATGCCAATGACTCTACAAACGAGAAGGCAGAAAGACCAAAAACACACTTAACGGAATATAGATATACCAGCTTTACTGTGTATACATTAGAGATCAACCAAAGGTGTGAGCGAGTGTGAACGAGGTTGAACACCCTTGGCCTGAGTATACTTCCTAATGCCTGAGTGCAAGAATATAGCAGGTAGCAAGGGAAGTGCAAGAGGCTGGAAAACCAATTAGTATAAGGATAAAACAGATTGTACAGATCTAAAGGCAAGAGTGTGCGATGGAAAAGCCAATATTGCATACGTTAAAGGAAGCACACGGACCTATTAATGGGAGGTAGAAGAGATGGATCAATCACACAAACATACACCCCAATACACAGAATATTTAAGGTGGTTCGGTTGTAAGCCCACAACCTACATCCACCCCTCACCAAACCCAGTGAGGCTTTCCGACTGACACACAGCTTGCTCCGCTGAGCAACACAGCTTGCTTACACGGCTGAGCAACACAGCTTGCTATCAGCTGACTAACAGCTTGAACCACTGACTAACAGCTTGCCAATCACCCAGAGGAGCAGATCCTTTCTTCCTTTGAAACCATAGAGGGAACCCAATCCCTAAACAGGGGATCTGATGATCAAGATGAAAAGATGATAGATGATCCGAAACAAAAGAAAGGAAATACTGCAAGTGAAGTGGAGAAACAATAGTGACAATGTAGACACCAGCTGAAGGAATAGATCAAGACATGGGAGCTGGTGGTTGCAGCTACAAGATTAGATCCAGGGATCTCTTTCTTCAAAATACTGGTAGACTGCAGGGCTGCTCTCTCTATCTCTCAGGGCTTCTCGTCTTTTCTTCTTCACTAGTAATGCTGGACTCAGTCAGACAAGTACTAAGGCTGCTCTCACGCTTCTATGGGATCTTCTTGGTAGATAGTCTAGAGCGTGGCACTTGTGGACGGCCGCAGCAGCAGCTGCAGCTGCAGCAGCAGCTTCATGGGAAGCTACATATTATACATATATACAGCGTGCCACACAGTCACTTGGTGAGGAACCTTTTCTCGCCAAGTTTTTCTGCCAAGTGCTTTCTTTACTTTGAAGAAGATGCTCTGCAAGATTTGGCGTGAGTTAAATTGCTTTTAGTACAAGAATAGTACGATGAGAGACTTGTGTGAAGAGGCAGACTAAATCTCCATTTGGTCAATCTCAGATCTTCACATTAAATCCCCTTCAGACAAGTAGTCTTCTCATTCTGCTTGAAGTGTACTTTTCTGCGAACTCTACCTGGTCAAACAGCCCATTGGTCGACAGCAAGATGATGGCAGACTGCATAGTGTCCTATTTTCAACAGTAGATAGTCTAGACAGGCAGACAGATAAGACTTACATCGTGGCAGACAGAAGTGGCTCTTCCTGCTGGATTTCTAACACAACCATCTCCAAAAGGTAGACAAATGAGTGATATGATGGTTGAGCAAGAGTCAGACCTCGGGACGTGGTCCAGACCCCAAAATCCTTAATTTTAATGATTTGTGGTTCCTTTTTCTCTCTCTGGATGGCCCACTGATCTGACAGTTTATTGGCTTGAGGATTTTTGGAAGAACAAGGGTGTCGACCTCCTGTATATAAAGAGTCGACACATCTTAGTGAGATAGCTAGTAGAGCGCTTCCTGAAGGAATCTAAGGTGTCGAGACAAGTCAGCCATAGAGAAGTGAGGCATGAAGTGTGTCGAGACATCCTTTGAATATCTTGAAGGCCCATGACCGATGTGTCGAGACTTCACAAGACTATGTCGAGACATTGATAAAACCAGAGGCCAGACAGAACGGTTTCAGCTTGATTTCTTCTAGAGGTGTCGAGAGATTTGTCAGATGTGTCGACACATGCTTTTATGCCAGTGCTTGACCGTTCGAAATTCAACACACTCTCTTCAAGATGTGTCGGGTCATCACAAGGCGGTGTCGAGACAACACAAGAGAATTTAAGGAAGCATTGCACAGACCTTCATCATCGTGCTTAGACTTTGTCTTCATATGTGCACGGACCTTCTAGTGTTGAAGACCTTGAATTATCACATAGTGAATGTGCACAGACCTGGTTATCTGCTGGCCAGAGGTTGCACCGACCTTGATCGAGCTAGCACCGACCCAATGCACATAATGGCACTGACCTTGCTGAGAAAACCTGCACCGACCTGGTCTTGTGTTAAAGGCAGGACTTGCACCGACCTGGTCTTGTGTTGGAGGCAGGACTTGCACCGACCTGGTCTTGCGTTGGAGGCAGGACTTGCACCGACCTGGTCTTACACTAAGGCAGGACATGCACCGACCTTGGTTCGTGCGAGTCTAGGTTGTGCACCGAACTTGTATGTTACGCTGACGAAGCATGCACTGACCTTGTAGCAGATGTGCACTGACCCTACTGTACTTTAGAAAAGGATTGCACCGACCTTAGTTCAGCTGTGCACCGACCTTCCTTTACACTTGAGAAGGATTGCACCGACCTTGCTTGCATGTGAGCAGTGTTGTGCACTTATCTGCATGGATTTCTGAGAAACCATTTGCCTTGTGTTGCCTGTGCCTTCGTTTTTGTGCAACCATGAATCTTGAATTCTGCCTTGATTCTTGTGTAGCCACATGCCTCGTTTTCTGTGCCTTGCTTAATTTCTTTCTTTCTTTGTTGCCAAAGTTGTCTTGACCTGAAATGCACGAATGTTGACATTTATCAAATGTATGTCAAACATATTAATGAGTCATAGTCAAACATCATCAAAACAATAGAATTAAAGCATGTTACATACATGCCCAATAGTATGCAGGTTGCTAAGATCCATTTATGGATTGAAGCAAGCGTCCCACAGTTGGAATTTAAGATTTGATGAAGCCATCAAGTCTTATGACTTCGTTAAGAACGAAGATGAGCCGTGTGTGTATAAGAAAACATGTGGCAGTGCAATCACATTCTTGGTCCTATATGTTGATGATGTAGGTATGTTGTTATCAGTTAAAGCCTGGTTATCAAAGCATTTCTCCATGAAGGATTTGGGTGAGGCATCCTATGTATTGGGGATCATGATCTATAGAGATAGATCAAATAGGATGCTAGGCTTGTCCCAATCTATGTACATAGATTCAATTGTCAAAAGGTTTGGCAGGGAAAACTCTAAGAGAGGTCTCACACCGATGAGACATGGAGTTTACCTCTCTAAAGATATGTCCCCTAAAACTCCTGAAGAGAGGGGACGCATGAGTAGGGTACCTTATGCTTCTGCCATAGGGTCCATCATGTATGCCATGTTATGTACAAGGCCTGATGTAGCATATGCTCTAAGTGTTACGAGCATGTTTCTGGTGGATCCAGGTGAGCAACATTAGATAGCTGTGAAGTGTATCCTTAAGTAATTGCGTAGGACTAAGGATATGTTTCTGGTTTATGGAGGAGAGGATTTGAAACTTCGAGGTTACACTGACTCAAGTTTTCAGTCCGATAAAGATGACAGCAAGTCAACTTCGGGGTATGTGTTTACCCTGAATGGTGGGGTAGTGAATTCAAAGAGTTCCAAATAAGAAACCACTGCTGATTCTACGATTGAAGCTGAGTACATTGCTGCTGTTGAGGCGGCCAAAGAAGCTGTTTGGATGAAGAAATTCATCAAAGAGCTTGGAGTTGTCCCGAGCATCTCTGATCCGATCCCCTTATTATGTGATAATAATGGGGCGATTGCACAAGCAAAGGAGCCGAGGTCTCATCATAAATTGAAGCATATTCTGCGGCGTTACCACCTGATCAGAGAGATTATAGCTAGAGGAGATATTGTAATTGATAGAGTGTCTTCCAGTGATAATATTGTAGATCCACTAACTAAGCCATTAACTCAAAGTGTGTTTGAGCGTCACCTAGGGCTGATGGGGATCAAGCATGTGGGTGATTGGCTTTAGTGCAAGTGGGATATTGATAGAAATGTATGCCCTACAAGCCAATCACATGAGATGTGATGACGTCATTTCTTGTAATATCTTATTCATATTTATATTAATGGCATTTATTCATTACATTTAATTTATGTTTATGATTTGAATGTGATGAAGTCCCTGAACATGTGCGATGATGGCTGGATCATAATGAGATTATGATAATGAGATCAGTCATCCAGATGTACATGTTCTAGATGTTCCTAGTCATAGGATCTTCGAGAAGGGACATTGAAGATCCGGATAGACTGGCACACGTGATACTTACTCATGTGATGGGTGTGATTGTTCTCATAGTCATCAATGTGGAGACACTGAAGTACATGTGTGGGTGCTCATTAGTGGAATGAGTTCACTGAACTGACCCGATCTAGAATCCCTGAATGGTAATCATACTGACTGTCAATCAGGGTATTCTATGTCACAGTAGCACAGTTGGATCTTAGACCTGAGTCACTAAAGATGTCTTGCATAAGGGATGTTGAGTATTTGATTACTGACTTATAGACTTCTATTAAGTGGTCTTGTACAGTTAGTTATTCGGACTCAGTGGAACTCGTGCGAAGGTAATTAGTTTGACAACATGGGATCATTCACTCTCAATATGATATATGAGAGAGAATGCCCTACGGATCTGTACTCGGGAAATCCCCTGGCCAGGGTACGGGAGTTCATTATGAAAAAGGAGTTTTTCTAATGAACCTATTTGGAGTACAGGATTCGGTCGAGTCGGGACTCAATAGGGTTTGATAGTTTGATGATACCCGAGTCCTGGTGGGGCATTGGATGAATGAGGATCTATAGTTGTGTGGAATCTGTAGACGGAAAGGTTCCTGAGTGGGTTGTTTATCCCCAATGTCATTTGGGATCATGAAGCGTTGCTTGGTGCTTTTCGTGATCGGAAAGCCCGCTAATTCCATTAAGAGTTAATGGATAGAATTAATTAAGTTAAGAAGGAGTTCTTTACTTAATGGGCTGGAAAACCAAACAGACTATTGGGCCTAGAGGGTCACACACAATAGAGTATTGGACAGACCAGGATGGGAGGACTTTATAGACTATTATTGGGTTTTTGTGAAAAACGCCAAAGGTCTATAAATATACGTTGTTGGGAGAAACCTTGGCCAAGCTACAGGATTAACCCTAGCCGCCCTCTCTCCTCTCTCTCTCTCTCCAAGGTGCGCCCCCTCCTCTCTTTCCTTCCTCCCCGGTGGATGGTTGTGTTGAGATCGGGTCGGCGTGTGGAGATCGTGGAGGAGATCCCATCTGCTTCCATTGCTCGTGTGGATACGTCTAGAGGCCGGACGCTTGAACGGCTCGCGACTCCGGGATCTTCATCTCGATCGTCTTCTAGGTTTTGGGAGATTCTCAACCCCGCAAAGGTAAAGAATCGTTCTTCACCGCGTGAGTTTACCGATATAGTTTGATTTTAAAAAATCGGCAACGATATGTAATCTAAGGTTTCGATGATTTCCGCTGCGTATTCTGATCGGAACCTTACATAACCTAGACTCAATAACCTAGGGATTTTAAAAGCCTAGGCTCTGATACGACTTTTGTCACGCTCCGAACCGATAGCAGCGGAAACTACTCAAAACGTGATAGCAAACAATCATGAACAATCAGAGCAAACCACAAGAAACAAAAAGAGACCAAAAAAATAACAAAATATAATTGTATTGATATTCAAACGTCATTATTACATTTTGTTGACTCAACTTACATTAATGTAGAAAATAAAAAGAAAAGACTCAATTATAGGACTTTAACCTATCAAGACTCAAAAAAACAAAAAATACAGGTCTTCAAACTCTAGGGGCACTTGTCACTCTTACCCTTCTCCGTCTGATTGAACATCTTCATTATTATTGCCTGAAAATTGTTAAGAGAGATAGGAGTGAGTGAAAACATTGAATAAGAATTGCATCTCTATCATCAGGCAGAATATAAGTAATTAACATATTAACATTATATGGAAAAATGCTAGATGATGCATGGTGAAAAAATCAAATATAATCAAGATAGGGAAGGATCAGATGAAAAATCAAGGTGATATATTAACAAGTACAAGAATTCGAGTAAAGAAAGGATAAGTCAGTAGCATGTGCAAGAGAACAACAACACAAGAATTTCAATAGTAATTACCCATTCTGGGCCTCAATATTAATATCATGTCAATAACATATATGAATCATGTCCAAATGTGAAATTATCTAGAACCAATCTTGCGTTTAGTTGGTACAATGTCACACCTGATCATTCATAATATTGATCTATTTTTGAGCTTTTTGTCTCGCCCCTAGGACCAAATTCGGGCCCTTATAAAAATTACCTAGCATTGAGTGTCATGTTGAACCCAAGGTCCCAATAACAATATTTCCATACAAGTTTCTCAATTAATAATGGCCAAAGAATTTCAATGGGATGCTCATATAGTCAAGGAAATCAAGAGTTGGAAATAAGGCTTTTCCAAGGATTTCCAATAATTTCAAGCTATTAAGATCAAGTACTAAGTCATTAGAGAATGACATTGGAATGGAAGTCACTCATAGGAACATGGCAATGAAGAGTATAACCCCATGAAAAAGGGTCGAAGATGTCAAGGAATAATAGACCTGCGAGGCTAGAATTGGTATTTACACATCACAATCATGAAACAGAAAAATTCATAATATTGGGTTGAAAGCAGTTGCTCCCTGACTGCGTTTATTGAGGATGTGGTCAGTCGCGTGGCCGCGATCATTCAGAGACGATCAACCAGATGAGACGGAATCTGGCCAGAATGCATTCGATATACCCACTACGATCATGTGGAAACCCGATATATAAAAATGAGAAAAAAAATTTCAATTTCATTATGTAATTAAAATTTTCATAAAATAATTAAATTACATTTTTACTATATGAAATAAACTAGTTTATTGAATTTACTTGAATTAACTAGAAGTAAATAGAGATTAAATACTTTAAACATTAGATAAATCATAGAAAGCCCAATAAAAGTCCATATAATGGATTAGGATTATAATTGGCCCATTGGATAATCCATAATGGGCTGGATTAGTGGTTAAAGGATTAATAAAGGATAATTAGACCTTAAATTCGTAACACATGTTAAATGCCTTTTGAAAAGGATTATAATAATCCAAATTTTAGAAGGTTGACACAACAATCGACTCTTACGTAACAGCCTACCTTGGACCAGCCATTTTTACATTGGTTTCACACCAAATGGAGGCTACGTTAAGAAGAAAAATTAGAATTTTCTTCTAATTCGGAGTTAGAAAGTTTGGCATTGTTAGGTAAGGAATCTTGATAAATTTGGCCAAGTTTTGGCAATAAATAGAACCTCATTCGACCCTCAAATCATCCCTAGAGGTTAAGGTTACACTGCTGCGAAGATTGGTGGAGATTTGAAGGAAGATTTGGAAGATCAAAGGGTTTTCTAATATTTGGGGATATTTCTTTAGATCCGCAAAAAGGTAGGTGTCTCTCAGGCTAAACTCTAATTAAAGCATGCCATCTTGTTCGTTTTTCTATCATCTTTCCATTGATAGCTCATTTATTAAATTCCGTTATGAAATGAGCAAGTTATGGTCATTTTATTGGAGGGGTATTCCCGCTTTTCGTCAGATCCAGAATGTGCTACACCGCAGGAGCGCGTTCTGAACGCGTTGACCCGACATAGCGCGTTCATATAGAGTGTTTTCCCACCCCCTGGGGTCAAACTGAGAATTTAAAAAAATATTTCAAGAACTCTACAAGAATGCGCTAGTCTAGGCTAGCGCGTTCAAAACAATATACTCGGAACGCCTGGGGGTCAAACAAAATAATTTTAAAACCAACCAACCACACCTTAGTGCAGTGCAGTGCGGCTCGACTCAGCTCGACACAAATAAATAAATAAATATATTAATAGTATAGTTTTGTATTCACACACAACTCAAGCCCACTTCCTATGCCCCTTGTGTCCTGACCCAAGGGTGAGCTCTCCAACATATAAAGCCATGCAAGTTTTCTAAACTTCCAATGTGGGACTAAAGATTAGTCACTTCACATTATGAACACAATATGAATTATAACATTTCGAATCTCCAATAATTATAAGTATTTAGTCACCAAAAGTAATAAAATATAATATTAGCATGTTTTAATTCTTACAGCATGTTAAAAATTATTTTTGTAGAATGAAATTATTTTTACATGTAAAAATCTAATTTTTAACCATATTAGTAAATTAATGCATGACAAATATTTTCAGCATGTTAAAAATGACTTCCAACATGATAAAATTATTTTATACGTACTGAGATATAAAAACTATTTTCAGCATGTTAAATCTATTTAAAACTATTTTTTGTGCATGCTAAACCTAATTTCATATTAAATAATTAGTAAATTGATGCATGAAAATTACTTCCAGTATGATAAAATTTCTTCCAACATAATAAAATTATTTATAGCATGTTAGAATTATTTTTAGCATAATAGAATTATTGTTAGTATATTAAAACTATTTTTCAGCATGATAATTCTATTTTCCTATCAAATAATTAGTAAATAAATATAGAAAAATAATTTTCAGCATGATAAAATTTATGTTGTTATCAGAGAATTTCTGTAATTAGCATGGCAAACTTATCTTTATCATATTATCAGTAAATTAAGGTGTGAGAATTATTTTAGTATGTTAAGTATTAATTTTAGCATGTTAAAAATTAAGTTTTAGCATGTAAAAATTAAATCCAGCATGAAAATTTTTTTTTATCATATTATTCGTAAAGTAATGTATGAAAATTATTTTCAACATGTTAAAATTATTTTAAGCAAGTTAGAATTATTTTCGACATAAAAACCTATTTTCATAACCAAATTCTAATTTTTATAATAAATCACCATTTTGACTAAACTAATGCATCTCTAATGTACAAAAAACTTCCTGTAATCATGTCTAAATACTTTTAAACCAAATGCACACAAGATTAAACCATGGAATTAAATTAATTCTATTAAACTCTAATTACTTGATTTTTCTTCCTAGTTACCATTCTTTCTTGAATTCCACGACTTAATGTCGTTAAACATGATGCCTTAAAATTATTATTCACTCCTCTTGCTACTTATGAGATTTTTGCTAGATCTGTACTTTTTACAAATGAGCTTATTCTTGAAATTCATTGTCCATAGTGTTAAGTGGATGTCTAAACGTACTTGGGATCTTATGATCCACTGACCCAATGCCTGGCATTAATGGGGCCCAATCTGGTCCTGGGAGGAGTGCCCGAAAGTACTTGTGCCCATTGTGGGAGTTGATTGACCACGGTGTGGTATTGCACCGAAGTGCATGACTTGCTAGGTTTTACGGCATTCCACTATTCGTACATGTTACTTGTTTACTTGTTTACTTGAAAATTACATGAATTACTTGACTTGCGTGAAAATGGCCAATTACATGAAATTCTTTACTTGTTCAAAGTCATTACTTAGAAATTCATCTTGATATCATATTATCTCAATTACTTGGAAATTCCATTCATGTTTATACACTTCCCGATACAAGTTAGAAAATTACTTAAATTGTTAATACTTAAATATTGTCTGGTTCTTAGAGATATAAAATCTTACTGAGCTTTTAGCTCACCCTACGTTTTGGTTAATTGTTGCAGGAAATGAAAATGAACAAGGGAATGGACAAGAGTGAGAGAGTGATTATTTTTTTTACATAGATTTATGTAGATCATTAGTGTTTTTACAAGAATGATGTACTTTGGGATTGAAAGTTTGTAATTTGCCTTTATAGCTTATGAATTAGTGAGGTAAACTTCATTTTGATGGAATAAAAGTATCATTTTTCCCATTCATTTCTATCTTTAGAAATAAAATTGTACATACTCTGATCGACATGCTTGTTTACGACTCGCTCACGCTCCCGATATTCTGCGTCGGGACGTGACAGTTTTTGTGGTATCAGAGCCTAAGTTACATAAAATCCTAGGTTTCACAATTATAGGTTCATTCTTAAACTTAGGTTAAGCTTTAGATCAGTATCTAGATATTGGACAGGTCTTAAAACCTTCCCGGTAAGATTGGGTAGAAACACGGGTTAAGTTTTAAGAAAAAGGGAATTATCAGGAAATAAATACCAAAACAAAAATAATAAACATTGGAATTATAGTTTCAGGCTAATTCTCGCAAATGGCCGCCGAGAGAGCTCAATGGCGCGAGATGCAGCGCACCGTTCAAGGCTTAACTCAAGCCCTCCAACAAGTTACTCAGGGAGGAGCAAATCGAGGAGCCGGAGACTTGCATAGAAATTTCCGGAGCATGAATCCTCCCAAGTTCGCAGGATCTACGGATCCGGATGAGGCCGAACATTGGATTAAGGAGATCGAGAGGATATTCCGAGTCATGCAATGTGCCGACGAGGAAAAGGTCCTACTCGCTACTTTTCAACTAGAAAGGGATGCATGTGCCTGGTGGGAATCGTTCGAAGCTTCTTTACTGCACGACCAAATTCTATGGGAAGAGTTCGTGGAACACTTCAATAGTAAATACTTCTCCGACCGAGTACAAGAAAGAAAGGCCGTCGAATTTTTCCCCTTTGAAACAAAGGGGATTATCGGTTGCGGAATATGAAGCTCAACTTTCGAGGTTATCTCAGTACGCTCCACATCTCGTGGGTACCGACAAAATGAAGGCACGGAGATTTCTTAATGGCCTTAAGCCACAATATATTACTCAACTGGCCCTGATGGATATCCAAATTTATTCTGATGCGGTACGGAGAGCACAACTCCTAGAAGATGCAACGGAGTTATCGGATCACATCCAAGGAAGAGAAGCCAAGAGAGAGCAAGTTACGGGTGCCGAAAGTTTCAAACCTTCCTTCGGGAAGAAAAGGCCCAATGATGGGCGTAACTTCATCAAGGACGGGCGTAATTTCAACAAAGGTGGACGTAACTTTCAAGGGGACAAGAAGCCAAGAACCTTTAACAAGCAAATAGTTCCTTTCTCTACGTCATCAAAGGAATTATGTAAATTCTGCGAGAAGCCCGGACACCAAGCCGAAAAATGCTGGAGAAAGCTCGGCGCATGTCTTCGATGTGGGAGTCGGGAGCATAGGATCTCGAATTGCCCTCTTCTCAACGAGCAAGCTCCACCACTGGCAAGACTTCCTATTATTGCCAAAAAGCAAGGAAGACTTCAAGCTCTTATGGATGCGAAACCTACCGAGGAAGGAGGCATCGTGGAAGGTACTCTTTTCATATACTCCAAGCATGCCTCTGTCTTATTTGACACCGGAGCTACGCATTCATTTATATCTAGAAGATTTGCTGGTCTTTTACCTATGAAGCCTGTTCCATTAGATTCTACACTCACTATTACTACCCCTATTGGAACGGGAACGGAGATTAAACATTTCTATCCTGCTACTGAAGTTCTAATTAGCGGTTATAACTTACCCACTGATTTGGTATGCATGGAAATGGACGGATATGATGTTATTTTGGGTGCCGACTGGCTATCTACACATGGAGCTAGTGTCAATTGCAAGTTGGGTACGGTAACTTTTATTGGTTACCCCGACCTTCTATTTTCTGGCACCAGGCATTCCAAGCACATATCTCTTATTTCGGCCCTCAAAGCCGAGAAATTGTTAAGGAAGGGTTGTGCCAGTTTCTTAGTTTCTATTACTATGACCGAGCACACGGAACCCATTCTAAAGGACATTCCTATCGTTCAGGATTATTCTGATGTATTTTCGGATGAGTTGCCTGGTATTCCTCCCGAGAGAGAAGTGATTTTCTCTATTGATTTAATTTCAGGAGCTGCACCAGTTTCTAAAGCTCCATATCGGATGTCTGCTGTTGAAATGAAGGAATTAAAGGAACAATTACTGGAGTTATTGGAGAAGGGGTTTATCCGACCAAGTACTTCACCTTAGGGAGCCCCGATCCTCTTTGTTAAAAAGAAAGATGGTTCGATGAGATTATGTGTTGATTATCGGTAATTGAATCAACTCACCATCAAGAACAAATATCCTTTACCAAGGATTGATGAATTATTCGACCAGATTTCTGGAGCTCAATATTTCTCAAAGATTGATCTTCGATCTGGTTATCATCAATTAGATCAAAGAAGGAGATATTCACAAGACAGCATTTCGGAGTCGGTATGGACATTATGAGTTCACCGTTATGCCTTTTGGACTAACAAATGCGCCTGCCGCATTCATGCAATTAATGAACAACGTATTCAGGCCATACCTCGATCAATTTGTAGTTTTCTTCATTGACGACATTTTGATCTACTCCAAGTCAAGGGGAGAACATGAAGAACATCTCAAGAAGGCCCTTCAATTATTAAGAGATCACAAGCTTTATGCCAAATTAAGCAAGTGTGATTTCTGGTTAGAGGAAGTTTCTTTTCTCGGTCACATAATTTTTCGGAACGGTATTGCCGTCGATCCTTCAAAGGTCGAGGCCGTAAAGAACTGGGAAAGACCTACTAGTGCGACGGAAATCTGAAGCTTCTTGGGATTAGCTGGATATTACTGAAGATTTATCAAGGATTTCTCAAAGATCACAGTATCTTTAACAAGATTGACAGGGAAGGAGAATCCTTTTATATGGTCCGAGGAAAGCAAGAAAAGTTTTCAAACTTTAAAGGATTGTCTGACGACTGCCCCTATTCTAACATTACCTACGGAAGGAGGAGGATTCGAAGTATATGCTGATGCATCTGTAATTGGCCTAGGTTGCGTATTAATGCAACATGGCAAGGTCATAGCTTATTCCTCACGGCAATTGAAGAAGCACGAGGAAAATTATCCCGTACATGACCTAGAACTGGCAGCTGTTGTAAGGCCCGTGCCTTAGTGGATCCTTAGTGGTTTGGATCTAATATTTGTTCTGGAATTTTTGACTATTTTCCTGTATTTTTAGGAATTTTTCTGGTATTTTTTCGAATTTATTTGGAGTTAATTGAGGGTTATTAGAAACTAATAAGATTTTAATATATATAATAATTATATTATATATATTTAAATTTTATTTTATTTTCTTTTAATCCCTCACCCTCACACCCTCTCTCTCCCCTCGTCGATCTCTTCTCACCCTCACGCTCTCTCTCTCTCTTCGTTCGATCGCCCTCTCCCCTCTCCTAGCGAAAGCAGGCGAGACGACGTCGGATTGAAGCGTGGTTGGTGCCGATGGATTCCTCGCGTCGAGAGGAACGCGTGGGTACCCATTTCGGCATGGTTCGGTGATCGTGGGAGCGGGATGGAGTGTGAAGGCTCCGTGAACCCTCCTCCGTGCATGCGGCGTTTCCGGCCGTTTCGGCTTGCAAGAGGTAGGGGGATGGACTTCTGAACTTGCTAGGATCAATTCCCATAGCTAGTTCGTTTGATTAGAACCCCGTAGCATGCATAATGTTCATTTTTCCATATTTGGGATTTTAGCTTAGTTCTTGAGTTTAAATCATTGTGGGCTTTGCATGTGATGTTTTTAGCTGTTATATTGTTGTTTGGGATGTATGGTTTGACAGGAAACAGGTTTTTACGTCGTTACCCGATGATTTCTATCGTCCGGGAGGGAACTGGTTTTCAAACCGAACCCGTCCGTGGCCCAGGCGGTGTGACGGTCCTTCCAGGAACCGTCACACGTCTGGCGGTCCTAGATGGACGCGTTACTTAAATGTAACGGCCTAATGAAGGGGCGTTACATTGAGTGTAACGGCCAGGTTTCGACCGTTATTTACTCGTTGACTATCGTTGACTAGTTGAGGCGGTTCTTCTGGCGGCCTATCGGCTGACCACCAGATGGCTGTAACGCGCCTAGGCTAGCGCATTACATCCTGTTTCATGCAGTTTTATCTGTTAGTTGTAAATCAGCCTCGAGTGGATTTGACGGCCAGTCGGCCGGCCGTCAGAGCCATGTAACGCGCGTAGGCGGGCGCGTTACATGCCCGTTTGTTTGGATTTATTGGGCTCGGCAGCGGTGGTAACGGCCAGGTCTAGGCGCGTCACTTCCCATGTAGCGCGCCTACCCACGACCGTTACTTACCTGTGGCGCGTGGGCGGTAGACCGTCACATGCCTGTTGGTTTTAAAAGAATGCCGGCTTATGCTTTAATGCTTCCCGAGCTATTTAATATGCCATGTTTAGCTATTATATTATATAATGGCATGTTTCTATATCCCAATAGAGTAGCTTTTCTTTCCTTGCAATGGAGCCACTGTTGTTGCCCTAAGGTCTGTTGAGTGCCGACCCGCTTGGGGATAGCGGAGGGGTGTTTCCCGTACACGGTTTGTAAGCTAGTTCCGTGGGCTCCCGGCCAACAGTAGCGTCCTACGGAGGGAGAAAACTAGCTAGAGGGCCTGGCTCAGGCGAGAGTCAGTGTGTGCATACGTGGTCAGAGGCTGTGGACAGACACTAACGAGTGTCACTCTGACTGGTCACTTGGTTTGGTACTATTTACGCGCTCAGCTTGTCGTTTTACCGACTGCGAGTGCTTGAGACACAGTGTAAGTCGTCAGTGAACGCATCTGGTTTCTGCTCCCAGTGGTTGTCCTTCCCTGTTGCTTGGATTATTTACGACTTATTCTATTTGGTAGATTTAGTTTCAGTCGCTTGCATTTAATTATTATTGGCATGTGTTAGCTGTTATACCTGCTTAGATAGAGTTTACAGCTTTCTTGTGATTA
The DNA here is from genome assembly GCA_022559845.1 of Amorphophallus konjac. NCBI lineage: Eukaryota > Viridiplantae > Streptophyta > Magnoliopsida > Alismatales > Araceae > Amorphophallus > Amorphophallus konjac. The sequence goes on from CM040126.1 coordinate 248,232,995, forward strand.
GTTATTCATGCCAATGCCTGTTAGTTTATTTAAATGCATGCCCTATTGCCTTTATCTTCGCATGCATGCTTGTTTAGTGCGAGGTAGGGATCCGCGTGACCCCTACTGAGTCTGGCTGTGACTCACCCTTCTCCTGGTGTTTTGTGAGGTTGCTCGGAGACCGTGCTTAGTTGCCAGCAGTTGACGGGTCACCTTTGTGAGGCTTTGTTGTACTTTTACCGGGGTATGCCACACGTAGTTGTACTTTTTGGACTAGTACTCTTGTGCTTCTGGACTAGTTATATACATATCACTCTGGTTATTTTTGAATTGCTTCCGCGCTTGTGTTAATTTTATTGCTTAATTGTAATATGCGCGTTCCAAATTGCAATCCGTTATGCACCTCCTCGACAAACCCCACTAACCCTTCAGGGGCCTCATCAGCCTCTTGGGTGACTTCCCCAGTTCTTGGTATCGGTGTATCGATGTTATCGGTAGATCGGTATCTCGAACTCTGGGTCGTCACAGTTGGTATCAGAGCGGAGTTGAGGATTTGTATAAGGAATTGGAATTTGCAACTTGTCCAGAGCTAGTCCTTCGTGTTGTCTATTGCTGGCTTAGGGTTGTTTTCTGCGTGATTGATGTGATTCCTATTGCTTTCTATTTTTCGGCAGTGCAAGATGCCGCCTCGTCGAGGAAGACCTCCTCGAGTTCCTCGAGCTCCCCGAGATGCGCCCAGGGAAGATAGTGGTTCTGCACCTCCTCCTGCAGTTCCCGTTGTTCCTGCCGTTCCAGTCGTTCCTCCTCCAGCGCTGATGGTTGCTCCTCTGGTTGAAGTGCCTGGCAGTCGAGGCAGGGCTTTGAAAGAATTTCTTATGTTCAATCCGCCTGCTTTCGATGGACAGCCCGATCCAGAGGTTGCGAGGCAATGGTTGGATGCTATTGAACGCGTGTTCCTATCTATGGAGAGCGCTGAAGATGAGAAGATTATGCTTGCCGCTTTTCAACTCCAGGGTACAGCCATCACGTGGTGGAAAGCCGAGTGGCAGATTGCTTTTCATTCCAGACCTCTTCAGCAGATCACTTGGGCAGAGTTCGTTGCTGCTTTCGAGCGTGCCTATACTCCTGCCTGCTTGCAGATGGCAAAAATGTATCAATTTATGGAGCTGACTCAAGGTAGTATGACTGTGCTTTAGTATCGGAATAAGTTCATGGAATTGGGTCAGTATGCGCCCCATGTGCTGGCTAATGAAGCGTTGAAGACTCAACAATAGTTGCGAGGTTTGAGTCCAGAGTTGAAGATGCCCCTGATTGCAAGTCGTGTTGCCGATCTAGATGGTGCGTGCCAGACAGCTGTGGCACTTGAGCTGAAGATGGCGAGACCAGGTGGGTATCCTCAGGTAGGGTCAGTTCAGCCGGCAGTGCAGTCTCAGCAGGCTTACCGACCGCCAGTCGCAGGTGCTCCCTCGGTCCAACTAGAGGTTAGCAATGCTTCTTCTCCTTCCAAGACCAAGTTTAAGAGGTTCAGGAAGAAGAAGAAGTTTTTCCAGCAGCCTTCCGATACGGATGTAGTCCAGCAACCGACAACACCTTCTTCTCATACTCATCTGAGTTCAGCTGTCAGTCAGCCATGGACGTGTCGGAGATGCGGTGGTCATCATAAGGGCCAGCCGTGTTCTCTACCTGTTGTTTGCTTTCGATGTGACCAGCCGGGATGTGATTTGGGATTGCCCGCTGAGGCCGAAGCAATTGCAAGCTCCTCAGTTCTCTCAGCCTCAGCAGCCGCAATTCAGACCTCCTCCTGTACCTCAAACTCAACAACAGTTCTATTCTCAAGCGTCGGTGTCTTCTCAGCAATCTTCAGTCAGATCGAAGAAGCAGAAAGGTAAAGTTTCTCATATGACTAGAGCTGAAGCTGTTGCGTCCCATCTGATGGAAGGTACGATTATGCTTTATGGTCATTCAGCTCGCGTCTTATTTGATTCTGGTGCTTCTCACTCTTTTATTTCTGAGGCTTTCTTGGCATGTATTGAGGAGCCGACATCAGAGATGTCTTGTGAGATGTTTGTTGAATTGCCTTCTAGAGATTTCATGATTACACCTTTGTGTTTGGGAGAGTCTCCTGTGATGATTGATAATCACCAGTTGCCGGCAAGATTGTATGCGTTGCAGCTGGCAGATTATGATGTTATTCTGGGAATGGATTGGTTGGAGCAGTATGGAGCTGTGGTTGACTGCAGATCGAAGAAAGTCCATTTTCAGCCCTAAGGGAAATCAGCCTTTTATTTCCAAGGTATTCGATCCCGTTCTTCTCGTATGATTATTTCTGCTATTCGAGCCTATTGGTTGCTAAGTGCAGGTTGCCAGGGATTCTTAGCTTCTGTGGTTGCTGTTGAGAAACCACGACAGGATGTCAGTGATATTCCTGTTGTCTGTGAGTTCCCTGATGTGTTTCCTGACGAGTTGCCTGGCTTGCCTCCAGAGCGAGAGATTGAAATGGTGATTGAACTGATTCCTGGTACAGGCCAGTTAGCAAAGGCACCATACCGTATGGCTCCAGCTGAACTTAAAGTACTGCGAGCACAGCTACTTGAATTGCTGGAAAAAGGCTATATTCGCCCCAGTTTTTCTCCGTGGAGTGCCCCAGTGTTATTTGTGAAAAAGAAAGATGGAAGCCTGAGACTTTGTATTGATTACAGGCAGCTGAATCAGGTGACTATCAAGAATAAATATCCGCTTCCCAGGATTGATGATTTTTTTGACCAGTTACAGTCTGCTACTATCTTTTCAATGATTAATCTCTGGTCGGGCTACTTTCAATTGCGAATCCGGGAATCTGATGTAGAGAAGACGGCTTTCAGCACTCGTTATGGTCACTTTGAATTTCTGGTTATGCTGCTTGGTTTGACTAATGCCCCAGCAGCTTGGCCTCCGGTCTGGCTACTTTCAATTGCGGATCCGGGAATCTGATGTGGAGAAGATGGCTTTCAGCACTCGATATGGTCACTTTGAATTTATGGTAATGCCGTTTGGATTTACTAATGCCCCAGCAGCTTTCATGGACCTAATGTAGCGTATCTTTCATCCATTTCTTGATCAGTTCATGGTGATCTTTGTTGATGATATTCTGATCTATTCTGCCTCTGATGAAGATCATGTGCAGCATTTGAGGATCGTTCTGCACTCTGAGAGATCACGAGCTCTATGCGAAGTTCAGTAAATGTGAATTCTGGCTTCGGGAAATTCATTTTCTTGGCCACGTGATTTCTGGTGACGGAGTGGCAGTGGACCCTGCAAAGATTGAAGCTGTTTTGAATTGGCAGAGACCGAGAACGATCACTGAGATTAGAAGCTTTTTAGGTTTGGCTGGGTATTATCGCAGGTTCATCCAGGATTTTACGAAGATTGTAGCACCGATGACTAGACTGACTCGTAAAGATGTACCTTTTGTCTAGTCGGATCAGTGTGAGGAGAGCTTTGTTGAATTGAAAAGGCTCTTGACTTCTTCTCCAGTGTTGACTTTGCCTTCCAACTCCGGTGGATTTCTTGTTTGCACAGATGCTTCTCGAGTGGGTTTGGGTGCAGTGCTAATGCAACATGGTAAGGTTATTGCATATGCATCTCGACAATTGAAACAGCATGAATAAAATTATCCCACGCATGATTTGGAGCTAGCTGCAGTTATTTTTGCCTTGAAGATCTGGAGACATTATCTGTATGGTGAGAAATTTTAGATTCTTACTGATCATCAGAGTTTACAGTATATATTCTCCGAGAAAGATCTGAATCTTAGGCAGAGGCGATGGATGGAATACATGAAAGATTATGACTTTACACTCTCCTATCAGCCGGGTAAAATGAATGTTGTGGCTGATGCTCTGAGCAGGAAGGTGCAAGTCAATCAATTGTTGCTTCATGAATGGAAATTGTGGGAACAGCTTCCGAGTGAGGCATTCAGCGTGGAGATTCCTGCCGATCCGAGGATGGCAGTTTGTGCTAGCTTGGTTTTGGGTTCAGCTTTGTATCAGCTGATTCAAGAAGCTCAGCAAGCTGATTCTGATTTGGCCCGTGTTATATTAAGATATGATGTGGAATTTGATGACGAGCTGGTCGTCAACTTCCAGGGCAGATGGTATGTTCCCGCTATTGATGCATTGAGACTTGAGGTTCTGAGTGAAGCCCATGGTTCCCGCTTTGCTATTCACCCAGGTGTCACCAAGATGTATCAGAATTTAAAAAAGCAGTTCTGGTGGCCTGGTATGAAGAAAAACATGGCTATATTTGTTTCTAAGTGCTTGACTTGTCAGCAGGTTAAAGCCGAACATCAAAAGCCAGGTGGATTACTTCAGCCTTTAGAGATTCCAATGTGGAAATGGGACCACGTTACTACAGACTTTGTGGTGGGTTTGCCTCGGACTTCTCAGGGTTTTGATGGTACCTGGTTGCTTGTCGATAGATTGACTAAAACTACCAGAATGTTGCCGATTAAAGTTGCTTTGAGTGTGCAGAGGTTGGTCGAGCTTTATGTGCAGAAGATCGTGCCACTGCATGGAATTCCTGTTTCACTTGTGTCAGATCATGATCCACGTTTTACCTCCGGCTTCTGGCGTAGTTTCCAGAAAGCTTTGGGCACTGAGTTAGCGTTCAGTTCAGCGTATCACCCACAGTCAGAGAGGACTATTCAGACTCTGGAAGACATGCTGAGATCGTGTTGCCTTGACTGGCAAGGTTCGTGGAGTCAACACTTGCCACTTGTTGAATTTGCTTATAATAACAGTTTTCACTCAGTATTGGTATGGCTCCTTACGAAGCGCTGTATGGTCGTCCTTGTCATACTCCCTTGAACTGGTTTGATGTTGGGGACAGATTGTTTACAGGACCGGACATGGTACAGCAGTGTTCTCATGTGGTTCGTCTGATCAGGCAGAGATTGTTGACAGCCCAGAGTCGACAGAAAAGCTATGCAGATCGGCGCAGACGTCCACTACAGTTTGAGCCAGGAGATATGGTGTTTGTTAAAGTATCTCCGATGAAGGGTGTTTCCAGGTTTGGGAAGCGTGGAAAGCTTAGTCCGCGATATGTTGGCCCGTTTCCTATTTTTGAAGCTGTGGGTCCGGTAGCTTATCGTTTGCAACTACCAGCGGCTATTCAAGCTATTCATGATGTGTTCCACGTGTCTCAGTTGAGGAAATATGTGCCAGATGCTTCTCATGTTCTCGATGATTCAGTTTGGCCCGAGGTAACTGCTGATTTGTCTACGCCAGAGTTTCCTATCAGAATTGAAGACCGTCGTGAGCAGCGGTTGAGAAATAAGGTTATCCCTCTGGTAAAAGTTGCTTGGCAACGTCACTCTGGTAATGAGTCCACTTGGGAACGTGAAGATGAGATACGTCAGCTTTTTCCTTTCTTATTCCAGTGAGGTATAAGTCTTTTCTCAGTTTCCTCCTTTTCCGTTGTTGTAAATTTCGAGGGCGAAATTTCTTTTAGGAGGGAGGGACTGTAACGGCCAGGACTAGGCGCGTCACTTCCCATGTAGCGCGTCTACCCACGACCGTTACTTACCTGTGGCGCGTGGGCGGTAGACCGTCACATGCCTGTTGGTTTTAAAAGAATGCCGGCTTATGCTTTAATGCTTCCCGAGCTATTTAATATGCCATGTTTAGCTATTATATTATATAATGGCATGTTTCTATATCCCAATAGAGTAGCTTTTCTTTCCTTGCAATGGAGCCACTGTTGTTGCCCTAAGGTCTGTTGAGTGCTGACCCGCTTGGGGATAGCGGAGGGGTGTTTCCCGTACACGGTTTGTAAGCTAGTTCTGTGGGCTCCCGGCCAACGGTAGCGTCCTACCGAGGGAGAAAACTAGCTAGAGGGCCTGGCTCAAGCGAGAGTCAGTGTGTGCATGTTGGGTTCGGTGCAGTATTCAGAGGGGGGGTGAATGAATATAGCCCTTTAAAAATTCGCCCAATTAAAAACCTTCACCCAAAATAAGATTTCGCTCACTTAAAAATTGGAATGCTAACAAGACAAATTAGAACACTCATCTACTGAACCTATAAGCAAACAGTTGAGCGCCCCTATGCATTCATCTAGAGGAAGCACAAATAGAACAAAACAAACCACAATGCAAGAGGGTTTTTAGGTGGTTCGGTCCAGCAGACCTACATCCACCCCACACTCAACCCGAGTGTGGCTTCCTGCTGACTCACAGCTTGAACAGCTGGGCATAACAGCTTGCCATACATCAGTTGGGCCTCACAGCTTGCCATCCACTGAGCATCACAGCTTGCTTCCGCTGGGCAATACAGCTTAGCCATCGCTGACTCACAGCTTGAACCCGCTGGGGATTACAGCTTAACCCGTCCGAGACTAAGTCTCGCCAGCTGAGGATTACAGCTTTACCTGTCCAGTGGAGACCTCCACTGCATCCGCTGACTAACAGCTTGAAGAAGGGATAAAATGGAAAACGAAAACAGAACAAGACAGCAATCGGAAAGCTGTAAATGAAAAACACAATATAGCTCTCAACAGAGCAGACTGGCCTGGATTTGATCCACGGTCCAGTAAACAAATCTTCAGACTTCACTCTTCTTCTCTCGATCTCACTGTCTCTCTTTCTTTCTCTCTTTCTCTTCTTTCTCTTCTTCTTCTGCTAATCTCTCACTCTCTATCTGGATCGTGGCTCTCTATATGGACTTCACCTCTTGCCAACTCGATCAACATTCATCTGTGGACGAAGACCTCCTTTTATAACAGCAGCCAGCAGGAGGGCAGCACTGGGCGCGTGTGGCTTCCACATTTCCCGCCCAGAACTTTTGGCCACGTGTCAGCTTTCTATCAGTCCTTCAGCCTCGGATCGCGTGCCCTCCTTAAGCTTCACGATCAGAGCACCTGTCAGACAGAGTATCGGATAAGTCATCAGTTTAAGTGAAGAACTCTGTATAAACTTTGAAATGAAGTGCACTGTATAGACTTTATTTCAAATCCAATGTATAGACTTCGATGTATGGACTTTACAATGCAAACAACAATGTATACACTTTGCCCCAATGTGTAGACTTCAAGCCAAGGTCCAAGAGCAATGTATAGACTTTTCAATAGCATAACAGCAAGTATGAACATTGTGAGAATGTATACACTTGAAATCTTTCAACGTCCTCAGTCTATAGACTTTAGCCAACTAGAGACACTGTACAGACTATGAAGTACAACCAGTGTATAGACTTCGCGAAACAGAGTCCAATGTATAGACTTGACAGGTTGACCCACTATACAGACTTTGAAGATCCACTGTGGATGTATAGACTTGAAGACCCTGAGCCATTGTATAGACTTTGCCTTAACAATGAATGTGTAGATGATGCGGGACGAGACCACGGACACGACAAGCTCATGACTGCCCCTTAACGAGGGAAGCGTCGGATGTGCGCGGTTGAGAAACCGGCAATGAGCTAGGGTGATCGGCTCTCTTTTGTGCCCGGATCGGGTCACGGGACGGTCTCACACTCTCTCGCAGCAGTGGTAATGAATAGATAAAGCGAGCTAGATATCCCTACACATGCTCTCTAGCAGCGGCATAAACAAATATATATGAAGTAAGCAAAATGCCGAGAAGGGAGTGAAAATGATACCTCCACGCGCTCGGTGTGGGGACGACGGACCCGGCCGAAACTCGTACTCCCAGAACAATAATACACGAAGATTACAGCAATACAAATCGCTGCCCACTCCATGCAGGGAGGTAAAGGGCTACACAATGGGGTCCGGGAGGACCGAATTCGGGTTGACGGGCGGCTTCTCGCGCTGTTTCGGCAACACCCGAACACGTGACGGTGGGGCCCACGTGCTGTCCGGAGGGGCCGTGTAGGACCCGGTGGTACCGCTGTAGTGGAGGATGCCTGGAAGGGCGCTCCCTGGAGTGGGGGCGCGCTGGTTCGCCGGCCGGAGGCCGGGCGGCTCCGATCGGCACCGGTCGGAATAACCGGCCACGAGCTGCAACTTCTGGGTTTCAGCGTGCATCTCGGCGAGAACGGGCGCTGCGATCAGCCCCGATGTCGGATCGACACGAGACTGGCGCCGTTGGAAAGCTAACTTCAAATCCTTCAATCTAGGCCTAGAGATATGGCCTGGATCTGCATGGATCTAGACTTATGGAATTTCCAAGTTCCCGTTGTATAGTTCCTAAAATCTCAGGTCAGCTGAGAACTTTCCTGTGGATTGCCTTTGACCGATATGAAAACCTAGGATTCAGACTTCGACTTGTTCATGAAAGTTGTAGGAAATAAAGTAAGGAAATCAGAACTATTTTTGGATCTAGATTTGAAGGTGGTGGTGATTTGTTCTGATTTTGGAAGTGGAGGGTGGTCGGATCTGGGATCTAACTGAAAACACTGTAGCTGAGGAAGAACATGAATTTCTAAAAATAGATAGAAGGCTGATAAAAAATTAAAAAATTTTGTGGATGTAGGGAGTGATGGACAGAACTCCCAGTAAAATTGGGAGGGTTTGGACAAATCAAAAAGATGGCCGGAGGTGGGAAACACAGGGCTGCTGTCACTATAGATAGAGATAAAACAGAACTAGGAATGAAAGATGCACGAAAATGGGAAAATAATAAACGATAGAATTTGGGCATGAAAATATAGGTGGAGCTTGGGATACAAGGGAATAACACACCATAAAAATTTCAGCTTGAGATCTTCACATGGTGGAGAGCAGATATTCGGACAAGAAGCCTCTATCCAGGATGGATAGAACACCGAAGGCGGCTCCGCGGCGGCGTGATGGCGGCACGAACGGCGGCGGCGGCGGCACCGATGATCACCGGAGGTGGGGGAAGGAGATATCACTCTAGAATGGGGGTTGGAGATGAGGAAACCAGGGGGAGAGAGAGGAGAGGTCGAAATTCTCCAAGAGAGGGGTTCTTGCACAATGATTTTTTCACTTTTCATTTCTTCATTAATCTCTAATGACACTATACATAGGCTTATATAGAAAATGGCAAGGGGTGGGGGGCTGGGAATTTCGTGGGAAATAAGTCATTTTCTTCCCCCATGTGGTCAAAACTCAAAAAAAATAAATTACATATGATTGGAGCACTCCTTTGACTAGGTAGGTAAGGTAGGTGGCCAACCTTTGAAATTTTAACCCCTTTGTCTCCCATGTGGTCAATTAGCATTCAAACCTTCTAGATAGCCACCTAGGATGGTTGACCAGCCCCACATGGATGAGGTGGTCCAATGGGGAAGGGGAGGGGGCCCCCTAACCGGACCTACTACACATTTGCACAAAAACCCACACAATCCTAGGGAATGACACATTGGCTTACAAAGCCTTACAATTGTACGTATACTTTTCCAAGGATATAAAAGTAAATAAAAGGACTCAAATGTAAAAATAAAAGTTAATGCTCGACGTCGATTCCCATCAACTCTCCCCGGGTGGGAGGAACTCGACCCCGTCGAGTAGGGGTATGGATGCTCGAGTACTCCGGCGGATCCGTCACCGTGCCAAGTAGCGCGGGTATGCTCCGCTCCAAGTGATCGTCACCTGCTCATTCCATATATACTCGATATGCGAACTGCTATGGGCTAAAGGTGGTCACTCCAAAGGGGCACTCTCAAAAGGGAAGAAAACAGCTCGAAGACTCACTAGGAATCACCGCTGAGTCCCTATAGGTGACTGATTCGGGTATAGATGTGGATCCGATCCCATACTCATCAAGTGAGTCCACTCGCCTCTTACTCATAAGAGAACGACAACGAGCTTGCACAAGACGCATGCAGACAAACAAATGACACACAAACCAAACAAACCACACAAATAAGAAACCGACTCATGCATGACTCTAGACACACCTATTGTTAGTCCGACCCGTACATAGGTGACGGCGGACCAGGACACCCGAATGTGTGCCATGCATGCATTTGACGTAACCGGAGGTTGACGTCATGGGGAACTCCTAGACATACTACGATGCACCAATCATGGACATTGGGCTTGGATGCGGGAAGTCCGGGAGGTGCAAGTGGTTTAGAGGGATCGGGGAAACCAAAGTCTTCCTTACCCCCGAATGATGGTTCGGACCTATGGCTATGTGGAGTTTGCTTGGCCCGAGTGGAAAAGGTGGGATAGTGAACTCCACGGAAGAAGGGTAGTGAGTATGAAAACTCGGGAGGTTCACTAGTGAAGGGGTTAAAAGGGTCGAAGAAGGTGTGACCCCATGAAGTGGGTTCCAACATGACATGGTCCCAAGTTTGGAATTCATAGTCACCGTCATACATTATGATCGGTGGGACGACGGACATGTGTAGAAAATAGGATTCCTTCCTTGGGCAAAAGGGAACGAAGTCGGACTCGGCCGGCATCGGGAGGAATAGAAGAATCTCCGTGGTGACACACCCCATGGTGCACTCGGAGATAATGGACCCGAAGGCCAGATGGGTGAAGCTAAGACTAGCGGGTTGGTCAAAGCCTCGGGCCAGTAGGTGCGTCAACTTCCATTGCGTGTCTAATCCCATAATAAGGTCATCCAATGTATCAATATGGTGACTAGACCGAAAGGTAGTGTGGAAGGAGTTGACGGGCACTATAGGTAAGGTGGGGTCCATAGAAGGGTAAGGACGTGGGACCAAGCCATCCTTGAGCCAACTAAGAAGTGGCTCGGCTATGTATAGCATACCCGTAAGAAACACGGGTGACTCGGGATGGACATCCTCTAAATGTGGCTCCTCGAAGGGAGGGTGGCTCCCATGATGGGTGGCTAGAGGGGTGGGCTCCAGGAGAGGTGGCAAGCATGAATCCGAAGGTGGAGTTGGCCACTGGGGTTGGGTGGCGGGAAAGACGAGGGTGCTCGATTGAGCCCTATCCTTAAGGATGATCTTGCCAGGTAGGTAAGGTGGGTATAAGGTGCAAGTCCTTTTGCCCCAGTCAAGATTAGCCTTTCTTTCTCCTAACCACGTTTGCCCTAAAATGATGCATGGACCAGCAAGTGTGCCGATCCTGCACCATGCACCATCGGTGTAAAGAACGGAGCCGACCTTCCTATAGAACTCAACACAAGCAAAATCACCATCACGGATAATCTCGCCTGTCTTGGAGAGAGACTCCACGATATCAAAAGTAACCCAATTATCCGACTCCCTATCGGTGAAATGGAGTTCCGTTGTGGACCCATTAGGTAGAGAGGCTTTAGAAACGATATAGGGTCGGGCTAGGAAGGCCTTGGCTTGGGCCACCAGAGATGACCACTTGAACGCATGGCCTTGGGGAACGGCCATGGATAGCGGACATGGACATGCATACACACGGAGACAAGACACTAGACCGACTAATGCAAAGGTTGGGATGCATGCATACTAAGGACAAGACACCAAGACTCGGTACGGGGCGGAGTTAATCGATCCGAAGATCACTCGCGCAAGTGTGCGACCTTCCCGATAGGCGTAGCCTAACGTTCGGACAACACCTTTTTATATACCGACTAATGGTATGCAAATGCGACCCAAAAGACACTTTTTTTATTTTAAAACAATGATGACCCTAAACACGACGTAGACAATGACTAATGACTAGATGTAAATGACACTCTCTCTTTTTTTTTGACACCCTAGACTCAACTCGCTCTGATACCAAATTGATGCGGGACGATAGCTCGTGACTGCCCCTTAACGAGGGAAGCGTCGGATGTGCGCGGTTGAGAAACCGGCAATGAGCTAGGGTGATCGGCTCTCTTTTATGCCCGGATCGGGTCACGGGACGGTCTCGCACTCTCTCGCAGCAGCGGTAATGAATAGATAAAGCGAGCTAGATATCCCTACACATGCTCTCTAGCAGCGGCATAAACAAATATATATGAAGTAAGCAAAATGACGAGAAGGGAGCGAAAATGATACCTCCACGCGCTCGGCGTGGGGACGACGGACCCGGCCGAAACTCGTACTCCCGGAACAATAATACACGGAGATTACAGCAATACAAATCGCTACCCACTCCACGCAGGGAGGTAAAGTGTAGCGACCCGGATTCCGGATACCCGGTGCACCCGGTATAAATACCGAATACACGTGATACCACATGGGACCCGCGAGGCCTCCCAAGCGCGGGAAAGCGCCGAAGGGAAAAAGGATTGTGTGGGAAATACATTGAAGCCAGCAGATATAACAGTAAGCAATTAAATTTCATTACAATGGATTGCTAAAGTAGCAGAAATAAAATTACCTTTTCATTAATATTCAAGTTTTCAATTATACACCAGAGTCTAGCCCAAGGAAAGACAACAAGTCTAGCACAGTACAGTACGACAGAAAGAAACGTACACAGAAGTCGGAAGAAGCCCGACCGCAGGTACAGCTGGCAGCTACAACAGCAAGCGAGCACTCCGCCAGGAACAGCAGAGGCAGACGGCGAAACCCACCTGAAAAGCAGCAGGGGTGAGTCTCAACAGAAACTCAGTAGGGGTCACGCGGATCCCCACTGGAAAACCGCACAAAGCGAAGGCAACGGAAGCAGCAACAAACGTAGCAAGGACAGCAACGTAGCAAAGCAGGAAAGCTACACTACAAAGCTGTAAAGGAACAGACGGGAAGTAGGAGTAGGGAACACACAGGAGAGGGTGAGAACCCGCACCAAACAAGCGGCTACCGAACTAACCTCGGTATCCCAAACTACTCCAAACAAAGGCAACAGATGGATGACCCTAAACTCACACAGAAGGGTACACCAGTCTGTCAACCAGCCCCAAACAAAGGCGAAGGCGAACGCCGACACCGGGAAACAGACAAAACACGACAGGGAACGTCGTGCACAAAGCCCCGCGCACGATCGGAACATCGCGCGGACGACAAACCGCTGACCCCGAGTGCAGCCACGAACGGGCAACTCGCAAAGGTCACAGCGTACAGGAAAACGCCGAAAGCTACGCGTCACGTGACGGAAGCACCCCCTTAAAAGCCAGCTGCGTCCACTGACGTCTGACGCCGCACCTCAAGTGTCTCACCTACAGTACTGCTGTAACAACAGCAGAGATGTAGACACCAGCTGAACCAAACAGTAACAGCAAAACAAGTAACTAGTCAGGGTCACGCCCGTCGACGTAAGTCCTAACCCCCGACCACGTGTGCACACACTGGCTATAGCCTAAGCCAGGTCCTCTAGCTAGTATTCTCCCTCGGCAGGACGCTACCGTTGGCTAGGAGCCCGCGGAACTAACTAAAAACCGCTCACTGGGAAAAACCCTCCGCCATCCGCTAGCGGGTCGGCCCGCGGCCTTAGGCAACAACAAGTGGAGGCTTCACACGACACAGAAGCTCAAAACACAAGTGCCGAAGTACAGACAGGCAACCATGCCCATCCACACGCACTTCGAAGCACCAAATGGCAGCACCACCACTGCCAACAACTCAGGACAAGCACTAGACCTCCTATGTAACGATCCTGAGCCAAACGACTCAAAGGCAAGATCGTCACAACAGCGAACAAGCCGCCAATCGGTCTAATCCTAAGCCAAAGAAACCACGCTCCGCAGAAAACGACACACGGAGACCTGAGGGAGACATCAAGAACCCTCAGCACACCTGGACACGCAAACCGAGGTAGAACAATACCTCGAAGCATCCAGAAGCAGTGTCTTAGGCAGGACAGAATCGCTAAGACACGCGCAAACAAGGTCACATGTCAACCACTGGGTCAGACCAGGTTGACCGAAACCCAAACAAGCACATGCAAAGGTAGGATAAGGAACCCTACCACAAGCAAGAAGACTCCTGGCTACCTTACAACGTAGTCTTAACCCTCATAGGACGTCAAGAGACATCCACGGGACAACGGGCAGATCACAAGGCCAAGCCAAGACACACAGAATCATCGGGCGGAGAACCAAGGCACAAGGAAAGTAACGCACCAGCTCTAGACCGCTACAAGCAAGCGACGGTCTAGGTTAGGGCCGTTATTTCCCAAACGACGGACGGACACCGGGGCCGTCACTCACACCACCCTGATAACCTACAAACCACGCAAAAGCCAAGTAACGCACGGGACTAGGGGCGTTACAAGCAAACGACGCACAGGGCACCCACCGTCACATTCAACGGTGCAGCAAACCCAAACCAAAGCGAAGTAACGCGCTAAGCCAGGCGCGTCACTCACGAAACAGCGCGGCAGGGGAGGGCCGTCAGAACCAAACGACGCACAGGGGACCCATCCGTTACTCATAGACGGCATGGCCACCCTCAACCCAACACCACAGCAAACAACGGTCGGAGGCATGCGCGTTACTCACAACCGACGCACGGGGTCCCCACCGTCACACCCAACGGTGCAGTCAACCCAACCTCGACCAAAAGAGAATGTAACGGCCAGGGGCGGGCACGTCACACTCAAACAACGCATAGGGGCACGACCGCTAGAGGCACCGCCTCAACGAGTCAACGTCAGTCAACTGGCAAGTAACGGCCTGGGCAAGGCGCGCCACTTCCATCTAACGCACTGGGTCAAGCGCGTTAGACTAACCGACTCAACCCCAACATAAAACGACGAAGGCGAAGTAACGCACTAACCTAGGCACGTTACAAGGAAGCGACGCGCCACTCTAGGGCCGTCACTCACCTAGAAGCCAAAGCGCTAAAACGATGCAGACCAAACGACGGTCAGTCGTAGGGCCGCTAAAGACAAGTAACGGTCGCTGGCATGACCGCTACTTCGGTTACGGCGGGAAAACATAGGAATGGCCGGATCGGCCCGTTCCACGCCCCATTCACGCCGAAACGCAGGGGAAACACACCGCAACACCGAATAACAACATTCAAGGGCCAAAATGCCCACATGCAACACCAAAAACGCTCGATCCGGGCGATTTAGACAAATCCACCCTAAGTGGGTCACCGAGGTTCCCGGGCTTCTACCGGCCTCGAATGAACACCGAATCGCACGAAATCAACGTGGATGAGATTCTAACATCCCTGCGGTCATTTAGAAACTAACTGAACCGCAAACGGTCACCGTTTACCGGCCGACCCTAAAAACCACGAAAATCACGGTTTAGGCAAAACAAGCCCAAACACACTCGTTTCCTAGCCGAACGCCGTGCAATGGCAGGGAAAACGAAGGTAAGAGCAAGGATCCGTCACCCTACCTCCACCGAAGAAACCGTGCCCCGAAGGGACTAAACCACGCCGAAAACCACTCGCGAACCAATTTCACCGGCTTTGAATCCACCGTTCGGGATCGCGCCAGAATCGATCCGATCCTCGCCTCATCGCGCACCAATCCAGCTCCACGTCCTCGCCAACTCACCCACGGTCGCTCCGTCTGCAGCCGGGGCCAAAGAGGGGGAGAAACGAGAGAGAACGGGAGAGAGAAACGGTCGCGGCCGAATGAGGGAAGAAAGAGAAAAAGAAAAGAAAAAGGAAAAGAAATTAGGAAATTTTCCTAATTTCCGAAAATTCCGAAAATGCGCCGAAAATGCACAAATTCAGAAAAATACGCAAAAATAGTCGAAACGACCGGCTCGACGAGTACATCGTCGTTGTAGCATCCACGAGCTCGAGAATTGACAAACAAACTCACCGTAGGGTTCCGTAACTAGTACGTGAGAAAAACCCACACGGCTCGTCAAACTCAACTCGGAAGCCACAAAAGCGAACCGAAACTCAACGAAACCAATCCGAAACAGATCCGAAAGATCCATTAAAGATCCTACGAGATCCAGGGCATTACATCCTCCCCTCCTTCAAAGAATTTCGCCCCCGAAATTCAGGACTAGCAAAGGAGAAGCAGGGAAGAACAACCCAACAGCACAAAACTCGGAAAACACAGCTCAGAGGAACACCGTCAGATGACAATTACAGGTACACACTCAGCGTCCAAGACAGCAAGTCTACAGCACGAGTATGGCACCAAAGTGAATACATCTGACACCTCCAAAGCAAGGGCAACGTCGTTTACGTCTCACCAGAAATAGAGACACGACAGCCACAACAACAGACAACTGAGAAACACAACGACAACACGGCAAGCGGCAGCTTACACAAGGAACGCAGTCCCCACAGCTGACAGCTCGCAACATCATCGGCTCCAGTGCCAAAGGCAACAGGGACACCTGGCACACAGGACACCAACGACAACAACACCAGCTGGACCCGAAACACCATCAAGTCAGCACTCACTCAGATATCACATCTGATCAAGTCGCAAGCTAACTCCACCAGGGAAAGAGAGCACAGCAAGCCAACTGACAAGACCATGGTCCAAGGCAGAGACACAAAATCATAAAGAAACAGCGCCAAAACAACACAACGGCAACACCTGCAGAATTCCGGCTCTACTTAACACGCAGAACCACGGAACACAACTGCAAGCAGGGTCACAACAAGGCACAAAAACAGCTGAACACACGACCACAAGAGACAGGTCACGCATCAGACTGCTCACCAAGAGAAAGACCCACAACAACGAAAAACAACAACAATGATCTCGGGGAATGCAACTCAAGGACTAGCAACACGCCTCAAGAGCACAACACCCAAGAAGAAAATACAGAGTAGAGGGTACTCAATCCGCAAAGATGCCGACAAATTCCCCAACACTCGCACAATGCCGATGCCAACACAAGAAAACCACGAACAACGGCACGGCAACAACCAAAGTCAAGGCACAAGAAGCCAAGACAAAGCCACTTCGAGAAAGGAACAAGACCTCTCGACAAATGGGTAGCCAACCCACACACAACAGCTGCACTCTCAACAATGTGCACAGGCAACAGAACAGCATCGATAATCGCATCTCAGCACACACCAGCGTCATCGCAATCAACAAAGATCGCAATTATCACGCCACGAGCACTGATCAGGCGAACAACCGATCACAAAGAGCCTAAGTGCAACAAGAGAAGAGCACCAGCAGCGCAAAGCACAAGGAAAGCATCAATCTCAGCTCACCATCACGTCCTGACACGATAAATGAGCCTTCACAACACATCGGCCGTTAGACACAGCACGACAACTACGGTACACAACAGCTCTTAACACCATTATGGAGTCCAAAGCTAAGCAACCGTACAACAAGGAGCAGATCAGGCTCAAAACAAAGCTGTCTACACTTAAGCAGACGCAGGACAAAGGCACAACCAAGACAGCAATTCCAAGGCAAACCTCGGAAAGCTTCACCAAAGAGGGATGAGAAGCAACAAGCTCAACAACAACAGCTCACCAGGAAGGGAAAATCCAAGGCTCGCTCGAGCAACTTCTCAATCGAGGCAACACGACAATCGAAGCAACCAAAACAACGAAGCATCAGGAGCTACACAAACTCAAGCTGGGACAACCCAAGCAACGTAAGAACGTGCGTGGCCATCACACCAACGCTAAAAGTCATAAGCCACCTGAGCAAAATACAGAAAATAGCTCGAACAAGGCACTGCAGGTTCATGCCAACCGACAAACACTGCAAAGTGCACCACGATCGAGACCAACTTCAAAACCGAACGAAGCACATCGTCTCATCTAGACGAGAGCAAAACCATCTCGCACAGTGCCAACCAAGCACGTACAAGACCACACGCAAAAAGCACCGCGATAAACCATCGCAACACCTACGCCAGCAAGAGACTGTACTGGGCCTAAAGACTCTGGTAACTGTATATCTGGATTTCCATGTATCTCACACGACAATGATCTGATAGCTCAGAAAAGAACTCCGAACATCTCAGAACACTGCTCTGATACCACCTGTAGCGACCCGGATTCCGGATACCCGGTGCACCCGGTATAAATACCGAATACACGTGATACCACATGGGACCCGCGAGGCCTCCCAAGCGCGGGAAAGCGCCGAAGGGAAAAAGGATTGTGTGGGAATACATTGAAGCCAGCAGATATAACAGTAAGCAATTAAATTTCATTACAATGGATTGCTAAAGTAGCAGAAATAAAATTACCTTTTCATTAATATTCAAGTTTTCAATTATACACCAGAGTCTAGCCCAAGGAAAGACAACAAGTCTAGCACAGTACAGTACGACAGAAAGAAACGTACACAGAAGTCGGAAGAAGCCCGACCGCAGGTACAGCTGGCAGCTACAACAGCAAGCGAGCACTCCGCCAGGAACAGCAGAGGCAGACGGCGAAACCCACCTGAAAAGCAGCAGGGGTGAGTCTCAACAGAAACTCAGTAGGGGTCACGCGGATCCCCACTGGAAAACCGCACAAAGCGAAGGCAACGGAAGCAGCAACAAACGTAGCAAGGACAGCAACGTAGCAAAGCAGGAAAGCTACACTACAAAGCTGTAAAGGAACAGACGGGAAGTAGGAGTAGGGAACACGCAGGAGAGGGTGAGAACCCGCACCAAACAAGCGGCTACCGAACTAACCTCGGTATCCCAAACTACTCCAAACAAAGGCAACAGATGGATGACCCTAAACTCACACAGAAGGGTACACCAGTCTGTCAACCAGCCCCAAACAAAGGCGAAGGCGAACGCCGACACCGGGAAACAGACAAAACACGACAGGGAACGTCGTGCACAAAGCCCCGCGCACGATCGGAACATCGCGCGGACGACAAACCACTGACCCCGAGTGCAGCCACGAACGGGCAACTCGCAAAGGTCACAGCGTACAGGAAAACGCCGAAAGCTACGCGTCACGTGACGGAAGCACCCCCTTAAAAGCCAGCTGCGTCCACTGACGTCTGACGCCGCACCTCAAGTGTCTCACCTACAGTACTGCTGTAACAACAGCAGAGATGTAGACACCAGCTGAACCAAACAGTAACAGCAAAACAAGTAACTAGTCAGGGTCACGCCCGTCGACGTAAGTCCTAACCCCCTGACCACGTGTGCACACACTGGCTATAGCCTAAGCCAGGTCCTCTAGCTAGTATTCTCCCTCGGCAGGACGCTACCGTTGGCTAGGAGCCCGCGGAACTAACTAAAAACCGCTCACTGGGAAAAACCCTCCGCCATCCGCTAGCGGGTCGGCCCGCGGCCTTAGGCAACAACAAGTGGAGGCTTCACACGACACAGAAGCTCAAAACACAAGTGCCGAAGTACAGACAGGCAACCATGCCCATCCACACGCACTTCGAAGCACCAAATGGCAGCACCACCACTGCCGACAACTCAGGACAAGCACTAGACCTCCTATGTAACGATCCTGAGCCAAACGACTCAAAGGTAAGATCGTCACAACAGCGAACAAGCCGCCAATCGGTCTAATCCTAAGCCAAAGAAACCACGCTCCGCAGAAAACGACACACGGAGACCTGAGGGAGACATCAAGAACCCTCAGCACACCTGGACACGCAAACCGAGGTAGAACAATACCTCGAAGCATCCAGAAGCAGTGTCTTAGGCAGGACAGAATCGCTAAGACACGCGCAAACAAGGTCACATGTCAACCACTGGGTCAGACCAGGTTGACCGAAACCCAAACAAGCACATGCAAAGGTAGGATAAGGAACCCTACCACAAGCAAGAAGACTCCTGGCTACCTTACAACGTAGTCTTAACCCTCATAGGACGTCAAGAGACATCCACGGGACAACGGGCAGATCACAAGGCCAAGCCAAGACACACAGAATCATCGGGCGGAGAACCAAGGCACAAGGAAAGTAACGCACCAGCTCTAGACCGCTACAAGCAAGCGACGGTCTAGGTTAGGGCCGTTATTTCCCAAACGACGGACGGACACCAGGCCGTCACTCACACCACCCTGATAACCTACAAACCACGCAAAAGCCAAGTAACGCACGGGACTAGGGGCGTTACAAGCAAACGACGCACAGGGCACCCACCGTCACATTCAACGGTGCAGCAAACCCAAACCAAAGCGAAGTAACGCGCTAAGCCAGGCGCGTCACTCACGAAACAGCGCGGCAGGGGAGGGCCGTCAGAACCAAACGACGCACAGGGGACCCATCCGTTACTCACAGACGGCATGGCCACCCTCAACCCAACACCACAGCAAACAACGGTCGGAGGCATGCGCGTTACTCACAAACGACGCACGGGGTCCCCACCGTCACACCCAACGGTGCAGTCAACCCAACCTCGACCAAAAGAGAATGTAACGGCCAGGGGCGGGCACGTCACACTCAAACAACGCATAGGGGCACGACCGCTAGAGGCACCGCCTCAACGAGTCAACGTCAGTCAACTGGCAAGTAACGGCCTGGGCAAGGCGCGCCACTTCCATCTAACGCACTGGGTCAAGCGCGTTAGACTAACCGACTCAACCCCAACATAAAACGACGAAGGCGAAGTAACGCACTAACCTAGGCACGTTACAAGGAAGCGACGCGCCACTCTAGGGCCGTCACTCACCTAGAAGCCAAAGCGCTAAAACGATGCAGACCAAACGACGGTCAGTCGTAGGGCCGCTAAAGACAAGTAACGGTCGCTGGCATGACCGCTACTTCGGTTACGGCGGGAAAACATAGGAATGGCCGGATCGGCCCGTTCCACGCCCCATTCACGCCGAAACGCAGGGGAAACACACCGCAACACCGAATAACAACATTCAAGGGCCAAAATGCCCACATGCAACACCAAAAACGCTCGATCCGGGCGATTTAGACAAATCCACCCTAAGTGGGTCACCGAGGTTCCCGGGCTTCTACCGGCCTCGAATGAACACCGAATCGCACGAAATCAACGTGGATGAGATTCTAACATCCCTGCGGTCATTTAGAAACTAACTGAACCGCAAACGGTCACCGTTTACCGGCCGACCCTAAAAACCACGAAAATCACGGTTTAGGCAAAACAAGCCCAAACACACTCGTTTCCTAGCCGAACGCCGTGCAATGGCAGGGAAAACGAAGGTAAGAAGCAAGGATCCGTCACCCTACCTCCACCGAAGAAACCGTGCCCCGAAGGGACTAAACCACGCCGAAAACCACTCGCGAACCAATTTCACCGGCTTTGAATCCACCGTTCGGGATCGCGCCAGAATCGATCCGATCCTCGCCTCATCGCGCACCAATCCAGCTCCACGTCCTCGCCAACTCACCCACGGTCGCTCCGTCTGCAGCCGGGGCCAAAGAGGGGGAGAAACGAGAGAGAACGGGAGAGAGAAACGGTCGCGGCCGAATGAGGGAAGAAAGAGAAAAAGAAAAGAAAAAGGAAAAGAAATTAGGAAATTTTCCTAATTTCCGAAAATTCCGAAAATGCGCCGAAAATGCACAAATTCAGAAAAATACGCAAAAATAGTCGAAACGACCGGCTCGACGAGTACATCGTCGTTGTAGCATCCACGAGCTCGAGAATTGACAAACAAACTCACCGTAGGGTTCCGTAACTAGTACGTGAGAAAAACCCACACGGCTCGTCAAACTCAACTCGGAAGCCACAAAAGCGAACCGAAACTCAACGAAACCAATCCGAAACAGATCCGAAAGATCCATTAAAGATCCTACGAGATCCAGGGCATTACATAAAGGGCTACACAATGGGGTCCGGGAGGATCGAATTCGGGTTGACGGGCGGCTTCTCGCGCTGTTTCGGCAACACCCGAACACGTGACGGTGGGGCCCACGTGCTGTCCGGAGGGGCCGTGTAGGACCCGGTGGTACCGCTATAGTGGAGGATGCCTGGAAGGGCGCTCCCTGGAGTGGGGGCGCGCTGGTTCGCCGACCGGAGGCCGGGCGGCTCCGATCGGCACCGGTCGGAATAACCGGCCACGGGCTGCGACTTCTGGGTTTCAGCGCGCGTCTCGGCGAGAACGGGCGCTGCGATCAGCCCCGATGTCGGATAGACACGAGACTGGCGCCGTTGGAAAGCTAACTTCAAATCCTTAAATGTAGGTCTAGAGATCTGGCCTGGATCTGCATGGATCTAGACTTATGGAATTTCCAAGTTCCTGTTGTATAGTTTCTAAAATCTCAGGTCAGCAGAGAACTTTCCTATAGATTGCCTTTGACCGATATGAAAACCTCGGATTCAGACTTCGACTTGTTCATGAAAGTTGTAGGAAATCAAGTAAGGAAATCAGAACTATTTTTGGATCTGGATTTGAAGGTGGTGGTGATTTGTTCTGATTTTGGAAGTGGAGGGTGGTCGGATCTGGGATCTGACTGAAAACACTGTAGCTGAGGAAGAACATGAATTTCTAAAAATAGATAGAAGGCTGATATAAAATTAAGAAAATTTGTGGATGTAGGGAGTGATGGACAGAACTCCCAGTAAAATTGGGAGGGTTTGGACAAATCAAAAAGATGGCCGGAGGTGAGAAACACAGGGCTGCTGTCACTATAGATAGAGACAAAACAGAACTAGAAATGAAAGATGCACGAAAATGGAAAAATACTAAACGATGAAATTTGGGCGTGACAATTTAGGTGGAGCTTGGGATACAAGGGAATAACACACCATAAAAATTTCAGCTTGATATCTTCACGTGGTGGAGAGCAGATATTCGGACAAGAAGCCTCTATCCAGGATGGACAGAACACCGAAGGCGGCTCCGCGGCGGCGTGATGGCGGCACGAGCGGCGGCGGCACCGATGATCACCGGAGGTGGGGGGAAGGAGATATCACTCTAGAATGGGGGTTGGGGATGAAGAAACCAGGGGGAGAGAGAGGAGAGGTCAAAATTCTCCAAGAGAGGGGTTCTTGCACAATGATTTTTTCACTTTTCATTTCTTCATTAATCTCTAATGACACTATACATAGGCTTATATAGAAAATGGCAAGGGGTGGGGGGCTGGGAATTTCGTGGGAAATAAGTCATTTTCTTCCCCCATGTGGTCAAAACTCAAAAAAAATAAATTACATATGAATGGAGCACTCCTTTGACTAGGTAGGTAAGGTAGGTGGCCAACCTTTGAAATTTTAACCCCTTTGTCTCCCATGTGGTCAATTAGCATTCAAACCTTCTAGATAGTCACCTAGGATGGTTGACCAGCCCCACATGGATGAGGTGGACCAATGGGGAAGGGGAGGGGGCCCCCTAACTGGACCTACTACACATTTGCACAAAAACCCACACAATCCTAGAGAATGACACATTGGCTTACAAAGCCTTACAATTGTACATATACTTTCCCAAGGATATAAAAGTAAATAAAAGGACTCAAATGTAAAAATAAAAGTTAATGCTCGGCGTCGATTCCCATCTGTAGACTTGAGACAGAAGTCAGGCAAACGGATGTGTAGACTTGGCCAGAACGTAGGTAAAAGATATGGCTGTATAGACTTGGCCAGAACGTAGGGAAAAACACCAATGAGCAAACTTGATCATCCAGCAGTGTATAGACTTCGTTTCAAGCAACGTAGGTAACAACCCAATGTATAGAGTTCCTATATGCAGTGCTGTGCGATGTACAGACTTCATATATGAAGGCAATCGCTGTACAGACTTAGGCAATGTGAAGACTTGGACAGACAACTGACAATGTATGGACTTCATGATGTACAGACTTGCCAAGACGAATGAACGATGTACATACTTGGGCAAACACAGTCTGTATAGACTTTACCAGTGTGCAGACTTTGAAGAGCATTCAACAATGTGCAGACTTCACTGCATATGAAGTAGCGTATAGACTTAACCAAGCAATGTACACACTTGCTGAGTTGACGCTACAAGACACACTGAGTTGACGCTACATGAAACATGGACAGTATACAGACTTTATGAATGAAATGCATTGTTCAAATGAGAAAGTATGTACAGACTTTGTGAAGCGTGACTTCAATGTACAGACTTTGCTGAATGAACGTTGTGAATACGAGTCCAGTGTACATACTTAGCCGTTGCAGACCTAGTCCAATTGAGACGCTGAGAAAGACGATGGATGTACAGACTTCTAAATGTACAGACTTTCCACCGATCAATGTATGGACTTGGCATAAGACGCAGCATGAGACGCTGAATATCCAGGACTGTATAGACTTCTAAATGCTGATGGACACTGTACGGACTTGACATAAGACGCAAGTTAAGACGGTCCAATGTACAGACTTATGCGGTGCAGACTTAGTCCCATTGAGACGCTGGGAAAGACGGCCCACTGTCTAGACTTTACAGTAAATGCATATGCCAATGTTTATACTTCAAAGCTCGACCAGTGTACAGACTTGCCACCGACCAATGTATAGACTTGGTGGAAGTCATGCAATGTACAGACTTCACGATGAAAGCATGAACAGTCTGATGTATGGACTTGGCAAGCCTAAGACGCTGAATGAGACGGTGGGGTCTGTATAGACTTTGCTCAAAGCCTTAGACGCTAACAGAGATGGACGCTGTACACACTTTAAGTCCAGTGTATAGACAATGCCTTAGACTCTAAATGAGATGCTAAGAAGATGCATTGTATGGACTTTGAGAAATGCTTCAAGTGGATGGCTGTACAGACTTCATGAATGTGCAGACTTGACAACGAGATGCACAATGTATAGACTATGAACATGCATGAAGAGCCCTGATGATGTATGGACTTGCTAATGCAATCTAGGGCGATGTGCAGACTTTGTCCACGAACTGTGCACATGCATGAACGATGTAAAGACTCTGAAATGCTTTACCCTGCAGTGTATTGACTTGCTATTGCTAGTCATCAAACTACATGCAGATAGAAAAGCACCGCACATGCACAACCAATATATCAGTCATACACATGCATTCTCCACAAAACAAGTTATGTTGCTATCATCAAAACACAATCTCATAAAGCACTCACTGTGTTGCTATCATCAAAATAAAACAGCATTACTATCATCAAATCAACATAGCACATGTTTGCTAAGGCATTGTATGGACTTTGAGAAATGCTTCAAGTGGATGTCTGTACAGACTTCATGAATGTGCAGACTTGACAACGAGATGCACAATGTATAGACTATGCACATGCATGAAGAGCCCTGATGATGTATGGACTTGCTAATGCAATCTAGGGCGATGTGCAGACTTTGTCCACGAACTATGCACATGCATGAACGATGTAAAGACTCTGAAATGCTTTACCCTGCAATGTATAGACTTGCTAGTCATCAAACTACATGCAGACAGAAAAGCAACGCACATGCACAACCAATATATCAGTCATACACATGCATTCTCCACAAAACAAGTTATGTTGCTATCATCAAAACACAATCTCATAAAGCACTCACTGTGTTGCTATCATCAAAACAAAACAGCATTGCTATCATCAAATCAACATAGCACATGCTTGTGCCTAAGAGGCACAACATTCTCCCCCTTTTTGATGATGGCAACACATTGTGACAGTGAGTCACACACAAAATTTTCTCCCCCTTTGACATGATCAAAAAGAGAAAAATAGTATGAACATGTGTGCAACATGGCAGTATGTATGCAAATACCCTTAGAGCACCTCATTCTCCCCCTGAATGTATGACTCCCCCTGAATTGGTTCTCCCCTTAAATAATTGCTCCCCCTTTGAGAAGGAATATGAACATATAAACAAAGGTAGAGAAGGTAGGAGGGTCACTTGACAACAGTTGAATCATTGGTTCAGAAAGTAAGCCTGATTATAAACAACAGTTAAAGTATAAGAATCAGCAACGTACAGTTTTGACAAAAATTCAGGTTTAACAGTGATAAATCTAGAGTAAAACACCTGACCCCTGAAAAAGAGTTTAAAGACTCCATTTATAGCAATGAATCTAGGGCACATGGTATTAATAGATAAGTCAGAAATAATACCCTTTTGTGATTAAACATGGAATTTCAGGAAAGGCAACTTGAATATGTATTGAGAAAAACAATTTTCACTCATTGACTTTTGATTTCAAAGGGTTACAGCAGTTTGATTTTCATTTTTCAATTTCTGAACCTGAACTAAGTGAATAGACCAGTGGCATTTATGCTGTTGACATTAGGTGTACACCTTGATCAGAGGCTGGTACCCCCAGTTACTAGGCATAAACTACTAGATCTATTTCAGATCAAGACTTACAAGGAATAGTCTTCACTTTTGACATTAAGGGTACACCTTAATTAGAGGCCAGTACCCTCAGTTACTTGGTGAGGACTCCCCCTATAGATTTGACCCTATGAACAGAGATATTCTGAAGCACCTCATGACATGTGAATTCTCCTGCTTCTTTGGAGGAGTTCACAGTTTCTCAGTGCAATCAGCCATTGCTCTGTCACTATGTTCAGCTCTTTTACATTTATGATCTTATTTACTGCTGCCCTTAATTCTTTTAGAGTGATTGTTTAAAAAATCATTACATACTCTTATTCACTTGTTCTAGACATTTCCAGTCCAACACATTTAGGCTTTACAAAAAACTTTTTCTATTTTAGCCATGAGACAAAGATTAAGAGCTATAAGAGTTTTCTTTTTATCTCAAATTCTAAAGGCAGACACATAACTCTTCAATTTATAAAGGTTAAACCTTTAGTTCCTTTCAATTGCAAGTGTGATTCTTATAAAAGAACAATTGTAATAATTGTAACTCAATTCACTAAACCATGAGCAGTATTGTTGTTCAGTGAAGGTTAGGGAAATGATAGCAATTGATAAGCAGTGATAGCAATAGGCATGGAGTTCAATGGCATCTGATGTCAAAGAATATGATAGAGTTGAATGGGGACCATGAGAAGTGAAAGGAATTCAATGTAATAATCAGAACACTCAGCTCCCCCTGACATCATGATGCAAAAACATGCTATGCAATGATCATTTCTTTTCAGATTTTTAACTTTAATGATATGCATCACAGTGTTCTACATGAAGACTATGCAACAATGATGCACAAGGCAAGTGTGCAACCAATTCAAGTTTATGCGCCCAAGTCGTGAACATTTTTATCCTTTTTCAGATTTTTTAAAATATGATGCAGTGCACTGTTCTACATGAAGACTGGACCCATGGTGCTAGGCGGAGAACCTGGTCTCAAAGACCATCTCACACATAGTAAGAACCTCCAGGCAGATTTCCCTACCTTTTAGTAGCTTACCATTTGATGTACCAGGGTTATGCAAAATAATGCAACATAAAGTAGTCTTACATGCATTGAACAAATTCATTGACAGTCATGCAATTGATGTATGCAAACATAAGACACATGCATTAACTGTGTACACTAAGTGAATCATTTACAATCAGTCCAAGTATGCATTCAATCAACAAGCATGCATTGCACTGACACAAAACACATGCATTTACACAAAGTCTATATAGTGCATCAACTGTATACACTAAAAAACCATTCAAATTCAGTTCAACATATAGCAAGAGAAGAACATCAGATATTCAGAATAAAACTCAGTAGCTGAGTCTGGAATGCAGACTGATCAGCTAAGCAATAAGAGATCATCAGACATCAAACGAGCACATCAACATGGAATTCACATTTTTCATACTCACAAATTCAGATGATGAATTTAAAGCAAAGTTCAGAACTGACCTGAAATGGAGTATCCTGGGATTTTCTTGTTGAGTGCCTTGGTTAACCCCTTTTATTTCTCCCACCAAGGCACACCTGCAAGATAAAATCAAGTTGATCCTGCAGGAACCCAAGAAGTCTTGGGTCCTGAATTAACCCTCACAGGTGTTCTGAATGGTCTTTTAACAGAAATATCATCACAGCCCATCAACTTAGGGCTGGACAAGAAATAACCAAATTGACCAGACTTACCATGATAACTAACAGAATTTAATTTCCTTTTATGCATCTTATTGAAAGCATTAAATTCATGTGCATGAACATTAAAATTTCTGTTGTGTGCATGGGCATTCTGTTTTCTGAACCCTGCCACCCAGCAATCAGAATCTTTGTGGCCAGGTTTTTCACAATTAAAACATGAGAATTTCACAAATTGTTTTGCATGGAATTTGACAACATGGGGGTTAATATGATTCTTCTGAACATGCCAACAGTCCTTGACTGTGTGGCCATGTTTTCCACATTCAAAACATGAAGAATTCATTCTGTCAAAATTCTTATAGGATGTATGTCCTTTTACAGGGATTTTAGCAAGTTTGGAGTTAATTGTTCTTCCCTTAGCATGCCAACAATTTACAGCAATATGGCCAAACTTCCCACAACAAAAACAATTTAGATTCTGTCTCTTAGAAACATGATTTCTAGCATGAAATTCTTTAACATTCAGATTACCCTTTTTCTGATCAGACAGAACTTTTCTAGCATGCTTTCTGTCATCTTGTTTCATCACAAAACACTCACTCAAAGTGTCCATGCTTACCACAATAATGACAAGAACAAGAACCATTAGATTTATTTAAAACATGGCACTTATCAGATGAGTTTTTAGCATGCAGATTGTTCCTTTGAGTTTTTGGGGTTTTCTGATTTTTATTTCATTTTTGAATTTCCTTAGCAGCATGCATATTTGAAGAAGAAGCTGAAGTGCTAGTTAAACCAGAGCTACGAATAAAAGTGGTGTACAGCTGGTTCTTCTTAACTTGCTTAATTTCAGAAATGTTATCAAACTCCTCACATTGATCACTGATAAGTGTCCATTTCTTATGACAATTCATTGCATGTACACCATTTTATGTGCATATAATTAGGTAATTATGCATATTTCATAGTTAACCTCAACTCTGCATTTAAATTGGAGCTTTCACGTAAATTGATTAATTTGATTGTCTTATTTAATAATAAATTAAAGTTGAGGGCCATGAGCATTAATTCTCCATTGCATAATCATGAGCATTTGAGATTTATGTGCACATTGTGGTAATTTTTATGGACTAAAGTGCAATTATGTGTGTGTAGGACACCGAAGGTAATTACAAAAGAAGCCGGGGGCAAAATTATCACCACTACTTTGACCAAGTCAAAAAGCACATATTTTGGTTGGAGGGAAAGGAAAGTTCAAAATTTTGAATTCAAAGTTTGAAAAGAAGGAATTCAAAGTTCAAAGTTTGAAAAGGAGGAAAAGGACATTCAAAGTTTGAAATAAAGGAGAGACATGATGAGCCTTGGGAAATGGGGTGCCTAAAGTCCAAGAAAGGGGGTGCCCACCTACTTTTACTCTTCCCCATGCATCATATTCCATTTTAATCTCAGCCATCCATCTCCTTTTGATATAATCTCCACCCTCTATCTACCCAACTTTCCCAATAAATAGCCCATGGTAAGGAGGAGAAGGGGAGTTCTTCTTTTGGCATTTTTTCTCTCCCTCTCCCTCTCCCTCTCACATCTTCTTAGGCCGCCGAGTTCGCCCTCTTCCGTCCCTCTTCTCCTCCTATGGTCTTCATGAAAGTTCTTTGTTTTTTAAGTCCTCTATCATTTCTTCTTCTGGATCATCTTCTAATTCCTTCTGGTTTTCAAGTTATTTTGTATTTTTCACTGTGATGTCCTGTTCATCTGTGAAACAGTGTTTATCTCTATTATTCCCCTTATTTCGCCCCCTTCTAGTCATTTTCTGCTCCTACTGTCTTCATGAAAGTTCTTTATTTTTAAGCGTTCTACAACTTCTTCTTCTACACCATCTTCTAATTCTTTCTAGTTTTTAAGATATTTCTCGTTTTTCAACTTGCTGTCCTGTGATTTCACTGTTCATCCGAGGTGCTAGTTTCTATTATTTCTCTATTTTGAAGCTCTTCTGCTCTTCTTTTCTATCTGAGTTCTTCATCAAAGTTCTTCCTCTCTCCCTCCTCTTCAACTTCTTCATCTTAGGCATCCCCTAATTCACCTTGATTTTAAAGTTATTCACCCTCAAAAGACTGCTTCAACGACGAAGGCGACTTCCTCCCGGCGTAGACGACATCTTCCACAAGGTTGTTCGTGATCCAAGGCCAAGAGAGGACGGCGCTATCATCACCATTGCTGCTACCATCTCCAAACTCCAAACTCCAGGCTTTTCTTGTGTTATTATTTTTGTGATATTTCACTTCATTGTAATCTCATTGTGTCATTAGTATAAACTTGTTTCACATTTCATGTACTCTTTCTTTTAAGTTAATGAAAGGAGTTGTTCTCTTGATCTAGTTCTTGCTCTTCTTCCCTCTCTATCTCTTTCTCCTATATCTTCTTTCCACTTCATGCAATTATTTTCTATAGCATAAGCGCATAGTCATGGTGTTTTAATTAAGTGTTTGGTTTGTTCATCATTTCACTATTTTCTTTAAGCAAATCTAAATCACAAGTGTTTTTCAAAGGAATCTAAGGTTTTTAACTCTAAAAATCTCTTCTTCCCTGTGGATTCGACCCGTGCTTGCCATAGTACTACGTTCTCTTTTGATCATTTTGTGCGAGTTCGATTTTAAGATTGTTATACGCGTGTTTTAAACGATGAACTTTCGCGTTATCAATTTTTGGCGCTGTTGCCGGGTAGGAATGGTGATTTTTGACTTAAGAACTTTGTTTTCCTTATGTATATAGTGTACTAATAAAATTCTCTTTTATTCTTTTTACAGGAAAAAAAAGAAAAAAAGTAACTTGAAAATTCAAAAAAAATCAGAGGTAAGTCTCCACCTTTTCCTTAGTCTTTTTGTCATTCATTTTGAGAAAAAAGAACAGGGGAACACTTTTCAAGTAAGTATCCAAACTTTTCCTCTTTCATTTTAGTTTCATTTCTCTACATTTCATATATTGTGGTTAGATAGGTTCATTAAATAAAAACAAAAAAAAATCATCACTTGAACTTCAATAAAAATGTTCATTGCAAGAGTAGCACCCACACTTCCATGTTTTAGGTCATGCATCATTTAGGATAGAATTTATTTTTTCTTGTTGTGTAATTATTGTTAATTGCATTATTGAAGATTGTGGGAGGCAAGGTGAGTACTCTAATTTTTCCAAAAGCATGCTCATGCATCTCCATGCTTGCATAGAACCCCTTGTTTGAACTTGGTTTGTTGCATATCATTTCTAAAATATTCTAAGGGCAATACCCATAAGCAACATAAGGTGGGGATTTCATCACCCTTCCTTAGCCCACAAAGCACAATTCCCATGCATCTTTGTATCACCTAAACCTTAAATAAAATCCAGTAGACATTGGCCCTAAGTTCACACTATGGTTCTTGTGTTATTTGGACTTACCCTCTTATGAAAACCGGTGGGTAAGGCAAGACGGTCGGATGGCAAACGCCTTAAGCGGGCTAGTGGTTTGGCATAATTAGGTCCCTACGAAAGTAGGGGGAACCTCCCACTACCCCACCCCTTACCTGGCCTGTTGAAATATTGAGGGTGAACTTAAGTTTCACTTTAGCCATTTTGTGAAACCCAATTTGTAGGTCTAAGTCACATCTAGGTCATTAGGTAATTTGTTTGACAACTTGTTTGTGTTTGCATAAAAAAATAGAAAACAAAAATAAAAACAAAAAAATCCTCATCTTCTCTCTCTTCGTCCTAGTTTGTGTCCAAACCAAAAAAAAATAAAATATAAATCATCATAAAAAAAAATCTCTCTCATCTCTCTTCGTCCTAGTTTATGCAAGGAAGAAGATCACAACACCCAAACCTACTAGGACCCATTCAAGAAATTGAGAGAGTCTTGTATCCAACGAACGATCTCCAACAAGATCTCATGGCCGAAAATCAAGGACCTCACCACCAAAATCTAATGGCCGAAAATCCCGATCCTCCAAAGCAAATGAAGGACTATTTCTTGCCCAATCAATACCAACCATCCTTCTATGTCCAAGCACCTCAGAACCAGGCGGTTCATTATGAAATCAAGTCTAGTACCATCCAAATGTTGACATCTTTCTATGAAAATCCCAATGAAGATCCTTACAAACATCTTGATGAGTTCCTTCAGATGTGCTCAACTGTTAAAATTCAGAATTTCTCTGATGATGCTCTTAGGCTAACTCTCTTCCCATTCTCTCTCAAGGATAAGGCCAAATATTGGTTAGGAGCCTTGGGTAGGATCATTGATACATGGGCAGAAATGCAAAAAGAATTTTTGAAGAAGTTCTATCCCATAGGACGAACCAACACAATGAGAAGAGCCATAACTGGATTTACCCAAAATACTGGAGAACATATATATGAGGCTTGGGATAGGTTGAAAGATCTATTAAGAAAATGTCCTCATCACGGCCTATCAAGATGGCAAATTGTTCAAGCATTTTATGAGGGGCTAACAGAGAATTATAGACAGATAGTGGATGCATCATGTGGGGGAGCATTCATGAGTAAGAGTGAGGATGAAGCGTATGATCTATTTGAAATGTTGAGTGAAAACTCCATCAGTCACACCTCACTTTCATCATATGAACGAATGATCGGACCAAACAAGAGGGCCGGGCTTTACGAAGTCAAGAATCAAGGGGAGTTTGAGAATAAGATGGACATCAATGCCATAACAAAGAAATTGAATAAAATGGATTTGCTGGCCCAGAAGATAGAGAAGGTTGATATGGTGGCTCAGAAGCTAGACCAGTTATTGGCTATGAATAGGCAGGAACCTTCTTCATCTTCTGCTCCTCAACCTCAACAATTCTCAACTCTCAGTCAAGAAGAAATTTGTGCTTTGTGTTCTAGCCCTAGCCATTCTGTGAGTGAGTGTCCCACAGCAGCCCAACTTCCCCCATTTATCCAAGAATAAATCTTTGCTGCTCAAGATGTCTCCAAGCCTGCATATGACCCTTACTCAAACACCTACAATCCAGGCTGGAGAAATCACCCAAATTTTTCTTGGAAATCCAATCAAATCCTATCCACCCAACCTCATCCCTCACACCATTCAAATCAAAAATAATCTTTTCCAATGCCAAGTCAATCTAATCCAAATCACTCTTATTCATCTCCTTTTCTCCATCAACAATTTCAGCAACCTCTTTTCCATCAAGCTCAGGCCCCATATCCTCAAGCTCAATTTTCTCAGGGCCAATTTCAGCAATTTCCTGCATATCGTTCACATCAACCACATTATCAACCACCTCCTACTCAGCCTACTTTTGATGACAAGTTTGAACAACTCCAACAACTCATCCTTACCCAAGCACAATCCATTTCCAAGTTGGAGAACCAGATAGGGTAACTTGCTGCCAACAACATGAGAAGAGAGGTAGGCCAGGTCCCTAGCCAACCGGTGGCCAACCCCCGCAATCAACAACCTCCAGGCTTCCCTCCAAGAGCTCCCATTCTTCCTCAACCCAATCAGCCCAACCAACCTCAGTTGCCCCCTCCTATAGGTCCTCAGTTCGAGAATGCCAAAGCCATCTCTAGCCTTAGGAGCGGGAAAATTCTTAATGATCCCCATCAGGCTAAGGATGTCGGAAGTAGTTCGGGCCAAGATGCCTACAAGGAAAGTGATAGTGAAGATGAGGAGCCGGTAATTATGCAAGAAAAGAAGA
This sequence comes from Amorphophallus konjac, assembly GCA_022559845.1. Taxonomy (NCBI): domain Eukaryota; kingdom Viridiplantae; phylum Streptophyta; class Magnoliopsida; order Alismatales; family Araceae; genus Amorphophallus; species Amorphophallus konjac. The sequence continues at coordinate 248,266,227 of CM040126.1, forward strand.
GACAAGAGGGGGAAGAAAACAGACTGGACAAAGGAAAATCAAAGGTTGATGAAGGACCCCGAGAGTATGTTCCTAAGGTCCCAATCCCTGATGCATTGAAGCCAAAAGCTCAAAAGAGAAAGTCGGTCCAACAAGAAGAACTAGTGGAATTGTTTAAACAGGTGAACATCAATATTCCACTATTGGATGTGATCAAACATGTGCCGGCGTATGCAAAATTTTTGAAAGAGCTATGTACACCAAAAAGGGAACCAAAGGCAGTAACACAAAAGGTCCGCTTGTCTGAAGATGTCAGTGCGGTTGTTATGAATCATTTGCCTAAAAAGTTGAAGGACCCCGGAGCTCCACTGATTTCTTGTGATATAGGTGGAATTACATTTGATAGAGCATTGCTGGACCTTGGAGCCAGTGTGAACTTGTTACCCACCTTTATATATGAGCAGTTTGATCTAGGGGAGTTGAAACCCACATCTATAATTCTTCAACTGGCGGATCGATCTGTAAAGACTCCAAGGGGATTATTGGAAGATGTGATTGTGAAGGTGCATGAATGTTATTTCCCGGTGGACTTTCTTATTCTGGATATGGCCTCGTCCCAAGAATTAAAGCACACACCTATCATTTTGGGACGTCCGTTTCTTGCTACGGCCAAGGCCAATATAAATTGCGCCACGGGGATGATGGATATTTCTTTCGGAAGAGAGAAGGTTTCTCTAAATGTGTTCAAAGCATCTCAATATCCGACCATGAGGAGGAATGTAGTGTCATTGATGTTTTTGAAGAACAAATTGAAGAAAGTCCGGAAGTTTATGAGGAATGTCTAGAAGAGGGTAACATACTCCAGGATTCTTCACTTTCCAGTGCACCCTACTCTAGAGTAGAGCCACTCCCTCCACTTCAAGCTGAACCTATTCTTCCATCTTTGAATCAGCCACCCAGTCTAGAATTGAAGCCTCTGCCGGATCCTTTGAAGTATGCTTATCTAGGTCCTAACCAAACTCTGCCCATAATCATTGCTTCCAACCTCACCGCTGCTCAGGAATCCCAACTCCTAGATGTCCTTCAGGAGCACAAGAGGGCAATAGGTTGGTCAGTGGTAGATTTGAAAGGTATTAGTCCGGATGTGTGTATGCATTACATTTACTTGGAGGACAATGCCAAGCCGAGTAGAGAGATGCAGCGTCGGCTGAATCCAAGTATGAAGGAGGTAGTGAAGAAAGAAGTTGTCAAATGGTTGGATGCCGGGATCATATATCCCATTTCTGATAGCAAGTGGGTCAGCCCAACTCAAGTTGTTCCCAAAAAGTCAGGGCTGACAGTTGTAATAAATGAGAAAGGAGAAGAAGTTCCTACACGATTACCAACAGGGTGGAGAATCTGCATTGATTACAGAAAATTAAATTCAGTCACGAAAAAAGATCATTTTCCACTCCCATTCATTGATCAGATCTTGGAGAAACTGACTAGACAGAAGTATTATTGCTTTCTGGATGGCTATTCCGGGTATAACCAAGTTGCAATCGGAAGATCAAGAGAAAATAACTTTCACGTGCCCCTATGGCACGTTTGCTTTTAGAAGAATGCCTTTTGGGCTCTGCAACGCCCCTGCCACATTCCAGCGGTGTATGATGTCCATTTTCTCTGAAATGGTGGGAGAATGCTTGGAAGTTTTTATGGATGACTTTTCAGTATTTGGTAATTCGTTTAAAGATTGTTTGGGAAACTTAACTCGGGTATTGAAAAGGTGCATTGAGTCGAATCTAGTGTTGAGCTAGGAGAAGAGCCACTTCATGGTAAAAGAAGGGATCGTTTTAGGCCATGTGATTTCAGAGAGGGGAATAGAAGTTGACAAGGCCAAGGTAGATCTAATTTCTAATCTTCCTCCCCCTTCTTCGGTCAAACAGATCCGTTCCTTTCTTGGCCATGCAGGATTCTACCTCAGATTCATTCAAAACTTCTCCACCATTGCTCGACCACTTACACAATTACTTGCCAAGGACACTCCCTTTCATCTTGATGAGTCCTGTCTAGAGGCGTTCAATTCTTTGAAAGTGGCTCTCACACAAGCTCCCATTCTCCAATCTCCTGATTGGTCGCTCCCTTTTGAGATCATGTGTGATGCCTCAGACTATACTGTAGGAGCTGTCCTAGGACAAAGAGTTGAAAAGAAACCCGTGGTGATCTACTACGCGAGCCGCACCCTCGCTGATGCCCAAAAGAACTACACCACCTCAGAAAAGGAATTGTTAGCTGTTGTGTTTTCCCTCGAAAAGTTTTGATCATATCTGTTAGGGGCGAAAGTCATTGTTTATTCTGATCACTCAGCATTAAAATTTTTGATGTCTAAGAAGGAAGCCAAACCCCGTCTCATACGGTGGATTTTATTACTACAAGAGTTTGATTTGGAAATAAGAGACAAGAAGGGGTTGGAAAATGTTGTAGCTGATCACTTGTCTAGGATTGTAATTCCTGAAAGTGCCCCTATGTTTGATTCCTTCCCTGATGAACAAATTCTTTCCATCTCTCACACAACAAACCCTTGGTTCGCTCATATAGTCAACTACCTGGCAGTAGGACAGATTCCCGAAGGGTGGTCTAGACAAGAGAAGGATCGATTCTTTTCCAAGGTAAGGCACTATTTTTGGGATGACCCGGAGCTATTTCATATGGGTCCAGATCAAATAATAAGACGATGTGTCCTCGAGGAGGAGCAACAATCTATTTTGAACTTCTGTCACAATCTCGCTTGTGGGGGACACTTTTCAGGAAAGAAAACATCGGCGAAAGTGTTGCAGAGCGGATTCTATTGGCCCACATTATTCAAAGATGCTTATGAATTTTCTAAAACATGTTTAAGGTGCCAAGCCGTGAGAAACAATTCAAAAAGAGATATGATGCCGCTCAGTCCCATTCTGGTAGTAAAAATTTTTGATGTTTGGGGAATAGACTTTATGGGACCATTTCCACTTTCATTTGGCAATGAATACATTTTGGTGGCAGTGGACTATGTTTCAAAATGGATTGAAGCTATTGCTACTAGGACAAATGATCACAAGGTTGTGATGAAGTTTGTGAAGAAACACATCTTTTCTAGATTTGGTTGTCCTAGAGCTATTATTAGTGATGGGGGCTCTCACTTTATTCATTTTCAATTCCGAACTCTACTTCGCAAATATGGTATCACTCACAAGCTCGCTACCCCCTACCATCCCCATACCTGTGGTCAAGTGGAAGTGTCAAATAGGGAGATAAAAACCATTCTGCATAAGATAGTTCGGCCAGATAGAAAAGACTGGTCCGAGAGACTAGATGATGCACTCTAGGCCTACAGAACTGCATTTAAGACTCCTATTGGCATGTCACCTTACCGTCTCATTTTTGGAAAAGCATGCCACTTGCCTGTAGAGCTTGAACATAGAGCATATTGGGCCATCAAACAAGTCAACTTTGATCTCATTCAAGCCGGGGCCCAAAGAGCTCTACAACTCAATGAATTAGAGGAACTAAGAAATGAAGCCTATGAAAATTTAAAAATCTATAAAGCCAAAATGAAAGTCTTCCATGATAAGCATATTCAAAGGAAAACTTTTCAACTAAATCAGAAAGTATGGCTTTTTAACTCTAGGCTGCGCTTGTTCCCTGGAAAGCTCAAGTCCAGATGGGATGGACCGTTTGTAGTTGTCAAAGCTTTTGACCACGGTGCCGTCAAAATTTTGAATCCTAAAAATGGTCAAATTTTCACTATCAATGGTCAAAGATTGAAATCTTATTTGGAAAATGATCAGTTGCAAAAATAATCCATTGTCCCAAGTGGTCTGGAATAAAATCTTCATGAGCTCTCATGCGTCTGGCTGAAGACGGAAAACTTAGCGCTTCTAGGAGGCAACCCACAATTTTTGTTGTTTTGACATTTTTTGCTTGAGTGTGTTTTAGTAGTCAGGTTAAGGCCAAGGAGAGGAAGTCATCGCCGCCTATGCCATTGATGGAGGTTTCGTCCCGCATATCCAGTTGTCTCTTTCCCACTCAGAAGTATTTATTGATACATTATTCTTTTGCTTTCAATTCTACATGTCATTGAGGACAATGTCATTCAAGTTGGGGGGGAGAGAAATTTTCATGATGCATATAATACAACCTGATAGGAGTTCTGTCTTGCATAAAGATGTAAACCTCATTTTGAGTTTCATGATTCATGCTTAAATTAAAAGTAATTCTGGAATAGAAAAGGCTAGGGAGAAGGATGATGGAAACTTTAGTCAATCTAGCCATGGAAAACTGATATAAGAATCCCTTTAAAGTTCATGTGCACTAAAAAAAAAAATTTACACACTAATGAAACAAGCAAGACAAGCCCTCTGTTATTTTAGGTATATTGTTTGATATTCTGTACTTCTTAAGAAAAGTGATCTTTATACAAAACTTTCTGCCAAATTATCTATCAAATAAGTGCAATGGCACTATGAAAAAAAAAGAGAAAAAAAAAAGAAAAAAAACACCATGAAAAATATCCCTAATCTTAGTAACCGGGCCTACTTCACCTAAGACGTGTTGAGGTTCGCGTAAAACGGAAAAGGGAACCTGGATCTGCGAAACTGGGCCTGCTTCTCCTAAGGCAAGAGTCGAGGTTCACGTTGAGCAGTGAAGGGTAGTGCAGCATCATGTGTGGTATAAAAGATCCCAAAGGGACAAAATAATAAGGCAGACAAAAAGCTAATATACTTAATGCTCTGATCTAAGAGGTGCAGGGTTGAAAGACATTTGCTTGGAATAGCGAATGGGAGATGCAATTGTCTAAGCTGTGGATTTGATAGTTACACATGCACAAGTGCTATTGAGCTTAAATTTGAATTCTTAATCATGTACTATTAAGTTCCTACATAAGGCTATTGTGCATTAATGATTCTAGATTCTTAATCTTTGGTTGATTCTATGAAGGGATAACCGGATATGAGAGCATGACTTTTGCAAACTCTTGTTAGTCCTAAAATTCAATTTATTGGCATTGCTAAGGGACTAGCAATGAGTAAGTTGGGAGGTGTGATAAGTGTCCATTTCTTATGACAATTCATTACATGTACACCATTTTATGTGCATATAATTAGGCAATTATGCATATTTCATAGTTAACCTCAACTCCGCATTTAAATTGGAGCTTTCACGTAAATTGATTAATTTGATTGTCTTATTTAATAATAAATTAAAGTTAAGGGTCATGAGCATTAATTCTCTATTACATAATCATGAGCATTTGAGATTTATGTGCACATTGTGGTAATTTTTATGGACTAAAGTGCAATTATGTGTGTGTAGGACACCGAAGGCAATTACAAAAGAAGCCGGGGGCAAAATTGTCACCACTACTTTGACCAAGTCAAAAAGCATATATTTTGGTTGGAGGGAAAAGAAAGTTCAAAATTTTGAATTTAAAGTTTGAAAAGAAGGAATTCAAAGTTCAAAGTTTGAAAAGGAGGAAAAGGACATTCAAAGTTTGAAAAGGAGGAAAAGGACATTCAAAGTTTGAAATAAAGGAGAGACATGATGAGCCTTGGGAAATGGGGTGCCTAAAGTCTAAGAAAGGGGGTGCCCACCTACTTTTAATCTTCCCCATGCATCATATTCCACTTGAATCTCAGCCATCCATCTCCTTTTGATATAATCTCCACCCTCTATCTACCTAACTTTCCCAATAAATAGCCCATGGTAAGGAGGAGAAGGGGAGTTCTTCTTTTGGCAATTTTTCTCTCCCTCTCCCTCTCACATCTTCTTAGGCCGCCGAGTTCGCCCTCTTCCGTCCCTCTTCTCCTCTTGTGGTCTTCATGAAAGTTCTTTTTTTTAAGTCCCTTACAATTTCTTCTTCTGGATCATCTTCTAATTCCTTCTGATTTTCAAGTTATTTTGTATTTTTCACTGTGATGTCCTGTTCATCTGTGAAACAGTGTTTATCTCTATTATTCCCCTTATTTCGCCCCCTTCTAGTCATTTTCTGCTCCTATGGTCTTCATAAAAGTTCTTTGTATTTAAACGTTCTACAACTTCTTCTTCTACACCATCTTCTAATTCTTTCTGGTTTTTAAGATATTTCTCATTTTTCAGCTTGCTGTCCTGTGATTTCACTGTTCATCTGAGGTGCTACTTTCTATTATTTCTCTATTTTGAAGCTCTTCTGCTCTTCTTTTCTATCTGAGTTCTTCATCAAAGTTCTTCCTCTCTCCCTCCTCTTCAACTTCTTCATCTTGGGCATCCCCTAATTCACCTTGATGTTACAGTTATTCACCCTCAAAAGACTGCTTCAACGACGAAGGCGACTTCCTCCCGGCGTAGACGACATCTTCCACAAGGTTGTTCGTGATCCAAGGCCAAGAGAGGACGGCGCTATCATCACCATTGCTGCTACCATCTCCAAACTCCAAACTCCAGGCTTTTCTTGTGTTATTGTTTTTGTGATATTTCAATTCATTGTAATCTCATTGTGTCATTAGTATAAACTTATTTCACATTTCATGTACTCTTTCTTTTAAGTTAATGAAAGGAGTTGTTCTCTTGATCTAGTTCTTGCTCTTCTTCCCTCTCTATCTCTTTCTCCTATATCTTCTTTCCACTTCATGCAATTATTTTCTATAGCATAAGCGCATAGTCATGGTGTTTTTAATTAAGTGTTTGGTTTGTTCATCATTTCACTATTTTCTTTAAGCAAATCTAAATCACAAGTATTTTTCAAAGGAATCTAAGGTTTTTAACTCTAAAAATCTCTTCTTCCCTGTGGATTCGACCTGTGCTTGCCATAATACTACGTTCTCTTTTGATCATTTTGTGCGAGTTCGATTTTAAGATTATTATACGCGTGTTTTAAACGACGAACTTTCGCGTTATCAATCACTTACTTCATCTTTCGAGGATATTTTTATTTTGCCTTTATCCTTTGCAACCTTAGATGAAGTACTATTCAGCTCAGTAATTTTACTTTCCAAAGAGATTATAAGATTTTCTGAATCAACTTTCTCCTTCTCCTGACCAGCCAGTTTTTCTTTTAACACACCAATTTCTTTTTCCAAATCAGCAGTGTGTATTACAAAACTGGCAGTCTCTTCTTCACTGCAATTGATACATTCTTTCAATACTTTATTTGCAATCTTGTACTTCTCAATTTCTTCTTCCTGTTTCGATTTATTTTCTTCAACCTCAATTTTCTTTTCCAACAATAGTTTGTTTTCCTCTTTCAGGGATTTGATTAATTCCTTTTGCAAATTGCTATCATGATCAAACTCATCTATCATGTCTTCTAAGATAGCACATGCATTGCAAGAATCATCTTCTCTAATGTGCTTATTTCTGAGGTTCTCATTTTCAGATTTCAAGTTTTCATTTTCTGCCTTCAAACGAGTGACTTCAAGATTCATGTCTTTTCTCAATTTTTTATTTTCAGATTTTAATTTCTTGGACACTTTGAACAGATTTTCATACATCACTATCAATTCATCAAAAGAGACTCCCTCTGATCCGGAGCTTACCTGAGATGAGGTTTCCTCATCATCACTTCCCCGGTTGGCCATTAAGCATATGGACTTTTCTCCTTCTTCATCAATGTCCGAGGTGTTCCCTTTGAGTTTCGATAGTTCTAGACAGTCAGCCTTCGTATGGCCAGCCTTCCTGCATTTGTTGCAGACGTTAGTGTCAACAATCTTGGCAGGATTAGAATTACACCTTATTTACTTTCTGCCATCACCATGCCTTCCTTCTCTTTTTCTCAGGAATTTCCTGAAATCACTGATCACCATTGCAATGTGGTCTCCATCAATTTCAGACCGCGAGAGGCTGATTTTCTCGCTTAATGATCCACTGTGGCTGGATCTGTTTACTTTGCTGGAGCTAGCCTTTAGCACGATTGGTTCCATTGCAAATAATCTGAAGGCAAAGAAAAACTGAAGCACCTAGACCAAATGAGCAAGGCAAGGCACTAAGTCGGAGAACCAAAATAACGAACACAAAAAGCACACTATGAAATGCACCAAACAGAAATGCACTAAACCAGATGATCAAAGTAAAGCAGTAAGATAGTGAAACAAATCAACGAGCAGAAGAAGCCCACTCTGATGTGCACCAAAAGCTAGCAGGAACTGCTGCGGATTGTTAGATCCTATGCACAGCAACCTGCTTTGATACCAAGTGTTGGGTTCGGTGCAGTATTCAGAGGGGGGGTGAATGAATATAGCCCTTTAAAAATTCGTCCAATTAAAAACCTTCACCCAAAATAAGATTTCGCTCACTTAAAAATTGGAATGCTAACAAGACAAATTAGAACACTCATCTACTGAACCTATAAGCAAACAGTTGAGTGCCCCTATGCATTCATCTAGCGGAAGCACAAATAGAACAAAACAAACCACAATGCAAGAGGGTTTTTAGGTGGTTCGGTCCAGCAGACCTACATCCACCCCACACTCAACCCGAGTGTGGCTTCCTGCTGACTCACAGCTTGAACAGCTGGGCATAACAGCTTGCCATACATCAGTTGGGCCTCACAGCTTGCCATCCACTGAGCATCACAGCTTGCTTCCGCTGGGCAATACAGCTTAGCCATCGCTGACTCACAGCTTGAACCCGCTGGGGATTACAGCTTAACCCGTCCGAGACTAAGTCTCGCCAGCTGAGGATTACAGCTTTACCTGTCCAGTGCAGACCTCCACTGCATCCGCTGACTAATAGCTTGAAGAAGGGATAAAATGAAAAACAAAAACATAACAAGACAGCAATCAGAAAGCTGTAAATGAAAAACACTATAGCTCTCAACAGAGTAGACTGGCCTGTATTTGATCCACGGTCCAGTAAACAAATCTTCAGACTTCACTCTTCTTCTCTCGATCTCACTGTCTCTCTTTCTTTCTCTCTTTCTCTTCTTTCTCTTCTTCTTCTGCTAATCTCTCACTCTCTGTCTGGATCGTGGCTCTCTGTATGGACTTCACCTCTTGCCAACTCGATCAACATTCATCTGTGGACGAAGACCTCCTTTTATAACAGCAGCCAGCAGGAGGGCAGCACTGGGCGCGTGTGACTTCCACATTTCCCGCCCAGAACTTTTGGCCACGTGTCAGCTTTCTATCAGTCCTTCAGCCTCGGATCACGTGCCCTCCTTAAGCTTCACGATCAGAGCACCTGTCAGACAGAGTATCGGATAAGTCATCTGTAGACACGCCAAAATTGACATTACTTTGAGTATTTCTCATATTGCCTTGTAATGCCCCATTTGACCCTCAAATTAGCTTATTTGAGTGTTTTTTTCATTTTTTTTACGGATTTTCTCCCCTTTCCCTCTTTTTTTAAATTAACGCCCTGGAGAGGGGCGTGTTTTTAAAACGCAGCCTTATCCAGGGCGTGTCTCCCCATTTTATCTATTTCTCTCCCATTTTACCTATTTTATAAATTCGTGACCTGGTGAAGGGCGTGTTTTAAAACACGACCTGACCTAGGGCGTTTCTTGATGAAAGGATGCCCTGGGATGAGGGCGTCAATTCCTGGAATTATGCAATTTTCGAAAAAGAATAAATGTTTGAAAAATGTTTAATCACGCCCTAACATGGGGCGTTTTTCAATTCACGCCTCTCCCTGAGGCGTCTTTCATAATTTCTAAATAAAAGAAATGTTTATTTCTAAAAATAATCCAAGAGGAAACGCCCTGACCCAGGGCGTGTTTTAAATTAACGCCCCTTGGCAGGTCGTCAATTCTAGAATTGACGCCTTTGTCCAAGTCGTGTTTTATTTTTGTGTTCCGAACGAGCGCAGCCTTTCCCCAGAGAGTCCCTCCTCCGTTTGGATACCTTGCCCGTTCTTATCTCTTCCTCCTTTGGACTCTTTCCATCTTATCCCTTCTTCTATCCTATTAATAGGGGCTTTCGTCTCTGTTGATCGGTTGGATGCTCCTCCCTCCGTTTTGTTTTCCTCTGTTATTCCTCCCTCCGTTTTGTTTTCCTCTGTTATTCCTCCCTCCGTTCTCCACCTTCTTCTGTCTTCTTTTCTTTTGCTTTTCTTCTTTTCTTCTCACAGGTTGTTGTTGCTGTTGGCTAAGGAAGGAACTCCCGTGCGCATCAATCTTCATCTTTTAAAGCTTCTTCCCCATTGAATATCAAAGCCACAAGCAACAGAAGCAACAGGCTCCCCTTATTTTTATTTCTATTCTTCTTTCGTTATCATTGTCAACATGCATGCATAGTATTCATTTTTAATCCCAACCATGTTGAGAAATCTCCCCACAGTGCAATCTCTTGCACGTCTCCTTATTTTCATGCATCATATATTTCATCATTGTTTTATTAATTTTTTCTTCTCAACCATGTGAGAACCTCCCCTTAGTGCATCTCTTGCACTCTTTTATTATTTGCATTCATTCATATCTCCCCACCCTTTTTGCATAGGGGTTTAAGGGCAACCACCCTTAAGGTGTGTTCTTCTCTAATTGTTCATGTTCACATTTTTATTAAGAATTGATGCTACACTCACCATATTTCTAATTCATATTATTTTGGTGTTTGTGTCTTTTTTGTAAGGGTAATTAATTGAAGAACTCTCTTCATCGGCCGGCCGATCTAGAAGAGAAAGGAAAGCACTCACAATCACCCGCGTTTCAAGGTATTTTTCGCGATCCCTCCCATATTTTTATTGTTATATCTTTTGAGGCCTCGTGTCTCTGGCGATCACAAACTCCTCTTGTGCACCTCGTGCATGTTTTTCTCCACATTATTGATTATTGCTTGTTCTTAATTTTCCCTTAAGTGGATTTTCTTAGAATCTACAAATTGGCGATCACGGTGGGACCCTTTGTGTTCTTCATCTATTACCCGTTTCCCCTTAGGCACCCGCGTGTGCCGTCTCCCCTATTGCACCCTCGGTGCATCCCCCTTTTGTGCCCCTCGGGCACCCTCCATTGGTTTTGTCCTCTTCCCTAAGTGATTTGTCAGTTTGTTGATTTTTCTTTAAAATCTCCACTTATTTGAAATTTTGATGAGCATGCTTATATCTTATATTTGTTGATTGCCTGCGACTGTGAGTGGTTGTTACTATTGGCCGTGGATTGAGAATTAACGCCTCTGTCGGAGGCGCCTTTTTATTTCACGCCCTAACCCAGGGCGTGTTGTTTGAAGTTAACGCCTTCCGACAGGGCGGTTGCTATCTGTCTCCAATTATTTCTGCTTGCTTGGTGAATTCACGCCCGTTGCAAGGGCGTCTTTATCTTTATTAGCGCCTCCCTTAAAGGCGTTTTCTTGGATTTAACGCCCGCTGGACAGGGCGTCCTTTTATTTATAGCGCCTCACTCTAAGGCGTATTTCACCCTGCCGCTGGGCCCCTCACGTTGATTCACGACAGTCACACCGTCGTGTCCTTGTTTAGTAGCGCCCCCTTCCAGGGCGTGTTTTTACTGTGGGTTTCCAGAACCCCCCGGCTGTGGTTTTTCATGATATTTCATGCTTATCTTTATTGATTATATTGTTGTGGTTGGCCTGTTTACCCTGCTGCATTCATATTTGCATTTTGGTTTGAGGGGCCCCCTCCTCTTCATTAGGATCCACACACCCTCTTGGAATCGGGACGACCCTCCATTGAGCATTCCGTCTCTTTGGACTGGAAATCCCTTTTCCAAGCCTCCGTAAGTCCCCGCACCCGTGGATTCCCTCACGGACGCCGGGCAGGTTGTACCCTTTTGAAGTCCCGAGTTAGTTGGCCATATACGTGGTGAGAGAGGGTTCCTAGTTGGCATTGGAGTTCAAACCGTATTGAAACTAGGTTCCCCCCCCCCTTGTGTGAATCATTCAAAACTTTGATAAAATCTTTAATTCACCAAGGTTCAAACAAATCAAATCAAGGTGACCATCTCTTTTGTGTGCTTCTTTGCATATTATTTTGAACTTTGATTGCATGACGGCTTACTATAAACAAGGTAACATGTTTAATTCAATTCATGAGGATGCACAACCTAGCACATCCTATTCCCCTCAATTTCAACATGTTCATCAAAATTCTCACCATTCTTTCAAAGGGCCACGTCCTCATTCTTATGGTCATGCCCGACCCATGGGCAATGTCCAATCCAATGGTCCTTCAACTCAATTTCGAGCCACTACTCCCTCGGGATCCTCTCGTCCCAATGATGAGAAGGTCTCCCAGATCATTCATGCATTAGATCATCTTACCCCTCAACAGATCCAAGCCCTTAAGGCTGCCGTTGAGGGTACATCTCATGCATCTCTCCCTCCTTCCAATTCTATACGGGTGGCCCATCACCCACCTCCTTCCAATTCTATTCGGGTGGCCCATCACCCATCTCCCTCCAATTCTACATGGGTGGCCCATCACCCACTTCCCTCTTCCACTCATGTTCCTAATCGGGTAGCCCATTACCCATCTCCTTCTATTCACACTCCTCCTCGGGTGGTCCGACACCCGCCTCCTTCTATTCCTCCTCCATCACGGCCCCGAGGCCCATTTACTCCTTGCAATCCGGCCCGTCCGGGTTCTTTTACGGGTCATCCCGTCAACTCCCCTCCACGGCCTTTTTATGCGGCCCCTCCTTCTTCAAGGCCCTGCCAGCCCTCGGTTGTTCAAGTCACACCTCTCCAACAATCTCTGCTTGATAAGATTACCTTGATGGAGGAACAAATAAAGAGGGTCACGGCTCCTCCTACTCCAGTCAATCCTCTCCATGCCGCTTTGGACGAGATTACAAAGATGGAGAGAGAATGGAAAGACAGGAGGGATGATTACGACGTCGGCGGTTCAAGTGAGCAAGAGCCGGCATTCGAAGAATCCGAGGCAGTATACGATGATGATGAAGCTCCGCAGGCACCCCTTTCGAGTTTCCTTAACTTTCCGCTTCCCCCATTATCATTCGATGAACCTCCTGCTCAGGATGAAGCCACCGTCCCTAACCCTACCCCAGTTTTTGAGACCTCTTGGTGTTACGACGATGGGTCGATATTTCAATCACCCACGCCGACACATCTTGAGTCTCCTCCCACTCCCAACGCCGCTCACCCCGTTCGGCATTTTCTCCGCAGCAAACCCCCACCAATTACACCTCCCACAATTATACTTCCACCAATTACACCTTCACCAATTAAACCCCCATCAATTACACCTCCACCAGCTATGCCATTAACCTCCATATCACCAGCCTCCACTGAGCCCACCTTTGAATCTTCCCCAATTAACCTCCCATTACCACCACCTCAACCTTCCCTTATCCCTTTAACCCCAAAACCCACATTGCCTACTCCACCACTTAACCCTTCACCTATGGTTAGTCCTGAGCAGGATCCACCACTTTTTGCACTCAAGCCAACCCCGACTGCTTTCGAGCAAAGGGAGAAGCTCGGCGTGTTTGAACCTCCACTTCCACTTATCCTTTCTCCAACACCTTCCATTATACCTCCACCATTCATGAAGCCTTCCGCCTCCGCCTCACCTCCCTTTACTACTCGGAAGGGGAGCACCGCTATAAGTACTTGCGCCAAGGATGATCAAGAGCCGGGCAAGAAGGATTTGGCCGTGGCTATGCCGTTCAAGATACAGGAATTCATTTGCCGGATGCCAATCCGGGTTATTGTGCCGAGCACGATTGAAGAGGCTAAGACGCTGCCCTTACTCAGAGGAGAACGCCGGGCGTTGATGTCATCTAAGGGCCGGGCAGGGCACCCCTTGTTCCTACTTTCGAATTCCAAATTCATTATTCCTTACAAGGGGCGAATGCCCATTTTGCTCAACATTCCATATATACCACATTCAATGGGCAACACGATGCTTCCTATTCCAACTCTCCAACTCCCTCACATTGTTGATCTTTGCCTTCTAAGGGGGTTGCCACTTATTGAAGCTCCTTTTATTGGGCCAATTGACTATACACTTTCACTGCCGTGGAGGGGCAGTTATCTTGATGCTAAGGGGCCTTCCACTCCTTTACCCACCTCCCATTCAACTTCATCCCTATTCTCATCTTTCGCTTCATGGGCCATTCCAAGGGTAAAGAGGAGGATCTCATTCTCTCGCCCTTCACATTCTTCATCTTCTTTACATCTCATGCATTTTTCATTCATTCATTCATCCCATTCATTCCATTTATTACACCCATCATTTTGCATACATTTGCACCTCCTTCTACCCGGGTTTCCAAACCTGTATCTTCCCCGTCTTCCGGTACTGCCGGATATTCCGCATTTCCCATCTTATTCATATTCATCTTTTTGTCCACTCTCCTTGGGGCATCGCGTCCCCTTTCCTGCTATCTCCCTGGAACCTCCAGGAATTTTATCCCTCCTTGTTGGGCATCTCGCCCTTTCTAATTCTATTCCTCCGGAACCTCCGGACTTTCCCCTCAGGCATCGCGCCCCTTTCCATTCTCCTCCTCCGGAACCTCCGGACCTTTCTCTCGGGCATCGCGCCCCTTTCCACCTTCCTCCTCCGGAACCTCCGGATTTTCCCCTTGGGCATCGCGCCCCTTCTCATTTGCTACCTCCGGAACCTCCGGATTTTTCTCCTGATCCTCTTTCATTCCTCTCTCTTGGGTATCGCGCCCCTTTCTATATTCTTCCTCCGGAACCTCCGGACTTTTCCCTCGGGCACGACGCCCCTTTCCATCTTCTCCTCCCTGATTTGCTTCCTCCGGAACCTCCGGACTTTTCCCTCGGGCACGACGCCCCTTTCCACCTTCTCCTTCCTGATTTCATTCCTCCGGAACCTCCGGATTTTTATCTCCTCCCTGGGCATCGCGTCCCTCGGCATTTTCTCCCTCTGGAACCTCCGGACCCTCCATCTTTCCTTCGATTCATCTTTCTGATTTTTCAAAACATCACATCCTTTATTTTTTTCTTCCTTTTCCATCATCTTTTTCCCTATTTCGTCTCAGGGCATCGCGTCCCTTCTTTTGTCATCCCTCCGGAGCCTCCGGATGATTTCTCCTCTCACGATTCTCCTCTGCCTCCGGACCCTCCGGATCCGCCTCTTTCTATCTACCAATTTCTTCTTCTAATTCTTCCTGATTCTGGGTCTGACCCAACTTCTTCCACATCCACTGCCTTGGGCATCTGCCCATTCTCCCATTACTTTCGAGGCTTTAGTCCTCATTCCTCCTTCTAATTCTTCACTTCTTCTGTAGACTGTTCCATGTGATCAGGGTCTCCGCGCCTTAGTGAGGGAGTTCTAGCCCTCGCCTCTCTTCCCTTTTCTCCTTATTCGTCTGAGTCTGGTCTTGGCACCACTCCTTCTTGTTAAGCCACTTTCAATCCTTTGCTTCCAATCCTTTATCTGCCTAAGAGGACTATCCCACGATGATCAACCTCTCGCGGCAGCTGCTTCTACAAAGGTTGCAAGGTAACATATTGGCGTAAGTATGCATTTTAATGATATCATTTTCTCATTACTTCACGCATGATTTTCAAAATCAAGTGCTTCTTAACGAGATTTAAAAGTGGTGTTTTAGACCTTTATCTTAGGCTTTTGTTAAATTCAATCATTGTTAAAAAGAGTCTTTAGGCTTGCTTATGCAGCACCTTGGTTAATAAGAACCCCGCGCTGGGAATTCAACATTCTCTCCCCGCTTGTTAAGAGCAACCCTCAGCTGGGCACCTCACACACTTCACGGCGTCCTTAGCCGGCTCCTTGGTTAGACACTGTTGCTACTTTGGCCATGCCATGAGTATTCTGAAAGTCTTTTTCTCTTCTTTACTCGGTCACATGCAGGGGCAAGAGGTTGACGGATGAGATGACCAACCTAGGTAATCCCCAATACGAGAGGAGTCTCAAATAGGGGCAGTCTTGACCCAAACTAAATATGAATTTCATGATATACATCTAGCCAAAAGGGCTATTATGAAAATCAAGTCAGAATTTCGATAAAAGCAAAAGTATGAATTATGGCATGACAAGAGTGGCAAAGTCTCCGCAGGGAAAACCCTGGTCGTATGCATGTCATGGGTCTAAAAATCAAAGGCACAAAGCCCCGGTACAACAGACTACCTCTTTGAAGGGAACACCTTGGAAGGAATTTAAGTCCCGACATCTCCCATCCTGCATAAAGCTTGTCACAATTATTCTTCTCTTCTCCCGCTAAGACCGAATGTTTCTCGGGTATGGCCTTGCTAGGAGCACCGTTGATCAAAGACGGTCGGTTATAGGATGCCACTTTCAATGCACGTCCAGCTTTGGGCAGTTTTAGCGAAAAGGGAAGGAACTAGGACCCCTAGACTGTGGTTCAAAAACAACCCTTTGATGCTGCATTAACAATGTCTAAACCAAAATCCACAAAAAAATTGAATATTTCCTGAGCAAAATCAAATCAAAAAATTGAATACTTTCAAAATTCATAATAAAAATTCAAATATTTTTCAAAATTCATAAAAATTCAAATATTTTCAAAACTCATAAAAATTTGCATATTCCAAAAAAAACAAAAAAAATTGCATTGTATTGTCTGATGGTGTTTTGCAGGAACAGCTTTGCAAGGACCAAGAGCACGGGATGAGTCCTATCTTCACTTATTGTTATCAACCTCTTGATTCCTCCCGATATTCTCGTGATATGCCACCCTGGACATTTTTGGTTATCATCTCCTCATATCTTTTTGGTTATATCTCCGGATTATCATTTTGATGATTCATCTCCAGATCTTTCATTCAACTCCTGCTGCTTTCAATTCTGCCACTGGGCATTATCATTCTGATCATTCAACTCCAAATCTTGATTAGCCAAGTTGTCATCCTCATGATGAAACAACAACAAACAATGATGATTTGCGATACCATGATTTAATTCGTGCTATTCATGCCATATGATGCTATTGATGCTTTGATACATGTTATTGTTGCTGTGCTTAAATGTCGTATTCATTGCTTGTTATCTTTTATATCTTGGCTGATGAATCTTTGAGCGCAGGAAGAAGCTTTTGGTCCCACCGACTGGGCATCATCATCCAAGCCCCACGGTGTTTGTACCTCATTTCTCTGTTCCCCCATGCTCATTGCACCACCATCTCCATGTATGCATGTTTACTATATGTTACATACGCTACTAGATTATATCAAGGACCTTGTGGCTTTGGTAAATCTGGGATTTGAGTTCCCCTTCATCAAAAACAATGATGATTCCAGAGAAGTCTTAGTCACACGGATAGGCCGTTGAGCCGTCCAAGACTGGGGACGATGGTTCCCTTTTTACGAGTTGGTGCGTGGATAAACGGGCTTCGGCTTAGTATCAGCTCGCAGAATTGGTTTCTTGACCCAGTCTGGGCAGTTTAACGATATTATCCTTGATTATCTTATATTTTCATTTGATTTAATTTTTCCTTTTAAACCCAGCATGCATTCATGTAGGAATTTGAAACAATTGTTGAAAAATCATTCTGATGAGCTGACTTTGAGGGTTGAAGTTGATCTTAATCTTTCCAGATATGAGATATTCCATGCCGGATTGAATCTTCAGTTCGTTTTGTTGCTGTTTTGGGTGATTTTCTCGAAAGCTCCTTGTTTGGATTTTTATCATCTTATTTCAATCCTTTCCTTTGATCCACCTTGGCTGCAGCACGTCCACTGGCTGGTAACCGCTCCCCAATGGTGAAACCTACAGGTTTGTGACCTGGGGTACTTCCACCGCACTGGAAGTTGATCATTTATTTTATCTCCTTCGTGCACCGCGTGCACATCTCCCCGTTTTCTCCAAACATCGTTGATTTCGTTGAATTTCCGATATTGCTTCACCTCGTGCTTTTGATTTGATTCTCATCAAGTGATGTTGATTGCGTGTCTCATCACACCTTGGCATCTACTTTTCAGTTTGCTACGCTCCCTTGCAAAGCAGATGCCAAGGCGGGGCAGCTGTAGACACGCCAAAATTGACATTACTTTGAGTATTTCTCATATTACCTTGTAATGCCCCATTTGACCCTCAAATTAGCTTATTTGAGTGTTTTTTCCATTTTTTTTACGGATTTTCTCCCTTTCCCTCTTTTTTTAAATTAACGCCCTGGAGAGGGGCGTGTTTTTAAAACGCGGCCTTATCCAGGGCGTGTCTCCCCATTTTATCTATTTCTCCCCCATTTTACCTATTTTATAAATTCGTGACCTGGTGAAGGGCGTGTTTTAAAACACGACCTGACCTAGGGCGTTTCTTGATGAAAGGACGCCCTGGGATGAGGGCGTCAATTCCTGGATATATGTAATTTTCGAAAAAGAATAAATGTTTGAAAAATGTTTAATCACGCCCTAACATGGGGCGTTTTTCAATTCACGCCTCTCCCTGAGGCGTCTTTCATAATTTCTAAATAAAAGAAATGTTTATTTCTAAAAATAATCCAGGAGGAAACGCCCTGACCCAGGGCGTGTTTTAAATTAACGCCCCTTGGCAGGTCGTCAATTCTAGAATTGACGCCTTTGTCCAGGTCGTGTTTTATTTTTGTGTTCCGAACGAGCGCAGCCTTTCCCCAGAGAGTCCCTGCTCCGTTTGGATACCTTGCCCGTTCTTATCTCTTCCTCCTTTGGACTCTTTCCATCTTATCCCTTCTTCTATCCTATTAATAGGGGCTTTCGTCTCTGTTGATCGGTTGGATGCTCCTTCCTCCATTTTGTTTTCCTCTGTTATTCCTCCCTCCGTTTTGTTTTCCTCTGTTATTCCTCCCTCCGTTCTCCACCTTCTTCTGTCTTCTTTTCTTTTGCTTTTCTTCTTTTCTTCTCACAGGTTGCTGTTGCTGTTGGCTAAGGAAGGAACTCCCGTGCGCATCAATCTTCATCTTTTAAAGCTTCTTCCCCATTGAATATCAAAGCCACAAGCAACAGAAGCAACAGGCTCCCCCTATTTTTATTTCTATTCTTCTTTCGTTATCATTGTCAACATGCATGCATAGTATTCATTTTTAATCCCAACCGTGTTGAGAAATCTCCCCACAGTGCAATCTCTTGCACGTCTCCTTATTTTCATGCATCATATATTTCATCATTGTTTTATTAATTTTTTCTTCTCAACCATGTGAGAACCTCTCCTTAGTGCATCTCTTGCACTCTTTTATTATTTGCATTCATTCATATCTCCCCACCCTTTTTGCATAGGGGTTTAAGGGCAACCACCCTTAAGGTGTGTTCTTCTCTAATTGTTCATGTTCACATTTTTATTAAGAATTGATGCTACACTCACCATATTTCTAATTCATATTATTTTGGTGTTTGTGTCTTTTTTGTAAGGGTAATTAATTGAAGAACTCTCTTCATCGGCCGGCCGATCTAGAAGAGAAAGGAAAGCACTCACAATCACCCGCGTTTCAAGGTATTTTTCGCGATCCCTCCCATATTTTTATTGTTATATCTTTTGAGGCCTCGTGTCTCTGGCGATCACAAACTCCTCTTGTGCACCTCGTGCATGTTTTTCTCCACATTATTGATTATTGCTTGTTCTTAATTTTCCCTTAAGTGGATTTTCTTAGAATCTACATCATCAGTTTAAGTGAAGAACTCTGTATAAACTTTGAAATGAAGTGCACTGTATAGACTTTATTTCAAATCCAATGTATAGACTTCGATGTATGGACTTTACAATGCAAACAACAATGTATACACTTTGCCCCAATGTGTAGACTTCAAGCCAAGGTCCAAGAGCAATGTATAGACTTTTCAATAGCATAACAGCAAGTATGAACATTGTGAGAATGTATACACTTGAAATCTTTCAACGTCCTCAGTGTATAGACTTTAGCCAACTAGAGACACTGTACAGACTATGAAGTACAACCAGTGTATAGACTTCGCGAAACAGAGTCCAATGTATAGACTTGACAGGTTGACCCACTGTACAGACTTTGAAGATCCACTGTGGATGTATAGACTTGAAGACCCTGAGCCATTGTATAGACTTTGCCTTAACAATGAATGTGTAGACTTGAGACAGAAGTCAGGCAAACGGATGTGTAGACTTGGCCAGAACGTAGGTAAAAGATATGGCTGTATAGACTTGGCCAGAACGTAGGGAAAAACACCAATGAGCAGACTTGATCATCCAGCAGTGTATAGACTTCGTTTCAAGCAACGCAGGTAAAAACCCAATGTATAGAGTTCCTATATGCAGTGCTGTGCGATGTACAGACTTCATATATGAAGGCACTCGCTGTACAGACTTAGGCAATGTGAAGACTTGGACAGACAACTGACAATGTATGGACTTCACGATGTACAGACTTGCCAAGACGAATGAACGATGTACATACTTGGGCAAACACAGTCACAAGAAGCCTCAGTGCAAAGAAAAGGAGTACCAGCTTCAGCACAAGGCACAAAGAAAAGGCTAATCTCAGCTTACCTCCACATCCTGAAAACGGTAAATGAGCCTTCACAATACATCAGTCGCTGGACACGGCACGACAAACACGGTGCACAACAGCTCTTAACACCATAATGGAGTCCAAAGCCAAGCAACCATATAGTAAAGAGCAGATCAGGCTCAGAATAAACACTGTCCACACTTAAGCAGACACAGGACAAAAGCATCGCCAAGATAGCAATTCCAAGGCAAACCTCGAAAAGATTCCACCAGAAGGGACAAGAAGCAATAAGCTCAACTACGAAAGCTCACCAGGAAGGGAAAATCCTAGCTTGCCTGAGCAACTTCTCAAACACGGAATCAAATCCAGCACTTCAACAGAAGCGAGACACATCAGGGGCTGAACAGACTCAAGCCGGGACGACCAAAACAACGTGAGAACGTGTATGGTCATCAAACCAAGGCCAAATGTCAATAGCAACCTGAACAACACATGGAGAAAACAACGCGACAAATCATCGCAACACCTAAGACAGCAAAAGCCTGTACTAGACCTTAAGGACTCTAGATACTGCAATATCTCAGATTCCCATGTACTTCAGACAACAATGCTCTGATAGCTCAGAAAAGAACTCCGAACATCTCAGAACACTGCTCTAATACCAATCTGTGGCAACCCGGATCTCGGATACCAGATATACCCGGTAGGACTACCGAATACACCTGATACCACTTGGAACCCGCAAGGCCTCCCAAGAGCGGTAAAGCTCTGAAGGGAAAAAGGATTGTTGTGTAGTACATTGAAGCCACAGAGATAGTACAGTAAGCAATTAAATTTCATTAGATCAGTTTGCTAAAGTAGCAGAAATAAAATTACTTTTTAATTAACAGTTCAATTTAACAATTACATCAGAGTCCAGTCCAGAAAATTAAAGACAAGTACAGGCCACAGGAAAAGAACGTACACTGAGGTCGGGGGAAACCCGACGCAGGTACCGCTGGCGGCTACAGACGCGCCACACCAGGAACCACGAACAGAGACGACGCCACCCACCTGAAAAGTAGGGGTGAGTCTCCAAACAGAGACTCAGTAGGGGTCACGCGGATCCCCACTGAAAAACACGTAGCAACGGAACATAAAGCAACAGTAGTAGCAAAGTAAGAAAAGCTACACTACCAAGCTGTAAAAAGAACGGGAACAGCAGGAGTAGGGAACAAGTAGGAAAGGGGGAGAATCCGCACCAGACAAGCGATGCCGAACTAACCTCGGCACCCCAAACTACTCCAAGCAGCGACAGAAGGGTGACTCCGATCTGACAAAGTCAGGAGTTACCGATCTATCGACACGCCGCCAGGCCTAAGACGAAGACCAGCAAGGACAGACAAAAAGTCTAGGAAAGACCCAGACAGACGACGGACAGACTAGACGACACACACGACTAAGACGTCGTGCACACAACACGACACTGACCTCGAGTAGAGCCACGAGAGGGCTAACCCGGAAAGGTCACGATGCACGAGAAACGTGAAGAACACGAAGAGTCACGTGTCACGTGAGGGAAGCACCTCCTCACCAGAAGAATAGCCAGCTGCGTCCACTGACGTCTTACACTGCGCCACAAGTGTCTCGCCTACAGTACTGCTGAAGCCACGGCAGAGTCGCAGACACACAGTGAACCAAACAGGAACAACCGAATCAAGTAACTAGTCAGGGTCACACCCGTCGACGTAAGTCCTCAGTCCCAAACAACATGTGCACACACTGGCCCATGCCTAAGCCAGGTCCTCTAGCTAGTTTTCTCCCTCGGTAGGACGCTACCGCTAGCCGGGAGCCCACGGAACTAGCTTACAAACCGTGTGACGGGAACACCCCTTCGCCATTCCCAGGTGGGTCGGCAACTCAAGGCCTTAGGGCTACAACAATCAGAGGCTCACTAGACACAGAGACTCTAAAACAAGAGTGTTATAGTACAAACATGCAAAGAAGCACTGTCGCACGTACTACGAAGCACCAAGGTAGCAAGACAATTGCCAACAGACTCAGGATAAGGCAACTAGACCTGCAACGTAACGATCCTTGAGTCGAACGACTCAAAGGCAAGATCGTCACTACAGCGGAGCAAGCCGCCAATCGGTCTAATCCTAAGCCACGCGAAACGACACTTCGTAGAAAATGACTCACGGGGATCTGAGGGAACACCAAGGACCCTCAGACACGCCTGGACACACGGACCGAGGTAAGACAACACCTCGAGGTATCCAGCACCAATGTCTCGAGCTGGACAGAACTGTCGAGACACACAAAGTCACCTGTCAACCCCTGGGTAACCACCGGTTGACCGAGCCAGACAACACCGACACAAAACACGGCATGCACAAGCACTCCTGGCTGTCCCATCATGGTTATTGCCCTCATAGGACGTGAACAGACACCCACGGGTCATGGGCAAACCACGAGACCAAGCCAAGACAAGCAGAAACCGAAACGACAAAAACCTCGCACTGGCAGAACGGACCGTCATTCAACCACTAGGCAGACCCAGCAGTCAAGGATCAGCCGCCACGCAACCAGAGACAAGGACATTGGCAATTCTAGATTGCGTCGTTAGGGAACTGTCGCAGTCATGGAAAAGACCGCACCCAGTCACCTAAACCGACCGATCCAGAAGACCACTGCCACACAAACACAGCCCTAGAACACCAACCTATGACTGCCCAACACACGGGAGAACACCGAACACCCAACGGCCATCACGGCCACAACATGGCTGTAACGCACCACCACAGGGGCGTTACAGGCACCTGACGCACCAGAGCAGGGCGCGTCAGAGCCAACAGGCACAAAACCAAAACGCGAACCACGTAATGCACCAGGGCAGGCGCGTTACAGTGACTTAACGCACAACGACAGGCGTGTTACGCCAACCTAACGCACGGGAGCAGACACGTCAGGGCCAACAGACCCAAGTCTGAAAACTCAGACAAACAGCGCGTAACGGTCCACGACAGACGCGTTACAACGCCGTGACGCACGGGGGTAGGGCCGTTAGAGCTAATGGACACAGCCACCCAGCTCAGCCAAACAGAGTGTAACGGCATGTGGTAGGCGCGTTACACAGCTGTGACGCACAGGGGCACAGCCGCTACACGAACCGACTGACCCGGTCAAATCTGGTCAAACAGAACTTAATGGCCTGGGGCAGGCGCGTTACGCGAGCCTGACGCACTAGGGCAGGCGCGTCAGAGGAACCGACTTAACCAAAACACAAGACGACAAAATAGTTGTGACGCGTACTCCGCGACGCGTCAGGGAGCTGTGACGCACCACACTTGGGCCGTCACACTCTCATAGCCATGAAAAATATAAAACGAACAGATGCTGTGGCAGTCTATCGTAGGGCTGTCAGAGACTGTGACGGTCTCTGATACGACCGCTACACTGGCCATGGCGGGAAAACAGTGGAAACGCCAAATCGGGCCGTTCCACGCCCCATTCACACCGAAGCGCAGGGGAAATAAAACTACACGATGGCAAAAGACATCTGGAGGCTAAAAAGCCCACATGCATGGATTAAAATGCAAGATCGGGGTGATTCTAATGAATCGACCCAAAACGAGTCACCGAGGTTCCCGGACTCCTACCGGCCTCAAATGAGAACCGATCGACACGAAACTAACATGAATGGGATCCAGACATCCCAACGGTCAATTTGACACTAACTACGCCACAAATGGTGATGGGGCATCAGAGGTGATTTCTTTACACGGGTGGAGTGTATTTGTGTGTTATGGCTTGTATGAGATTATAATTGTGTCATTTCTTTCATTTGAGCTCCTTGTAAGGCTTATATCAAGCCAATGGGCCATTTGTAATGTAGAGTCCATGGCTAGGTTGCCATTAGTAGAGTCCATTAGGAGCTTATTCCATATTGGGTCTTAAGGCCATCATTATGGACCTTAATAGCCACTTAGGCCCAAATAGGCTTCTCTCTCTCATGGGCCACCAAGGGTGGAAGAGTCTAGCATGGTTAGTGGGCTTGTAACATGGCATTTGACCACACTTGGCCCAAGGGAGGCCCATGAAGGGGGCGCCCCCTTCTTTGGCTTTATTAGGCTTGGTTGGTGTGTATTAGGTGGAGTTTGAATGTAATTAGTCTAAGGTTGAATGGAGATGGTCAAGGTAGATTAAACAATTGTATTTGGTGTGTTATTCACACCTCATCTCAGCCATTCAATCCCCAACCCTTGATCCAAGGGTCCATATTAGATTTGATTGGAGTCATATATAATGTTGTATTTTCATGAGAAATTCAATGAAAAATCAGAAAAATTGTGAGTGTTCTTGAAGCTTGGTGCGCCCCTCTCTCCTCCCTTGGTGTTCTTCCTTCCCCAACCCCAGATCTAGAGTGGATTCTATCTCATTCCTCCCCTCTCAACCTCCGGTGATCGTTTGTGCCGCCGCCGCCGCCGTTCGTGCCGCCTTCGAGCCGCCACGGGATCGTCTTCGGTTTTCTGTCCTGCTAGACAGAGGTGCAGTTCGTGAATTCCTGAAGCCAGCCACGAGCTCAGATCGATTTGAAATTTTGAGGGTTGGTTCCTATCTTCTATTCCATTCTCCACAAAAACATTGAGTTTCAAAATCCACCGTTTCATATTTTCCCCATTTCGTTCAACTCTCAATCTAAGATATGTTCTGTCACTGTCTACAGTGACCGTAGCCCTGAGTTCTCCTCCTTCGACCACCATTTTGATTTTCTTTAGACCTCCCAATTTAACTGTGCATTCTGTCCATCGTCCCCTACCACCACAATTGTTCTTAAATTTTTATCATCCTTCTACCTATTTTTCAAAATTCATGTTCTACCGGAGCTATAGTACTTTCAGCCAAATCCCAGATCCGACCTTTGTCCACTGAAAAAATCACAGAAAATCATAGACACATCTAAACATGTCCAAACCAAATTTTCCATCTTCCCATCTCAATTTCTAACAACTTTTATGAAGAACACAGCTTCTAATTCGGACATACACATCACGGTCAAAGGCAATCAACAGTCAAGTCCTCTGCAGGCTTGAGTCTTCGGTTACTGTACAACAGGAGACTGAAAATTCCATAAGTCAAGATCAGAGCAGATCCAGGCCCGATCTTTGGGCCTAGGTTGAAGAACTTCAAGCTAGCTTTCCAACGGCGCCCGTCTCGTGTCGATCCGACATCGGGGCTGATCGCAGCGTCCATTCTCGCCGGAGCGCGCGCTGCAAAACAGCAACCACCAGTCCGTGGACAGCAAACCCGACGGGTGCCGATCGGAGCCGCCCGACCTCCGGGCGACGTTCCAGCGTGCCGCCAGTCCAGGGATCGCTTCCACCAGTGTCCCCACCACAGTGGTGACACCGGGTCCCACACGGTCCCTCCGGACAGCACGTGGGCCCCACCGTCACTAGTTCGAGTGCTGCCGAAGCTACGCGGAAAGCCGCCCGTCAACCCGTATTCGGTCCTCCCGGGCCCCGTTGTGCCACCCTTTTGCCTCCCTGCGTGGAGTGGGCATATTTCCATTGCTGTACTATTCATGTATTAACCGTCCCGGGAGCACGAGTTCGGCCGGGCCCGTCGTCCCCACGCCGAGCGCGTGGAGGTATCGTCTTCGCTCCTACACTTGGCATTTCGCTTATTTCATATATGCTTGTTTATGCCACTGCTAGAGAGCATATTTTAGGACCTAGCTTGCTATAATTTCATATCACCGCTGCTGCGAGAGAGTCAGCGAGACCGTCCCGTGACCCGATCCTGGCACGAAGGTGCGAGCCGACCACCCTAGCTCTTGCCGGTTTCTCAACCGTGCACGTCCGACGCTTCCCTCGTTAAGGGACGATCGCGAGCTTGTAGTGTCCGTGGTCCCGTCCCGCATCAAATGGTTGCCGTTTTTTGGTGAACCCTACAAAACCCAAAAATCACGGTTTAGGCTAAACAAGCCCAAACTCAGCCGTTTTCGTGCCGAACAACGTGCAATGGCAGGGAAAACGGGCAGGGAGAAGTGGTGATCCGTCACCCTACCTCCACCGAAGAAACTGTGCCCCGCAGGGACTAAACCTCGCCGAAAACCGTGCCGCGAGCTCAAACGCCGACTTTGAATCCACCGTTCGAGATCGCGCCAAAATCACTCCATCTTCGCTCCGTCGCGCACCCAATCGGCTCCACAGAATCACCAGCACGTGCCCCTAGGTCCTCTGTCTGTAGCCGGAGCCAAGGAAGCTCGAGAGGAGAGAAAATGAAGAGAGAGGAGGCGTCGGCGAAATGAGAAGGGAGGAGAGAGGAAGGAAAGAAAATTAGGAATTTTCCTAATTTCCGAAAAATCCGATTTTTGGCCCTTTCACAGAAAAATACGTAAAAATAGTCAAAACGACCGGCTCGAAGAGTACATCGTCGCTGTAGCATCCGCGAGTTGATGAACTGACAAGTAAACTCACCGTAGGGTTCCGTAACTAGTACGAGAGAAAAACCCACACGGATCGTAGAGCTCAACTCGGAAGCCACATAAGCGAACCGAAACTCACCGAAACTGATCCGAAAGATCCAATAAAGATCCAACCAGACCTACTAAGGATCCAGCAAAGATCTGGGACATTACACAACAAGTGCAGTAGCAACAAGCACCGCAGTCACAGCCGCAGCCACCACAATAACAACAACCTGTTCAGGACTTAGGGATCCACCAAAACCCCAAGCCGAATCATCCACCCGCTCCACAACCTCAGCCACCGGCACCAGCTCAGGTCAATCCTGTCCAACCCCCAACTCCTGATGTCGGGTGGTCTTTTGATAATGAAACCTCCATTCAATGGCTCATGACCTTCCACCACCACTACCGCAACCCTTCCAATCTTGTCATCCTCCCGCCTAACCCTCAAACCCCTCCACCCTCCACCTCCACTAAGAACTTCATCCTACCCTCCGCTTCCCCTACCAACCCACCTTAGATCGTTACACGAATGTGATGGTCTAACTCTAGCCGTTACACTCCAACTGTGGCGGTCTAATGCAGACGTGCTACAGCAACGTGACGGTCGGAGAAAGAGCCGTCACACACACACACCGCCCTAACCAACATCTAAAACACACAAGGCACATAACGGCCTACACCAGGCGCGTTACACCGCTCTGACACGCCCCACCTGGGCCGTCAAGGCCAACAGACCTCAAACTTAAAACGACAACTCAAACCACGTAACGCACTAGACCAGGCGCGTTACACAGCCTAACGCAGCAAAGCAGGCGCGTCAGGGCCAACTGGCTCAAGTCAAGGAACCACTGGCCAAAAGGCACGTAACGATCCATCACGGACGCGTTACACAAGCCTAACGCATGGGGGCGTGGCCGTTAGAGCCAACGACACAACCACCCAACTCAGCCAAAACAGCACGTAACGGCCTGGGGCAGGCACGTTACAATGCTGTGACGCACGGGAACACTACCGTTAGACGAACCGACTCAAACGGTCAAAATCGGTCAAACCGGACGTAACGGCCTAGCGCAGGTGTGTTACATAAGCCTGACGTACAAGGGCAGGCGCGTCAGGGGATCCGACTTACCCAAAACATAAAATGACAAAATAAGCATAACTCATCAACCCGGACGCGTCAGAGAGCTGTGACGCGCCTCCCTTTGGCCGTCACACTCCCAAAGCCACGAAAACAAAAAAAAATGCCCAGACGCTGTGACGGTCTGTCGTAGGGCCGTCAGGGACTGTGACGGTCCCTGGAACGACCGCTACACCGGTCACGGCAGGAAAATAGTGGAAACGCCAAATCGGGCCGTTCCACGCCCCATTCACGCCGAAGCGTAGGGGAAACAAAGGCACACGATGGAAAACCACACTAGAAGGCTAAAAAGCCCACATGCAAGCACTAAAACGAGAGATCGGGGCGATTCCAACGAATCGACCCTTAACGAGTCAACGAGGTTCCCGGACTCCTACCGGCCTCGAATGACCACCGATCAACACGAAACTAACATGAATGGGATCCAGACATCCCAGCGGTCAATTTGATACTAACTACGCCGCAAATGGTTGCCGTTTTCTGACGAACCCTACTAAACCCGAAAATCACGGTTTAGGCAAAACGAGCCCAAACTCAGTCGTTTCCACGCCGAACGACGTGCAATGGCAGGGAAAATGAGCAGGAAGAAGTGAGGATCCATCACCCTACCTCCACCGAACACTACAAGAAAATAGACTTTTAGGGGCATTTTAGAAATGCCTCAAAAAATATAGATAAATGCCCTCAAAACCTTTAGGGGCATTTTGATTAGCTTTAGGGGCAGTTTAAAATGTGCCCCTACTGCCTCGGTCCCTAAAAGTTTTTGGAGCACTTTTTAAAAAATGCCCTTAATATTGTCATTAGAGGCACTAAAAAGTGCCCCTAAATATTTTAATAGAGGCAATTTTGTTGACCAAATGCCTCTAATGAACATGATTTAGGAGCAATTACACCTTCAAACTGCCCCAAATAACCTATTTTAAAAAGTAATAATCACCCTATAATAATCGCTTGAAAGAACGTGTTTTAAGGGTATTTTCTTTTACAAATTGTCCCAAGAACTAACAACCAATCTATAGCGGCTCTAATTTTTAATTATTACACCAAAATAACCATCGTAAAATGTAAAAATTAAAGTTCACATTTCTAACATGCAATCAATACATAGATCATGTTCTTTGTAATCCATTGACGTACACAAACACTCACCATTATACAACACATGAGTATATAAATTGTCCACCTTTTAACCAAAACATAAATAAGGCATCATACTCATTGACAAAGAGAATGTATTAACAAAATTGTATTCTAAAATCAAATCATAAAAATATCACGATTACATGTACAACATCCATGACTTATAAATACAACTCAAATCATGGAAGTTCAATTTTTCACTTTGTAAACAAAATATACAAACTCAAAAAGTCATTAAAATATATAAAATATTTTTTTCCTTGGTGCTCTTTAGGCACAAACATTTTCTTGCTAGTGGACAAGTAGCAAGGGAAGTCAAATGGTTGAATGGCTTGGCATGCGGTCATGGCACTTGTATCCTCCTACCAATGCGATCATGACCTTCTTATGTTGCTTCATGTACATCACTGTCCAGGTGAGTTTGGCAGGCCTCAGACGGTTGTGGAAGTAACGCTTGCATTTGGAGGTAGCAAAAAGGAAGACCTGAGAACAAACAATTGTGTAATTCATCCGTACAAACCGTATGAAGATATTATGTAAAGAGTGATAACTTTCAAAAACTTTACCTGAGAGTCAGCCCTCACAAATCTAATACCCTTTCTAGGATATATCTCAGCACCACTAAAACGGCAAAGCTCTGTCCTGTTATTCCAGAAGAGGAAGAAACTAAAAACTCTAAAAGCAATTATCTAACGACAATTTTCCTTGGCCGTCACCCTACTCACACTGGTTAGAAACCTGAAGCATTTGGTTTGAAGAATGGGCAAGAAGCATGGCACTAGTGGAGGCCAAGATCCCCATGTCACATATAAAGCATTCATTCTGAAACTCTGAAAAAAAAAAAGACAAAAAGCTCTCAGTTCACGATGCATTTAAGAAAATAAATACCATTATGACCTTCACCTCAAATTTATGTAGATCTAAGAAACTCCAGCATGAATATTCAGAAAAAGAAGGCGAAAGTGTATGCTATCTCACTGCTACCCTCTCTGTTTGACAGTGTATGCTATCTCACTGCTACCTATTGCATCCATTAAATTTATGTCCATTAAAATAGAAACACATTATATATCTATGGTTGTAGACGTCACCTTAATTCATTCCACTCTTCAGTTTAGTCTTTGATGTCTAACAGGATGTGCCGGTTTAGACCCTGGTCCTTGCTGCTTGTGTTAAATTCAAATCTTGCTGACATTTAAAAGAAATGATAAAGAGTTGTGGCATCAGAATACGGAAAAGATACTGCATCAAAATTCTTGGTTCATAAATTCAAGCTTTCACCTCCAGCTGCCTTTTCCCCTATGTTAACTTCACCTCCAGATGCAATGTACAAGCCTACAATTGGAATACCGAGCATTACACGTGAAGGATGGATTGAATTAGTAGGACATTAGAAAGAAAATGAAGATTATGAATATATCTAAATTTGAGGTGAAGCACTTGTGGGTTTGGTAAATCAAGTGTCAATCGGACTTGGCTCTATTTTATTTGTCATCCAAAAACAACATCCAAGTTCCAGGGTCGGTTGTGCTTTCCTACTCGGTCCATCCTTCCAGATCCCAATCAATTACATAAAACATAATTTATAAGAAGACCAACAAATCCAATGCTAATGATGGTTGCAGAGAAAACCTTACATATATTAATCAATTGTTGTGAAATATTTGGAGTATTGGTGGGTTTGCATGAGCTACAACATATGCTTTCTGCTCCAGCCCTATTCTTTTCAGGTTCTAGATTGATAATAGTCCATGATGAGATAGACTGTTCAAATGATGAATGAAAATCTATGTGGAAAATGTATACAAGAACGTGAAATGGTGTAGTTTCATGTCATGAAAGCAACTACTACCAGTTTCATGCCCGTCCTAATTAATAGTTCCTTTCATGTTCTGTTCCTATAGTAAATGCAAAAAAAATGCAATCCGAAAAAGGAAATAAACAACCAACAAATCACGGCAAACCCACCGGCCACTGCTCCTGCCCAAGAGGTAAAGAGCCAGCGTGCTCAAGAAGCAACCGACCCCACCCCATGGCAGCATCCTCGGCTAAGTGAATTTTATTGGTGTGTCTGAATTTTGTTTGTAATTGCTGGTCTTTTGGTATCATTTTTTAAAATCAATTAAAGCAGCATCAACATTAGATATTGAATTTTCTATTTAGTGCACAAAGCTGAACCCTTAATTTTCTATATTTTTTATTGGTGTGTCGACTAATAAAAACTACATGAAGATGAAATAAAAGGAAAATAGACCAGCCAGATGGGGATAAACAGAGTAATCTACCCAGCCTATTTTAATCAGGTTATCAAAAGCTTATGGCATGTTTGTTATTAACCTATTCACTGATTTGATATTGTCCACCATGAGGCACTTCCGTTTTCTTAAGACATCACTCGCAATCCCCTTATCTCTAGCATATCTTCTGTCATCAGGTCATGAAGAACGAGGTAAATCTTCCATGTCTCAATGACAATAGAGTGTGCATCCATATTCCTGACCCTTATCCAGAAGTATCAAAAAAAAAAGGAAAAAAATCCAATAGCAAATGTGCCACAGCCCACGAGTCCCCAGATGCCCCCAAAAGGGGTAGAAATTCAAGATCATGGGGAAATTCTGCGAACACAACTACAGATACGACACCATACAATAGCAAATATGTCACAGCTCACAACTCCCCCCAAAAAAACAATAATCAATCAAATAAGAAATACCTCCTCAGATAGCCATTCAAAGCAAGTGCAGTCTTATGTTGTCATGTGGAAAAAAACACATACCCATGGTCAAATTGACATAAACTGAAATGGAAACTCATGCTCATCTAATTAAATGAGGAACTACCAACAAAACAGTAGGCTTTTCAAGTTGGAAGGAACATGGCTTCCAAACAGACCTGCAGACTATTTGATTCAGAGGACCTTCTAAAGCTAGTGCATGTTCCACCCTCTGTAGGCTTCTCATCAGAAGAACAAAGCCATTTCAGTTGTCAAAAATACCAAAAAAAATAGTACTTTAACTGGTCCAATGACCCCAATCTGTGGAATGATCAATAACTCATTCATTATATTGGGGACACTTTGCACTAAAAGCATGGCAATAACCATGATAAAAAAAGGACAAGAAGCGTGTCCTGTTTACAGCTATCAGAGCCACAGCAAACCAAAAATGCAAAAGAGAAAACTCAGAACTGAGGTGGATCTACAATCTTACAAATTCCATTTCTAAGCTATCAGTCGTGGCGATGGAATGTCTAATTGCCAAGTGCAGAATCACAAGAATTTGTGAGTACATTTCATTATCAAACATTATTTTTGCTTGGACAAATAGGTCACCTGGAAAGCATTTAGGATTGTGAATGAAGCAAATAGTCATTAGGAGGCAATGCCATAGAAAAAGCAGTAAAAGGGTGTTGTATCAACTGTCAATAATAATACAATAAATTACCAAGACCATGAGTGTAATACAACTTTTCGAATAAGCACTTCACATCACAAATTTTGGTATGAGCATACAGAGTACAGCCCTAGAAACCTGCATTTATATGTTGTAGTTTTCTGTAACAACTACCAAAAGTCAGTGCATATATTTATAAATCAAGGAAGTGTGATATAATTTCTTACCGCAAGTAAACAGCATCAACAATAATTTCTTACCCTCAACATCAACTATATAAACAAGAATTAAATTCTTTGTTGATGTCCATAAAAGGTAAACTATATTGTTCTGTCTTACAATCTGAGTTTGTGATGCACTATTTGAAGGGAACCAAAAACTAAGCAAAAATGAGATAAATTTTACATAACAAACTTGCAGCGAGGATTTGCTTCCTAACAAATTGCAAACTATTGCATCATCTCCTTCTCATCTGTCATCACCATCCAAGCATTGTACAACTTACCTGTTGGTGATGAAACAAAATTTTCCACATCCTCCTATCACAATTGTTTTGTTAACATGCAAACATGGTGTGTGAGCATTGGCATCAACAGCAGAAGACGAAACAGCATATACCTATGGTGTATGAGCATGTGAACAGCTTTTCCACCTCTTGTTCCAAGCTTTTTACCTTGCCATTCGTCTCTCGATGATGTTGAAGCCTGCAAAGAGGAGCAGACAAAACAATGAAAATGATTTCTCCAGGCAGCCAACTAAACATAAGCAAATATACTTGGAATGTCAGACAGACCAAATGATCAACAGAATCAAGAATGGGAAAGACATAATTCCAAAGACAATCCTCCCATGTGCTTCTGGAAAGCTTCTGTCCATGACTACCGAGAGTTTGAAAAAGTGTCCAGATTGCAGCATTTCTAACCTGAGATGAAAGTCAAGAGTATATCAAAGCAGTGACATAACATCTGATCTAGATCAATCCACAGCAGGTTCTGTAAGATACTGATAAAAAAAAGAAATCTCAAGTTAAGAAATCAATTAGAAGAATTATGAGGGGGTCAATTCAGCTGCAAAGTAATTCAAAAAAAATATCAAGGAAAATTGTTCTCTAGCAACTCAGGGGGGGAGTCAATGGGTTGGGATGAGACTGAGCCTCTGGGATGCTTGGAACTAGCCCAGTTGGTGTGGTGCTGGCCATGTCTATCTATCTATTATGTATATTGATACATAGATACACACACACACACACACAAACAGGAGAATGGTACTACAAGGCCATACCATTCTGTGCAGGCTGGTGACATCATAGCCAGAGCCATTCGATCGATGTTCGACAGTTCCAATCTGAAAGGTAAACCCCCCCCCCAAAAAAAAAGCTCAGTGAGTGAGTGCAAGTAGCACTTACCCATCAAAAAAAGCCAAAGACTGATCAGAAATACCTGAAGTTCTCAAAAAAGTAATACACTAATAAGTGAATTATTTCTTCGCATTGAAACTTGCAAGTTCTTCATGAACTTTCAAATTATATAGACTCAACAACCAAGATTACATAAAAGAAAATTTCATATAATAAAGAACTCAAGTGTTGTTGCCAATAATCTAATTTTCTAAATGCATTTTTTCATCATCAAGCAACTTTTTATAAGAATAAAAAAAGTGTGTTTAAACAACAAAGAAGATATGACAAAAAAAGCGTAAAGATAGTAAAGTCCTCCCTAATGATATTTTGAATCGCAGCATCGGTCCATGAATCGACCAAAGCAGTTGCTTCATCCATAAACAAAATACGGCTTCGCTTCAGCATCACCCGACCCAGGCATAGAAGCTGTCTTTGTCCCACACTCCAGTTTTTGCCATTATCGGCCACTGAAAGATAGTGGAAATAAGGGGAAAATATTAGTATCAAGAGTAGGTGACAAAGCACTAAGAAAGCTGATAACCTAGGAAGGATAAAATGTGAGCTGAGGTGGAGGGGGGGGAGATCAACTAAACAATCAGATCAGCACTGTGATCCAAAATTCAGTGTATGAATTACAAGTTCTTGAAAATCAACTAACTGAAATCAAGCCAGAGGCATTTGACGTCATAGTTTAGATGAGATTCAGGATTCTATGAAGATTGTGTTGTCAATTGACACAAAAGAGCTGCCATCCCTCTTCAACAATGGAAGTATAAAGCCGAAGACTAAGCATCAGGAAACGAGGTTAATTATTTACTCCTTCAAATTGTCCATTTTTCAGAAAACGGGAAAAGGAAAAGGCCCAGCTTTCTAATCTTTCCAAGGTAGCAAACAAAACTTCTTTTATGTTTGGTTTTCTTTTTAATTGTTCTGTTTTCTCAAGAACTGGCCTTCCCTGGTCAGCCCCAAGCAACAACTAATGAGAACACAATTTCATCCCATTTCTTCCTTCTTTCTCGTTTAGATAAACATAATCTCCTGAGACACAAATGCTAAATCTAGAACCAGCTCACCCCTTCACCAAGTAACATATAAAACTAGCAAGAAAGAGAGTATACATAGGCACATGTAAAACAATACATACATGACCAGCTCTTTATCCACTGAACCAGAACTGCAAACATGATCAACATTGGGTGCCCTCTCCACTGAACCATCTAGCTTCTTGTTTTGACCATCTGAGCCAGGATTATGTTTACTTGAATTTTGGATCCACATAATAAACACATCAGTTAATAGTCAGGTGAAACTTGTTTTCGGATCCACCTAGTAAACACAAACAGAAAGTCAAATATGGATCTATTTGGAGATTCATATAACAAATACAAACATTACATTACAAGAAATAAAACATTGAATGTAGACAGCATACCTAATCAGAAATTGTAGAAGATGCAAATACTCCTTCGAAAGAAACTTCTAAAATATCATTATGTAGAATCCAAGGACTACAACACTACCTGAGAAAGCATGCCCATTTTTTCAAATGCAAAGAATAGGTATCCTTATCTGCTAAATTGACATGATAGTTTGACTAAGCAAATAAATGGTACACAACAGAAGTTTGACTTAGCTCTTTCAATAGCATGTTCAGTATCAAGCTCCAATGGACAAATATATATGTAAGAAAGCATTTTAACTGAATAAGGACTCAAGCTTATTTTCTTGCAACAACTAGTACTGTAGAATTGAAACTTACAACACATTCCCTTGAATGCCCAATGTCGGGAACTCATGGTCATTAGGACTATGAATCTACACCCAAGTTTCCACTGGAACAAACAACATAATAGTTCCCGAAGCTTAAAAAAAACAAGCTTTCTAGGAACGAACAAGAAGAAATGTCAAATGATGACAGGTAAATCCTGAAAAATGTCCGTAAAAATCAATTCAGGATTAAAAAGAGGCACCAAATAATCATACATAAAAGAGTAGCACATCTTGTTGAATAAGAAAAACAAAAATAAATGATCAAATGGCCAGATTACAGATATGTAACTTTGAATGAACAACATCCAACTTGAATGAACTGCCATGATCATGAAGGATACTCGGGAGCCCACAAAAAAGAAAATTGTGAAGGAAAACATAAACAATCGGGGAAAGGGTATAAAGAACAGGCATGCTTGTAGAACGAAAACTGTCTGGAAAAACCAACTAGCCACTGAGCAAAGCACAGACAAAGGCCACTTAAAATCCAGCCACATCATAACCTGGAACAGTCTACAACAAATCTAGACTCAGGAAGAATCGAGGATAAGAACAATCACTAAACAATGTGTAAAACACAAGGCAGATTTCAATAGCAATAACTGTTTCACTATCTTACTTTGAATTGCCACTTGCACTATGCATAACTAGAAATGGGAGCAAAACGTTGACCCTTTCCCATGAAGCCATCAGTTATAAATAAGAAGATGGTGTATATCATAATAGTTTTAACTGCATTCTATCTTCCTATTGAAACTGATGCAGACACGGGTTTCTGAAGGAGGAATAAAAGAATAATCTAGCAGTGGGACGCTGCATATTATCAATGAAAGGGAAAAAAGAAAAAATTGTAAAAGAATATTTTCTGGTAATATATTTTCGAAGAAATTCAGTTTCTAAAAATCCAACACTAGAAGTAAACACTGACACATCTCTAAACAATCCACAGAAATTCACATACCGGTGGACAGAAATTCCCCCTATTTGATAGATCCACATAAAAGCTTTACATGATGGGGGAAGGGAAAGAACTAGTCGGTGCGAGCCGAACTTTTATAATCATCAAGAAATTCTTGCCAAACACTAACTATGAAAATTTAAAAAAAAAACTTTTCCAGCGATAATGGGTACATCAAATACCAGTATACTGCATTAGCAGTAACAAGAGACTTGACAGGAAGAAAAATGGAACCCCAAGCTAGAAAGAAGATAAAGAAATGTAAGAACAGGGGAATTAAGTAATAGACTCACGGGAAGAGGTGAATCGGTGGCTTTAAACTTGCCCTGCCGCCTGTTGAAATCGACGGGGTAGAGCCCCACAGCCACCAGATCCAGATCCAGATTCAACGGAGGGCGAACGGCCGGAGGGCGGGAGATCACCAGCGTACACCGGGGTCAGATCAACGGCCGCACCGAGCGAAAGGTCGCTAACACAGGGCGAAGCATCAGGCGAAGGCCCCACTGCGATAGGGTGGTGAAGAACCCTCCCATCAGGGGCTAAGTAGCGGAAGGAAATGACTGGCGGGGGGATGCTCGGCTCCACAGCACCGGAGTGGACAGCGGAGACAGCCAGAGGGTCAGCAGCCAGTGACCCAGCGGAGCGGACAACGGGAGGGGCACCCGGCGGCGGAGGCGGAGCAAAGGCACGGGGTGGTGTAGCGTCTGGAGCAGCCAGACCTAAGACCATGGAAGCGGCGGTTTGTGGCTGACGGGCAGGAGCAGAAGGTGCACCTCCCGCACCAACAGAGGCAGACGAGGCTGCGCCGGCCATGGGGGCAACCACGACTATCTCAGGAATGGATGAAGCCGACGGAGGGGGTTCAACCCCTTGCAGACCACTCCCCCTGGGGGGTGCCGCCTTGCGAGGCGGTAAGAGCGACGAGGGCGGTGCACGGAGATCCAAACCAGGGACCCCAGCCGAGCTGGGAACGGCCAGAGCAGGAGGGGAGCAGACGAACCCATCGGAGATGGGCGGGGCTCTCCGGGGATAGGCGGGGCAGCTTCTTGGAGGGGATCTGGGTGGTGGAGAAGATGGATCAAAGAGGGATTCCGCGTGCGGGAAGGATTGAAATGTCGATCGAAGGAGAGGTGGTTACGTTAGTGCGGGAGCTCGTGGCGCGCGGGCGAAAATTTTTTAGGGGCATTTTTAATCGATTTCTCTTTTTCGGTATAATTAAATTGAGGCAATTTTAAAACGCCCCTGTATATGATTTCAAGTAAAAAGAATATTAAAATATTTTTAGGGGCAATATTAAATATGAAGTGCCTCTATTTATAATATTTTTAAGGCATTTTTAAGAAATGTCTCTAAATGAACTGTCCCTATATCTTCATTTTTTTGTAGTGGAAGAAACCGTGCCCCGAGGGGACTAAACCACGTCGAAATCTCCAAAACCACGAACGACGCCATCTCGGAATCCACCGAGGGATCGCGCCATCCCACTCTCCATTCGCCGCCCTAGACCACATCCCGATCACTCCATCGCGTCCCCGCCTTGGCCAGCTCCGCAACGGTGCGCGCCCCGCGCCGAATGGCCCACAGACGAGAGAGAACGAGAGAGGGAAAGAGAGGGTGAGAAAGGGAGGAGAGAGGGAGATCGTGCGAGAGTGGGGGAGAGAGAGAGGGATATAAAAAAAAGAAATTAGAAAATTTTCTAATTTCTGAAAATCTGATAATTGAGCAGAAAATGCAATAATTCAGAAAAATATGCAAAAATAGTCAAAACGACCGGCTCGGAGAGTAAATCGCAGCTGTAGCATTCACGAGTCGATGAATTGAGAAATAAACTCACCGTAGGGATCTGCAACTAGTACGAGAGAAAAACTCACATGGCTCGTAGAACTCAACTCGGAATCCACCAAAGCGATCCGAAACTCACCAAAAAGGATCCGAACGACCCAATAAAGATCCAACAAAGATCCACTAAGGATCCGGGGTATTACATCCTCCCCTCCTTTAAGAAATTTCGCCCTCGAAATTTAAGGACTAGCAAAGGAGAAGCAAGGGAAGAACAACCCAAACATCGGCAATGCACATCACGCATCAGCCAACAACAATGCCGAAAGCACGGCAATACAGATCTCAAAAAACACGGCTCAGAGGACATCGTCAGATCACAATTTCAGGCACACGCTCTGGATCTCAAGGTAACAATCCACAAAAGAGCACGGCACCCAAGTGAGCACAATTTTGACACCTCCGAAGCAGGGCAACGTCGTTTAGGTCTCACCAGAAATGGAGACACGACTGCCACAACAAGCAGTAGCTTACACGGGGAGACACAGTCTTCTCAGCTGACAGCTCGACCACATCATCGGCTCCAGTGCCAAAGGTGACAAAGAACACCTGGCACATACGATGCCAACGACAACAACATCGGACCACAAACACAATCAAGTCAGCACTCACTCAGATATTACGTCCGATCGAGTCGCAAGCTAACTCTACCGGAGAAAGGGAGTACATCAAGCTAACTAATAAGGTCACGGTCCAAGATAGAGACACAAAATCATAGAGAAACAGCGTTCAAACAATAACAACAATACTTGCAGGATTCCAGCTCCGTACAGAACACAGAACCATGGAACACAACTGCAAGCAAGATCACATCAAGGCATAAGAACAGCTAAACACACGACCACAAAGGACGGGTCACGCATCAGACTGCTCACCAAGAAAGGACCCACGACAACGAGAAACAACAATCTCTGGGAACGCACCTCAAGGACCACGATCACGCCTCAAGAGCACAACACCCAAGAGAAGGAATGCAGAACAGAGGGT
Source organism: Amorphophallus konjac (assembly GCA_022559845.1). NCBI lineage: Eukaryota > Viridiplantae > Streptophyta > Magnoliopsida > Alismatales > Araceae > Amorphophallus > Amorphophallus konjac. The sequence continues at coordinate 248,305,585 of CM040126.1, forward strand.
ACTCAATCAGCAAGGAATGCCGATAGATTCCCCAATATTCACAAACGACAATGTTGGCACCAGAAAAGACCTCGGTATCCGCCTCTCAGCACACACTCGGCGCCATCGCAACTCCTAAAAATCACAACGTAACACGCCAAGAGTACCGATCTGGGAATAACCGATCACAAGAAGCCTAAGCGCAAAGAAGAGGAGTACCAGCTTCAACACAAGGCACAAGGAAAAAGCTAGTCTCAGCTTACCTTCACGTCCTGAAAATGGTAAATGAGCCTTCAAAACACATCGGCCGCTGGACACGGCACGACAAACACGGTGCACAACAGCTCTTAACACCATAATGGAGTCCAAAGCTAAGCAACCGTATAGCAAAGAGCAGATCAGGCTCAGAATAAACATTGTCCGCACTTAAGCAGACACAGTACAAAAGCATCGCCAAGATAGCAATTCCAAGGCAAACCTCGAAAAGATTCCACTAGAAGGGACAAGAAGCAATTAGCTCAACCACAAAAGCTCACCAGGAAGGGAAAATCCAAGCTTGCCTGAGCAACTTCTCAACCACAGAATCAAATCGAGCACTTCAACAGAAGTGAGACACATCAGGAGCTGAACAGACTCAAGCCGGGATGACCAAAATAACGTGAGAACGTGTATGGTCATCAGACCAAGGCCAAAGGTCAACAGCAACCTGAACAACACACGAAAAAAGCAACGTGACAAATCATCGCAACACCTAAGCCAGCAAAAGCCTGTACTGGACTTTAAGGACTCTGGATACTGCAATATCTCAGATTCCCATGTACTTCACACAACAATGCTCTGATAGCTCAGAAAAGAACTCCGAACATCTCAGAACACTGCTCTGATACCACCTGTGGCGACCCGGATCCCGGATACCAGGTATACCCGGTAGGACTACCGAATGCACGTGATACCACATGGAACCCGCGAGGCCTCCCAATAGCTTTAAAGCTCCGAAGGGAAAAAGGCATGTGTAGAGTACATTGAAGCCACAGAGATAGAACAGTAAGCAATTAAATTTCATTAGATCGGTTTGCTGAAGTAGCAGAAATAAAATTACTTTTTAATTAACAGTTTCAATTTAACAATTATACCAGAGTCCAGTCCAAGAAATTAAAGACAAGTATAGGCCACAGGACGTACACTGAGGTCGGGGGAAACCCGACGCAGGTACCGCTGGCAGCTACGAACACGCCATGCCAGGAACCACGAACAGAGACGACGCCCACCTGAAAAGTAGGGGTGAGTCTCCAAACAGAGGCTTAGTAGGGGTCACGTGAATCTCCACTGAAAAACACGCAGAACACGGAAACAGGAAGCAACAGTAGAAACAGCAGGTGTAGCAAAGCAGGAAAAGCTACACTACAAAGCTGTAAAACTACTCTATAAGTAGTAAAGAACAGACGGGGAGTAGGAGTAGGGAATAAGCAGGAAAGGGGGAGAATCCGCGCTAGACAAGCGGCTGCCGAACTAACCTCGACACCCCAAACTATTCCAGGCAGCGACGGAAGGGCGACTCTGAACTGACAAAGTCAGGAGTTACCGATCTACCGACACGACGCCAGGTCTATGACATAGACCTACAAGGACAGATAAAAGTCTAGAAAAGATCTAGACAGATGACGGACAAACACGACGGCACACACGACTAGAACGTCGTGCACACAACGCCACACAGACCTCGAGTAGGGCCACGAGAGGGCTAACTCGGAAAGGTCACGACGCACAAGAAACGCCGAGAGTCACATGTCACGTGACGGAAGCACGTCCTCACCAGAAGAACAGCCAGCTGCGTCCACTGACGTCTTATGCTGCGCCACAAGTGTCTCGCCGACGGTACCGCTGAAACCACGGCAGAGTCGCAGACACGCGCTGAACCAAAGCAGGAACAACAGCAACGACAGAACAAGAGGACAAGTAACTAGTCAGGGTCACGCCCGTCGGCATAAGTCCTCAGTCCCTGACAACGTGTGCACACACTGGCTCTAGCCTAAGCCAGGTTCTCTAGCTAGTTTTCTCCCTCGGTAGGACGCTACCGTTGGCTGGGAGCCCACGGAACTAGCTTACAAACCGTATCACGGGAACACCCCTCCGTCATCCGCTAGCGGGTCGGCAACTCAAAGGCCTTAGGGCTACAACAAGTGGAGGCTCACATGACACAGAGACTCAAAACACAAGTGCTGAAGTACATGCAGGCAAGAACGCCCCACGCCACGTACTTCGAGGCACCAATGGTAGCACAACCACTACCGATAAACTCAGGACAAGGCAACTAGACCTACCACATAACGATCCTTGAGTCGAACGACTCAAAGGCAAGATCATCACAGACAGCAGGACAAGCCGCCAATCAGTCTAATCCTAAGCTAGAGGAAACGACACTTCGCAGGAATCGACTCACGGAGACCTGAGGAATCACCAAGAACCCTCAGCACACCTGGGCACACAAACCAAGGTAATACAGTACCTCGAGACATCCAGAACCAAAGTCTCGAAATGGGCAGAACCATCGAGACACACACACGGTTACCCGTCAACCACTGGGCCACACCGGGTTGACCGGAACCAGACAACAACAACTCTAAAGTAGGAAAAGAATCCTACCTCAAGCAAGAAGACTCCTGGCTACCTTACAACGTAGTCTTAGCCCTCATAGGATGTCAGGAGACATCCATGGGAAAACGGGCAGGCCACAAGGTCAAGCCAAGACAAGCAGAAATCGAAACGACGGAAATCGGAGCACAAGGACTGTAACGCACCACCCTTAGACCGTTACACTAATGTGACGGTCTAACTCTAGCCGTTACACTCCAACTGTGGCGGTCTAATGCAGACGCGCTACAGCAATGTGATGGTCGGAGAAAGAACCGTCACACACACACCGCCCTAACCAACATCTAAAACACACAAGGCACGTAACGGCCTACACCAGGAGCGTTACACCACTCTGACGCGCCCGACTCGGGCCGTCAGGGCCAACAGACCTCAAACTTAAAACGACAACTCGAACCACGTAATGCACTAGACCAGGCACGTTACACAGCCTAACGTAGCAAAGCAGGCGCGTCAGGGCCAACTGGCTCAAGTCAAGAAACAACTGGTCGAAAGGCATGTAACGCTCCATCACGGACGCGTTACACAAGCCTAACGCATGGGGGCGTGGCCGTTAGAGCCAACGACACAACCACCCAACTCAGCCAAAATAGCACGTAACGGCCTGGGGCAGGCACGTTACAATGCTGTGACGCACGGGAACACTACCGTTAGACGAACCGACTCAAACAGTCAAAATCGGTCAAACCGAACGTAACGGCCTGGGGCAGGCGCGTTACACAAGCCTGACGCACAAGGGCAGGCGCGTCAGGGGAACCGACTTACCCAAAACATAAAATGACAAAATAAGTGTAACGCATCAACCCGGACGCGTCAGAGAGCTGTGACGCGCCTCCCTTGGGCTGTCACACTCCCACAGCCACGAAAACAAAAAAAATGCCCAGACGATGTGACGGTCTGTCGTAGGGCCGTCAGGGACTGTGACAGTCCCTGGAACGATCGCTACATCGGTCACGGCGGAAAAATAGTGGAAACGCCAAATCAGGCCGTTCCACGCCCCATTCACGCCGAAGCGCAGGGGAAACAAAGGCACACGATGGAAAACCACACTAGAAGGCTAAAAAGCCCACATGCAAGCACTAAAATGAGAGATCGGGGCGATTCCAACGAATCGACCCTAAACGAGTCAACGAGGTTCCCGGACTCCTACCGGCCTCGAATGACCACCGATCAACACGAAACTAACATGAATGGGATCCAGACATCCCAGCGGTCAATTTGATACTAACTATGCCGCAAATGGTTGCCGTTTTCTGACGAACCCTACTAAACCCAAAAATCACGGTTTAGGCAAAATGAGCCCAAACTCAGCCATTTCTGCGTCGAACGACGTGCAATGGCAGGGAAAACGAGCAGGAAGAAGTGAGGATCCGTCACCCTACCTCCACCGAAGAAACCGCGCCCCGAGGGGACTAAACCACGTCGAAATCTCCAAAACCACGAACTACACCATCTCAGAATCCACCGAGGGATCGCGCCATCCCACGCTCCATTCGCTACCCTTGACCGCATCCCGATCACTCCATCGCGTCCCCGCCTTGGCCAGCTCCGCAACGGTGCGCGCCCCGCGCCGAATGGCCCACAGACGAGAGAGAACGAGAGAGGGAAAGAGAGGGTGAGAAAGGGAGGAGATAGGGAGATCGTGCGAGAGTGGGGGAGAGAGAGAGAGGGATATAAAAAAAAGAAATTAGAAATTTTTCTAATTTCTGAAAATCTGATAATTGAGCCGAAAATGCAATAATTCAGAAAAATACGTAAAAATAGTAAAAACGACCGGCTCGGAGAGTAAATCGCAGCTGAAGCGTTCAGAGTCGATGAATTGAGAAATAAACTCCCCGTAGGGTTCCACAACTAGTACGAGAGAAAAACTCACACGGCTCGTAGAACTCAACTCGGAAGCCACCAAAGCGATCCGAAACTCACCAAAAAGGATCCGAACGACCCAATAAAGATCCAACAAAGATCCACTAAGGATCCGGGGTATTACATAGCGTACAAGCTGGCTTTACCTCCTCAATTGACCGGTGTACATGACGTATTCCATATATCCATGCTAAGGAAATACGTCTATGATCCTTCACATGTGATTTAATTTGAAGAGTTGAAACTCCAAAAGGACCTATCATATGAAGAAAGTCCGATCAAAATATTAGATCGAAATTTACACCAACTGAGGAATCGGGCCATACCGATGTTGAAAGTCCAATGGAGCAAGCGTGGATTCGAGGAAGCAACCTGGGAATTGGAAGAATCCATCAAGAAGAAAAACCCGGATTTAATCTCAGGTTAGAAATTCGACCATTCTACTCGAATCTTTGACTTTTAGTTATATAATGTGAATTTGGAGGACCAAATTCTTTTAAGTGGGGGAGGATGTAGAAACCTGATAATTAAAAATGAGAAAAAAAATTTTCAATTTCATTATGTAATTAAAATTTTCATGAAATAATTAAATTATATTTTTACTATATGAAATAAACTAGTTTATTGAATTTACTTGAATTAACTAGAAGTAAATAGAGATTAAATACTTTAAACCTTAGATAAATCATAGAAAGCCCAATAAAAGTCCATATAATGGATTAGGATTACAATTGGCTCATTGGATAATCCATAATGGGCTGGATTAGTGGTTAAAGGATTAATAAAAGATAATTAGACCTTAAATTTGTAACACATGTTAAATGCCTTTTGAAAAGGATTATAATAATCTAATTTCTAGAAGGTTGACACAAAAATCGACTCTTACCTAACAGCTGTGGACGCACTTTTTATTTAATAAAATCGTTATTTATTTGTTTATTGGCGTTTATTAAGTGCGTGGGCGTGCCAGTCACAAAGTGACGATTTATTGTGCGCTCGATCTGACTAATCAGAAGACTGTGTGGTTCGTGTCGGGACTGAGACCCGCCGCGCCGTAAAGGTCACGGTGTCATTTACATCCCCTCGGAGAGGGGAACACCCTTGATTAATCGTCAGGAAAAGGGGCCTCATGGCCAGGAAAATATATCGAGAGAAACAAGCCGATAGCGGTCTCGAATCAGTCGGAAAGCCCTATGTCTAGGGAAACAAGCATTCGAAATATGTCGATCACTCAAGGGACCATTTTGATATTCGGACGAGCGTCTGGCTTTAAAGAATCGTGATCATCACGGGGAAAACTGGAGCATATGTATGCCGGGGTACGGCAAGTTTATTGTTCAAAGGGATAGGAGGCATTGGGTTGAATCCCAGATAGAGCGGTCGGAAACCGATAAGTTTGTTCGCCCGGTGCAAGACCAAGCTACGACCATACTACGGTGGGCCCCCCGCGGTCGAAGTCGGGCTCACGTGGGCATCATTAATATTTTCGGTGCCGAAGGGCAGCGGGAAAGTGTCCCGGGACTAGATTTCGAAACAAAGATTTGTACAGAGATAGCCGACTATAGGCCTAGGATGTGGGTCAGGCGATGACCATGGTTGGGGCGAACCCGAGGTCCAAATGTGACTCACGAAAGTCTTATTGATATTCCCGAACGTAGGGTTCGGGGAAGACGAGAGCCGTCTTGTTCCATTCAGATTTTGTAGGTCATTTATGGACCATTTTATGTTCGGACAAGATCCGTATTGAAGACGTAAACGGAAATAAACCCGTACAAATGTCTGTCGTGAGTACGGCAAGTTTAATGTGGCATTGCGGGATTAGATTCCGGGATATACGTCGGTCACTAACGGACCATTCAGTATTCGGACGAAAGTCCCTATTCGAAGCATCGGAGACAGCGACAAAGACATACGGATGTATGCCGTAGGTATGGCACGTTTCCTGTGGGTGCGGGATCGGATCCCGATGAAGATGGGTCAAACTGATGATCTATTGGCCCGAGGTGGTTGCGGACTATGGCCATATCGGGGTCTCCAAGGACCACGTCTGATGCCCCAGGACATCATTACTTTTCTCTTCATGCATAGTCTTGGGAAACGAAGGTTCCAAGGTATACGTGCATGTCGGTCACAGTCGGACCATTCATTGTTCGGACGTGAGTCCACGTTTGAAGCATCGAAGACGATGATAAAACCATGCAAATGTCTACCGTAGACACGACAAGTTTAATGTGGGGTTGCGGGATTAGATCCCGAGAGAAGCGGGTCGAGTTAACGAACTATTGGCCCGAGATGCGTTCGGATCACGACCATGTCGGAGGTTCCAAGGTCCACGTCTGATACTACAAGGCATCATTGATTTTCTCTTTGCACCCAGTCTGGGGGTGTGAATTGTTAAGTGTGAAGCCCGACTCGCCAACGTGCGGCCTCGCACGCGGATCGACCTTCTATCAGACGGGTGATGGAGTTCCTTTCATTCTTTTATTAGTATGATTGACCTTTTATCATTATTTTTTTTGCTTGTTTATTCCCTTTTTGTATTAAGGAGGCGCGCCGGTTAGTGAAGGAAGAGGATGGCGCCGTTTTAGAGCTCAAGGGAGGAAATGGGGCGCCGTTTTAAGGTGAATAGTGGAGCACAGATGGGCGCCGGTTTAGGACGTTAAAAGGGGGGCGCGCCGGTTATAGGGGCGCCGTTTTAAGGGTTGCAAGGGAGGCACGCCGGGACACGAGGGAGCCAAGGGCGCGCCGTTTTAACGGTAAAACAAAGGGGGGGGGCGCCGGAATTGGGCCATTCAAGGGGAGAGGGGCGCGCCGGTTTTAAGGGCGCCGGGATAGAATTGAAAGGGGTGCACCGGGTGTGATAAAGGGAATGGTTTTGAGAGGTTAAACCGGCGCGATGGAGCAGGGGCGCGCCGGAATAGGGAGATATGGAGTGGAAATGGGCGCGCCGTTTAGCATCCGAAGAAGGAGATGGGGCTATTGTGAGGAGGGTTAAAACAGCGTGATGGAGCAGTGGCCGCGCCGGATTAGCCCCTCCCGAGGGTTTCTTGCTTTAACTGTGTGTTTCCTTTTCTTTCACCCGTGGGTGGATCTTATGATACGTTTATTCATCCATTTGGTGGATTAGATAGGTAATGAGGTGGGGTTTAAGTGATTTGTTCGAAGGAGTTTATTGTGTAAGATTTTAGGGGTTAATTCACAGAGGGTTCACTGTGTGTTTTCAAAGGGCGTCTTGTTCATTCGTTCTTGAGTGTTCTTAATCCCCTGGCGAAAATTGGGCAGCATCTCCCCCGGATCGGGACTTGCCAGAGAGAAGCGTAGGCCACCAAACAGATTGCTCTGGGGTGACCCTCAAACATCGGAGTGGCCTTACGGCGGTCCGAACCCATGTGTGAGTGTGGAGTGCTCGAGGGCTAGCCTTCAAGAGCGACCACGACTCACGGGCGATGAATCTTCGGCGCGGGACAGATGTTTGCCACAGGGCCATGAATATTCATCCGGTGATGGGTACCTTTGTGGGTCATGCCATGGAAAGGTAGCCCTCAAGGGCCAAGGATGATCGGAGAATGAGAAGACGGAGCAGAGAATGGAACGGATAACACAAGAGTTGCAAAAAGATGGCTTTTCTTCTTTTATTCATCCACGCGACGGGGAGGAAACTTGATACAGATTAAAAAAAAAGGAAGAGAAGGCGTTACAAATGGAAAAGGAAAATACGTTCTATGGAGAGAAAGAGAGAAGCATTAGACAGAGGAGGGAGGGGAAAGCAGAAGAACACCATATGTTGCAAAAGAGCTTTTCTTTTATTCATCCGCAAGGGGAAAGACAGCAAAGCAAAAAGGGGGGAATACATCAGAGAGAAAAGAAGAAATACATCGATGGGGGGGGGGGGACGGAGCACAAGCTCCCCCCCCCCCCCCCCCCCCCCGAGCTCACCTCTCTTCTCTCACGCTCAATCTCTCTTCTTCTTCACCTAGCAAGCACAGGGACGGGGGGCTTCTTCTCTTCGGATGGCCTTTTCTTCTCACTTCAATAGCACATCTGGGGGGGTGATTAGAGCCTCTCTCCTCCTTCTTCTTCAACAGTGGGGCATGCCTTTTATAGAACGGACAGTGGGGGAGAAAACTCCCGCCACCTCTGCCTTGTTCGCAACAACGTTGTTGTTGTGCTGGATGATGCTGGTTCGTGGAGTACACTGGCGTTCATCCGAGGATGGGACATTTGCGGATTTACCGGGAGGATCTGCCACTGCTGCCACCACTGCCGCTTTGCTGTCGAACGGGGTGAAGGCATGGCTTCAAAACATTAAATGCCCCCCTGCGCACCGCATTTAAACAAAAACAGAGCATCGGAGTTTTGATGGGGTGGCATGAGGTTAAAACGGCGCGGTGGAATGGTGACCGCGCCGGTTTAAACCCAAACACAATTTGCGCACAGTTTTAGCATTTGAAGGGAAAGCTTTTGAAAATGGGGGCACGATAGATCCTATAGCGCGCCGGATTAAGTTGCCAAAATGGGGGTTCTTTGAAAGTGGCGCACCGGATTAAGACATCAGCATGGGCGCGCCGTATTAGAGCATCAAAAGGGGGAAGGCCCCCTCGACAGGAGCGCGCCGGACAGCCAAAGAGAAAGGGGCGCGCCGTTTTAACAGGGGACGCGCCGTTTTAAGGCGCGCCATTTTAAGGCTCCTTCATGCCGTTTTAAGCACTAAACGGATTCTTCTCGGAGTCGCGGCCGTTTATATGAATGTCGGCATTCCCAGAATGTTCCGGTTGTAATGTATGGCCTCCACAATTTTCCATTCGCAGCCTTCGGGACTCGGTCCTAGATTCTGCGTAACTTTCTGTGCATGCCGAGATTGTGCCGGAGTTCCCGACTTCTCTCTGACTCAGCTCTCGGCATGGCCGGTCGGAGCATTGTAGCTGTATCTTCTGCCTGGGGGGCTTCCTTAGCAGGTAGTGGACCACCAAGCGAGTTCTCGTCCTGATCGGGCGAGGCATGAGGTTTGTTAGGCATTTCCATCTTCGGCTTGCTCTCGAATGTCGAGACGTGCATGCCGTATGATCCTCATCGACATTTTTTGGTGTCCACAACAGCCCACCTTGGACCAGCCATTTTTACATTAGTTTCACACCAAATGGAAGCTAGGTTAAGAAAAAAAATTAGAATTTTCTTCTAATTCGGAGTTGGAAAGTTTGGTATTGTTAGGCAAGGAATCTTGACAAATTTGGCCAAGTTTTGGCTATAAATAGAACCCAATTCGACTCTCAAATCATCCCTGGAGCTTAAGGTTACGCTGCTGCGAAGATTGGTGGAGATTTGAAGGAAGATTTGGAAGATCAAAGGGTTTTCTTATATTTAGGGATATTTCTTTAGATCCGCAAAAAGGTAGGTGTCTCTCAGGCTAAACTCTAATTAAAGCATGTCATCTTGTTCATTTTTATGTCCTCTTTCCATTGATAGCACATTTATTAAATTCTGTTATGAAATGAGCAAGTTATGGTCATTTTATTAGAGGGGTATTCCCGTTTTTCGTCAGATCTAGAACGTGCTACACCTCAGGAGCACGTTCTTAACGCGCTGCCCTGACATAGTGCGTTCATATAGAGTGTTTTCCCGCCCCTTGGGGTCAAACTGAGAATTTAAAAAATATATATTTCAAGAACGCGCTACCCTAGGGTAGCGCGATCTTCAAGAACGCGCTAGTCTAGGCTAGCGCGTTCAAAACAATATATCCGGAACACCCGAGGGTCAAACAAAATAATTTCAAAACCAACCAACCACACCTCAATGCAGTGCGGCTCGGCTCGGCTCGGCACAAATAAAAAAATAAATATTAATAGTATAGTTTTGTATTCACACACAACCCAAACCCACATACTATGCCCCTTGGGTCTTGACCCAAGGGTGAACTCTCCAATATATAAAGCCATGCAAGTTTTCTAAACTTCCAATGTGGGACTAAAGATTAGTCACTACACATTATGAACACAATATGAATTATAACATTTGGAATCTCCAATAATTATAATTATTTATTCACCAAAAGTAATAAAATGTAATATTAGCATGTTTTAATTCTTACAGCTTGTTAAAAATTATTTTTGTAGAATGAAATTATTTTTTCATGTAAAAATCTAATTTTTAACCATATTAATAAATTAATACATGAAAAATATTTCCAGCATGTTAAAAATGACTTCCAACATGATAAAATTATTTTATACATACTGAGATATAAAAACTATTTTCAGCATATTAAATCTATTTAAAACTATTTTTTGTGCATGCTAAACCTAATTTCCTATTGAATAATTAGTAAATTGATGCATGAAAATTAGTTCCAGTATGATAAAATTTCTTCCAGCATGATAAAATAATTTCTAACCTGTTAGAATTATTTTTAGCATAATATAATTATTTTCAGTATATTAAAATAATTTTTCAGCATGATAATTATATTTTCCTATCAAATAATTAGTAAATAAATATAGAAAAATAATTTTCAGCATGATAAAATTTATGTTGTTATCAGAGAATTTCTGTAATTAGCATGGTAAACTTATCTTTATCATATTATCAGTAAGTTAAGGTGTGAGAACTATTTTAGTGTGTTAAGTATTAATTTTAGCATGTTAAAAATTAATTTTCAGCATGTAAAAATTAAATCCAACATAAAAATTTATTTTTTATCATCTTATCCATAAAGTAATGTATGAAAATTATTTTCAGCATGTTAAAATTATTTTCAGCAAGTTAGAATTATTTTCGGCATAAAAACCTATTTTCATAACCAAATTCTAATTTTTATAATAAATCACCATTTTAGCTAAACTAATGCATCTCTAATGTACAAAAAACTTCATGTAATCATGTCTAAACACTTGTAAACCAAATGCACATAAGATTAAATCATAGAATTAAATTAATTCTATTAAACTCTAATTACTTGATTTTTCTTCCTAGTTACCGTTCTTTCTTGAATTCCACGACTTAATGTCGTTAAACATGAAGCCTTAAAATTATTATTCACTCCTCTTGCTACTTTTGAGATTTTTGCTAGATCTGTATTTTTTACAAATGAACTTATTCTTGAAATTTATTGGCCATAGTGTTAAGTGGATGTCTAAACGTACTTGGGATCTTATGATCCACTGACCCAATGCCTGGTATTAATGGGGCCCGGTTTCGTCCTGAGAGGAGCGCCCGAAAGTACTTGTGCCCATGGGAGTTGATTGACCACGGTGTGGCCTTGCACCGAAGTGCATGACTTGCTAGATTTTACGGCATTCCACTATTCGTACTTGTTACTTGTTTACTTATTAACTTGAAAATTACATGAATTACTTGACTTGCGTGAAAATGGCCAATTACATGAAATTCTTTACTTGTTCAAAGTCATTACTTGGAAATTCATCTTGATATCATATTATCTCAATTACTTGAAAATTTCATTCATGTTTATACACTTCCCGATACAAGTTAGAAAATTACTTAAATTGTTAATACTTAAAGATTGTCTGATTCTTAGAGATATAAAATCCTACTGAGCTTTTAGCTCACCCTACGTTTTGGTTAATTGTTGCAGAAAATGAAAATGAATAAGGGAATGGACAAGAGTGAGAGAGTGATTTTCCTTTTTACCAAGATTTATGTAGATCATTAGTGTTTTTACAAGAATGGTGTACTTTGGGATTGGAAGTTTGTAATTTACCTTTATGGCTTATGAATTAGTGATGTAAACTTCATTTTGATGGAATAAAAGTATCATTTTTCCCATTCATTTCTATCTTTAGAAATAAAATTGTACATACTATGATCGACACGCTTGTTTACGACTCGCTCACGCTCCCGATATTCCGCGTCGGGGTGTGACAGTCTTTGTGGTATCAAAGCCTAGGTTACATAAAATCATAGGTTTCATAATTATAGGTTCATTCTTAAACTTAGGTTAAGTTTTAGATCAATATCTAGAAATTGGACAGGTCTTAAAACCTTCCCGGTAAGATTGGGTAGAAACACGGGTTAAGTTTTAAGAAAAAAGGAATTATTAGGAAATAAATACCAAAACAAAAATAATAAACCTTGAAATTATGGTTTCAGGCTAATTCTCGCAAATGGCCGTCGAGAGAGCTCAATGGCGCGAGATGCAGCGCACCGTTCAAGGCTTAACCCAAGCCCTCCAACAGGTTGCTCAGGGAGGAGCAAACTGAGGAGCCGGAGACTTGCATAGAAATTTTCGGAGCATGAATCCTCCCAAGTTCGCAGGATCTACGGATCCGGATGAGGCCGAACATTGGATTAAGGAGATCGAGAGGATATTCCGAGTCATGCAATGTGCCGACGAGGAAAAGGCCCTACTCGCTACTTTTCAACTAGAAAGGGACGCACGTGCCTGGTGGGAATCGGTCGAAGCTACTTTACGGCATGACCAAATTCTATGGGAAGAGTTTGTGGAACACTTCAATAGTAAATACTTCTCCGACCGAGTACAAGAAAGAAAGGCCGCCGAATTTTCCACTTTGAAACAAAGGGGATTATCGGTAGCGGAATATGAAGCTCAATTTTTGAGGTTATCTCGGTACGCTCCACATCTCGTGGGTACCGACAAAATGAAGGCACAGAGATTTCTTAATGGCCTTAAGCCACAATATATTACTCTACTGGCCCCGATGGATATCCAAATTTATTCTGATGCGGTATGGAGAGCACAACTCCTAGAAGATGCAACGGAGTTATCGGATCGCATCCGAGGAAGAGAAGCCAAGAGAGAGCAAGTTACGGGAGCCAGAAGTTTCAAACCTTCCTTCGGGAAGAAAAGGCCCAATGACGGGCGTAACTTCATCAAGGATGGGCGTAATTTCAACAAAGGTGGACGTAACTTTCAAGGGGATAAGAAGCCAAGAACCGTTGACAAGCAAATACTTCCTTTCTCTACGTCATCAAAGGAATTATGTAAATTCTGCGAGAAGCCCGGACACCAAGCCGAGGAATGCTGGAGAAAGCTCGGCGCATGTCTTCGATGTGGGAGTCGGGAGCATAGGATCCCGAATTGCCCTCTTCTCCATGAGCAAGCTCCACCACCGGCAAGACTTCCTATTATTGCCAAAAAGCAAGGAAGAGTTCAAGCTCTTATGGATGCGGAACCTACCGAGGAAGGAGGCACCGTGGAAGGTACTCTTTTCATATACTCCAAGCCTGCCTCTGTCTTATTTGACACCGGAGCTACGCATTCATTTATATCTAGAAGATTTGCAGGTCTTTTACCTATGAAGCATGTTCCATTAGATTCTACACTCACTATTACTACCCCTATTGGAACGGGAACGGAGATTAAACATTTCTATCCTGCTAGTGAAGTTCTAATTAGCAGTTATAACTTACCCGCTGATTTGGTATGCATGGAGATGGACGGATATTGTAGCGACCTGGATTCCGGATACCCGATGCACCCGGTATAAATACCGAATACACGTGATACCACATGGGACCCGCGAGGCCTCCCAAGCACGGGAAAGCGCCGAAGGGAAAACGGAGTGTGTGGAATACATTGAAGCCAGCAGATATAGCAGTAAGCAATTAAATTTCAATAGATTGGGTTGCTAAAGTAGCCGAAATAAAATTACTTTTTCATTAATAATTTCAATCATTACAATTATACACCAGAGTCCAGCCCAAAGGAAAGACGAAAAGTCTAACACAGTACAGTCTGACAGAAAGAAACGTACACTGAAGTCGGGGAAAACCCGACACAGGTATAGCTGGCAGCTACAGCGAACGCGCTCCACCAGGAACAGCAGAGGCAGACGGCGAAACCCACCTGAAAAGCAGTAGGGGTGAGTCTCAATAGAAACTCAGTAGGGGTCACGCAGATCCCCACTGGAAAATGCACAAAGCAATGGAAGCAACAATAAAAACGGCAGGTGCAGCAAAGCAGGAAAAAGCTACACTACAAAGCTGTAAATAGAACAGGTATAGCAGGAGTAGGGAACAGGCAGGAGAGGGGAGCTCAACAACAAAGAAGAGCGAGGCCGTAAAACACGGAACAACGGCCACCGAGGAGAACTCGGCACCCTAAGCTACTCCAAGCGGCAACAGACGGTCAACCCCAAACTCGCGCAGTAGGGTAACCCAATCCGTCAGCCAAAAGAAAGGCGAAGGCAGACGCCGACGCCGAAAACACAGACAAAACACGACAGGAGACTTCGTGCACGTAGCCCCACGCATGACGAGAACATCATGCAAACAACAGAACACTGACCTCGAGTACAGCCACAAGCGGGCAACTCGAAAAGGTCACAGAGCGCAAGAAAACGCCGAGAGTCATCGCACCAAGTGACAGGAGCGCCCTCCTCCCAGAAGAACAGCCAGATGCGTCCACTGACGTCTTACACTGTGCCACAAGTTTCATGTCACTCAAGGACAAGACACACCAAGAACCAGGTCCAAGGAACAACGACATTCCAAGGAAACAAGGTACCACAGCACGAAACTACAGCACCATCTGCGAGTGACTAGTCAGGGCCACGCCCGTCGGCGCAAGTCCCTAGTCCCTGACCACGTGTGCACACACTGACCACTACCTAGGCCAGGCCTCTAGCTAGTATTCCCCTCGGTAGGACGCTACCGCTGGCCGGGACCTACGGAACTAGCTTAAGAACCGTACGTACCAAACGCAACAGGAAAAACCCCTCCACCACTCCCGGTGGGTCGGCAAGAGCCTAGGGCTACAATTGGTGGAGGTCACAAGGCACAGACTCAAAAACACAGGTGCTAAAGCACAGACAGTCTAAGAAAGACCCGTCTCGTGCACCACAAAGCACCATGGCAGCTAAACAACCGCCAACCGACTCAGGACCAGGCAACTAGACCTACAACGTAACGATCCCTGAGTCGAACGACTCGAAGGTAAGATCGTCACAAATAGCAGAACAAGCCGCCAATCGGTCTAATCCTAAGCCAGCAAAACAACGCTCCGCAGAAAACGACACACGGAGACCTGAGGGAAATACCAAGAACCCTCAGCACACCTGGACACGCAAATTGAGGTAAGGTAACACCTCGAGGCATCCAGAAGTAGTGTCTCGATCCGGGCACAACCACCGAGACACACACACACAAGGTCACATGTCAACCACTGGGTCACACCGGGTTGACATGAACCCAACAACAATACAAGCAAAAGTAAGATAAACAATCCTACCGCAAGTAAGAAGACTCCTGGCCACCTTACAACGTAGTCATAGCCCTCATAGGACGTCGAGAGACATCCACGGAACAACGGGCAGACAACAAGGACAAGCCAAGACAAGCAGAGACCGAAGCACGGAAGTCGAAGCACAGGGCAAGTAACGCACCACCCCTAGACCGCTACAAGCATATGACGGTCTATACCTGGGCCGTTACACCCAAACGACAGTCAGACGACAGGCCGTCGCTCACACCACCTTAACCACTCTAAAACACAACCACACGCGAAACAAGGCCAAGTAACGCACAAGGCCAAGCGCGTTACAAGCAAGCAACGTGGTAGGGGAGACGCGCCAGAACCAAACGACGCACAGGGGCAGGCGCGTTACTATCAACGACGCATGGGGCATATCCGTTATATCCAACGGGCACAGCCACCCAAGCTTGGCCAAACAGAATGTAACGGCCGGGGGCAGGCGCGTTACACTCAAATAACGGATAGGGGCACCACCGTCAGAGGCACCGCCTCTAATGGTCAACGTCGGTCAAACAGCAAGTAACGGCCCGAACCAGGTGCGTCACATTCTTCTAACGTGCTGGGTCAAGCGCGTTAGACCAACCGACTCAACCCCAAAACAAAATGACGAAGGTTAAGTAACGCGCTAGCCTAGGCGCGTTACAAGGAAGCGATGCGCCACCCTAGGGCCGTCACTCACCCAAAAGCCAGAATTCTCAAAAACATCAAACGAAGTAACGGTCTGTCGTAGGACCGTCAGAAGCAAGTAACGGCCACTGGAACGACCGCTACTTCCCATACAGCGGGAAAACAGAGGAACGGCCAAACCGGCCCGTTCCATGCCCCATTCACGCCGAAACGCAGGGGAAACACACCTAAACGACAAATAACAACATCAGGGGACTCTAAACCCCACATGCAAGCTCAAAAACGCAAGATCCGGGTGATTTAGACAAATCGACCCTAAGTGGGTCACCGAGGTTCCCGGGCTTCTACCGGCCTTGCATGAACACCAAACGACACGAAATCAACGTGGATGGGATCCTAACATCCCAGCGGTCAGTTAGAAACTAACTACGCCGCAAATGGTCGCCGTTTACCGGCCGACCCTAAAAACCACAAAAATCACGGTTTAGGCAATCCAAGCCCATGTTGGGAGCAGAGGATTGTCAAGCTAGAGGGGGAGGGGTGAATAGATTGAGCACTTAAGATTTTAAACAAAATAAAACGATCACACACTCTGTGATAGCACAGGCATAACCTCACTCCGTGAACTCTAGAAGGCAAACGCAATATCTAAGTGCACTAACCGAGACAATAAGCACGAAATCAAACCACAAGCACAAATCACGGGAGACAGGAGTTTTAAGGTGGTTCGGTCTCTATCCCGAGACCTACGTCCACCCCCTCACCAACCCGGTGGGGATCACCGCTGAGCTTTACAGCTTATGCTAAAACCAGAGAAGAACCCTTCTCTGACCTGCAGATCCAATCTGCAGAAGACAGCAACACACTGTCACAGAACCGCTGTCAAACAGCTTGCAGACATGAAGTCTGTTCTCCCTCTGATCTCAGAACTCACTCTGGATCAGAACAAACCTGTCCACTAAATCCCAGTGGAACAGTAATCCGAATATAACAATGTATAAGAAAAACAAAAATACAAAGTAAGGAATGAACTCAGAAGACGCTGGTCAATGAATCTTCAGGCTTCTTGCGCAGCAGAAGAGAGTGTAGCCTGAAAGGAAGAACAGCCCGATCTGAGTATGATCTCCTCTACAATTGAGGCTAGATCAGATTGATGCTTCCACGGTTCTTCAGCGTCTGATCTACTTCACCAGGAGAACGAACCTGTACTGCAAACTTCGCACTGGACAGTCTTCGAATATCCCCTTGCTCTTAGTTCTCCTGAAGAAGAATGCCTCACCCCGTTCCTCTCTCCTTTTTCCTCCACTCCTCGGATAGAGTAGAGATCCACTTCTCTATCTCCTTTTTTCATTTTCCCGCGTAGGATTGGGCCCCACGAGATTCCCAATCATTTGCCCACATGTGGAGAAGCTTCTGGACTAACGGAGGAAGTGTGCACTTCATTTGTAGACGTGGCTGGCCCACTTTATCCAGTTCTTCTGCCCGAGTGCTTGTCTGGGACTAGGTGCGTCGACGCCAGCATCTGGATGCGTCGACGCTGTGTGAAGATAGCTCGAGGACAGATTTCTATCTTGGGCTTCTGGAGGCAAACGCGTCGACGCTGCACCCGAGTGGCGTTGACGCAGCTAGTATGCGCGTGACTTAAACAACTTGAGATCCAGTCACAGCGTCGACGCTGTCTTGCTTGAGGCGTCGACGCTGTCTTGATGAAGTGTGCTTCAGCTTGGAGGAACTGAAGGCTGCGTCGACCCTTTGAGCTTGTGATGTCGACGTTGACTATTGCATGCAGTAATTCTCAACAAAAATACTTGCCACATAACATATTATCAAATAATACATCAACCTGTCATATCATGGTGGTCATCATCAAAACCAGGAGGATAACAATCTTCCCCTTTTTGATGATGGCAACCATGATGGAATTCTAGCACTTTAATGATCATGCAATTCAATAACCAATGAAGCAGAGGCATGCACGACCATAGCAATCAAAAGCAAGTATCAACATTCAACTCATTCACCATTCAACTAAACACAACACATGATCAAATTATAAAGATGAAAAAGTGAAGTGCATCACAGTCTCACAGTCTCCCCCTTTGACATCAGCAAGAAGGGGAGGCCACAAGTCAAGTAATTATAACAAAACATCTAGACCATTACCTAGGAAAAACTGTCCATATCTCCTAGTTGACTGACTAGAGGACTGGCCCGGTGGAGGTGGAGGACGATGGGATGAGAAGGTCTGTTGGGCGTGCAGAGCTTGAATTTCCTGAGTGAGCTCACCCAACTGAAACATCAGATTACTTTTAAGACCTCCCAGCTCTGAACAGACATCTTCAGATCCTCATGTTAACGTCTCAAGCGTACTGCAAATTGTTTCAATGGAGGATGAAAGACTAGTTAGCTTATCAACAATAGCTTGAAACCGTGTGGCAATCGAGGTTACTAGAGATTGCAGAGTAACTATCGCAATTTGAATGTCATAACACAGGGATTGCAGCTGGGCCATGGTCTGAAGAGTAGAAATCTGTGCCGCGTGCATATTGGACACTAACTCTGCAGTCTTGTTTACAATCTTTGCAACACTCTTCAGGACCTTCCTCATCGCTTTGTCAGTTTTTTGCTTGGCCTCCATATAGTTTTTCTATGAGACCAGTATAGAAATTTCAGATAGGACAATTCTCTTGTACAGTCGTTCCAGCTGAAAGTCAGTATACAGAATGAAAGAATTAATTTTGTCCCCTTGATGCTGCATCATTCTAATGATGTGAACCAGTAAATCCTTTTCTGTTGCACCAGGAGGGGCCTGAAAATAATCATCCTGAGGCTGTTGGCCATTGGACCCAAGTTCTCTATTAGTATTATGTGAGCTGGACTCACCTTGTTCCCACTGAGTCTTGGGTGCCTTTCTAATGTCATGCCACTCAGGCTCATCATCTTGGAAAGGAGGTGCATCAGGCTGAAATTCTTCCTCATCAGCTGTTCTGGGTGGCTCATCAGCATCTTTGGGAGACTCCACCGCATATGAAGGAAAAGCCTGCTCACCACCAGCATATGAAGGAGGTGACCTGGCTGGAGCTTGGTCTGCCCCTCGGAACTCAATGTCCACATCTCTCTCCTGTCCTGCCCATTGTGGAGGAGAAGCAACTGGCACAGGAGGTGTCCTGACTAACTCAGGTTCAGGCTCAGAAGGAGGGGCAGCTGCCCTTACATCAGATTGTTGACTAGGCAGCACTCTGACTGGCTTTCCATCTACTATTTTTATTCCCATAAAATTCTGGACAAAAGACATGGAGTAAACATTACCTCTAGGAACTACACATTTCTTCTCATTGCCAAAAGGAACTCCAACCTTTCTGAACAGGGCTGTGAGGTGTGCTGCGTAGGGTAGAGTCCTAGAGTTGTCCAGACAAGTGCCCATTGTCTGAATAATAACATCAATCAACGAAACTTTGATTTCTTTCAACATGCAGTACAGTAAAAATCTCTGCATGATAGTGACCCTTTCACGTCCACTGCTCTGTGGGGTAAAGATGGATGTGCATATATGGTGCAGTAGACGAACAGGAGATGAAAATTGATTCGCTTTTAAGCTGGACAAATAGGTCTGCTTAATGTCTGAATGGTCCTCTGGCTGGCCGGTCAAAACAGCAAATGCTTCATGTTCATTCAAAGGAAATGAGTGTAGTTCGGCCCCCTTCTTAGGAACCTTCCACACACTAGCGAGTAGACGAGCCGTGAGCTCAAACTTAACACCCTGTACAAAGCTGGTTAGTATTCCAAGGTTGGGTTGATGGCAGAGATTGTGGTAAAACTCCCTGACAAACGTAGGATAATAAATGGAATACTTGGTGGCAAAGTCCCACTAGCCTTGAAACTCCAAAATAGGCCGAATCTCAGGGAAGGCAGCATGAAAAGCTTCGTCCGATTCAAGAATATACCGTGGAATTAAAACTTTCAGGGGTTCGTCTGTACCGGAAGTAGGAGCGGACACAGAGACCCCAAACTTGGATTTTTTGGAGGAAGCTTTCTTCTGAGGAGAGGAAGGCTTGGAAGACGAACGGGCCTTCTTCTTATTGGAAGGAGGAGAGGGACTGCATGGACGCTTCCCCTTGTCCTTGCATTTTTACGGAGAAGAATATTTAGGAGGAGGAGCCGCCGCAGGTGATTCAGGAGCTTGGGCTTCAGCGGCTAGCTCAGGAGCCGGAGGAGCCGAAGATGGTTCCTCAGCAGGCTTCTTTCCTTTCCTGGAGTAGGTGAGTGCCATCATCACGGATAGAGGAGAAGAGGATGGCCGTGAGGTGTTTCAGAAGGAGGAGATGAACAGTTGCCTGAGAAGGATGAACGAGAAGGTAGCCGACTGTTTCCTCGGTTGGGGGTTTAAAAGAGTGAAAAGAGAAACCCCCAATCCGGTTATCGGGTAACCGGGTAATGGATCCAGGCCATATTCTAAGGAAGCTAGATAGAGTGGATGCGTCGACGCTAGGAGATCAATGCGTCGACGCCGTGAACACTTATGTTCAAATGTGCATTGGAAAGGCACAGATGCGTCGACCTTATGAACAAGGGTGCGTCGACGCCATAGTGTAAATAGACTTTGGCATCTAAAGAGCATAACTTGGGAAAAATCGTTAGAGTCCAGGGTTCATAAGGTAATACACTCATATTCAGGGATTTTTAATAGCTTCAGTTCAAATTCCCATGAAAACTAAATTTACTCAGATTTACTTCGAACCATTCAGTGACATAAAATAATGATATTCTTCCAAGTTTGAAGCACAGAAATGAACATTAACAGTGCAGAAATGGAATAATTTCTAAACTAGCTTCATACTGGGGATCTTCTCACATCTGTACCCTGCATTATTCAATTTCGAAAAAAAATCTTTGTAGAAAGAAATTTAATGAGCATTGAGGATGAGTTCATTAGATCTGTTGAGCCTTTTGATTTCATACTAACACACATGAGTTTTAATTTTTATTTTATTTATTACATCCATTAGCAGTCAAGTATAGCTAGCCTTGTGACACAAGTACACATGCTTATCAGGCACCAGAGTCCCCGGTTACTCAGCATAGCCAACTATTTTGCCTAGAATCAGAGGTAGTGATCAACCTCATGACATGCCTTTCAACACTTCATGGGTGAGGAAGGTAGTTTCTCGGTTGAGAATCACCATTACTCTGAAATGGATAACTTTCATTTAAGGACAGAGATAGTAGTCCACCTCATGACTTGGTCTTTAGCACTTCTTTGGTGCATAGAGCCAGTTTCTCAGTGAAAGCCTACCAGTGCTCTGCGTATTACAGATACAATGTGTGTTGCACTTTATCTTTTAGCTCTTTTTAGACCTA
Organism: Amorphophallus konjac; assembly: GCA_022559845.1. Lineage (NCBI taxonomy): Eukaryota > Viridiplantae > Streptophyta > Magnoliopsida > Alismatales > Araceae > Amorphophallus > Amorphophallus konjac. Next base: position 248,327,291 of record CM040126.1, read on the forward strand.
AACAAACTTTAGCAACAATACCAATTAAATTCCAATTCATTGAAATATCCTTCTACTTTTGATTAATTTGGGATAAAGAGATGATAGGAACCAAGTCATATTAACTTGTTTAGTCCTTATTCCAGATTCAATCACTTTTTGGTTCAAGGACTGTTGAGTTCAAGCATTGAAGGATACACATTTTATATCAGTAAGTAGTGTGAAGCTATTCTAAGAAAAAACTTGTTTTCATTAAAAATTATTCCCTTAGCTCCCCCTGAATTTAAGGCATTTACTTTTCACCCTAACATTTGAGACAATTCCCTTATTCTATAATAGAAGAAGAGTACATCAAGAAATCTTGGTAGCAGAAGGTGGATAAGATAGAAAATAAGCATGATGGGGTGCAAAGGAGACTCTTGAAGAAGAACAAGTCTAGCAAGAAGGATGGATGAGTTGACCCTATGGACTAGACGTGAGGACACAGTCACCACCACAGCTACCTGAGTCCAGTAGAGCGTTGACGTAGAACACCTGCAGCGTCGACGCACTCAGCCATTCTGCTCGGACTGTTTATCAATGATTAGAGGCAGTCCACCGCTGCGTGGACGCATCCTAGAGGCTGCGTTACCGCATCAGACAAAAACAAGTCAAACTAACAAGGATTAATACTCCCCCTAAGTATATGAATTATTCAAACATGGACATTTTGACCATAGTAGGACATCAAATGATCATGACAAAGGCAATCAAAGAGCATTCAGACATTTGAACATGCAATCAATTCAAGCTTCAGAATGTAAATTACAGAGTCCAAGCTCTCTCCTAAGATATGAAAAACGTTCATTATTGAGAGGCTTGGTAAAAATATCAGCTAGTTGTAGTTCAGATTCTACAAAAACAAGCTTGAAACTCCCTTTACTGACCTCATATCTTAAGAAATGATGTCTGATTTCAATGTGCTTGGTCCTAGAGTGCTGGATGGGGTTCTTGGCCAGGTTTATAGCACTTGTGTTATCACACAATATTGGGACACTTCCAAGATCAGTTTGATAATCTTGGAGCTGATGCTTGATCCACAACACTTGAGTGCCATAGCTCCCTGCAGCGACATATTCTGCCTCTGCAGTGGACAGTGCCACTGAGTGTTATTTCTTGGAAGCCCAAGAGACCAAGCACCCACCCAAAAATTGGCAGTAGCCACTAGTGCTTTTTCTGTCCAATTTACATTAAGCATAGTCTGCATCCGAATATGATACCAGATCAAAGGAGCAGGATGCAGGATACCATATCCCTAAGTCTTGAGTTCGAGCAAGGTATCTAAAAATACGCTTGACAGAACTTAAGTGGGATTCTCTATGATCAGCTTGAAAACGTGCACACATGCAAACACAGAATTGAATATCAGGCCTTGATGCAGTAAGGTATAAAAGTGACCCTATCATACCTCGATAGGTCTTGGCATCAACTTGTGTACCTTTCAAATCTGCATCCAAGGGTGTGTTTGTGCACATGGGAGTGCTGATTGCCTTCAGATTTTCCATTTTATACTTCTTCAGTAGCTCCTTAATGTACTTTGTCTGACAAATAAAGCATCCGTCCCTGCTTTGAATGATCTGCATACCTAGGAAAAATTGAAGTTCACCCATGAGGCTCATTTCAAATTCTCTAGTCATTAAGTTAGCAAACTCCTTACACAAACTGGGTTTAGTGGAACCGAAGACAATGTCATCAACATATATTTGAACCAGAATGATATTTGAATTCCTTACCTTTGTAAGCAATGTCTGGTCCACTTTACCTCTTGAATATCCTTTTTCAGTGAGGAAGGAGCTGAGCCGGTCATACCAGGCTCGTGGTGCCTGCTTGAGTCCATACAATGCTTTGTCTAACCTGTATACGTGGTAAGGATTTTCTGCACATTCACAACCGGGGGGTTGTTCCACATATACTTCTTCTTTTATTATTCCATTTAAGAAAGCACTTTTTACATCCATTTGTTGTAATTTTATTCCATGACTTACATCATATGCAAGCAATAACCGAATGGCTTCTAATCTGGCTACTGGTGCAAAGGACTCTTCGAAGTCGATACCGAACTCTTGATTGCAGCCCTGTGCAACCAGTCTAGCTTTATTCCTAACAACAACACCATTTTCATTTTGTTTGTTTTTATAGACCCATTTAGTTCCTATTATAGATTGATCATTGGGTCTAGGCACTAGATGCCACACTTCATTTCTTGTAAATTGGTTGAGTTCTTCATGCATGGCATTTATCCAGTTGGGATCTTTTAAGGCTTCCATGACATTTTTGGGTTCAGTTTGAGACACAAGTGCCATGTTATCCAATTCTTGAATTTGAGAACGTGTCCTAACAGGTTCATGCAAGTTGCCAATTATGCTAGATGAGGGGTGATCCCTTAACATCCTAATGTTAGTTAGAGGGTTACCTCCATTGATACCTGCATTACCCTGATTACTCGACTCTGGCTCATCTTCTTTTGGCCTTGAATCTCCTTCCAATGTTTCTTTCTCCTCCAGCTTGTCAAGGAAGTCTTCATCACCCTCGTTCCTGCATGAAGATTCAACTTGTGAATTTTCAATTAGCTCATCAAAAACAATGTGAGGTGATTCCTCAACCATTTGTGTTTTCAAATTTAGGACCCTATATGCCTTAGAGTGACTAGAGTATCCTAAGAAGATGGCAGGTTCACTCTTGGGTTCAAACTTATCTAGGGCCCATTTATCATTATTCTGAACAAAGCATTTTGAACCGAAAACTTTAAAATGAGCAACAGAGGGCTTCTTACCTTTCAGCATTTCATATGGAGTCTTTTTGGACTGAGGTCTTACCATTGCCCGATTTACAATGTAGTATGCAGTGTTCACAGTCTCTGCCCAATACTTCCTTGGGAGTTGCCCTTCAATCAGCATTGTTCTGGCCATCTCCACAAGGGTTCGATTTCTTCTCTCCACGACTCCATTTTGTTCAGGTGTTCTTGGGGAAGAAAAACTATGATTTAGCCCTGTTGCTCTGCAGAAATCCTCAAATTCAGAGTTGTCAAATTCTCCACCATGATCTGACAAAATGGAAGAAATGACAAACTTACCATCCTGCTGTGTTTTCTTGAAGAATGCCTGAAATTCCTCAAATGCCACATTCTTATGAGTTAGAAAGAATACCCAGGTAAATCTAGAAAAATCATCCACTAGAACAAATCCATATTTATTACCACTAATGCTTGCTGTTCTAGTGGGTCCAAACAAGTCCAAATGAATGAGTTCAAAAGGTTTAGTGGACTGACTCTCTATCTTGGACTTAAATGACTTCCTAGTGTGTTTGCCTTGGGTGCATGCATTACAGATTTTGTCATTTTTCTTGAATGAAGCATCAGGCAGGCCATTTACCATGCTGTGTTTGGCTAACTTATGCAAGACACTATAGCTAGCATGTCCTAGCCTACGGTGCCACAACCAAGCTAGTTCAGTTTTATTTACAGCAAAGCAAAGATTATTATGAGCAGGATCATCTAAATCTACCATGTACATGTTGTTTATCCTTTTTCCAACAAATTTAACTTTTTCTGATTTTTCTTCTAAGATGGTGCATGTATTTGCATCAAACACCACTTTATTACTCCTATCACACAGCTGGCTTATACTGAGCAAGTTATACTCTAGACCCTCTACTAAAAGAACATCATCAATGGAGGTAGAAGGGTTCTTGCCAACTTTACCTTTGCCAACTATTTTACCTTTATTGTTTCCACCAAAGGTGACAAAGCCTCCATCCTTCTCAACCAAGAGACAAAACTTGGCCTTGTCCCCTGTCATATGCCTTGAGCAGCCGCTGTCAAGATACCACCTGTTGTGCACGGCCGCAAGGCATTTCTGCATGAATCATCAAACAAGAGATTTTGGAACCCAAACACACTTGGGTCCCATTGAATCACTGGATGACTTTAGGTAATTCAGCAGGTTCTTAGGAATCCACATTTGTCTTTGTTAAGGTTTTTGATGGATTTTAGTTGAGGAGGCAGCAGGTTTCTGATTTGATTTTAAGGTTATTTTAGATGCTTTATTGAACCATCGTTTATTTTGACTCCAATAGGTTTCTTGGTAGTGTGGGTTGAATGCCCTAAATGAATGCATTTGGCTTATTGGATATGCATATATGGGATGTGTCGACCTACTTGAATGAGTGCGTGGATTCACCCACCCATAGTTGCTTCTGTGTGCATGATAGAATGTAGGGTGCGTGGACGCATTGTGATGTGTGCGTCGGCCCATCCACCCAGACTGATTGAAGTGTTGGCCATGGTGATTTGGGTGCATCGACGCATTTCCCTGCATGCGTCCAACCATGTGGTCGTTCCTATTCTTATGGACTCTCTGGAATCCGGTCTGCGTTGACACATTACTGGCCTTACGTGGACGCATCTGGCTCTTGCCAGACTTGGTGATTTCAGTCTTTCTACTACGATGCTGGTGAGAGGAGGGTCTGGAGCTGGAAGCCTTATGTGGTGATGAAGTGACAGGCTTGCAGCTGGTTACATTCTTAGCAGATTTTGCCTTAGGAGTTTCATTCATCTTCTATTTTCCTTTCTCCTTTGTCACTTCATTTTTCTTAATCTGCTTCCCTTTGCCTCTTTCAACATTTTTTACTTCAGCCACCTGTTTCTCCTCAGCTTTCTTCTCTTCTGACACGAAGGTCACCAGCTTAATTCCAATTTCTTTCTTTTTGCTTGGATTATATCCAAGTCCTTCCTTGCCAACATTGCATTTTGTTCCCAGTAAAGCATCAAGATTATGTTTGCCTTGTGTCATTTTCTCCAGGGAAGCTTGTTTGTCTAATTTTTCTTCTTTAGCTTTCTTCAAATCTTCCTGAAGTTTCAAGTTGACACCATTTACGGCTTGGTATTTTTCTTCAGCAATTTTGGTGTCCTTTTCCAGTTTCTGCATTCTTAACTTCAGTTCATCGTGCGTATTTAATAAGAATTCATTTTCTCTTTTCAATTCAATCAATTGAGATTTGTATTCATTTTCTTCATTCAGAGTTTTCTTCAGACACACAATTTCATCCTCTAGCACTTTAACCTTTTCATTTGACAAGTTCTCTTGATTTCCCTGGTTTTTCTTCTTTTTAAGCATTTTATTTTCTTTCTTCACAGCATCATATTTATCCATAAGGTCATTGAATGCTTCTTCCCAGTCATTACAAGTAAATTCATCAAATGGAGAATTTACCTCAGCAGAGTCCTCTCCCCTGGCCATTAGGCATAGCTTCACCTCTTTTTCTTCCTCTGAGGTGCTATCCTCCTCTTCTTCTTCTTCATCACTCCATGTACTGATCATGGCCTTGGGCTTTTTATTTTTGAACTTGGGGTGAGCTTTCTTGGAATTTTCTGGACACTCTGACTTGATATGTCCCTGTTTCCTGCATTGATAACAAACCACTTTGTCATATTTCTTAGATTGGTCAGACTTAAACTTAGAATTCATTTTACCTTGATAGCTTCTAAGTCGACCAGTTTTACCTTCCCTTCATAAGAATTTTCGAAATTTCTTTGTGAGCATGGCAATCTCACCTGAATCACTGTCGGATGAAGAGGTCAGACTCTCATCTGAGCTCTCCTTACAGCTTGGAGCAGCTTTGAGAGCTAGCGGTTTCTTCTTCTTTATTTCCTCATCATATCTTTTCAAATTCAGCTCATAGGCCATAAGGGAACCTATCAGCTCGTCAGGAGTGGTCTTGGGAAGATTCCTAGATTCTTCGACTACTGTGGCTTTTGTGTGCCACACGGGTGTCAAGGATCTAAGAATCTTTCTCACCAGCTCATAATCTGAATAGGCCTTCCCTAGACCTTTGAGACCATTGACAAGCAACGTTAAATGAGCATACATTTCAGAAATACTTTCTTCAGGTTTCATGTGGAACGACTCATATTCAGAGATTAACATGTTAGCCTTGGTCTCCCTTACCTCCGAGGTACCCTCGTATATTACCTTGAGTCGATCCCACATTTCTTTTGCACTCACACATGAGGAGACGCGCGAGAATTCCTTGGGGTGCAGGGAGCATTGCATAATGTTCATTGCCTGCCAGTTGACGGTTGATTTTTTTACCTGCTCCTTCACCCATAATTCTTCGTCGCCTTCAATTATATAGGGCCCCTTACTCACTACCTTCCATGTTTCATAGTCCTGGGCCCTGAGAAAAACTTTGCTCTCCATTACTTCTCTCTAGGCTGTTAAACCCTTCAAGAGAGCCTGGAGCTCTGATACCACTTGTTGGGAGCAGAGGATTGTCAAGCTAGAGGGGGAGGGGGTGAATAGATTGACCACTTAAGATTTTAAACAGAATAAAACGATCGCACACTCTGTGATAGCACAGGCATAACCTCACTCCGTGAACTCTAGAAGGCAAACGCAATATCTAAGTGCACTAACCGAGACAATAAGCACGAAATCAAACCACAAGCACAAACCACGGGAGACAGGAGTTTTAAGGTGGTTCGGTCTCTATCCCGAGACCTACGTCCACCCCCTCACCAACCCGGTGGGGATCACCGCTGAGCTTTACAGCTTATGCTAAAACCAGAGAAGAACCCTTCTCTGACCTGCAGATCCAATCTGCAGAAGACAGCAACACACTGTCACAGAACCGCTGTCAAATAGCTTGCAGACATGAAATCTGTTCTCCCTCTGATCTCAGAACTCACTCTGGATCAGAACAAACCTGTCCACTAAATCCCAGTGGAACAGTAATCCGAATATAACAATGTATAAGAAAAACAAAAATACAAAGTAAGGAATGAACTCAGAAGACGCTGGTCACTGAATCTTCAGGCTTCTTGCGCAGCAGAAGAGAGTGTAGCCTGAAAGGAAGAACAGCCCGATCTGAGTATGATCTCCTCTACAATTGAGGCTAGATCAGATTGATGCTTCCATGGTTCTTCAGCGTCTGATCTACTTCACCAGGAGAACGAACCTGTACTGCAAACTTCGCACTGGACAGTCTTCGAATATCCCCTTGCTCTTAGTTCTCCTGAAGAAGAATGCCTCACCCCGTTCCTCTCTCCTTTTTCCTCCACTCCTCGGATAGAGTAGAGATCCACTTCTCTATCTCATTTTTTCATTTTCCCGCGTAGGATTGGGCCCCACGAGATTCCCAATCATTTGCCCACGTGTGGAGAAGCTTCTGGACTAACGGAGGAAGTGTGCACTTCATTTGCAGACGTGGCTGGCCCACTTTATCCAGTTCTTCTACCCAAGCGCTTGTCTGGGACTAGGTGCGTCGACGCCAGCATCTGGATGCGTCGACGTTGTGTGAAGATAGCTCGAGGACATATTTCTATCTTGGGCTTCTGGAGGCAAACGCGTCGACGCTGCACCCGAGTGGCGTTGACGTAGTTAGTATGCGCGTGACTTAAACAACTTGAGATCCAGTCACAGCGTCGACGCTGTCTTGCTTGAGGCGTCGACGCAGTCTTGATGAAGTGTGCTTCAGGTTGGAGGAACTGAAGGCTGCGTCGACCCTTTGAGCTTGTGGTGTCGACGCTGACTATTGCATGCAGTAATTCTCAACAAAAATACTAGCCACATAACAGATTATCAAATAATACATCAACCTGTCATATCATGGTGGTCATCATCAAAACCAGGAGGACAACAGCCCAAACTCGACCGTCTCCTAGCCGAACGTCGTGCAATGGTAGGGAAAACGAAGAGGACGAAGTAAGGATCAGTCACCCTACCTCCACCGAAGAAACCGTGCCCCGAAGGGACTAAACCACGCCGAAATCCACTCGCGAACCGATTTCACCGGCTTTGAATCCATCGTTCGGGATCACGCCAGAATCGATCCGATCCTTACTCCATCGCGCACCCAGCCAGCTCCATCACGTCCCCAACACGTGCCTCTAGGTCCTCCGTCTGCAGCCAGAGTCGAGGAGGCGAACGGGAGAGGTAGAGTGAGATCGCGAGAGTGAGGAGAGAGAGAGAGGAAAAGAAATAAAAAGAAAGGAAATTAGGAATTTTTCCTAATTTCTGAAAATTCCGAAAATGCATCAAAAATGCACAAATTCATAAAAATACACAAAAATAGCCGAAACGACCGGCTCGAAGGGTACATCGTCGCTGCAGCATCCACGAGTTCAAGAATTGACAAACAAACTCACCGTAGGGTTCCGTAACTAGTACGTGAGAAAAACCCACACGGCTCGTCAAACTCACTCGGAAGCTACAAAAGCGAACCAAAACTAAACGAAACTAAACCGAAATAGATCCAAAAGATCCTACAAAGATCCAACGAGAATCCAGGGCATTACATCCTCCCCTCCTTTAAGAAATTTCACCCTCGAAATTAAGGACTAACAAAGGAGAAGCAGGGAAGAACAACCCAACAACACAACCACGATAAACGACACAAATCTCGAGAAACATAGCTCAGAGGAACACCGTCAGATCACAATTACAGGTACACACTCTAGCTTCCAAGACAACAAGTCCACAGCACGAGCATGGCACCAAAGTGAATGCATCTGACACCTCCGAAGCAAAGGCAACATCGTTTACGTCTCACCAGAGATAGAGACACGACTGCCACAACAACAGATAACCAACACCGAGAAACACGACAACAGCACAGCAAGCGGCAGCTTATACCAGGAGACACATTCCTCACAGCTGACAGCTCGACCACATCATCGGCTCCAGTGCCAAAGGTAACAGGGAACACCTGGCACACAGGACACCAACGACAACAACAACACTGCTGGACCAGAAACACAATCAAGTCAGTTCACACTCAGATAACACATCTGATCAAGTCGCAAGCTAACTCTACCCAAGAGAGGGAGTACAGCAAGCCAACTGACAAGACCATGGTCCAAGGCAGAGACACAAAATCATAAAGAAACAGCGCTTACAAAAACAACACAACGGCAGCACCTGTAGAATTCCGGCTCCACACAACACACAGGGCCAAGGAACACAACTGCAAGCAGGGTCACATCAAGGCACAGGAACAGCTGAGCACACGACCACACGGGAACAGGTCACGCATCAGACTACCCACCAAGAAAAAGACCCACAACAACAAGAAACGACAATACTCTCGGGGAACGCATCTCAAGGACTACGAACACGCCTCGAGAGCACAACACCCAAGAAAGAAATACAGAGCAAAGGGTACTCAATCAGCAAGGGATGCCGACAAATTCCCCAACACTCGCAAATGCCAATGCCAACACCAGAAAACCACAAACAATGGCACGGGAACAGACAAAGTCAAGGCACGAGAAGCCAAGACGAAGTCACATCGAGAAAGAACAAACCTCTCGACGAGTGGGTAGCCAACCCACACACTTCAGCTGCACTCTCAACAACACGCACAGGCAACAGAACAACATCGGTAATCACATCTCAGCACAGACCCGGCGTCATCGCAATCAACAAGATCGCAATTACCACGCCACGAGCACCGATCTCACGAACAACCGATCACTAAGAGCCGAAGTGCAACAAGAGAAGAGCACCAGCTTCAACACAAAGCACGCGGAAAGAGCTAATCTCAGTTTACCTTCACGTCCTGGAACAACAAATGAGCCTTCACAACACATCGGCCGCTGGACACAGTACGACAAATACGGTGCACAACAGCTCTTAACACCATCATGGAGTCCAAAGCCAAGCAACCGTACAACAAGGAGCAGATCAGGCTCAAAACAAGGCTGTCCACACTTAAGAAGACGCAGGACAAGGCACCACCAAGATAGCAATTCCAAGGTTCACCTCAAAAAAGCTTTATTGTGACCCCTCTATGTTGATGATGTTGACACTTGCTTTATTTCATTGGCAACACCATTGTTTTGATTGATTGGCAACTATTTTTGATTTGATGAAATTGCTCTATCAGATTGAGCCAATGGCTGTCTGCATTTCTTACTGTCATGAGTCTATACATCGTCCATTTTGGATAAGGTACACACACTACATTTCAATTGAGTTGGTTAAGTGTGTACAGCGTCGACGCATCATGTTACAGCGTCAACGCACTTCATTGGATGTGTGTACAGCATCAACTCGTTAAGTCTGTACAGCGTTCTATGTCTAGAGCTTCATGAAGTCTGTACATCAGACTGTTACAGCAAGTATGTACATTGTCTGTCTTCAGCTCAAGCGTTCAAAGCCAAGTCTATACATTGGCTCATGGTCTTCAAGTCGATACAGAGTCTTCATCTTCTGAAGTCTGTACAGCCAGTCACTTGACAAAGTCTGTACAGTGTCTCATATTGGCAAAGTCTGTACATCGTCGGTTCTGTGGATGCTTTGTCCTTTGAAGTCTATACACTCGATTGTTAGGTCTTCAACTCTATACATTCGAGTGTTAACCTCTAAGTCCATACATTGTCGCATGAAGATTCTTTACAGTGTGCATGGTTTAACAAGTCTGTACAGCCATTGTCTTCATATAGGAAGTCTGTACATCAGACGCGCATGCTCGTCTGTCCCTCCGGATGCTCACCTGGGACCGAGTATGTTCTCGAGTGACTGTTAATGCTCCGATTGGCCAGCGTCTATCTTGATCAAGTCTATACACTCATTCACTGTTCATGCATTCACAGTGAAGTCTGTACATCCGTTTGGCCATGCATCACTATCCACCAAGTCTATACATTGGTATAGTCGATACATCAGACGTGCATGCTCGCCTGTCCCCCCCGGATGCTCTCTTGGGATCGAGTATGCCCTCCAGTGACTGCTAATGCTTCCCTAACTTTGAGGATGCTCCCCTGGAGCAGCGATTGCTCCCCAGAGACAGCATGTGCTCCACATGCTCCCCTGACGCTGGTGATGCTGTCCAGAGGCCATAGATGCTCCCCTGTGACTTCATATGCTCCCGTGCGAGAACGCACTAGTCTCTGGGTATTTAAAAGAATTGTATTACATGCATTCCCTTTCGCTAAGTCTGTACAATGCATGCTGCTTATAAAGTCTATACAATGCATTTCATCTTCAAAGTGTGTACAGAGTTTACACTTGAACTGATACGCTTATTTCGACTGACTGACAGCGATTTGGTACTGGGATTGCTGACATGGCTCGTGATCCAAGGAAGGACGAGGCTCCCTGATCGTGACATGTGGAAGCACTGTGCTGAGATGCTGCCACGTGGTCCAAATTGCTGGGCGGGAAACGTGGAGAGCACACGCCTTGCGCTGTTGTTGCTATATAAACAAGCCTTCTTCCACAGAAGAAGACTGATCGAAAGAAAAGAAGAAAAAGTCTATACAGCAGTGAGCCTTCGATTCACAAAAAAAAAAAAGAGGAGAAGAAGATACAGAGAAGAAGAAGAAGAAGAAGAGAAGAAGGAGAAAAAGAGAGAGGAAGAGATTGAGAGAGATTGAGTTGAGAGAGAGCTGATCGAGAGTGAGAGTGAGAGTGGTTGTATCTCAGTCTCGTGGTTCAAAACCAGAGCTGAGCTTTGCTCTTAGAGCTACATTGTTTATTTTTGAGCTTTTCTATTTTCGTTTTGATTCTGTCTTTCATTTCCGAATGCTGTTTCTTCAAGCTGTGTGTCAGCAGTCTTGCAGTGGTGGTCTCCACTGGACGGGTTAAGCTGTATTTCCCCAGCGGTTGCAGAGGATCAGATCCTTTGGTCGGCAAGCTGTAGTGCCCAGCGAAGCTGTGTATCAGCGGAGTGTTTGGCCAAGCTGTAAAGCCCAGCGGACGCAAGCTGTGCTGCGCAGCAGGAAGCCATACTCGGTTGAGTATGGGGTGGACGTAGGTCGTTGGCCGAACCACCTAAAAATTGTGTGTGCAGTGTGCTTGTGTTTTTGTGTGATCTGTGTGCGATGGGAATTTCTTGCTCAGCTTACTTGATTGCATCGCTTATGCTCATGTCTAGCTTTCGACCTTTTGTTTAGCATCTTTTGTTTAGCTTAACTGATGTTTGCCTAAATTCCACTTTAGAACTTGCAGTAGTTTTAAAATAGGCAAGTTGATCTATTCACCCCCCTCTAGATCCACACTCTGTGGAGATAGACTACGTCCATCTAACCCAACACTTGGTTAGAGCCTAACTCTTCTGTAGGGACTCATCGCCCGAAGAGAATAGGCAGAGATGGATGTTCGAGGGATGACTGCCGAAGGTCACTCAACAACGAAGCCCCCATTCTTTGACGGATCAAACTACGCATACTGGAAGAACCGTATGCAAGTGTTCCTCAGGGCTAAGGATTATGATATTTGGAAGATTGTCAGCAAGGGACCTTATGAGCTGTCCCCGAATGAAGATGTATGGACCAAGGAGGAGATCAGAAGGTCCACGCTAAATTGGAGTGCTATTAATGCTATCCAGTGCGCTCTGCATCCTACAGAATTCTCCCGTGTATCTGCTTGCAAATCAGCTAAGGAGATGTGGGATGCGCTGGAAGTAATTCATGAAGGTACATCTCAAGTAAGAGAGCAGAAGGCCAATCTTCTTGTATCTGAGTATGAAGCCTTCAAGATGAAGCAGAACGAGTCCATCAGTGAAATGTACGCTCGGCTGACTGTCATAACCAATGGCCTCAGAGGTTTTGGGAAACCTCAGGCAGAGTATGATGTAGTGAGGAAAATTCTGCGCTCCCTGACTTCCAATTGGCACACCAAAGCAACAGTGATGGAGGAGTCAAGGGACCTGCGTAATACTAGATCTGATGAGCTGATTGGCTCACTAATGGCATATGAGATAAACATGCCAAGGACAGATGAAGCCGAGAGGAAGAAGAAGCCGATAGCGCTGAAGGCTAGTTCCAGCAAAACAACAAAATCCAGCTCCAGCAGCTCTTCATCATCAGAGGAGAGCCTAAATGAAGAAGAAGATGTGACTCGATCTGAGATAGCCATGATGACTAGAGAGTTTAGACGATTTCTCAGAAAGGGAGCAGGACGGTTCGGCCAGAAGAAATACAGTGGTGGCCGAAAGGATAAAAGGTATAAATCTAAACCTGCAAAGAAAGATGAAGCTAATGTTTGTTATCAATGCAGGAAACCAGGGCATCTGAAAATTGACTGTCCAGACAATCAGAAACATAAGGACAGGTCAAAGAAGAAAATCAAGAAGGGAAGAGCCATGATCACCACATGGAGTGATGAAGATGAAGGCTCTTTCAGCAGCAGCTCAGATAGTGAAGCCGAATCTGAACAGCCCATTTGCCTTATGGCAACAAGCTCCGAAGATAGAGAGGAGGACACAGATGAGGTAATCACTAGATTTGAAAACTTCACAATTGCTGATTGGGTAGATGCTTATCATGACATAGCTGATAGAGCTGATGATATTAGAAAAGAAAATAGGCATCTTAGAAGAAAAATCAATTCCATGCAAAATGATAAAACACTAACTGATAAAATTGCATGTTTGGAATCTGAGATTGATGAATTGAAACTCTCATGCTCTGAAGAAGATGAAATCAAAAATGAGTTAAAAGCTTCTAAGGAAGAGAATCTAAGGCTTGAAAATGAAATTGATGAATGGAAGCTGAAGATTCAAAAATGTGAAAGTGAAGTAAAAATCATCTCTGAAAAATATGAAGCTGTCCTCAATGTCAACAATGAGCTGAAAAAGACTATTAATGAACTTTAGAAAGACAATGAGGATAAAATGAAAACCATTGAGAAAATGACCCAAGGAACAGATAACTTAAATGCTTTGTTAGGGTCGAAGGTTAATTTCAGAAAAGAGGGCCTAGGATTTAATTCTAGTGCAACAAAAACTTTCGGAATGAAAACAATTTCATTTGTTGCTCAAAAGGAAAAGTGACCTCTAATTAGCATGAACTCAACAAATTTAATGAACAAAACTGCTAATCTGAAAAAGACCAGTGCTGAGGAGAAGGGTAAACAAAAACTCAGTGAGCCTAGTAGATCTAGCACATCTAAGCAGAATCCTAAGGCTCAGACTCAGGTTAGGGGTCAACCTACACAGTCCAGTAAACCCCAGGTCAAGGTAATCCAGTCTCCACCAACACCTCCACCTCTTCAGAAGACCCAATACAAACCTGTGTATAGATCAGCAAGGTCCAAAGTGCAGCTAGGAGTCAACCCAATTATGTTTATCAACCAAGAGCTCAGACCCACTACAATGCACAGCCAACCTACTTCAATAGGTCAAATTGGTCTAGAACTCAGGGTAGGTTTACAGGCCCTGCATACTAGGGTGCTCAAAATCAAAGACCTTACAGTGGAAATTGGGTCAATGGGTATGGTTACTGGACATCTAGAAATCAATATTTTCATAGCCAGCCCAGGAACTACTTGTTGATATTTATTTGCCTATCTTTTATCTTACTTTTGAGGTTTGCAAAGTAATATGGCAAGATGACAAACAAGCAATCAAAGATCTACTCAAACCTGTGAACATGTGAACATGAACCTAGGCAATCATAGCTAGCTCTAGCATGGGCATGCTACCTCAATCAAATTACGCTAAGGAAAAGAAAAACACACGCCGGGGCGTGGAGCAAGGAATAAATAAAAACACACCGTGAAGGTGGGGCAAGCAAGGAAAATAAAGAAGATATGATGAAGAAGACAGCTAATGCCCAATACCAAGGAAAGATGTGATTGCCACCAAAGTAAACACAAGTCAAAGACCTGAATATACCTTGGAAATAGGTGGATGAAGCACCCGCCCACGGGAGAGAAAACCAAGGAAAGCCTGCAGATCAACTTGGAAGTAACGGCCAGAACCCCGTGCGTCGCTTTGAAGCAACGGCCGCACGATAGACCGCCAGATGACAGTGACGCGCCTGCTCCAGACCGTCAGATAACCTGCAGTAGTAAAGTTTGAATTCTTTTAACTCCAACTCTTCCAGCCGGCTAGAAGACTTGGGCCTCGTGCTAATGAACCTGTAAACCTGCCAAAGAAGTAGAAAAACAAGACAAGACAACCTCAATTAGCCCTTTTCACAAGCATAGCATCAATTCTTAAAGAGCTTGAGAACATCAAAAGGAGAGGGGATTACCGGGGAGTTTTGGTTTTTTAACCCCTATGGGTGTTTTAAAAGTTTGGGAGGATGTTTGTATGCTTAAAGAACAGTGAAAAACGTGGAGGAAGAGGAGGGACAATGCTTAGATTGAGGAAAACCAAGGAAGAACTCAAGCATGCAAGGATGAACTTGAAAGACCAAACTAAAGTACTCCCTTGATTAGAAGATGGATGGACGTGGGAAGCAGTTCCTCTTGGATGAAGATGGCTCCTGAGTTCGGCAGCACTCCGTCGTGAATTCAAAAATTCCTCCCCTTTTGGCCATAAAGTCAAGGGTTCTATTTATAGACCCTCAAACTCTTAGGTCGAGCAGAGGATAATTCAGTAGGAAAGAGGGATAAATCTTAGCAAATCCTCGAAGATAATATCACCAAGAGTCCATAGAAACAACAGGGGGTCCTGAGGATCGGATTTGAAAGAGATAACGTCAATCCAAATCCTTATCGCGACCACGGAGTAGCAGAGAAAAGGCCTGAACTGCCAGGACTCTCGGAAGGAAGTAACGGCTGCACGACAGACCGCCACTTGGAAGTAACGCACCAAGGAACGACCGCCATTTTCAACCCTATCCCAAAGGATAAGATCAACGGAAAGAAGACCCAACAAGCTGGACTCTTCAAAGAAGCGACGGCCAAGGCATAGGGCGTCATATGGAAACAACGGCTGCACGACAGACCGTTATTATCAACATGGAATCAAAAGGATAAGCTCTGAACACGAGGCCTTAAGCTCTAGGACTCTTCAAAGAGTAACGATCCAGGACCCATCCGTCAGAAGGAAGCAACGCGCCTGACTGGGACCGTTATTAACATTGAGGTTCAAGAATGAAATGAAGGGGTTTGCTAAGATTCATCCAACGAAATGCCACCGGGAGCCACATCTTAATCCAGGAATTAAGACCCAAGAAATAGGCTTCAACTAATCAAGAGACTCAATGAAGGGTGAACAACTCGGAGCATCGTATAGAATGAAATAAGGAGATGACCCGACTTATTGGGTATAAAACGGGTGTCAACAGATGCCCCTCCTTAACGTCCTCTTTGCAGGGGAACGAGCGGAGATGAAGCGAAAGCGAAATGGAACATGGAGATGAAGCGGAAATGAAGCGGAGTGTATCAAAAAGAGGGCGTTAAGGTAAACAACACCCGTTCTGTACCAACAAGCGATATGAATTTTCTGAAAAACTTTGAATTGATCACAAGGAAATAGCCAGCCAAAGGGATGCAAGTCTGGAGGAACCAATTATCTAAGGAAAGGAAACACGGCTAGCCGCCGGAGGCAATGGAAAAGAAAGAGACTAAACTCCAGATAGGAATCTTCAGCGAACCAGATTAAGCGAGCAGATCGAAGGAAACCTTCTAATTCAGAATGGAATGATTCTCCTTATTCGAGATTAAGAACACAACTGTTCACCATCACTGAGATATCTTGAATAGATGAAACTCATGAAATGCTCAAAAAATGCGCATGATGCATGCTGGGCTAAAAAGAAAAGAAATCATCAAAACGAATGCAAAGAAAAAATAAAATATCAAATACTCGAGAATAATATTGCTAGATCGGAGAAATCAGAGTCAGGACACCACCTGCAACCACGGCGTGCAAGATAGAACCATCGTCCCCAAATTTTCCAATCTAACGGCCTATCCAACGATTAATCGTGTGAACTTAGATCATCATCATTTTTATTTAAGGGGAACATCAGATCCCAGGACACATGAATGACCAGCCGGTTCTCGAGGTAATATATCATAGATAACGTATAGTAATGCATTAAGGGAATGAGGGAGTGATATACAATACCTGACTTACCTGCCGGACGGAAGGCCAAGCGTGATTTTACTCGTAATTCCTTTCATGAAAGACAGGTTAGCCAATAATAATCAAAAATAAGCATCAAGGCATAACCATTGTACGTGCAAGAGGCATCCATAAGGAACATCATGATAGAAAATAGGGTCGTTTAAGCATCAATTAGACCTTTCAATCATCAAGAAACTAGCAAGCATATAACGGTCTGATGACAGGGCGTCACATTAAGTAACGGATCACCCTTGATCCGTCATAAACAAGGCGGTTCACATTCTTCGATAAAATAGTCCATCATATGTGACGGCCTATGAAAGAAGCGTCAGGATGATGTGACGGCCGGTCGATAGACCGTCACATTTCCTGAGTTTTCAAAAAAAACAATCGAACGGTCACGGCCCTCATTCAACCCACATTCATCACCAAAAAAACCCAACCGAGAGAAACCACCGGCGACCACCGTCCCCACCACTCCAATGGCCGGCGACGAGGCTCCCCAGCCGCCACCAAAGAAGAGAGAGAGAGGGAAAAGAATGGCCATACGGCGGCTCCACCACCGGATTGAACGGGAGGCGATCCCGCCGGTGGAAGAAGAACAACCGACGAGAAGAAGCCCAACAGAAGAAGAAGAAGTCCCCACGGCCACGGGGGACGAAGGGGAAGCTCCGTTGGGTGCAGAGGAGCCCAAGGAACCAGAGAAGAAGAAGAGGAGAAACATGGACCACGAGGTAAGCCCTCCGCCCTATTTTCCAATTTTTTATTTTTTTGTGTTTATTTATGGATGCATGTGAGGGAAAGGGGTAGAAATGGGTCTACGAACCCATTAGGAACAATTGTAGGCCATTTGGCCAACATGGGAAGCCATGAGAATGCAGGGGAAAAAACCCCAACTAGCAGACGAAGTGACGGTCCTGCCAGCGACCGTCACTCCCCTGACGCTCCACCCTGAGTGCGTCAGAGACAAGCGACGCCCCAACCCAGGGCCGTTACTTCTGCCAGGGAATTAAACTATTTTTAGGGTTTTCAATTTTAAAAATTTTTATTTTGTTTTCAATTAAGAATGATTATGCAATGAGTATATGATGCTGATGGACTAATTAATGATCTAATATGCAATGCAGGGAAAGAGAAGATCACGGATCTCCTGGCTTCAGATCCGGGCAGTGTACCAGGCATTGCCCGATTACCAGAGAGAGAGACTTGCCGAGATGGGATTCGCCGAGGTGCTCAGCATCGAGGTGATCCGGATGGACACTCCGGTACTGTACGCCTTGCACGAGAGATGGGACCCGATCAGCAGAGCTTTCATCTTCCCGTGGGGCCACATGATCCCCACGCTAGAAGACATAGCGAGGATTACCGGATTGAGAGTCCACGGAGCCGCGGTGACAGGGTGGACATACGGCGACTACCGAGAGATGGCGCAGCAGCTGCTCGGGCTAGATTTGATCAGGCCGGGACAGTCCTCCTCCCAGCTTTTGAGATCAGTGCTGCAGGAGAGCTTGGGACTGAGAGGAGCGGCGATCGCCGTGGGAGAGCTCCCTGAGGAGCACCTGAGCAGAGTGATAGACCAGGTGCGCCCTCGCGTGGCGGCGGAGGCGGGACCAGAGGGAGATAGAGTGCTCAGGCGCTTCCTGATGCTGCTATTCGGGAAGCTCCTCTTCGTGACTCGGGCAGATGTCATCAGCTACAAACTGCTGCCGATGATAGAGGATTTGGGCAGAGTCAGGCGATACGCCTGGGGAGCGGCAGTACTCGCATTCCTGTTCGAGTCCCTCAGCACTACGGACAGGCAGACGATGCTGGGCGACTTCTCACCTTTCCTACAGGTAAATGTACTTCTAAATGCTTTCTATTATGCCATGAATATTGATGCTATGATTTATGCAAATGATTTATGCAATGATTTATGCAATGATTCGACTGACTCGATTTCTAAATGCAGATTTGGAGCTATATGTACCTCCCGGGTATCGGGAGAGGCGCATTACTCCATCCTGGCCGCATACCGATCGCGAGGCGTTGGTCGGTGGTGAGGGATACAGGGTCGATCATCAGACTGACCCGGATGATCCAGGACGACCTGGACTATTTCCCGCATACATCGGTAAGTCCAAAACTCAAAATGATTTCTATATGCTTTTAAATGTTTCTAAATGCTTTCTAAAAAATGCTTTCTAAATATCTTTTAATGCTTTCATATGCTAATGAATGAACTAAATGCTCTCAGGTGAGATGGACCCCATACCGCGACGAGGGCTATACGGGACAGCCGTGGGTGGAGGCGGCCTTATCGTACCGGGGGCGAGACATATGGTTGCATTGCCTCCATATCATCGAGCCTCTGCACTACCGGCTGATCCTGCGGACCCGGGGACTACACCAGCCCTAGGTGACCTTTCCACGCCACAGCGACGACCACCCCGGCAAGTCAGCAAGGGGCATCAGCGGCAATGTGGATTGGTGCGCCCGGAAGGCGAAGTACATCCACGATTGGAATAGGCGGGGCCGAGCAGTGAAGGAGCGAGACGAGAGCGACGAGGCATATCTGAAGGCCTTCGCTCGACTCTACGGTGACCGGGTGTACCGAGGTACCCGACGACCGGTATGCAAACTAAAACTCTAAACTTTTCTATTATGCAATGTGCAATGTGATATATGCTGACTCATGCTTTCTAAAATGCAGCTAGACCCCGAGGGACGGATAGCCGAGCTGGAAGGGCTACTCCACTCCACCATCCAACAGCGGGACGGGTACCGGACTGCTTTGGAGCTCTTGGTAAGACTCTAAAAACTTAAATGCTCATGATTTATGTAATGATGTTCATGATGCAAATGCCAATGTCAACTAACCATGGCTTCTAAATGCAGCGGGCCGAGGGAGCCCAACGCGCTGGACAGGATGCCCCATCATCTTCCTCGCAGCCTGCGGGAGGCAGGGCTGAGCAGGAAGCTGACTTTGCTCGGGCAGTTGCTCGGGCCGAGGAGGCGGAGGCCACCCTCGCGGAGCGGGTAAGAGACTAAAAAACTTATGATTATGACTAATTAAATGCTTCATGACTAATGATATGAAATGCAATCTACAGGCGAGGGATCTAGCAGCAGCAGTGGCCGAGGCCAGCCAGGCGAGAGCTGAGGTAGAGAGAAGCTGGGCCGAGACTGATCGAGCCCGAGCAGAGACGGAGCTAGTACGGGCAGAGATGGCCCGGCTGAGAGCGGAGTCCCTGCGACGCCCAGATGATGCAGAGATGGAACAACTCCGGAAGGAGTTAGCGTGGGCACGAGCTGAGGTGGAGGAGCTTCGGATCGGGACGGCTGACTTGGATCGCTACCGGACCGAGGCACGGGAGACGCGGCGTCAGATCATTACACTGAAGATCGAGCTGCGGACACTGGAGCGGACGGTCCGGATGATGGGCCGGGGACCGGAGCGGAGTGCCTCCCAGAGTGGGGTACACAGGAGTGCTGCCCCTAGCGGCTCAGTAGGAAATTTCCTTGTCAGCTCCTCCGCCCAGCGGAGGAATGAGAGGGCAGAGAGAGGACAGCAGGAGGAGAGTGCTTCCATAGCACCGCCACCCGTGAGGAGACCCGAGGATAGAGACGATGAGGGCGGTCCGGTGGATAAGCCGACCGAATGATGTATTTTTATGTTTTTTCTTATCTTTTGTGTAGAACTTTTGGCAAAATGGAATGAGATCCCTTCTTTTTAGTTTTTGTTTTGTTTTAATTTTATGCGAGCGTGAATGAATGAATGTGAAAAATGCAGGATGGACGAAATGTGAATGAATGAATGAGATGTATGCAGGAATGCATGTATGAAAATGGGAAGAAAACGAGGTGTACAATATGAAAGACCGCCAGGTCTAAGCAAGGGCAGAAGGAATAGCCTGAACTCAGCAGCAGAGAAAGTGACGGTCTAAGATCTGACCGTCATCATCAAACGACGCTCTGGTGAGAGACCGTTAATCGTCAGAGACCCACTCTGGCAGTGGGGCATCAGGATAAACGACGGCCAACTGAGGGTGCGTCAAAGACAAATAATGGCCACGGGTCAGACCGTTGATCATGGCAGAACGATAGTTGGTCAGGGCAACTAGCAGGAAATGCGACGGTCTGAAGAAGACGCGTCAGAAAGAGACGGTCATAAGCAAGACCGTCAGGAAGTGTTTTAGCCCAGAAGAGAAGGAACTGAGTAGCTGAGAATGCGACGGCTTAGGGCTTGCGCATTACAGAAAGCGACGGTAGACCCTTAGACCGTTATTCTCCACAGAACATGATTCGGGGAATTGAAACCCACAGAAAATGCGACGGCCAAGGGCTGGCGCGTCGGAATGAAGTAGCGGCCGCACGATGGACCGTCAGAATCTGGGTTGTAATCCGAAACGGATTGAGCCGAGATAACTAAAACCCGAGGTTTAGCCACTTGATCCATCACTAGAACTTATCCTAATTGAAGATAAAGCTTTCTAGCCCGAGTCTTATCCTTCCGAAGTTAAATATAAGCCTTAGCAACTTGGAACCTTAATCAAAATCGCAACTTTGCTGAAACCTCTGTTCTAGGGTTTGAAGAGCTCTTCCAAAGAGCAGAAAACATGATGAAGAGGAGCTTCGAGGTGATGGCTATGGAGGAGAAAGCTTACACCGGCCCCAAAGCTGCAAGAAAAGAGCATGGAGAACTCCAGCGGCTGACATCAATTCCCAAGCACTTAAGCTCCAATGCCCAAAGAGTGGTAAGTCCTTACAATTCATCCAAAGTTTAGAATTTTGCTGCACTTATTCTTTTCATGACTTCCTTCCTTCTTTTCTCAAGCCCCTTCCTGGTCCAAGGTGCTATTCCAATCTGAAGTGGGTGGCTCCCATGGTAAAGGCACTTCCCATAGAGATCACCTCCATCCTTAAAGCATGGCACCTCCAACCTCTCTTGGTTTTAGGCAAGAATTTTCAGAAATTATCTTTCGATTGGCCAAGCCTTTCAGCACTTATGGAACTATGGCATCCACAAACTCATACTTTCATCTTCCCTTCCTTTGAAGCAACCGTCCTATTGGAGGAGGTAGAAACCTACCTAACCATTCCTAAGACTAAGGTGGGGGATGAAGACCGGGTTTGCTACACAATAGAGCCTATCGACCCGTCCTTGATCTTGAGTGATTTCATTCACAATCCAAAGGACGTGAGAACCATGATCAGCCCACACCACATTCACTTGATACCCTTGGCACAGTGGATAGTGTCTCATTGTAAAAACAAGTGGGAGAGACATGAAGCAATAGCCAAGGCGGTGGCGGTTTACTTGTGTGGAGTCTTTCTTTTTACCACTACCGACCACCTCTTAGACATTCAAAATCTTGGTATTATTAGTGGGCTGTGGCGGGGAATGTCTATCTCTCAAGCGGTCCTCTCATACCTTTATGAAGGACTAAGCTCGGCTTGCATATGAGGCCCTTTGTTTGGTTCCATGATACTCCTTGAGTGCTGGATGGGAATAAGAATCAAATTCCTTCCTAAGGAAGACATAATTTCAGCAAGCCGAATCTTCAGGAGCCACCCTCTCTTCTTTATTGGAGGGGCATTTGGATACTCTTCTCAGGTTGAATGCAAGACAGCGGATAAGAAAACTCGGGACGAATGGCGCCTCTTCTTTAACACTTTGCCAATAGACAAATTCATCATGCGACCAAGAGTCCTCCGAAGCACTCTTCTCAAAATACCGCGGCGTCAAGGCCTGGACCTCCAGCTAGTAGGGAACACTACCATGGCGATCTACAACCCGCACCGATGCCATCTTCAGATCGGATTACCTCGAATCAGCGTTTCTACACTATCACACTACCCTCCCCTTCTACCTAGGAAGATGGGGACCGAGGAAGATGAAAGAGCGATCCGGAACGCGCTGACCATGTGGGAGATCAGCAAGGTGCGCCCGTGGCAAGCAGAGGTTGAAGAGAACGACGAAACACGCCGAGATTACATGAAAGAGTTGAGAAGAATCCGCCCTCTTGCGGATAAGAAATTGAATGTATCTTGATTTTCCTTTTTTTGTTCATGAGAGATATCATGTAATTGACAATCAAAGTTGAATTTATCAAGAATTATATTTCATTAATCTTTGCTTGAATAAGATGAGATTGCCATAGTTGGATGATCTTGAGTTCCATCATTTGAAGGGCTAGACTGATGTGAATAGACAGGGCTTCTGGAGGATATGACGGATGTGCACTGGGCCGCTATAAGGAAATAACGGTCCTGCGACAGGCTGTCATAACGAGAATAACAAGAGCCCGGTCTCTGAAGGATATGACGGATGGGTCTTGAGCCGTTATATTCAAGTGACGGTAGATCTCAGACCGTTAAAGTGATGGTTCAATGAAAAGGAAGAAGGCCCATGCCTGAAGGGAAATAACGGTCAAAGATGGGCCCGTTATATGACTATAACGGTCTGATGCTGGCGCGTTACACACTCTGAACCTGCATAGTTGTGAGCTTTTGCTTTTGGGCTTGCCCTTGTATTCTGCACATACTCAAACATGAAACAAGTTAGATCTGTTCTTAGACTCAACCCCTTGCCTTGAAGCAAGTTAGATAATGACCGTTTCTTGATATTTGGTCAACGGGTGGAGCCTTATTAAATAGGCAAAAAGGTAATGAAAATGCGATGCATGCTATGCATATGATGGTATTTTTGGGAGTTTTGGAAAATATTTAATGTTTTTGGATTTTGAAAATATTTGATGTTTTTTTGGATTTTGAAAATATTTGATGTTTTTGGATTTTGAAAACATTTGTTGTTTTTGGATTTTGCAAATATTTGTTGTTTTTGGATTTTGAAAATATTTGATGTTTTTGGATTTTGAAAATATTTGATGTTTTTGGATTTTGAAAACATTTGTTGTTTTTGGATTTTGCAAATATTTGGTGTTTTTGGATTTTAAAATATTTGATGTTTTTGGATTTTGCAAATATTTGGTGTTTTTGGATTTTGAAAATATTTGATGTTTTTGGATTTTGAAAATATTTGATGTTTTTGGATTTTGAAAATATTTGATGTTTTTGAATTAAACCAGTGCCTCTCTAGCAATACGAGACCTTCCTTGTTTTAGGTTGAGTCTCGAGACCGGCGTGCAATATTGTGCAACCCCTGGCCGAGACCTAATCATTGTGACGGTGTTTTTACCAATGCCATACCTAGGGTACTCATCTCAGTCCTAAAAGAAAAAAGGAACATGGGGGTAAGCTTTGGCCAGATGTAGAGTTTTAGAACTTGATTCCCTCACCGTACAACCCTATTAGAGATTTGGTCTGTTGTGCCGGGGCTTTTTATGTCTGTCATCGAACCTTTGTTCCACCTAGGCATGCATGCGACCGGGCTCATAACGTCCCGCGGGGAACTGTACTGCCACTCTTGTCATGCCCAGTTTTCTTTTTCCTTTGGAGCTTTTGAAAATTCATTCACAGACTTTGAGATGATGCTTTTGACTTTGTTGTAAAGAGCACTCCTTTTTCTTTTCTTTTCCTTTCTTCCTTGTGGCGTCAGGTCATAATGGACTTGCCCCTATTTGAGACCTCTTCTCGTTAGGGAGTTTGGATTGGTTGTCTCCTCCTTATTCACTCATTGCCTCAGGATTCAGCCGAAGAATGAAGCGGACAGGACTTCGACTTTCCCCTAAAGCATGGCAAAAGAGAAACGGTGTCTTTTAAATAAGGAGCCCGACCAGGGACGTCGTGTAGTGTGTGATTGCCTTACTCGAGACCCTCTTTTTGAAGATAGGGAGGAAGTTCTTATTACCGGAGAAGCACATGGTTTAGATTTTTAAGGAAAGAAACGCTTAAGATACAACCCATTCCACGGGTGAGAGAGCTCCTCACCTTTCGCGTTTACTAAACGATAAGCATTCCCTGGATAAGCTTCTTTTATTACAAATGGCCCTTCCCAGTTAGGTTGCAACTTGGACCTAGGACCTGCAGACCGAATGAATTTGCGTTTCAAAACAATTTCACCCTTACAAAATTTTCGTTCGATTACCTTCTTTTGAAAATAACGCGAAACCCTCTTTTGATAAACGGACACGTGATCGGCCGCGTTCATCCTCTTCTCATCTAAGAGTTCTAGCTGGACCAGCAACGCCTCTCGACGTTCATCGAGATTAAGTTCCTTATCGAGCTGCACTCTAAGGGAAGGGATTAAGATCTCGTATGGGAGCACCGCCTCCATCCCATAAGTTAAAGAGTAGGGAGTTTGTCCTGTAGGGGTGCGGACGGAGGTGCGGTAAGCCCACAGAGCTTCCACCAATCTTTCAGGCCAATCAGAAAATTTATGTGCTTCGCATGTTTTCTTAATGATTTTAAGAAGGGTTTTATTAGTGGCCTCGGCTTGACCGTTGCCTTGAGGGTAATATGGAGATGAATGATGCAGTGCAATATTGAACTTCTTACATAGGTCCTTAAGCTCTTGGGAGACGAACTGGGGTCCGTTGTCGGTGATGATGCTGCTTGGCACTCCGAACCGCGAGATGATATTCTTCATGATAAAGCGGCACACCATTGTAGCTTTGATCTCCGCGTACGCCTCGGCTTCGGCCCATTTGGTGAAGTACTCAGTAGCGGTGAGGATGAAGGGTTTTTGCTTGATCTGAGAATTAGGATCACCGAGCGGGCCGACGACGTCGAAAGCCCACATAGAGAATGGCCAAGGAGAAGTCATAGGATGGAGGGACGAAGCTGGAGAGTGAATTTTATCAGCATGGAGTTGGCATTTAAGACACCTCCGGATGTAGAGGGAGCAATCTTTCTCTAGAGTGGGCCAATAGTAGCCCTGCCTAAGGATCTTCTTCGCTAGAGCCTGGCCATTGACATGACCTCCACACTCACTAGAATGGGCCGCTTCAGCCACCTTCCAAGCTTCTACATCATCCAAGCATCTCATGAGCATTCCATTAGTAGCGCGCCTATACAATTCTCCTGCAATGATAGTGTACCTTGCGGCGGCTCTTCTTATTACTTTACGTTGCTCGGCTTTTGCCCCTTCTGGGAATGACCCTTCTTTGCAAAACAATTCGATTTCATGATACCAAGGCAATTCCTCTTCGTCCAGAATCTCCTCTAGTTATGTTAATGAAACTTCCTTGAGATCTTCCTTCTCAACTCTCGCCTCTACAGATTTCCTGAGGTTGACGAACCAGGGATCTTGAATAGAGGGTGCGTCCAATCTCTGGACGATGATGGTCTCAGTACTACGACTGAGAGAAAAAGATAAGGAGGAAGCAAGAGATGCCAAAGCATCAGCTAGAATGTTCAAAGAACGGGGAGTATGGATATAGATCAGCTTACGGAATCGCTTAGCAATGAGCGTGACCAAATCTTGATAAGGTTTGAGCTTGGGGTCACGAGTACGGTAAGTGGACAGAACTTGCCATAGAACGAGCTGAGAGTCTCCTATGATGTTCAAATAGCGCGCGCCTAGGAGATAGGCGTGCTTCAAGCCGGCCAGGAGAGCCTCATACTCAGCGATGTTGTTGGTAGCAGGAAATCGAAGTTGATAAGCGAAGGGGATGGTTACTCCCTCTGGAGTAAGCAAGACAGCCCCGACCCCTTGGCCTTGGGAGTTGAGTGCACCGTCGAAGTGCAGAGACCAGAAGGGGTGATGAGAAAGGACAAAGAGATGCTCATCAGGGAAATCATCCTGAATGGAATCGGTATGAGGAATAGGAAGATGTGCAAGATGCTCAGCAATGGCATATCCTTTGACTGCCTTCTGAACGACAAAGGTGATGTCAAACTGAGAGAGGAAGCTCTGCCAGCGAGCTAACCTATTAGAAAGGATGGGTTTTTCTAAGAGATAACGGACCGGGTCCATTCTAGAGATCAACCTGACTGGGTGGGCGAGAAAGTAATGTTTAAGCTTCTGAGCTACCCATACTAAGGCGGCACAAGTTTTCTCCATAGCGGTGTACTTGGACTCAGCTGGATTAAACAGTCGAGAAAGGTAGTACGCAGCCCGCTCTTTCCCTTCATCATCCACTTGTGCTAAGACCGCCCCTAGGGAGTCCTCAATAACCGAGATGTATAGGATTAGGGGTTTCCCAGGGACAGGAGGTTGCAAAACCAGGGGATTGGATAGATACTCTTTGAGGTCCTCATAGGCCTTCTGACAATCTTGATTCCATTCGAACTTGACCCCCGCCTTAAGCAATTCATAAAATGGGCGGCACCTCTGAGAATGCTGAGATATGAATCTTCTAATGAATTGCAGCCGACCAATCAATCCTCGAAGTTCCATAATGTTCTTTGGCGGAGGCATGTCTATGACGGCCTGTGCTTTATTAGGATCAATCTGGATCCCCCGTTTACTCACTATGAACCCTAGCAACTTCCCTGAGGAGACTCCGAATACGCACTTCTTCGGATTCATCTTAAGCTTATACTCCCTGGCTCTCTGCAGCACTTTAGCCAGAATAGAGGGGTGTTCTTCTTTTATTCTTGATTTCACCAAGATGTCATCCACGTAAGCTTCCATATATATGTGCATCATGTCGTGGAAAATGGCCATCATTTCCTTTGATAGGTGGCACCTGCGTTCTTCAACCCAAATGGCATAACCACATAACAATACGTGCCCCAGGACGTGGTGAAGGAAGTTTTCTCTTGATCTTCCGGAGCGAGACGGATTTGATTGTAGCCCGAGTACCCATCCATAAACGACAGAGCTTCGTACCCGACAGTGTTATCCACTAGGACATCTATATGAGGTAGCGGGAAATCATCTTTGGGACATGCTTTGTTTAGGTCCCTGAAATCAATGCATATGCGCACTTTTCCATCCTTCTTGAGAACAGGGACTATGTTCGCCACCCACTGGGGATATAAGACTACTCTGACGAACTTGGCCTTGTATAGCTTGTCGACCTCTTCTTTGATCCTCAAGGCCATGTGGGGGTGAAATCTTCTTGACCTTTGTTTAACAGGTGTTGCCCCTGGTTTAAGCACGAGTCGATGTTCCACTAAGGAGGGGTCAAGACCTGGCATGTCCTCATAAGACCAGGCGAAAGAATCGCTATACTCCCTTAATACCTTAATTAGATCTTCTTCTACCTGTGAAGGGAGGTTAGCAGAAATAATGATGGGCCTTGGGTCTTCTTCTGTCCCCAAGTTGATTTCCTTTGTAGGTTCATCCACTGCCGTCGACGGCTGGTCGAATCTTTTTAGTCCTTGTGCAGATAAATCGGCAGTGTCATCTACGTTGCTGTCTTCATCTATTGGATCCTTCTCATCCAAAACCTCATAGACGCCTAATCCGTCGTCGCTCCATTCCCCTTCTATTTCCCCTTTATCCTTAATCACGATTGCTGTAGCGACGAATTCCGAGCACTTCAAAAGAGCATGACACCGCTGAGCTATATCTTGCAAGAACCTATCAGGAACAGATCGGGAAGGATGCGCAAGCGAGCGCGGCTCAGAATGGAAAGGGTTGGACGACCTAGAACAAGACCCGACTTCTCTAGACCTAACTGACTCTACTTCCTTAGACTCACTAGACCCTAACCCTAACCTAGGAGAGAGAAGACTTAGTGGAAGGGGAGGAGCAGGGGACTCGTGCCCCTGGGAGGAGGAGGATGGAGACAGTACAGCGTAATCTTCCACTGAAATCTCCGTTTTAAATTTGACGTTTTTTTTTGGAGATCAGTAGAGACTACATAGCAAGACGGAGGAGGTGGGAGCTGCATAGGGAACAGCTCGGGGAAGATGCAATCGAAGAAGGGATCAGAAGAAGAGAACCACATCTCGTGGAGTTGAGCATTGGGAGAAGGAGGAGTGAATAGAGTGGATAGATCAATGCGCGGGCACTTCCCGCAAGCACACGGAATGAATAGAATCTCCGGTGGATCAATAACGAATGGATTTATCATGATAGGAGGAAGGCGGGGTATGAACCCCCTTTGCTGAAAGATGGATTGGAAGCGCGAGGGAGACCAAGAGAAGATAACTGGAGGGCTCTCCACCTTCTGCAATTTAACCGCGGGCTGCTTCTTTGGCCTCCACTGCACGAGCCGAGCCTCTTGTTGCTTCTGGCGCTCCTCCTCATAAAAGAGCCTCTGCAAGGCCTGACTGTAGTCGAGCATGTCATCATCTGACCCCCCTGGCAAGGAAGGCGGACTGGCAATCGGACAAACTATATCCCTTTTTGGCTGAACCGACTTTGGAGCTAATGTGCCGGGTTGGAGAGGCCCTCTGACAAAGTGCTGACGATAATCCCAGGTGAGTGGCCCAGAATCACTCATCATTGATAATGTTGTCTCCTTGTAACCGAGGCCTCTCCTACCCATTTTTCTTCCCTTGGATATAGGCTTAGTCATCCCTTGCAGTTGCGCACCGAGGCCTCTCCCCGGTTGATAGCCCAGTTTTAATATAATATTCCACCCCTTTGAATCTCGGATCTGCGGCTTCACTTTGACATTAACTGGAGTAGTGATGGGCTTGGGAGATGTGTAAGCCCAAGGAAAGTTCAAATCAAGCACTGACAAAACGGGTCGGCTGCTCGGCCAGAGTGTGGGAAGAACTTGATCTGAGATGGCCTTGACTGTCTGCACCGTGGACAAGCTCTTGACTTTGATGACCCTCCCTTGGAAGGGGAATTTAACGCACTGATGTGCGGTGGAGGGTACGGCGCCAAGCGTGTCAATCCAGGGACGACCCAAGATAGCCTTGAACATAGGGTCGATATCGAGAACATAGAATTCCACGGCCATAGCAAGGGGCCCGAGCTCTGCCTGAATGGTGATTATCTCGTGACATGCTCGCCTTGAGTTATCATATGCTGCTATAGTGGTGGGAGTAGGCCGTAGTAGCTCTTCAGATATGTTGCATGCTCGGAGGGTGCTAAGTGGACAAACATTAATTGAGGCCCCCGTGTCAACCAGTGCTGCTTCAATGTCGACTTTGTTCAGGGTAATTGTTATGCAGAGTGGCATTTGCCAAGCCTCCGGAGGTGCAAGCTCGGTTTCTGAGAATGTAATTGCTGGCCCTTTGGAGATAGTCGCTAGTGCCGTTGGTAAGCTGTCGACTGCCATGTCTTCACTAACCATCACCTTCTGTAGGAAATCCCTCAGTGCATCGTGATGAAGGGTAGACCTTTTGATCAGCTCCAACACGGATATCTTAGCGGGTACCCGATCCAGATGATGTAACAAGTCATATTGAGTACCCGGCAAGGTTCAGCTTCTTCTTGTTCGGCCGTTGGCTGGGTGGACTGGGGATTTGAAGTAGTAACGTAATTCCGATGGAACATCTTCCCGCTCCTTAAGGCACAGTTTGCCGCAGCCTCCGAAGATAGTATGATGGGCCCTGTAGGGTGGATGAGTGGGACAGGTGGTGCGGGGGAGGTGATTTGGTGGAGCGTAGGGTTGGTGAGGTTAATGGGGGGTGAGCGGATGATGGGTGAAGGATTGGTGGAAGGCACGGCGGTGATGGATGTCGATGCGGGTGGAGGGAAGGCTAGTGGATGTTTGAGAGTGGGCGAAGGATTAGGTGGTGGTGTGATGATGACGAGGGGAGTAAGTTTTGACGGGTATGATGGGATGGAGAGCGGTAGAGGGTTTGCTGGAGCGGGTGTGGATGGCAGGACGAGCGGAGGGGGTGTTGGTTGTGTAGGGAGGATGAAGGAATGGTTGCGGAGGTTGTGGTGGAAGGCCATTACTTGCGGTGTGGCGCCATCATCATCAACAGACCACCCGGCGTTGGGGGCCGGTGGTTGAACCACGTTTACTTGTGCTGGTGCCGGCGGCTGCTGCGGAGGAGCGGGTGGATGATTCGGCATCGGGTTCTGGTGGATGCCCAGGTCTTGTACTTGTTGTGGCTGCTGCTGTTGTGGCGGCTGCTGCGGCTGCGGTGCTTGATGCTGCTGCACTTGCTGCCCCTGCGGCTGCCTTCTCTTCTCTTTAATCTCCACGATGGCCCTATGCATTTCAGCCCAGTCGATTCTCTGCCCTTCATGAAGGTCATATACCAGATCTCGGAACTGAAAACATCCTTCTATGGTATGGCCTGGCTGCCTATGGAACATACAATATTTAGTCTGATCAATCGTCGGGTTCCAAACAGGCCGTTCCGGAGGAAGTTGGATTGCATTCACTGACATAAGTGCCGAGAAAATATCTGTAAGTGTCTCTGGCAATGGAGGATACTGGGCTCTCCTGGGAGCCGGGCGCTTGCTATTAGGGTTGTTGTTGTTGTAGCCGTTGGGTGGAGGGACGTTATGGTATTGTGATGGTGGCGGTGGTTGTTGTGGAATGGTGAGGGTGTTTTGAGGAATGGTGAAGGTGGGTGGAGGGTTTTGTGGAATGGCTTGGAAGTTTTACGGAGCGGCGTTTTGTGAATTGCGGGGGTTTTGGTTGTAGCGGAAAGGTGCGGCCTGATATGGAAAAGCAACGGCTTGTACTTGCTCATTTGTTTGGACTCCCTCAGTAACCGGCCCTTGGGGTTTCTTGTGGTACTTGGGCTTTTGGTTTTCGAAAAGAGAATGGATAGGGGAGTCCTTGAATTGAGTCTGTATGAAGCGCGCCCGGCTGTAGAGTTGATGCATGTTAGCTATATCATTCATTGCCAGGATGTTGCGAAAAGTCGGAGTGGCATTGGAAATCAGCAGTTTGACCTTCTCTTCCTCCGGAATATGGCCAGGCACTCTGGCGGCCATCTGCCTCCACCTGTCTACATAGGTGGCGAAGTCTTCCTCTGGCTTCATCTTCTCTGCTACTACATCTGTAAATGAATATTCTGGCCCGACCCTGTCCTGAAACCGCTGAATGAATTTGTCCTTAACTACCTTGAAACTCTCGGCCTCTTCCAGCGGCAGAGAATAGAACCATTCCAGAGCAACTCCATCTAAGGATCGGCGGAATAAATACGCCATGAGGCGATCATCATACTGGAACTGCGCCGATTCATATAGAAAATCCCTTACATGGATAAAGGGATTGCTGTTCCCATCGTGCTTGCGATAGTTGGGAAGCTCTGATTGCGGAGGGAACCGAATGTTCTGGAAGCTCGGAATAGGAATATCGGCCAAGGATTGTGGGCCCACCCTTTTCTGGAGGAAGTCGAGTTGTTGCTGCATGGCAGCCCACTTGTTAAGCAAGTCCTGCTCTTGGGAGGGAGCAGGGGTAGTGAAGGACGCCGATTGTATTTGAGGAGCGGATGGAATGACTGTAGCAGAAGGGGGAGGCCCATAGACAGTGGAGATAGGGGGCCCGTAGGAAGGATATTGGGCCTGAGATATGCCCGGATGGGAGTGAGTTTGGGCCACCCCTGGCTGAGAGTGTAAGAAATCAGAAGGGTTCATGAGAAGCTGTGAAGCCACCGAACCAGAATTGTGATGATCCACCTGGACAAAAGAAGGGATAGTCGATTTCCCTTTATCAAAAGACTGATGGGCTGAATTGGAAGATTGGCCCATGTCCATGCCGGCGAAAGTGATGGTCCGAGGTTGGACCGGGGTGAGGTCAATCGGAGTGGGCTGAACGGACGGCCCGATAATGGAAGGATTAGATTGACCTTGAACAGCGGCGGAGGGAGAAGCGTTGGACCCTTGCATAGCTTGATATAGGACTTGAAGTTGGGTCGGGTCCAATTGGGCCATCATGTGAAGGACGGAGCCCGTGGAAGGAGTAGAAAGAGAAGGGGTACCTTGACTACCTCCCACAGATGTGGAGGATGGGAGAGGGGCAGTCCCTTCTCCGGAGGGAAAGGTGGCAACCCTAGGGGGGTTCTCAAGGAGCCCTTGAGGAAGAGAGTCCTCTTGGGAACGCGGAGGATTGAAGGATGCCATGGTGGATTCGAAGAGGGGGTTGGAATAGAACGTGAAGGAAGAAACGACTCGAGAAGATGATTCAGACGGACGAAAACAACTCCACATGCAACGGACAACCTTGACAAAAAGCAAAAACAACCAACACAAAGCACACAATAAGCAACCAAACTTAGGTGATTTTAACAAGATGTAAGTGGTAAAAGATGGAGACACTCAAAAATCAAGCAAGTTGTTTAGAATGATGCGACAAGATTCTTATGATTTCTCCTTTGGAACTTTAGTGAATTGATCGATATGTACTCTCAACAATGGGTTCCTAATAGGAGATGGATATGGGACTTGGTTTGACTCTAAGTGTAACCACTCAATCACTTATGCAACCCTAGACACGGGGTGGGAAAGGTACAACCAGCCCGGCGTCCGTGTGGGAATCCACGGCTCGCGGGGACTTATGGAGGTCCCTGCTGTGATTTCCTAGTCGGCCCCAAGGAATATGGAGACGAGAGGTCCTCACAACAAGGTATGAAAATGCAATCTAATGTATGAAAAGATGAATGACCCTATGTGCACCGGAGTGCATGCAAAGTCTAGCCTAACATTCTAACAATCAATAGTGCACACCATGATATTCAGATATGAGCAAAGCAAGAGGAGGGTCAAGTGTCACCCAAGCGATAAATCACAGCAAAAACTGCGGAAATAAATGCACCTCGGATGCGTACCTGCCAGGCGAGCAACGGTCGAAGGACCCTGCGTCAGAGAACAATAACGGTCGAAGGCCAGACCGCCAGATAATATATAACGCAGGGGGATGAGACCGTCAGATGAGCCAGAGAACAAAAACCAAACAGAAGTAACCGGGAAACCCGTGAAAGCTCGCACAGCAGAACGAAAGCGGCGGCCTAATGCCCCTGCGTCAGACGACTGTGACGCGGGGACACAGGGCCGTCAGAGGACTCAGAAAACCAGAATATGCAGTAATCAAAGGGGAAACAAAGGGCAACTCAACAAGCAGATGATGGCAGGTTTTAAACAAGAATTAAGAGCACGATTGGCACAAGTTGTCCCACCGTGATCGCCAAAAAATTATCTGTTGATATTTATTTGCCTATCTTTTATCTTACTTTTGAGGTTTGCAAAGTAATATGGCAAGATGACAAACAAGCAATCAAAGATCTACTCAAACCTGTGAACATGTGAACATGAACCTAGGCAATCATAGCTAGCTCTAGCATGGGCATGCTACCTCAATCAAATTACGCTAAGGAAAAGAAAAACACACGCTGGGGCGTGGAGCAAGGAATAAATAAAAATACACCGTGAAGGTGGGGCAAGCAAGGAAAATAAAGAAGATATGATGAAGAAGACAGCTAATGCCCAATACCAAGGAAAGATGTGATCGCCACCAAAGTAAACACAAGTCAAAGACCTGAATATACCTTGGAAATAGGTGGATGAAGCACCCGCCCACGGGAGAGAAAACCAAGGAAAGCCTGCAGATCAACTTGGAAGTAACGGCCAGAACCCCGTGCGTCGCTTGGAAGCAACGGCCGCACGATAGACCGCCAGATGACAGTGACGCGCCTGCTCCAGACCGTCAGATAACCTGCAGTAGTAAAGCTTGAATTCTTTTAACTCCAACTCTTCCAGCCGGCTAGAAGACTTGGGCCTCGTGCTAATGAACCTGTAAACCTGCCAAAGAAGTAGAAAAACAAGACAAGACAACCTCAATTAGCCCTTTTCACAAGCATAGCATCAATTCTTAAAGAGCTTGAGAACATCAAAAGGAGAGGGGATTACCGGGGAGTTTTGGTTTGGGTGTTTTAAAAGTTTGGGAGGATGTTTGTATGCTTAAAGAACAGTGAAAAACGTGGAGGAAGAGGAGGGACAATGCTTAGATTGAGGAAAACCAAGGAAGAACTCAAGCATGCAAGGATGAACTTGAAAGACCAAACTAAAGTACTCCCTTGATTAGAAGATGGATGGACGTGGGAAGCAGTTCCTCTTGGATGAAGATGGCTCCTGAGTTCGGCAGCACTTCGTCGTGAATTCAAAAATTCCTCCCCTTTTGGCCATAAAGTCAAGGGTTCTATTTATAGACCCTCAAACTCTTAGGTCGAACAGAGGATAATTCAGCAGGAAAGAGGGATAAATCTTAGCAAATCCTCGAAGATAATATCACCAAGAGTCCATAGAAACAAACGGGGGGTCCTGAGGATCAGATTTGAAAGAGATAACATCAATCCAAATCCTTATCTCGACCACGGAGCAGCAGAGAAAAGGCCTGAACTGCCAGGACTCTCGGAAGGAAGTAACGGCTGCACGACAGACCGCCACTTGGAAGTAACGCACCAAGGAACGACCGCCATTTTCAACCCTATCCCAAAGGATAAGATCAACGGAAAGAAGACCCAACAAGTTGGACTCTTCAAAGAAGCGACGGCCAAGGCATAGGGTGTCATATGGAAACAACGGCTGCACGACAGACCGTTATTATCAACATGGAATCAAAAGGATAAGCTCTGAACACGAGGCCTTAAGCTCTAGGACTCTTCAAAGAGTAACGGTCCAGGACCCATCCGTCAGAAGGAAGAACGCGCCTGACTGGGACCGTTATTAACATTGAGGTTCAAGAATGAAATGAAGGGGTTTGCTAAGATTCATCCAACGAAATGCCACCAGGAGCCACATCTTAATCCAGGAATTAAGACCCAAGAAATAGGCTTCAACTAATCAAGAGACTCAATGAAGGGTGA
Source organism: Amorphophallus konjac (assembly GCA_022559845.1). Lineage (NCBI taxonomy): Eukaryota > Viridiplantae > Streptophyta > Magnoliopsida > Alismatales > Araceae > Amorphophallus > Amorphophallus konjac. The sequence continues at coordinate 248,362,673 of CM040126.1, forward strand.
ACAACTCGGAGCATCGTATAGCATGAAATAAGGAGATGACCCGACTTATTGGGTATAAAACGGGTGTCAACACTACTATGGCCAAAATTTTGTGGACATGCCCTGGCCAAGGCACTGGCACAGAAATAACAATATCGTCAATAATCATGCTGCTGCCAATAAGAAAAAGAACAATAAGAAGAAAAGGAACAACAACAGAAGAAAATCTGTAGGATCCACTGAACAAAACACATTTAAACAAATGTGGATTCCGAAACACTTGCTTTCCTGTTTTGCTTCTAGTTCATTTACATTGGAGCCCAATCAGTCGTGGGTTCCAAACTTCTCTACCTAATTGTGTATGCAGGTATGCCTTGCAGCCAAGAACAACTTGTGGTACATGGATAGCGGCTGCTCCAGGCATATGACAGGAGATAAGGCCAAATTTTGCATACTGACTGAGAAAGTAGAAGGCCTTGTCACCTTTGGAAGCAACACAAAGGGTAGGATTATCGGATCAGGTAAGGTAGGTAAGTGTTCTACCTGCTGCATTGATGATGTTATGTTGGTTGAAGGGTTAGCCTATAATCTACTTAGCATCAGCCAGTTATGTGATAAAGGTTACAATGTTCTATTTAATTCTCAATGCTGCAAGGTTTTTGAACCTGATTCTGATATTGTCAAATTTTCTGGAAAAAGAATAAATAATACTTACATGATAAATTTAGATGAAATTCAACACACTAACCTTTGCCTTACTGCCAGTAGAGAAGACATAGCATTTTTATGGCATCGTAGGTTAGGTCATGCTAGCTACACTGTTTTGCACAAATTAAATAAGCATGGTATGGTTAGAGGACTTCCTGAAGTCTCATTCAAGAAAGAAAACAAAATCTGTGATGCATGCACTCAATCAAAGATAACTAGAAAGTCATTTAAGTCTAGAACTGAAAATCTATCTTCCAAACCCTATGAGCTGATACATATGGACCTTTTTGGGCCAACTAGATCTGTCAGCCTATCAGGGAGGAGGTATGGGTTTGTCATGGTAGATGACTTTTCTAGGTATACTTGGGTTTATTTCTTATCTAATAAGAGTGATGCTTTCTCAGAATTTCAGGAGTTCTATGTTAAAATAAATCAGAAAATTGAAAACATAGTGTCTGATCATGGAGGTGAGTTTGAAAACTCACAATTTGATGAATTCTGCAGGTCGAATGGAATCAACCACAGGTACTCCTCACCAAGGACACCTGAGCAGAATGGAGTTGTGGAGAGAAGGAACAGAACCCTAGTGGAAATGGGTCGTACACTCCTTGTTGAAGGTGGTCTACCAAGGAAATTTTAGGCTGAAGCAGTGAACACTGCCTGTTATGTAATTAACAGAGCCATGGTAAGACCTTCTACCCAGCAAACACCATATGAGATATTAAAAGGTAAGAAACCTTCTATTGCTCACTTCAAGGTTTTTGGTTGTAAATGTTTCATTCACATAAATGATAAAAAGGACCTTGATAAATTTGAACCTAAAGGAGAACCAGGAATTTTTCTTGGCTATTCTGAAAACACCCGAGCATACAGAGTGTACAATCTGAACTCTAAAACTGTTGAAGAATCTCCACACATAGTTTTTGATGAATCCTTGGCAAATTCTAATGTTGGTCAATGCAGGAATGAAAACAATGGTGAAATTCTGAAGGAAGGAGATCCTGCAGACAAATCCGAGGATGAAGAAGAACATAAAGAGATTAATGAAGAGGAGCCTACAGTTCAGGGGGAGGTAAATCAAGTTCATGATGGTCCAATTGCAAATATTAGATATCTCAAGGATCATCCTGTAGATAATGTTATTGGAAATCTGCATGACCCCCCTAGGACTAGAGGCCACTTAAGAATTCAACATGAACTGAATGCTTATGCTTTTGTTTCAAACATAGAACCCAAGTCCATTGACTGTGCTCTCCAAGATGTGCATTGGATTAATGCCATGCATGAGGAGCTCAATCAGTTTGACAGGAATAAGGTGTGGCATTTGGTTCCACCTCCTGATCATGAAACAGTCATAGGGACTAAATGGGTATTTAGAAACAAAACTGATGAAGCGGGAAATGTTATTAAAAATAAAGCCAGACTTATAGCTCAGGGGTACAATCAGGAATTTGGAATAGACTTTGAAGAGTCTTTTGCCCCTGTAGCTAGGTTAGAAGCAATAAGAATTTTATTGGCTTATGCATGTTCCTTAGGAATAAATCTTCAGCAGATGGATGTGAAATCTACTTTTCTAAATGGGGAAATTAATGAGGATGTCTATGTGAGACAGCCTCCTGGGTTTGAATGTTTAGATTTCCCTAAACATGTTTACAAGCTAAATAAAGCTCTCTATGGTTTAAAGCAAGCTCCTAGAGCTTGGTATGACAGGTTGAGCAAATTCCTCACCGACAAGAACTTCACAAGAGGTATAGTTGATCAAACATTGTTTACCAAGGTAAGCCACCTAGATATTCTTATCATTCAGATTTATGTGGATGACATTGTGTTTGGGTCAACTAACCCCAAATTGTGTGAGGAATTCTCTCAAATAATGACTGATGAATTTGAAATGAGCTCAATGGGAGAGCTGAAACTATTCCTTGGACTGCAGGTTACACAAACAGAAGATGGCACCTTCATCTCTCAGTCCAAGTATGTAAAGAACTTATTGAAGAAGTACAAAATGGACAACCTCAAGGAAATAGCTACACCAATGGGTACATCAACCAGTTTGGATGAAGATCCTAAAGGTAAATCTGTGGACCAAAGGCTATACAGAGGTATGATCGGATCTCTTCTCTATCTTACAGCCTCTAGGCCTGATATACAATTTGCTGTGTGTTTATGCTCTAGATTTCAGGCCAGTCCTAAAGAAACTCACTTTAAAGCTGTGAAAAGGATTTTTAGGTATTTACTAGGCACCCAAGAACTAGGTCTCTGGTATCCTGCTAAGTGTGAGTTAGAGCTTCTAGCCTACACTGATGCAGATTATGCTGGGTGTCGAGTAGATAGAAAAAGCACTAGTGGCTACTGTCAATTCCTTGGTGGCTGTCTAGTGTCTTGGGCATCTAAGAAGCAACACACTGTAGCATTATCCACAGCTTAAGCTGAGTATGTTGCAGCATGTAATTGTGCAGCCCAAGTACTTTGGATTAAGCACCAACTGGCGGATTATCAGATAAATCTGGGATGCATTCCACTTTTATGTGATAATACTAGTGCTATATGCCTTGCTAAAAATCCTGTTCACCATTCTAGGACTAAGCATAAAGAGATAAAACATCATTTTCTTAGAGATGCTGTAAATAAAAAGGAGATTGAAATGAACTTCATAGAAACTGAAAAGCAAATTGCTGATATTTTTACTAAGCCTCTTGCGAATGAAAATTTTAAGTTTCTTAGAAGAGAACTTGGCTTATGTAAATTTCAGCATGATGAATGATTGTTTAATTGCTGTGAATAAAATCTCTGATGTGGACTTATTTTTGATTGCTTGGATAAATCATGTGGATGTGAATGTGGATGTAGAACTGTCCTGTATTGCATATATTCAGGGGGAGCTTGTCGAGTCTTTGCATGTCTTTGCAAATCATTCATTCATGACCTATGCATAAGCTCTCTCTCAATTAATTCTTGCCATGTTGCATGCATATAGACAGTGGGAGTATTGCTAGAAATTCAGAGTGGTTTTAACCTTCTTGAAGTCATTCAACCTTTAATTCTGAATATTTGTCTCTGACATTATGGCAATCTGTTGGTCAGTTCTGATTTCTAAGCAGTAGAAAATGGACTTCTTCATTTACAAGAATTTGAATTGTTCAAAGACTGATGTAATGGTTTAAATCTTATAATGGTTGGAGTTTAAAGATTGCAATCAGTATATAAGAAAGTTGAAAATTGATAAAACTCTGAACCTCTTTCTTATTTCATGTTAGACAAAGCTAATCATATCTGAAATCTAAAAACTCATCTGAAATCATGATAGAGAGGTTAAGTATGTGTATTGTTCTTGAACAAGTCATTCTGAAACATAAAAAGGACAGCTAAGAAAGCTATTGAAAACATTGAAAATCATTGAAAATTAATATTGGCAGAGCAATGACTGATAAATCACTGAGAAACTGAGTGATCCATCAAAGAAGTGGACAACACTCATGTCATGAAGTGTATCAGCTATCTCTGTTTAAAATGTTCAAAACAGCAGGCTGGTTTCACTGAGTACCTGGGGGTAACTGGCGTCTGATAAACGTGTACCCTCACACAAAAAGGTGTAACTCAGTTCTGTTGAATTTGATCATATGCAGAATGGTCCATCTTGTTGAGTATCTAGGGGTATTGGCGTCTTATAAACGTATACCCTTACGCAGAAAGACTTGTGGTACCTGAATGCTCAATATAATCTAATATTGATAATGCTGCTCCTTCAAAAGAAAAGTTCATGAGTGTCAATTTGTTTAGCTTCAATACATGACTTGATTTCTCTCAATATTTTTATGAGATTATGAAAGTAAGATATTATGAAACTGAATCTTTCATGCAAATATGATTCTGGTTTATGTTTATGTTTTATCATGCACAGTGACCTTATCTATTGCTTGTAGTGCATGAACTCCAAATTTTATCATCTTTAAACCAGAACTCTTTCTGACAGCAGTCTCTAATTTCATATGACTGAAGACTCTATGCTTTAGAATGCTTATTCATGAACTACCTGTTCAGAATGCCAGTCAGCTCTTCTCTTGATTCCTCCATTGTATTTAACTTTTCCCTCCTCTTTGTTGATGGCAAAGGGGGAGACTATTGTCTAGGGGATGTCTAGGGGGAGAATACATATCTGTTTCAATTCTGAATTCATTCCAAGGGAGAGTTTGAGGCAGTTAGTTGCATGCCTTCATAGCATCTGCATGTCAATCTGCATAACACATCATGTCTTTCATCAAACATATATCTATATGACAGGATGTTGCTCTTCTACTTCATATGGGGTTGCCATCAAAAAGGGGGAGATTGTTGTGACCCCTCTATGTTGATGATGTTGACACTTACTTTATTTCATTGGCAATACCATTGTTTTGATTGATTGGCAACTGTTTTTGATTTGATGAAATTGCTCTATCAGATTGAGCCAATGGTTGTCTGCATTTCTTACTGTCATGAGTCTATACATCGTCCATTTTGGATAAGGTACACACACTGCATTTCAATTGAGTTGGTTAAGTGTGTACAGCGTCGACGCATCATGTTACAACGTCAACGCACTTCATTGGATGTGTGTACAGCATCAACTCGTTAAGTCTATACAGCGTTCTATGTCTAGAGCTTCATGAAGTCTGTACATCAGACTGTTACAGCAAGTCTGTACATTGTCTGTCTTCTGCTCAAGCGTTCAAAGCCAAGTCTATACATTGGCTCATGGTCTTCAAGTCGATACAGAGTCTTCATCTTCTGAAGTCTGTACAGCCAGTCACTTGACAAAGTCTGTACAGTGTCTCAAATTGGCAAAGTCTGTACATCGTCGGTTCTGTGGATGCTTTGTCCTTTGAAGTCTATACACTCGATTGTTAGGTCTTCAACTCTATACATTCGAGTGTTAACCTCTAAGTCCATACATTGTCGCATGAAGATTCTTTACAGTGTGCATCGTTTAACAAGTCTGTACAGCCATTGTCTTCATATAGGAAGTCTGTACATCAGACGCGCATGCTCGCCTGTCCCTCCGGATGCTCACCTGGGACTGAGTATGTTCTCCAGTGACTGTTAATGCTCCGATTGGCCAGCGTCTATCTTGATCAAGTCTATACACTCATTCACTGTTCATGCATTCACAGTGAAGTCTGTACATCCGTTTGGCCATGCATCACTATCCACAAAGTCTATACATTGGTAGAGTCTATACATCAGACGTGCATGCTCGCCTGTCCCCCCCGGATGCTCTCCTGGGATCGAGTATGCCCTCCAGTGACTGCTAATGCTTCCCTAACTTTGAGGATGCTCCCCTGGAGCAGCGATTGCTCCCCAGAGACAGCATGTGCTCCACATGCTCCCCTGACGCTGGTGATGCTGTCTAGAGGCCATAGATGCTCCCCTGTGACTTCATATGCTCCCGTGCGAGAACGCACTAGTCTCTGGGTATTTAAAAAAATTGTATTACATGCATTCCCTTTCGCTAAGTCTGTACAATGCATGCTGCTTATAAAGTCTATACAATGCATTTCATCTTCAAAGTTGTTGATTTGTTTTTTTAATTAGATTAGATTCATATTCCGCCCCTTTAAATACATACATGCATAAGCATGGGAATCAAAGACAAGGGGGATGATAGGATAGAAATACTAACCGTGATCGCCACCAAGGATTAACAACGCCAAAGGATGAAGAAAGGAGAGGAACGACGCCGTGTACCTTGGAACTTAAAGACTTGATCGCGCTTGAAACGAGGTGCGGGGAACTTGTGGATTCAAACCTCCTCTCCTTCCAGCCGGCTAGAGGAAGAGGGCCTCACGTTGTATTCATGCTCTTCTGCAAAACAAAGATGAAACACAAAGGCAAAAACCCATTAGAACATGAAGTGTAGAAATCTGTCCAAAGTGATAAAATAGCATGAATAAAAGGGGGAGAACGCACCGGGGGGAGGTTTTTTAACCCCTGTGGAAGGGTGGAAAAGATAGGTGGGTGTGTTGTGCATGCATGAGATTTGAAATCACGAGATTTGATTGAGAGAATAGAGAGAAATCATTGATGCAAAACGGAGAAAAATGCATGTGTAGCAGAAAGTGCAGAAAACTGTGATGATTTGTGATTTTGAGGAGATTAGAACTAAGAGTGTAGACCATGGAATCAAGCCCAGAAGGATGAAATTGAAAGTTAATACTTCCCTCTTCAAGATGGGGTCGAAGGATTTAGTCGGCGGTGCAGCATGGCTTCGCCCCACGTCCGGAAAGAGCCCCCCGTCGCGACTGCGAACTGGGCAGTTTTTATAGAGTTTTACAAGAAAACCTCATCTTCTTATCACGATTCCCGGAGATAGAGTCCAAGATAAATCGAGTTCTCTGGATCAAACTCGAGATAATACTAAGGACAAGAGATAGGAACAAACGGGGATCAATTCAGAGGAGGATTCTAGAAGATATGTCTTTTGGAAGGCAGCCCCGGAGCCTTATCTGCAGAGTTTGAGTTAAACTAGGAAACATAAATCCTGATCTTGCAACCCAGATCCCAAGAGATATAGCCAATGAAATTCAGAGTTCTATGAACCAAATTCAAGATAATACCAAGGAGAAACCATAGGAACAAACGACGCTCAATTCGGAGTAGAATTCAAGAAGTTATGAACTCTGCAAGGGGGCCACGACGCATAGAAACGGAGCAGAGTCCAGCACAAATTGGACTCTCGGTGTGATGTAACGGTCTAGGGTAGGACCGCCACATTCTGGGGGTTGAACAGAGTGTTTCGGGCAAGTTTCGGTGTGACGGTCTATCGTAGGACCGTCACACCGAAGTAACACACCTATGTAGGGCCGTCTCGGGCAAGTTTCGGTGTGACGGTCTATCGTAGGACCGTCACACCGAAGTAACGCACCTATGTAGGCCGTCACTTTGATGGAGGCAGATTTCGGGCAGACCGCGCGCGACTTTGGAAATTGAAGTGTAGCTCTCAAACGGGACAGAACTAGATAAAGTGGTAAACATAGAAGTTGTAGATTACTGAAAGAGGAACAACTTTCATGAAGAAAGAAATTTGAGAAAATGATTGGAAGATGGAGAAAATGGGGCTGGAAGAGAGAGGAAAATTTTGAGACATAGGTGAACATCACAGCCTGCTGGAAAAATGCAAATAACTCACAATCAGGGCAGAACTGGCCAACGGCGTAGAAGAAGAAATTGTAGATCTTTGAAAGACGCACAACTTTGATGAAGACAACTTTTTGAATAGAGGATTGGAAGAGGGTGAAAAAGAACCACTTTCAGGACTGCGCAGTGAGAGAGAGCCGATTACTTGAGGGAAGCCGGCCTAAATGAGCCGAAAGTCGACTTTGAAGCCGGAATTTGATAAGATAAGCTCCAGGGCTCTAAGAAATCATGATCTCCAAGACTCAAAGGATATGAAATGGTGAAAATGGGCTTGAAATCCATCCGAGAAAGCTCCAAAATAATGGCTAATTCGGGACATCAAAAATGATGAATAAGAGAGATGACTCAACTTGCGGGCTAAAACGGGTGTCAACAGATGCCCCTCCTTGACGTCCGCTTTGCAAGGGAACGAGAGAAAGCGACGCGAAGGTGAAATGGAAAGGAGGTGGATTGAAAGCGACAGCGACGTGAAATAGAGATGAAGCGGAGAGAACCGATAAGCGGGCATCAAGGCCAAAAAGACACCCGTCACAACCAACAAGCGATAGGAATTCTCCCAAAAATGCCGAACTAACCACCTGGAATGAATGACGTAGATGAGACATGTCTGGAGAACTAACTAAGGGAGGAAAGGAAACACGACCAGCCTCATCGGGGACACAATCCACGGACAATGAGTGGGTCGGAAGGAAACACAGCATAAGAGCTGGAAAAGGAGAGATAAGAAAACTGAGATAAAATCCAGACAGGAATCACGTTGGACAACCAGACCAAGCGGCAAGATCAGAAAAATCGTTTGAATTCAGAGTGGAATGAGGAATCTCTTATCCAAGTGAATTGAAGTGCAATTAACCATCGCTGAGGAGAAATCGTTGAATGGATCACGAGGCATGAATGTTCAAAATGACATGATGCATGTTGGGCTGAAATAAAGAAATCATTAAAACGAATGCAAAGAAAGATAAAATAGAAAGTACTCAAGGATAATATTGCTAGACTGAGCCAGGACGGGGTCAAGAGTCTTCTTGCAACCACGGATTGCGAGAAAGAGTCTATCGTCCCCCACTCGACTCAACCGAGCGGCCTATCCAACGATTAACCGTATGCTCCTAGATCATCATCGTTTTTGTTAAAGGGGAACATCAGATCCTAGAACACACGGACAACCAGCCGGTCCTTGAGAGGCTATAATAAGGTAGATATCATATAGTGATGCAACAATGAGAAGGGATATAGAGCCATACCTGACTTACCTGTGCAGGCGAAGCGGCATTTTTTTTTTGAATTTTTGATTTCTACTTTTTATGGATTTTCATCATAAGACAACAACCACATGACATGACATGATGTGAACATGAACGAGCATGACATGAACATAACATAATAAGATAAATATGAACAAAACATGGCACAACATAACATAACGAAGATGGATGAAACATAACACACAAACAAATGGCAAGCATGCATGCGACTAAAGGCACGGTGGGACAAGAAAATACGCACACGGCGGGACAGCACACGCAGTGAGATAAGGACATGGTGGGCCAAAGACACGTGGGATGACAATACCACGGAGGACAACACGTGTGATGAATGACTCGGCGGGATAGGGACACGTGTGACGAATGACACGGCGGGACAAAAGATACGACCAACACGAGAAGACATATACACATATGACAAGGACACATCGGGACAAAAGACATGGAGGACTATAGACATGATAAAGATAACAAACATATTCTTCAATCAAAGCCCAAGATCAGATGAAGCGGAACCGCCAGGTTCAAAATCGTGGGACAATGCCTCTCATGGAAACATGATTAAGCAGATAAGCAAAAGCTGAGAAAGCCATGAGCTTCAGAATAGATCCAGAGATAGGATTGAAGAGATGAGAACATATCGAAGAATATGAGCATGAGACAGAGCGAATGATAGAGCAAGGAAAGCTTGAACCTGCAACCTGCAGCCTGCACACTTAGCAAACAGATTACGTATATGTCCTCAAGATAAAAATAAAAGGAACAAAAGAGAAGTATTTTTGGATTTTTGTATTTCTGATTTTTTTTGCCATATTCAAATTTTTGGGATTTTTTTTTGACATATTTGATTTCTTTTTTAGAATTTTGACATATTTGATTTTTTTTGGAATTTTGACATATTTGTTTTTTTTGGATTTTGAACTATATTTCATTTTTTTTTCTTTTCAGAATTTTGACATATTTGAATTTTTTGGATTTTGAACTATATTTCATTTTTTTGGATTTTGACATAGCAATCTGCAGCACCCAAAGACGGGCTCGAACTACTGGCCAGGGATCGCCATCCCTCCCCTCTCATTAAAGGCTTCCCTTAAGCAGGGCGTGCATGTTAGGGTGGCTTACCATAACCAACCGCCTCTAAAGAACGGCGCCCCTACTAAGGCCATACCCGGGATACAACCCAGCCTAAGAGGGAGATAGAAGAAAATTGGAGACAAGCTTTATGCAGGATGGGAGATATCATGACTTGAATTCCTTCCACGGCACCACCCCTCAAAGAGATAGTCTGTTGCGCTGGGGCTTTGTGTCTTTGATTTTGAGACCCATATTTATCAAGCACGCATGCGACCAGGCTCATGACGTCCCGCGGGGCTTCGCCACTCTTGCCATGCCTTTGATTTTCATAATTTTGTATATTCATTCTTATTTTTGGTAGCCCTTATTGGCTAGATATTACATGAAAGCTCACTTTCGAGGGTCAAGACTGCCCCTATTTGAGACATCTCTCGTATTAGGGAGCGCCTAGGTTGGTCATCTTATCCATCAATCTCTTGCCCCTACACTTGGCCGAGCAGAGAAAAGAAAAAGACCTTTGTGCATACCCAAAGTATGGCCAAAGCAGCAACGGTGTTGCACTAGAGAGATCGGCTATGGCTTGCCGTGAAGTGTGTGAAAAACCCATGCTCAAAGGTCACCCTCAACGATCGGGGAAAGAACTAGACTCCCAGCGCGGAGCTATCACTGGCCTAAGGATGCTGCAGAAGCGAACTCATTTTAAATGAACTAAGCAAATTTCTAAAAGCCACTTAACCATGTTGAGGAATAGCGTTATAACCATGTGCAGAAACAATAGAAATAATAGAAATGAAAGCATGTTTCTTTGCTCAAAAATAAAAATACCTTTGCAAATCCATGGCGTGGAAACCGGCATCCTGAAGTGATCTCGATCATCGAGCTTTGAGGAGCGCGAGTAGCTTTGTATTCATTGCTTGTCAGGATAAAGGATGAAAGGAGAGCAAAGGATTGGATTCCTCGACACAGAGGAATGGCAGACATCAAACTAGACGAATAAGGAATAAAAAAGGAAGAGAGACGAGGGCTAGAACTCCCTCGTCAAGGCACTGAGGCCCTGATAACAAGGAACCAGATACAGAATAAACAGGGATTATCTGAGATCAAGGCAGACTAAAGCCTCGAAAACAGCAAGAGAAAGGGCGAAGACCCCGAAAGGGTGAAGAGGAAAGAGTAGAAAGATGATAAGAAGAATCATCCGACGTGGTCGGAGAAGAGGGACGAGAATCATCCGACAGTGCTAGAGAAGGAGAATGGGAGACACCCGCCAAGGTCGGGGAATAAGAAGAACCCGGAGATACCGGAGGGGAAGAATCAGAGGCAACACCTGGAAGTCTCGGGGAAGAATAATCAGGTGATGTCCTGAGATTAGGATGGAATGATGACATAGGCCAGGGCCTAGAATCGTGAGAGGAGGGAAAATCTGGAGGATCCGGGGAAAAAAGAGAGGAATGGGGACGCATGGACCTATGGAAGGAGGAGAAAATGATGGAGATAGGATCAGATGGAGGAAGATACACCACCCAAGGGTGGGAACTGAGTAGAAGGAAGGATGAATGAAAAGAAAAGGAGGAAGAGGTGGACCCCTGAATGCACAACCGATAGCCATTGAGTTTACGTCGCCGCCTCTTCTTGGCAGAAATTTCTTGAAAATGGACCCACCTGGTGCGGGCTTGGACCTTCGGGCTTCTTAATCTGTAATACCTTCTCAAATAACGGGCCCACCTAGCAGATGACCTAGCCCGACTGTGAACATGCAACTTCATCGGTGCGGTTGCCCCTAGACACCCGGTGCTAGCATTATGCAAACATTCTTGAGTGAGTAACCCTTCAGAGTGATGAATATCACAAACCCACGGGGTTTTGTCTCTCGGCACTAGAAGCATGAGATTCGGTAACTCCACTCGGAACTCAGTCTTGAAGCACAACTCCCTTGATAGAAGAGACGGGTGAAGCTGAGGGAGAGTAATACACGGCGTTGACATGGCCGGTTTGCTAATAAACCGAGGAAGATTACATAACAGGTGCAGAATATCCTTGGAAAGTGTAGAAGATACGGCTAATTGCCCCTTGAACATAGAACCCATAATCTGCTTGGTGGCCATATGTGTTAGCACAACGCGGGTAGAGAACCCTTCTTGGCCTGTCATCTGAACAGCAATAGAGCGAGGAGAAATGATAGCATCAACGGTGAACTCTCCGGTGAGCAAGGAGATTGCCACCGGCCTCGCTCGGGAAGAAACTGGCATCAACTCAAGGGAACTCTTCTTAGCAACTGTCATCTTTGAAAGTAGAGGCGCATCATCCCCAAAATAACCAGGGACGAGGACACGAACCGGCATCCGACAGATAAAATCTTGAATCTTGAAATGCACGGCCGGCACTGAATCATTCTGACTTGACTTATTGTCTCCCTGGGGATTAGACCCGAGGGGCACCATAGGAAGCGCACACCCGCTCCGTGGGGTGGAAGTGGTTGGAGAAGTAAAGGGAATATGTTTGGGTGGTACGTGTGAAGGTTTGGAAGGCATGGAGGCTCCAACAGGAGTGGTGATGGAAAGTGAAGGCGCAGGCGATGTGGCGATGATAGGCTCAGGTGGTGACAAAGGCGAAGGTGAAGGCGTGGCTGAGGGTAAAGGTAAAGGCAAATGTGTGGCTTGCTCAGGCTCGGGCAAAGGTGATGGCAGAGATGGAGGCGAGGGTGGAGATGGAGGTGGTGATGGAAGCATTTGTGGTGGAGATGGAGATGATGGAGATGGCAATGGAGATGGCGAGGATAGTGATGAAGGCGGAGGGGGTGAAGAGGGAGATTGTGGTGTCCACCGTCGACGTGTCGACACAATACGTCGAGCGGTGTTGGGGATGGAAGTAGTGGTAGTGACAGTGGGAGAAGAAGGGGAGGCACTAGCATGAGCAGAGGCTTGGGTTTGTGGCGGCGATGGAGCCGTGGTAAGAGATGGTGGAGGTAACGGAGTAGGTGACGGAGCGAGTGCAGCACTAGACGAGGAATCACAGGGGTGCCCCTGGCCGTGAAGTAACGGAGACGGCTGCCCCGGCGGCACTTCTTGCTGCTGTTGTTGGCTGCGAAGATGTAAAATGGCTTTTTGAATAGCGGCCCAATCAATCCTTTTCTTAGCATCCAGATCATAAACATAATCCCGGAACTCAGGACAATCCTCAACCAAATGCCCCTGCTGGCGGTGATAATCACAATATTGAAGCATATTCCCAACCGCGGGTCGACAAGGCACAACAGGAGGGAGCGACAATGCGTGAGTGGCCATCAAAGCCCGAAATATATCGGTGAAACACTCTGGCAATGGAAGGCGAGGAGCATGCTTCGGGCAAGGTGGATGCCGAGGGATATGTAATGGTGGAGAAGGTTGTGGAGACGGAAGTGGAGGTTGCGTAGGCAGGAGTGCGTGGCTAGTGGTGGAGGGCTTTGGTGATGGCATGTGTGGAATAGGATGAGGGGGTATGTAGACGGCATCTACTTGCTCGGGATGTGGTGTTCCCTTGACCGGAAGTGGAGATGGAGACGGGTATGTGGATGCTGGTGGCTGACTCATGGAAGGTTGATATGCGGAGGTGGATGGTGGAGACTCAAGGTCAATGGAATCTTGCATTTGTTGGCGAATGAAGCGGGCTCGGCTGTATAATTGTTGCCAGGAGGTGATGTTGTTGAGGGCTAAGATGAACCGATACTCGGGCGTGGCATTAGATATCAGCATCTTGATTTGCTCTCTTTCTGGAATGTGCCCCGGGACTTACGTGACAAGGCGACGCCAACGGTCAGCAAAGGTGCAGAACTCCTCGTCGGGCTTCATCATCTCATGGGCCAGATCTACCATAGAATACTTGGGCCCAACCTGGTCTTGATACTGCTGAATAAACTTTTCTTGAACGGCTTGAAAACTCACAACTTGCTCTTGCGGAAGAGAGAAGAACCAATCCCGAGCCGGGCCTTCCAATGACAGACCAAACAGATAAGCCATCAAGTGTTGGTCATGTCGAAACTGGGCCGACTCATAAACAAACTCCTTCAAGTGCACATACGGGTCACCGACTCCACTATAACGGTGATATGTGGGAATTTGTGATGGAGACGGAAGCCGAAGACCTTGAAATGCGAACGGAACACTTAAGGAGGATTTGGGATCGATCCGGCGTTGAAGCTCATCAAGTTGGCATTGGGTTTGAGCAATCATCTCCTGGGTAGGGAGAGATCGAGAAGAATATGGGCCAGCTTGAGTAAGAGGTTGTGAAATAGGACCAGGAGCATGGTATTGGGCCGGATAAGAGGATCCGGGCTGAGAAGAGGAAGGGCCCATTCCGGGAATGGAAGGATATGTGGGCCTGGAAGAAGCATGAGCATAAGTACCCATTGGGCTGGCAGCAACATGGGCAGAAGGATGAGGCCCATTAGGAGAATAAGTCCCATTAGTAATTGGGCCAGCAACATATGAAGGAGAAGGAGGAGGCCCATGAATAGGAGATGGCCCATTATGAGAAGAAGGCCCATGAAGATGAGATGCAATAAGACGTTGGGCCTGGGCCGGGTCCATTTGGCAAACAAGGCTGGAAATACGGGCCATGAGATTAGCCTGTTCCTCAGATGGGTCAGAGGGACCACGAGAAGATGGACCCACGCGGGAAGAGGATTCCACGCGGGAATAGGAAGCAGATTGGGAAAAAGAATGATACAAGGGGTTAGAATGATGCTCCATGAGGGCAAATGGAGACTTAATACCAGGATGTCAAGGAGAATACAAGTGTGGAAGCACTGGCTTAATGGGCCCAAGGACAAGAGGGGACTGACCCACAAATGCAAAGACGAATGGACAACGGATCACGTGACAATGGACTAGACAATGGACACAGAAAATGGGGTAACCTAAGTGGGCCTAATAATGATGAAAGACGTGGATGCAACACAAAACACCACTAATGGGCTTGGACAAGCCCAAATAACACAATCAATGCAATGTAAGAGTTTTCACTTAAGTCAAACAAGTTGATATGATGGGAAATATTTTAGAGATTTCAATGGACCTTTTAATGATTTGAATTAATAATAATTCCCTCGAGATAGGAATCCTATGGGAATAAGATCCAAACTTTGGGTTGACTAAGGTTAACTCTCTCACACTTATGCAAATGCAAGCCTAAGGGGTGGAAAGGTACAACCGGCCCGGTGTCCGTGTGGGAATCCACGGCTCACAGGGACTTATGGAGGTCCTTGATGTGCTTTCCTGGTCGGCTCCAAGGAATATGGAGACGAGAGGTCCACGCACCAAGGTAGGAAATGCAACTATGATATGCAACGTATGGCCCTATGTGCACCGGAGTGCATGCAAATTCTAGCTTAAAACTAGAAAATCAAGACTAGATTAAACTATGCAAACATGATCCAACTAAAACAAATAGTATATGGATGGAAAGACAATACAAAGATCTGCACAACGGCCCCAAGAACAGATCAATCTGACCCCGGGAGGTCAACCAAATCACTAAGCAAAGATGCCCCCGTGAACCTATGCGCAGACCACATGCAGATTTTATGGACAAAATGCTAAAATGATGATAATTTTTAACTAAACAAATGAGACCCAAATGATGCAAATAATCTATGGATGGAAAGACAATACAAAGGACTATCCAATGGAACAAAAATTAGTGCAATCAGACACCGGGAAGGCAATCAAATCACTAAGTAAAGATGTACCTGTGAACCTGTCCCAGAGCCTGCCTGCAGAACTTATGCATAAAACTCAAAAAGTTGGACAATATTAGAATATGCACATGTTAACCAAATGATGTAAATGATATATGGATGGAAAGACAATACAAAGGGCTATCCAACAGAACAAAAATCAGCTCAATCGAACTCCGGGATCAAAAGTTATGCCTCGATGAACACGGCCCTATGAGCATGCACGCAAGACTGCCAGAAGCCGTGTAACGGTCTACCAAAGGACCGTTAATGCATGTGACGGTCTACTGCAGGACCGTCACACTACCAGAGCCCTTAAAACATCAAAAATAGTTGGAGAATGGAAGAAATATCACCTAAACATGAACATGGATCCACCCAACCTACAAAAGAGCATGAAAACAAGCGTGATGGGCATTGGTGTCCCACCGTGATCGCCAAAAAATTGTTGATTTGTTTTTTAATTAGATTAGATTCATATTCCGCCCCTTTAAATATATACATGCATAAGCATGGGAATCAAAGACAAGGGGGATGAAAGGATAGAAATACTAACCGTGATCGTCACCAAGGATTAACAACGCCAAAGGATGAAGAAAGGAGAGGAACGACGCCGTGTACCTTGGAACTTAAAGACTTGATCGCGCTTGAAACGAGGTGCGGGGAACTTGTGGATTCAAACCTCCTCACCTTCCAGCCGGCTAGAGGAAGAGGGCCTCACGTTGTATTCATGCTCTTCTGCAAAACAAAGATGAAACACAAAGGCAAAAACCCATTAGAACATGAAGTGTAGAAATCTGCCCAAAGTGATAAAATAGCATGAATAAAAGGGGGAGAACGCACCGGGGGGAGGTTTTTTAACCCTTGTTGAAGGGTGGAAAAGATAGGTGGGTGTGTTGTGCATGCATGAGATTTGAAATCACGAGATTTGATTGAGAGAATAGAGAGAAATCATTGATGCAAAACGGAGAAAAATGCATGTGTAGCAGAAAGTGCAAAAAACTGTGATGATTTGTGATTTTGAGGAGATTAGAACTAAGAGTGTAGACCATGGAATCAAGCCCAGAAGGATGAAATTGAAAGTTAATACTTCCCTCTTCAAGATGGGGTCGAAGGATTGAGTCGGCGGTGCAGCATGGCTTCGCCCCACGTCCGGAAAGAGCCCCCCGTCGCAACTGCGAACTGGGCAGTTTTTATAGAGTTTTGCAAGAAAACCTCATCTTCTTATCACAATTCCCGGAGATAGAGTCCAAGATAAATCGAGTTCTCTGGATCAAACTCGAGATAATACTAAGGACAAGAGATAGGAACAAACGGGGATCAATTCAGAGGAGGATTCTAGAAGATATGTCTTTTGGAAGGCAGCCCCGGAGCCTTATCTGCAGAGTTTGAGTTGAACTAGGAAACATAAATCCTGATCTTGCGACCCAGATCCCAAGAGATATAGCCAATGAAATTCAGAGTTCTATGAACCAAATTCAAGATAATACCAAGGAGAAACCATAGGAACAAACGGCGCTCAATTCGGAGTAGAATTCAAGAAGTTATGGACTCTGCAAGGGGGCCACGACGCATAGAAACGGAGCAGAGTCCAGCACAAATTGGACTCTCGGTGTGATGTAACGGTCTAGGGTAGGACCGCCACATTCTGGGGGTTGAACAGAGTGTTTCGGGCAAGTTTCGGTGTGACGGTCTATCGTAGGACCGTCACACCGAAGTAATGCACCTATGTAGGGTCGTCACTTTGTGGGTGTTGAACAGGGTGTTTCGGGCAAGTTTCGGTGTGACGGTCTATCGTAGGACCGTCACACCGAAGTAACGCACCTATGTAGGGCCGTCACTTTGATGGAGGCAGATTCCGGGCAGACCGCGTGCGACTTTGGAAATTGAAGTGTAGCTCTCAAACGGGGCAGAACTAGACAAAGTGGTAAACATAGAAGTTGTAGATTACTGAAAGAGGAACAACTTTCATAAAGAAAGAAATTTGAGAAAATGATTGGAAGATGGAGAAAATGGGGCTGGAAGAGAGAGGAAAATTCTGAGACATAGGTGAACATCACAGCCTGCTGGAAAAATGCAAATAACTCACAATCAGGGCAGAACTGGCCAACGGCGTAGAAGAAGAAATTGTAGATCTTTGAAAGACGCACAACTTTGATGAAGACAACTTTTTGAATAGAGGACTGGAAGAGGGTGAAAAAGAACCACTTTTAGGACTGCGCAGTGAGAGAGAGCCGATTACTTGAGGGAAGCCGGCCTAAATGAGCCGAAAGTCGACTTTGAAGCCGGAATTTGATAAGATAAGCTCCAGGGCTCTAAGAAATCATGATCTCAAAGACTCAAAAAATGTGAAATGGTAAAAATGGGCTTGAAATCCATCCGAGAAAGCTCCAAAATAATGGCTAATTCGGGACATCAAAAATGATGAATAAGAGAGATGACTCAACTTGCGGGCTAAAACGGGAGTCAACAAAAGTGTGTACAGAGTTTACACTTGAACTGATACGCTTATTTCGACTTACTGACAGGGGTTTGGTACTGGGATTGCTGACATGGCTCGTGATCCAAGGAAGGACGAGGCTCCCTGATCGTGACATGTGGAAGCACTATGCTGAGATGCTGCCACGTGGTCCAAATTGCTGGGCGGGAAACGTGGAGAGCACACGCCTGCTGCTGTTGTTGCTATATAAACAAGCCTTCTTCCACAGAAGAAGACTGATCGAAAGAAAAGAAGAAAAAGTCTATACAGCAGTGAGCCTTCGATCCATAAAAAAAAAATAGAAGAAGAAGATATAGAGAAGAAGAAGAAGAAGAAGAGAAGAAGGAGAAAAAGAGAGAGGAAGAGATTGAGAGAGATTGAGTTGAGAGAGAGCTGATCGAGAGTGAGAGTGAGAGTGGTTGTATCTCAGTCTCATGGTTCAAAACCAGAGCTGAGCTTTGCTCTTAGAGCTACATTGTTTGTTTTTGAGCTTTTCTATTTTCGTTTTGATTCTGTCTTTCATTTCCGAATGCTGTTTCTTCAAGCTGTGTGTCAGCGGTCTTGCAGTGGTGGTCTCCACTGGACGGGTTAAGCTGTATTTCCCCAGCGGTTGCAGATGATCAGATCCTTTGGTCGGCAAGGTGTAGTGCCCAGCGAAGCTGTGTATCAGCGGAGTGTTTGGCCAAGCTGTAAAGCCCAACGGACGCAAGCTGTGCTGCGCAGCAGGAAGCCATACTCGGTTGAGTATGGGGTGGACGTAGGTCGTTGGTCGAACCACCTAAAAATTGTGTGTGCTGTGTGCTTGTGTTTTTGTGTGATTTGTGTGCGATGGGAATTTCTTGCTCTGCTTACTTGATTGCATCGCTTATGCTCATGTCTAGCTTTCGACCTTTTGTTTAGCATCTTTTGTTTAGCTTAACTGATGTTTGCCTAAATTCCGCTTTAGAACTTGCAGTAGTTTTAAAATAGGCAAGTTGATCTATTCACCCCCCTCTAGATCCACACTCTGTGGAGATAGACTGCATCCATCTAACCCAACAAGCTTCACCAAGAAGAACGAGAAGCAACAAGCTCGACAACAACAGCTCACCAGGAAGGGAAAATCCTAGGTTCGCTCGAGTAACTTCTCAATCGAGGCAACACAAAAATCGAGACAACCGAAACAACGATGCATCAAGAGCTACACAGACTCAAGCTGGGACAACCAAAGCAACGTAAGAACGTGCATGTCCATCACACCAACGCTGAAAGTCATAAGCCACCTGAGTAAAATCACAGAAAACAGCTCGAACAATGCACTGCAGGTTCATGCCAACCGATAAACACTGCCAAGTGCAACACGATCGAGACCAACCCCAAAACCGAACAAAGCACCTCGTCATACCCAGACGAGAGCAAAACCATCTCGCAAAGTGCCAACCAAGCACGCAGAAGACCACACATAAAAAAAACAACGCGATAAACCATCGCAACACCTACGCCAGCAAGAGACTGTACTGGACCTCAAGGACTCTGGTAACTGTATATCTGGATTTCCTTGTATTTCACACGACAATGATCTGATAGCTCAGAAAAGAACTCCGAACATCTCAGAACACTGCTCTGATACCACCTGTAGCGACCCGTATTCCGGATACCCGGTGCACCCAGTATAAATACCGAATACGCGTGATACTACATGGGACCCGCGAGGCCTCCCAAGCGCGGGAAAGCGCCGAAGGGAAAAAGGAGTGTGTGGAATACATTGAAGCCAGCAGATATAGCAGTAAGCAATTAAATTTCAATAGATTGGGTTGCTAAAGTAGCCGAAATAAAATTACTTTTTCATTAATAATTTCAATCATTACAATTATACACCAGAGTCCAGCCTAAAGGAAAGACGACAAGTCTAACACAGTACAGTCTGACAGAAAGAAACGTACACTGAAGTCGGGGAAAACCCGACACAGGTATAGCTGGCAGCTACAGCGAACGCGCTCCACCAGGAACAGCAGAGGCAGACGACGAAACCCACCTGAAAAGCAGCAGGGGTGAGTCTCAACAGAAACTCAGTAGGGGTCATGCAGATCCCCACTGGAAAACGCACAAAGCAACGGAAGCAACAATAAAAATGGCAGGTGCAGCAAAGCAGGAAAAAGCTACACTACAAAGCTGTAAACAGAACAGGTACAGCAGGAGTAGGGAACATGCAGGAGAGGGGAGCTCAACAACAAAGAAGAGCGAGGCCGTAAAACACGGAACAACGGCCACCGAGGAGAACTCGACACCCTAAGCTACTCCAAGCGACAACAGATGGTCAACCCCAAACTCGCGCAGTAGGGTAACCCAATCCGTCAGCCAAAAGAAAGGCGAAGGCAGACGCCGATGCCGAAAACACAGACAAAACACGACAGGAGACGTCATGCACGTAGCCCCACGCATGACGAGAACGTCATGCAAACGACAGAACACTGACCTTGAGTACAGCCACAAGCGGGCAACTCGAAAAGGTCACAGCGCGCAAGAAAACGCCGAGAGTCACCGCACCAAGTGATAGGAGCGCCCTCCTCCCAGAAAAACAGCCAGATGCGTCCACTGACGTCTTACACTGCGCCACAAGTGTCATGTCACTCAAGGACAAGACACACCAAGAACCTGGTCTAAGGAACAACGACGTTCCAAGGAAACAAGGTACCACAGCACGAAACTACAGCACCATCTGCGAGTGACTAGTCAGGGCCACGCCCGTCGGCGCAAGTCCCCAGTCCCTGACCACGTGTGCATACACTGACCACTACCTAGGCCAGGCCTCTAGCTAGTATTCCCCTCGGTAGGACGCTACCGCTGGCCGGGGCCTACGGAACTAGCTTAAGAACCGTACGTACCAAACGCAACAGGAAAAACCCCTCCACCACTCCCGGTGGGTCGGCAAGAGCCTAGGGCTACAACTAGTGGAGGCTCACAAGGCACAGACTCAAAAACACAGGTGCTAAAGCACAGATAGTCTAAGAAAGACCCGTCTCGTGCACCACAAAGCACCATGGCAGCTAAACAACTGCCAACTGACTCAGGACCAGGCAACTAGACCTACAATGTAACGATCCCTGAGTCGAACGACTTGAAGGCAAGATCGTCACAAATAGCGGAACAAGCCGCCAATCGGTCTAATCCTAAGCCAGCAAAACAACGCTCCGCAGAAAATGACACACGGAGACCTGAGGGAAATACCAAGAACCCTCAGCACACCTGGACACGCAAACCGAGGTAAGGCAACACCTCGAGGCATCCAGAAGCAGTGTCTCGAGCCAGGCACAACCACCGAGACACACACACACACAAGGTCACATGTCAACCACTGGGTCACACCGGGTTGACATGAACCCAACAGCAATACAAGCAAAAGTAAGATAAACAATCCTACCGCAAGTAAGAAGACTCCTGGCCACCTTACAACGTAGTCTTAGCCCTCATAGGACGTCGAGAGACATCCACGGAACAACGGGCAGACCACAAGGACAAGCCAAGACAAGCAGAAACTGAAGCACGGAAATCGAAGCACTGGGCAAGTAATGCACCACCCCTAGACTGCTACAAGCATATGATGGTCTATACCTGGGCCGTTACACCCAAACGACGGTCAGACGATAGGTCGTCACTCACACCACCTTAACCACTCTAAAACACAACCACACGCGAAACAAGGCCAAGTAACGCACAAGGCCAAGCGCGTTACAAGCAAGCAACGCGGCAGGGGAGACGTGCCAGAACCAAACGACGCACAGGGGCAGGCGCGTTACTATCAACGACGCATGGGGGCATATCCGTTATATCCAACGGGCACAGCCACCCAAGCTCGTCCAAACAGAATGTAACGGCCGGGGGCAGGCACGTTACACTCAAATAACGGATAGGGGCACCACCGTCAGAGGCACCGCCTCTAATGGTCAACGTCGATCAAACAGCAAGGAACGGCCCGAACCAGGCGCGTCACATTCTTCTAACGCGCTGGGTCAAGCGCGTTAGACCAACCGACTCAACCCCAAAACAAAACGACGAAGGCGAAGTAACGCGCTAGCCTAGGCGCGTTACAAGGAAGCGACGCGCCACCCTAGGGCCGTCACTCACCCAAAAGCCAGAATGCTCAAAAACATCAAATGAAGTAACGGTCTGTCGTAGGACCGTCAGAAGCAACTAACGGCCACTGGAACGACCGCTACTTCCCATACAGCGGGAAAATAGAGGAACGGCTAAACCGGCCCGTTCCACGCCCCATTCACGCCGAAACGCAGGGGAAACACACCTAAACGACAAATAATAACATCAGGGGACTCCAAACCCCACATGCAAGCTCAAAAACGCAAGATCCGGGCGATTTAGACAAATTGACCCTAAGTGGGTCACCGAGGTTCACGGGCTTCTACCGGCCTCGCATGAACACCAAACGACACGAAATCAACGTGGATGGGATCCTAACATCCCAGCGGTCAGTTAGAAACTAACTACGCCGCAAATGGTCGCCATTTACAGGCCGACCCTAAAAACCACGAAAATCACGGTTTAGGCAAACCACGCCCAAACTCGACCGTTTCCTAGCCGAACGTCGTGCAATGGCAGGGAAAACGAAGAGGACGAAGTAAGGATCAGTCACCCTACCTCCACCGAAGAAACCGTGCCCCGAAGGGACTAAACCACGCCGAAATCCACTCGCGAACCGATTTCACCGGCTTTGAATCCACCGTTCGGGATCGCGCCAGAATCGATCTGATCCTTGCTCCATCGCGCACCCAGCCAGCTCCATCACGTCCCCAACAGGTGCCTCTAGGTCCTCCGTCTGCAGCCGGAGTCGAGGAGGCGAACGGGAGAGAAAACGGGAGAGGGAGAGTGAGATCGCGAGAGTGATGAGAGAGAGAGGAAAAGAAATAAAAAGAAAAGAAATCAGGAAATTTTCCTAATTTTCGAAAATTCTGAAAATGCGCCAAAAATGCATAAATTCAGAAAAAGACACAAAAATAGCCGAAACGACCGGCTCGAAGGGTACATCGTCGTTGCAGCATCCACGAGTTCGAGAATTGACAAACAAACTCACCGTAGGGTTCCGTAACTAGTACGTGAGAAAAACCCACACGGCTCGTCAAACTCACTCGGAAGCTACAAAAGCGAACCAAAACTCAACGAAACCAAACCGAAATAGATCCAAAAGATCCTACAAAGATCCAACGAGAATCCAGGGCATTACAGATATGATGTTATTTTGGGTGCCGACTGGCTATCTACACATGGAGCTAGTGTCAATTGCAAGTTGGGTACAGTAACTTTTATTGGTTACTCCGACCTTCTATTTTATGGCACCAGGCATTCCAAGCACATATAATATTTCGGCCCTCAAAGATGAGAAATTGTTAAGGAAGGGTTGTGCCAATTTCTTAGTTTCTATCTCTATGACCGAGCACACGGAACCCGTTCTAAAGGACATTCCTATCGTTCGGGATTATTCTGATATATTTTCAGACGAGTTGCCTGGTATTCCTCCTGAGAGAGAAGTGGTTTTCTCTATTGATTTAATTCCGGGAGCTGCACCAGTTTCTAAAGCTCCATATCGGATGTCTGCTGTTGAAATGAAGGAATTAAAGGAACAATTACTGGAGTTATTGGAGAAGGAGTTTATTTGACCAAGTACTTCACCTTAGGGAGCCCCGGTCCTCTTTGTTAAAAAGAAAGATGGTTCGATGATATTATGTGTTGATTATCGGCAATTGAATCAACTCACCATCAAGAACAAATATCCTTTACCAAGGATTGATGAATTATTCGACTAGATTTCTGGAGCTCAATAGTTCTCAAAGATTGATCTTCGATCTGGTTATCATCAATTAAAGATCAAGGAATGAGATATTCACAAGACAGCATTTCGGAGTCGGTATGGACATTACCAGTTCACCGTTATGCCTTTTGGCCTAATAAATGTGTCTGCCGCATTCAAGTAATTAATGAATAGCGTATTCAGGCCATACCTCGATCAATTTGTAGTTGTCTTCATTGACGACATTTTGATCTACTCCAAGTCAAGGGGAGAACATGAAGAACATCTCAAGAAGGCCCTTCAATTATTAAGAGATCACAAGCTTTATGCCAAATTAAGCAAGTGTGATTTCTGGTTAGAGGAAGTTTCTTTTATCGGTCACATAATTTCTCGGAACGGTATTGCCGTGGATCCTTCAAAGTTCGAGGCCGTAAAGAACTGGGAAAGACCTACTAGTGTGACGGAAATCCGAAGCCTCTTGGGATTGGCTGGATATTACCGAATATTTATCAAGGATTTCTCAAAGATCGCAGCATCTTTAACAAGATTGACACGGAAGGAGAATTCTTTTATATGGTCCAAGGAATGCGAGAAAAGTTTTCAAACTTTAAAGGATTGTCTGACGACTGTCCCTACTCTCACATTACCTATGGAAGGAGCAGGATTCGAAGTATATGTTGATGCATCTGGAATTGGCCTAGGTTGCGTATTAATGCAACATGGCAAGGTCATAGCTTGTTCCTCACGGTAATTGAAGAAGCATAAAGAAAATTATCCCGTACATGACCTAGAGCTGGCAGCTGTGGTCTTTGCTTTGAAGATCTGGCAACATTACCTCTATGGCGAAGCCTTTACGGTGTATTCTGATCACAAGAGTCTCAAATATTTATTCTCTCAATAGGAGCTCAATATGAGACAAAGACGGTGGTTGGAATATTTAAAGGATTTCAACTTCTCTATACAATATCACCCTGGGAAAGGTAATGCCGTAGCTGATGCTCTTAGCCGGAAGCCAATGGCCTTATTATCAAGTTTGATGGTTAAAGAATGGCATCTACTTGAAGAAATGGCCAGCTTAAACCTCAATATGGAGGAGAAGGAAGGCGGAGTCTTTATTGCTAATATTCGACTCCAACCCGAGTTACTCTCGAAAATTAAGGAACGGCTGGGTGATAATCCGTTGATCGTGGAAATTAAAGAGAAACTAGATCAACGATCGGATTTCCTTCTCGTTGATGATGAAAGGTTATTATTCAAAGGAAGAACTTGTATACCTGATTGTTCTACTATCAAGGGAAAAATCTTGGAGGAAGCACATCGGTCAAGGTATACTATTCACCCCGGTGCTATAAAAATGTACCAAGACCTCAAGAGAACATTCTGGTGGCCGAATATGAAGAGAGAGGTAGCCGAGTTCGTAAGTCGATGTTTGGTTTGTCAACAAGTCAAGGCCGAACACCTCAAACCGGCTGGCAAGCTCAAGCCTCTCAAAATACCAGAATGGAAATGGGATAGTGTCGGTATGGACTTCATAGTTGGATTACCGAAGACCCGAAGTGGTTTTGATGCTATATGGGTAATTGTGGACCGGTTAACAAAGTTCGCTCACTTTTTACCTACCAAGACTAGATGGACCGTGGATGTTCTAGCCGCTTTATATATCAAGGAGACCGTAAGGCTACACGGTATTCCAAACTCTATTATTTCAGACTGAGATCCGAGATTCACCTCTCATTTTTGGAATAGTTTACAATCGTCTATGGGTACTAGACTAAGGTTTAGTATGGATTTTCACCCTCAGACGGATGGACAAACCGAGAGGACGAATCAAATTATTGAAGATATGTTGAGAGCATGCATGATTGACTTCGGTGGTAGTTGGCATGAACACTTACCATTGACTGAGTTCGCTTATAACAATAGCTATCAGTCGAGTATTCAAATGGCACCATTCGAAGCATTATATGGCCGAAGTTGTAGATCGCCTCTATGCTGGAGCGAGGTTGGTGACAAAGGATTGATTGGTCCCGACATTGTACAAGACACAACTGACAAAATTTAGTTGATACAAGAAAGGCTAAAGGTCGCTCAATCACGGCAAAAGAGCTACACCAACAACTGGAGGAGAGACCTTGAAATCCAAGTGGAGGAGCATGTCTTCTTAAAGATCTCACCCACACGAGGAATTAAAAGATTCGGCATCAAAGGAAAGTTAAGTCCGAGATTTATCGGCCCTTTCGAGATTTTGGAGAGAATCGACGAGGTAGCGTACAAGCTGGCTTTACCTCCTCAACTGGCCGGTGTCCATGACGTATTCCATGTATCCATACTAAGGAAATACGTCTATGATCCTTCACATGTGATTTAATTTGAAGAGTTGAAACTCCAAAAGGACCTATCATATGAAGAAAGACTGATCAAAATATTGGATAGGAAATTACACCAATTGAGGAATCGGGCCATACCGATGTGGAAAGTCCAATGGAGCAAGCGTGGATTCGAGGAAGCAACCTGGGAATTGGAAGAATCTATCAAGAAGAAATACCCGGATTTAATCTCAGGTTAGAAATTTGACATTTCTACTCGAATCTTTGACTTTTAGTGATATAATGTGAATTTGGAGGACCAAATTCTTTTAAGTGGGGGAAGATGTAGAAACCCGATAATTAAAAATGAGAAATTTTTTTTTCAATTTCATTATGTAATTAAAATTTTCATGAAATAATTAAATTATATTTTTACTATATGAAATAAACTAGTTTATTGAATTTACTTGAATTAACTAGAAGTAAATAGAGATTAAATACTTTAAACCTTAGATAAATCATAGAAAGCCCAATAAAAGTCCATATAATAGATTAGGATTATAATTGGCCCATTGGATAATCCATAATGGGCTGGATTAGTGGTTAAAAGATTAATAAAGGATAATCAGACCTTAAATTCATAACACATGTTAAATACCTTTTGAAAAAGATTATAATAATCCAATTTCTAGAAGGTTGACACAAAAATCGACTCTTACCTAACATCCCACCTTGGACCAGCCGTTTTTACATTGGTTTCACACCAAATGGAAGCTAGGTTAAGAAGAAAAATTAGAATTTTTTTCTAATTCGGAGTTGGAAAGTTTGGCATTTTTAGGCAAGGAATCTTGACAAATTTGGCCAAGTTTTGGCTATAAATAGAACCCCATTCGACCCTCAAATCATCCCTGGAGGTTAAGGTTACGCTGCTGCGAAGATTGGTGGAGATTTGAAGGAAGATTTGGAAGATCAAAGGGTTTTCTTATATTTGGGGATATTTCTTTAGATCCACAAAAAAGTAGGGGTCTCTCGGGCTAGACTCTAATTAAAGCATGTCATCTTGTTCATTCTTATGTCCTCTTTCCATTGATAGCTCATTTATTAAATTCCGTTATGAAATGAGCAAGTTATGGTTATTTTATTAGAGGGGTATTCCCATTTTTCGTCAGATCCAGAACGTGCTACACCTCAAGAGCGCGTTCTGAATGCGCTGTCCCGACATAGCGCGTTCATATAGAGTGTTTTCCCGCCCCCTGGGGTCAAACTAAGAATTTAAAAAATATATATTTCAAGAACGCGCTACCCTAGGGTAGTGCGATCTTCAAGAACGCGCTAGTCTAGGCTAGCGCGTTCAAAACAATATACCCAGAATGCCCAAGTGTCAAACAAAAAAATTTCAAAACCAACCAACCACACCTCAGTGCAGTGCAGTGCAGTGCGGCTCGGCTCGGCTCGGCTCGGCACAAATAAATAAATAAATAAATTAATAGTATAGTTTTGTATTCACACACAACTTAAGCCCACATCCTATGCCCCTTGGGTCCTGACCCAAGGGTGAGCTCTCCAACATATAAAGCCATGCAAGTTTTCTAAACTTCTAATGTGAGACTAAAGATTAGTCACTACACATTATGAACACAATATGAATTATAACATTTAGAATCTCTAATAATTATAAGTATTTAGTCACCAAAAGTAAGAAAATGTAATATTAGCATAGTTTAATTATTACAGCATGTTAAAAATTATTTTTGTAGGATGAAATTATTTTTACATGTAAAAATCTAATTTTTAACCATATTAGTAAATTAATGCATGAAAAATATTTCCAGCATGTTAAAAATGACTTCCAACATGATAAAATTATTTTGTACATACTGAGATATAAAAACTATTTTTAGCATGTTAAATCTATTTAAAACTATTTTTTGTGCATGCTATACCTAATTTCCTATTAAATAATTAGTAAATTGATGCATGAAAATAACTTCCAGTATGATAAAGTTTCTTCCAGCATGATAAAATTATTTCTAGCATGTTAGAATTATTTTTAGCATAATAGAATTATTTTTAGTATATTAAAACTATTTTTCGGCATGATAATTCTATTTTTCTATCAAATAATTAGTAAATAAATATAGAAAATAATTTTCAGCATGATAAAATTTATGTTGTTATCATAGAATTTCTGTAATCAGCATTGTAAACTTATCTTTATCATATTATTAGTAAGTTAAGGTGTGAGAATTACTTTAGTATGTTAAGTATTAATTTTAGCATGTTAAAAATTAATTTTCAGCATGTAAAAATTAAATCCAGCATGAAAATTTATTTTTTATCATCTTATCCATAAAGTAACGTATGAAACTTATTTTAAACATGTTAAAATTATTTTTAGCAAGTTAGAATTATTTTTGATATAAAAACATATTTTCATAACCAAATTCTGATTTTTATAATAAATCACCGTTTTGGCTAAACTAATGCAATCTCTAATGTACAAAAAACTTCCTGTAATCATGTCTAAACACTTGTAAACCAAATGCACACAAGATTAAATCATGGAATTAAATTAATTCTATTAAACTCTAATTACTTGATTTTTCTTCCTAGTTACCGCTCTTTCTTGAATTCCACGACTTAATGTCGTTAAACATGATGTCTTAAAATTATTATTCACTCCTCTTGCTACTTCTGAGATTTTTTCTAGATCTGTACTTTTTACAAATGAGCTTATTCTTGAAATTCATTGGCCATAGTGTTAAGTGGATGTCTAAACGTACTTGGGATCTTATGATCCACTGACCCAATGCCTGGCATTAATGGGGCCCGGTCTGGCCCTAGGAGGAGCGCCCGCAAGTACTTATGCCCATGGGAGTTGATTGACCACGGTGTGGCATTGCACCGAAGTGCATGACTTGCTAGATTTTACGGCATTCCACTATTCGTACTTATTACTTATTTACTTGTTAACTTGAAAATTACATGAATTACTTGACTTGCGTGAAAATGGCCAATTACATGAAATTCTTTACTTGTTCAAAGTCATTACTTGGAAATTCATCTTGATATCATATTATCTCAATTACTTGGAAATTTCATTCATGTTTATACACTTCCCGATACAAGTTAGAAAATTGCTTAAATTGTTAATACTTAAAGATTGTCTGGTTTTTAAGATATAAAATCCTACTGAGCTTTTAGCTCACCCTACGTTTTGGTTAATTGTTGCAGGAAATGAAAATGAACAAGGGAATAGACAAGAGTGAGAGAGTGATTTTCCTTTTTACCTAGATTTATGTAGATCATTAGTGTTTTTATAAGAATGATGTACTTTGGGATTAGAAGTTTGTAATTTACCTTTATGGCTTATGAATTAGTGATGTAAACTTCATTTTGATGGAATAAAAGTATCATTTTTCCCATTCATTTCTGTCTTTAGCAATAAAATTGTACATGCTCTGATCGACACGCTTGTTTACGACTCGCTCACGCTCCCGATATTCCGCGTCGGGGCGTGACAGTCTTTGTGAATGTATGTGGGCCGATGGCTGTGATCCAGTCAGGGGTTGAAGAGAACGCGATCTAGGTCTCACCTACCTTCTCAAACAGAACCTGAACGCGGTGCCTATAGAGGCTGCGTTCAGAACAGAGATAACATAACACAGACAGAACCTCGTTCTATCATTCCAAAGGCCGGTTGAACCCTATCCAACATAGTAGGATGAGGATTCTAGTGGTTTATAGGATTTTTGTTGTTCTACCTGTTTGGCATCCTAGTGGGAATCATAGGCTCGTGGAGACTTACGAAGGCCTCGATCAAGAAAGTTCCAGTCCGACAGAAAGGATATCCAGTGGAGGGTCCTAACTTCACCAAGAATTAGGGTTCCTATAGCACTACCAGGACTAAATAAATCACGGTAGGTTAGTATCAGTGGAGTGACAAAACCTTCAAAACAATTATACATGCTATATCATGTAATATGATCACGAATTTACTTAACATGTAAGAATGTTTAAACCATACCAAGATGAGCCAATTTCACATTAACAAAAATTTATCTGCTCTTTTAACATGCTAAGAACAGTAGGGATACGATAAGACATGGAATTAAAAGGAAAAGATGAACATGAATCAAGAACTTTAGAAATTAAGGTTTAAACATGTCCTCTATTTACATTAGTCCGTTCAGATGATGTGCAGACATGAAAAACATGCATCTAGACTCAATACTACTAACATACCATGCTGGAAAGACACTATGGTTTCTGGAAACCCGTGATAGAATACGGTCGATAGTGGCGCCGTAATCAGGAATAACACGGTCAATCTGGGCACCACGATCTTCAACAAAATTATTAAATAAATAAAATTTAAACTTAAAGACATGGTCTATCGGGCGGACATGATCAAGAACAGAGTCCATGTTTGTACCGCAATAATAAATATAAACTCATCTCTGGTGGGAAAATCCTGAACAACGATATCTAGACAATTTTCTCCAAAATACATGCAATATAGTTTGGGAAAATTAAGGAAAACGATGCAGGAAGGAAGTAGACATGTAGATGAACATTTGGAACCATTAATTAAGGATTTAACCCGAGAGAACATCTACCTTGAGTTGTTTAAGGAAGAAGAGAAAGAAGAATGAAGAACGCCCACGAACGCCCCAAAGATCTCTCGATTCCTCCTCCTAGATCGATCCGCCCATGTCTAGTAGCTTTCTCACATGAACTAGGGTCGACTAGGGAGGATATGGTGTCCCATTTATAGGGTTTAATGCCTTTAGGAGTCCTAATTAGGTCAAAGAACCATAAATAGGAATAAACTCCAAAAAAATTGATTTTTTATCTTTATCTAGGTCGCCCCCACCCTATCTAGCACAAATTACGGTTATGATTTAGGTTACATTTCAACCTCCCTTAGTGGATTAGGGTTTGGTTTAGGTTATTCACCCATTAAGGTTAGTTTAAAACCAAACTAACCCTTTTAGAAACTAGGTTTTAGAATTTTTTAATTTTTGAAATTAATTAAGCCTTTAAGTCCATTAAGCCTAATTTATTTCCCCATTAAACATTAAAACCCATTACAATTTATTTTATCTAATTCCATTATAATCATTTAAAATTTCTCTTCTCTAATATACTCTTATTTGATTAATTTTATAAAATCAGGTTGCTACACTCACACACACGGACTAACTAAAAACTCTTGACCACCACGGTCAGAAGAACCTCGAGCTCATTGTCGGGAAAAACCTCGGTCCCAACCGGTAAAGAACCACGACTACCCAGTCGAGAAGCCACGACCTCGCCATCGTGGAGACACTATCTCGCTCGTCGGTAAGCCCAACCTCGACCGGCTCGGTAGAGAGACTCACATATACACCACACACCTACACACACACACACAGACTTCACCATACCTGGACTAGTTGGGGTCCATGCTCGTCAACAAAGTGTCCAAGCCCCCAACCACGTGTGCATACACTAGACAGACTCCTCAATGTCTTGGCCCTGAATGTCCAATTTTCCCCCATCCCAGACTCAGGCTCCAAAGTATACAAAGTCCTCAACATCTACTCTAGGAACGTGGACAAAGTCCTCGACGCCCACGTACACAGTGGCCCACGACAACCAACTCGAAATGTTCTCAGGGGAAAGCCCTCACCCTATGTAAGGCCCGTGTCTCAGTGGATCCTTAGTGGTTTGGATCTAATATTTATTCTGGAATTTCTGACTATTTTCCTGTATTTTTAGGAATTTTCCTGGTATTTTTCCGGATTTATTTTGAGTTGATTGAGGGTTATTAGAAATTAATAAGATTTTAATATATATAATTATTATATTATATAATTTTTAATTTTATTTTATTTTCTTTCAATCTCTCACCCTCACACCCTCTCTCTCTCCCCCGTCGATCTCTTTCTCTCACGCTCTCTCTCTCTCTCTTCGTTCGATCGCCCTCTCCCCTCTCCTAGGGAAAGCAGGTGAGACGACGTCGGATTGAAGCGTGGTTGGTGCCGGTGGATTCCTCGCGTCGAGAGGAACGCGTTGGTACCCATTTCGACGCGGTTCGGTGATCGTGGGAGCGAAAGACGTGGCTATATTTGTTTCTAAGTGCTTGACTTGTCAGCAGGTTAAAGTCGAACATCAAAAGCCAGGTGGATTACTTCAACCTTTAGAGATTCCAATGTGGAAATGGGACCACGTTAGTACAGACTTTGTGGTGGGTTTGCCTCGGACTTCTCAGGGTTTTGATGGTATCTGGTTGCTTGTCGACAGATTGACTAAAACTACCAGATTGTTGCCGATTAAAGTTGCTTGGAGTGTGCAGAGGTTGGCCGAGCTTTATGTGCAGAAGATCGTGCCACTGCATGGAATTCCTATTTCACTTGTGTCAGATCGTGATCCACGTTTTACCTCCGGCTTCTGGCGTGGTTTCCAGAAAGCTTTGGGCACTGAGTTAGCGTTCAGTTCAGCGTATCACCCACACTCAGATGGACAGTCAGAGAGGACTATTCAGACTCTGGAAGACATGCTGAGATCGTGTTGCCTTGACTGGCAGGGTTCGTGGAGTCAACATTTTCCACTTGTTGAATTTGCTTATAATAACAGTTTTCACTCCAGTATTGGCATGGCTTCTTATGAAGCACTGTATGGTCGTCCTTGTCGTACTCCCTTGAACTGGTTTGATGTTGGGGACAGATTGTTGACAGGACCTGACATGGTACAGCAGTGTTCTGATGTGGTTCGTCTGATCAGGCAGAGATTGTTGACAGCCCAGAGTCGACAGAAAAGCTATGCAGATCAGTGCAGACGTCCACTACAGTTTGAGCCAGGAGATATGGTGTTTGTTAAGGTATCTCCGATGAAGGGTGTTTCTAGATTTGGGAAGCGTGGAAAGCTTAGTCCGCGATATGTTGGCCCGTTTCCTATTGTTGAAGCTGTGGGTCCGGTAGCTTATCGTTTGCAACTACCAGCGGCTATGCAAGCTATTCATGATGTGTTCCACGTCTCTCAGTTGAGGAAATATGTGCCAGATGCTTCTCATGTTCTCGATGATTCAGTTTGGCCCAAGGTGAGTGCTGATTTGTCTACGCCAGAGTTTCCTATCAGAATTGAAGACCGTCGTGAACAGCGGTTGAGAAATAAGGTTATCCCTCTGGTAAGAGTTACTTGGCAGCGTCACACTGGTAATGAGTCCACTTGGGAACGTGAAGATGAGATGCGTCAGCTTTTTCCTTTCTTATTCCAGTGAGGTATAAGTCTTTTCTCAGTTTCCCCCTTTTCCGTTGTTGTAAATTTCGAGGGCGAAATTTCTTTTAGGAGGGAGGGACTGTAAGGCCCGTGCCTCAGTGGATCCTTAGTGGTTTGGATCTAATATTTGTTCTGGAATTTCTGACTATTTTTTTATATTTTTAGGAATTTTCCTGGTATTTTTTCAGATTTATTTGGAGTTGATTGAGGGTTAATAGAAATTAATAAGATTTTAATATATATAATGATTATATTATATATTTTTTAATTTTCTTTTCTTTTCTTTTAATCCCTCACCCTCACACCCTCTCTCTCTCCCCCGTCGATCTCTTTCTCTCACGCTCTCTCTCTCTCTCTCTCTCTCTCTCTCTTCGTTCGATCGCCCTCTCCCCTCTCCTAGGGAAAGCAGGCGAGACGACGTCGGATTGAAGCGTGGTTGGTGCCGGTGGATTCCTCGCGTCGAGAGGAACGGGTGGGTACCCATTTCGGCGCGGTTCGATGATCGTGGGAGAGGGACGGTGTGTGAAGGCTCCGTGAACCCTCCTCCGTGCATGCGGCGTTTCCGGCCGTTTCGGCTTGCAAGAGGTAGGGGGATGGACTCCTGAACTTGCTAGGATCAATTCCTGTAGCTAGTTCGTTTGATTAGAACCCCGTAGCATGCATAATGTTCATTTTTCTATTTGTGGGGTTTTAGTCTAAATTTTTGAGATTAATGCATTATGGGATTTGCATGTGATGTTTTTAGCTGTTATACTGTTGTTTGGGATGTATTGTTTGACAGGAAACAGGTTTTACGTCGTTACCCGACGATTTCCATCGTCCGGGAGGGAACCAGTTTTCAAACCGAACCCGCCCGCGTCCCAGGTGGTGTGACGGTCCTTCCAGGAACCGTCACACGCCTGACGGTCCTTGGAGGACGCATTATTTCTATATAACGACCCGTTGACGGGGCGTTATTTTGAGAGTAACGGTGGGCCTCCCATCCGTTACTCGTCCGTTGGATCGCGTTGACCGGGTGAGGCGGTGAGCCTGACGACCAGTCGGCCGGCCTTCAGGTCAACCCGACGTGCCTGGGCGAGCGCGTTATATCACCTGTTAATGGTTTTTAGAACGCTATGCGTGGGTTTTGGCCTCGGGTGGATGTAACGGCGAGGGTCCAACGCGTTACAGTTGATGTAACGCGCTGTGCCCCTACCATTACATTCTGTTTCGTTTGTTTGGGCTGGAACTTCGGTGGATGTAACGGGTAGGGGCGAATGCGTCATTCTTGATATAACGCGCCAGTCCCCGACCGTTACTCACCTGTAGCGCATGGGCAGCAGACCGCCACATGCCTGTTGGTTTAAAATGGGTGCCGGCCTATTCGTTAAGCGTTCCATTACGTATATATGTCATGTTTAGGTTATTCTATTGTACAATGGCATGTTTTTAATCCCAATAGAGTAGCTTTTCTTTCCTTGCAATGGAGCCACTATTGTTGCCCTAGGTCTGTTGAGTACCGACCCGCTTGGGGATAGCGGAGGGGTGTTTTCCGCACACGGTTTGTAAGCTAGTTTCGTGGGCTCCCAGCCAACGGTAGCGTCCTACCGAGGGAGAAAACTAGCTAGAGGGCCTGGCCCAGGCGAGAGTCAGTGTGTGCACACGTGGTCAGAGGCTGTGGACTGACACTGACGAGTGTCACTCTGACTGGTCACTTGGTTTGGTACTGTTTACGCGCTCAGCTTGTCGTTTTATCGACTGCGAGTGCTTGAGACGCAGTGTAAGTCGTCAGTGGACGCATCTAGTTTCTGCTCCCAGTGGTTGTCCTTCCTTGTTGCTTGGATTATTTACGGCTTATTCTATTTTGTAGATTTTGTTTCAGTCGCTTGCATTTAATTATTATTGGCATGTGTTAGCTATTATACCTGCTTAGATAGAGTTTACAGCTTTCTTGTGATGAGTTTTTCATGCCAATGCCTGTTATTTTATTTAAATGCATGCCCTATTGCCTTTATCTTCGCATGCATGCTTGTTTAGTGCGAGGTAGGGATCCGCGTGACCCCTACTGAGTCTGGCTGTGACTCACCCTTCTCCTTTCAGGTGAGCCGTGCCCGCCCTCTCCTGGTGTTTTGTGAGGTTGCTCGGAGACCGTGCTTAGTTGCCAGCAGTTGACGGGTCGCCTTTGTGAGGCTCTGTTGTACTTTTACCGGGGTATGCCCCGCGTAGTTGTACTTTTTGGATTAGTACTCTTGTGCTTCTGGACTAGTTATATACATATCACTCTTGTTATTTTTGAATTACTTCCGTACTTGTGTTAATT
The DNA here is from genome assembly GCA_022559845.1 of Amorphophallus konjac. Lineage (NCBI taxonomy): Eukaryota > Viridiplantae > Streptophyta > Magnoliopsida > Alismatales > Araceae > Amorphophallus > Amorphophallus konjac. The sequence goes on from CM040126.1 coordinate 248,398,708, forward strand.
TTATTGCTTAATTGTAATATGCGCGTTCCAAATTGCAATCCGTTATGCACCTCCTTGACAAACCCCCACTAACCCTTCAGGGGCCTCATCAGCCTCTTGGGTGGCTTCCCCAGTTCTTGGTATCGGTGTATCGATGTTATCGGTAGATCGGTATCTCGAACTCTGGGTCGTCACAGTTGGTATCAGAGCGGAGTTGAGGATTTGTATAAGGAATTGGAATTTGCAACTTGTCCAGAGCTAGTCCTTCATGTTGTCTATTGCTGGCTTAGGGTTGTTTTCTGCGTGATTGATGTGATTCCTGTTGCTTTCTATTTTTCGGCAGTGCAAGATGCCGCCTCATCGAGGAAGACCTCCTCGAGTTCCTCGAGCTCCCCGAGATGCGCCCAGGGAAGATAGTGGTTCTGCACCTCCTCCTGCAGTTCCCAATGTTCCTGCCGTTCCAGTCGTTCCTCCTCCAGCGCCGATGGTTGCTCCTCTGGTTGAAGTGCCTGGCAGTCGAGGCAGGGCTTTGAAAGAATTTCTTATGTTCAATCCGCCTGCTTTCGATGGACAGCCCGATCCAGAGGTTGCGAGGCAATGGTTGGATGCTATTGAACGCGTGTTCCTGTCTATGGAGAGCGCTGAAGATGAGAAGGTTATGCTTGCCGCTTTTCAACTCCAGGGTACAGCCATCACGTGGTGGAAAGCCGAGTGGCAGATTGCTTTTCATTCCAGACCTCTTCGGCAGATCACTTGGGTAGAGTTCGTTGCTACTTTCGAGCGTGCCTATACTCCTGCCTGCTTGCAGATGGCAAAAATGTATCAATTTATGGAGCTGACTCAAGGTAGTATGACTGTGCTTCAGTATCGGAATAAGTTCATGGAATTGGGTCAGTATGCGCCCCATGTGCTGGCTAATGAAGCGTTGAAGACTCAACAATTCTTGCGAGGTTTGAGGCCAGAGTTGAAGATGCCCCTGATTGCAAGTCGTGTTTCCGATCTAGATGGTGCATGCCAGACAGCTGTGGCACTTGAGCTGGAGATGGCGAGACCAGGTGGGTATCCTCAGGCAGGGTCAGTTCAGCCGGCAGTGCAGTCTCAGCAGGCTTACCGACCGCCAGTGACAGGTGTTCCCCCGGTCCAACCAGAGGTTAGCAGTGCTTCTTCTCCTTCCAAGACCAAGTTTAAGAGGTTCAAGAAGAAGAAGAAGTTTTTCCAGCAGCCGTCCGGTACGGATGTAGTCCAGCAACCGACAACACCTTCTTCTCAGACTCGTCAGAGTTCAGCTGTCAGTCAGCCATGGACGTGTAGGAGATGCGGTGGTCATCATAAGGGACAGCCGTGTTCTCTACCTGTTGTTTGCTTTCGATGTGACCAGCCGGGTCATGTGATTTGGGATTGCCCGCTAAGGCCGAAGCAATTGCAAGCTCCTCAGTTCTCTCAGCCTCAGTAGCCGCAATTCAAACCTCCTCCTGTACCTCAAACTCAACAACAGTTCTATTCTCAAGCGTCGGTGTCTTCTCAGCAATCTTCAGTCGGATCGAAGAAGCAGAAAGGCAAAGTTTCTCATATGACTAGAGCTGAAGCTGTTGCGTCCCATCTGGTGGAAGGTATGATTATGCTTTATGGTCATTCAGCTCGCGTCTTATTTGATTCTAGTGCTTCTCACTCTTTTATTTCTGAGGCTTTCTTGGCATGTATTGAGGAGCCGACATCAGAGATGTCTTGTGAGATGTTTGTTGAATTACCTTCTAGAGATTTCATGATTACACCTTTGTGTTTGGGAGAGTCTCCTGTGATGATTGATAATCACCAGTTGCCGGCAAGATTGTATGCGTTGCAGTTGGCAGATTATGATGTTATTCTGGGAATGGATTGGTTGGAGCAGTATGGAGCTGTGGTTGACTGCAGATCGAAGAAAGTCTATTTTCAGCCCCAAGGAAAATCAGCCTTTTATTTCCAAGGTATTCGATCCCGTTCTTCTCGTATGATTATTTCTGCTATTCTAGCCTATAGGTTGCTTAGTGCAGGTTGCCAGGGATTCTTAGCTTCTGTGGTTGCTGTTGAGAAACCACGATAGGATGTCAATGGTATTCCTGTTGTCTGTGAGTTCCCTGATGTGTTTCCTGATGAGTTGCCAGGCTTGCCTCCAGAGCGAGAGATTGAAATGGTGATTGAACTGATTCCTGGTACAGGCCCGTTAGCAAAGGCACCGTACCGTATGGCTCCAGCTGAACTTAAAGTACTGCAAGCACAGCTACTTGAATTGCTGGAAAAAGGCTATATTCGCCCTAGTTTTTCCCCGTGGAGTGATCCAGTGTTGTTTGTGAAAAAGAAAGATGGAAGCCTGAGACTTTGTATTGATTACAGGCAGCTGAATCAGGTGACTATCAAGAATAAATATCCGCTTCCCAGGAGTGATGATTTGTTTGACCAGTTACAGTCTGCTACTGTCTTTTCACGAATTGACCTCCGGTCTGGCTTCTTTCAATTGCAGATCCGGGAATCTGATGTGGAGAAGACAGCTTTCAGCACTCGATATGGTCACTTTGAATTTCTGGTAATGCCGTTTGGATTGACTAATGCCCCAGCAGCTTTCATGGACCTAATGCAGCGTATTTTTCGTCCATTTCTTGATCAGTTCGTGGTGATCTTTGTTGATGATATTCAGATCTATTCTGCCTCTGATGAAGATCATGTACAGCATTTGAGGATCGTTCTACAGACTCTAAGAGATCACGAGCTCTATGCGAAGTTCAGTAAGTGTGAATTCTGGCTTCGGGAAATTCATTTTCTTGGCCACGTGATTTCTGGTGACGGAGTGGCAGTGGACCCTGCAAAGATTGAAGCTGTTTTGAGTTGGCAGAGACCGAGAACGATCACTGAGATTAGAAGCTTCTTAGGTTTGGCTGGGTATTACCGTAGATTTATCCAGGATTTTACGAAGATTGCAGCACCTATGACTAGACTGACTCGTAAAGATGTACCTTTTGTCTGGTCGGATCAGTGTGAGGCTAGCTTTGTTGAATTGAAAAGGCTCTTGACTTCTTCTCCAGTGTTGACTTTGCCTTCCGACTCGGGTGGATTTCTTGTTTGCACAGATGCTTCTCGAGTGGGTTTGGGTGCAGTGCTAATGCAACATGGTAAGGTTATTGCATATGCATCTCGGCAATTGAAACAGCATGAAGAAAATTATCCCACGCATGATCTGGAGCTAGCTGCAGTTATTTTTGCCTTGAAGATCTGGAGACATTATCGGTATGGTGAGAAATTTCAGATTCTTACTGATCATCAGAGTTTACAGTATATTTTCACTCAGAAAGATCTGAATCTCAGGCAGCGTCGATGGATGGAATTCATGAAAGATTATGACTTTACACTCTCCTATCAGCCGGGTAAAATGAATGTTATGGCTGATGCTCTGAGCAGGAAGGTGCAAGTCAATCATCTGTTGCTTCATGAATGGAAATTGTGGGAACAACTTCCGAGTGAGGCATTCAGCGTGGAGATTCTTGCCGATCCAAGGATGGCAGTTTGTGCTAGCTTGGTTTTGGGTTCAGCTTTGTATCAGCAGATTAAAGAAGCTCAGCAAGCTGATTCTGATTTGGCCCGTGTTATATCAAGATATAATGTGGAATTTGATGACGAGCTGGTCGTCAGCTTCCAGGGCAGATGGTACGTCCCCGCTGATGATGAATTGAGGCATGAGATTCTGAGTGAAGCCCATGGTTCCCGTTTTACTATTCACTCAGGTGTCACCAAGATGTATCAGAATTTGAAAAAGCAACTCTGGTGGCCAGGTATGAAGAAAGACGTGGCTATATTTGTTTCTAAGTGCTTGACTTGTCAGCAGGTTAAAGTCGAACATCAAAAGCCAGGTGGATTACTTCAGCCTTTAGAGATTCCAATGTGGAAATGGGACCACGTTACTACAGACTTTGTGGTGGGTTTGCCTCGGACTTCTCAGGGTTTTGATGGTATCTGGTTGCTTGTCGACAGATTAACTAAAACTACCAGATTGTTTCTGATTAAAGTTGCTTGGAGTGTGCAGAGGTTGGCCGAGCTTTATGTGCAGAAGATCGTGCCACTGCATGGAATTCCTATTTCACTTGTGTCAGATCGTGATCCACGTTTTACCTCCGGCTTCTGGCGTGGTTTACAGAAAGATTTGGGCACTGAGTTAGCGTTCAGTTCAGCGTATCACCCACAGTCAGATGGACAGTCAGAGAGGGCTATTCAGACTCTGGAAGACATGCTGAGATCGTGTTGCCTTGACTGGCAGGGTTCGTGGAGTCAACATTTTCCACTTGTTGAATTTGCTTATAATAATAGTTTTCACTCCAGTATTGGCATGGCTCCTTATGAAGCACTGTATGGTCGTCCTTGTCGTACTCCCTTGAACTGGTTTGATGTTGGGGACAGATTGTTGACAAGACCTGACATGGTACAGCAGTGTTCTGATGTGGTTCGTCTGATCAGGCAGAGATTGTTGACAGCCCAGAGTCGACAGAAAAGCTATGCAGATCAGTGCAGACGTCCACTACAGTTTGAGCCAGGTGATATGGTGTTTGTTAAGGTATCTCCGATGAAGGGTGTTTCTAGATTTGGGAAGCGTGGAAAGCTTAGTCCGCGATATGTTGGCCCGTTTCCTATTGTTGAAGCTGTGGGTCCGGTAGCTTATCGTTTGCAACTACCAGCGGCTATGCAAGCTATTCATGATGTGTTCCACGTCTCTCAGTTAAGGAAATATGTGCCAGATGATTCTCATGTTCTCGATGATTCAGTTTGGCCCGAGGTGACTGCTGATTTGTCTACGCCAGAGTTTCCTATCAGAATTGAAGACCGTCGTGAACAGCGGTTGAGAAATAAGGTTATCCCTCTGGTAAGAGTTGCTTGGCAGCGTCACACTGGTAATGAGTCCACTTGGGAACGTGAAGATGAGATGCGTCAGCTTTTTCCTTTCTTATTCCAGTGAGGTATAAGTCTTTTCTCAGTTTCCCCCTTTTCCGTTGTTGTAAATTTCGAGGGCGAAATTTCTTTTAGGAGGGAGGGACTGTAAGGCCCGTGCCTAAGTGGATCCTTAGTGGTTTGGATCTAATATTTGTTCTGGAATTTTCGACTATTTTCCTATATTTTTAGGAATTTTCTGGTATTTTTTCAGATTTATTTGGAGTTGATTGAGGGTTAATAGAAATTAATAAGATTTTAATATATATAATGATTATATTATATATTTTTTAATTTTATTTTATTTTCTTTTAATCCCTCACCCTCACACCCTCTCTCTCTCCCCCGTCGATCTCTTTCTCTCACGCTCTCTCTCTCTCTCTTTGTTCGATCGCCCTCTCCCCTCTCCTAGGGAAAGCAGGCGAGACGACGTCGGATTGAAGCGTGGTTGGTGCCGGTGGATTCCTCGCATCGAGAGGAACGCGTGGGTACCCATTTCGGCGCGGTTCGGTGATCGTGGGAGCGGGACGGTGTGTGAAGGCTCCATGAACCCTCCTCTGTGCATGCGGCGTTTCCGGCCGTTTCGGCTTGCAAGAGGTAGGGGGATGGACTCCTGAACTTGCTAGGATCAATTCCTGTAGCTAGTTCGTTTGATTAGAACCTCGTAGCATGCATAATGTTCATTTTTCTATTTGTGGGGTTTTAGTCTAAATTTTTGAGATTAATGCATTATGGGCTTTGCATGTGATGTTTTTAGCTGTTATACTGTTGTTTGGGATGTATGGTTTGACAGGAAAAAGGTTTTACGTCGTTACCCGACGATTTCCATCGTCCGGGAGGGAACCGGTTTTCAAACTGAACCTGCCCGATTCCCAGGTGGTGTGACGGTCCTTCCAGGAACCGTCACATGCCTGACGGTCCTTGGAGGACACGTTATTTCTATATAACGGCCCATTGACGGGGCGTTATTTTGAGAGTAACGGTGGGGCTCCCATCCGTTACTCGTCCGTTGGATCGGGTTGACCGTGTGAGGCGGTGAGCCTGACGGCCAGTCGGCCGACGTCAGGTCAACCCGACGCGCCTGGGCGAGCGCGTTATATCACCTGTTAATGGTTTTTAGAACGCTATGCGTGGGTTTTGGCCTCTGGTGGATGTAACGGCGAGGGTCCAACACGTTACAGTTGATGTAACGTGTTGTGCCCCTACCGTTACATTCTGTTTCGTTCGTTTGGGCTGGAACTTCGGTGGATGTAACGGGTAGGGGCGGACACGTCATTCTTGATATAACGCGCCAGTCCCCGACTGTTACTCACCTGTAGCGCCTGAGCAGCAGACCGCCACATGCCTGTTGGTTTAAAATGGGTGCCGGCCTATTCGTTAAGCATTCCATTACGTATATATGCCATGTTTAGGTTATTCTATTGTACAATGGCATGTTTTTAATCCCAATAGAGTAGCTTTTCTTTCCTTACAATGGAGCCACTGTTGTTGCCCTAGGTCTGTTGAGTACCGACCCACTTGGGGATAGCGGAGGGGTGTTTCCCGCACACGGTTTGTAAGCTAGTTCCGTGGGCTCCCGACCAACGGTAGCGTCCTACCGAGAGAGAAAATTAGCTAGAGGGCCTGGCTCAGGTGAGAGTCAGTGTGCGCACACGTGGTCAGAGGCTGTGGACTGACACTGACGAGTGTCACTCTGACTGGTCACTTGGTTTGGTACTGTTTACGCGCTCAGCTTGTCGTTTTACCGACTGCGAGTGCTTGAGACGCAGTGTAAGTCGTCAGTGGACGCATCTGGTTTCTGCTCCCAGTGGTTGTCCTTCCTTGTTGCTTGGATTATTTACGGCTTATTCTATTTGGTAGATTTAGTTTCAGTCGCTTGCATTTAATTATTATTGGCATGTGTTAGCTGTTATACCTGCTTAGATAGAGTTTACAGCTTTCTTGTGATTAGTTATTCATGCCAATGCCTGTTATTTTATTTAAATGCATGCCCTATTGCCTTTATCTTCGCATGCATGCTTGTTTAGTGCGAGGTAGGGATCCGCGTGACCCCTACTGAGTCTGGCTGTGACTCACCCTTCTCCTTTCAGGTGAGCTGCGCCTGCCGTCTCCCGGTGTTTTGTGAGGTTGCTCGGAGACCGTGCTTAGTTGCCAGCAGTTGACGGGTCGCCTTTGTGAGGCTCTGTTGTACTTTTGCCGGGGTATGCCCCGCGTAGTTGTACTTTTTGGACTAGTACTCTTGTGCTTCTGGACTAGTTATATACATATCACACTGGTTATTTTTGAATTGCTTCCGCACTTGTGTTAATTTTATTCCTTAATTGTAATATGCGCGTTCCAAATTGCAATCCGTTATGCACCTCCTCGACAAACCCCCACTAACCCTTCAGGGGCCTCATCAGCCTCTTGGGTGGCTTCCCCAGTTCTTGGTATCTGTGTATCGATGTTATCGATAGATCGGTATCTCGAACTCTGGGTCGTCACACCCTAGACGAACGTCCTCAACGTCTCAGGGCTACTACTAGGGTGTGTCTCTCAAGGAAAATCCCCCTCAAAAAGGAAAATGCAGGCTCACACACACGCACAACCTAAACACGACATCACCCTAAGCCACCATATATGGTCGGATGACTGAAACTAGCAAATGTCGGCCCATTCAACCCATGTGGGAATGACCCTCCGCAGACATACCCATTCATGTGAGAATGACCCTCCACGGATACACGGAATCACACCAGCACACAAAATCACACTGACACACACTCTGCGGAACCACATCACATCGGAACAACCCTCCGCAAAATGCAAGGTTACGAGGGACCCTCGAAAAGTCAAAAACTAGGGCTGCCACAAGTCTAGCTACCAAAACTACATGGGCAGCCACCCCCATGGCCGTCCAACATACTGGGGAAAGAGAGCATTGGTCAGCCAGCCCTCTAGCCATCCAGCACCTGGGCGGCCAGAAAGCTGGCTGCCTAGACACTCTTCCCAGGGTGGCCACATAGTTTGCCACCCAGCACAGCACTGGGCAGCCAAAGATCTGGACACCTAGAAACCTGGGCAGCCATATCCCTGGCCGCCCAATTGGGCACAGCCATGGGCGGCTAGATCCTTGGCCGCCCAATAGGGAAATGCATTTGATCCCCGACGGCCATCGATCTGGCTGCCCAACTATAGGGATTTCCAAATAGAACCTCATCCGGAGGTTCGAATCCACGCCCCATTCACCTCCAACGAGGGGGCAAACAACGGGGAACCACTCTCTGGCATCCGAGACACAAAATGAAAAGAATCTACCTACGAATCACGGCGTGGATCGGTCAAAAATCACCACACTACCCCGAGCATGCTTTTTCCCCAAATGCAAAATAAAACCCTCTCACGGCCTTACCCTGACACGAAATCATGGGAAAATGACAAGGGTGCGGAATCCATTCCCCTACCTTTCACAAAGTTTCTATGGGTTGAATCTCACGTTTGAACATTGCCCCCCTCGCGCGAACCCACGGCCACACCTCCTCACGAGCTCTCCCCCGATCTCACCATGCGCTGTCACTGACTCACAGTCGCCCAGTCGCCTCTTCCCTCCATGCCCATCGTAGACCGCCGGAGGAGGGAAGGAGAGGAGGAGAGAACGATGGAGGGAGAGGAGAGAAAATGAGGAAAGAGAGAGACGGGTGGGGGGTTAAATGGGTTTTAGATATGTTTAGGTTTAATAATTTTATGAATTAAATTTTTGATTTAAAAATTCTAAAAAATATATTTTTGACCCAAAAATATTCTGAAAGAGGCATGACCTGCCCGTTGCGCCATCACTGGTCCAAAATTATTCTTATAATTCTCATTTGGGTATCCGAAGATCCATTATTTAAAAATTAAATATTAAGGACATGATCCATAACCCATGGAAATACAATCCGAAGTCCAGAGTCATTACACAAGGCCAACCTACATCCATGGGGAGAACAAAGAGACTTCACTATAATGTAGAAAAAAGAACAAAATGGAAAGAAACTCTCACACCGACATCGAGTGATCTTCCCCAAACGGAGCAAGCTATTCTCCACAATATCCCACACCTTAGATTTCTCTCTTAAGACTCTTGGCCTTAAGACATCTTGCAATGGGATGCTAAATCCAATGGAAAGAGGTGGCATTTATAGAGTTTAGAGAGGGTAACCCGATCCAGGTAACACTTCCCCCATTTACACTCAAATGGGGTGGTAGGTGGTAGTAGGTGAGAGGTTAGGTTTAGGGGGTAGGTTAATTTGACTAGTCATATTAACATGTGTTGTATGACCGATCAACATTGACACGTGGTCAGTTGAATGTTGAGTAGTCAAATAGGTTGAATGTTGACTAGTCAAATAATTACACACTCCACCTTTTGACTTGGTCAAAAAATAAAGAACCAATTGCTCCAACTCTCTTATGTAATAAAATAAAAAAATAGTCTATAAAAAGATACCCCCTCTCCCTGGGGCCTTCACACCTCAACAAGCATGAATATTAGCCAAGTCCAGACAATGTTGGAACTTGACTCCTGATAATGGCTTGGTCATCATATCAGCAATGTTGTCCTCCGAAGGCACCATGTGCAACGAATTCTCTGAGCTTGTGATATCGAACATCAATGTGCTTGGTTCTTGCATGATATATAGGATCTTTTGCAAGATAAAAAGCACTCTGACTATCACAGTGCAATCGAATGCCTTTCTGAGTAAAGTTGAGTTCTTTCACCAAACCCTTCAGCCATACTGCCTCCTTAGCAGCCTCCACAGCGACAATGCACTCTGCCTCTGTTGTTGACAAAGCCACGATATCTTGTAACATAGCTTTCCAACTGATGGGAGCTCCACCTAGAGTAAAGATATAGCATGTAGTAGACCTCCTCCTATCAAGATCACTTGCATAATCAGAGTCAACAAATCCAACTAAAACATCAGTGTTATTGCTCTTCTGAAACAATAAACCAACATCTAATGTGCCCTTTAGGTATCGCAAAACCCAGTTCACTACGTTCCAATGTTATTTTTCTAGATCTGCCATATACCTGCTAACCACACTAACTGTCTGGGATAGATCAGGTCTAGTGCAAAAAATGGGATACATCAGACATCCAATCGCACTAGAATACAGCATTTTAAGCATCTCCTGATGTTCTTTCTCTGAGTGAGGACACTGCTGCAATGATAATCCATATTGTTGAGAAAAAGGTGTACTTATAGCCTCGACCTCTTTCATGTTGAATTTAACCAACACCTTTTGAATATAACCCTTTTGGGTTAACCACAACTTCCTACTATGCTGATCTCTTTGGATTTCCATGCCTAGGATTTTCTTGACACTACCTAGGTCTTTCGTCTCAAATTATGTATTGAGTTCCTATTTTAGCTTAGCAATTTTTTGGATATGCTTACAAGCAATAAGCATATCATCAACATAAAGCATCAGCAAGATAATAGAACCATCATTGAGGAAGCGAAAATAAACACAACCGTCATACATGCTTCTGTTGTAGCCATGTGTCACCATAAAAGTATCAAACCTTTTATACCAATGATGCGGAGCTTGCTTCAAACCAGCTTCTCACTACCTTCCTGAACAAAACCATATGGCTATAACATATAGATCTCTTCATCTAAACTACCATGTAGAAAAGTTGTTTTCACATCAAGCTACTCAAACTCCAAATCTTACATAGCCACCATAGCCAGCATCACTCTGATCGAACAATGTTTTACCACTGGAGAAAAAATTTCATTGAAGTCAATTCCTTTCCTCTGACCATAGCCCTTGGAATCTGGCCTTGTGCTATGCTAGTTCTCCTTTAGATGAAGCTTCCTTCTTTCTATACACCCATTTACAGCCGATTACTTTCTTTCCCTTGGGAAGTCTAACCAACTCCCAAGTTTGATTTTTATAAAGAAAAATCATCTCTTCCTCCATAGCATTCAGTCACTTTCTATTGTCCTTACTCTCCAATGCCTCCTTAAAGGTCAAAGGGTCAGCAGACATAAAACCATATCCTTATATTTTGATGGTAATTTAACTTCCCTTTTAGTTCCTTTTGCAATAGAATAAGGTTCCTCCTTATGTGGTCGTTCATCCTCCTCATCCTGGTGTGAAGACTCCCTTGATTCAATACTATCAATTGCTTTCTCATTACTTGTTGTGCCCCGGTCTATTTTGACGAAGATTTTGTGTGAAAATGTCATGAGCGAAGTTTATATGATTTGCTTTGATACATACTTGATGAATGTAGGGATTAAAGGATAAACTGAATGTTTGATCAATTTAAGTCTTGTATTGCACTGACCTGCTCAACCTTTGCAGAGACCCAATCTTTTGTGCTTCACAGTCTTGCACCAACCCTACCATGGGGTTAAGTTTGAAATGAATGACAATTTGAAAGTGCAGGATCAATTGTGGAGTTTTTCACTCAATTATTCAAGGCCATGGTATGAATAGATGTCTAATTGGATTTCAATGTGGATAAATTGATTTGGGTAGAAATCAGGTTTTGTTATGGCTATCTGACTTATAAGTGCATATATGATTCATCTTGATACTTGTTTCATGAAATGTGGAGTTTCAATGGATTTTATTAAGCTTTTTCTGCTGTCAGGAAAAGTGTCGACCTCAGGGGTCGACACTTATTCTAACACTCTCTGCCTTGCGTTAGTTTTAATAACGATGGCAGAAAGTGTCGACCCATGGGGTCGACACTTTTACCAGGGTTCTGTTAACTTTGCAAAGTCATAAGCCTCGGGAAAAAGTGTCGACCTCATGAGTCGACACTTTCAGGTAAGTTTAACTAAATGCTGTGAATCCAGAACCTTCATGAAAAAGTGTCGACCTCAAGAGTCGACACTTTTCACCACGAATGTTGTTTTGATTCACAGGCCAGAACGCTAGGGAAAAAGTGTCGACTCAATGAGTCGACACTTGTTTCCTATGTGTTGCTTTTATGTGTTCTGGCAGAACACTCGTGAAAAAGAGTCGACTCTATGAGTCGACACTTTTTCCGAGCGTCTCGATCGTGAATTCCGGATCCATTTCGAACCTACTTACTTTAGATCCGATTGCCTTGGTTGTTTACTATTTTAGCCTTAGGGCATCCACCATCTTTTGTATGTGATATGAAGAGGCTTTGGCAAGGGCTTTTAGGTATTATTGTTTTGCTTTCTCTTGAGTATATATCACCGCCCTTGTCCGATCGGGAGGAAAACCTTGAGCATTCTAACGTGTTATCTTCTTGCAGGTTGAAGAGGAGAGGAAAAGGGCTTTGCACTCTACTGGAGGAGAAGGAAGGCAGCGCTGAGGTCATCCCCTCACGAGCCAGAGCCAAGATCTAGAGGCCGCAGTCGTCGTCCTCCTCATCCACTGCTTCGGGTGCTCTAATCTTCAACACCGGCTTCTTCCATCTCTCGGTTCTATCATTCTAGTGCTACCTTCTCTAATCTCCATGTTTGGTTAAGGATTTATGGGGAAGATCATGTTGGTTATCATATCTTGTGCTTAGATTTCTATTCTCAGACTGGGCTTTGTAATTTCTATCTTATTTTCATCTTTAGACGATTTCAGAGCTTGCTCCGAGTGTGTGTGGGGCTTCTCGTCGTCGAGCGAGAACCCACATGTGTGGGCCATCGTGCCCGTGTGTGGTGGTTGCTGCCTTCGTGCAGCGTGCTTTAGTGAAATCATCTCGAGGTGAGAGGGGTGGACGTAGGATGGCACTTGGTGCGTCCGAACCACCTAAAAATCACTATGTCGTGGTTTGCTCTTTGTGTGGTTGTTAATATTTCCTATCCATTCGTATTTTCATCTAAAAACCTAGCAGTTTAGAGAGATCTGTTAGGAATGGCCAACAATCTTAACAAGGGGTTAATGCCCGAAGGGCATTCTATTCGTAGGCCACCTTTCTTTGATGGTAGTTGTGACGACCTGGATTCTAGATACCAGATATACCCGGTAGGACTACCGGATACACGTGGTACCGCATGGGACCCGCGACGCCTCCCAAGCGCGGGAAAGCGCCGAAGGGAAAAAGGAGTGTCATGTAGTACATTGAACTGACAGATATAACAGCAAGCAATTAAATTTCATTAGAACGGTTTGCTAAAGTAGCAGAAATAAAATTACATTTTCATTAATAATTCAAATTTTACAATTATACACCAGAGTCTAGTCCAAAGGAAAGACAACAAGTCTAACACAGTATAGTCTGACAGAAAGAACGTACACAGGAGTCGGGAGAAGCCCGACGCAGGTACGGCTGGCAGCTACAACAACGCGCTCCACCAGGAACAGCAGAGGCAAGCGGCGAAACCCACCTGAAAAGCAGGGGTGAGCCTCTAAACAAAAACTCAGTAGGGGTCACGCGGATCCCCACTGGAACACGCACAGTGCAACGGAAGCAACAGAAACAACGAGTGCAGCAAAGCAGGAAAAGCTACACTACAAAGCTGTAAACAGACAGGGTACAGCAGGAGTATGGAACAGGCTAAGAGCAAGGGGAGCTCAACAACAATGAAGAGCGAGGCCGTAAAACATGGAACAACGGCCACCGAGGAGAACTCGGCACCCTAAGCTACTCCAAACGGCAACAGACGGTCAACCCCAAACTCACACAGTAGGGTAACCCAATCCATCAGCCAAAACAAAGCGAAGGCAGACGCCGACGCCAAAAACACAGACAAACACAACTGGACACGTCGTGCACACAGCCCCACGCATGACAAGAACGTCATGCAAACTACAGAACACTGACCTCGAGTACAGCCACAAGCGGGCAACTCGAAAAGGTCACAGCGCGCAAGAAAACGCCGAGAGTCACCGCACCAAGTGACAGGAGCACCCTCCTCCCAGAAGAACAGCCAGATGCATCCACTGACATCTTACACTGCGCCACAGGTGTCAAGTCACTCAAGGACAAGACACACCAAGAACCAGGTCCAAGGAACTACGACGTTCCAAGGAAACAAGGTACCACAGCATGAAACTACAGCACCAACTGCGAGTGACTAGTCAGGGCCACGCCCGTCGGCGCAAGTCCCCAGTCCCTGACCACGTGTGCACACACTGACCTCTACCTAGGTCAGGCCTCTAGCTAGTATTCCCCTCGATAGGACGCTACCGTTTGCCGGGGCCCACGGAACTAGCTTAAAAACCGTACGTACCAAACGCAACAGGAAAAACCCCTCCACCACTCCCGGTGGGTCGGCAAAAAGCATAGGGCTACAACTAGGGGAGGCTCACAAGGCACAGACTCCGAAACACAGGTGCTAAAGCACAGACAGTCTAAGAAAAGCCCCGTCTCGTGCACAGCAAAGCACCCAGGCAGTCGAACAACCGCCAATAGACTCAGGACCAGGCAACTAGACCTACGACGTAACGATCCCTGAGTCGAACGACTCAAAGGCAAGATCGTCACAAACAGCGGAACAAGCCGCCAATCGGTCTAATCCTAAGCCAGAAGAAACCACACTCCGCAGAAAATAACACACGGAGATCTGAGGGAAACACCAAGAACCCTCAGCACACCTGGACACGTAAACTGAGGTAAGGCAACACCTCGAGGCATCCAAAAATAGTGTCTCGAGCCGGGCACAACCACCGAGACACACACACACACAAGGTCACATGTCAACCACTGGTCACACCGGGTTGACCTAAACCCAACACAATGCTTGAACAGTAGGAAAGAGAGTCCTACCTCAAGCAAGAAGACTCCTGGCCACCTCACAACGTAGTCTTAGCCCGCATAGGACGTCGGAACACCTCCACGGGACAACGGGCAGACCACAAGGCCAAGCCAAGACAAGCCAACACCGAAATCATGGAAAACGGGGCACCAGGCATGTAACGTGCCACCCCTAGACCGCTACAAGCATGTGACGGTCTAGACCAGGGTCGTTACTCACCAAGCGACGGACGGGCGACAGGCCGTCACTCACGCCGCCCTAACCTACCTCGAAAAACACGAAAGCATGCAACGCGTAGCACCAGGCACGTCGCACCCACCCGACGCGCCAGACCGGGGCCGTCGGGTCCAACACAAACCCAAACCAAACGGAGCTCAAACGAAGTAACGCACGGGAGCGAGCGCGTTATAGCCACCCGACGCACCAAACCAGGCGCGTCGGAGCCAACACACCCACAACCAAAACCAAGTAACGCGCAACGCCAGGCGCGTTACAAACAAACAACGCGGCAAAGGAGACGCGTCAGAGACAAACGACGCATAGGGGCAGGCGCGTTATTCACAATGGCGCATAGGGGCACAGCCGTTACATCCAACGGGCACAGCCACCCACACTCGGCCAAACCGAATGTAACCGCCAGGGCAGGCGCGTTACATTCACCCAACGGATAGGGGCACCACCGCCAGAGGCACCGCCTCAGCAGGTCAACGTCGGTCAAACCAAAAGCAACGGCCAGGGCAAGGCGTGTCGCTTCAATCTAACGCGCTGGGTCAAGCGCGTTAGACTAACCGACTCAACCCCAAAACAAAATGACAAAACGAATGTAATGCGCAGGCCCAGGCGCGTTACACGGGAAGCGACGTGCCACCCTAGGGCCGTCGCTCACCCAGAAGCCAGAAAACTCAAGAACGCCAAGCCAAATGGCGGTCTATCGTAGGGCCGTCAGAGCCAAGTAACGGCCTCTGAAACGACCGCAACATCGGTCACGGCGAGAAAACAGAGGAACGGCCAAACCGGCCGGTTCCACGCCCCATTCACGTCGAAACGCAGGGGAACCAAACCCAAACAACAATAAACAACACAAGAGGGCCAAAACGCCCACATGCAAGCTCAAAAACTCAAGATCTGGGCGATTCTAACGAATCCACCCAAAGTGGGTCAACGAGGTTCCCGGGCTTCTACCGGCCTCGAATGAACACCAAACCACACGAAATCAACGTGGATGGGATCCTAACATCCCAGCGGTCAGTTAGAAACTAACTACGCCGCAAACAGTCGCCGTTTACCGGCCGACCCTAAAAACCACGAAAATCACGGTTTAGGGAAAACAAGCCCAAACTCGACCGTTTCCTAGCCGAACGACGTGCAATGGCAGGGAAAATGGAGAGGACGAAGTAAGGATCAGTCACCCTACCTCCACCGAAGAAACCGATCCCCGAAAGGACTAAACCACGCCGAAATCCACTCGCGAACCGATTTCACCGGCTTTGAATCCACCGTTCGGGATCGCGCCAGAATCGATCCGATCCTTGCTCCATCGCGCACCCGGCTAGCTCCATCACGTCCCCAACACGTGCCTCTAGGCACCCCGTCTGTAGCCGGAGTCGAGGAGGCGAAACGAGAGAGAACGGAAGAGAGAGAGACGGCGGCGGCGAATGAGAAGGAGGAGAGAGGAAAAGAAAAGAAATAGAAAAGAAATTAGGAAATTTTCCTAATTTTTGAAAATTCTGAAAATGCGCCGAATATGTACAAATTCAGAAAAATACGAAAAAATAGCCGAAACGACCAGCTCGAAGAGTACATCGTCACTGTAGCATCCACGAGTTCGAGAATTGACAAATAAACTCACCGTAGGGTTTCGTAACTAGTACGTGAGAAAAACCCACACGGCTCGTCAAACTCAACTCGGAAGCCACAAAAGCGAACCGAAACTCAACGAAACCAATCCAAAACAGATCTGAAAGATCCAGCATAGATCCAACAAGACCTGCAAAAGATCCATCAAGATCCAGGGCATTACATCCTCCCCTACTTTAAGAAATTTCGCCCCCGAAATTAAGGACTAGCAAAGGAGAAGCAAGGGAAGAACAACCCAGCAACACAACCACAATAAACGACACAAAACTCAAAAAACACAGCTCAGAGGAACACCGTCAGACCACCATTACAGGGACACACTCAGATTCCAAGACAGCAAGTCCACAGCACGAGCATGGCACCAAAGTGAACACGTCTGACACCTCCGAAGCAAGCCAACGTCGTTTACGTCTCACCAGGAACGGAGACACGACTGCCACAGCAACAAACAACCGAGAAACACAACGGCAGCACGGCAAGCGGCAGCTTACACAAGGAGACACAGTCCTCACAGCTGACAGCTTGACCACATCATCGACTCCAGTGCCAAAGGTAACAGGGAACACCTGGCACACAGGACACCAACGACAACTACAACACTAGACCACAAACACAATCAAGTCAGCACTCACTCAGATATTTCATCTGATCAAGTCGCAAGCTAACTCTACCCAAGAAAGGGAGTACAGCAAGCCAACTGACAAGACCATGGTCCAAGACAGAGACACAAAATCATAAAGAAACAGCGCCAAAACAACAACGGCAGCACCTGCAGGATCCCGGCTCCGCACAGCACACAGAACCATGGAACACAACTGCAAGCAGGGTCACATCAAGGCACAGAAATAGCTGAGCACACGACCACATGGGAATGGGTTACGCATCAGACTGCCCACCAAGAAAAAGACCCACAACAACGAGAAACAACAACAATCTTGAAGAACGCAACTCAAGGACTACAATCACGCCTCGAGAGCACAACACCCAAGAAAGAAATGCAGAGTAGAGGGTACTCAATCAGCAGGAATGCCGACAAATTCCCCAACACTCGCAAATGCCAATGCCAACGGCAAACGGGCAACCGACACAACACGGCACGGTAACAACAATGTCAAGGCACAGGAAGCCAAGACAAAGTCACCACGAGAAAGAAAAATTCTCTCGACCGGCCAAAAACTCGAAAACACGATTCTAAACCCATGGGTAGCCAGCCCACACACTTCCGCTGCGTACTCTTACAACATACAATGCACACGACAACTGAATAACCTCGGTAGTCACACCTCAGCACATACCAGGGGCCATCGCAACCAACAAAGATCGCAATTAACACGCCACGAGTACCGATCCCGCGGACAACCGATCACAAGGAGCCTAAGTGCAACAGGAGAAGAGCACCAGCTTCAGCACAAAGCACAAGGAAAGCATCAATCTCAGCTTACCTTCATGTCCTGAAAACGATAGATGAGCCTTCACAACACGTCGGCCACCAGACACGGCACGACTACTACGGTACGCGGCAGCTCTTAACACCATCATGGAGTCCAAATCCAAGCAACCGTATAGCAAAGAGCAGATCAGGCTCAAGACAAAGCTGTCCACACTTAAGCAGACACAGGACAAAGGCATCACTAAGACAGCAAATCCAAGGCAAACCTCGAAAAAGATTCCACCAGAAGGGACAAGAAGCAAGAAGCTCAACCACAAAAGCTCACAAGGAAGGGGAATCCTAGCTCGCCTGAGCAACTTCTCCAACACGGAATCTAAACGAGCACTTCAACAGAAGCAAAACACATCAGGAGCTGAGCAAACTCAAGCTGGGACAACCAAAGCAACGTAAGAACGTGCATGGTCATCAAACCAAGGCTAAAGGTCAACAGTAACCTGAACAACACACGGAAACATCTCGAACAATGCACTGCAGGTTCATGCCACCCGACAAACACTGCCAAGTGCAACACGATCGAGATCAACACCAAAACCGAACGAAGCACCTCGTCACATCCAGACGAGAGCAAAAACCATCTCGTACAGTGCCAACCAAGCACGCACAAGTCCACACACAAAAAAGCATCGCGATAAACCATCGCAACACCTAAGCCAGCAAGAGACTGTACTGGACCTTCACGACTCTGGAAACTGTATATCTGAGATTCCCATGTACTTCACACAACAACGCTCTGATAATTCAGACAAAGAAATTCTGAACATCTCAGAACACAGCTCTGATACCAGCTGTGACGACCCGGATTCCGGATACCAGACATACCCGGTAGGACTCCCGGATACACGTGGTACCGCATGGGACCCGCGAGGCCTCCCAAGCGCGGGAAAGCGCCGAAGGGAAAAAGGAGTGTCGTGTAGTACATTGAACTGACAGATATAATAGCAAGCAATTAAATTTCATTAGAACGGTTTGCTAAAGTAGCAGAAATAAAATTACATTTTCATTAATAATTCAAATTTTACAATTATACTCCAGAGTCTAGTCCAAAGGAAAGACAACAAGTCTAACACAGTACAGTCTGACAGAAAGAACGTACATAGGAGTCGGGAGAAGCCCGACGCAGGTACGGCTGGCAGCTACAACAACGTGCTCCACCAGAACAGAAGAGGCAAGTGGCGAAACCCACCTAAAAAGTAAGGGTGAGTCTCTAAACATAAACTCAGTAGGGGTCACGCGGATCCCCACTGGAACACGCACAGTGCAACGGAAGCAACAGAAACAACGAGTGCAGCAAAGCAGGAAAAGCTACACTACAAAGCTGTAAACAGACAGGGTACAGCAGGAGTAGGGAACAGGCTAAGAGCAAGGGGAGCTCAACAACAAAGAAGAGCGAGGCCGTAAAACACGGAACAACGGCCACCGAGGAGAACTCAGCACCCTAAGCTACTCCAAACGGCAACAGACGGTCAACCCCAAACTCACACAGTAGGGTAACCCAGCCCATCAGCCAAAACAAAGGCGAAGGCAGACGCCGACGCCGAAAACACAAACAAACATGACTGGACACGTCGTGCACACAGCCCCACGCATGACAAGAATGCCATGCAAACTACAGAACACTGACCTCGAGTACAGCCACAAGCGGGCAACTCGAAAAGGTCACAGCGCGCAAGAAAACGCCGAGAGTCACCGCACCAAGTGACAGGAGCACCCTCCTCCCAGAAGAACAGCCAGATGCATCCACTGACGTCTTACACTGCGCCACAGGTGTCAAGTCACTCAAGGACAAGACACACCAAGAACCAGGTCCAAGGAACTACGACGTTCCAAGGAAACAAGGTACCACAGCATGAAACTACAGCACCAATTGCGAGTGACTAGTCAGGGCCACACCCGTCGGCGCAAGTCCCCAGTCCCTGACCACGTGTGCACACACTGGCCTCTACCTAGGTCAGGCCTCTAGCTAGTATTCCCCTCGATAGGACGCTACCGTTTGCCGGGGCCCACGGAACTAGCTTAAAAACCGTACGTACCAAACGCAACAGGAAACACCCCTCCACCACTCCCGGTGGGTCGGCAAAAAGCCTAGGGCTACAACTAGGGGAGGCTCACAAGGCACAGACTCCGAAACACAGGTGCTAAAGCACAGACAGTCTAAGAAAAGCCCCGTCTCGTGCACAGCAAAGCACCCAGGCAGTCGAACAACCGCCAATAGACTCAGGACCAGGCAACTAGACCTACGACGTAACGATCCCTGAGTCGAACGACTCAAAGGTAAGATCATCACAAACAGCGAAACAAGCCGCCAATCGGTCTAATCCTAAGCCAGAAGAAACCACGCTCCGCAGAAAATAACACACGGAGATCTGAGGGAAACACCAAGAACCCTCAGCACACCTGGACATGCAAACTGAGGTAAGGCAACACCTCGAGGCATCCAGAAACAGTGTCTCGAGTCGGGCACAACCACCAAGACACACACACACAAGGTCACATGTCAACCACTGGGTCACACCGGGTTGACTTGAACCTAACACAATGCTTGAACATTAGGAAAGAGAGTCCTACCTCAAGCAAGAAGACTTATGGCCACCTCACAACGTAGTCTTAGCCCTCATAGGACGTCGGAAGACCTCCACGGGACAACGGGCAGACCACAAGGCCAAGCCAAGACAAGCCAACACCGAAATCATGGAAAACGGGGCACCAGGCATGTAACGCGTCGCCCCTAGACCGCTACAAGCATGTGACGATCTAGACCAGGGCCGTTACTCACCAAGCGACGGACGGGCGACAGGCCGTCACTCACGCCACCCTAACCTACCTCGAAAAACACGATAGCATGCAACGCGCAGCACCAGGCGCGTCGCACCCACCCGACGCGCCAGACCAGGGCCGTCGGGTCCAACACAAACCCAAACCAAACGGAGCTCAAACGAAGTAACGCACGGGAGCGAGCGCGTTATAGCCACCCGACGCACAAAACTAGGCACGTCAGAGCCAACACACCCACAACCAAAACCAAGTAACGTGCAACGCCAGGCGCGTTACAAACAAACAACGTGGCAAAGGAGACGCGTCAGAGACAAACGACGCACAGGGGCAGGCGCGTTATTCACAACGGCGCATAGGGGCACAGTCGTTACATCCAACGGGCACAGCCACCCACACTCGGCCAAACCGAATGTAACGGCCAGGGCAGGCGCGTTACATTCGCCCAACGGATAGGGGCACCACCGCCAGAGGCACCGCCTCAGCAGGTCAACGTCAGTCAAACCAAAAGCAACGGCCAGGGCAAGGCGCGTTGCTTCAATCTAACGCGCTGGGTCAAGCGCGTTAGACTAACCGACTCAATCCCAAAACAAAACGACAAAACGAATGTAACGCGCATGCCCAGGCGCGTTACACGGGAAGCGACGCGCCACCCTAGGGCCGACGCTCACCCAGAAGCCAGAAAACTCAAAAATGCCAAGCCAAATGGTGGTCTATCGTAGGGCCGTCAGAGCCAAGTAACGGCCTCTGAAACGACTGCTACATCGGTCACAGCGGGAAAACAGAGGAACGGCCAAACCGGCCCATTCCACGCCCCATTCACGCCGAAACACAGGGGAACCAAACCCAAACGACAATAAACAACACAAGAGGGCCAAAACGCCCACATGCAAGCTCAAAAACTCAAGATCTGGGTGATTCTAACGAATCCACCCAAAGTGGGTCACCGAGGTTCCCAGGCTTCTACCGGCCTCGAATGAACACCAAACCACACGAAATCAACGTGGATGGGATCCTAACATCCCAGCGGTCAGTTAGAAACTAACTACGCCGCAAACAGTCGCCGTTTACCGGCCGACCCTAAAAACTACGAAAATCACGGTTTAGGCAAAACAAGCCCAAACTCGACCGTTTCCTAGTCGAACGACGTGCAATGGCAGGGAAAACGGAGAGGACGAAGTAAGGATCAGTCACCCTACCTCCACCGAAGAAACCGAGCCCTGAAAGGACTAAACCACGCCGAAATCCACTCGGGAACCGATTTCACCGGCTTTGAATCCACCGTTCGGGATCGCGCCAGAATCGATCTGATCCTTGCTCCATCGCACAACCGGCCAGCTCCAACACGTGCCTCTAGGCACCCCGTCTGCAGCCGAAGCCGAGGAGGCGAAACGAGAGAGAACGGAAGAGAGAGAGATGGCTGCGGCGAATGAGAAGGAGGAGAGAGGAAAAGAAAAGAAATAGAAAAGAAATTAGGAAATTTTCCTAATTTCTGAAAATTCCGAAAATGCGCCGAAAATGCACAAATTCAGAAAAATATGAAAAAAATAGTCGAAACGACCGGCTCGAAGAGTACATCGTCGCTGTAGCATCCACGAGTTCGAGAATTGACAAATAAACTCACCGTAGGGTTCCGTAACTAGTACGTGAGAAAAACTCACACGGCTCGTCAAACTCAACTCGGAAGCCACAAAAGCGAACCGAAACTCAATGAAACCAATCCAAAATAGATCCGAAAGATCCAGCAGAGATCCAACAAGACCTGCAAAAGATCCATCAAGATCCAGGGCATTACAGTTGTAACTACCCCTATTGGAAGAATAGGATGACCATCTTTCTACGTGCTCAAAGTCATGAAATATGGACTGTCATTAGGAATGGTCCGTATGTTTTACATCCTGATGGGGATATCTGGGATGATGATAGTATCAAGAAAGCCATTGTAAACTTTAATGATTTAAATATTATTCAGTGCGCTATTCACCCTAAATATGCTCGTGTCTCCATGTGCAACAGCGCTAAAGAAATGTGGGATAAGCTCAAGTTGATTTATGAAGGTACCACAAAGATAAAGGAGACAAAGGTGAATATGTTGATCTGAGACTACGAGCTGTTTCATATGAAGGAGGAAGAAAATATCTCTGAGATGTTCGCACGTCTCATGGAGATCACAAATGGGTTGAAATCACTTGGAAGAGAGTTCAAGGACACCGATTTGGTAAGGAAAGTGCTGAGGTCCCTATCACCAAGCTGGCACACCAAGGCGACTGTGATAGAGGATTCTAAAGACTTGTCTACCCTCACCGTGGATGCACTCATAGGGTCATTGATGGCCTATGAGATTAACAGAAAGAGAATGGAAGAGGACACAAAGAAGAAAAAGTCTGTTGCGTTGAAAGCTTACCTGGAAACAATTTCAAGCCAAGAGGATTCTATGGGAACCACCGACGATGAAGAGGTTGTCATGTTAACAAGAAGAGTAAGACAGTTCTTGCGCCAAAGAAGATGATTTGGCGGAAAATTCAAGAAAGGGAGGAAGCAGCCGAAGCAGAAGAACGAACCATCAAAAGAGGCAGAAGTGATGTGTTATGAGTGTAAGAAGATGGGGCACATGCGAGGTGAATGCCTCAAACTGCAGAAGAAGAAAGGGAAAATGGAGAAAGGCAAGAAGCCCAAAGCGATCAAGGCCACGTGGAGTGACGAGGGCGAGGATGAGCCTACGTCCGAGGAAGAAGAAGACATTGAAGAGTTGGTAAAGACCATGTGTCTCATGGCCAGGAGCGATCAGGAATAGGTAATCTCTGACTCAGAGCTTATCACAAATGAACAATAGGAACTTGCATATGAGGAACTGGATGAAAAATATAAAAGAATAAAAAATTAGAACAAAATCTTGAAGAAGAAAATCCATGAAATCTTGCTTTCATCCAATTCATGTGAGAAATGTAATCTGCTTGACATGCAATTTAAAATTTTCAAAAATGCAAATGATGTTTTGGAATCCAAATTGGCTCTGTTTGAAGATGAAATTGCATGCCTAGATGTAGAAAAGAAAAATGCTCTTAAAATCAAAGATGAAATCCAAGAAAGGCATGACTTGTTGAAAAAGGAGTTGGAAGGATTGAATGCTAAACTAATTGAATGTGACAAAGTGAAAGAACAATTGAACAGCAAAAATGAAAGTCTTATCATTGAAATTGAAAAAGTGAAGAATGCAAGTGAAAAGATGTTGAAAGGAAAATAAAAATAAATTGTGAAGAGTTCAAATACTAAGCATGGCAACAAAAACCATTTTCACTATGCTGTTAAAAGTTCATCTCATCATGGAGAATGTTCACACACACACCATGATACATCAACTGTTAATTCTAGTTTCCCCTCCACTTTTAGGAATGTAAATAACAGAAGAAATTTTGGTAGGAAAAGACCCACTTATTTTTATTGTGGGAAGATAGGGCATGACATGTATATATGTCAGTTAATGCAATATGATGATGACATATTTTTCAGTAAATAAAATCAATCTTTTGGAAATGCTAACATCACGGGACCCAAGCTTGCTTGGTACCCAAATCAAAATGAGCATGGTTGCTTATTGGTGCAGGTCTGCATGAAGGCGGCAGAGAATAAATGGTACCAGGACAGCGGATGCTCCAGGCACATGACGGGGAATAAATAACTTTTTGCAGATCTTGCAGAGAAAAATGACGGTACGTGTAACGACCCGAGAATCCGATTACCGGGAAGGCCCGATAACCCGAGACTCGCACCGTCGCCCACGAGCCGGGAGGGCTCGGAAGGGCTAAAAGGAGTGTGGAGGCACAAAGAAATAGGAAATAAAGCAGAACAATTCAACAATTAACAGAAATAAATAAACAAATACAACAGAGTCCAGTCCGATAGAAAGTACCGTCTAAAGCAGTAAAACGTACCACATGCCAAGTGAACACTCGGCCCGGCAAGCTGCAACTGAGAACCTCCGCTCCGCACCCTCGAACCTCGAGGAATAACCGCCGCACCTGAAAAGCAGGGAATGAGTCTCCAAAAAAGAGACTCAGCAGGGATCCCGCGGAACCCCAACCAGAAACAACGGCAGTAGCGGAAAGGAGAGCTACAACCACTGCAGGAACAGCAAACCGGTGGCCGGTCAAAAACTCGGCACTATAGCTACTCCTACTGCCAGAAGGTAGACCTCAATCACGCAGTTGAAGCTACCAAACTACGCTAGTACCACCTACAGAAGTAAAAACACATGGCAACCACGCCGCAGAGGCCTGTCCCCCGGACACAGCCGACCTGGACATGCTGACCAAGGTGCAACTCCGACCATCCGATCGCGGGTACCGCACAACAAGGCGCAACCTCGGTGAAGCTACTAGCACTAATCTCACGGCGCAAGAACCGACACACGCGCCAAGGTGAAACAACCAAACTCACCGGTCAACACGACCGAAAACCCGAAGGTCAAAGTTACAGAAACTGATAGTCTGTCACTCCCAACTCGACAGGACTACCACCCACTAGAAGCACAGCCGGTAGCGTCCCCTGACGTCTTACACCGCACCGCAGGTGAACCGCCTGACGTGGTAGGTCCTACCCGAGGCGCGAACACCGTACAAGTAACCACAAACAAGTGACTAGCTGGGGTCACGCCCGTCGACGTGCGTCCACTGTCCCTAACCACGTGTGCACACACAGACCACGCGTCCTAGGTCTGGCCCTCTGACTGGTTTTCCCCCGCAGCCAGACTCTGTCTACGACGAGGGGCCCTACGGAAACCAGTCTAACCGTCCTCAGGGTAAGCCCGTACACCACTCCCTGGTGCGACCAGCACACGCGTACTGGTAGGCTACGACTAGTGGAGGGTCACTGAAGGAGTAGACTCTCAAGTCAACAGAAAACAACGTCCGAATCCGACGACGTACGGGGACCACCCCACGTACCGGCCCCGTCACACGGTGACCATAGTCGGAGAAGAACGGGACTCACAGTCCACAGCCACACACGCACCGTGCGCTAGAGTCGAGAAAACTCAAGTGGCGCTAAGCCACTGGACTCTGGACAGTCCTCTAGACGCACTACACCCAACGGTCCTTGAGTCACAAGACTCGGGGTCAAGACCGTTGTACACAACAGCATAAGGCCGTTAATCTAGTCCAATCTCTAGGTCTAAAACCACGGTAGCATAAGTACCGAGACAACTCACGAGTCGCCAAGACCACTCCCTCGGGAAGGGAACGCAAGGGACAAAGGCCACTCACACGGGCCACACGGAAAACACAGAAGCACGATTCCCAAGGTACCACACAAGCCGCCACGATGATTTCCCATCTTGAAGCAAGCGGGAAACCTCCAGTCCCAGGCCGGATAACTAGACTCGCAGTCCAAGGCCAAGCACATGGCCCACATGGGAATCGCCTTCCAAAGAGACCCACAACATGCGGGGAAGACCCCACCGCACACACACTGATACACGGTGACTTGATCTTGCATAACACGAAAGCCCGGAACACGTGGGGTCACCCGGACCCACCACAACTATGGACACGCTAATCGAGGCAACACGGTCCCTCCCGACACCCCAAAAACACAGACAAAGAACCCATGGGTGTCCGGGATACTCACAAGGCCGGAGGTCGACCACTGGGTCACAACCGGGTTGACCGGAGACCAAAACAATACAATCGGAGCGTTAAAAGGTCACTTGGACCCTTAAGCTCTTGGGCACGCAAAACGAGGTAAGTGGAACCTCTAGACACCCAAAGACACGGTCACGGAACTCCACGGGGTGTCCGAGACACTCACGAGACCTAAAGTCAACCACTGGGTCACAACCGGGTCGACCGGGGGTCAAAACAGCGCAAACAGGAACCAGAACATGGTAGTGGTCACCTGGTGACCGCGACCAGATGGTAGCGGTCGACTGGCGACCGCGACCATGCTGTCACGGTCATCTCACGACCGCAACCAGCCAGACGCAACCCCGATGGTAGCGGTCGCCCGAGGACCGCGACCAGATAGTAGCGGTCATCCCATGACCGCGACTAGACCAAAGCGGTCTATCGCACGACCGCGACGCTCGAAGCCCTCCTCTACCAAACACAAGGATGAAGGCGGTTCTCCCACGACCGCGACTAGTGAATGCGGTTACTGGTAGACCGCGATCATTTCGAAAAACCGAGAACGGCGGAAAAACACCCAAAAATCCACGCCACTCCCCCAAACATCTGCGGATGAGGGGGAAAACATAGGGGAAGCTCCCCAACAACCCCTAGCATGCATCTACGGCCTCGGATCGGCCAGAAACGCAATGAAACGGGAGATCGGCCCACAAGCCCTAAAACATGGATTTTGCCCAAATCACCCCGTTTGGCCCGCTCGGCTCACCGTAGCCTACGAAACTTGCGGGAAAAGAAAGAGCACGAGCTGGGGGTCCATCACCCTACCTTCACCGAAGATTTCACGCACCGTGGACGCCGATCCACGATGAAAATGCCGTTGAAGCCTCGCCGTTTCACAAACCCACGGCCGAGCTTCACCACGCCTCCACCACCTCGATCCTCATCCATCCTCGCCCGTGCCTCGCCCGCGCCGTCCCCGCCTCGCCCGCACTCCACCCCGTCGGCCGCTGGAGAGAGAGGGAGAGAGGAGAGAGCGTGAGAAGAGAGAGGGAGAGAAGAGAGAAATGAGAGGGGAGAGAGAGAAAAGGGTTATATATAGGAAAATCCAGAAATTCGGAAAAATCCCGAAAAATAGAAAATCACACCTTCGCGATCCTCGGAACGCACTGATCGCAACGGTACCACTCGCGCCCAGGTGAACGGCCCGGTTCACCCGCAACGAGCTTCCGAAGGGAAAGCCGAAACCCACGCTGGGAATCGGAAAACACGCGCGGAAAAAGCCGCGGAACGCCTCCGGGCCTCCGAAACGACTCCGGATCGCGCCGATCCGAACACGAAAGATGTCCGAAACGAAATTTCGGACACAACGGAGTCGGACACTCCGAGAAACCAGATCCGAGACCCACGAACGAGGATCCGAAAAACCCAGGGCATTATAGCCCTCCCCCCTTAAAGAAATTTCATCCTCGAAATTCAGGACCAAGCACAAAGTCACAGGGGAAGAACACCGAGCCAACTGACACCGCTGTCAGAGCCCCAGCACAGAAAATCTCAGTTCTCATGAAAACACCGGTCCTGAGGGACACAGCCAGACTTACAGTCCCAAACAACACGTCGCTCCTCGCGCCGAGCACACTGGCCAACAGAGCTGGTATATACCAAAGGACACAGCCCGGCATCACCTCAGTCAACGCGAGAATCCACCATGGCGCCGCAGCCACGATCTCGCTCACCGAGGAAACACAACCCTCGTCATGAGAAACAGCTACCGATCCATCCAAAGGTCGGTAGACAAAACACACATCAGCTTCACAACTAGCTGACAGGTCGCACACCCTCCTCAAGGGAGCAACCGAAACAGAGCCTCCCCCCAGCTCAAGCAGCCATCTCAACAGACCGCAACCAGAACATTGGCTCAGCACCAAGAAACACCTCACACATGGCAAGCCGAAAGCCGGACATAACACTGTGCCAACTCTTATCAGAAGACAAACTTCGACAAAGTCCAGATCCCATCCGGAAAGGCACATCACAGAAACGACCACCAAAGGTCTCGCTGGCACACGGCTCTCTCCACGCTCGAGCCCCAACAACCAGCATCTTCTGTCTCTGAAAAGACCATCCACTGGTCACCAACTGCTCGTCAACGGGAAACCTCCGCTTGCTCAGCTTCTTCCTTCTTTCCTGGTCCTCGACCGGGTCCAAAGGAAACATTCCAAACCTCAGCAAGCCATCCGTCGACTCACACACAGACCGATACCACACCTCGAGCTGCACTCCTCTCGGACACCGCATCTGAGCTCGAACATCACGCCAACTCGACCCTCTCGGGGAGCACGACGAAACCAAATGACGGATCCTGGTGTCTTCAGTCATCACCTCACTAGACTCAGACTCACAGGGGAACCATCCCATGCTGGTCACCAAACCAGGGATAACCATTGCGATACCAACGTCCGATCAAGGACCATCCTCCGACGCCCATCTCACAAAAGGCCTCCGCCCACAGGCGTCACTCATCCATCTGGTCTCATCAAATCCTTCGATCAATGCAAGTGGACACCTGCCAATCCCGATTCCGCCCTTACCACAGAGCCACGGGACACCACCTGAACAGTGCTCACGGGTCCCTAAGCAATAACCATCTCACCGCCACAATCTGATAAGACCGTTGAACCAACAGACACTGCTGTGGTCGGTCACACGGTTAGGCTCACCAGCCACTCATAGCCGCCAACCGGGACCCATAGTCTGCCAGAGACCACATCCTCAAAGCACGATCTCAACCGAGGACTCAGACTCACAGGGGAACCATCCCATGCTGGTCACCAAACCAGGGATAACCATTGCGATACCAACGTCCGATCAAGGACCATCCTCCGACGCCCATCTCACAAAAGGCCTCCGCCCACAGGCGTCACTCATCCATCTGGTCTCATCAAATCCTTCGATCAATGCAAGTGGACACCTGCCAATCCCGATTCCGCCCTTACCACAGAGCCACGGGACACCACCTGAACAGTGCTCACGGGTCCCTAAGCAATAACCATCTCACCGCCACAATCTGATAAGACCGTTGAACCAACAGACACTGCTGTGGTCGGTCACACGGTTAGGCTCACCAGCCACTCATAGCCGCCAACCGGGACCCATAGTCTACCAGAGACCACATCCTCAAAGCACGATCTCAACCGAGGACACGATTGGGAACACAAGTCAGACACCAAGCCACCGACTCTAACCAACACGTCCTCGACCTCCGTCAGGCGACATCCTCAACAACCTCATCCAGGTCCAACACCGACGCCTGACACGGCTTCCAACACAGGAACAGGGTACTCATGCGGCGCACTAGCCAGCACTTTTCCCAACACTCCATCCTACCAGTGCCAGCAACCATAATACCTCAAGCAACGGCACGGCAACAACACGTTTCACACCGAGGAACCCATCCTCCGATGCTCAACGCAAACTCAGGAATCCGCCCACAGCAACCAACGCTACGATCCTGAACCAGTGGGTTATGGGCCCACCACGCTTCCGCTGCGCACTCAAATCCGCGCGCACAGCCGAGAAAGCAAACACCGCCCAACCAGCACTCGTCCTTCCGGAACAGCGCCAGCACCCTCACACGACAAGGGAATGGGCACAACTTCTCACAGGCAACCACCCTGCCAAGACAAGGAGCACGTCTCGCACGGACTTCATGGCACACAAGGCCAACCAATCCGAACACACAATGCAAGACGACGATCCTTAGCTGAACGCAATCTCTCCAACCAAAGGAGAAACGAGTGCACTTTCGACCAACGGAAGAACTCCACGCTCGGCCTGACCTCGAACCTCGCGCATGCCGGAAACAGCACCATCCAGCACCCAGAAAAACCATCGCTTCCATCAGGTCAGCGCCTCCGACACACTCGATGAGTGTCACGTCGGACCACAATCACAGCATCTCTCGATGCATCACCGCTGCAATTCCTCGAACTGCAACACGACATGCCAAGAGCCGCAACACGAGCCATAACAACAACCGCCGACGCTCATCCTCGAGTCCCGAACTCACCGTGGAGCCTTCACATCTCAAGCCAAATCCAAGGCGAACATAACCCATTCACACGCAAGAGCGCAGGAGCAAGACTTACTGGGACACCACAGCCCAATCCTGCCTCGAAATCCACAAAACAACCGAGACCGACACGTCATTTCTGACGCCACAGAGCACGACAAGATCATCAGGCTCGACGAAATAGCAGCTCACCGAGAAGATCCTCCGCTCACTCGAGCACACTTCTCGATCAGAACACCCACTCTGCCACCTGACCATGCTACAGGTTCCTCGAACGCAGCACCGCGAACTCACGCCTGCCAACAACCTCTGCCCAACACAGCACAACCAGGGCCATCACCGATGAGGGAGAAGGCTCTCAACCTCAATCCTTAGACCCCATGCTGGCACGAAAGCCGCAGACAGCAACCACCTTCACAGCGCCGCACAGCGCACTCAAGCTCTCAAGCGAGAAACAAGGCGGAAAGCGAACACAAAACCCTAAGCCAGCTGCCGACTGTACTGGACCTTATGGACTCTGATCACTGCAATATTTCGAATTCCTATGTACGTCCACAACCACCGCTCTGATACCAGCTGTAACGACCCGAGAATCCGATTACCGGGAAGGCCCGATAACCTGAGACTCGCACCGCCGCCCACGAGCCGGGAGGGCTCGGAAGGGCTAAAAGGAGTGTGGAGGCACAAAGAAATAGGAAATAAAGCAGGACAATTCAACAATTAATAGAAATAAATAAACAAATACAACAGAGTCCAGTCCGACAGAAAGTACAGTCTAAAGCAGTAAAACGTACCACATGCCAAGTGAACACTCGGCCCGGCAAGCTGGCAACTGAGAACCTCCGCTCCGCACCCTCGAACCTCGAGGAATAACCGCCGCACCTGAAAAGCAGGGAATGAGTCTCCAAAACAGAGACTCAGTAGGGATCCTGCAGAACCCCAACCGGAAACAACGGCGGTAGCGGAAAGGAGAGCTACAACCACTGCAGGAACAGCAAATCGGTGGCCGGTCAAAAACTCGGCACTACAGCTACTCCTACTGCTAGAAGGCAGACCTCGATCACGTAGTTGAAGCTACCAAACTACGCTAGTACCACCTACCGAAGTAAAAACACACGGCAACTACGCCGTAGAGGCCTGTCCCCCGGACACAGCCGACCTGGACACGCTGTCCAAGGTGCAACCCCGACCATCCGATCGCGGGTACCACACAACAAGGCGCAACCTCGGTGAAGCTACTAGCACTAATCTCACGGCGCAAGAACAGACACACGCGCCAAGGTGAAACAACCGAACTCACCGGTCAACACGACTGAAAACCCGAAGGTCAAAGTTACGGAAACTGACAGTCTGTCACTCCCAACTCGACAGGAGTACCACCCACTAGAAGCACAGCCGGTAGCGTCCCCTGACGTCTTACACCGCACCACAGGTGAACCGCCTGACGTGGTAGGTCCTACCCGAGGCGCGAACACCGTACAAGTAACCACAAACAAGTGACTAGCTGGGGTCACGCCCGTCGACGTGCGTCCACTGTCCCCAACCACGTGTGCACACACAGACCACGCGTCCTAGGTCTGGCCCTCTGACTGGTTTTCCCACGCAGTCGGACTCTGGCTACGACGAGGGGCCCGACGGAAACCAGTCTAACCGTCCTCAGGGTAAGACCGTACACCACTCCCTGGTGCGACCAGCACACGCGTACTGGTAGGCTACGACTAGTGGAGGGTCACTGAAGGAGTAGACTCTCAAGTCAACGGAAAATAACGTCCGAATCCGACGACGTACGGGGACCACCCCACGTACTGGCCCCGTCGCACGGTGACCACAGTCGGAGAAGAAACGGGACTCACAGTCCACAGCCACGCACGCACCGTGCGCTAGAGTCGAGAAAACTCAAGTGGCGCTAAGCCACTGGACTCTGGACAGTCCTCTAGACACACTACACCCAACGGTCCTTGAGTCACAAGACTCGGGGTCAAGACCGCTGTACGCAACAGTACAACGCCGTTAATCTAGTCCAATCTCTAGATCTAAAACCACGGTAGCACAAGTACCGAGACAACTCACGAGTCGCCAAGACCACTCCCTCGAGAAGGGAACGCAAGGGACAAAGGCCACTCACACGGGCCACACGGAAAACACAGAAGCACGATTCCCAAGGCAGCACACAAGCCGCCACGATGATTTCTCATCTTGAAGCAAGCGGGAAACCTCCAGTCCCAGGTCGGATAACTAGACTCGCAGTCCAAGGCCAAGTACATGGCCCACATGGGAATCGCCTTCCAAAGAGACCCACGACATGCGGGGAAGACCCCACCGCACACACACCGATACACGGTGACTCGATCTTGCGTAACACGAAAGCCCGGAACACGTGGGTCACCCGGACCCACCACACCTATGGACACGCTAATCGAGGCAACACGGTCCCTCCCGACACCCCAAAAACACAGACAAAGAACCCATGGGTGTCCGGGATACTCACAAGGCCGGAGGTCGACCACTGGGTCACAACCGGGTCGACCGGAGACCAAAACAACACAATCGGAGCGTTAAAAGGTCACTTGGACCCTTAAGCTCTTGGGCACGCAAAATGAGGTAAGTGGAACCTCTGGACACCCAAAGACACGGTCACGGAACTCCACGGGGTGTCCGAGACACTCACGAGACCTAAAGTCAACCACTGGGTCACAACCGGGTCGACCGGGGGTCAAAACAGCGCAAACAGGAACCAGAACATGGTAGTGGTCACCTGGTGACCGCGACCAGATGGTAGCAGTCAACCGGCGACCGCGACCATGCTGGCACGGTCATCTCACGACCGCAACCAGCCAGACGCAACCCCGATGGTAGCGGTCGCCCGAGGACCGCGACCAGATAGTAGCGGTCATCCCATGACCGCGACTAGACCAAAGCGGTCTATCGCACGACCGCGACGCTCGAAGCCCTCCTCGACCAAACACAAGCATGAAGGCGGTTCTCCCACGACCGCGACTAGTGAACACGGTTACTGGTAGACCGCGATCATTTCGGAAAATCGAGAACGGCGGGAAAACACCCAAAAATCCACGCCACTCCCCCAAACATCCGCAGATGAGGGGGAAAACATAGGGGAAGCTCCCCAACAACCCCTAGCATGCATCTACGGCCTCGGATCGGCCAGAAACGCAATGAAACGGGAGATCGGCCCACAAGCCCTAAAACATGGATTTTACCCAAATCACCCCGTTTGGCCTGCTCGGCTCACCGTAGCCTACGAAACTTGCGGGAAAAGAAAGAGCACGAGCTGGGGGTCCATCACCCTACCTTCACCGAAGATTTCGCGCACCGTGGACGCCGATCCACGAAGAAAACGCCTTTGAAGCCTCGCCGTTCCACGAACCCACGGTCGAGCTTCACCACGCCTCCACCACCTCGATCCTCATCCATCCTCGCCCGTGCCTCGCCCGCTCCGTCCCCGCCTCGCCCGCACTCCACCCCGTCGGCCGCCGGAGAGAGAGGGAGAGAGGAGAGAGCGTGATAAGAGAGAGGGAGAGAAGAGAGAAATGAGAGGGGAGAGAGAGAAAAGGGTTATATATAGGAAAATCCGGAAATTCGAAAAATCCCAAAAAATAGAAAATCACACCCTCGCGATCCTCGGAACGCACCGATCGCAACGGTACCACTCGCGCCCAGGTGAACGGCCCGGTTCACCCGCAACGAGCTTCCGAAGGGAAAGCCGAAACCCACGCCGGGAATCGGAAAACATGCGCGGAAAAAGCCGCGGAATGCCTCTGGGCCTCCGAAACGACTCCAGATCGCGCCGATCCGAACACGAAAGATGTCCGAAACAAAATTTCGGACACAACGGAGTCAGACACTCCGAGAAACCAGATCTGGGACCCACGAACGAGGATCCAAAAAACCCGGGGCATTACAGTACGGTAATTTTTGGTGGGCAGGATAGAGGTAAGATAATTGGAATTGGGAGAATTGGTAAGGATCTCAACCATTGTATTGAAGATGTTTCACTTGTTAGAGGTCTTCGCCATAACTTGCTTAGAATAAGTCAACTCTGTGACAAGGGTCACAAGGTTATTTTTGAGTCTTCTCACTGCACCATTGTCGATGCTAACTCACATGAAATCAAATTCATAGGAGTGGGGAGTAACAATACTTACCAGGTTGACTTTGATGAAATTGCTTCTGAAAAATTGTGTTTAGTTGCTAACAAAGCTGAAGATGTCTGGTTATGGCATCGCCGTCTTGGGCATGCTAGTCTTAATGTCATTAGGAAGCTGAATCGTCATGGTTTAGTTAGAAGTCTTCCTAGTCTGAATTTTGAAACCTCAAAAGTATGTGAAGCATGTAATAAGGGAAAATAAACCACAATGTCTTTTAAATGTAAAAACATTATTTCAATAGAAAAACCCCTTCAATTGTTGCATCTGGATTTATTTGGTCCCACTAGGACTCGCAGTCTTGGAGGGAAGCTTTATGGTTTCGTGATTGTCGATGATTTCTCGCGATATGCATGGGTTTTGTATCTAGCTAACAAAAGTGATGCATGCAATGAATTCATTGATTTTTGTGCTAGAGTTCAGAATGAAAAAGGATATTCAATTCATAAAATTCAAAGTGACCACGGAAAAGAATTTAAAAATCATGAGTTTAATGCATTTTACAGGAAGTAGGGGTACGAGCATCAATTCTCATCACCTAGAACCCCGCAATAGAACGGTGTGGTCGAGAGAAAAAATAGGACGCTCATGGAGATGGCGCGTACCATGCTTGCTGAGAACGGTCTTCCACGGTACTTATGGGCAGAAGCAGTGAACACTGCCTGCTACATCACAAATCGAGCGATGGTAATACCTATCCTTAAAAAAACTCCTTACGAGCTGTACAAAGGTAAGAAACCCAACATATCACATTTTAAGCCATTTGGATCTATTTGTTACATTTTGAACAATGGTAAAGATAATCTTGAAAATTTTGATGCGAAGAGTGATAAAGGGATTTTCCTCGGGTATTCTCTATCTTCTAGAGCTTACCGTGTTTATAACACTGGGACACTTGTTGTCGAGGAGAGTCCGCATGTTGTTGTTGATGAATATACTATGAGAAAGTCAAATGATAATGATCATTTTATTGTTACAGGTGAGAATCAAATTGAAAAGGGAGAGTCGAGCAAACAAATGATAATTTATTGTTACAGGTGATAATGATCATTTTATTGGGACACTTCTTGTCGAGGAGAGTCCGCATGTTGTTGTTGAAGAATATACTATGAGAAAGTCAAATGATAATGATCATTTTATTGTTACAAGTGAGAATCAAATTGAAAAGGGAGAGTCGAGCAAACAAGGTGAGGCAGCAAATCAAGATAAAGAAAATGAGCAAGAGGAGGAAGCACAACAAGAAGAACAAGTGCATCCGGTTCCACACCAATGGACCACGTACAAGGACCATCCGTTGGAGAATGTGATCGGCGGTGTGGATGAAGGAATTCAAACACGGGCTTCAATGAGGGAAGTTGATATTCATGATAACTTAGCTTTACTTTCTAGCATTGAGCCTAAGTCTTTAGATGATGCCTTGAATGACAATTCTTTGGTTCTCACCATGCAAGAAGAACTACACCAATTCCAAAGGAATCGGGTGTGGTTCCTCGTGCCCCGGCCTGATAACCATCCTATAATCAAAACTAAGTGGGTTTTCCGAAACAAACTTAGTGAGGATGGGGTGGTTGTGAGGAATAAGGCAAGGTTAGTAGCCAAGGGCTACTCTCAAGAATTCGGTATTGATTTTGATGAATCTTTCGCTCCTGTGGCTAGATTAGAAGCCGTTAGAATCTTACTTGCTTATGCTTGTCATAGGAACATCAAGCTATTTCAAATGGACGTGAAGAGTACCTTCCTCAACGGGATTATCAAAGAAGAAGTGTACGTGGAACAACCACCGGGCTTCGAGGATGAAACATTTCCGGACCACGTCTATAGATTGCATAAGGCACTATATGGATTAAAACAGGCTCCCCGAGCATGGTATGATCGTTTAAGTTCATTTCTTATTGATAATGGCTTCAAACGAGGTAACATAGATCAGACGTTGTTTACAAAGACTTGTGATGAACATGCTTTAATTGTTCAAGTTTATGTAGATGACATAATATTTGGAGCCTCAGATTTGAAGATGAATGATGAATTTGCCCAACTCATGCAGGGAGAGTTTGAGATGAGCTTGATGGGCGAGCTGAACTTCTTCTTGGGATTGCAAATAAAACAACTAGATGATGGGATTTTCATCAACCAGAAGAAGTACACACAAGAAATCGTGAAGAAATTCCAACTTGAGTCTGCCAAACCCATTGCTACCCCCATGTCCACCTCACAGAAAATGGAAGAAGAAAAAGGTAACAAAGTCGATCAAAAACTTTTTAGGGGTATGATTGGTTCACTGATATACCTAACTGCTAGTAGGCCTGACATCCATTTTAGTGTTTGTCTCTGTGCAAGATATCAATCTTGTCCCAGGGATTCACATTTGTCAGTTGTGAAAAGGATTTTCAGGTATTTGAACGGTACACCTGACCTTGGTTTGTAGTATCCAAAGAATAATTCATTTAATTTACATGCTTTCACTGATTCTGATTATGCTAGATGTAAAATGGATCGTAAAAGCATAAGTGGTCACTGTCAGTTTCTAGGGGGCTGCATGGTTTCATGGGCCTCAAAGAAACAACATTGTGTGACTTTATCAACTGTCGAAGCCGAATATGTGGCTGTCGGTAGTTGTGCGGCTCAAGTGCTATAGATCCAACATCAATTCCTTGATTTTGATTTTTGTTTGAAAAACACTCCCATCATGTGTGACAACACGTCTGCAATAAATCTGTCCAAAAACCCTATCCAACATTCTCGTACAAAACACATTGAGGTTAGACATCATTTCATAAGAGATCATATTAATAAAGGTGATTTTGAGCTAATTTTTGTTGACACAAAGAACCAACTTGCAGATATTTTTACAAAACCTTTAAACTCTGATCAGTTTTGTTTTCTTAGGAGAGAACTAGGAGTATGCAGGTTAGATAGTTGAATCCTTTGAGTTGCTTTGTTAATACACACTTTACACCTTTTCATAAAGAAACTGTTCATATTGTTTTATCTTTTGCACATAAAGAGTTTTCCATGGCTTTTAAAGTACAAACTTTGTTTTTTGTGCATATCTCAGAAAATAACAAATTGGTTCTCATACATGATTTTATCTTTTCGCATCCGCATGTACATAAATACATATACTTCATACGTTTGTGCATGAATGCCATGATTCACCGATATATAAAATGACGTCAGTGGAAAGGTGGATTACGTCCACCTGGAAGCTTTCATTATGCGTAAGTATGGTCTTCGGACCTACGTTCTCCGTCACGTACCGGTAATCAACTTGCTTGAAAATATCATTTTGATACTTGCTTGAGTGTATATAGATTACACACCTTTCAGTTTTGATATCTCCTATGACCATTACTCCCTTGCTAAATAAAATTGCTTTGACATAGACATGTTGCTACATGGCACATATTAAGGGGGAGGTTTTTGTTATAACAGTGCATACACTTAGGGGGAGACATCACAATGAATAGGCCAATTCATCTCTTACATTCTATGCAATCTCTCACACCACTTGCACTTTTGAGTTAAATGATTCTAACTAATAAGGATTTCACTTATTCCACTCAACACATTTTAGGGCTCTTGATACCCTACATAAAAATCATGTGACTCGTGAGGAAAAAGTTGTCAGCCCCATCAAAAATTTCAATAAGTGTGATTTGACATCGAGTAAATCAGGAATTCCCCCTGAAATAAAGGAGGAAACTTGCATTGAAAAGTGTCCTATCCACATAATCATAAGTGACGATACCGAGTAATCGGAAAATGCCCCTGAAACAAAGGGCATGACTCGTGTCAAAATGTTAGTCATTTTCATTGAAAATGAAAAATAATTTTGGAGTTGTGCGAAGCTACCAAAAGTCGAGCACGATGTATGGAAGTGTATGGAGGAAAAGTTCCTACTTGTGTTCTTTAGAAAATCTGAAAATCCATACTGTCTAGATTTCATAGCTCATACTTCACATATACATCAAGGGAGTGATTGTACGAATGTACATCTTGAATTAGTCATATTTCATGAGTCTTGTAGTACCACTTCTTGTAAGCACTACCCTTTTACTATTGCTCATGAAACTCATGTTCTCGATCTATAGCATATTTCTTAACATGTTCATAGAGAACATGCTTGCTACTTTATAGAATAATGAATGCATATGTGCTTGAATGTTCATTCCTTGCTTTTCATGTGCATTTCATTGAGTTAACTGTGCATATAAGGCTTTACTTCCATGATTTTAATAATCCCCTATTTCACTCTACAAAAAGGGGGAGAAATAAAATTACAGCTTGCCTTTGCATGAAGTTAAGTGCCTTTACATGTTGTTTACTTGGCAGGTTTGCTTGTGTCTTTGACAAAAAGGGGGAGTTAAATGTTTGCATGTTGCTTCTGCGATTTTGAATGGAATTCATGCATCTTGCTTGTGTGAGAAAATGCTTGTTTTGGCACAAAGGATCTTATCTTTCATGCAAATCTTTGCGATTTTTCAATGGTTTTATCTTCGTCAAAAAGGGGGAGATTGTTGTGCCCCGGTCTGTTTTGACAAAGATTTTGTATGAAAATGTCATGAGCTAAGTTTATATGATTTGCTTTGATACATACTTGATGAATGTAGGGTTTGAAGGATAAACTGAATGTTTGATCAATTTGAGTCTTGTATTGCACTGACCTGCTCAACCTTTGCACAGACCCAATCTTTTGTGCTTCACAGTCTTGCACCGACCCAACCATGGGGTTAAGTTTGAAATGAATGACAATTTGAAAGTGCAGGATCAATTGTGGAGTTTTTCACTCAATTATTCAAGGTCATGGTATGAATAGATGTCTAATTGGATTTCAATGTGGATGGATTGATTTGGGTAGAAATCATGTTTTGTTATGGCTATCTGACTTATAAGTGCATATATGATTCATCTTGATACTTGTTTCATGAAATGTGGAGCTTCAATGGATTTTATTAAGCTTTTTCTGCTATCAGGAAAAGTGTCGACCTCAGGGGTCGACACTTATTCTAACACTCTCTGCCTTGCGTTAGTTTTAATAACGCTGGCAGAAAGTGTCGACCCATGGGGTCGACACTTTTACCAGGGTTCTGTTAACTTTGCAAAGTCAGAAGCCTCGGGAAAAAGTGTCGACCTCATGAGTCGACACTTTCAGGTAAGTTTAACTAAATGATGTGAATCCAGAACCTTCGTGAAAAAGTGTCGACCTCAAGAGTCGACACTTTTCACCACGAATGTTATTTTGATTCACAGGCCAGAACGCTAGGGAAAAAATGTCGACTCAATGAGTCGACACTTGTTTCCTATGTGTTGCTTTTATGTGTTCTGGCAGAACACTCGTGAAAAAGAGTCAACTCTATGAGTCGACACTTTTTCCGAGCATCCCGATCGTGAATTCCGGATCCATTTCGAACCTACTTACTTTAGATCCGATTGCCTTGGTTGTTTACTATTTTAGTCTTAGGGCATCCACCATCTTTTGTATGTGATATGAAGAGACTTTGGCAAGGGCTTTTAGGTATTATTGTCTTGCTTTCTCTTGAGTATATATCACCGCCCGTGTCCGATCAGGAGGAAAACCTTGAGCTTTCTAACGTGTTATCTTCTTGCAAGTTGAAGAGGAGAGGAAAAGGGCTTTGCACTCTATTGGAGGAGAAGGAAGGCAGCGCCGAGGTCATCCCCTCACGAGCTCGAGCCAAGATCTGGAGGCCGCAGTCGTCGTCCTCCTCATCCACTGCTTCGGGCGCTCTAATCTTCAACACCGGCTTCTTCCATCTCTCGATTCTATCATTCTAGTGCTACCTTCTCTAATCTCCATGTTTGGTTAAGGATTTATGGGGAAGATCATGTTGGTTATCATATCTTATGCTGAGATTTCTATTCTCAGACTGGGCTTTGTAATTTCTATCTTATTTTCATCTTTAGATGATTTTGGAGCTTGCTCCGAGTGTGTGTGGGGTTTCTCATCGTCGAGCGAGAACCCACGTGTGTGGTGGTTGCTACCTTCGTGCAGCGTGCTTTAGTGAAATCCTCTCGAGGTGAGAGGGGTGGACGTAGGACGGCACTTGGTGCATTCAAACCACCTAAAAATCATTGTGTCGTGGTTTGCTCTTTGTGTGGTTGTTGATATTATTCCTATCCGTTCGTATTACGAGTGTGAGTCGGTGAGACGAGAGTTTCATTAACTGTCCACTTGTTCATTGTTATCCGAGTGATTATTTTTCTACAGTGAGAAGTTGTGAGGGCTTGCTTGCTAATCATTCATATATTTCAATCAAGCTTGATCTAGGGTTTATTTACCATCTCTGTGGTTTGCCTTAATTAAGTTTAAATTTGTCGAAAGGGTGGGCAATCAATTCACCCCCCTCTCAATTGCCTCCCAACCGAGCCAACAATACTCAGCTCCACCTAGACTGAGTTATTTGATAGGTTAACTGATTGAATGATAAATCAAAAATCTCATTATCCACTTTATTATATTTTGGTGATAACAAAACCCCTGGATAAAATCTAATAATAACAAAACAAGTTAAAGGATGAAGAGAAATAATGCCTAAAAAAATCTACTCGATATAAGATAGGCGCTCATATAGGCGCTAAGTATCACTTAGGCGCTCACATAGGCACTAAGTTTCTCTTAGGCGCCCACATAAGCGCTAAACCACTTAGGCGCTCATGGAGGCGTTAAGTTTCACTTAGGCACTCACATAGGCGCTAAACCACTTAGGCACTCACATAGGCATTAACTTTCACATAGGCGCTAAGTCTCTCTTAGGCACTCATATAGGCGCACGACCATTGCCTATCTCAACATCGACTATCTCATGAAACAGAAAACATAGTCGTATCCATCACCTATCTCAAACATCGATAATCTCATGAAATAATATAAATTAGCACATGAACAGTAATATCGCCTATCTTCTCATAGTCACTGATATCAACTATATCAATAAATCACATAGGTGCCTATATAAAGATAGTCGAACTATAGCAACACCTTTCTCACATTATCTTTGACAATCTGCTTAAACCTCAAAACATCACATTGTTGACACCCGTTTTATGACCAATGAGTTGGGTCATCTTCTTATCTACTTTATGATGTCCCGCATTATTCACCGATTACTGGGTCATTATTTGGTCAGTTTTTGGGCTTATTTCATGAGTCATTCTCCCTGGTTGGGCCTAGCTCCTTTGATTTTTGTCATGGTCAAACTTATTAGACCTAGATAAGGGATAATAAGGATTTTATTGTGGATTAAGTTGAAGATTTATTGGTCTTTATCTCTTTTGCCATGTCTGATAGCCTAACGGTCTATCGTACGACCGCTAGGAGGATGTTGGCGATCTACTAATAGACCGCTAGGGAAGCAGAGAGCCCCGATAGGTTTCTTCGGTCTTATCTCTTTCTGGACGAATGTTCTTGGCAGTCTATAATACTACCGTTTTCAGCCCCTTGCGGTCTATCGCAAGGCCGTTTATGGGAACAGAGAGTCCTGCTCTGTCTGTTCTTTCTCTCTTCGCCGTGGACGAAATAGAGTCCTTGATTCAAAGATTTCTCTTCAACCAGAGACTCCCAGATCCTTCTATTTGTTTCTGTGGACTCTTGGGAGTATTATCTTCGAAAGTTTGCTAGGTCTAGGCCTATTTTCTAGCTGGTTTCTCTCCAACTCAACCTAGGGTTTGGGGGTCTATAAATAGAACCCTTGACTTCATAGCTTGAGGAGGAGATTTCTGGAGGTTACCACGAAGTGCTGCTGCGTTCTGGAGCGAGTACCAACCAGGGAGAAGCTATCTCTACATCCTAAAGGCTTCTGGTCCACGGAGTATTAAGTTCCATAAGTTGTTTTGAGTCTTTCTTTCTCTTAGTTTTGGCCTTTCCCCTTGCATCATCATTGCATATTTCTCCTCTTTCCTCCACGTTCTCTGCACTCCATCCACGTTTTAAAACATCTTCCTACTGTTTTCCACGCTCCACAGGGGTTAAAAAACCACCATCCCCCAGGTATTCAACCCTCCTTTTATGCATAATAGCTTAATTGCAT
Source organism: Amorphophallus konjac (assembly GCA_022559845.1). Taxonomy (NCBI): domain Eukaryota; kingdom Viridiplantae; phylum Streptophyta; class Magnoliopsida; order Alismatales; family Araceae; genus Amorphophallus; species Amorphophallus konjac. The sequence goes on from CM040126.1 coordinate 248,441,312, forward strand.
TATAGATACTACGCTTGTCCTAGGGCTAATTGGGTCATTTTTCTTTGTGTTTACACTCTTCTGCAGGTTTACAGGACTCATTGCACGAGGCCCAATCTTTCTGGACGGCTAGGAGGGGTGGAGATACAAGTTCCAAGTTTCTATTCTGGGTGCTCTAGCGGCCGTTCATCAGACCGTTTGCCGAACTCAGGTGGTCTATTGTAAGACCATTTGTTGTCTTCTGGCGGTCGTCTGAAGGACCGTTTTCTATCCGCTGCACCTAGTTTTCTCTCTCCCGTGAGCAGGTGACTTCAACCGGCTCTTTCCAAGGTAATTATTGTGGTTTCACTACATTATTCACCTTGGTGGCGATCACACTTTCCTACATCTGGGTATTTGTCATCTTGGCCATCATATTGCTTGCCTTCTTTCTTTGTTTTTGGTTGCTCCACACCTACGGTGTGTGTTTTTCTTTTATTCCTTTGCTCCATGCTCCGGCATGTGTTTTTTGTTTTCTTCTTTATTTTCTGAACATTGATGACATGCCTATGTGTTTATATTTCATGATTGCTTGAGTTAGTGCACCACTTGCTCACTTATTTTCATATCCCACATTCATCACATCACATCACACATTTCAATTCATCAAAGAAAAACTATCAACACCCTTATTTTTTGGCAATCACGGTGGGACATCTAGTGCCAATCGTGCTGAGTTGTTGTTTGACCTGCTGTTCTTAGAAATTCCCAGTTGCCCTGCTATTTTTCTCGGTTTTCCCATTTAGTTCCTGTTGTTTTCTGCTCTCTGGTTCCCCGACGGTCTTATATTAGGCCGTTTTCGGCTTAAAAGCGGTCTATAGATAGGCTATCTTATCTTGTTAGCGGTCATTCATTCGACCGTTTCTCCAGTCATAGGTATGCACACCGAGGTTGCTCTTAGTTCTGTAATTTTTGTTGATTTCTTGGTTCCTGGGTGCTATCTGGTCTTCTCCTTAGTTGTTACATATATATATATATATCATTGTTGGCACATTGATTGTTAGTTCATAGGCTAGAATTTGCATGCACCCTGGTGCACATAAGATCATTCATTTATCATACCATAGTTGCATTCCTACATTGGTGTGTGATCCTCTCGCCTCCATATTCCTTGGGGTCAACTAGGTGACCACATCGAGGACCTCCATAAGTCCCCGTGAGCCATGGATTCCCACACGGACATCGGGTCAATTGTATCTTTACCACCCTGTGTCTAGGTTGCATAAGTAAGAGAGAGTTTACACCTAGAGTCTAACCAAATTCCCAATATTCTTCCCATTAAAAACCTATTGTTGGAGAGAACATTTTAATTCAAATCATTAAGGTTCTAAAGGAAGAACAATTAAAACTTGAGCATCATCATAACTTGGTTGACTTTGGTTGCTTCTCCTCTCTTTCTTATTTGCATAAGTTTGTCATCTTGACTACTTACTTATTTGGTGTTTGTTTGTGTGTTTGCATCTTTTTAAGGTACTACATTACATGTGGAGTTGCTTCCGATCTCTAGATTCATCTCCTAGGGGCAATTCCTCTTTCACTTCCTTCTTTAATCCTTTGTTCGAATCTAATATGGCTTCCTACAATCTTCTCCGTTCCCATGAGGAATCTCTTCCTCAAGGGCTCTTAGAGGACCCGCCCAGGGTCACCCAACTCCAACCTAGAGAAGGTCCCATCCCTCCTCCATCTTCCACTACCATGGAGGGTGCGCAACCCTCCCTTTCCTCCAATAATCCTACTAGACACATTCTCCAAATGATGGCCCAATTGGATCCGGCTCAACTTCAGGCCATCTATCAGACCTTGCAAGGGTCAGGTGCCCCATCCACCACTACCTCACAAGGTCCTTCTACTCCCTCCATCTCCCATTCAGGGGCCGATGGGCCCGGGGTTCCACCCATGCCTATAGATCTTACCCCGGTCCAGTCTAGGGTCCTGCGATTCTCCCATCATGAGTGAGGCCAGTCTTCGGGGTCGGTTCCCCAAGTCCTTGATAAAGGAAGACGGTTCTTCCCTCATCCACCCAGACTGACTCTTATAGGACTGTTCCATCAATTCCCCAGGTCTTGGTTGGCCCGGCCAATTTCACTCAGCAAGGGGCGGCCCATGCCCAAGCCAATGTGGGTCATCTTTCGGCCCAATATCCTTCATATGGGCCTCCGCCTCCTTCTGCCTACCCATCGGCTCCTCGCCTCAAACTTGCTCCTTTCACTCCACCTTCCCCGTCTAGGGAGCAGGAACTTATTGATAAAGGGCCGCCATGCAACAACAACTTGACTTTCTTCAAAAGCGGGTTGGCCCACAATCCTTGGCAGATGTGCCAGTTCCTAGATTCCACAATATCCGATTCGCTCCCTAGTCTGAGCTCCCTACATACCGCAAATATGACGGGAATAGCAATCCCTTCATTCATGTGAGGGACTTTATGTATGAATCGGCCCAGTTCCAATATGATGATCGCCTCATGGCGTAACTGTTCCGCCGATCACTTGATGGGGTTGCACTAGAATGTTTCTACGCCTTACCATTAGAGGATGCCGAAATTTTCAAGGAAGTCAAGGAGAAATTTATTCAAAGGTTCCAGGACCGGGTCGGCCCGGAATATTCATTTACAGATCTTGAGGCCAAAAAGATGAAAGATGACGAGGACTTCGCCACCTATGCTGACAGGTGGAGACAGATGGCCGCCCGTGTGCCCGGGCATATTCCGGAGGAAGAAAAGGTCAAGTTGCTCATATCTAATGCTACACCTACCTTCCGCAACATATTGGCCATGAATGATATTTCCAATATGCACCAACTCTACAGCCGGGTGAGATTTATTCAAACCCAGTTTAAGGACTCCCCTATACATTCTCTCTTTGAGGCCCAAAAGCCTAAATACAATAAGAAGTCTCAGGGGCCGGTCACCGAGGGAGTCCAAACCAATGAACAAGTGCAAGCCGTTGCATTCCCATTCCCCAACCAGTCTACTCCCTTCCGTTTCCCATAAAACCCCCGCAATCCCCAATTCTCCACTCCACAAAATACCCAACCTGTAATGCCCCAGAATTTTTATAAATTATTTCTGGAATATTTAAGTGTTTTCTGACCAAAATGGATTAATAAATAAATATTAGGTTAAATAAATTATTATTAAGGCCCAATTATGGGTAACCATTAATCTAACCTATTTAAATGAAGCCCAAAGGACTTATGGACCAAGCCCATGAAGTTTGACCCATATTCTAGAAGGTTAATTAGCTTATTCATGAATTATAGGGATAAATGTAATACCCCGATTATTTATTAAGTTTTATTGAGCTTTTATTAATTAAAAATTGAATTAAAATGAATTAATGTTTGAATTTTGAAATATTAATATTTAATTCATTAGAAAATAGAACCTATAAAATTCGACTACCTTAGAAAAATGTGTAAAAATAGTAATTGGGCAAAAGATCATTTTTATAGCAATTTTGTCTTCTGGACTTGACCCAAATTAATTGCGTAACCTTGTCTAATTAGAGGATTAATCCTGAATTTGACTTCCACCTACCCTTTACCTAATCGTAACTTAAAACGTGAAATTCGACCTTATTACTCAACCAAATGATCTGAAATCAAGGGCAAATGGAAGGCCACGAGGTAAGGAACATTTACCCTCAATCAATTTGAGGTAAACCTAGCCCTAAAACGTGCTGCCGACATAGAGTTGGTCGAGTCAAGGATTCCGGCGCCGTTTCTAAACACGAAACTTGTAGCGCCCAATACTCCCAACTCCGAAGGCTCCAGAAGCCCCATGACCTATAGAAATGTAGCTCTTCGACTCTAGTTTCATTTGGTAGCTGGGTCAGCCGACGAGGAGTCCAGATCCGGGAGCATTCGTCGTTTTGGTGGAGGGTGTTGGTAGTTCGTCGTTCTTCATCTCCAGCCCTTTAATCCGTCGATTAAGGTAGGTACCCTTAACCAATTGAGACATGTAAATATAGTATCTTGATCAGCTCGACGAGAGCTATCCAATGGGACTGAAATCCCCAAATTTCATTAGGTATCCGTGGAGATATCGAGCTTTTTGTGAGCTGCTCTCAAGCTTGTTCTTCATTCTAGGGTTTCGAATTCTTTCTCCGATTTGAGGTAGGATCTAACAACCAAACTCTAATTAACTTACATGATGTAATCAGCATGTTGTTAGCTTTCATTTGACGAAGAAACCCCTAATTTGCATTGAGCATGTTGAGAGTATTTTGCATCGAAGTAAGAGCATGTCTAGAACATGATTCATATAGTGTTCCTTTAAGTCAGATCTTGATTTCGAGCTAATTTTGAGTCATGTAACCTGATCTTCATGTAGCATATCATACATGGTTGGATTCATAATCGAGTTAGCTTTCTTTTGACGCAAGAAGCCCCAAAATTCATTGCTTATGTTGAGAGAATTGCATGATTTAGTAGAAGTAGGTCAGGAACTAGGGTTTTCATGTATTTATCATGTATAAGTTGAGATTTAATTGATTTCTGTGAAAATTCATGTTTCTAAACTTATGTATCATGACCCTAGAATGTCTATTAGGATTCCTAGATCATGTGGTTTTGATTTCAACTCAATTGGACCTCATTTGGATGAGTTCATGTGTTTTCCGGAGGCAACTCACGTTGATGTTCTTGCAGGGGTCGACCCCTGGGGTCGACCCATTTTCTGGGCAGCCCAGCAGGCCCGAGGGTCAACCCCAGGGGTTGACCCATCCACTCCCTGCAAGGGGGTCGACCCCAGGGGTCGACTCATGCGCAGGAATGAAGGGGTCGACCCCAGGGGTCGACCCATCCTTCAGAATTTGCTGGGGTCGACCCCAGGGGTTGAACCATTCAGTTGCCAGACCCCATTTTTACAGGGGTCGACCCCAGGGGTCGACCCATGTACCAGAAGCCCGGTTTTCATCGTTTTACGACCCGTGATCGATCCGGATCATTAGGGGATCGACCCATTGAACTTAGACCAATTGAAAACTATACTTTTGTAGAACCAGTGACCTAATCATGAGCCTTATGATTTTCAAACTGCATTGGTTCCTATGTTCTATCACGATGTAAAAGCATGTCATTCATCATCTTAATTGCAATGTATACATTGGTTAAATAGAAACCCACATAATTAGTGATTAATGGTGTAATTAAATCTCTGTTAATGCATTCTTTTTCCTTCCTGTACAAGCTTGTTCCTTTACCTTATCATCTTGAATCAGCTTTTGGCAATTATCTTAATGCAAATGATAATGGATAATCTTTGACATATTAACTTGATAATTAGGATTAATATGTTGATTAGCTTGTTGGATAGCTGCTGTACTACAGTAGCGCAGCATGATTAACTCTTATTGTGACTTGGTTTTCAATCTTCTTGATGATTGTGCTTACCTTGAAATTCTGAAATGAATCTCCTTCCTACTTGAAATTGTTATTGCTACATGGTTCAAACCTTGGAATTCTGGCCATAAATTGTGGAAGTCTAGATTCGTGGGATCTTTGATCCAAAGAAATCAATGCCTGGCAAATAATTAAGGGCTTGGTCTAGTCCTGGGAGGAGCGCCCGAACACTACGTGTACCCCCGGGGAGGTGATTGACTAGGTGTGGCATTTGGCACCAGTACTATGACATGGGTTAAATCTAGGACTGGCCACTACTCTCTACTACTCTCTACTACTTTTCACTTTCCACTCTTCACTGTTCTATACTCTACTTGTTGTTACTTACTTGCTGTTACTTGGACGTGGAAATGAAACTACACACGTGCTTGACATGACTCGAATTATCTTGATATGGCCAACTCTTTATCGTTATCTCTTGTAGTAAATTCTTGTCTTTGTTATTCCTCTTAAGTATTACCATTCTGTTCCTTTATATTTCGTGACCTTGCGAGATCTTTCAATTTTGTTTCATTATACCATCATTACTCTTTTATTGCATTATCCTTTGTAGCATGATATTTTGAAAATGTAATTAAACTGCTAATCACTTATACCTATCTGTTATTTCCTACTGAGTGTTACCTCATAGTTGTTGTTTCCCCCCTTTCCAGGCTTTTCAGGTGACGCGCTTACCGATGGGGAAGGGCAGGAGTGATGTTTTGAGTGTATCAGTTAGTTGTGTTTAGAGTGTGTTGTGCTTCAGTTATGTTATTGTGGTTTAGAGTTGTTATCCCAGTTGTATTGAGTTGATTTGAGGATTATGTACCAGTTATGTTTTGTTTAATGGTCAATAAGTTATTTCCATTTCTTAGCATTTGTATATATTTAGATTAGTTCTCTCTCTTTCCAGCTCGTTTCTAACTGTACGTCCCGATATTCCGCGTCGGGGCGTGACAATAAATACCCATTAATTAGAGAAATTAATAGATAAGATGAAAATAGAGTTTTAACTCATTCAAATTCGGCACCCAGGACATGTAGCGGTCTATCGTAAAACCGCTACAGGCTTTTGGCGGACCAAGCTTCGACCGCTATTTCCTGTCAGTTCCGTGAATTGAAGAAAGAACAAAAAGATGGGATTTTTGCTAGTCTATCCTTCAGGGATCGAGATGGGAGGACTAGTAATCATGTTTAGGACTCTCAGAAGTCGATCTAAGCTTTAACAATGACTCTAGAATCGATCTAATCCTCAAACCCTAGCAAAACCCTATAAATACGACCTAGTTTTGACCTGCGCGACCCTTACATTGGCTCGCGTGGAATCAAGGTAAGACGATATTATTTTAGGTTGGTTCTTTAGAAGTTTTTATTGATAATACATAGCACTAACATCTTCCAAAATTTTGTGCTAGGAGATCAAGCACACAAGGAGATAGAAGCTTACAAAGTTGCTGGTTCCATCTTAGCGACCCAGGAAACTGTGCAAAGGTCCGATGAAGATCAAAGGATTAGAGAACCAAATCGAGGTATTTAGCCTAAGTACCTTTAGAACTTTTTGTTCCCCTTAGTATCTACTTCTTACCCTCCAAATTTCACATCATTAGGTCAAGAGAGTAAGGAGTTGGAGCAGCTTGAAGTTACTGATTTGTCACAAGGAGTACAAGGAACTAAGGGTAGCATCTAGCATCAAATTCGAAGTTTAAAGGTTTTAGCAGAGGTAGGTCATCTCATGAATGGCAAAAGTACTACTCTAGAGATAAAACCCCTCTAGTTTTACTCGATTTCATGCTTTATGTGTGGAGAATTTCATGTTTTAATAGGATCTATGCACTTAGTATTTCATTCATGCATATTCCTTAACCTTAATGAACCAAATAAATTCTCTTATTCCAATACATGATTCCCATGCATATTACAGCATATTTCTCATTCTATCATGTATTAGTTTTATAAATATGCTGATTTCCAGACATGATATGTTTAAACATTAGATTTTTCTACTTAAGTTCCTGTCAGTCGTGCTATAGCGGCCTACTGTTCGACCGCCAACAGCATGCAGCGGCCCTACGATAAACTGCTAGACCCTCTGTCAATTCGGTTCTTATGAAACCTCTAGCAGATCAGAAATGGACCGTTTTATCTCTCTGGCGGCCTTACGATAAACTGCCAGCACCCTGTAATGGCCCTAAGATAGACTGCCATTGTGTTGTTTTCTGTCAACCCGAGATAGATTTAAGAACAGCCATATAGCTTATAAATTAAACCTAGTTAACTATATACTAACCTATTTTAATGGTATTTATTACTCTAAATTTTAATTCCTGATTCATAAACCGTGAATTCATGTTTCTTTATCATACTTAGGAGTATTTTAAGCATATGATAATTTCATGCCAAAAACTATATAATTTTGTATTAAAGTTTGGTTTAAATGATTATATGAACGAGTTTGAACGTGGTTTCTCACTGTACACATTCTATTCTTATCTCAGAGTCATTTCTATAAGTTCATGGCATATATTCTGGTATATGACCATTAGTTACACACTTGGCACTATAGGAACATAATCTTGGACATGATAACCTCTCCTTTGGATATTCCTTCCAATGGACTAGAAAATCTTGTTTCAAGATCTCTGTAATTCTCCGCGAGCCTGGGATTCTCACTAGGGCGCCAAGTTGGTTGTACCATTAAAGTCCATTTATCTAGAAAGCACTACCGATGTTTTGTATTTCTAGATCTTAGCAGCACAATAATTGACCGCCATAGTCTTCTAGCGCGCCTTATATAGACCGCTAAAGGGACCTTGAAAGATCTACCTTTGACCGCCAAAGACTCCAGAGAACCTATTTTCAAATGTCGAACAGTCTTGTACTTAACAGTCCAAGAGTAGACTGCTATATTCATGTAACGGCCCAGTTATAGATCGCTAAAATGCTTGAGTTCAGTTAACCCAAGGTTTGACCCAAGGGTTAATATCCATATGATCCTAGAAAGACTATTGAGTTCTGGGACATGTCACCTTTCTCAAGATGATTTAACTAAATTATGAAAGTTAAGAAATGTACCGTTATGCTGCCGATTTATTTCTATGGCATAACCTAGTCATTAAAGTATTTATTAAAATTCCTTATTTTCTTGTACAAGCATTCGTATTTTTGGTTACTTTATCATGAATTATCTTTGAAATTGAACATTCTTGGCCACATTATTTACATGCGTGGAAGTAGCTTGAGTTATACTTGAAGATGCGGATCGAGCACTGATTGTGTTCACGGGCTCTATGCTAGTCCCCTCGGCTGATTGTCAGAAACATACTATTATAAACCATGGGGTATGATGCTACTGACGTCGCATTGCTCTAGGAGTACTTTCTTTATAAATAAGTGAAAATCCACGGCATCACGAAAATCACGGAAATCACGGAATTATCCACAAAGTGATATTCCACAAAAATTCACGAAGTACTTGCTACTAAGTGAAGAGTACATTCTTGCTTGTTACATGACTTTCTAGTACATTCTTGTTAATGAAAGGCCATTACTACTTTCTTGCTTGATTATACTTGATTGATTCATGTTATCATATTTTGAGCTTGATTATATCTTATTATTTTGGTTAGAATCGCATGTTTGATCGCATTTCGTATGATTTTACCTTATTCCTTAGAGCTAAGATGCTAATCACTTTAATATTGCCAATCATGTTGATGCGAAGATACCTACTGGGCAAGTGTGCTCATTACCTATTTTCAATCTTTTCAGGAGATGCAAGTAGTTCGGATTCGGATTCAAGTTATTCAAGTGATGGGTCCGAGAGCGAATGAAAGTCACATGAAACTAAGTGAAGACTTAGGAGTCGATAATGTCTAGATCGAGTCCATGTAATCTTCCTTTTTATTGAGTCAAGTAGATTTGAAAGAGTTGACTAGTTGATGTATTTGAGTTATTCTCCTTATTAATAAAAGTGAAGGTTTTAGTAACTTATTGTGCAATTGCATTTTATGTGTGATTGTTATTGCGCTCTGATTATTCTTGCTTGCAAGAGGCTTACCATGCCGACTGTTCACGTTTCCAGAGATCATCTTCCGCTGTAACAAAAGCTTGGGGCATGACACAACCCGTCTTCCCCACTCCACAAAATACTCAGCCTACCTTCGCTACTCCACAAAATGCCATTCCCCCTCCACAACAACCCCAACAACCTCCGCAATACCACAATGTCCCTCCACCCAACGGCTGCACCAATAACAACCGCCCGACTCCGAAGAGGGCCCAGTACCCTCCTTTACCCGAATCCCTCACGGACATCTTCTCCGCTCTTATGTCTATTAATGCAATTCAGCTCCCTCCGGAATGGCCCAATTGGAACTCGGCCATTGATCAATCTAAATATTGCATGTTTCACAGGCAGCCCGGGCACACCATTGAAGGTTGCTTTCAATTCCGGGATCTAGTATATGACCTACATGAAGGGCAGCGCATTGACTGGGCCGAGATGCACAAGGCCATTATTGAAATCAAGGAAAAGAGAAGGCAGGCGCCGAGGCAGCATGTGGCGACCCGGATCCCGGATACCAGATATACCCGGTAGGACTACCGAATACACCTGATACCACTTGGAACCCGCGAGGCTTCCCAAGAGCGGTAAAGCTCTGAAGGGAAAAAGGATTATTGTGTAGTATATTGAGGCCACAGAGATAGTACAGTAAGCAATTAAATTTCATTAGATCGGTTTGCTAAAGTAGCAGAAATAAAATTACTTTTTTATTAACAATTCAATTTAACAATTACATCAGAGTCCGGTCTAGAAAATTAAAGACAAGTACATGCCACAGGAAAAGAACGTACAATGAGGTCGGGGGAAACCCGACGCAGGTACCGCTGGCAGCTACAGACGCGCCACACCAGGAACCACGATCAGAGACGACGCCACCCACCTGAAAAGCAGGGGTGAGTATCCAAACAGAGACTCAGTAGGGGTCACGTGGATCCCCACTGAAAAACACGCAGCACACGGAACAGAAAGCAACAGTAGTAACAAAGCAAGAAAAGCTACACTACCAAGTTGTAAAAAGAATGGGAACAGCAGGAGTAGGGAACAAGTAGGAAAGGAGGAGAATCCGCACCAGACAAGCTGCTGCCGAACTAACCTTGGCACCCCAAACTACTCCAAGCAGCGATAGAAGGGCGACTCCGATCTGACAAAGTCAGGAGTTACCGATCTGTCGACACGCCGCCAGGCCTAAGACGAAGACCAGCAAAGACAGACAAAAAGTCTAGGAAAGAGCCAGACAGATGACAGACAGACTAGACGACACACACGACTAAGATGTCGTGCATACAACACGACACTGACCTCGAGTAGAGCCACGAGAGGGCTAACCCGGAAAGGTCACGACGCATGAGAAACGTGAAGAACATGAAGAGTCACGTGTCACGTGAGGGAAGCACCTCCTCACCAGAAGAACAGCCAGCTGCGTCCACTGACGTCTTACACTGCACCATGAGTGTCTCGCCTACATTACCACTGAAGCCACGGTGGAGTCGCAGACACGCAATGAACCAAACAGGAACAACCGAATCAAGTAACTAGTCAGGGTCACGCCCGTCGACGTAAGTCCTCAGTCCCGGACAACGTGTGCACACACTGGCTCTTGCCAAAGCCAGGTCCTCTAGCTAGTTTTCTCCCTCGGTAGGACGCTACCGCTAGCCGGGAGCCCACGGAACTAGCTTACAAACCGTGTGACGGGAACACCCCTCCGCCATTCCCAGGCAGGTCGACAACTCAAGGCCTTAGGGCTACAACAATCGGAGGCTCACTAGACACAGAGACTCTAAAACAAGAGTGATGTAGTATAAACAGGCAAAGAAGCACTATCGCACGTACTACGAAGCACGAAGGTAGCAAGACAACTGCCAACAGACTCAAGACAAGGCAACTAGACCTACAACGTAACGATCCTTGAGTCGGAGGACTCAAAGGTAAGATCGTCACTGACAGCGGAGCAAGCCACCAATCGCTCTAATCCAAAGCCACGCGAAATGACACTTCGCAGGAAACGACTCACGGGGACCTGAGGGAACACCAAGGACCCTCAGACACGCCTGGACACACGGACCGAGGTAAGACAACACCTCGAGGTATCCAGAACTAATGTCTCGAGCTGGACAGAACTGTCGAGACACACAAAGCCACCTGTCAACCCCTGGGTAACCCCCGGTTGACCGGAGCCAGACAACACCGACACAAAACACGGCATGCACAAGCACTCCTGGCTGTCCCATCATGGTTACTGCCCTCATAGGACGTCAACAGACACCCACGGGTCACGGGTAAACCACGAGACCAAGCCAAGACAAGCAGAAACCGAAACGACAAAAGCCACGCTCTGGCAGAACGGACCGTCATTCAACCACTAGGCAGACCCAACAGTCAAGGAACAGCCGCCACGCAACCAGAGACAAGGACATTGGCAATTCTAGATTGCGTCGTTAGGGAACTATCGCAGTCAAGGAAAAGACTGCACCCAGTCACCTAAACCGACCGATCCAGAAGACCACTGGCACACAAACACAGCCCTAGAATACCAACCTACGACTGCCCAACACACGGGCGAACACCGAACACCCAACGGCCATCTCGGCCATAATAGGGCTGTAACACACCACCATAGGGGCGTTACAGGCACCTGACGCACCAGGGAGGGCGCGTCAGAGCCAACAGGCACAAAACCAAAACGCGAGCCACGTAACGCACCAGGGCATGCGCGTTACAGCTGGCTAACGCACAACGACAGGCGCGTTACGCCAACCTAACGCACGGGAGCAGACGCGTCAGGGCCAACAGACCCAAGTCTAAAAACTCAGACAAACAGCACGTAACGGTCGACGACGGACGCGTTACAACACCGTGATGCACGGGGGCAGGGCCGTTAGAGCTAACAGACACAGCCACCCAATTCAGCCAAACAGAGTGTAACGGCCTGTGGCAGGCGCGTTACACAACTGTGACGCACAGGGGCACAGCCGCTACACGAACTGACTGACCCGGTCAAATCCGGTCAAACAGAACGTAACGGCCTGGGGCAGGCGCGTTACGCGAGCCTGACGCACTAGGGCAGGCGCGTCAGAGGAACCGACTTAACCAAAACGAAAGACGACAAAATAGCTGTGACGCGTACTCCGGGACGCGTCAGGGAGCTGTGACGCACCACACCTGGGCCGTCACACTCTCACAGCCACGAAAAATATAAAATGAACAGACGATGTGGCGGTCTATCTTAGGGCTGTCAGAGACTGTGACGGTCTCTGATACGACCGCTACACCGGCCACGGCGGGAAAATAGTGGAAATGCCAAATCGGGCCGTTCCACGCCCCATTCACGTCGAAACGCAGGGGAAACAAAGCTACATGATGGAAAACAACATCTGGACGCTAAAAAACCCACATGCATGGATTAAAACGCAAGATCGAGGCGATTCCAATGAATCGACCCAAAACGAGTCACCGAGGTTCCCGGACTCCTACCGGCCTCGAATGACAACCGATCGACATGAAACTAACATGAATGGGATCCAGACATCCCAACGGTCAATTTGACACTAACTACGCCGCAAATGGTTGCCGTTTTCCGGTGAACCCTACAAAACCCAAAAATCACGGTTTAGGCTAAACAAGCCCAAACTCAGCCGTTTCCATGCCGAACAACGTGCAATGGCAGGGAAAACGGGCAGGGAGAAGTGGTGATCCGTCACCCTACCTCCACCGAAGAAACCGTGCCCCGCAGGGACTAAATCGCGTCAAAAACCGCACCGCAAGCTCAAACGCCAGCTTTGAATCCACCGTTCGGGATCGCGCCAAAACCACTCCATCTTCGCTCCGTCGCGCACCCAATCAGCTCCACAGCATCCCCAACATGCGCCCCTAGGTCCTCCGTCTACAGCCAGAGCCGAGGAAGCTCGAGAAGAGAGAAAATGGGAGAGAGAGAGAGAGGCGGCGGCGAAATGAGATGGGAGGAGAGAGGAAGGAAAAGAAATTAGGAATTTTCCTAATTTCTGAAAAATCTAATTTTTGGGCCTAACTCCAAAAAATACGCAAAAATAGTCAAAACGACCGGCTCGAAGAGTACATCGTCGATGTAGCATCCGTGAGTTGATGAACTGACAAGTAAACTCACCGTAGGGTTCCGTAACTAGTACGAGAGAAAAACCCACACGGATCGTAAAGCTCAACTCGGAAGCCACATAAGCGAACCGAAACTCACCGAAATAGATCCGAAAGATCCAATAAAGATCCAACCAGACCTACTAAGGATCCAGCAAAGATCTGGGACATTACACAGCAAGTGCAGTAGCAACAAGCACCGCAGCCACAGCCGTAGCCACAGCCACAGCAATAACAACAACCTGTTCAGGACTTAGGGATCCACCAAAACCCCAAGCCGAATCATCCACCCGCTCCACAACCTCAGCCACCGGCACCGGCTCAGGTCAATCCTGTCCAACCCCCAACTCCTGATGCCGGGTGGTCTTTTGATAATGAAACCTCCGTTCAATGGCTCATGGCCTTCCACCACCACTACCGCAACCCTTCCAATCTTGTCATCCTCCCGCCTAACCCTCAAACCCCTCCACCCTCCACCTCCACTAAGAACTTCATCCTACCCTCCGCTTCCCCTACCAACCCACCTATCTCCACTCCACCACCGGCTCTTACACCCATCATCACCATGCCTTCCCCTAACCCTTCACCCATCATTCCTCCACAGCCGATCTCCACCACTACTCCCATAACCCTCACTACACCTACCGCCGCACCACTCATCCTTCCGATCGGGCCCGCTAAGCCGCTAATCCTAAACCCATCTGACGCCGTGTCAGCTCAAAACCTTGCCCTCCGAAGTGGGCATTTGTTTCACAGAAATTATCCTTCCACCGGTGCGTCTGCACCCAATCCCCAGTCCTCGCAACAGGTTGCTGATCAGGAAGAGGCAGATCCGCTGCCAGGAACACAATATGATCTTTTACATCACCTGGACAGGGTGCCCGCCAAAATCTCCGTGCTAGAATTGATTAAGAGGTCCACCCTTCATCAAGTTACACTCAGAAATTTCCTACAAAGGTGATAGTAAATGAACATATGGCAGTGGACAGCCTGCCGACAACTTTGGCCACAATCTCTAAAGGGCCAGCAATTACATTCTCTGAGATAGAACTGGCACCTCCTGAGGTCCGCCAAATGTCGCTATGCATTTCTATTACTCTAAACAAAGTCAGCATAGACGCGACACTGGTAGATACAAGCGCCTCTATTAATGTCTGCCCCCTCAGCACTTTAAGGGCCTACAACTTGTCAGAAGATCAGCTAAAGCCCACCCCAACCACCATTGCATCATATGACAATTCTAGAAGAGCATGTCACGGGGTAGTCACAATTCAGGCTGAGCTTGGGCCTCTTACAATGCCAGTTGAATTCTATGTACTAGACATCGACCCTATGTTCAAGGCTATCTTGGGTCACCCGTGGATTGATAAACTCAATGATGTACCATCCACTACCCACCAGTGCCTCAAATTCCCTTTTCAAGGGAGGGTGGTCAAGGTAAAGAGCATATCCACGGTCCAATTTGTTAAGGCCGTCTCCGAGAAGATCTTGCCAACACTATGGCCTAGCAATCGACCCATTATCTCAATGCTGGATCTATATTTCCCATGGGCCTATGCGGCACGCAAGCCCACTACTACGCCAATCAATATCAAAGAAAAGCCCAAGATCAGATATTCAAAGGGCTGGTCTATTATTCTGAAGTTGGGCTATCAGTCGAGGAGAGGCCTCGGCGCACAACTACAAGGGCGGACCAAGCCGGTCCCCAAAGGCAAAAAAATGAATAGGAGGGGTCTCGATTACTAGGAATCCTCATTTTCAATCTTGGGCGACTCAGGGCCATTAACATGGGACTACCGCCAACATTTTGTCAGAGGCCCCCTCCAGCCGGGCACATTGAAAGCGTCAACAAATCAGCCCAAGAAAGAAGATACAGCTTACACGGTCAACAGCCCGCCATTGCTGCCCAAGGGGCTGGTCGATGATATGCTTGACTTTAGCCAGGCATTTGCAAGGCTATTTCATGAATAAGACAGTGGCCGAAAGAGCTGGGAAGTGCGGCTCGTGCTTTACAAGCAGAAGGAGCCGACATTCTGTGTACGGGAGAAGGTGAGCTCGCCCCTCCTATTTTCTTGGTCTCCTTCCCACCTGTCCTCCCTCTTCCAAAAATTGGATTTCATTCCCCGATCACCCCCCATTATGATTGATCCATTTCTGTTTGAAATACGAACCGATTTCCTTATCGTCAGGACTTGTGATTGTTGTCCGCCTGTCGATCTCTCCACTCTGTGGTTCTCCTCTTCTGACCCCTTCCTCGATATCTTCTGTCCTTCCAAGTATCCCCTTAGGCTTCCTCCTCCTCCCTCCTCTCCTTCTTGTTGCGTCGTCTCCACTGATCTCCAAAAAAAACGTCAAATTTGAAAGGAGATTTTAGTGGAAGATTACGATGTCTTCTCTCCGTCCTCCTCCCAGGGGCAGGAGGTCCCTGTTGCTTCCCTTCCATTAGGTCTCCTTTTTCCTAGGTTAGACGTAGGGTCCGTCGAGTCTAGAGAAGTAGGGTCTATTAGGTCTAGAGATGTAGGGTCTTGTTCTAGGTCGTCCAACCTATCCTTGACCGAGCCGCGCCCGCTCGCGCGTCATTTCAAATCCGTTCCCGATAAATTCTTACAGGATCTAGCTCAGCGATGTCATGCTCTTCTCAAGTGTCCGGAGTCATAGCTATGGCGATTGTGATTGAAGAAGAGGAGGAGCAAGACGGGGTGTGGAGTGACGATGGGTTAGATGTCTATGAAGTCATGGATGAAAAAGACCTGATCAATGGTGAGGACAGCAACGTAGATGACACCGTCGATTTGTATGCGCAAGGATTAAAGAGATTCGATGAACCATCATCGACGGTGGATGAACCTACGAAGGAAATTAATCTTTGAAGCCAAGAAGATCCCAGGCCCATCATTATTGCTGCTAATCTCCCTTCAAAGGTTGAAGAAGAGTTAATGATGGGAATCAACACCGGACACTAACTTTTTTGTTTGCATTTGTGTCCTTTTAGTTGCATTTATATCCTTGGGAAAATATGTTTGCAATTATAAAGCTTTATAAGCCAATTTGTTATTCCTTAAGGATCTTTGGGTTTTTGTGTAAAAGTCCCGTAGGACCAGCAATGGGCTCCCACACTCTTCCCCATTGATCCACCTAAGCCCTGGGGACCCATGTGGGGCTGGTCAAATGTCCAAGGTGGGCTTCTAGAATATTGACCATTCAAGGGGACAATTGGTTAAAAAAGTCCAAGATGCCATCCCCATTTTCAAAGGGGCGCCCCCCTCTTATAGGATATTTTCTTTCTTGTGAAAACACATGGGAGAATAATATGTTCTATCCCTTGTTTGCCCCTCCCTAACCCTAGATCTGAGGGTAGTATTAGTCTTTTTACATTTCTTATAAATACCTTGTATTTCCCATTTTTGAAGCATTAATGAGAAGAATTTTCAGAAAATGCTTGAAGCATGAAGGATGCGCCCTCTTCCTCTCTCCTCTCTCCCCCTTGCAGATGGATTTCTGCCTTCTTCTGAGGTGTGAAGCCTCCCTTCCAACCCCCTTCCTGAGTGTGAAGCTCAGCGCCGCCGCCGCTGCCACCATCGAGCCGCCATTGCGCCGCCACCACCATCGCCGGAGTTCTGTCCAAATCAGGACAGAACCCCCTTGTCCGAATTTTAGATCCCAATCCACAGATATTCTGGAGCCCAAATTTTGAGGGTAGGTTCCCCACGAAAATACCCTCTCCCAAAAAACTTTTCCTATTCTCTAACCTTTGTTTTCTATTTTTCTCATTTCGTGTTCCCCAGCCTTCCACATCTGCCTGTGTTCTATTCTGTGTCACAGCAACTCGGTGTTTCCATAGTTCGACCCCCTTTCCCTTGTTTGTTTGAGTTGCCATTTTAATTGGGTGTTTTTTCCACGTAAACCTTCTTCCACGAAATTTTTTGAGAATTTAGAATCTCGTATACATTTTCTAAAAATCACGGTCAAATCCCAAATCAGTTCTGTCCCTGCTATCCAGCTCTGACCACCCAATGTTAGAAATTCTGTTTCCCCTATCAAACTACCTCCAGAAAATCCACAAAAAATATTCCCGTCTTTCTTACTTCCCCCTCTCCAACTTTCATGAAGCGTCCAACTTCCAGATCCGAAGTTTTCCCTTCGGTCAACCCTTGTTCTCAGAAAAATCCATTTCTATCCTGAGTTTCCTGAGTTTGTCAGCCAGCGTGTTCAAAAATCTACCACAAAAAATCCAGTCCCATAAAAATTCCTGCCACAGCCCTTGGTCGAACTACTTCGAAAGAGCTTTCCAACAGCGCCAATTTTTCATCGATCCGACGTCAGGATTGATCGCAGCAGCTGTTCCCGCCGGGTCGCGCTCTACAAAAATAGAAGTTGAGATCCGGGGACAGCAAGTTCACACTTGACGGTCGGAGCTGCCTAGCCTTCCACGAGGCGAACCAGGGCATTCCCCTCCGAGGGAGCACCCCCCCAGGAGTTCTCTTCGCAGCGGGACCCACCCTGCCCAATTCGGAGGTTCGAGCAACACGTGGGCCCCACAACCCGCACCAAGCATCTTCCGGACGGCGCCAACGATGCGGATCAAAGTGTTGTCCGTCAACCAAAGATCTATCCTCCTGGGCCAACATTGTAGCCCTTTACCTCCCTGCGTGGAGTGGGCAGCAAATTAACTTCTGTAATTATTATAATATTTTACCGAGAGTTACCGTACTTGGCCGGGGTCGTCATCCCCACGCCCGGCGCGTGGAGGTATCATGTCCGCTCCTAATCTCGACATTTGCTTACTTCGTATATTTTCTTATGCCGCTGCGAGTGATAGGTTCCTAGCTCGTTATATTTTTATATCGCCGCTGCGAGAGAGAGAGCAAGACTCGTCCCGTGACCCGATCCGGGCACGAGAGAGAGCCGACCACCCTAGCTCAATGCCGGTTCCTCAACCGCGCACGTCCAACGCTTCCCTCGCTTAGGGACGATCGCGAGTTTGCTTAGAGTCCAAGGATTGCATATCAATTGGCGTCGAGTCGCGTCCCATCCCGCATCAGTTAATCAAAGTCCTAAGGGAGTATAGCGATTCTTTTGCCTGGTCTTATGAGGACATATCAGGTCTTGATCCCTCCTTGGTGGAGCACTGACTAGTGCTTAAACTAGGGGCAACACCCGTTAAACAAATATCAAGGAGATTTCATGATGGGGGCATCCCTTGCCCCTATACATTTTTTAGGCTCGGATCGTTCGTTGGCATGCGTCATTGTGTTTGTCATATTTTTCTGAGTCTAGTCATGTAATTTTTATATTTTATTTGAGTCATAAACCATGTAATTTTTCTTTTATTTGAGTCCAGTACCTAGGTATAAGGGTTGTTTACCTAAGTCTTGAGTCATGTGGTTAATCAAGTAGTCTAATGGGCCCAACTAGTGGGCTAAGCCCAGGGGCATCCCCCCTTGGACTTGTCTAGTCTTTTGTCTAAAAGTCATGGTCAGTATGGTCACGTGAAAAGTCATGTAAGTCTATAAATAGCCACCTCCCCTCTATCATTTGTAACTCTTGATGTTCAATTGCAATAGAAGTATTCCCAGAAATTTGAGTGATTTCCTTGGAGTGAGAAGCTCCCCCCTCTCTCTCTCTCCTCTCTCTCTCTAGAAGGGTGTGCCCCTTTCTCTCTCCTCCCCCTCCCACCTACTTTCTCTCTCTTCACTCCTCCATTAAGTCTATTCCAAGTCCCCAAAGCCCCCTCTTTACTCTACCCCAGCCCCAAGAGAACCTCCACCTATCCCCACTCCACCCTCCAACCACCAACCACCCACTCCCCTTCCCCAAGCACCTCTCTCATCTCCCAAGGGAGAATTCCCCACTCCCCAAGCACCCATTCCCTTCACCAACACAACCCTTCCCATCCCCAAGACCCCCATTAACAACCCCCATTAAGTCACATCCCAACCTTGAGAGAGATCTCTCCTTCCCTCTCTCCTTCCCAACCCAAATTCGCAGCTCCTCCTTCCTCCACCTGCTAGACCACCTTCCAGCCCCCATTCTGCCCCTCCCACATCTTGGATCACCCCCTACCAGACCCCCTCACAGCCAGGGGTCACCCTCACAGCCATCCATCCCCATTTTATGCTCACTCGGATCTGCACCGGCGAACTTGCTCTCAGTTGAGGACCTGCAAACCTACAGAAACTTGCAGTGCCGGCCACGTCTTCATCCCGGAGCCCCTGAAAGCAAAAGAGGTACCGTCGGAAGCGTCTCCCAGCCCTCTTTGCACCGGTGGTGGTCTCGCCTTCGTCTGATTTTATGGCTGCCCGGAGGAGCCCTCACCGCCGGACTGCACATCTCCTCCCTGGCAGACACCCAGTAGTGAATTGCATAGGAGTCCACGGCCATTCTTCTGAAGTTCTTGAAGCGGGGCTTGGTTGAGAACTTCTACTACACGTCTCCTTCCAATACCATGAAGCGGCTCTCCGTTTGGACCCAGACCAATGAGTTCCTAATTTTCTCCCGCAGGTGCGCTGATCAGTTCCCTCTAGAACTGATCTAACACCCCGGCACTGTTTGGGTTCCCGCTGTCTACTCCGACATCCTTCGGCATCCTCGTGGGTCTCTGTTCAAAGAGAGGTCGACCAAGAATCCAACGACTCTGGCCTCGCCTGAATCAGAGCTCGGGAGCATCCGTGGTGTCCTCACCTTCCTGCTGCAGTGACCCAGAGGCTACCAGAATCAGAAGCCTGCAACCATGTTCACGCCTCTGCCCCGACCATCGTTGCCAACAAGAAAATCCTCGAAAATTCTGACGTCATCATGGGTCAACCACGGAGGTTTTGCCACTGGTTTTGTTGTGAACGGAGTTCGGAGGAGTCCACAGCGGTATCAACACCGACTATCTATCAACTGCTCTAGAGAGTGGACAGAATCGACGGTCGCCTTGCAATTGATTTCTAGCTTAGCTTTTCCCTCCCCGCCTGGCCGGCTTACTGCCCCTCCCTACGTGGAGGTAGTGTTTGGTTGTAATTGGACTTCCCCACCCCTAGTCCAACCCCTCTACGAGGGAGTAGTGCATGTACTAGCAGGTCTTCGGCAGAAGCGTCACCGGCGTGGCGTGCGGGTAGCCCACGCTTCCCCGTTCGCCCTCGTCTTCGGTCGGGGTCGGCATCTTCACGCCGACCAGGTGAGCTACTGAACACTTCTCTTTGCTGGTTTCCTTTTCTTAATTAGTATTACATCTTAGTGCCGTCGGCGGTGAGAGAGTGCCCAGTCCCAAATTGTCATCAAATTGAGCGACCACCGCGGAGCGAGGCGAGAGCAACCCCATACAACCCATGCCCTTGGCATGCTGGTCGCCCATGAAATTGGGCATCCCGGGCCCTTAAGGGTTCGTCCCAAGCTAGCCATACCCCTGCAGTAGCAAGGTCCCGCCCCGGACCCTCTCCATCATCGCCGGGTTGCCCACGGGCACATGTGTGCGTCCGCCGCCTAAGTTGTTTGCTTGCGAATATAGGTCCAAGGTGCATTGGTCTTGTGGCTATCACCCCCAAGGTGGTGTCACATCAATTGATATCAGAGCAAGTTCTCAACTTATCTCTACAAGTTGGTCCTAGGGCACGCATATGCATTTAGAGTCTCCCAGTTCATCGCTCTTGTCCACTAGCATGGCCGCCTCATACTGACCTTACCCATCGGCCCTTTCCATGAGTCCAAACCCCCAAGAGAAACCCACCACCAACACACATGGCCTCCACGGTTGTGTCAACTACCTAATGGGAGCTTTGACCTATGCCAATGAGCGGCCTGATAGCCTATCGGGTCGACTCGACCAACTAGGAGACAATAGGCCCGCCCCAAGGGCGGACGATAGAAGGACATCTCCCCCACCTCCCACCTTTGATAGAACTCATCCTAATGACTATTTAGATTGGGAGGCTTCAATGGACCATTACTTTGAGTGGAATCCCATGTCTGAGGATAAGAAGGTTCGATTTGCCAAATTGTAACTACCCAAAAGGGCTCAAACCCATTGGTTGAAAATTGAAGGCTTAAGGATAATTAGAAGGGAAGCTCCCCTCATCACATTGGGGGACATGAAGGATCAACTTAGGGCTAGATATATTTTCCCCTCCTACCCGGGTCACCATAGCCCAAGGAGCACTTCAACTCCTCCATCCCCACCCGGCCAACCCAAGACCCCAATCACCCAATCCCCACTGCCTCCCACCTCTCCTACCCCGGCCACTACATCTACACCCTACCTTCAAGTCCTCACCACAACCATAGCTCCACAAGCCCAAGAGGACTCCGTGTCCACCCCTCCACCGAGACCCATGACAGCCACCACCCCCAAACCCAAAATCTCTCACCAAACCCATACCCCACAAGCCCCCTTGGGCCCCACCACTACCCCTCCATCGCCCCCCATAAGAGTCACACCTCCCAAAACCAATCAACCCAAACCTTCTCACCCAACCCACCTTCCACTTCCAACCCCAATCCTACCCCAACCTAGGCCTCCACTACTTCCACTCCCAGCCCCAACCCATGTCCGACCTCGCTCACCACCCCAGATGCGCCATGCGCCGGCTATCACTAAACCACCCATCATAGACCTTCCTACCCCGTTGTCCTTGGAGGTTATGGTCCACACACCCACCCAAGCGGAGATGGATACCAATCCGGATCCACCTCCCACCATAGAGGAAACCCAAGAGCCTCCAACTCCTCCCACCCCTCATAGTCCGAACCTTCAAGAGCCAACCACCATAACTCATGGCACCCTCACCGTGAATGAGTCCATACTCCAATGGCTCAAGCGAGGCCCCACCATCCCTAACCACACCTCTCACCCATGGGACATCAATCCCAAATTGTGGCTCGCCCCTCCTTTCACACCACGATCCAATCCTACTATGAGGTAGAGGGTTGGGATGACCTCGTTAAAGGCCTACAGTGGCAACTTGAGCTGACGTGTTAGTTGACTCTAGGGGCAGACCGACCCAAGAGCCTTGACCTCATCCACCCATGCGTCAGGTCTATCACCTCGGTTTGCACCATTGGTTGCTACACTAGTGACCTCCTTCTCCTTCTCCCCATGGAGGAGGAATCCATCTCGATCCATTCCTCACCCATCGAGATCCTAAGGACATTGGCCAACCCACCCACTCACTACACCGGCCCAATCATCCCAATAGATGAGGATGACCCACCTTGTGAAGACCTTGAGGACATAGAGCACTTCTCCCTAGGGAACCCATTCCATGACCCCTTGGACCCCTTCCTTTGAGAGCATGGGTACCCATGTGACCCACCCGCATCACCCACCACCCACCCTTTCCTACCCCCACCCACCATGTTGGGCCAAGCCCACCTCATCCATGACCCAGGTTACACCATAGGAACCATGATCTTAGGCAACACCCGCCTACAGATCGAGGAAATGCCCCACCCCATATCCACCTTCCTAGATCCCTTTGACCCTTTCACATAAAAGTTCAAAGGTCATCCCACACCTATGCACATGGAAGTCATCTTTGGGATAAGTATGCATGTGTCTAGGCTTACCACACCACTTGGCATGAACACTATGTTGGGTCCATTCATTCACATCACCCACATGTCAAGTAGGAAACATGAGTGGTCTACATTCGGATGTAATGGTCCTCCTTCATTCATCATGGGTCGTAGGCATGATAGGAGCATTCATGGATGTCCTGGTCCCCCGGCATTTGTCACCCCCATGCATGATTGGATCACATATGGATGCCCCGGCCCTCCTAAGTCCACCTAAGTCTACATGGCGGCATTGCATGATAGGTCCACTTATGGATACCCCGGTCCTCCCAATTCTATCAAAGTCTCCTTAGCGTCAAAGCATGACTGGTCTAAATATGGTTGTCCTGGCCCCACCTTGCATATCATACATTCTCCACTCACACCGCATCGTAGTACATGGCATGAGTATTTAAGCAAGCAATAAGCAACGAGCGGTGAGAACCACAAGAAGCGGGCAAAAGCTCGCGAGCACCACTTGGAATTCCAAGTTGGCAACTGGGCGATGATGACTTTGGAGTGGCTCTACCCTAGAGTCACCTACAAATCGAGGGCACGAGGACTTGGACCTTCTCGAGTTCCAAGTGACTTTGGCAACCCGACTCACAGGTTGGACTTACCGACTGGTTATGGGATATACCCCACTTCCCACGTGGCGGACCCGACACCCTCTATGGGCACCGCGGTGGAACCTAGTGAGTGCCTCGAGCCTTTATCTTCCTTTGAGAGAGATACCCTCGGAGTGCCACCACAAATCAGCTTGAGAGCCCGACGTGAGCACACGGAGGCAATACTAGGCAAGCAGGGTACTATCGCCAGCAAGAGGGTGTGCCGAGCGACCTTCAGAGGCTGAAGAGCCGTCCCCCGGCTAAGGACGCGGGGTCGAGTCAGAAGATCGTGGTTCACCTGGAGCTGCTTCGGTGTACCACTTCCCAGGTGGACCCATACTCGACAGGGTCGAGTTTTCCCCACCCCGGGGGTATGATGGGGGCATCCCTTGCCCCTATACATTTTTGAGGCTTGGATCGTTCGTCGTCATGCATCATTGTGTTTGTCATATTTTTCTGAGTCTAGCCATGTAATTTTTATATTTTATTTGAGTCATAAACCATGTAATTTTCCTTTTATTTGAGTCCAGTACCTAGGTATAAGGGTCATTTACCTAAGTCCCCCTCTTTACCCTACCCCAGCCCCAAGAGAACCTCCACCTATCCCCACTCCACCCTCCAACCACCAACCACCCACTCCCCTTCCCCAAGCACCTCTCTCATCCCCAAGGGAGAATTCCCCACTCCCCAAGCACCCCTTCCCTTCCCCAACACAACCCTTCCCATCCCCAAGACCCCCATTAACAACCCCCATTAAGTCACATCCCAACCTTGAGAGAGATCTCTCCTTCCCTCTCTCCTTCCCAACCCAAATTCGCAGCTCCCCCTTCCTCCACCTGCTAGACCACCTTTCAGCCCCCATTCTGCCCCTCCCACACCTTGGATCACCCCCTACCAGACCCCCTCACAGCCAGGGGTTGCCCCCACAGCCTTCCATCCCCATTTCATGATCACTCGGATCTGCACCAGCGAACCTGCTCTCAGTTGAGGACCTGCAGACCTATAGAAACTTGCAGTGACGGCCACGTCTTCATCCCGAAGCCCCTGAAAGCACAAGAGGTACCGTCGGAAGCGTCTCTCAGCCCTTTTTACAATGGTGGTGGTCTCTCATTCGTATGGTTTCATGGCTGCCCGGAGGAGCCCTCACCGTCGGATTGCACATCTCCACCCTGGCAGACACCCAGTAGCGAATTTCAGAGGCATCCACGCCATTCACCTGAAGTTCTTGAAGCGAGGCTTGGCTGAGAACTTCTACTACACGTCTCCTTCTAGAACCATGAAGCGGCTCTCCATTTGGACCTCGGACCAGTGAGTTCCTAATTTTCTCCCTCAGGTGGGCTCATCAGTTCCCTCTAGAACTGATCTAACACCCCATCACTGTTTGGGTTCCCGCTGTCTACTCTGACCTCCTCCAGCATCCCCGTGGGTCTCCATTCGAAGAGAGGTCGACCACGAATCCAACGACTCTAGCCTCGCCTGAATCAGAGCTTGGGAGCATCCGTGGTGTCCACGCCTTCCTGCTGCAGTGACCCAGAGGCTACCAGAATCAAAAGCCTGCAACCCTGTTCACGCCTCTGCCCCGACCGTCGTCACCCACAAGAAAATCCTCGAAAATTCTGACGTCATCCTGGGCCAACCACGAGTTTTTGCCACTGGTTTTGTCACAAACGGAGTTCGGAGGAGTCCATAGCGGTATCAACACCGACTATCTATCCACTGTTCCAGAGAGTGGACAGAATCGACAGTCGCCTTGCAATTGGTTTCTAGCTTAGCTTTCCCCTCCCCGCATGTCTGGCTTACAGCCCCTCCCTGCGTGGAGGTAGTGTTTGGTTATAATTGGACTTCCCCACCCCTAGTCCAACCCCTATGTGAGGTAGTAGTGCATGTACTAGCAGGTCTTCGGCAAAAGCGTCATCGGCGCGGTGTGCGGGTAGGCCACGCTTCCCCGCTCGCCCTCGTCTTCAGTCGGGGTCGGCGACTTCATGCCGACCAGGTGAGATACTGAACACTTCTCTTTGCCGGTTTCCTTTTCTTAATTAGTATGGCATCTTAGTGCCGTCGGCGGTGAGAGAGTGCCCGGTCCCAAATTGTCATCAAATTGAGCGACCACCACAGAGCGAGGTGAGAGCAACCCCATACAACCCATGCCCTTGGCGTGCTGGCCGCCCATGAAATTGGGCATCCCGGGCCCTTAGGGGTCCGTCCCAAGCTATCCATACCCCTGGAGCAGCAAGGTCCTGCCCTGGACCCTCTCCATCATCGCCGGGTTGTCCACGGGCACATGTGTGCGTTACGCGAGTGAGCTAGCCCGAGTGAGTCCGCCACCTAAGTTGTTTGCTTGCGAATATAGGTCCAAGGTGCATTGGTCTTGTGGCTATCACCCCCAAGGTGGTGTCACATCATTTCACCCCCACATGGCCTTAAGAATAAAAGAAGAGGTCGATAAATTATATATGGCCAAGTTCATTAAAGTTGTCTTATATCCCCATTGGGTGGCGAATATAGTCCCTGTCATCAAAAAGGACGGTAAGGTGCGCATTTGCATTGATTTCAGGGATCTAAATAAAGCTTGTCTCATGGATGACTTTCCGCTGCCTCACATTGATGTGTTAGTGGACAACACCGCCGGGTATGAAGTGTTGTCATTCATGGATGGTTATTCAGGCTACAATCAAATCCGTCTCGCTCAAGAAGATCAAGAGAAAACCTCCTTCACCATGCCCTGGGGTACTTATTGCTATATGGTAATGCCATTTGCATTGAAAAATGCTGTAGCCACCTATCAAAGGGCGATGATGGTCATATTCCATGATATGATGCATGTCTATATGGAAGCTTGCGTGGATGACATCTTGGTGAAGTCAAGGTCTAAAGAAGAACACCCCGCTATTCTGGCCAAAGTGCTTCAGAGAGCTAGGGAATACAAATTAAAAATGAATCCAAAGAAATGTGCATTTGGAGTCTCTTAGGGAAGTTGTTAGGCTTTATAGTTAGTAAACGGGGGATTCAGATTGATCCTGACAAAGCACATGCCGTCATGGACATGCCCCTGCCTAAAAATATCACGTAACTTCGAGGATTGATTAGACAATTGTAATTTATTAGAAGATTCATATCCCAACATTCTCAGAGGTGCCGTCCGTTCTACGAATTACTAAAGGCGGGGGTCAAATTTGAATGGAATGAAGACTGTCAAAAGGCCTATGAGGACTTAAAGGTTTATCTATCCAATCCCCTGATTTTACAACCTCCGGTCCCTGGGAAACCCCTCATCATATACATTTCTGTCATTGAGGACTCCCTAGGAGCTATCCTAGCACAAGTAGACAACGAGGGCAAAGAGCGGGCAGCTTATTATCTCCCCAGGTTATTTAATCCCGCCGAGGCCAAGTACACTTCCATGGAAAAAACTTGTGCCGCCTTAGTCTGGGTAGCTCAAAAGCTGAAGCATTATTTTCTAGCCCACCCTGTTAGGCTGATCTCTAGAATGGACCTGATCTGCTATCTCTTAGAAAAGCCTATCCTTTCTAGTAGGTTAGCTTGCTGGCAGAGCTTCCTCTCTCAATTTGATATCACATTTGTCGTTCAGAAGGCAATCAAAGGATATGCCATCGCTGAGCATCTCGCCCATCTTCTTATCCTCTGCATTGACTCCATTCAGGATGATTTCCCTGATGAGCATCTCTCTATCCTTACTCATCATCCCTTCTGGTCTCTGCACTTCGATGGTGCGCTCAATTCGCAAGGTCGAGGGATCGGTGTTGTTCTCCTCACTCCGGAAGGGGTGACGATTCCTTTCGCTTATCAACTTTGTTTTCCTGCTACCAACAACATCACCGAGTATGAAGCTCTCCTAGCTGGATTAAAGCACGCCTACCTCTTAGGCGCGCGCTATTTGAGCATCATAGGAGACTCTCAACTCGTTCTGCGGCAAGTTCTGTCCACTTACCGCACTCGTGACCCAAAGCTCAAGCCATATCAAGATTTGGTCACCCTCCTGGTTAGGAAATACCGCAAATTAATCTACATCCATACTCATTGATCTCAGAATATTCTTGCCGATGCACTAGCATCGCTTGCTTCCTCCTTATCCTTTCCTTTCAGTCGGAATACTGAGACTATCGTCATCCAAAGACTGGATGCGCCCTCTCTTCAGGATCCTTGGTACGGCAACCTTAGGAAGACTGTAGAAGCGAAGGCTGATGAGGAAGATTTGAAGGAAGTATCCTTGATAGAATTAAAAGAGATCTTGGAAGAGGAAGAATTGCCATGGTATCATGAAATCGAGTTGTATTGTAGAGATGGATCGTTCTCAGAAGGGGCAAATGCTGAACAGCGGAAAGCTATTAGAAGAGCTGCCACGAAGTACACTATCATTGCTAGAGAATTGTACAGGCGCGCTCTCAATGGAATGCTCATGAGATGTCTTGACGATGATGAAGCTTGAAAGGTGGCCGAAGTAGCCCACTCAAGTGAGTGTGGAGGTCATGTCAATGGCCAGACTCTAGCGAAGAAAATCCTTAGGCAGGGTTATTATTGGCCCACTCTAGAGGAAGATTGCTCCCTCTATGTCCGGAGGTGTCTTAAATGCCAACTCCACGCTGACAAAATCCAAGCTCCAGCTTCATCTCTTCATTCTCTCTCTGCTCCTTGGCCATTCACCATGTGGGCTTTCGACATTATTGGCCCGCTCGATGATCCCAACTCTCAAACCAAGTAGAAATCCTTCATCCTTACCGCCACAGAGTACTTCACCAAGTGGGCTGAAGTCGAAGCGTATGCAGAGATCAAAGCTATCACGGTGTGCCGCTTCATCTTGAAGAATATCATCTTGTGGTTCAGGGTACCAAGCAGCATCGTCACCGACAACGGACCCCAGTTTATCTCTCAAGAGCTTCAGGACCTTTGTAAGAAGTTCAATATTGCACTGCATCATTCATCTCCATATTACCCTCAAGGTAACGGCCAAGTCGAGGCCACTAATAAAACCATTCTTAAAATTATTAAGAAAACATGCGAATCTCACAAATTCTCTGATTGGCCAGAACGTCTAATGGAAGCTCTATTGGCTTACCGCACTTCTGTCTGTACTCCTACGGGGTAAACCCCCTATGCTCTCACTTACGGGATGGAGGCGGTGCTCCCATATGAAATCTTGATCCCTTCCCTAAGGGTGCAGCTCGATAAGGAACTTAATCTCGATGAACGTCGAGAGGCGTTGCTCGTTCAGTTGGAACTCTCAGATGAGAAGAGGATGAACGCGGCCGATCACGTGTTTGTTTATCAAAAGAAAGTCTCACGTTATTTTCAAAAGAAGGTAATCGAATGCAAAGTTCAAATAGGTGATATGATTTTGAAACACAAATTCATTAGGTCCGGAGGTCCTAGGTCTAAATTGTAACCTAACTGGGAAGGGCCGTTCGTCGTCAAAGAGGTTTATCCAGGGAACGCATATCGTTTAGTTAACGCAGAAGGTGAGGAGCTGTCTCACGCTTGGAATGGGTTGTATCTTAAGCGTTTCTTTCCTTAGAGTCAAGCTAAATGAAGGCCCGGTAATGAGGTGTCTCTTTTCCTCAATCACGAAGGGAGATCCCGGGCGCGGCACCCACACACTTCACGATATCCCCGTTTAGGTTCTCCAGTTTTGTGCAACACCGTTTCTCCTTGGCCGTGCTTGGGGGAAAGTAAAAGTCCATGTACGTTTCTTTCTTTGGCTAAACCCAGGGGCAAGAGGTGAATAAGGGGGCGATCACTGATCTAGACACCCTGACGAGAGGAGGTCTCAAATAGGGACAGTCTGTTATGACCTAATTCCACGAAGAAAAAACAAACGTAACACAAAAGCAGAGAAAAAAAAGGTAAAATCTGAAAGCTCATTTCAAAAGATTCAAAAGATCAAAGTACTCCAAGTATGCAACTAGGCATGGCAAGAGTGGCAGTATAGTTTCCCCGCGGGACGTCATGAGCTCGGTCGTATGCGTGCCTAAGGTGGATGAAGGTTTGATGACGGACACAAAGTCCTGGCGTAACAGACCAAATCTTTGAAGAGATTGTCATGAGAAGAACTCAAGCCCTAAAAACCCCTATACCGGGCCTTGGCTTATCCCCATAACTCTATTTTGCTTTTAGGACTAAACCATACTCAGGGTATAGCCTCGGAAGAAGCACCATTAAAGCAAATTGGCCCCTGGCCGGGGGTTGTCATCTTAAAAGCACGCCAACCTCAGGAGATTCCTAGTGAGGCGGGTATGGTTCTCGTTGCCGGGACGGCATTGGCCTGCAAATTCAAAAAAAAAATCAGATATTCCAAAAGTCTAAAAAAATCAGATATTTCAAAACTCTAAAAAAATCAGATATTTCAAAACTCCAAAAAATTAAATATTTCAAAACTCCAAAAAAATCAGATATTGCAAACTCTAAAGAAATCAGATATTTTAAACTTCTAAAAAAAATTAAATATTTCAAAATCCCAAAATACCATCAGCATGGCATGCATTGCATTATATATTTCATTCTATTTTTTTCGCCTATTTAATAAGGCTCCACCCCTTTACCAAATATCAAAAATTGGTCATTCTCTAACTTGCTCTAGGTAAGGGGTTGAGTCTAAGAATGGATTTAACTTGTTTATTGTTTTAGCATATGTGCAGAAACAGGTTGCAACACCCAAGATTCAAAGTTTACAGATTTGCTCTGATCTCTGTCATTGGCGGTCTTTTATCAGACCGTTTTTCATCCCTTAGCGGTCTACAATTCGACTGCTAACCTTACCCGAGAACCCCAACTCTCAGAGTTTCTTTGTTCCTTGTCCCTAGCGGTCCTTTGATAGACCATTTGTCTTTTCTTAGCGGTCCAAGATACGACCGCATGCCATTCCCGATAGCTTAAAAAAACTCAGTTTTTCTTGGTGCTTTCCCTTGCGGTCTATCTCTAGACCGTTTTTGGTCGTTAACGGTCTTTCACTAGACCATTTTGAAAATAGAGAATCCTGTTCTTTTGATCATTCAAGCTAAAAGGGAACATTCAATTGCACATCTTCCAATCAAATGTTTCTTTTATTCATCTAAGGTTCTTGATACAATCATTCATCTCGTAAATTCAACATACATGGTCAAAAAAAATTCAAATTACATTCAATTTCATGTCTGCGCGGGGCCGGATCTTGCGCAATTCTTTCACATAAGCATGGTATTCCTCGTCATTCTCTTTCACTTCTGCTTGCAAGGCACGGACTCGGCTGATCTCCCACATGGTCAGTGTGCTCCGAACTGCCCGCTCATCCTCCTCGGTTCCGATCTTCCTAGCTTGAAGGGGAGGGTAGTGTGATAGTGCTCGAATCGTAGTGCAAGGAAGTCCAACTTGTAGATAGCACCGGTGCGGGTTGTAAATCACCAAAGTAGTGTTCCCCACTAGCTGCAGGTCTAGGCCCGGTCGCTGAGGTAATCTGAGAGTTGTGCCTTGAAGAGCCCGCGGTCGCATCGTGAACTTGTTAATGGGCAAAGTATTAAGGAAGAGGTGCCAATCATCCCGTGTTTTCTTATCCGCCGTCCGGCACTCAACCTGTGAAGAGAACCCAAATGCACCTCCTATGAAGAAGAGTGGGTGGCTCTCAAATATGCGGCTAGCTTACGGTATGACCTTTTTGGGTAGAAATTTTAGCCTAATTCCCATCCAACACCCAAGGATGATCATGGACCCAAAAAGGGGCCCTCCTAAAGAAGCTGAACTAAGGCCCTCATAAAGGAAATTAAGGATGGCTTGGGAGATGGATAAACCCCGCCACAACCCATTGATGATGCTAAAGTTTTGGATGTCCAAGAGGTGGTCAGTGATGGTGAAAAGTAAGACCCCACACAAGCAAATAGAAGTAGCCTTGGCTATAGCTTCATGTCTCCCCCACTTATTTTTGCAATGGGAGATAACCCATTGGGCCATGGGTATCAAATGGACATGGCGAGAGCTAATCATGGTCCTTACATCCATAGGATTATGGATGAAATCCCCCAAGATAAGAGATGGATCTATGGGTTCAACCGTGTGACATACCAAGTCTTCATCCCCCACCTTAGTCTTAGGAAGGGTTAAGTAGGTTTCTACCTCTTCTATAAGGACTGTGCCTTCAAAGGATGGGAATATGAAAGTATGTGTTTGAGGATTCCATAACTCTACAAGGGCTGAAATGCTAGGCCAATCAAAGAGATTTTCTGAAAATTCTTGGCCAAGACTAATAAAGGTTGAAGGTGCCATGCCCTTAGGATTGAGGTAACTTTCAAAGAAAGTTCTTTTATCATGGGAGCCACCCACTTCAAGCTGGAATAGGACCTTGGGCCAGGAAGAAGCTAAGAAAAGAGAAAAAGAAGAAGAAGAGAAAGAGAGGAATGTCATGAGAAGAAATTTAAAGAAATTCATGATCTTTTGGAAATTAATTTAAACTTACCTCTCTTGAAGGGCTTGTGCTCAAGTGCTTGAGGATGGAAGTCAACCGTTGCAGCTCCCTGTGCTCCCTTCTAGCTAACTTTGGTCCAGTATAGACCACCTCTCCTATGGTGCTAGCTTCAAAGCTCCTCTTCATGATGACTTGGGGTGGTTTTGAGAGAATTTCCAAGGTTTATAGTAGAGATTCCTATAAAATGTGAATTTTGGGTGTATTTCTAGTTATAGGGCTTTGATTCTAGTTCCAATACAATAGGATTGAGGTTAGGGAACCTTAGTTTAACTTAGGATAGGTCTTAGTGCAGATTAAGGGTCTTTCTCCCCGAGTTGGGACTCTCACGGAGAGTCCCGCTCGGATTTCTCTGCACCTTCTCCCTTGCGGTCTATCGAGAGACCGCCAGGATCCTTCAAGCGGTCGTCCAAACGACTGTTTTTCTCTTTACTTCACCGCCTTCCTCCCACTCGCCTAACGGTCCTGGGTTAGACCATTTTTCGCATCCTTGCGGCCTTCCATTAGACCGTTTACGCATGTCTGCCCTGTTTTGATCGTTAATTTTCTCCCACTTTCTCTCCCTCTCTCGCTCTCCAAATCTCCTAGTTAGTCCCTAAATATCGTTGTCAGATAGTTAGCATTCACATCCATGCATTTCCACATCAAATAAAAAGACCAAAAACAATCATATATTCACTAATATAAATAGTCATGTACATGTGTGTGTCCAAAAGAAAAAGTAAAAGTCAAACCCCAGCTGGTCCCTCTCCTGGGCCCCCGCTGATGGGGACATCGCTTACCACTTCCCATTTCTCTAAGGGTCCCGATGCTCGCCATTGTGTTCATCTTGATTTTCTAAGTCTAGCTATGTAATTTTCGTATCTTTCTTTGAGTCTTAACCATGTAATTTTCCTTTTATTGAGTCAAGTACCTAAGTTAGTGAGTCATCTATCTAAGTCTAAGTATCATTAGGTGGCCTAGTGGGTTAACGGGCCCACTTCAATGGGCTTGGCCCATGGGCGCCCCCTTCCCCCCTTGGTCATTTGTCAATAGTCCAAAAGGTAAGGACTTTTTATAAATTGAGGGTTCCCTATAAATAGGACCCAAATCCGTCCATGGAGAACTAAGGAATGAATGAATTATTGAGTGAAAAAAAATATCCACAAGAATTGTCTCCCTCCCTCTCTCTCTCTCTCTAGCTCTCTCTCACTCTCTCTTTCTCTCTCTCTCTTGAAGGGGGCGAACCCCTCTCTCTCCTCCCCTTTTCTCTCTCCCAATTTCGCCCCCCCTCTCTCTCCTCCCCCCTTTGCCACATCTCCCCACCCCATTAAATACAACCCTTCACCTCCCAAGGCTCATAAACCCCATTCATTCTCACTACTACCCAAGCAACCCTTCCTA
This sequence comes from Amorphophallus konjac, assembly GCA_022559845.1. NCBI lineage: Eukaryota > Viridiplantae > Streptophyta > Magnoliopsida > Alismatales > Araceae > Amorphophallus > Amorphophallus konjac. The sequence continues at coordinate 248,474,847 of CM040126.1, forward strand.
TTCCAAGGCAACCCTCCCACTTCCCTAACACCCTTCCCTCTTCCCCAAGCACCCCTCCCTCTTCCCATACAACCCTTCCCATCCCCAACACAACCTCTCCTCTCCCCTAGGCCTGCATTAACTCCTCTCCATTAAGGGGATTTCAAACCCTCCATTCTCCCACCTCCCCCTAATCCAACCTGCGCCCCCCACCCTCTCTTCCCCCCCTCCACCTGCTAGCTGCGACCCAGCCCTCTTCTCCAGCCTCTCCACCATCTCTATCCACCCCCATCCAAGCCCCACAGCCATTAGCCCTCTCCCCATTGCAGTCCCTTCACCCCTTCCCACCACTATCAACATCATTCACCTTCCTGCTCTATCCAGTTCGCAGGCAGCAGGCTAGCTGCTTGTTGCAGTGGCTGGAACGTTTACACCGAGCATCTCCTGAGGTGTACCATACATCGACGGAAAGCTCTTCCAGTCGGCTTCGCAGGTGAGGTGGTCCCACCACAATCCGAGGTCGGAGCTGCCCGGGAGAGCTGTTCTTCACCGACTGCGCAGAACCGGTCCGGCCTGCAACCAGAAGCGACTTTAAGAAGCTCCTGCGACCACATCCCACCTCCCCTGGGTGCGCCATTTGACCGGGGTGAAGTTCTACCAGTCGCCTGTCCAACGCATCCAGCGGAACGCCGATTGGAGTCTGGAGCAGTTCGTTCTGATTTTTCTACTCCAAGGTTGCAGATCAAGGCAGTCAGGCTCCGCCCAGACCCCCTCTCACTCAACGGGCTCCTTCTCTCTGCCCTAACATCGTCTGATGCTCCCCCTGGCGGCCGCTAAAAGAAGACTCATCCACGGTCGTACTCGTTTTAGTCCCGCTGCGTTTCGACATCGGGAGTGGGTGTGGTGACTACATCCACCTGCGGCTGCACACTGGGACCAATCCGAACCAGAGCGCAGAGGACCTGATCTAGAGCCTGCCCCAGCCGGTGACGACGTCACGATCGTCCATAAAAAATTACAAGCATACCTGGGTCCGTCAGCAACGTTTCGGCGCCAGTTTCGTCGACTTCCGAGTTCGGAGGAGTGCGTGGCAGCGTCTACATCAACCCCCTGTCCGGTCATTCCAGAACTGGGCAGATCGTTCGGCACTAGCTAATTTAACCTCCCCACCCCGCCTGGCCGGCTTAGCGCCCCTCCCTGTGTGGAGGTAGTGTTTGTATGTAACCAAAAATTTTCCCCTCCCTTAGTCCAACCCCCCTGTGTGGGGAGTAGTGCATGTATTATTTGAACAGGGGAAGCTTCATCGGCGCAGTGTGCGGGGGAACCCACACTCCCCCGCTCGCCCTCGTCTCCGGCCGGGATCGGTGTCTTCACACCGATAAGGTGAGCTTTGGACCACTCTCCTCTGGTAGTTTCTTACCTTTGCTTAGCTTAGTATTATCTCTAGTTGCGCCGTCGGCAGTGAGAGAGGGCTCGTTCTAACTTTCCATCTAATCGAGTGCCACCGCGGGTGAGTTGTGAGGGAGACATTACATCCCACGCCCTCGGCGTGCCGGCCGCCCTTGAAATTGGGCATCCCTGGCCCATTGGGGTCCATCCCCAGCCAGCCATACCCTTGTAACCCCAAGGTCCAACCTCGGACCCTCACCATCATCGCCGGTCTGCCTACGGACCCGGGTGCGCGCGACGCGGGTGAACCCGCTTGTGAGATATCGACGTTCGGTCCGATTGCTTACAAATTTAAGTCCAAGGGGTCGTGTCACATCAATTTGGTATCAGAGTAAGTTCATAACTTGTCTCTCTACAAGTTGGTCCTAGGGCGCATTCGCATTTAGAGTCATCATCGGGCCACCCAGTGCATCATCATGTATACTCCCCATTGGTTAAGTCCCCTCAACACGGCCTTCCACAAGAGTCTGATTGACCCTCTCCTCATGGACATCATTCTAGAAGGGGACCTTAGTTTTGACGGATCTAGTCCTAATGCCTACCTAAAGTGGGAAACTACCATGGATAAAAACTTTGATAGGAGTAGGGTCTATGGACATGCTAGAGTCCGCATAGCCGTGGAGCGGCTTCAGGGACAAGCCAAGAAGGGGTGGGAATGCATAGTGGGCTTAAGAAGGATTTGGAGTTAGGATCATGGGAAGAGATGAAGATTGAGCTTAGGAAGATCTACGCTCCCCGACCTTCCCACTCCTACCTTGAGAACCATAACCCGAGGAGCACTCCCACTTCTCCTTTCTCTCCCAGTCAACCCAAGACCTCCCTTAGGGCCCAAACTCCACCACCCCAAATGATTCCAATCCCGATCACCACCACCATTCAAACCAAATTGGCCCCCACCCTCACTCTTCCACAACCGGCCGATCCTAAGGGCAAAAGACCCCTAATTGACCCGGTTCCCCCCATGAGGGCCACCACTCCCCAACCCAAAGCCACTCAACCAACCCTCACCATTCGAACCCAAGTGGAAAGCGTGTCCACCCCTCCACCTAGGCCCATGACGGTCACCACGCAACCCAAAATTCTCCATCAAACCCACACCCCACAAGCTTCCACGGTCCCCACCACTACCCCTCCATCTTCCCCTAAAAGGGACACACCCCCCAAAACCAATCAACCCAATCCTCCTCAACCCACCCATCTTCCACTACAAACCCCAATCCTACCCCAACTTAGGTCTCCACTTCTTCCACTCCCAAACCCAATCCAAGTTCAAACACCCTCACCACCCCAGGTGCACCATGCCCCAACCTTCATCACCCCACCCCCAAAAGACCTTCCCATTCCCTTGGAGGGTAAAACCCCCACACCCCAAAGGGATGAGACTATGATTGAGGTACATGAGGCCTCCCCCGATGGGGGAGAAGAATACGAGTCACAATGTCATGAGTTAGGCCAGGAAGTTCCCATCCCATGTGTAGAAAGCATCATGGCTCACACACCCGACCACCTAGAGGAGGAGAACACCATGGTCACTATCCCAACCGTGGGGGAAACACATGTCCAAGTTGAAGAAGAAACTTTGCACAGTGGCCTTCACCCTACACCACCCTCCCTAGTTGGGGCCGAGCTCATCTTAGGAGAACCCCTTTTACGTTGGCTAAAGGAGAACCCAATTAGAGATATTATGGCCCAAGTTTGCCCTCTTATAGAACAAAACCTTCCTATAGTGCCCCTCTCCTATCACACCACCATCCAATCATCTTACCAAGTGGAGACATTAAAAGATCTCCTTAAGGGTCTATCTTGGCAAATGGAGTTAACTGGCATGTTGACCACAGTGGCCGACCGACCTAGGAGCCTTGACCTCCTACACCTATGTGTCGGGTCCATCTCCTCGATTTACACTATGGGTTGCTACACAAGCGACCTTCTTCTATTCCTCCCAACACCAAATGAGCCCGATGCTATCCACAAACTAGAGTTGCTTATCTTGGGTAGAACATCAAGCCCTCCATTCATGGCTGACCATCCCACCAAGAACTTCGGCCCAATTGTTCCATTAGGGGAGGATGACTCACCACTATGTGAAGACCATGAGGACCTAGAGTTCCTCTCCCTAGGTGACCCTTACCTTGACCCCTTCGATCCCTTCCTATACCCACCCACCTTACTCACCACCAACCTTTTCCTACCCCAACCAACCCTGTTAGACCAAGTCCACCTCTCTCAAAACCCGCCCCTCATCCGACAAGGGTCATCCCTAGTCAACCCATACCCCGGCAAGAAGGGGGTACCAATGGGCCAAGTGTGGGTAAGGCCACTCCGGAAAATAGACAACAATGTCTTAAGTGTAGAGGCTTTGGACACTTCATCCACCAATGCCCTTCACGAGCAATGTCCAACATACTGACTGAAGAAATAGTTACCCCTACCCAAGGGGAACTTGAGGAGGTGACCGAAGTCCATGAGGCTCCCCTAGATTGGGAAGAAGAATATGAAGCCCAATGCTAGGGGATGGGTCAAGAGAGCTCATCCATATCCAAAGAGACCCCATTAAGCCTAACTGAGTGCATCCTCCCCCGAGAGTTACAAGATGACCAACCAAGTCCCCCACCCATCCCTCCATGAGAATTGTAATTTTAGGAGAACCCCTCATAGAGTGGCTAAAGCAAAACCTCCTCCTCCACGTCACACGCCCCTCCATGGATAACCACAACCCAATCGTGCCCACCCCACACCTCCACACAACCTACCATTCTTTCTACCTTGTAGGGACCCTGAGGGACTTGATTAGGGGAGTACTACGGCAAATAGAGGTGACAAACTTGCTGGCCTTAGGGGCAAGCGACACTGGATACCTTAGTTTCTCACACACCTCTACTAGATCCATCACCTCCATTTACACTAAGGGTCCTTGCACGAGTAAGCTCTTATTGCTTCGACCCGAGCCCGATGAGTTTTATACCACTCCCCCACCACAAAGAAAGGGCACTCCTCCTAGGGAATCCACTTGGGTGCTTACCCCATTAGGATATGAGTACCTAGGCCACGCTAGGGTGTGTATGTTCCTGAGTACTCAAGGACTAGGATGGACAAAAACCACATTCCCCTCAACCCAAGTCCACATAAATCCTTGTGATCACCCATCTCTTGGGAGCTCCAATGCCGACATGTCCCCTTTCCCTCCCTCACCCATACCTACTATCCATCCTTTCCTAAAGGTCATTCCATTAGGCCCAATCCAACCCTTACCCATTGCTTTACCACCACTACATACCTCGTGGGTCCCAAGCCGAGCCCTTGGGACGAGACATACCCACTCCTAGGCCCAACCCACATTGGAAAACTTATAGAATGGGCCTTCTCTTGTCAAGGGTTAGATAAGGGTCACATCACCAAAAGCATGACCTTTCTTGATCCGTTTGATCCCTTCCTTTGGGGCCCTCAAAACCCCCCATCCTCACCCCAAGTCCCCCAACAAGTCCTACCCCTCACCCCATGTCAACTCTGTTACACCAACCCCTCCCTTCCTATACCAACGCTCAAGAAGATAGAACTTAGCGTTTGGGTTGAATTGCATGGTAGGTTCATCTCTGGGTGTCCAGGTCTCCCTTTGGCAGTCAACGTTGTTAAGAAACCCATACATGTCAGGACCCCATTTGGATGTCCCGGCCCCCCTAAGTCAATCATTGTGAGGTCAAAGCATGAAGGAAGCATTCATGGATGTCCGGGACCCCCGACATCCAACACCCCTTTGCATGATAGGTTCATCTATGGATGCCCCGGCCCTCCTAAGTCCACCAAAATCAATGTAACACTTGATAGGGCTAAATTTGGTTGTCCAGGCCCTCCCTTCCTCCCTAGAGGATCATCATTTATGACATTGCATGGCAACCCTCGCAAGCACATCAACAAGAGCAACGAGATGAACAAACAATTAGCCAACTCTCACCGCTGCCACCAAGAATTCTGGTTTGGTGATTCCGTGATGGTGAGGACTGAGAGACTATCCTCTGAGAACGTCTCAAAACTGAGGTCTCGTGGAACAGGTCCCTTCCAGGTCCTGAGATACATCGGCACTAATGCTTATGTGTTAGACCTCCCTGAGGAATACAGAGTAAGCCCCACTTTCATCGTGGCTGACCTGGTGCCATACATGGGTCCCACGGTGACACCCAGTGAGGAAATTGAGCTCATCCCCTCCCTTGAGAGAGCACCTACCCTTAAGAGAAGTCTACCAGCCCAGAGAGACCAACATGAGCATCTTGAACGGATATTGTATGAACAGGTCATTGTCATCTGGAGCAAAGGGTATGGGCGCTACCTCGCTTGGTGAAAGGACCAGCTACCTTTGGTAGACTTGTGGGCAACCCCGCCGTAGCTCCCTCCGCATACGATGGATCTTTACTCGACAGAGTCGAGTTCTCTGCACCCCGGGAGTATGATGGGGACATCGCTTACCACTTCCCATTTCTCCGAGGGTCCCGATGCTCGCCATTGTGTTCATCTTGATTTTCTGAGTCTAGCTATGTAATTTTCATATCTTTCTTTGAGTCTTAACCATGTAATTTTCCTTTTATTGAGTCAAGTACCTAAGTTAGTGAGTCATCTATCTAAGTCTAAGTATCATTAGGTGGCCAAGTGGGTTAACGGGCCCACTTCAATGGGCTTGACCCATGGGCGCCCCCCTTTCCCCCCTTGGTCATTTGTCAATAGTCCAAAAGGTAAGGACTTTTTGTAAATTGAGGGTTCCCTATAAATAGGACCCAAATCCGTCCATGGAGAACTAAGGAATGAATGAATTATTGAGTGAAAAAAAATATCCACAAGAATTGTCTTCCCCCCCTCTCTCTCTCTCTCTTTCTCTCTCTCTCTCTTGAAGGGGGCGAACCCCTCTCTCTCCTCCCCTTTTCTCTCTCCCAATTTTGCCCCCCCCCCCTCTCTCTCCTCCCCCCTTTGCCACATCTCCCCACCCCATTAAATACAACCCTTCACCTCCCAAGGCTCATAAACCCCATTCATTCTCACTACTACCCAAGCAACCCTTCCTATTCCAAGGCAACCCTCCCACTTCCCTAACACCCTTCCCTCTTCCCCAAGCACCCCTCCCTCTTCCCCACACATCCCTCCACCTTGCCATACAACCCTTCCCATCCCCAACACAACCTTTCCTCTCCCATAGGCCTGCATTAACTCCTCTCCATTAAGGGGATTTCAAACCCTCCATTCTCCCACCTCCCCCTAATCCAACCTGCGCCCCCCACCCTCTCTTCCCCCCCTCCACCTGCTAGCTGCGACCCATCCCTCTTCTCCAGCCTCTCCACCATCTCTATCCACTCCCATCCAAGCCCCACAGCCATTAGCCCTCTCCCCATTGCAGTCCCTTCACCCCTTCCCACCACTATCAACATCATTCACCTTCCTGCTCTATCCAGTTCGCAGGCAGCAGGCTAGCTGCTTGTTGCAGTGGCTGGAACGTTTACACCGAGCATCTCCTGGAGGTGTACCATACATCGACGGAAATCTCTTCCAGTCAGCTTCGTAGGCAAGGTGGTCCCGCCTCAATCCGAGGTCGAAGCTGCCCGGGAGAGCAGTTCTTCACCGACTGCGCAGAACCGGTCCGGCCTACAACCAGAAGCGACTTTAAGAAGCTCATGCGACCACATCCCACCTCCCCTGGGTGTGCCATTTGACCGGGGTGAATTTCTACCAGTCGCCTGTCCAACGCATCCAGCGGAACGCCGATTGGAGTCCGGAGTAGTTCGTTCTGACTTTTCTACTCCAATGTTGCAGATCAAGGCAGTCAAGCTCTGCCCAGACCCCCTCTCACTCAACGGGCTCCTTCTCTCTGCCCTAACATCATCTGGTGCTTCCCCTAGCGGCCGCTCGAAGAAGACTCGTCCACGGTCATACTCGTTTTGGTCCCGCTGCGTTTCGACATCGGGAGCGGGCGTGGTGACTACATCCACTTGTGGCTGCACACTAGGACCAATCCGAACCAGAGCGCAGAGGACCTGATCGTTCGGCACTTGCTAATTTAACCTCCCCGCCCCGACTGGTCGGCTTAGCTCTCCTCCCTGTGTGGAGGTAGTGTTTGTATGTAACCGAAATTTTCCCCTCCCCTAGTCCAACCCCCCTGTGTGGGGAGTAGTGCATGTATTATTTGAACAGGGGAAGCTTCACCGGCGCAGTGTGCGGGGGAACTCACACTCCCCCGCTCGCCCTCGTCTCCGGCCGGGATCGGTGTCTTCACACCGATAAGGTGAGCTTCGGACCACTCTCCTCTGTTGGTTTCTTACCTTTGCTTATCTTAGTATCTCTAGTTGCGCCGTCGACAGTGAGAGAGGGCTCGTTCTAACTTTCCATCTAATCGAGTGCCACCGCGGGTGAGTTGTGAGGGAGACATTACATCCCATGCCCTCGGCGTGCCGGCCGGCCTTGAAATTGGGCCTCCTTGGCCCATTGGGGTCCATCCCCAGCCAGCCATACCCTTGTAACCCCAAGGTCCAACCTTGGACCCTCACCATCATCGCCGGTCCGCCTACAGACCCGGGTGCGCGCGACGCGGGTGAACCCGTTTGTGAGATATCGCCGTTCGGTCCGATTGCTTACAAATTTAAGTCCAAGGGGTCGTGTCACATCACCCGCAGTCTCCAGTCCCCTCATGCCTCTTCGCTAGTGGACCCATGGCTGTGCTCCCTTCCTCGCGGTGGCGACGGCGCTGCTCATCTTCCGCATTTCTCCGCTGGCCGGAGGAACCCGTAAGGTAGTCCCACTATCCATTGCGCGCGCCGCTCTGTGAGACGCTGTGGGAGGATCATCCACCCACTAGCTGGAGTGCTCTATCCAGCTGTGACGACCCAGACTCCGGATACCGGATATACCCGATAGGACTACTGAGTAGACCCGATACCACTTGGAACCCGCGAAGCCCCCCAAGAGCTGTAAAGCTCTAAAGGGATAAAAGTAATGTCGTGTAGTACATTGAAGTTGCAGATATAACAGTAAGCAATTTAAATTTCATTCATCAGGTTTGCTAAAGTAGCAGAAATAAAATTACTTTTTAATTAACAGTTAAAATTAATGATTATACCAGAGTCCAGTCCAAAGGAAAGATAAGTACAGTCCAACAGAAAGAAGACGTACACTGAGGTCGGGGGAAGCCCGACGCAGGTACAGCTGGCAACTATGAACTCGCCACACCAAGAACCGTAAGGAAGCGGAGACGACCACACCTGAAAAGTAGGGGTGAGCCTCGTGTCACTGGCCTAGTAGGGGTCACGCAGATCCCCACTGAAAAATAACGCAGTAACACGGAAGAACAACTAAAACAACAGTAGTAGTAAAGCAGGAAAGCTAAACTACAAATAGAAAGCTGTAAAAGAAAACCAAAAACGAAAGGAGTAGAGCAGCTAAAAGAAAAGGGAAAAGCCATACCAAACAAGCGTGGCTGCCGAACTAGCCTCGGCTCCCTGAACTACTCTGGGCAGCAACAGGAAGGCGAACCCTGATCTGACAAAGTCAGGAGTTGCCGATCTGTCGGGCCCACAAAGACAGGCAAAAAGCCTAGAAAAGACCTAGACAGACACAGACGCCCTAAACTATACACGACTCGATTATCGTGCACGCTCTTCTAGACACGACCACACACACACGACTAGAACATCGTGCACACGACACAATACTGACCTCGGGCAAGACCACGAGAGGGCTAACCCGGAAAGGTCATGACGTGCGAGAAACATGAGAGCCACGTGTCACGAGACAGAAGCACCTCCTCACTAGAAGAACAGCCAGCTGCGTCCACTGACGTCTTATGCTACGCCTACAAGTGTCAGTCTACGATGCCAATAAAACGACAGAGACTGAGACATTGTAAGAACCAGAACCTGAACTACTATCGCGAGTGACTAGTCAGGGTCACGCCCGTCGGCGCAAGTCCAAAGCCCCTGACCACGTATGCACACACTGGCTCTTGCCTAAGCCAGGCCTCTAGCTAGTTTTCCCCCCCAGCAGGATGCTACCGTTAAGCAGGGGCCCACGGAACTAGCTTAAAAACCGTATCTCGAGAATTGCCCCGCCACATGGGCCGACACGCCGTAACGTGTCGTAAGGCTACGACTAGTGGAGGCTTACTAGATACAGAACTCTAAAACACAAGCATTGTAGTACTGACAGGTAAGGAAGCACTGTCACACGTACTACGAAGCAACGAGGCAGTAAGACAACTACCGACAGACTCAAGACAAGGCAACTAGACTTACTACTACAACGATCCTTGAGTCTCATGACTCGGAGTCAAGATCATTGTGCAAAGCAGAACAAGCCGCCAATCGGTCTAATCCTAAGCCAGAGGAAACGACATGATCACGTAAAATGATACACGGAGACCTGAGGGATCACCAAAACCCTCAGCACATCTGGACATGCAAACTGAGGCGAGACAACACCTCAAGGCGTCTAGAACCATGTCTCGGGCTGGACAGAACCGCCGAGACACACACAAGGTCGCCTGTCAACCACTGGGTCACCCCGGGTTGACCGGAACCGAACAATGACGATTTAACAGTAGGGAAGAGAATCCTACTTCAAGCAAGAGAAACTCATGGCTACCTTATAACGTGTTCATAGCCCTCATAGGACATTAAAAGATATCCACGGGAACGGCAAACCACAAGGTTAATCCAAGATAAACGGAAATCAAAACGACGGGAAACGACACTCTGGGCATACGCGATCCATCACTCGACCGCTAGGTAAACCAAGCTAGTAAAGGAGGAACTCGCTACGCACACAGAGACGAGGATAATGGCGGTCGTAGGCTGCTCCGCTAGAGGACAGTAGCGGTCAAAGGTTGGGCAGCTAGAAGACTGTAGCGGTCAAAGGTTGGGCCGCTAGAAGACTGTAGCGGTCATAGGTGAGGCCGCCTACACCAGTCAACTCTCGCACCGACCTACCCAGCCAAACCACCCAGCGGTCTAAGATAGACGTGCTACATGGACTTGGCGGTCTAAGAATGAACCGCCACACAAACCGCCCTAAGGTACTGACCTAAGACAAACGACATGTAGCGGCCTAAGAAAGGCGCGCTACAGTGAAGAAACGCATGAAGGTTGGACTGCCAAGGCCAACCGACTTAAATTCTTGACTAGGTATGAAACCACGGTAATGCAAGTACCGAGGCAGACCACAAACCGCCGAGGGCATCCCCTCAAACGAGGACTCAAGGGAGGCCACTCACATGCGGGGGAATCCCACTGCACTCACACCGATACACGGTGACTCGATCGAACGCAACACAAAGCTCAAAATACACATGCCTATGGGCATGCTAATCGAGGTAACATGTCACCTCCTGACACCCCAGAAACACGGACACAGAACCCACAGGGTGTCCGGAACACTCGCGAGGCCATAGGTCGGTCATTGGGTCTCAACCGGATCGACCGGGACTCAAAACAAGCGAAAATACAGCATTCCGGTCGACCTGGCCCCTGGGGTCGGTCGACCTGACTGGGTCGGTCGACCGGACCTGTGGGGTCGGTCGACCGGACCAACAGCCGAACCCAACACGGTCTGCGGGCAACCGTCGGTCGACCGGACCGGATCACGGTGAAAAATCGGCCAAACCCTAATCTCCGGGCCCGATTCCACTCCCTGTTCAATTCCGATCGAAGAGGGAAACATCCATAATGAGAATACCGACCTTCCACACTCCGGAAGGGATCAAAACAACGCATAAACGGCTTGAAACGGGCAATTCCACCGAATTGACCCTAAATGAGTCATCGGGATTCCCGGGCTCGTACCGACCCCAAATGACAACCAATTGACAGGAAAATAGCGGATCTGGAATGCTGGCATTCCAGGGGTTCAATTGATAGCAACTGATCTAAACACCGTCGCCGTTTTTCGGCAAAGCCTGTGAACACCCCAAAAGCATGATTTTACCCCAACAAGATAAAACCCACTCAAACTCGCATCGAACAACGTAAAATTATAGAGAAAACGTAGAGGAGAAGTAGACCTTCCATCTCCCTACCTCCACCGAAGATTCTGTGCACCGAAGTGACTAAACCACGCCGAAAACCACATCGTGAGCTCGACCGTCGGCTTTGAATCCACCGTTCGGGATCGCGCCAGAAACAGTCTGATCCTCGCCCCATCGCGCTCCGGACCACTCCCACGGCATCACCTCTACCTGCCCGAGCCTCCTCCGTCTGCAGCCGGAGCTGGGAGGGCGAGAGAAGAGAGAAAACGGGGGAGAGAAGAGTCACGGCGCGAATGAGAAAAGAAAGAAGAAAAAGAAAGAAAAAGAAAGAAATTAGGAAATTTTCCTAATTTCCAAAAATTCGATAATTAGCCCAAAAATAGACTAATTCAGAAAAATACGTAAAAATAGTCAAAACGATCCTCGGGAAGAGTACAACGTAACTGCGGCATCCACGAGTCGATGAACTGAGAAATAAACTCACCATAGGGTTCCGTAATTAGTACGAGAGAAAAACCCACGTGGATTGTAAAACTCAACTCAGGACCCACAAAAGCGATCCGAAACTCTCTGAAAAGGATCCGAAAGATCCGATAAGAATCCAAGGTATTACAGCCTCCCCTCCTTCAAGAAATTTCATTCTCAAAATTTAAGGACTAGCAAAGGAGAAGCAGGGAAGAACAACCCCAAGACACAAACACGGAAACAACACGAATCTCAAAAAATATCATTCAGAGGAACACTTGTCAGACCATCATCACAAGCACACGTTCTGGATCTCAAGGCAGGCAGATCCATCGAATGAGCATGATACACAAGTGAACTCAAGTCTGACACCTCCGAAACAAGGCAACGTCGCTTACGTCTCACAAGAAAGGAGACACGACTCATGCCATGACAATAGCTAGCGAGAAAACAAAATGACAGACACGGCAAGCATCAGCTTAAACAAGGAAGCATAATCCTTCTCAGCTTACAGCTCGACAACATCGGCTCCAGTGCCAAAGGCAACTACGAAAGCTTGGTACACAGGACGCCAACGACAGCATCGGACCACAACACAATCAAGTCAGTCCTCATTCAGATATTACATCCGATCGAGTCGCATGCTAACTCCACCAAGAGAGAAGAGTACAGCAAAGCTAACCGACATAACTATGGTCCACACAGTGCCCATGCAGATTCACGGGGAAACAACGACAAAATGACAATAGCAACACTTGCAAGACCCCGGCTCCGTACTGAACACAGAACCACGGAGCACAATTGCAAGCTGGGTCACATCAAGGCATAACAACAGCTAAACACATGACCACCAGGGACTAGTCATGCATCGAGCAGCTCACCAAGAATAGACCCACGACAATGAAAATGACAATCTCAGGGAACGCATCTCAAGGACCATGATCATGCCCTGAGAACACAACACCCAAGAAAGAGATACAGAGCAGAGGGTACTCAACCAGCAAAAATGTCGACAGATTCCCTAACACTCACAAATGCCGATGCCAACACCAGAATACCTTCAAGAACAACGGCATGGCAACAGACAACATCAAGGCACATGAAGCCATGACGAAGTCACATCGAGGAAGGCAATTCTCTCGACCAGTCAGAATGTTACAACCAACGATCCTCGACCTGTGGGTTATGCGCCCACATGCTTCTGTTGCGCACTCAAATAGCGCACACATGCGTCAGAAAATACCTCGGTATCCGCATCTCAGCACACACACGGTGCCATCGTAATTCATGAAAATCGCAATATAGCACGCCACGAGTACTGATCCTGCGACCAACCGATCAGAAATTACCTAAGTGCAAATGAAGAAGAGCACCAGCTTTAGCACAAAGCCTAAAGAAAATGCTAATCTCAGCTTACCTATTACGTCCTGAAACAATTAATGAGCCTTCACAACACATCGACCGCTAGACACGGCACGACAAACACGGTGCATAACAGCTCTTAACACAAAGAGTAGGTCCAAAGCCAAGCAGCCGTAAACCAAGGAGAAGATCAGGCTCAGAATAAATACTGTCCACACTTAAGTAGACGCAGGACAAAGGTCTCACCAAGACAGCAATTCCAAGGCTTACCTCAAAAAAGACTCCGCCAAACGGGATGAGAAGCATCAAGCTCGACTAACAGAAGCTCACCAGGAAGGAAAATTCTCGGTTTGCTTGAGCATCTTCTCAATCAAGGCAATAAAGCAATCACCTCAACAGAAACGAAACACCTCAGGAGTTGAACAGACTTAAGCTGGGATGACCAAAACAACGTAAGAACGTGTACGGCCATCGCACCAACTCAAAAAGTCACCAGCCACCTGAACAAACCATGGAAAAATCTAAAACAATGTACTGCAGATTCAATCCTACCGGAGAACTCTGCCAAGTACAACATGATCGAGATGAACACCATGATGAAAAGGAGCATCCCATCGCATCCTGACGAGAGCAAACCCATCTCGCACAATGCTAACACAGCACGCACAAGACAACACACGGAAACAAAGCGACAAAGAATCACGAAACCTAAGCCAGTGAAAGATTGTACTAGACTTTCAGGACTCTGCATACTATATATCTTGGATTCCCATGTACTTCACACAACAATTGCTCTGATACCACCTATGATGACCTAGACTCCGGATACCAGATATACCCGATAGGACTACCGAGTAGACCCGATACCACTTGGAACCCGTGAAGCCTCCCAAGAGCTGTAAAGCACCGAAGGGATAAAAGGATTGTCGTGTAGAACATTGAAGTCGCAGATATAACAGTAAGTAATTTAAATTTCATTAATCAGGTTTGCAAAAGTAGCAGAAATAAAATTACTTTTTAATTAACAGTTAAAATTAACGATTATACCAGAGTCCAGTCCAAAGGAAAGACAAGTACAGTCCAACAGAAAGAAGACGTACACTGAGGTCAGAGGAAGCCCGACGTAGGTACTGCTAGCAACTACTAACTCGCCACACCAGGAACCGCAAGGAAGCGGAGACGACCACACCTGAAAAGCAGGGGTGAGCCTCGTGTCACTGGCCTAGTAGGGGTCACGCGGATCCCCACTGAAAAACAACGCAGTAACACGGAACAACAATGAAAACAACAGTAGTAGTAAAGCAGGAAAGCTAAACTATAACTAGAAAGCTATAAAAGAAAATCAAAAATGGAAGGAGTAGAGCAGCTAAAAGAAAAGGGAAAAGCCGTACCGAACAAGCGCGGCTACCAAACTAGCCTCGGCTCCCTGAACTACTCCGGGCAGCAACAGGAAGGTAAACCCTGATCGGACAAAGTCAGGAGTTACTGATCTGTCAAGCCCACAAAGACAAGCAAAAAGCCTAGAAAAGACCTAGATAGACACAGACGCCCTAAAGCATACACGACTCGATTATCGTGCACGCTCTTCTAGACACGACTACACACACACGACTAGAACGTCGTGCGCACGACACAATACTGACCTCGTGCAAGACCACGAGAGGGCTAACCCGGAAAGGTCGTGACATGCGAGAAACATGAGAGCCACGTGTCACGTGACGGAAGCACCTCCTCACTAGAAGAACAGCCAGCTGCGTCCACTGACGTCTTATGCTGCGCTTACAAGTGTCAGTCTACGATCCCAACAAGATGACAGAGACTGAGACACTGTCAGAACCAGAACTAGAACTACTATCGTGAGTGACTAGTCAGGGTCACGCCCGTTGACGCAAGTCCAAAGCCCCTGACAACGTGTGCACACACTGGCCCTTGCCTAAGCCAGGCCTCTAGCTAGTTTTCCCCCCCAGCAGGACGCTACTGTTAAGCAGGGGCCCACGGAACTAGCTTAAAAACTGTATCTCGGGAATTGCCCCGGCACATGGGCCGACACGCCGTAACGTGTCGTAAGGCTTCGACTAGTGGAGGCTTACTAGACACAGAACTCTGAAACACAAGCGTTGTAGTATTGATAGGCAAGGAAGCACTATCGCACGTACTACGAAGCACCGAGGCAGCAAGACAACTATCGACAGACTCAGGACAAGGCAACTAGACCTACTACTACAACGATCCTTGAGTCTCATGACTCGGAGTTAAGATCATTGCGCAAAGCGGAACAAGTCGCCAATCGGTCTAATCTTAAGCCAGAGGAAACGACATGACCGCATAAAATGATACACGGAGACCTGAGGGATCACCAAGACCCTCAGCACATCTGGACACATAAACCGAGGTGAGACAACACCTCAAGGCATCCAGAACCATGTCTCAGGCTGGAAAGAACCGTCGAGACGCACACAAGGTCGCCTGTCAACCACTGGGTCACCCCGGGTTGACCGGAACCGAACAATGACGATTTAACAGTAGGGAAGAGAATCCTACTTCAAGCAAGAGAAACTCCCGACTACCTTATAACATGGTTAAAGCCCTCATAGGACATTAAAAGATATCCACGGGAACAGCAAACCACAAGGTTAAGCCAAGATATACGGAAATCAAAACGACGGGAAACGACACTCTGGGCATACGCGATCCATCACTCGGCCGCTAGGTAAACCAAGCAATAAAAGAGGAAGTCGCTACGCACATAGAGACGAGGATAATGGCGGTCGTAGGCTGCTCCGCTAGAGGACAGTAGCGGTCAAAGGTTGGGCCGCTAGAAGACTGTAGCGGCCATAGGTGAGGCCGCCTACACCAGTCAACTCTCGCACCGACCTACCCATTTAAACCACCCAGCGGTCTAAGATAGACGCGCTACACGGACTTGGCGGTCTAAGAATGAACCGCCACACAAACCGCGCTAAGGTACTGACCTAAGACAAACAACATGTAGCGGCCTAAGAAAGACGCGCTATAGCGATGAAACGCATGAAGGTTGGACCACCAAGGCCAACCGACTTAAATTCTTGACTAGGTCTGAAACCACGGTAACACGAGTACCGAGGCAGACCACAAATCGTCGAGAGCATCCCCTCAAACGAGGACTCAAGGGAGGCCACTCACATGCGGGGGAAACCCACCGTACTCACACCGATACACGGTGACTCGATCGAACGTAACACAAAGCTTGAAACACACATGCCTACGGGCATGCTAATCGAGGTAACATGTCACCTCCCGACACCCCAGAAACATGGACACGGAACCCACATGGTGTCCGGAACACTCGCGAGGCCATAGGTCGGTCATTGGGTCTCAACCGGACCGACCGGGACTCAAAACAAGCGAAAATACAGCATTCCGGTCGACCTGGCCCCTGGGGTCGGTCGACCTGACTGGGTCGATCGACCGGACCTGTGGGGTCGATCGACTAGACCAACAGCCGGACCCAACACGGTCCGCGGGCAACTGTCGGTCGACTGGCCCATCCGGTCCGGTAGACCGGTCACAGCGAAAAATCGGCCAAACCCTAATCTATGGGCCCGATTCCACGCCCTGTTCGATTCCAATCGAAGAGGGAAACATCCATAATGAGAATACCGACCTTCCACACTCTGGAAGGGATCAAAACAACGCACAAACGGCTTGAAACGGGCAATTCCACTGAATTGACCCTAAATGAGTCACCTCCCGGGCTCGTACCGGCCCCAAATGACAACCAATCGACACGAAAATAGCGGATCTAGAACGCTGGCATTGCATGGGTTCGATTGATACCAACTGATCAAAAAACCGTCGCTGTTTTTCGGTGAAGCCTGCGAACACCCCAAAAGCATGATTTTACCCCAACAAGACAAAACCCACTCAAACTCGCACCGAACAACGCAAAATTACAGGGAAAACGTAGAGGAGAAGTAGAGCTTCTATTTCCCTACCTCCACCAAAGATTTCATGCACCGAAGTGGCTAAACCACGTCGTGAGCTCGACCGTCGGTTTTGAATCCACCGTTCGGGATCGCGCCAGAAACAGTCCGATCCTCGCCCCATCGCGCTCCGGACCACTCCCACGGCATCACCTCTACCTGCCCGAGCCTCCTCCGTCTGCAACCAAAGCCGGGAGGGCGAGAGAAGAGAGAAAATGGAGGAGAGAAGAGTCACGGCGCGAATGAGAAAAGAAAGAAGAAAAAGAAAAAAAAAGAAAGAAATTAGGAAATTTTCCTAATTTCTGAAAATTCGATAATTAGCCCGAAAATGGACTAATTCAGAAAAATATGTAAAAATAGTCGAAACGATCCTCGGAAAGAGTACAAGGCAACTGCGGTGTCCACGAGTCGATGAACTGAGAAATAAACTCACCACAGGGTTCCGTAACTAGTACGAGAGAAAAATCCACGTGGATCGTAAAACTCAACTCAGGACCCACAAAAGCGATCCGAAACTCTCCAAAAAGGATCCGAAAAATCCGATAAGAATCCAGGGTATTACACTAGCACCTTGATCTTTAACCTCAGTCCTCTCATCTCTACCTGAGAGTCTGCTCTGAGTCACTCTATCTCTGCACCGAGAGGAGCCACCTCAGCCGCCTCGGCTCGAAGTTGCTCTGCCTCAACTCGAGCCCGCTCTGCCTCGCCAAGTGCTGTCGTCAACTCCTTCGTCTGCATAAGCATTCATCATATTAGTCATCCACATAAGCATCTTGTCAAAGGAAGAAGTCGGTCAGTTGCTTACCCTCTCTGCAAAAGTGGCCTCCGCCTCCTCGACCCGGGCCACTGCCCGTGCGAAGTTGGCATCTCTCTCAACTCGGTCCGTAGACTATGGCGAAGAGGATGGAGCGTCGGGTCCCTGCCATCCCGCTCCCTCGGCTCGCTGCATTTTAGAAGTCCAAGTTGGTTAATCGAATTCATGAGCATTTT
Organism: Amorphophallus konjac; assembly: GCA_022559845.1. Classification (NCBI taxonomy): domain Eukaryota; kingdom Viridiplantae; phylum Streptophyta; class Magnoliopsida; order Alismatales; family Araceae; genus Amorphophallus; species Amorphophallus konjac. The sequence continues at coordinate 248,493,045 of CM040126.1, forward strand.
GCATTTAAGTCTAAGGATCAGAACTTACCAGGAGGACCAGAGAGCGATGGAGCTCGTCCCTCTGCTAGACTGTAGAATGTAGGAGTCCCTAGAGTTCCGCTATCCGGCCCTGGGGGTCTAGCTGCATGCAGGAAGTCAAATGGTCAGTGCATCATTATAAGCATCTATGCATTTAGAAGCATTTAAAAGGGTAAGTTTAGGAGTTGTACCGGTCGTCGAGTGCCGCGGAAAACCTGATCTCCGTACCTGCGGGCATAGGCCTTCAAGTAGGCCTCATCGCTGGTAGCCCGGGCTCGCACTACCCGGCCTCTCCTGGTCCAATCCTGGATCTAGTCGATCGCCCGGGTGACCCAGTCGATCTCACCGCTAAGGCCCTTCGAGGACCGTCCGACCCGCTTGTCGTCGTGGGTCGGGAACTCGACCTCTAGCTGATGCACCCCTCTCGTCCTCATGATCAGGCGATAGTGCAATGGCTCGATGATGTTGAGGCAGTGCAGCCACACCTCTCGTCACGCATATGCCAAGGCCGCCTCCACCCAGGGCTGTCCGTCATGCCCCTCGTCCCGATAGGGTGTCCAGCGCACCTGAAAGGTCATGCATTCAAGTCAATGTCAGCATCCATAAAAGCATTTAAATCTAAAAGTATTAGAGTTTGAGGCTTACTGATGCATATGGGAACGAGTCCATGTCCTCCTAGATCGCTCGCGCAAGTCGCCGCAGCGATCCCATGTCTCGGACTACCATCCACCGCCTCGCGATGGGTACTCGATCCGGATGGACCTCCTTGCCCCGCCCGAGGCCCGGAAGGTACAAATAGCTCCAAACCTGCATTAGTCAGATGTCAGCATATCATAAGCATAATCATAATCATAAGCATTTTAGAGTCAAGCATTTACCTGAAGAAGAGGCGTGAACCCGCCCAACATCGTCTGCCGATCGGTGGTGCTCAGGGAGTCGAAGAGGAATGCTAGCACCATAGCTCCCCAGGCGTACCCTCCAACCCCGTCTAGATCTCTCAGCAGTGGGAGGAGCCTGACGCTCACTCTGTCGGCCCGCATCACAAATAGTAACTTCCCAAACAGCAAAATCAGGAAGCGTCGTAGGGTGATGTCTCCCTCTGGTCCCAGCGCTGCTAAGACTCTCTCGGGCTCTGTCCGTCACTCTCCCGAGGTGCTCCTCCGGTAGCTCCCCCACAGCTATCACTGCTCCTCGCAATCCCAGGCTCTCCTGCAGAGTCGCCCGTCCTAGCATGGAGGAGTGATGCCCCAGCCTCATCAGCTCCAACCCAAGTAGCTCCTACTCCAGTTCCCGGTAGTCGGCATGTGTCCATCCTATCACCGACGCTCTGTGGACTCAGAGTCCCATGATCTGTACTACATCCTCGAGCGTCGGAATCATGTGTCCCCATGGGAATAAAAAAGCTCGGCTGATCGGATCCCATCCCTCGTGCAGCGCATATAGAAGTGTGGTGTCGATCCTCATCACTTCAATGCTAAGCATCTCTCCAAACCCCATCGCTGCCAGCCGCTCTCTCTGGTAATCCGGTAGTGCCAAGTACACCGCTCAGACCTGCAGCCATGAAACCTGGGTCCGTCTCTTCCCCTGCATTCATTTAGATAATCAAGATCAGTCATCGCATATAAACCACAAATCATGCATTGCATTTTGCATCAAATCAAAAAAAAATCAAAAAATCACTCTGATCCCCTAGCGGTCGTGCCCTAGACTGCCTGGTTCCCTAGCGGTCACTGAAAGGAGCACTAGGCATCCAGGGAACGGGCATTATTTGCCTCGTTTCCCCAGAGCTTGGAGATGGCCCCAAAGGCCTACATATGATCTGAATGGGTCCCCAGACCCATTCCCCTCTCATTTTACACACATGCATCACACAAAAAAATGGAAAAATGAGGTTTTGGGCCGTCGGTCTACCTCGGACGACCGGCGTCCGCCCGCCGTCTCCGGCGCATCCTCGGCCATGTGGACCTCTTCCTCATCCCCAAGGACCTCTCCAGGGTCTTCCTCCGCCGTGGGAGCATCTTCCGCGGTCGTTTGGTTGGCCGAAGCCTCCTCCATCGTCGGTGGGTTCGCCACCGCCGTGGGCGAGACTTCCTCCTCCTCTATCCACCGTTGGAGGCATTTCACTGCCCCCCTCTTCACCATCTTCACAAGGATGGGGGTTCTCGTCACGGTGGTCGCCGGTGTTAGTCACCGGAGAGAACGATGGGGTGGGTTGTTTAAATGAAATGATCGAATGGAGTGAATGAGAGATCGAACGGGGGTTTCTGGTTTTTGAAAACTCCCAGAGCCAAGCGGTCTATCGCTCGACCGTTAGGAGTACCTTAGCGGCCTGTACTTAGACCGTTTGTTATCAAGTTCTGCCCTTGAAGAATGTGAACCGCCCATGCCTACGCGGTCTATCTCTAGACCGTTAAGGGATCCCATGTGGCCCTTTAATAGACCATGTTTGGGTTGAGTGTCTTGATATTTGGAATGATATACTTGCTTTATTCTTTGTTCCATATATGCTTCATGCTTATTCCTGTAAGTTTTATTGTTGTTGGCTAACCTTTTATTGTCAAAGATCATAAGATGTCATCACAAATCTTCATGCTATTGCTTTCTCGCCGGGTAGGTAAGTCAAGTAAATATCTCGATCCTTGCATCCCTTAATGCATTACTATATGGCATCTATGATATATTACCTCGGGAATCGGCTGGTCATTCATGTGTTCTGGGATCTGATGTTCCCATTTAACAAAAATGATCATGATCTAGGTGCACATGTTTAATCGTTGGATAGGCCGTTAGGTTGGAAGAGTTGGGGGATGATGGTTCTATCTTGCACGTCGTGGTTGCAGATAGTGTCTTGACCCTGATTTATTTAGTCTAGCAATACTATTCTTAAGTACCTTCCTATTTTTATCCTTTCTTCGCATTTGTTTTCATGATTTCTTTTACTTTAGCCCAGCATGCATCATACGCATCTTTGAGCATTCATGTGCCCTCATCTGTCCAAATGTCTCAGTAATGGTGGATAACTGTGTATCCATGGTCTTAAGTAAGAAGAGTCATTCCACTCTGAGTTGGAAGGTTTCCTTCGGTCTATTTGCTCGGTTTGGTTAGCTGAGGATTCCTGTCTGGAGTTTGGTTGCTCGTCTCTTTTCTTTTCCGATTGCTCCGACCGTCTATCAGCTGTGCGTTCCAGTGAGGAGGTTGGTCGTGTTTTATTTTCCTTAGTTAGTTCCTCCAGGCATGTGTCGTTCAGTTTTGCCGTTCCTTGTGATTGGTTCGAAGTTTTCTGGAAGATTCTTATCGCTCGTTGGTCGAGGACGGGTGTCTGTTTACCTTAACGCCCGCTTTTCAGTGCACTCCGCTTCATTTTTCGCTTCACCTCCATGTTCCATGTCGCTTTCGCTTCACCTCCGCTCGCTCCCCTGCAAAGAGGACGTTAAGGAGGGACATCTGTTGACAACCGTTTTATGACCAATGAGTTGGGTCATCTCCTTATCTACTTTATGATGTCCTGGGTTATTCACCGATTACTGGGTCATTATTTGGTCAATTTTTGGGCTTATTTCATGAGTCATTTTCCCTGGTTGGGCCTAGCTCCTATCATTTTCGTCATGGTCAAACTTATTGGGCCTAGATAAGGGCTAATAAGGATTTTATTGTGGATTAAGTTGAAGATTTATTGGTCTTTATCTCTTTTGCCACGTCTGATAGCCTAACGGTCTATCGTACGACCGCTAGGAGGACGTTGGCGGTCTACTGATAGACCGCTAGGGAAGCAGAGAGTCCCGATGGGTTTCTTCGATCTTATCTCTTTCTGGACGAATGTTCTAGGCAATCTATAATATGACCATTTTTGACCCCTTGCGGTCTATCGCAAAGCCATTTATGGGAATAGAGAGTCCTGCTCTATCTGTTCTTCCTTTCTTCGCCATGGACGAACTAGAGTCCTTGATTCCATGATTTCTCTTCAACCAGAGACTCCCAGATCCTTCTATTTGTTTCTGAGGACTCTTGAGAGTATTATCTTCGAGAGTTTGCTAGGTTTAGGCCTATTTTCTAGCCGGTTTCTTTCCAACTCGACCTAGGGTTTGGGGGTCTATAAATAGAACTCTTGACTTCATAGCTTGAGGATAAAATTTCTGGAGTTTGCCACGAAGTGCTGCTGCGTTCTGGAGCGAGTACCAACTAGGGAGAAGCTGTCTCTACGTCCTAACGGCTTCTGGTCCAGGGAGTATTAAGTTCCATAAGTTGTTTTGAGTCTTTCTTTCTCTTAGTTTTGGCCTTTCCCCTTGCATCATCATTGCATATTTCTCCTCTTTCCTCCACGTTCTCTACACTCCATCCACATTTTAAAACATCCTCCTACTGTTTTCCACGCCCCACAGGGGTTAAAAAATCACCATCCCCCAGGTATTCAACCCTCCTTTTATGCATAATAGCTTAATTGCATTATAGATACTACGCTTGTCCTAAGGCTAATTGGGTCATTTTTCTTTGTGTTTACACTCTTCTACAGGTTTACAGGAGTCAATGCACGAGACCCAATCTTTCTGGCCGGCCAGGAGGGGTGGAGATACAAGTTCCAAGTTTCTATTCTGGGTGCTCTAGCAGCCGTTCATCAGACCGTTTGTCGAACTCAGGCGGTCTATCATAAGACCGTTTGCTATCTTCTGGCGGTCGTCTGAAGGACCATTTTTTATCCGCTGCACCTGGTTTTCTCTCTCCCATGGGCGGGTGACTTCAACCGGCTCTTTCCAAGGTAATTATTATGGTTTCACTACATTATTCACCTTGGTGGCGATCACACTTTCCTACATCTGGGTATTTGTCATCTTGGTCATCATATTGCTTGCCTTCTTTCTTTATTTTTGGTTGCTCCACGCCTACGGTGTGTGTTTTTCTTTTATTCCTTTGCTCCATGCTCCGACATGTGTTTTTTGTTTTCTTCTTTATTTTCTGAACATTGATGGCATGTCCATGTGTTTCTATTTTCATGATTGCTTGAGTTAGTGCACCACTTGCTCACTTATTTTCATATCCCACATTCATCACATCACATCACACATTTCAATTCATCAAAGAAAAACTATCAACACACATAGTCGCATAAACCAAGTGATAGCTAATGAACAAAACCTTGTCCAACGTAACTTAGCCGATCATGCAAATGAAATTTTACTTATAATCAACAATTACAAATGATCTACCGACTATCATAATGAAATTTAAATTTCAAATACATTTAATGCAGTCGTATAGACATTTATTGTTGTCCATGTAGTATGAAAGAAAACACGTAAGCTCTACTTCCTTTTTTCATACTATATATTTGTTTAAAGACTTGGAAAGGTCAATCTTCTTAATATATTCTCAGGAAAACAGTGACATGAAGAGACAATGATAGAAAAAGGGTACATATACACATCAGGGCAAGCAAAACGAAGAAATACTCTATGCAGCATTTCCTAACTATTTCTCTTATCATAGAGTAAACAAATGCCAGCTACAGATTCCACACCCTAGGAATGGACATCTACTTAAAGATCTTCATGTTTCTCATGAAACATGCGAAGTCAAAGGAGCCGTCCAAAGGAAGGATTTGGTTATATCTTTTTACACAAAAAGAGGATCACATATCAAAGACAGACATCCTGTGGACGCACTTTTAGTTCGTTTATTACGCTCGGTCTCTTCGGGAATGGTTGATTCGTCTATTAAGTGCGTGGGCGTGCCAGTCACAAAGTGACAATTTATTCGGGCTCCGAAGAGCCCATGGTGCGCTCGATCTGACTCGGTCAGACGATTGTGTAGTTCGTGTCGGGACCAAAACCCGCCGCGCCATAAAGGTCACGGCGTCATTTACATCCCCCATACGAGGGAACACCCTTGATTAATCGTCAGGATTCAGGGCCTCGTGGCCAGAAGATTAATTGCATGGAAAGGCCTATTAGGGAGCATTGAAATCCCCGTATGAGGGTGAGAAGAAAGCATTCGCCGTCATGTCGGTCATGTGCTGACCATTTAATATTCGGACGAATGTTCGGCTCGGGAAAAGTGCGATCGTCGCGGGAAAACCGGAGCATATGTATGTCGGGATATGGCAATTTATTGTTCAGAAAAATGGAAAACGTTCGACTAAACCTCGGTCAGAGCGGTCAGAAACCAGTAAATCTGTTGGCCCGGTGCAAGAGCAAGCTGCGACCATACTGCGGTGGGCCCCCCGTGGTCGAAACAAGACTTGCATGAGCGTCATTAATATTTCCGGTGCCAAGGGGCAACGAGGGAATACCCTTGAATCTGCTGAAAAGCCCTGTGTCTAGGGAAGCGGACGTTCGAAATGTGTCGGTCATTCGGGAGACCGTTTAATATTCGGACGGGAGTCCGGCTTGAGAATATTGTAATCGTCGCGGGAGGACCTGGAACATATGCATGCCGGGATACGGCAAGTTTATTATTCTGAGACACCAAAAATATTCGGTTAAATCTCGGTTAGTGTAGCAAGAAACTAGCGAATTTATTGGCCCAGTGCGAGATCGAGTCGGGACCATACCGGGGGCGCCTCCCGCGGTCCAAACGGGGCTTGCGTGGGCATCATTAATGTTCTCGGTGCTGGAGGGCAACGGGGAAGAGTCCCGGGACTAGATTCCAAAACCAAAACATGTTCGAAGGAAGCGAGCTATAGGCCGAGGGTGTGGGTCAGATAATGACCATAATCGGGACGGACCCGAGGTCCGAGCACAGCCCACAAAGGCCTTATTGATATTTTCGTGTATAGGGTCCAGGGATGACAGGAGCCATCTCATTCTATTCAAATTTCTGTCGGTCACTTGCGGACCACTTGATATTCGGACAAGGGTCCATATTGAAGGTGCGACGTAGATAAGAACAATCCCGTACAAATGTATGCCAAGTTTGCGGCAATTTCAATGAAAGGGCGGGAACGAATCCCGATAGAGTGAATCCGATTTGACGAGCTATCGGTCCAGAGCAATACTGGGTCACGACCACGTCGGGGTAGGTGTCGTCGGCCATATCGGTCATGTTCGGACACAGGTCCGTAATAGAAACGCGACAGAAATCGAGGTGAACCCGTTCAAATGTCTGCCGAACGTGCGGCAATTTTAGTAGTGGCTCGGAAGGGATCCTGATGTGACATAAAATGCAGCGGAGACTTTGATTCCTTGGACCTAATTCGCAATCACAATTGTAAGGCGCCGAGAATATGTTAAAGCTACCAACGCACCGTGCGCACACGATTCCCGTGGTGACCCGGTGATGCCGAGTCGAGGTGATGGAGATAGCCCCTGACTGATTAGAGAACCAGCACCACTTTAGTTAGCCCTCCCGAAGGTTTGAAAGCCCACAAACAAGGGCGGCCGGATGCCTTAAGGGCACGGGGTCACTCGCTCACTTATGGCCACGGTGACCACACTGAAAGGTGGCGCCGGGATCGGGCACTCACTCTCCTACCGGCCGATATGTTTCGCGGATATTAAATAAACATGTATAAGGAGGCAAGGGCAGGAGGCTCACCTGGTTGGTTTGAGGAAACCAACCCCGGTCGGAGACGAGGGCGGGTGGGGAAGTGTGGGTTCCCCGCACACTGCGCCGATGAAGCTTCGAACCTGTTTAAGTGTACACTCACTACACCTCACGCAGGAGGGTGATCTCGGGGGTGGGAATTGATGGGTTACAACAAACACTACCTCCCGCGGGGAGGGGCGGTAAGCCGGCCAGGCGAGAGGGGGAGATAAGCTTAGTAGCCCACGAGGAGGGACCGCTTCCGAATTGGACCGCTGGCTGTGGACGTTGATAGGCAGTTGGTGTAGTCCCTGTAGATCTCGGTCAGGAATTCTGCCAATGACGAGCCCAAGGGGGATCTTCTCGTAACAGGAACCCAAATGCCTCTGATTTATATCAATTTATTCTGACGTCGTCGATGGCTGCAGTGGAGGTCTGAGTAGAGCAACAGATTCTGGGGCGGGTGGCTCCCTGTTTCTGTCTGCAACTTGCAGAAGTTGCTCCGGCCGCTCCTGGACGCCGAATCATGAACCGTCAGAGTCGCTGGAACCGTGGACAAAGCCTCTACACATAAAAATGGACAGAAACACCTTCTGAGGTCGGGGTGGATAGGGGGACACCGACGAGTGGGAACTGGTCACTGCAGACTGCAGGAGGCAGACCCGCGCGACTGAGGGAGACAATTCGGAACTCTGGCTCCCGTTTGTCGAAAGAGGTCATGTTTCTTGCTCCTGATCGGGGACAGGGGGAGAAGAACTTTGATGAAGAACCTTCGGTCGGATTCCTTCGCCGTTGGTCGTGAAGTTGCTTCCAACCGGGCTCAGGCTCTCTGCAGAGGATGTCTGGCGCAGTTGGGGGAGAACAGCTCTCCCGGTCGGCCACGAACTTGGAACTGGACGATTCCACCTCGCTTGCAAAGTAGACACGTAGACCTTTCCGTCGGTGTAGGCCACGCCGCCAGCAGGACCAGGATAGAGTTGTGGACGGTGCTGCAACTTGGTGCTGGTCTGCAGGTCTTCTCTGCACACGGGTTGGAGATTGAGTGGTGGGCAGGATGACTCCTTGGTGGAGGAATAGGGTACAAGGGTGCCTTGGTGATGATGGGGGATCTTGTGGGGAGATGGGATGAGGGGTAATGGAGGTGGAGGGGAGGGCGGAGCTAGCAGGGAAAGGAGGTGGGAGTACTGGCTGCGATTTGGTCAAGAGGGGGGGTGGGGTTGTGCTAGATGGAGGGGTGCGCACCAAGTGGAGGAGGGGAGAGGGCTTGGATCGCACTAGGGCTTTGAATGGAGTGTGGGGAAGGGGAGTGGTTGCTTAGGGGAGGGGGAAGGTTGCCTTGGAGGTGGGAAGTTGTATGGGGAAGGGGAAGGGTTGTCTAGGGAAGGTGAAAGGTTGCTTGGGAAGTGGAGGGAATTGAAGGGAATTAAGGCCTTGGGAATATGAAAGGGTGGAGGGGGTGAGGTGGCAGCTGAGGTGGCAGGGGGAGGGGAAGGTGAAGGGGCTGTTGCGCCCAAGGGAGGGGAGGAGAGAGAAGTGGGGTTCGCCCCTTGAAGAAAGAGAGAGAGGGAGAGTTAGAGAGAGAGGGAGAGATGCACTTAAGTGGCTCAAATTTGCTTAATACTTCATTACTTCAAAAGGGGGGGTTTGGGGTCCTATATATAGGAAAACCCAATTTACAAAAAGTCCTCATGAAATGGACAAATGACAGAAGACCAAGGGGTGGGGAGAGGGGCGCCCATGGGCCAGACCAAAGAAATGGCCCAATAAGACCTACTAGCCCCATTAGCCCACTAGCCTACATACAAACATAAGTAAATAACATGATAACCTAGTAACATGACTCAAAACATAGGCAAATACATCAAAATGACTCAAGAAAATAGGAAAATGTAATAGGATGATAAGCACCAATGTTCCGCCTGAAGAAGGGCTGCTCCCTAGCTGCCTCCGGGAGGGAGAGAAGTGCCAAGCCAGAGGGTATGTGGTGTGATGCCCTCATCAGATCCGGCCCGAGAAACGAGTCTGATTTAATCGGAGTATCGGCCCGAGACTAGGTCGGGGCCTGGCCATGTCGGGATAGTTCCCAAGACTCGGGCTGATGTGACACAACCTAGGACTCAACAAGTAAGCACAATTAAGCATTCAAAATGGACCGATAATAGCAACCGCTCACCCGATGCTCACTAAGACCCGGGGTAACTTGGCAATGCCAAGAGGAGGTTGTGTGGGCTTGGCCCTTGCTGGTAGAGGGCCAGCAAGGCCAAGGTTTGATTCCCCAAGGGTATGGCTGCCCAAATCAAGGGTCCGACGAAGTGCCAAAGGGCACGGGTTCCACTCTCTTCCCACGATGATCACTTATAGCAATGACCTTAAGGATCGGGTTCTCGTCACGGCCAGCGGAGTTTATGAACTAATATTGAAAGAACAAGCATGAATTAGAGCAAAGTTTTGGAGCACTCACTCGACCGGTTTGAAGAAACCGGTCCCGCTCGGAGACGAGGGCGAGCGGGGAAGCGTGGGTTCCCCACACGCCCCGCTGGGGTAGCTTGACATGTTTAAGCTATTACAACACTACACCTCTCGCAGGAGGGGGGACCTTGGGGTGGGGGTTAATGATATTACAATCAATACTACCTCCACGCAGGGAGGGGCCTTCAGCCGGCCAAGCGGGGAGGGGAAATCAAAGCAAAGAGTGAGGAATAAGTGATGACACCGAATCTGCCTGCTGTCTGCGGATAAGGATAGATAGCCGGTGTTGCAGCTGTAGAACTTGCTCAAGAATTTTGATGAGGGCGAGACCAGTGGGGATCTCTTCGTCTCTGGAACAGGAGTGCCTCTGAATTTTGTCAATTTCTTCAGGGGTTGCTGCCGGCCTGGCCGGGAGCACGAACAGGGTTGCTGATTCTCGGATTGTCTGCAACATATTATCAACAGCAGGAAGATGCGGCTGCCCCGACCGTTCCCGAACTCCGAATCAGTCGCCATTGGAACCGTTGGAACCGTGGGTGAGTCCTCTTTACAAAAAAACAAACAGGGATGCCAAAAGATGCCGGTGAAGATCATAGGATTCAGAAAAGTGAGGAGTGGTCGATGTAGATAGTGGGAAGCAGAGTCGAACGCCTGAGGAAGAAAACTGGTAACTTCTGCTACAAGATGCCGAACGGAGTTCCGCTTCTTGGTTCTGAAAGCAGATAGGGAGAGGAAGAAATTTGTAGAAGAGCTCGTGGCCTGATTCTTCCGGGGTTTGTCGTGGTGAAGCTTTTTCTCCAGATCAGGATCTCTGCAGAGCTAGCTCCTGGTTTCTAACAGCAGGTTGCAGAGGATGCCCCGACAGCTCCCGAACTCGGAATCGAGCACCGTCAGAGTCGTTGGAACTGTGGACGAGTCCTCTTCGCAGAAAAACTGACGGGGAGGCCAAATGATGTCAGAGAAAACCACGGAACTCTGAACACTGTTGATAGGTCGGTGTAGACTGTGGGTAACAGGACTGCAAAGCTGAGGGAGAAAATTGATAACGCCTGCTACAGGATGCCGAATGGAGTTCCGCTTCTTGATTCTGAAAGTAGACAGGAAGGGAAAGAACTTTTTAGAAGAGCTCGTGGCCTGATTCCTCCTGGGTTCGTCGTGGTGAAGCTCTTTCTCCGGCTCAGAACCTCTGCCGGGGCAGATCTACGTAGTCGTGGAAGAATGGGCTTCCAAGGCAGCACCGTGCTCCGATGGGGACGAGACCACTTCCGTTGCGAAGAAGATAGGCAGACGCTTCCAACGATGGCTCTTGGGCTTCTAGGAACATCCGGAGGAGGTCGGGGTCGCTGCTGCAAGCTTCAGGTCTTCTGCAAGTCCTCTTACTCTAGATGGTAGAAGGTGGGGGTGATGGAGGGGAACAATGGAAGATGGAGAGGATGAGAGGGGGCCGCCCCTAACCAAAGGGGAGGGGTCTTGGGCGCCCTAGGGCTGTGGAGGGAAGGGGATTTTTGAATTCAAATGGCCTAGGGAAGTGGAGGGTTGCATGGGGGAGAGGGAAGGGTGCTTGGGAAAGGGATGAGGTGGTTGGAGGGTGGCTTAGTGATTGGGGATGCTCCCTTGGGACTAGGGGGTGGAGTAATGGGATGTGTGGGGAAGGGGAGTGGCCTTTAATGGGGGTAGGTGGGAGAGTGGTGGTTGGGAAGGGAGGAGAGAGAAAATTTTCGAAATTGGGTGTGGAGGAGAGAGAAAGGGGAGTGAAAGAGAGAGATTAAGAGAGGGATGGGTGGGATTCTCTCCCTAAGGCTTCTCACCTCACTAATGGATTCACTCCACCATAAAAATAAAGATAGAACTCACAAAATGGCAATTTTTCATTGATTGATTCATTAAGTTGAAATGGGGGAGAATGGGGTCCTATATATAGGAAACCCACATTTCTATAAAAGTCCCTGACAATTGACTCAATGACAAATAACCGAGGGGGTAGGGGGAGCCCTTGGGCCAAGCCCAATGAATTGGGCCCAATAGCTAACTAGACAACCTAATGACACTCAAACTTCGAGAAATAAACACAAGACCTAGGAACATGACTCAATTAAAAGGGAAAATACATCAAATGACTCAAATAAAAATTACATAGGACTCAAAATTAAATGACTAGACCATGCCGGATGCAATGGGAGGTGATGTCCCCATCATACTCCCGGGGTGCGGAGAACTCGACTCTGTCGAGTAAGTGTCCTTCCCTCCTTGGACGGTGTAGAAGTGGTACTACCCTCAAGTCTTCCGAACGAGACCGATCCATCCACCTGCCGAGATAGAGCTTGTATACTTTGCTCCTGGTGGTAGTGACCTGTTTATCCAATATTCGTTCAATGCGCTCACGCTGGGCTCTCTTGCCTAGTGGACTCTCCTCACGGGTGGGTGCTCTCTCAACAGAGGGAATAGGCTCAATATCCTCACTAGGTACCACCGTGGGTCTCTTGTATGGCACTAGGTCGGTGACACTGAATGTGGGACTTATCCCATATTCCTCGGGGAAATCTAACTCATAGGTATGTGCACTAATGCGCCTCAGGACCTGGAAGGGACCAGCCCCACGTGGCCTCAATTTGGAGATGGCTCCCGGGGAGAGCCTCTCCGTTCTTACCATCACAAAGTCACCCTCATGGGATTTTTGGTGACGTCGATGAGAGTCGGCTTGCCTTTTATAAGTCACATTCTTCTTGCTAATGTGCTTGCGGATCTCTTTATGCAATGTTGTGAATGCAGACATTCCGGGGGTGATGGGTGGACTTGGGCAACCAAAAGTAGACCTATCGTGTAATGTTGCAGTGTAGACTTTGCTTAGCCTAGGTGGGCCGGGGCACCCGTAGGTGGCCCTATCATGCAAATTGGTGATAAATATAGGAGGACCCGGACATCCGTAGATGCCTTTGACATGCTTAAGACCCATGATGAATGAAGGTGGACCATGACATCCGAATATGGACCACTCATACTTTCTACTTGACATGTGGGTGATATGAATGAATGGACTCAACATCGTGTTCATGCCAAGGGGTGTGGAAAGCCTAAACACATGCATACTTTTCCCAAAAGTGACTTCCATGTGTATAGGTGTGGGACAACCTTTGAACTCCTATTGGAAAGGATCGAATGGATCTAAGAAGGTGGTCATCATGGGGTGGGGCACCACCTTATTACCTAGGGATATATGGTCCAAGGTTATGGCTCCCAAGGTGTAACCCGGGTCTAAGATGGAGTGAATTGGGTCAAACATTGTGAGTTGGTTTAGGGAAAGGTGGGTGGTGGATAAAGTGTTTGGGTCACACGAGTCTCTTGACTCCCATTGGAATGGATCATATGGATCATAAAATGGGTTACCTAGGGGGAGGAACTCCATGTCCTCAAGATCCTCAAAAGGTGCTAAGTCATCCTTCTCCATGATAGTTGGGCCAATGTTCTTGGCAAGTGGGTCAGCCATGAGTGGAGGGCTTGACTTTCTACCCGAGATAAGAAGCTCTAAATCAAGGAGAAGGTTGGGCTCATCGGGTGTAGGGAGGAATAGAAGGAGGTCGCTAGTGTAGCAACCAATGGTGCAAACTGAGGTGATAGACCCTATGCATAGGTGTAGGAGGCTAACGCTCCTAGGTTGTTCTACCATAGGGGTCAACATGCTAGTCATCTCTAATTGCCATGCTATGCCCTTGAGAAGGTCCTCTAAGGTCTCCACTTGATAGGATGCTTGGATTGTGGTGTGATAGGAGAAGAAGGGCACTAAGGGAAGGTCTTGTTCTATGGGAGGGAGAACATGGGCCCGGATCTCTTTAATTGGGCTCTCCTTTAGCCACTAACAATGGGTTCTCATAAGATGAGCTTGGTCCCAACTAGAGAGGGTGATGTAAGGTGAGGACCATCATGTGATGTTTCTTTCTCAACTTGGACTTGGGTTTCTTCCAAGGTGGGGAGTGGGTTTGGAGTGTCCTCAACTATTGAATTGGGTATGAGTTCTTCTACCAAGGAGGTGAGAGGGTCTTTTGGGGTGATGAGGGTTGGTGTGTGGTGCTCCCGGGGTGGAGGGTAAAGGGAAACTTGGTTTGGGATTGGTAGTGTGGGGTTTGGGAGTGGAAGTATTGGAGGCTTAGGTTGGGATAGGATTGGGGTTGGAAGTGGAAGGTGGGTCGGGTGATGGGATTTGGGTTGGGTGGTGGTGGCCGACATGGTTCTAGGTGGAGGGATGGAAATGGGATCCACTTGGGTTTGAATGGTGAGAATAGGGTGAGTGGTAGTCCTTATTGGGAAAACTAGGTTGGTTAGGGGTCTCTTCCCCTTGGGATCGGCCAGTTGTGGAGGGGAGAAAGTGGGGGCCAATTGAGTTTGGATAGTGAGGTTTGCGGAAGGGGGTTTTGGTTGGAGTGTGGGGACCCTTAGGGGATTTGGTGGAGAGGTGGATGTTTGGTTTATTTGGGCCTTAAGGGAGAGGACTTGGTTGCGAAGTGAAGTTATGATGGTGGAGAAGTGATTTGTTGGGAGTTGTGGGGGAGGAGGCCTAAAGGTGATATCAAGTTGATCGGGTGGGGATGGAGGAGTGGTAGTGCACCTCGGGCTAGGGGTGTTTGAGTAGAAGGGGTGGGAATATTTGGGGATGTAGATCTTCCTAAGTTCAACCTTCATATCATCCCATGAGGAAATCGGCTCTTGCCTCCTAACCCTCCTTAATCCTTCTATGTGTTCCCACTTACTTTTGGCTTGACCTCGAAGTCGTCCCTTGGCCTTTCGGACTCTCGCGGATCCATATACCCAAGTCTTTTCAAAGTACTTTTCTATGGTAGCCTCCCACATAAGATAGTCACTAGAATGCAATCCGTCAAAGGTAATATCCCTATCTAGGATGAAGTCCATGGGTGGTGAGTAGGCTAAGTAGGTGGCCATGATGATCGGGGAAATCAATGCAAGGGTCGGATTGATGATGACTCCAATGAAAGCATGCCCTAGGACTTGACTTGATAGAGACAAGTCAATGACTTGCTCTGATACCAATTGATGTGACACAACCTAGGACTCAACAAGCAAGCACAATTAAGCATTCAAAATGGACCGATAATAGCAACCGCTCACCCGATGCTCACTAAGACCCGGGGTAACTTGGCAATGCCAAGGGGAGGTTGTGTGGGCTAGGCCCTTGCTGGTAGAGGGCCGGCTAGGCCCTTGCTGGTAGAGGGCCAGCAAGGCCAAGGTTTGATTCCCCAAGGGTATGGCTGCCCAAATCAAGGGTCCGACGAAGTGCCAAAGGGCACGGGTTCCACTCTCTTCCCACGATGATCACTTATAGCAATGACCTTAAGGATCGGGCTCTCGTCACGGCCAGCGGAGTTTATGAACTAATATTGAAAGAACAAGCATGAATTAAAGCAAAGTTTTGGAGCACTCACTCGACCGGTTTGAAGAAACCGGTCCCGCTCGGAGACGAGGGTGAGCGGGGAAGCGTGGGTTCCCCACACGCCGCGCCGGGGTAGCTTGACCTGTTTAAGCTATTACAACACTACACCTCTCGCAGGAGGGTGGACCTTGGGGTGGGGGTTAATGATATTACAATCAATACTACTTCCACGCAGGGAGGGGCCTTCAGCCGGCCAAGCGGGGAGGGGAAATCAAAGCAAAGAGTGAGGAATAAGTGATGACACCGAATCTGCCTACTGTCTGTGGATAAGGATAGATAGCTGGTGTTGTAGCTGTAGAACTTGCTCAGGAATTTTGATGAGGGCGAGATCAGTGGGGATCTCTTCGTCTCTGGAACAGGAGTGCCTCTGAATTTTGCCAATTTCTTCAGGGGTTGCTGCCAGCCTGGGCGGGAGCACGAACAGGGTTGCTGATTCTCGATTGTCTGCAACAGATTATCAACAGCAGGAAGGCGTGGCTGCCCCGACCGTTCCTGAACTCCGAATCAGTCGCCGTTGGAACCGTTGGAACCGTGGGTGAGTCCTCTTTACAGAAAAACAAACAGGGATGCCAAACGATGCCGGTGAAGATCAGAGGACTCAGAAAATTGAGGAGTGGTCGATGCAGACAGTGGGAAGTAGAGTCAAATGCCTGAGGAAGAAAATTGGTAACTTCTGCTACAAGATGCCGAACAGAGTTCCGCTTCTTGGTTCGGAAAGTAGACAGGGAGAGGAAGAACTTTGTAGAAGAGCTCGTGGCCTGATTCTTCGGGGGTTTGTCATGGTGAAGCTTTCTCTCCATATCAGGATCTCTGCAGAGCTAGCTCCTGGTTTCCAACAGCAGGTTGCAGAGGATGCCCCGACAGCTCCTGAACTCGGAATCGAGCACCGTCGGAGTCGTTGGAACTGTGGACGAGTCCTCTTCGCAGAAAAATTGACGGGGAGGCCAAATGATGTCAGAGAAAACCACGGAACTCTGAACACCATTGATAGGTTGGTGTAGACTGTGGGTAACAGGACTACGAAGCTAAGGGAGAAAATTGATAACGCCTGCTACAGGATGCCGAATGGAGTTCCGCTTCTTGATTCTGAAAGTAGACAGGAAGGGAAAGAACTTTATAGAAGAGCTTGTGGCCTGATTCCTCCTGGGTTCGTCGTGGTGAAGCTCTTTCTCCGGCTCAGAACCTCTGCCGGGGCAGATCTGCGTAGTCGTGGAAGAATGGGCTTCCTAGGCAGCACCGTGCTCCGATGGGGACGAGACCACTTCCGTTGCGAAGAAGACAGGCAGACGCTTCCAACGATGGCTCTTGGGCTTCTAGGAACATCCGGAGGAGGTCTGGGTCGCTGCTGCAAGCTTCATGTCTTCTGCAGGTCCTCTTACTCTAGATGGTAGAAGGTGGGGTTGATGGAGGGGAACAAGGGAAGTTGGAGAGGATGAGAGGGGGCCGCCCCTAACCAAAGGGGAGGGGTCTTGGGCGCCCTAGGGCTGTGGAGGGAAGGGGATTTTTGAATTCAAATGGCCTAGGGAAGTGGAGGGTTGCATGGGGGAGAGGGAAGGGTGCTTGGGAAAGGGATGAGGTGGTTGGAGGGTGGCTTAGTGATTGGGGATTCTCCCTTGGGACTAGGGGTGGAGTAATGGGATGTGTGGGGAAGGGGAGTGGCCTTTAATGGGGGTAGGTGGGAGAGTGGTGGTTGGGAAGGGAGGAGAGAGAAAATTTTCGAAATTGGGTGTGGAGGAGAGAGAAAGGAGAGTGAAAGAGAGAGATTAAGAGAGGGATGGGTGGGATTCTCTCCCTAAGGCTTCTCACCTCACTAATGGATTCACTCCACCATAAAAATAAAGATAGAACTCACAAAATGGCAATTTTTCATTGATTGATTCATTAAGTTGAAATGGGGGGGAATGGGGTCCTATATATAGGAAACCCACATTTCTACAAAAGTCCCTGACAATTGACTCAATGACAAATAACCGAGGGGGTAGGGGGAGCCCTTGGGCCAAGCCCAATGAATTGGGCCCAATAGCTAACTAGACAACCTAATGACACTCAAACTTAGGAAAATAAATACAAGACCTAGGAACATGACTCAATTAAAAGGGAAAATACATCAAATGACTCAAATAAAAGTTACATAGGACTCAAAATTAAATGACTAGACCATGCCGGATGCAATGGGAGGTGATGTCCCCATCACGGGCCCGGCCTGAGAGGGTGGCATTATTGTTCCTTCAGTGCCGGGTCGTGGGAGAGACGGGGCTGCGATGTGGAATTAGTAATACCTTATATTGTTTTATCATTATTGCTCTTATTACTCCGTTGCTTATCCCTCTTTCCGTATCTGTTCCGGGTGCTTTCCCTCATCTTGCTTACAGTCATTATTTCATTTATTATTATTATTATTATTATTATTATTATTGTCACTTATTTCATTCATTTCATTCATTTTTTTTATACGGATCTGTTCAGGCTTATTTACTCATCATGTTTTTTACGAGCTTGTTAGTGCTGCCATTATATGCCCATATGTACATATATACATGTATTTTTTTCTTTGGGGGGAGAGTTGGCCCTTGGCGGGTTAAAAAGGGGGCTAAAGGGGGTGTACCGCTGAAGAAAGGTGGGCAGAAAAGTGTACCGGTGAAGGGCTAAAGATGTGTGCCGTTGAAGGGCTTAAAAGGGGGTTGCCGCTGGAGGGCTGAAGGAGGTGTACCGCTGGGGCGCTGGCTGGAGACTGTACCGGCGAAGGAGGGGAAGGGTGGCGCATGGTGTCCCAAGGGCGCACTGGAGAAGCGCCAAGAGAGTGTGTCGGGGAAGCCCACATATAGTGTACCGGTGAAGGAGCACATTGGCTGGTCACCGCAACGCAAAGTCTATACATTCGTCAGCCCAAAGCCTATACATTGGCTGCATTCATCAGCTCAAAGTCTATATATTGGCTGCATTCATCATCTCAAAGTATATACATTGGCTGGTCAAAGTCTACACATTGTCCATTGGCTGCAGCTCAAAGTCTATACATTGGCCAGCTCAAAGTCTATACATTGTCCATTGGCTGCAACTCAAAGTATATACATTGGCCAGCTCAAAGTCTGTATGTTGTCCATTGGTGGCCAGCTCAAAGTCTGTACGTTGTCCGTTGGCTGCAGCTCAAAGTCTATACATTGGCCAGCTCAAAGTCTATACATTGGCCAGCTCAAAGTCTGTACGTTGTCCATTGGCTGCAGCTCAAAGTCTATACATTGGCCAGCTCAAAGTCTATACATTGGCCAGCTCAAAGTCTATACATTGGCCAGCTCAAAGTCTATACATTGGCCAGCTCAAAGTCTGTATAGCTCAAAGTCTATACATTGGCCAGCTCAAAGTCTGTACATTGGCCAGCTCAAAGTCTGTACAGCTCAAAGTCTATACATTGGCCAGCTCAAGTCTATACATTGGCCAGCTCAAAGTCTGTACAGCTCAAAGTCTATACATTGGCCAGCTCAAAGTCTGTACAGCTCAAAGTCTATACGTTGGCCAGCTCAAAGTCTGTACATTGGCCAGCTCAAAGTCTGTACAGCTCAAAGTCTATACATTGGCCAGCTCAAGTCTATACATTGGCCAACTCAAAGTCTGTACAGCTCAAAGTCTATACATTATTCATTGACTGCAGCTCAAAGTCTATACATTACTTGTTGCTGTGTTCGCGCATCAATCTGCCAAGTCTATACATTGTGTTCCACTTCGGAGGGTGAGAGGAGTGTGCCGCTGAAGGGCCGAGAAGGTGTGTCGTTGAAGGGTTGTTAGAGCGTACCGCTGAAGGAAGGTTAGAGGTGTACCGGCCAACGAGGGTGGAGGGCGTACCGGCGAAGGCTGGGATAGACATGCCGATGAAGGCCCACTCCTCTGTTACTTGTTTTTAAGGCTTTTCTTTTCTTCTTTTCTTTGATTTTTGCGTAGTTTTATACAAATCTTTTCTCCTTCTTCTTGCAATCTGTTGTTGCTCTATTTATTTGTTGCTTTTGTTATCTTTTAATGTGTATTTATTATCCCATTTGTTTGTTGCATCCTTTTTGCCTTTTAACGTCTTGTTATTTTCTAACAAAAATTCGGCAGCATCTCCCCTTGACCCGAGCGTAAGGGAGATAAAGGGAACGCGCCCACATGGAGTGGCGGAACCCGACAACTGGAGGTGGGCGCCCGAGGGCGGCAACACCTTAATAAAACCTCAGAAAACACGGGGAAAACAACGAGCCGAAGACCTCTAAGACTGGACAGGGTGTACTGGAGAAGGGGGGGCAGGCACAGATGAAGGCACTGGGCTTTACAGGAGGAGGTTCGCGACCTCAAACCATTCAAGATGATGCCACATCCGGAGGAAACCGTCGGCATGAGGGATGTACACAAACACCGGAAAGTGAAAGGAAAGACGATCAAACGCACTGTGGCCCAAAACACCGAGACAAAGAGGAAACCCACTGAGGGGGACGATCTTCATTCATGGGGAACAAAGGGCCGTAGCCGTCCGTATGCATTACAAAGCATGCCCGAGCTAAGGCTACAGGCAAGAAAGAAAACTAAAGAACAAAAGAACGGAGAGGGAGAAAAAGGAACAAAAGAAGAGGAAGTGTTGGGGATCAAAGCAGGGATGACCGTCCACTGCTCTTTTCCCCACCTTCTCCTATTACATCCAGCTCTCTCTCTCTCTCTCTTACTCTCTTTTCCTTGCCTGGTGGTCGTCGGAAGACTCCACGCCGGAGCCCTCTCCCTTTTCCTCTCTCTTTTCCTTCTTCTCGTAGGTGGCTCTGTGTCTGTTCTTCTCTGTCTGTGGGTCTCTTCTCCGTGTGCCGGTCCTCTGTGTATGGGCCTCTTCTCTCCTTCTTCGCCGGAATGGGAGTGGTTTTATACTCCCAGCAGCGGGAGCCCTCGAGCACG
Organism: Amorphophallus konjac; assembly: GCA_022559845.1. Taxonomy (NCBI): domain Eukaryota; kingdom Viridiplantae; phylum Streptophyta; class Magnoliopsida; order Alismatales; family Araceae; genus Amorphophallus; species Amorphophallus konjac. The sequence continues at coordinate 248,513,398 of CM040126.1, forward strand.
GCAGTCGGAGGCGGGAAGCGGCTGGTCATGATGGGGATTGACTTCCCCCGTCCTGGATGTCAGGGGAGTAGCCTGCGTGGCCCAACCTCTGGTTGACACCTCGGACAGCTCACTGCGCGCCAAGGATACGTAGGGCATGGGCGTCACGTCGTTCCGTTGAAATGCCTTCACGCTGTGCCGCTGGCGGGCTCAAGAAGTGTGCCGCTGAAGGCTTGAAATGGTGTGCCATTGAAGGCTTGAAATAGCGTGCCGTTGAAGGCCTGAGATAGTGTGCCGTTGAAGGCTTAAAATAGTGTGCCGTTGAAGGCTTAAAATAGTGTGCCGTTGAAGGCTTAAAATAGTGTGCCGTTGAAGGCCGAAATAGTGTGCCGTTGAAGGCCCTAAAATAGTGTGCCGTTGAAGGCCCGAAATAGTGTGCCGTTGAAGGCTTAAATAGAGTGCCGTTGAAGGCACATGGGGCGTGCCGTTGAAGGCACATGGGGTGTGCCGCTGAAGGCACATGGGGTGTGCCGCTGAAGGGCCCAGGGGCGTACCGCTGAAGGGCCAAAGGGCGTGCCGTTGAAGGCCCAAAAGGGGCAGTTCTGAGCCCATTGTGAGCATGAGTTGTGGCCCATTTAATTTTCTTCGAGGCCCATGGATTGTGGGGGCTCTTGGTGGTTGATTTCTCTTCACTGTCGTGACTCCGGAGACGGCTTCACGGCAGTGTGCATATTTGGGGAGTCCGGATGACCAGCCCCTCCGGGGCTTCCTCACTCGGTGCCGTTGTTGATGCTGGGCCGAGCAGGATATCTGGGTGTGTAATTTTTGGTGTCCACAAATGCCCCCCACCCACGGGTAGCGCAGGCGAAGGATGAGCCGGGCGGTGCCCGCGGGTGTGCTGGCCTCTTTTTCTCATCGTCGGTGCCGCCGGGGTGTCGGGAGCCGACATGACTTGTTTGTCTCCTCTTTTCTTCGTCAGTGCTGACGGGGTGTCGGGAGCTGACCTGGTTTGTTGGTCTCTTTGTCTCTTCGTCAGCGTCGACGGGGCGTCGGGAGCTGACATGCTCTGTTGGTCTCTTTGTCTCTTCGTCAGCGCCGACAGGGTGCCGGAAGCTGACATGATGTGTTGGTCTCTTTGTCTCTTTGTCAGCGCCGACAGGGTGCCGGGAGCTGACCTGGTTTGTTGGTCTCTTTGTCTCTTCGTCAGCGTCGACAGGGTGCCGGGAGCTGACTTGGTTTGTTGGTCTCTTCTTCTCTTCATCAGTGCCGACGGGGTAGCGGGAACTGACGTAGTATGTTTGTCTCTTCTTCTCTTCATCATCAGTGCCGACAGGGTGCCGGGAGCTGACCTAGTTTGTTGGTCTCTTTGTCTCTTCGTCAGCGCCGACAGGGTGCCGGGAGCTGACCTGGTTTGTTGGTCTCTTTGTCTCTTCGTCAGCGCCGACAGGGTGCCGGGAGCTGACCTGCTTTTGTTCGTCTCTTCTTCTCTTATTTTTCTTCTCTTCTCTTTTCTCCTCTTCTATATTCCCTTGCACGTAAACATGGGGTGAGAATTTATTTAGTGTCCTCAAATCAGGGAAGCGGGCTGCGAAAGCCGAAATTTGGGGAGCAGGCTGCCAGAGCCAGACTTGGGAAAGCGGGCCATGGGGGCCGAGGTAAGCAGGCTACAAGAGCCAAAGTTGGGAAGCAGGCTATAAAAGCCAAAGGGAAGCAGGCCAGAAGAGCCAAAGTCGGGAAGCGGGCCGCGGAGGCCGAATTGGGGGAGCAGCTTATAAAGCCAAGGATATTGGGAAGCGGGCTGCAAGAGCCGAAATTATGGGAAGTGAGCCGCGAAGGCCGAATTCTGGGAAGCAGGCTATGAGAGCTGAATTCCGGGAAGCAGGCTGCAAGAGTCAAAGATATTGGGAAGCGGGCTGCAAGAGCCGAAATTATGGGAAGTGGGCCGTGAAGGCCGAATTCTAGGAGGCAGGCTATGAGAGCCAGAATTGGGAAGCAGGCCACGAGGGCCCAAAGGGAAGTAGGCTATGAAGGCCGAGGGGAAGCAGGCTGCGAGAGCCAAAGCTGGGGAGCGGGCCGTGAAGGCCGAAATTATAGGGAGCAGGCTACGGAAGTCAAATCGGGGAAGCAGGCTACAAGAGCCAAAATTAGGAAGCGGGCTGCAGGAGCCGAGATTATGGGCAGCGGGCCGTGAAGGCCGAATTCTGGGAAGCAGGCAGTGAAGGCCGAATTCTGGGAAGTAGGCTGCAAGAGCCAAAGATGTTGGGAAGCGGGCTGCAAGAGCCGAAATTAGGGCAGCGGGCCGTGAAGGCCGAATTCTGGGAAGCAGGCAGTGAAGGCCGAATTCTGGGAAGTAGGCTGCAAGAGCCAAAGATGTTGGGAAGCGGGCTGCAAGAGCCGAAATTAGGGCGCAAGATGTGAAAGCCCAAATCGGGGAAGCGGACTATAGAAGCCGGAGTTGGGAGATTAACGAGCCGCGAGGGCAAGAGGTAGGCCATGGGGGCCAAGATTGGGCTCTACGAGCCAGCGCAGGGAAAGTAGGCTTTGATAGCCGAAATTGAGTTTATTGTATACACACATTTTTATTATTTATTATTTATTATATATATATATATTTATTATATATAATTTTTTATTCAAGCATGCAAGCATTCATTAGCAGGCATATCATAGATATGAGTAAGGTAGCTCCCTCTATAGGGGATAGGATAGGGACATCGCCCGTAATTCGTAGATGCGGTGCGGGCCGCGAGGCACAATCGAAGGGTGGTGCACCCTTCAAGAGGATATCGCATGTCTTGCATGTATAGCCTAAATTCACGCATTTCACCCGAGGCAATTCTATGTGGCGTGGCAGTGCAAATGTGTGAACAAAGAGCCCTAACCATAGGGATATGCAAGTTTTCCTGGTGACACTCAAGGCTCACTCTAGCGCCTACACATTAGGTCCAGGCTTTCGACTTTCGGTAGCTTCACACAGCCCCCATTTGTTTATTTTGGTAGCGGATTTCACCGTTCGACGCGAGTCTCCTCATGTGTCTCAATGGGGATTCCCGGCTACTAGGATTTGTCCTTATTGTGATTCGCTTCACCATTTCGCGCAAGTCTCCTCATTTGTTTCAGTGGGGATTCCCGGCTACTCGGATCCGCGTTTCTCTCTCTTCTTTTTTCTCTTCTTTTTTTTTCTTCTCTCTCTCTCTCTCTTTTTTTTACAGTGGGGGTAGGCAGCTTTTTCCTCACGATTACCTTTCACGCGAGTGCAGGAATTCAAGTCTCCGTAGAGTGCTAAGAAGAAATTCGGGCAATCCCTATAGTCGAAGGCTATTGAACACATTAAGTGCTAAGTGTGGGAGCGTTGCCTCAGGTTTATTTTGTGAGCTGGGCTTAGCGATTCAGCCATGACTCTTCCCCTTGACGTGTGCACCTACCATAATTGGGTTCCCTTTGAGCGTGCGCCGTGACGCCCGTGCATCCGGAATCGGGGCGATATTATTTAGCAAGGAAGCACGGTCCTAGAAAATTCCAAGGAGGTGTATTATTCTATATTAAGCAACCATGCAAGCAGGGCAATCATGCATTCTCTTCTTTCTTTTCTCTTTCTTTTTTTGTGTTCGTTTTGTTGTTTTCTTTTTGTTTTGTTTTGTTTTGTTTTTTTTGCATAAGAAAATATTACTGTTACGTATAAGTGTAGTGGTAGTAAAGGTATTAGGGAAGCAGGCCACGAACGGCTGAAAGGACATTGGGGAAGCGGGCCGTGAAGGCCGAAGTTGATATTGGAAGTAGGCCACAATAGCCAAAAATCGAGGAGAGCGGGCTGCGAGAGCCAAATTATGGGAAGCATGCTGCAGGAGCCGAAGTTGGGAAGCGAGCTGCAGGGGCTGAAGTTACGGGAAGCGGGCCGTGAAGGCCGAATTCTGGGAAGCAGGCCGTAAAGGCCGAATTCTGGGAAGCAGGCTGCGAGAGCCAAAGATATTGGGAAGCGGGCTGCAGAAGCCGAAATTGGGAAGCGGGCCGTGAAGGCCGAATTCTGGGAAGCAGGCCGCAAGGGCCGAATTCTGGGAAGCAGGCTGTGAGAGCCAAAGATATTGGGAAGTAGGCTAAAAAGTCAAGGGATATTGGGAGCAGGCTGACAAGCCGAGAGATGTTAGGAGTAGACTGTAAAGCCGAAAAGATATCGGAGAGCGCGGTGGGACGGGTGGATTAATTATGACAGTGGGCCTTGGCCGGAATGACTGAGCCAAAGGGCGTCGGGTAGTAGGATACGTGAGCCGAGGAGAAGGGTTTGTGAAGCGGCGGGTTCGAAGACCACGTCTGTCTCATGTCTCTTTTTTTTTCTTCTTCTTTTGTGTGGGGAGACAGGTGCAAAGACCATGTCTACCTCGTGACTCTTCTTTCTCTTCTTCTCTTCTTCTGTTATGGAGAGGCGGTGCAAAGATCATGCTTGCCTCATGGTCATTTCTTTCTTTTCTTCTCTTCTTTTGTGTGAAGAGGCGGGTTCAAGGACCGTGTTCGCCCCGTGACTGTTCTTTCTCTTCTTCTCTTCTTCTTTCATGGAGAGGCAGGTGCAGAGACCATGTTCGCCTCGTGACTGTTCTTTCTCTTCTTCTCTTCTTCTTTTATGGAGAGGCAGGTGCAAGGACCATGTTCGCCTCAAGTCTCTTTTTTCTCTTCTCTTCTTCTTTTGTAGAGAGGCAGGTGCAGAGACCATGCTCGCCCCGTGACTGCTCTTTCTCTTCTTCTCTTCTTCTTTTATGGAGAGGCAGGTGCAAGGACCATGTTCGCCTCATGTCTCCTTTTTCTCTTCTCTTCTTTTGTAGAGAGGCAGGTGCAAAGACCATGTTTGCCTCGTGACTGTTCTTTCTTTTCTTCTTTTGTGGAGAGGTGGGTTCAAGGACCATGTTCGCCTCATGACTGTTCTTTCTCTTCTTCTCTTCTTCTTTTATGGAGAGGCAGGTGCAAGGACCATGTTTGCCTCGTGACTGTTCTTTCTTTTCTTCTCTTCTTCTTTTATGGAGAGGCAGGTGCAAGGACCATGTTCGCCTCGTGACTGTTCTCTCTCTTCTTCTCTTCTTCTTTTGTGGAGAGGCAGGCGCAAAGACCATGTTTGCCTCGTGACTGTTCTTTCTTTTCTTCTTTTGTGGAGAGGCGGGTTCAAGGACCACGTCTGCCTTATGTGTCTCTTCCTCCTTTTCTTCTCTTCTTTTGCGTGATGAGGCGGGCTCGAGGACCATGTCTGCCTCATGTGTCTTCTTTTGGTTCTGCTCTTCTTCTTTTGTGTGAAGAGGCGGGTTCAGGAACCATGCCTGCCTCATATGTCTCTTCTTCCTTTTCTTCTCTTCTTTTGCGTGATGAGGCGGGCTCGAGGACCACGTCTGCCTCATGTGTCTTTTCTTCCTTTTCTTCTCTTCTTTTGTGTGATGAGGCGGGCTCGAAGACCACGTCTGCCTCATGTGTATTCTTTCTTTTCTTCTCTTCTTTTGTGTGATGAGGCGGGTTCGAAGACCACGTCTGCCTCATGCGTGTCTTTTTCTTTATTCTGCTCTTCTTTTCTCATTAATGCTTCCACGCTGGAGTGTATTTCTCCTAACGTGCCCCCAGGTTGGGGTGTAGCTTCATTTGGTATGCATCCCCCCTGAGGGGGTGTGTTTTGCCTCTTCGCTTCTGTGCCCCCAGGCGGGGTGTATTTTTTTGGCTTCTTTGTCCCCAGACCAGGGTGTGTTTTTTTTAATACCCCCGAGGCGGGGTGTAGCTCTCTTCAAATGCCCCCATGGTGGGGTATACTCTTCACGGCTTCTATGCCCCCAGGTGGGGTATGTTTCTTCTTCAAATACCCCTAAGCCAGGGTGGACTTCTCTTCATATGCCCCTGAGCCGGGGCGTGTTCTTTATAGCTTCTAGGCCCTCGAGGCGAGGTATGTTTCTTCTTCATATGCCCCTGGTACGGGGTGTGTTCTTTTCAAATGCCCCCAAGCCAGGGTGTACTCTTCACGGCTTCTATGCCCCCAGGCGGGGTATGTTTCTTCTTCATATGCCCCTGGTACGGGGCGTAGCTCTCTTCAAATGCCCCCAAGCCGGGGTATACTCTTCACGGCTTCTATGCCCCCAGGCGGGGTATGTTTCTTCTTCATATGCCCCTGGTACGGGGCGTAGCTCTCTTCAAATGCCCCCAAGCTGGGGTGTATCTTTTGCTTCTTATGCCCCCCTGAGGCCGGGGTGTATCTCTTTACGGCTTCTGTGCCCCCGAAGCAGGGTATGTTGTTTCTTCAAATGCCGCTTGGGCGGAGTATATCTTTCTTCTTATGCTCCCAGATCGGGATGTATATCTCTTTGTTTCTGTGCCCCGGGTCGGGGTAGATGCTTCTGCTTCTTATGCGCCAAGGGCGGAGTGTATTTTTGTGCCCCCAGGCTGGGGTAGGTGCTTCTGCTTCTTATGCGCCAAGGGCGGAGTGTGTCTCTTTCTGTGCCCCTAGGCTGGGGTACATTCTTCATGTTTCTCATACCCTTTTCGCAGGGCGTATTCTCTTGCTTCTCATGTCCCTAGATCGGGGCGTATATTTCTTCTTCTGACGCCCCTAGGTCGGGGTATATTCTTTCTTCATGTGCTCCCTGGTCGGGATGTATGCCTCTTTGCTTCGGTGCCCCCGGGTGGAGGTGTACTCTGTCTCTTTGCTTCTGCGTCCCCCAGGCGGGGTATGTTTCTTCTTCAAGTGCCCCTGAGCCGGCGCATGTTCTTTATGGCTTCTATGCCCCCTGGCGGGGTATATTTCTTCTTCAAATATCCCTAAGACGGGATGTATTCTTCTCTTTCTTATGCTCCCGAGGCGGGATGTATCTTCTTCAAATACCCCTAAGCCGGGGCGTGTTCTTTATGGCTTCTATGCCCCCTGGCGGGGTATGTTTCTTCTTCAAATACCCCTAGGCCGGGGTGGACTTCTCTTCATATGCCCCTGAGTCGGGGCGTGTTCTTTATAGCTTCTAGGCCCTCGAGGTGAGGTATGCTTCTTCTTCAAATACCCCTAAGACGGGGGTGTGATTCCTGACTTCATATGCCCCCGACGTGGGGTATATCTTTTGTTTCTTATGCTCCCGAGCCGGGATGTAGCCTCTTGGCCTCATATGCTGTCGAGGCGAGGGGTATGTTGCTTCATGTGCCCCCCCGGGGGAATGCATTTTGCCTCTACTGCCCCGTGGCGGGGCATATCTCTTGGCTTCTTACGCCCCCAAGGTGGGGTGTGTTTTCTTCTTGTGCCCCCGGGGTGGGGTATATCTTTCGCTTCTTATGCCCCCCCTTGAGGCGGGGTGAAGTCTTTGCTTCAAATGCCCCTAAATCGGGGTATAGTTTTGTCTCATATGCCCCTGGCGCAGGGGTGTATTTCTCTTCCTGTGCCCCTCAGTCGAGGTGTATCTTTGTTGCTTGTTGTGCCCCCAAAGGGAGGTGCCTTTCTCTTCATGTGCGCCGGGCACCGGGTGTATCTTTGCTTTTCTTTCTTTTTGGGAATTCTTCTTCTTCTGCCCCGACACGCTGGGGAATGTTTGCTTCTTGTGCCCCCCGAAGTGGGGTGTATGCTTTTTCTTCAGACTCCCCTAAGGCGAGGTGTATTCTTTGTTGCTTCATGTACCCCCGAGTCGGGGTGGATTCTCTTCATGTGCCCCCATGGCGGGGTGTATTCTTTGTTGCTTCATGTACCCCCGAGTCGGGGTGGATTCTCTTCATGTGCCCCCATGACGGGGTGTACTCTCTTTATGTGTCCCCAGGAGTGGGGTGTGGTTTGCTTCATGTGCGCCCTAGCAGGGTGTATCGCTGCTTGCAATGTCCCCCGAGGCGGGGTATCCTTCTTCTTCAAATATCCCTAAGACGGGGCGTATTCTTTATGGCTTCTATGCCCCCATAGCGGGGTGCGTTTCTTCTTCAAATACCCCTAAGATGGGGTGGACTCTTTTCTTCTTATACTCCCAAGGCAGGATGTAGCTTCTTCAAATGCCCCTGAGCCGAGGCGTGTTCTTTACGGCTTCTATGCCCCCAGGCGGGGTATATTTCTTCTTCAAATACCCCTAGGCCGGGGTGTATCCTTGCTGCTTCTCATGCTCCTGAGGCGGGATGTGACTTCTTCAAATGCCCTTAAGCCGGGGCGTATTCTTCATTACTTCTATGCCCCCTGGCGGGGTATGTTTCTTCTTCAAATGCCCCTAAGCCAGGGTGTGTTCTTATACTTTTTGCGCCCCTCAGGGCGAGGTGCATTCCTCTCCATATGCCCCTAGTATGGGGTGTGCTTTTGTTTCATATGCCCCCAGGCCGGGGTACGTTCCTTCTTCATATACCCCTAAGCCAGGGTGAGTTTCTCTTTTTGTGTGTCCCCAGGCCGGGGTGAATTCTCTTCTTCTTATGCCCCCATGGCGGGGTATGTCTTTTGCTTCAGGTGCCCCCATATCGGGGTGTATTTCCCCTTCAAATGCCCCTAAGTCGGGGTGCAGCTCTATTTCTTCTTACGTCCCCAGGTCGGGGCGGATTCTTCTTCAAATGCCCCAAAGCCGGGGTGTAGCTTTTGCTTTGTGTGCCCCTCAGCCGGGGCGGATTCTCTTCATGTGCCCCTGGGAATGGGGTGTATTTCTTTTTTTGCCTCCTATGCCCCCGTAGCAGGGTATATATCTTCTTCTCATCCCCCATGGCGGGGTATGTGCATGCTCTCTTCGGGAGTGGTGGTCGTGCTTGGCCTCATTGCTATAAAGCATTCCCCACAGCGGGCAACCATTCACCAAGCTACAATTGTGGCTCGCTGGGTCTTTTAACAACCACTCGGGGGCCGTTTTGTGCCGGATGGAGGCAGCAGAAAGGAGGAACGAGCGGGGTCATTGCACCGCGGACTCGGGACCTCCTAGAGTCGGGCGGGATGCCGGGTTTCTTCTTGCTCTTTCAGTCGGCGATGCTGGCCAACTTTTCTTCCTTTCTTCTTTATTTCTCCCCTTTTTTTGTATGATTGACCAGGGTGGAGGTGCAGGAGAGCGCTCACCCCCTCAGGGAGGGGATGAGTGGTTCGCTCCACCGCATCAACCCCACAGTGGTAATCTTTGTTCAGCACGGGTCTCGACGGACGTGGCCGTACAACCCTCTCTTGCCAATTCTTTCTCTTCTTTTTTTTGCTTCTTTCTTTTCTCTTTTTTTTCTTCTTTTCTTCTCTTCTTCTTTTCTTCTTTTCTTCTTTCCTTCTTTTCTTCTTTTCTTCTCTTTCTTCTTGAGGGAAACGGGGGGGCTTGATTTCCCCTCCCTTCTCTTCTCTTTCTCTTCTCTTTTTTTTATAACAGCCCCCATGATTCCTGGAAGCTGCATATGCTTCGAAGCAGCGTCCTCGAGGCCACGAAAGCAGCTGCACCGAGTCTGGCTTTTCTCCCCATAGGACTGGCGAAGACAGCACCTGCCATTCATCAAAGCAGGCAAACATCGTTAATTAGGAGGCCATGAGGCCCTAAATCCCGGCGAAGAGATGAAGGGTGGTTTAAGTCCCACTGGGCGTGCCAGAATTGTGGACGCACTTTTAGTTCGTTTATTACGCTCGGCCTCTTCGGGAATGGTTGATTCGTCTATTAAGTGCGTGGGCGTGCCAGTCACAAAGTGACAATTTATTCGGGCTCCGAAGAGCCCATGGTGCGCTCGATCTGACTCGGTCAGACGATTGTGTGGTTCGTGTCGGGACCAAAACCCGCCGCGCCATAAAGGTCACGGCGTCATTTACATCCCCCATACGAGGGAACACCCTTGATTAATCGTCGGGATTCAGGGCCTCATGGCCAGAAGATTAATTGCATGGAAAGGCCTATTAGGGAGCATTGAAATCCCCGTATGAGGGTGAGAAGAAAGCATTCGCGGTCATGTCGGTCATGTGCTGACCATTTAATATTCGGACGAATGTTCGGCTCGGGAAAAGTGCGATCGTCGCGGGAAAACCGGAGCATATGTATGCCGGGATATGGCAATTTATTATTCAGAAGAACGGAAAACGTTCGGCTAAACCTCGGTCAGAGCGGTCAGAAACCAGTAAATCTGTTGGCCCGGTGCAAGAGCAAGCTGCGACCATACTGCGGTGGGCCCCCCGTGGTCGAAACAAGACTTGCATGAGCGTCATTAATATTTCCGGTGCCAAGGGGCAACGAGGGAATATCCCTTGAATCGGCTGAAAAGCCCTGTGTCTAGGGAAGCGGACGTTCGAAACGTGTCGGTCATTCGGGAGACCGTTTAATATTCAGACGGGAGTCCGGCTTGAGAATATTGTAATCGTCGCGGGAGGACCTGGAACATATGCATGCCGGGATACGGCAAGTTTATTATTCTGAGACACCGAAAACATTCGGTTAAATCTCGGTTAGTGTAGTAGGAAACTAGCGAATTTATTGGCCCGGTGCGAGATCGAGTCGGGACCATACCGGGGGCGCCTCCCGCGGTCCAAACGGGGCTTGCGTGGGCATCATTAATGTTCCCGGTGCTGGAGGGCAACGGGGAAGAGTCCCGGGACTAGATTCCAAAACCAAAACATGTTCGAAGGAAGCGAGCTATAGGCCGAGGGTGTGGGTCAGATAATGACCATAATCGGGACGGACCCGAGGTCCAAGCACAGCCCACAAAGGCCTTATTGATATTCCCGTGTATAGGGTCCAGGGATGACAGGAGCCATCTCGTTCTATTCAAATTTATGTCGGTCACTTGTGGACCACTTGATATTCGGACAAGGGTCCATATTGAAGGTGCGACGTAGATAAGAACAATCCCGTACAAATGTATGCCGAGTTTGCAGCAATTTCAATGAAAGGGCAGGGAACGAATCCCGATAGAGTGAATCCGATTTGACGAGCTATCGGCCCGGAGCAATACTGGGTCACGACCACGTCGGGGTAGGTGCCGTCGGCCATATCGGTCATGTTCGGACACAGGTCCACAATAGAAACGCGGCAGAAATCGAGATGGACCCGTTCAAATGTCTGCCAAACGTGCGGCAATTTTAGTAGTGGCTCGGAAGGGATCCGGCCTGAGAAACGAGTCGGTTTAATCGGAGTATCGCCCGAGACTAGGTCGGGGCCTGGCCATGTCGGGATAGTTCCCAAGACTCGGGCCCAGCCTGAGAGGGCGACATTATTGTTCCTTCAGTGCCGGGTCGTGGGAGAGACGGGGCTGCAATGTGGAATTAGTAATACCTTATATTGTTTTATCATTATTGTTCTTATTACTCCGTTGCTTATCCCTCTTTCCGTATCTGTTCCGGGTGCTTTCCCTCATCTTGCTTACTGTCATTATTACATTTATTATTATTATTATTATTATTGTCACTTATTTCATTCATTTCATTCATTTTTTTATACGGATCTGTTCAGGCTTATTTACTCATCATGTTTTTTACTAGCTTGTTAGTGCTGCCATTATATGCCCATATGTACATATATACATGTATTTTTTTCTTTGGGGGGAGAGTTGGCCCTTGGCGGGTTAAAAAGGGGGCTAAAGGGGGTGTACCGCTGAAGAAAGGTGGGCAGAAAAGTGTGCCGGCGAAGGGCTGAAGATGTGTGCCGTTGAAGGGCTTAAAAGGGGGTTGCCGCTGGAGGGCTGAAGGAGGTGTACCGCTGGGGCGCTGGCTGGAGACTGTACAGGCGAAGGAGGGGAAGGGTGGCGCATGGTGTCCCAAGGGCGCACTGGAGAAGCGCCAAGAGAGTGTGCCAGGGAAGCCCACAGATAGTGTACCGGTGAAGGAGCACATTGGCTGGTCACCGCAACGCAAAGTCTGTACATTCGTCAGCCCAAAGCCTATACATTGGCTGCATTCATCAGCTCAAAGTCTGTACATTGGCTGCATTCATCATCTCAAAGTCTATACATTGGCTGGTCAAAGTCTACACATTGTCCATTGGCTGCAGCTCAAAGTCTATACATTGGCCAGCTCAAAGTCTATACATTGTCCATTGGCTGCAGCTCAAAGTATATACATTGGCCAGCTCAAAGTCTATACGTTGTCCATTGGTGGCCAGCTCAAAGTCTGTACATTGTCCGTTGGCTGCAGCTCAAAGTCTATACATTGGCCAGCTCAAAGTCTATACATTGGCCAGCTCAAAGTCTGTACGTTGTCCATTGGCTGCAGCTCATAGTCTATACATTGGCTAGCTCAAAGTCTGTACGTTGTCCATTGGCTGCATTCATCAGCTCAAAGTCTATACATTGGCCAGCTCAAAGTCTGTACAGCTCAAAGTCTATACATTGGCCAGCTCAAAGTCTATACATTGGCCAGCTCAAGTCTGTACAGCTCAAAGTCTATACATTGTCCAGCTCAAAGTCTATACAGCTCAAAGTCTATACATTGGCCAGCTCAAAGTCTGTACAGCTCAAAGTCTATACATTGGCCAGCTCAAAGTCTGTACATTGGCCAGCTCAAAGTCTATACAGCTCAAAGTCTATACATTGGCCAGCTCAAGTCTATACATTGGCCAGCTCAAAGTCTGTACAGCTCAAAGTCTATACATTGGCCAGCTCAAAGTCTGTACAGCCCAAAGTCTATACGTTGGCCAGCTCAAAGTCTGTACATTGGCCAGCTCAAAGTCTGTACAGCTCAAAGTCTATACATTGGCCAGCTCAAGTCTATACATTGGCCAGCTCAAAGTCTGTACAGCTCAAAGTTTATACATTGTTCATTGACTGCAGCTCAAAGTCTATACATTGCTTGTTGCTGTGTTCGCGCATCAATCTGCCAAGTCTATACATTGTGTTCCACTTCGGAGGGTGAGAGGAGTGTGCCGCTGAAGGGCCAAGAAGGTGTGTCGTTGAAGGGTTGTTAGAGCGTACCGCTGAAGGAAGTTTAGAGGTGTACCGGCCAACGAGGGTGGAGGGCGTACCGGCGAAGGCTGGGATAGACATGCCGATGAAGGCCCACTCCTCTGTTACTTGTTTTTAAGGCTTTTCTTTTCTTCTTTTCTTTGATTTTTGCGTAGTTTTATACAAATCTTTTCTCCTTCTTCTTGCAATCTGTTGTTGCTCTATTTATTTGTTGCTTTTGTTATCTTTTAATGTGTATTTATTATCCCATTTGTTTGTTGCATCCTTTTTGCCTTTTAACGTCTTGTTATTTTCTAACAAAAATTCGGCAGCATCTCCCCTTGACCCGAGCGTAAGGGAGATAAAGGGAACGCGCCCACATGGAGTGGCGGAACCCGACAACTGGAGGTGGGCGCCCGAGGGCAGCAACACCTTAATAAAACCTCAGAAAACACGGGAAAAACAACGAGCCGAAGACCTCTAAGACTGGACAGGGTGTACTGGAGAAGGGGGGGCAGGCACAAATGAAGGCACTGGGCTTTACAGGAGGAGGTTCGCGACCTCAAACCATTCAAGATGATGCCACATCCGGAGGAAACCGTCGGCATGAGGGATGTACACAAACACCAGAAAGTGAAAGGAAAGACGATCAAACGCACTGTGGCCCAAAACACCGAGACAAAGAGGAAACCCACTGAGGGGGACGATCTTCATTCATGGGGAACAAAGGGCCGTAGCCGTCCGTATGCATTACAAAGCATGCCCGAGCTAAGGCTACAGGCAAGAAAGAAAACTAAAGAACAAAAGAACGGAGAGGGAGAAAAAGGAACAAAAGAAGAGGAAGTGTTGGGGATCGAAGCAGGGACGACCGTCCACTGCTCTTTCCCCCACCTTCTCCTATTACATCCAGCTCTCTCTCTCTCTCTCTTACTCTCTTTTCCTTGCCTGGTGGTCAACGGAAGACTCCACGCCGGAGCCCTCTCCCTTTTCCTCTCTCTTTTCCTTCTTCTCGTAGGTGGCTCTGTGTCTGTTCTTCTCTGTCTGTGGGTCTCTTCTCCGTGTGCCGGTCCTCTGTGTATGGGCCTCTTCTCTCCTTCTTCTCCGGAATGGGAGTGGTTTTATACTCCCAGCAGCGGGAGCCCTCGAGCACGGCAGTCGGAGGTGGGAAGCGGCTGGTAATGATGGGGATTGACTTCCCCCATCCTGGATGTCAGGGGAGTAGCCTGCGTGGCCCAACCTCTGGTTGACACCTCGGACAGCTCACTGCGCACCAAGGATACGTAGGGCATGGGCGTCACGTCGTTCCGTTGAAATGCCTTCACGCTGTGCCGCTGGCGGGCTCAAGAAGTGTGCCGCTGAAGGCTTGAAATGGTGTGCCGTTGAAGGCTTGAAATAGCGTGCCGTTGAAGGCCTGAGATAGTGTGCCGTTGAAGGCTTAAAATAGTGTGTCATTGAAGGCTTAAAATAGTGTGCCGTTGAAGGCTTAAAATAGTGTGCCGTTGAATGCCCGAAATAGTGTGCCGTTGAAGGCCCGAAATAGTGTGCCGTTGAAGGCTTAAAATAGTGTGCCGTTGAAGGCCCGAAATAGTGTGCCGTTGAAGGCTTAAAATAGAGTGCCGTTGAAGGCACATGGGGCGTGCCGTTGAAGGCACATGGGGTGTGCCGCTGAAGGCACATGGGGTGTGCCGCTGAAGGGCCCAGGGGCGTACCGCTGAAGGGCCAAAGGGCGTGCCGTTGAAGGCCCAAAAGGGGCAGTTCTGAGCCCATTGTGAGCATGAGTTGTGGCCCATTTAATTTTCTTCGAGGCCCATGGATTGTGGGGGCTCTTGGTGGTTGATTTCTCTTCACTGTCGTGACTCCGGAGACGGCTTCACGGCAGTGTGCATATTTGGGGAGTCCGGATGACCAGCCCCTCCGGGGCTTCCTCACTCGGTGCCGTTGTTGATACTGGGCCGAGCAGGATATCTGGGTGTGTAATTTTTGGTGTCCACACTTCCCTTCTCTAATAGATAGCCAATCACTCAAGACAAATTCATGAAGCTCTCTATGCATCTACACAGCTGAACAGATATCAGGCTGAGTCTAACGACTAATAAAGATAAGTCTAATGATTTCCAAGATGTATCTAATGAAACAAAGCACAAAAGGAGCTATATAAAGTGATGAGTATAATGAGAAGACATACATGGAACACACATCAGTTTGAGCCTAGTGAGAAATCAAAATTCCAGCACAAGTTTACATTGCCAAGTGTTGAGAGATAAATGTTGATTTGTTTTAATTAGATTCCTATCCCCCCCCCTTTAAATACATATATGCATAAACATGTGAATCAAAGACAAGGGGGATGAAAGGATCAGAAATACTAACCGTGATTGCCACCAAGGATTAACAACGCCAAAGGATGAAGAAATGTAAAGAACGGCGCCGTGTACCTTGGAAAGAAAACTTGATCGCGCTTGAAACGGGGTGCGGGGAACTTGTGGATTCAAACCTCCTCTCCTTCCAACCGGCTAGAGGAAGAGGGCCTCACGTTGTATTCATGCTCTCCTGCAAAACAAATCCAAAACAAGGATAAAAAACCCATTAGAACATACATGTGTAGCATCAATCCCGTAGTGATATAATAGGGGTAGATTTTGAGGGAAAACTCACCGGGGGGAGATTTTTAACCCCTGTGGAAGGGTGGAAATAATAGGTGGGTGTGTTGTACATGCATAGGATTTGAAATCACGAGATTTGATTGAGAGAATAGAGAGAAAGCGTTGATGCAAAATGTGTAAAAGTGCATGTAGCAGAAAAGTGCAACTAAGAATATAGATCATGAAATCAAGCCCAGAAGGATGTAATGGAAAGCTAATACTTCCCTCTTCAATCTTTGAAAAAAGGAACATAAGAAGATGAAAAATGACCACTTTCAAGACTGCGCAGCGGGAGAGAGCCGATTACTTGAGGGAAGCCGACCTAAATGGGCCGAAAGTTGACTTAGAAGCCAGAAGTTGATAAAATAAGCTCCAGGATTCTAGAAAATTATGATCTCTAAGGCTCAAAGGGAATGGAACAATGAAAATTGGCTCGAAATCCATCCAAGGAAGGCTCCAAAATAATGGGTAATTCGGGACATCAAAAATGATGAATAAGAGAACTGACGTAACTTGTGGGCTAAAACGAGTGTCAACAGATGCCCCTCCTTGATGTCCGCTTTGCAAGAGAACGAGCGAAAATGACGCAGAGGCAAAATGGAAAGGAGATGGAGCGAAAGCGATAGCGACATGAAATGGAGATGAAGCGGAGATGAAGCGGAGAGAACTGATAAGCGGGCATCAAGGCAAAAAGACACCCGTCACAACCAACAAGCGACAGAAATTTCTCGAAAACGTCGAACTAACCACCTGAAATGGATGACAAGGATGAGACATGTCTGGAGAACTAACTAAGGGAGGAAACATGACAAGCCTCATTGGGGACACAATCCACGGACAATGAGTGGGTCGGCAGGAACACAGCATAAGAGCTGGAAAAGGAGAGATAAGACTGAGATAAAATCCAGTCAGGAATCACGCTGGCCAAACAGACCGAGCGGCAAGATTAGAGAAAACGTTCAAATTCAGAGTGGAATGAAGAATCTCTCATCCAAGAGAGCTTAAGTGCAATCAACCATTGCTGAGGAGAAACCTTGAACGGATCACGAGGCATGAATGCTCAAAATGACATGATGCATGCTGGGCTAAAATAAAGAAATCATTAAAATGAATGCAAAGAAAGATAAAATAGAAAGTACTCAAGGATAATATTGCTAGAGTGAGAAAGAAGGGGTCAAGAGTCTTCTTGCAACCACGGCGTGCGAGACAGAGTCTATCGTCCCCCACCTGACTCAACCGAGCGGCTTATCTAACGATTAACCGTATGCTCCTAGATCATCATCGTTTTTGTTAAAGGGGAACATCAGATCCCAGAACACACGGCCAACCAGTCGGTCCTTGAGAGGCTATAATAATGTAGATACCATATAGTAATGCAACAATGAGAAGGGATAGAGAGCCATACCTGACTTACCTGCCAAGCGAAGCGGCATTTTTTTGGATTTTTTGATTTTTAAGATTTTTATGGATTTTCAAATAAGACAACAAAAATATGAATGAACATGATAAACAAGCATGAACATAACGACGATAAGATAACGCTCAACTGAACGACACATAACAATCAAACGAATGGAAAACAACGCAACAAGATGAACAAGCACATATGTAATGGCATGAACAGACAACACGTATGCAAGATGAACGTGGGGGACAAGACAACAATGCAGCGAGACAACACACGGTTGGGACAAGAACATGAGAGATGACCACACGGTTGGGACAACACACGAGATATAGAAGGACGACTAACAACATATGCAAGATAACTAACAACACGTGTGTTGACACCCGTTTTATGACCGATAAGTTGGGTCATCTCCTTGTTCACTCTATATGATGCTCCGAGTTATTCACTCTTTCATTGAGCCTTCTTGATCAGCTGGAAGATTTATTTCATGGGTCTTAGCTCCTTGGTTGGGTCTGATTCCTTGAATTCTTGCATTGGACGAAGCTTAGCAAGCTTTCTTTTCATTTTTGATCCTTATTGTCTCTAACGGTCTATACCAGGCGCGTTACATCCCTCTGACGCATCAGCCCTTGGCCGTTACATTTTGCAGAGTCCTAGAGCTCAAGGCATGTTTCAGTTCTTATCCTTTTGGTTATACGTTGCCTCTAACGGTCCATCGTGCAGCCGTTATATTCCTCTGACGCGTCTTTCCTCGACCGTTACATTCTTCAAGAGTCCAACACTTTTGAACTTCTCCCGTTGATCTTATCTTCTTAAAGGATAAGGTTGTGTGACGGTCTTCTCTGGGAGCGTTACCTTCCTGTGGCAGTCTGTCGTGCAGCCATTACATCAAGCAGATAGTCCTGATAGGTCTGCTCTTCTTCTGCTACTCCATGGCCGACTTGAGAGTTTGATCTTGTGATTTCTCTTCCAAATCTAATCCTCAGAACCTTCTGTTTGTTTCTATGGACTCTTGGGAGTATTATCTTCAAGAGTTTGCTAAGAATCATCCTCCTTTTTGGCTAGATTATCCTCTGCTCGATCGGAGAGTTTGAGGGTCTATAAATAGAACCCTTGACTTCATGGCCTAAAGGAGAGGAATCTGGAGTTTGCGTCGAAGTGCTGCCGAATCCTGGAGCTAGAACCAACCAAGGAGAGCTACTTCCACTACAAGAAAAAGTGGCTATAGCGACCGACTTAGAGACCGATTAAATCGGTCGCTAGTCGGTCCCAAATAGAGACCAATTCGGCGACCGAAATAATCGGTCGCATATGTGAGACCGTTTTGGCGACCGAATTTAGTTCGGTCTCCAATCGGTCGCTGTTCTTGCGACCGAATTTACTTCGGTCTCCAATCAGTCGCTGATCCCGTTATACTCCCCACTGCGGCCCCCGCCCGCCCGAGCCCCTCTCCGCCCGAGCCCCCCCTCCCGCCCGAGCCCTCCCGCCCGAGCCCCCGCCCGAGCCCCCTCCCCCTGCGGCCCCCTCTCCGCCCTAGCCCCCCCACGCCCCTCCCGCCCGAGCCCCCCTCCGCCGGAGCCCCCCCTCCCCCTGCGGCCTCCCGCCAGAGCCCCCCTCCCCCTGCGGCCTCCCGCCCGAGCCCCCTTCCGCCGGAGCCCCCCCTCCCCCTGCGGCCTCCGCCCCCCTCCGCCGGAGCCCCCCTCCCCCTGCGGCCTCCCGCCCGAGCCCCCCTCCCCCTGCGGCCTCCGCCCCCCTCCGCCGGAGCCCCCCCTCCCCCTGCGGCCTCCCGCCCGAGCCCCCCTCCCCCTGCGGCCTCCCGCCCGAGCCCCCCTCCGCCGGAGCCCCCCCTCCCCCTGCGGCCTCCCGCCCGAGCCAACCTCCGCCCGAGCCCCCCTCCCCCTGCGGCCTCCCGCCCGAGCCCCCCTCCGCCGGAGCCCCCCCTCCCCCTGCGGTCAAAGCACAGTTCACCTTGGAGGTCGACTCCTCGGACACGATCGACAACGTGAAGGCTAAGATCCAGGGCAAGGAGGGCATTTCCCCGAACCAGCAGCATCTCATCTTCGCCGGGAAGCATCTGGAGGACGGCCGCACCCTCGCCGACTACAACATTAAAGGTTCCACCTGGCACCCTCTCTCTCTCTGATCCCTCTCTCTCTGTGTCACCCCCTCCGGCACCCGAACCAGCAGAATCGACTTCAAAGATTTATGCATAGTCATGCATGGTTATGTACTTAGGTGTGGAATTTTTCTGTGAAAGCTAGCACAATCCACGTGCAGAGGTGATTACATGTCTCCCGACAGTTTACGTGCCAAATTCATAAAACAATAAATCTTTGTTCAAACAACTCAACTCTCTGCAAACTATCAGTGGACTGTAGAAGTTACATATTGATTTTAGCTGAAGAATTCAAAACTTTGACTTAAGGTTTAATTTGCTTTATAGACATTGTCATTTCCACATGCATGCATGGAGACTGCCTATAGCATTCTGAAACTGAAGGGTTTCACTATCTTCTTTTTTTTTTATGTGAAAGCCCTGCCTAGTGGAAAGGTTGAGAGAAGAACTCTACCACCTAACCACCAGTGGGTATTTTATTGAGTAAAAGCAATTGTAAAGATAAATTACATCAAGCGGACACTGGGCATACCCAGTTTATCAAGCCTAACAGCACCTCTAATGAGAGTAGGAAGCTCAGAGGAGGAATAGGATGCATTACATTTCAACTTACAAGCTAAAGAAGCTAAGGAATCAGCCACAGTGTTCCCTTCTCTAAAGATGTGATTAATGGTATCTGCAGGATTAAGGAGGCTCCATATCTCCCTGACATAGGACAATATCGACCAAGGGCAGGTGGCTTTCCTTTTGATAATATTGACAATAGTTTGAGAGTCACATTCAATTATTGCTGCTGTGGAACCAGTGATTTTGATATACTTCATTCCATCTAATAGGGCAGGGGCCTCAGCAATGATGCTATTTGAGAATCCATAGTAGTGGCTGAAAGCTAGGATGACATTTCCAAGGTGATCTCTTATGACCCCACCTCCACCAGATTCACCATTGGCTTTAGATGCTCCATCAGTATTTAGTTTTAAAGAAGGCCAAGGAGGGCAAAACCATTTAATGGCTATAGCTCTAAGCTGCTTTGGTTTAGCAAATTGAATTCCTAGAGCATCCAGAATTCTGATATGTTCCTGATTGGCTTCGGGTAGTGAGGAAATCTGACATATTTCTTTGACTTTGTATCTGATTTTGTGGAGGAGACCCTGGCAGGAAGTTTTGGAGTCATCATATTTGTCTGAATTTCTAGCACACCAAATCTCCCACATACTAACTCCGACAGCAGCTAGACCAAATAGGCCAAACATTGATTTTTTCTGAGTGGAGCATAAATTGTTGAGTATCATTGAGGTAGCTGAATTTTCTTCAATTTGCAACCCCTTAGATCTGAAATATGTCCATATGTAAGAAGCCCAATCACCGAAAATAAATAAGTGGTTATAATTTTCAGTCTGTGGGGTCTTGCAGCAGCAGCATTTTGAACAAATTGGAATCCCTATCTTCTGAATGTTGCAATCCAGAGGAAGACACTTGTTGATAATTTTCCACAGATGAATGGAGATCTTGGAAGGCAGCCATGGTGACCAAATGCTAGTCCACTGATTGAAAGTCTGAGTCTCTTGGTTCCTGCTAATAGCCTTTTGGGTGGATGAGACTGAACAGTTCCCCGAAGAAGAAAGGCTCCAAGCAGGTAGGTCATGTTCCTGATTGAGTTTAACATGCTTCAAAGCAGTGCTAATTTCTTCAGTAAAAAACCTGTTAGGCCAATTTGTGTCTTCTGAATTCATCTGTACAATAAAGTCCCGAACAGAGAGCATAGGGTTGATGGTGTTATCAGCCAATGCAAAATCAGCAAGGGTGTGTTGGCCTATCCATCTGTCATACCAGAAGCTTGTCCTGCTGCCATCTCCAATAATGACCCTCTTATGCTGAATAATTAAATTTTTTGCAGTGATCCACCTTCTCCTTTCAAAACCCTTCATATTTGTAAACTGAACCTGGATGAGAGGACAGTTCCTAATATATTTGGCTCTGAAATACTCGGCCCATAATGAATTTGAATGAAGAGCTTGCCACAACATTTTAACACTTAAGGGAGTTTCCATATTCCTTAGTGATATAATACCCAGTCCACCTTAAGAGATAGGAGTGCAGATTTTGTTCCATTTTCTCCAGTGCTTCCTGTGACCATGATCAGATGAACCCCAGAAGAAATTGGCAAGTGATTTTTCAATAGCTTGGTGAGTTCCAATATGCAGTGAAGAAGATGTAAGAAAGTATATGGGCAATGAGATCAGGACATGCTTGATAAGGACTAGTTTTGCTCCCTAGGAGAGCATCCCACATTTCCAACCTGAAATCCTCCTCTGAATATTGTGTAGAATACCAGTGTAGTGAATTTTCTTGCATCTTCCTTTGATCAGGGGAAAACCAAGATACTTATGAGGGAAGGAGTGTTTAACAAAACCAGTGACATCCTGAATTTTCCTGGCAGTAGAGTTATTATTCCTGGAGTGTATGAAAAAACCACTTTTACCTGTGTTTATTGACTGCCCTGAAGCTCTTTCATAATCTTGTAGTATCTTAAGGAGATTCCTTATTGAAATAAGATTGCCATTGCAAAAAATGATGGTATCATCCGCAAACAAAAGATGTGAAATATTCGGGCAATGTCTAGGACTAGCATACCATTCTATGAGGCCACATTGGAAGGCTTTTGTCAGAGATCTACTGAGTACCTCTTCTGCAATGATAAATAGTGAGGGAGCAATTGGATCACCTTGACGCACCCCTCTTGAAGATTTGAAGAATCCAGCAGGGGTACCATTTATAAGAATAGAAAACCAGTTATTGTGCACCATTTTTCTAATAAGCCTGATGAACTGGTCATTAAATCCAAACCTGTTAAGAACATTGAAGAGAAAATCCCATTCAAGCCTATCATAAGCCTTAGCCATATCAATCTTTATCATCACATTAGAGCCCCTTATTTTCATGCCAATTTCATTGGTAAGTTCCTGGGCCAAAGCAATATTCTCAATAATATTTCTGCCTTTGACAAATGCAGATTGTTCAGGAGATATGATCTTAGGAAGAATGCTGGCAAGCCTAGTATTAATGATAGAGGCAATAATTTTGTAAAAGAAGTTGCACAGGCTAATAGGTCTAAACTCAGAAATTCTGGTAGCATTTGTTTGTTTTGGAATGAGAGCAACCAGGGTAGCAGTGACAGATCTGGGTAAGTCTTCATGGGAAGTAAAGAATTCCTGCACAGCTCTTATCACAGTGGAGGCAATTATCCCCCAAGCAAATTGGTAAAATGCACCTGTGAATCCGTCAGGGCCCGGTGCACTATCTTGGGATAGCCTGAAGACATAAGTCTTGGATTTCTGCGGCAGTAGGGATTGAGCAGAGGGTGTCAGTGTCTAACTGATCAACCAGAGAGGGAATACAGTCAAGAACAGTACTATCTGCTAAATGATGTTGGGAAGAGAAGGCTTCCTGAAAATGTGTCACAGCAATTGAAGTCATTTCCCCAGGGTCCGAAGTGAGAAGGCCTGCAGAGTTTTGAAGTTGAGATATGCACATTTTTTTCCTCTTAGCTAAAGTGGTAGAGTGAAAGAATCTGGTATTTCTATCCCCTTCAGTGAGCCATCGGACTCTAGATTTCTGTCTCCAAAAGCATTCCTCCTGAAGCAACATTTTGGACAGAACAAGTTTAGCCTCATCCAGGGCAGTCTGATTTGTAGTGGAAGGCTGGGTGTCATAAGCGTGTTCTGCCTTAATAACATCATCCTCCGCTTTTGCCACATTATTATGAATATTACCAAAGACTTGATAATTCCAAACTTTAAGCATTTGCCTGAGACTCTTGAGCTTAAGATAAAGGGTTAAGGTAGGTGAAGAAGCTAAAGGACTAGTATCCCAACACTTTTTAACATCAGCAAGAAGATGGTCATGATAAGTCCACATTTTTTGGAAACAGAATCTGGTTTTCCTTTTAATCTGGGGAGTCTGCAACACAAGTAGAGGGGCATGATCTGAGACTTCCCTGGAAAGATGTTCAACGGAGAAGGCATAATGAGCCATCCAATCAGAATTGGTTAGAATTCTATCCAGTCTGGCCCAAATACCCCTGCTTCCTGATTGATTGTTATGCCAAGTGTAGGAAGATCCTTTGAAACCAGTATCCAAAAGTGCACAATTTGATATACAGTCCTTAAAATCAGTCATTGCAATCGAATTAGGATCATTACCACCAATTTTTTCCTTTGTATCAGTAATGTAGTTGAAGTCTCCTGCCACCATCCAAGGACCAGAAATGTTAGAGTGGACGTTAATTAAAGAAGTCCAAAGACCCTTTCTCTCAATCACATTGCATTTTGCATATACTGCAGTTAAGTGAAAAGGGACTTGACCATTAAGACCCATGAGAAGAGTAATTTGCTGATCATCTCTAGTAACCAGAGAAACATGCAGATGGTCTTTCCATAATACCCAGATGTGGGCCATTTCATCAGAATTTGCAATAATTTTAGACATACCCCTACGAGATAATATCTTCTAGGCACAATAGTTGAGGACTGTCGAGACGTTGCAAATCATGTAAACCCGCGCCTTTTTAAAATGGGGAATCTGTCAATGGAAGCTACTAGTCATCTTGTAGATTTTCAAAAAAAAAAAAAGATTAGCAGTCGTGGTTGACAACCTCATAAATTATTGATATGTTTAAATTTACATGACATGAGTATTAGAGAAACATTGACATTTTAGAATTGTAGCTCAGTTTCTTAATTTTAGAATATCTAAAACATGTCATTAGCTAAGAGTACTGTTTGGATAGTGTTGGATGAAAAGTAAAGTGTGTTTTATTATTGTCTTATTCAGTGACGATACTATCAATTTCTTTACTTGATTTCTGCATAGCTAGTGACAGTGTTGTCTTTAAGCTAAAAAGTATCATGCTATATTTTATTTCTGCTAAATAGCTAGTGAAAGTGTTGTCTTTATGTTGGATGTTAAAATAAAATTCATGTTTTCATTGTGTACATGTATTGCCAATTTCACATGTTACTGCTATGTTTTTAGATTGTGTTATTATCTTGTCAATATTTAATTAGTTGGGTGTTGTATGTGAGCTGAGATGCGTGGGTGCAACCTAACATTGCACGCATCTTAGGAGAGCGTGTTAAGCCCGTGCCAATCAACCTACCCGTTCAAGACTTTGGGATTGATATGCACGTTCTCATTTTGAATGATGAGAATGTGTATATCTAACTCAAAGTCTTGAATTGTCCCGTTTGGACAGTCTGTGAATGTTTGATCGCACTTAGGTGGTTAATTACTATATGTGTTTGTGTTGTTTGTTAAAAATTTTGGCTGCGTCTTCTCACTCCTCTCTGATATACCTTTATTGATTTTGATTATTTTCTTAACCACTTATTAGTAAGTGTTTAAGAAAATTTCTTAATCAATAAATATTTTGTGGTATATCGGAGAGGTGTGGGGAGATGCTGCCGAAATTTTTAGCAAACAACACAACACATATAGTAATTAATCGTGCGATCAAACCTTCACAGATGGGTTAAAAAGTGAAGATCTAAATGATATTTCCGTCCTATTTAAAATGGCAGACATGGACGATGTGAGGTAAGGGTTGTACTTTTTATTTTGTTAAACATGTTAAAGTTTTGTGTGTTTACATTTCATTCGCATAGGGAAAATGTCTGAAGATCGTTCATGGATGTACCGTAGAGTAGTTGATCAGGTGGTGTCTATAGAATTTAAAAATGGAGTTGAGAGATTCATTCAGTTTGCTTTGAGAAATTCTATTGAAGCTGTAGATTGTGAGGGTCGTATCCGATGTCCTTGTGTAGTCTGTAAGAATTTGAAGTGGCTGACAACATGGGATGTACAACGTCATTTATACAGAAAGGGGTTTGTTAAAGATTATACAAACTGGATATGTCATGGTGAAACATTGTGGTCGACCTACGAGCCTGCCAATGTTGGAAGTGGAAGTTCATATGTTGATATGGTCATAGATGCTGCTGGTCCAGGATTCAATGTTCACGAGGAGCATGTACATAATGAAGAACCGCCAAACAAGACAGCTGAAAGATTTTATCAGCTACTCAAAGATGCTGATGAGCCATTGTGGACTGGATGTCAAAATCACTCTCGACTGTCTGCGGTGTCACAATTATTGAACTTGAAATCTGAATTTCACATCAGTGAGATTTGTTTTGATCGTTTGTTACTGATTATCAAAAGTATGTTGCCACAAGATGAGAAATTACCTGAAAATTTTTATCGTGCAAAGAAGATGGTCACTGACTTAGGGCTTGGATATGAGAAAATAGATGCATGTCCTAATCATTGCATGCTATATTATAATGAGGCTAAAAGTAAGGTATCATGTTCCATATGTGGTCATGATAGATTCAAGCCTAAGAAAGGGGACAATTCAAAGCAAAAAGATATACCATATATGTCATTGCGGTATTTTCCTATTGCACCGAGATTGCAGAGAATGTATATGGCACCAAAGATAGCTCAACATATGAGATGGCATGCGGAAAGAGTACGTCGACAACATAATGTAATCAGTCATCCTGCAGATGCCGAAGCTTGGAGTCACTTTAACCGTGCTCACCCTACTTTCTCAAAAGAGTCGCGTAATGTAAGGCTGGGTTTATGTACTGATGGATTCAATCCATTTGGAGGTTCAGTGACTTCCTACTCTTGCTGGCCAGTTTTCGTGACACCATATAATATTCCGCCAAATATGTGCATGAAACGAGAGCATTTATTTCTATCATTATTGATCCCTGGTCCAAAAAGTCCTGGGAAAAAATTAGACATATATCTCAGGCCGTTGATTGATGAGTTGAAGTTGTTATGGACTGATGGGGTTACTACCTATGATGCATGCAGAAAACAAAATTTCACTATGAAGGCTGCATTGATGTGGACAATAAGCGACTTTCCTGCATATGGAATGTTATCTAGCTGGAGCACTCATGGAAAACTAGCATGTCCTTACTGTATGGACAGTTCCAAATCATTTGTACTTAAGCATGGTGGCAAGTCATGCTGGTTTGATTGTCATCGACGATTTCTACCAAGGGACCATCCGTTTAGAAGGCAAAAAGATGCATTCTTAAAGAACAGAATTGAATTGGAAGAAGCTGATTTTGAACGGTTGTCTGGTCCACATTTAGCAGCACGTGTACAGAACTTACCAGATATAGCACAATTGTCGAGCAGCACAAGACAACTCCCTGGATTTGGGAAGGATCACAATTGGGTCAAAAAAAGTATCTTCTGGGAATTGCCTTATTGGTCAACTCTTCTTATACGACATAACATCGACGTCATGCATGTTGAGAAGAATGTCTTTGATAATGTGTTCAACACTGTTATGGACATAACAGGCAAAACAAAGGATAATGTGAATGCCCGTTTAGACTTGAAAATACATTGTAAACGTCCAGAACTGTACCTTATTGATAGAAATGGTAAAACAGTTAAACCGAAAGCAAGTTACGCCCTTGGAGCTGCACAGATTAAAGAAGTATGCTCTTGGCTAAAACAGTTGAGATTTCCAGATGGTTATGTGTCTAACATTGCTCGTTGCGTGAATACAAATGAGGGGAAAATATATGGAATGAAAAGTCATGACTGTCATGTGTTCATGCAGAGGTTGTTACCTATTGTATTTCGTGATATGATGCCGAAGGCGATATGGGGAGCAGTGACTGAGTTAAGTCAGTTTTTCAAAATTTTATGTGCATCAGAGCTCAGGTATGAAGATGTGGAAACTATTGAACAGAATGTGATCACGACAGTTTGTAGATTGGAAAAGATATTTCCACCATCATTCTTTGATTCAATGGAGCACCTGCTTATACACTTACCATATGAGGCTAAAGTAGGAGGGCCAGTACAATTTAGATGGATGTATCCATTTGAGAGGTAATATATATATATTTTCTCCTCATAATTCAATTACATGGTGATGTGTTTTTCATTATCTTATGAACATTCTGGTAGGTGTATGCATGAATTGAAAATGAAAGTTCGCAACAAGGCAAAAGTAGAGGGTTCCATTGCCGAGGCGTACATTATGGAAGAAATATCAAATTTCTGTTCAATGTACTTTGAACCTGAGGTACAAACTCGTCGAACTCGGCCACCACGTAATGATGATGGGGGAGACTCCGTTCACTCTGAGCGACTGTCGATATTTAAGTATCCTGGACGTGCGTATGGACGTTCCTCGAGTCGGATGCTAAATGATAGAGAATTGCACTGTGCAGAAATTTACATCCTTTTAAATTGTATGGAGGTTGAACCTTATGTTGCGTAAGTTCTCTGCTCAAATTACATTGTGTCTATAACTTATTATTTTTCATTCCATCTATAATGCTCCAATGGTCGTAATACAGACAATTTGACTCAGAATTAATCCAAAGATGTCCATATCTCACTGACATGGAGGTTGAAAAAGAACGAGAAAAATCATTCGCTTCTTGGCTGAAATATCGTGTAAGTATTATTACTACTCTTTCTCCTTGTTGGGTCAATGACAAATTCTGACTAGTGTGCTGTCCATATGTAGGTTGAAAATGATTTTATTACTGATCAAAGAATTCGAGTGATCAGTTATGGCCCATCGAAAGTTGCACGTACATATCCAGCATTTATTGTGAATGGGTATAGATTTCACACTAGACAATATGGGCAGAATAAGTCAACAATGAACAGCGGGGTATGTGTGAAAGGAAGTACATATAATGAAAACGAATGTGATTATTATGGTATTATTGAGGAGATCTTAGAATTGCAATATCTCGGAGATGACAACCATATATTTCTGTTAAAGTGTCATTGGTTTGATCCTAATTCTGTTCGAAATGACACAACATATGGGATTGTCGATATCAGACATAAGTCTAAATTGAATACTTATGATCCATTCATTTTGGCCGCACAAGCCCAGCAGGTCTATTATACAAAGTATCCATCGTCTAGAAATAAAGAAAGAAATGATTGGTGGGCAGTTTGCAAGGTTAAGACAAGGCTTTTCCCGGATTATGAGTTGGATTTGACTGAAACAGAGCAGTTGGATGTGAATGCCGAATTCTTTCAATCAGACTTGGGTGATGATGTAGACTTGCCTGCTTCTAGTGATGAATCTGTGGAGGCACCGTCTTTATCTAAAGAGAATGAAGTGGAGGAAGTCGATCCAGAACAACCAGAAATACAGTTGGGGGACTCCGAAGAGGAGGAATATATTAGTGATCAAAATGAATCTGATAATGAAGATGTGAATGCTGAATTTGTTATATCTCCAACATCTGAAGAAGAAATGGAGAATGTTTGATTAATGGTATACAATTTTATCTGGGAATTTTAATACTCTGTAACTTTCTTTCTTTCACTATTTGATGAATATGCATGTATTTTATTACCAGTTGAAGATATGGTTCGAGGACGGCGTGGGACTCCCAGAGGTGGGAGGGGAGAGGGTAGCGGGAGGAGATTTACTTCCGTTTCACCACCGGTAGTAGGTATGTATACTTTCCCTTCATAATGCATTGTAGTATTTGTTGAAAATAATTCATTATGTATTTGTGTTATCTGATTATTATTTTCACAGGACCCACGACCTCTACACCGTTACGACCGACCTCTGCACCGCTACCACCGGTAGTAGGTATGTATACTTTCATGTATAATGCATTGTAGTATTTGTTGAAAATAATTCTTTATGTTTTTGTGTTATCTGATTCTTATTTTCACAGGACCCACGACCTCTGCACATATACCACCGACCTCTGCACCGCTACCACCGGTAGTAGGTATGTATACTTTCCCTTCATAATGCATTGTAGTATTTGTTGAAAATAATTCATTATGTATTTGTGTTATCTGATTATTATTTTCACAGGACCCACGACCTCTACACCGTTACGACCGACCTCTGCACCGCTACCACCGGTAGTAGGTATGTATACTTTCATGTATAATGCATTGTAGTATTTGTTGAAAATAATTCTTTATGTTTTTGTGTTATCTGATTCTTATTTTCACAGGACCCACGACCTCTGCACCGTTACCACCGAGGGATGCACCGCTACCACCGGTAGTAGGTATGTATACTTTCATGTATAATTCATTTGAGTATTTGTTTAAAATAATTCTTTATGTTTTTGTGTTATCTGATTCTTATCCTTACAGGACCCACGGCCTCTGCACCGTTACCACTGACAACGGGTACATTGACGGCCTATGCACCGCCATCACACATGGCGAGTGGATCTACACCTCCCCCAGCTGAGTCAGGTATGTTCATTTGCATATTTATGTTTTTTTGATAGTTTGTTTTATTTATACTATTTAATTCGTATAGTACGTGCTGATGACGAGGCGAGTCATCATGAGGGGGAGGGCTGTTGTAATGAGACGATGCGGGCAGTGTGGATAAATGAAGGGTACGTAATGCATTATTTTTGTTATTTATTCGTCATTGTGGTATTAATATTTTTAATTTCAGGAATAAAATAGAGCCAGCCCAAGCATCACAATTTATTACAAAGACAATTCAAGCACATTTTCCAGGCCCCATCCATCGCTTTGCTGATTTTCCGATGGGTGTTCAGGATTTATTGTTCTCTATGTTCTTGGTATTTATCTTATTTTATCATATTAAGTCATTTTCAATTATTATTTTAACCCACTTTGTTATGTAACATATAAATTTTTGTTGTTGTTAATATATAGAGGAATCATCGATTCACAGAACATTCAGATGAGTTACGTGCTAGATTTGCATGGACAGCTACTGCAAGAGATAATTTCAAACATCTTATGTACAATGCCCGAAGATATGCAAAAAAAGCATGTGCAAGTACTGATAAGAACATATGGAAGGAGCATGGGCCTGTGTGGATGAGAAAGGAGTATTGGACAGAGCTGTGCAACATTTGGGAAGCGGAGAAATGGAATGCCAATTCAAACAAAGCAAAGCAAAACAGAGCAGCGCATCCTGAAGCGAATTTACACACGGGTGGCTCTGTCTCCTTTGCAACACATAAAGCGAGATTAGTAAGTACACTTCTACATATATAAATTTTTTGTTTCTATTATGAAACTGTGATTTATTTGAATAACAGGAAGCACAGTTAAAGCGGCCAGCTCAATTTCATGAACTTTTTGATCGAACTCATAAGAAGAAAGGGACAAATGCTTACATTAGTGAGAAAGCTCGGGAGGTAGCGGTAAGTGTATACATTAATAGTTTTCATTTAAGATTAAATTGTAGAATAATTTGGTTTTGTTTTTTTTTGGTTTTTGCAGGACTCATATAGTAGACGAATGGATGAGAGGTACGGGGATGACAGTCAGCGTCCAGAGT
The DNA here is from genome assembly GCA_022559845.1 of Amorphophallus konjac. NCBI lineage: Eukaryota > Viridiplantae > Streptophyta > Magnoliopsida > Alismatales > Araceae > Amorphophallus > Amorphophallus konjac. The sequence goes on from CM040126.1 coordinate 248,543,694, forward strand.
TGGATCCTGCCATTTGGGTTGCAGCATCTGGGGCACCCAAGAAAGGACATGTTTATGGTTTTGGACATAGCTTGGGCACGACTAGGGTGTTATCATCATGCTCGAGTTCGGTCTCACATGCGACCTCTCCATTTACCACACCAGCAGCCCCAGATGGTTCTTCCAGTGCCGCCCCGACCATGACTCCAGATATGTTTAGGCAGATCGTCAACGAGACCGTCTCTCAGAATATCTCTCAGAATATCTCAACCATCGTCGCTCAGACCGTCTCCCAGATGCTCACATCCTTGGGAATTGATAGTAGTAGAGCACCTCCTGCACCTCCTGCACAGCAGCCTCCGGTAAGTATTTTATTTGATTGATTTTCTATTTGTTAACTCTAAATATCATCTTACAAAATATAAGAATTTAGATTGAGGAGGGGAAAATATCATTTTCTTAACTCTAAATATCATCTTACACCTATCCTCTGGATATTAGAATCAACAGGCAGACTGTTCTGCAGGATTTTCCATAGGTGTATAGAGATTTTGGTTAGAACTGAAAGTGAAAAGATATGTATAAATTCTATTCACTTGAGTGGGGGAGGATACAGATCTATAAATATTCATAAAGCTAGAATAATATAAGGAAAGTAACATGTAGACATGAATAAAATATGCCAATTTAGGTGAAAAGATCTCCCCAAAGTCTGGTAACTGTCATGGCAGGAAGCCAGGAACAGCACCTCTAAGCAAAGGAAGGGCAGTTCATACAAAGGAGCATAGGTCATAAGTTACAAGAAGTTCATTTTCAGTGGGGAGATGAAAGTGACTTGTCAGAACTGACGGAATCCAAATCGGATGCCCGGTTTGAGCTCGGCGCTCAAACTTCATTTTTAAAATACACTTAGTTCAAATGAACTGTTAGGATGGGGCATTTGGTTCTAAAATCTGAAATACCGGTCGGATGGCCGTGCCGATCATTCCAATACGACCGGGGAGATGAAAGTGACTTGTCAGAACTGACGGAATCCAAATCGGATGCCCGGTTTGAGCTCGGCGCTCAAACTTCATTTTTAAAATACACTTAGTTCAAATGAACTGTTAGGACGGGTCCGGGGGTCTAAAATTCGAAATACCGGTCGGATGGCCGTGCCGATCATTCCAATACGACCGGGGAGATGAAAGTGACTTGTCAGAACTGACGGAATCCAAATCGGATGCCCGGTTTGAGCTCGGCGCTCAAACTTCATTTTTAAAATACACTTATTTCAAATGAACTGTTAGGACGGGTCCGGGGGTCTAAAATCTGAAATACCGGTCGGATGGCCGTGCCGGTCATTCCAATACGACCGGGGAGATGAAAGTGACTTGTCAGAACTGACGGAATCCAAATCGGATGCCCGGTTTGAGCTCGGCGCTCAAACTTCATTTTTAAAATACACTTAGTTCAAATGAACTGTTAGGACGGGGCATTTGGTTCTAAAATCTGAAATACCGGTCGGATGGTCGTGCCGATCATTCCAATACGACCGGGGAGATGAAAGTGACTTGTCAGAACTGACGGAATCCAAATCGGATGCCCGGTTTGAGCTCGGCGCTCAAACTTCATTTTTAAAATACACTTAGTTCAAATGAACTGTTAGGACGGGTCCGGGGGTCTAAAATTCGAAATACCGGTCGGATGGCCGTGCCGATCATTCCAATACGACCGGGGAGATGAAAGTGACTTGTCAGAACTGACGGAATCCAAATCGGATGCCCGGTTTGAGCTCGGCGCTCAAACTTCATTTTTAAAATACACTTATTTCAAATGAACTGTTAGGACGGGTCCGGGGGTCTAAAATCTGAAATACCGGTCGGATGGCCGTGCCGGTCATTCCAATACGACCGGGGAGATGAAAGTGACTTGTCAGAACTGACGGAATCCAAATCGGATGCCCGGTTTGAGCTCGGCGCTCAAACTTCATTTTTAAAATACACTTAGTTCAAATGAACTGTTAGGACGGGGCATTTGGTTCTAAAATCTGAAATACCGGTCGGATGGCCGTGCCGATCATTCCAATACGACCGGGGAGATGAAAGTGACTTGTCAGAACTGACGGAATCCAAATCGGATGCCCGGTTTGAGCTCGGCGCTCAAACTTCATTTTTAAAATACACTTAGTTCAAATGAACTGTTAGGACGGGTCCGGGGGTCTAAAATTCGAAATACCGGTCGGATGGCCGTGCCGATCATTCCAATACGACCGGGGAGATGAAAGTGACTTGTCAGAACTGACGGAATCCAAATCGGATGCCCGGTTTGAGCTCGGCGCTCAAACTTCATTTTTAAAATACACTTATTTCAAATGAACTGTTAGGACGGGTCCGGGGGTCTAAAATCTGAAATACCGGTCGGATGGCCGTGCCGGTCATTCCAATACGACCGGGGAGATGAAAGTGACTTGTCAGAACTGACGGAATCCAAATCGGATGCCCGGTTTGAGCTCGGCGCTCAAACTTCATTTTTAAAATACACTTAGTTCAAATGAACTGTTAGGACGGGGCATTTGGTTCTAAAATTCGAAATACCGGTCGGATGGCCGTGCCGATCATTCCAATACGACCGGGGAGATGAAAGTGACTTGTCAGAACTGACGGAATCCAAATCGGATGCCCGGTTTGAGCTCGGCGCTCAAACTTCATTTTTAAAATACACTTAGTTCAAATGAACTGTTAGGACGGGTCCGGGGGTCTAAAATTCGAAATACCGGTCGGATGGCCGTGCCGATCATTCCAATACGACCGGGGAGATGAAAGTGACTTGTCAGAACTGACGGAATCCAAATCGGATGCCCGGTTTGAGCTCGGCGCTCAAACTTCATTTTTAAAATACAAGATGAAATTTGAACTTATATTGTGTGTGTGTATTTATATATATGAAAATGAGCTGGCTTAAACTATTGGCATACTCTTGTTAATGCTTGATTTCTTTATTAAGTCTTGTTAATGCTTGATTTCTTTATTAAGGATTTGATTATAATTTTTTTAAATGATATACAGGATCATCCGTCGCGAGATGTTGGACGAGACGACGACCAGGATGATGTTGGACGAGACGACGACCAGGATGAGACATATGTGGAGGATTTGTGATTTTATTTTAGTTGTGTATGTTGTCATTTTATTATTATGGATGTATGATTAATTTGTGATTTTATTTTAATTGTGTGTAATTTGAGGTTCGTGGAGATTGTGATCCGTGTAGTTGATTTATTATTGTTTTATGAAATTGTTATTTATCAGGTGTTTGTATGTGATGAATTTGAGATTTGTCGATATTGTTGTCTGTGTAGTTGATTTTATATTTATGTTATGAATTTGTTATTTATCAGGTAATTTATTTATCAGTTTAAATAAATTTTTAAAAAAAAAATAATGCAAAATTAGCGACCGCATGGAGACTGAATTGCGACCGAATAGCGACTATACGTTATATTTCTTTTATTAAATAATTATACTTGGCGACCGACTGGCGACCGACTAGCCACCGAATCAATCCGATAGTTTAATTTTATTTTTAAAAATACAACAAATTTAGCGACCGACTGGCGACCGAATTGAGACCGAATAAATCCGATAGGTTAATTTTATTTTTTAAAAATACAACATAATTAGCGACCGAATAGCGACCGAATTGAGACCGACTTAATCCGATAGGTTAATTTTATTTTTTAAAATACAACAAATGTAGCGACCGAATAGAGACTGAATGGCGACCGAATTATTAGCGACCGGACAGGCGACCGATTATAATCGGTCTCTGGTAACGACTGATACTGCGACCGAATTATGTCGGTCGCTATATAGCGACTATTATATAGCGACCGACATATTCGGTCGCTAGATAGTATCTGTTCGGTCGCAATGTATATTTGCGACCGATCTACGACTGAATAGCGACCGCTAGGTCGGTCGCTATCCGCGATTTTTCTTGTAGTGTTCCCACGTTCATTTACTTCCAAAGTACAGGGAGTATCGGTTTTCAAGGGTTTAGTGCAGTCACATCATTGTTCTTAGTGTTTTCCCCTTTCCAAGCAATCAAAGCATTGTCCCACTCCTTCTCCCACGTTCTTCCACTCCTTTCAATCATTTAAACATCCTTCCTATATTTTAAAACACCCAGAGGGGTTAAAAAAACAACTCCCCGGTATTCCCCTTTCCTTTTGCATGCTATTGAGTTCATTGGGTTATTGATACTACGCTTGTTTGAAAGGCTAATTTGGGGTTATTTTTCTTGTGTTCCACGTTCTTTGGCAGGTTTACAGGGCTCATAAGGCGAGGCTCAAGCTTTCTGGCCCGCTGGAAAGTTTGGAGTTTGAAGGATTCACAAGCTTGTTCTGCAGACACGCTGACGGTCTTCCTCAGACGCGTCAGATTCCTCTAGCGGTCTATCGAGCGACCGTCACACTCGCTGTGACGCGTGGGCATTGGACCGTTATATTCAACAGAGCTGCAGTTTCCTATTGGTCTCTCTCTCCCGTGGGCGGGTGCATCATCCCCCTATTCCAAGGTATTTCTCAAGTCTTTGTCTTGTGTTTACCTTGGTGGCGATCACGTTCTTTCTTGGTATTGGGCATTAGCTTCCTCTCACATATCTCTTATTTACTCTTGCTTGCTCCACCTCTACGGTGTGTTTTTCTTTATTCTTTATTCCACGCCCCGGCGTGTGTCTTTCTTTATTTGTTTAGTTTAGTTTTGATGATTGAGATAGCATGCCCATGCTAGAGCTGGTTCTGATTGCCTAGGTTCATGGTTCACATGTTCATAGGTTGATTGACTTTATCACTTGGCTCATATTTCTATTTAGTCGGCATCATAATCACATCTTGCAAAAGAAGGGACACATTGAAACTAACAATTTTTTGGCGATCACGATGGGACAACTTGTGCTAATCGTGTTTTGATCTCTGTTTAAACCTGCCATCATTCCCTTGTTTGGTTTTTCCCGGATTTCCCTTTTATTTCTTGTTGTTTCTAGTCCTCTGGCTCCTCTGACGGTCCTGCGTTCCTGCGTTCCTGCGTTACACTGCTTCTGACGGTCTGGTCTTCGACCATCACCTTCCTCTGACGCAGGGTTTATAGACCGTTAAACTCCAAATAGGTACGCATCCCGAGGTGGATTTTATTTCTGCAATTTTTGCTGTGATCTTTGTACTTGGGTGTTATCTGGTCTCCTCCCTGGTTGGTTTACATACTCATATCATTGTGTGCATAATTGTTTGTTAGATTCTAGGTTAGAATTTGCATGCACCCCGGTGCACATAGGTTCATGCATATTTTCATACATTAGATTGCATTTTCCTACCTTAGTGTGCGGACCTCTCGTCTCCATATTCCTTGGGGCCGACTAGGAAATCACACCAGGGACCTCCATAAGTCCCCGCGAGCCGTGGATTCCCACACGGACGCCGGGCTGGTTGTACCCTTCCCACCCCGTGTCTAGGAGTGCATAAGTGAAGGAGTGAACATTTAGAGTCAAACCAAGCCTTATACCCCTCTCCTATTAGGAACCCATTGTTGAGAGCACATTTTAATCAATTCACTAAAGTTCCAAAGGAGAAAACCATAAAATCTTGTTACATCATCTTAAAACAACTTGGTTGCCTTTGAGTGTTTTCATTCTTTTATCACATCTTTGAAAGTCATCTTAGTTTGGTCACTTATTGTGTGATTGTTGTATGTTGTTTGCATCTTGTTAAGGTTGTTCATTGCATGTGGAGTCACCTCCATACGTTAGAAGCATCATCACACGGGGGCGAGTCCCTCTCCTCATCCTATTTTAACCCACTCTTCGAATCTACTATGACTTCCTTTGATCTTCCTTGGTCCCAAGAGGAGTCTCTCCCTCAAGGGCTTCTAGAGGATCCCTCTAGGGTTGTCTCGTTCCAGCCCAGGGAGGGGCCCATTCCTCCCTCATCTTCCATCCCTATGCAGAGTGCTCCATCCACTCAAAATCCTCCTCTTCCTTCCGCCAATTCTGTCCTTCAGATGATGGCTCAATTAGACCCCGCCCAGCTTCAGGCGGTCTATCAGGCTATGCAGGGGTCCAACTCCCCGCCTTCCCCAATTATGCAAGGCCAATCCAATCCTTCCGTTGCTCAGCATAGAGCCGATGGGCCCACTGTCCAGCCCATTGATCTCACTCCGGTCTAACCTAGGACCCTCAGGTTCTCCAATCTCGAGATGGGCCAGTCTTCGGGTTCGGCCCAGCAAGCTTTTAATAAAGGAAACACCATGGTTCCTCCTTCTTTCCCGTTGGATCATCATGTCTCAGGCCCAGCTATGCCACAGATTCTAGTTAGCCCGAATGATTTCATGTGCCATCAGCAAGGGGCAGCCCAAGTTCCTACCAATATGGGTCATCCTTCGATCCAATATCCTTCCTATGGGCCGCCTCCTCCATCTACTTACCCTTCTGCTCCTCAAAATCCGTCTTTCACTGTCCCTGCTCCCTCCCGAGAGAAGGAGTTGCTTGATAAGGGGGCCGCCATGCAGCAACAACTCGACTTCCTTCAAAAGCGGGTTGGCCCTCAATCTTTGGCAGATGTTCCCGTCCCGAGTTTCCAGAACATCCGGTTCGCTCCACAGTCCGAGCTCCCCAACTATAGAAAGTATGATGGGAACAGCAATCCCTTTATTCATGTGAGGGACTTCTTATACGAGTCGGCACAGTTTCAATATGACGATCGCCTTATGGCATATCTGTTCCGCCGATCGTTAGATGGTGTCGCACTGGAATGGTTCTATTCTCTGCCACTACAAGATGCTGAAAGTTTCAAGACAGTAAAAGATAAGTTCATCCAGCGGTTCCAAGATAGAGTCAGCCTGGAATATTCATTTACAGATCTGGTGGCCGAGAAAATGAAACCAGATGAGGAGTTCGCTACTTACGCAGATAGATGGAGGCAAATGGCCGCCAGAGTGCCTGGCCACATTCCGGAGGAAGAGAAGGTCAAGCTGCTTGTTTCTAATGCCACTCCGACCTTCCGTAACATTCTAGTTATGAATGATATAGCCAACATGCATCAACTGTATAGCCGAGCGCGCTTTATTCAGACTCAGTTCAAAGATTCCCCCATACACTCGCTCTTTGAAAACCAAAAGCCCAAGTATCATAAGAAACCTCAAGGGCCTGTTACCGAGGGGATCCAAACGAACGAGCAAGTTCAAGCCGTTACTTTCCCTTTCCAAGCCGCACCCTTCCGCTTCCCCCAAAACCCCAGCACTCCACAGAACCCCGCTCCCCAAAACTTCCAAGTCACTACACAAAGCCCTCCACCTGCCTTCGCCACTCCATAAAATACTTTCGCTGCACCACAGCAATCACCACAACCCCCGCAATATCATAATGTCCCTCCACCCAACGGCTACAACAACAACAACAAGCGTCCGGCTCCTAAAAGGGCACAATACCCACCCTTGCCAGAAACCCTCACGGATATCTTCTCAGCTCTCATGTCAGTTAATGCTATACAACTTCATCCGGAACGGCCCAACTGGAACACGGTCGTTGACCAGATAAAGTACTGCATGTTCCACAGGCAGCCGGGCCACACCATTGAAGGATGTTTTCAGTTCAGGGACCTAGTGTATGACCTCCATGAAGGACAGAGGATTGATTGGGCCGAAATGTATAGGGCCATCACGAAAATTAAAGAGAAAAGAAGGCAGCCGCCGAGGCAGCAAGTGCAGCAGCAACAGGCACCGCAGCCGCAGCAGCAGCCACAGCAACAGCAACAGCGGCCGATTCAGGATTTGGGGATTCACCAAAACCCGATGCCAAACCACCCTCCCGCTCCGCAGCCTCAGCCACCGGCACCGGCTCAGGTCAATGTTGTCCAACCCCCGGCTCCTAACGTCGGGTGGTCTTTTGATGACGATGGCACCACGCCGCAAATAATGGCCCTCCACCATAATCACCGCAATCCCCTGGCTTCCTCCATCATTTTTCCTACACACCCAACACCTTCACCACTTGTTCTCCCATTCACGCCCGCTCCAGTAAATCCGCCACCACCCGCAATTCCATCACACCCGCCACCAGTTATCCCCGCTACCATCATTTCTCTGTCACCCACTTCACCTATCACTACGCCTCCGCTAACGTTTCCTCAGCCCGTGCCAACGCCCATCATCACTACCCCACCTTCCACTAATCCCTCACCCATCATCCATCCATCAATACTTATTACCTCCACCAACACCACATCCCACCATATCCTTTCTCCTACACCGCTTATCCCACACATCCACCCCACCGGGCCAATCATATCGCCTTCTGATGCCGTGCTGGCACAAAACCTCGCCCTACGGAGCGGGCGGTTGTTCCATCGGAATTATCCTACCACTTCCAATCCTTAGTCCTCCCAACCGGCTGCCGAGCAAGAGGAAGTTGAACCTCTGTCGGGTACCCAATATGACCTGCTACATCATTTGGACAGGGTGCCCGCCAAAATTTCTGTTCTGGAGCTCATTAAAAGATCTACCCTTCACCAGGATGCTCTCAGAAATTTCCTGCAAAAGGTGATGGTTAGCGAAAATATGGCAGTTGACAGCTTACCTACCGCACTGGCAACAATCTCCAAGGGGCCCGCTATTACCTTCTCTGAAACCGAGCTAGCACCTCCAGAAGCTCGGCAAATGCCGCTTTGCATCACTATTATTCTGAACAAAGTCAGTATTGAGGCGGCACTAGTTGATACAGGGGCATCTATCAATGTATGTCCACTCAGCACCCTCAGGGCCTGCAATATACCAGAAGAACTTCTACGCCCGACTCCCACGACTATAGCTGCATATGACAATTCAAGAAGAGCATGTCACGGGGTGATCACCATTCAAGCTGAGCTTGGGCCTCTTACCATGCCCGTGGAATTCTATGTGCTAGACATTGACCCTATGTTCAAGGCTATCTTGGGTCGTCCGTGGATTGACACTCTCAGCACCGTACCGTCCACCGCGCACCAATGTCTTAAATTCCCTTTTCAAGGGAGGGTGGTCAAGGTCAAGAGCTTATCCACGATCCAATCTCTGAAAGCCATTTCAGAGAAGATCTTGCCCACAGTGTGGTCCAGCAGCCGGCCCGTCATTTCTGTGCTAGATCTAGATTTCCCTTGGGCATATGCACCTCGCAATCCCATCTCTACCCCCGTCGATGTCAAGGTGAAACCCCAAATACGAGATTCCAAGGGTTGGGACATCATATTAAAGCTGGGTTACCAACTGGGGAGAGGCCTCGGAGCGCAATTACAGGGGCGTACTAAGCTAGTGCCCAAAGGAAGAAAGACGAGCAGGCGGGGTCTCGATTACCGAGAGTCTGCGTTATCAATTTTGGACGACTCAGGGCCACTTACCTGGGACTATCGTCAACACTTTGTTAAAGGTCCTCTTCAGCCAGGTACCTAAATTTACAGCCAGCACAGCCAGAAAAGGATGCAGCATGCACCATCACCGGGCCACCTCTCCTACCAAAAGGGCCCATTGATGATATGACAGATTTCAGCCCCGTCATTTGCTAGAATGTTCAGCGAACCAGATGGCCATGGTCAGAGGAAGAATCGAGAAACCCAGCTCGTCCAGTGGAGGCCGAAGAAACCAGCTGATTATCTGCAAGAAAAGGGGAGCTCACCCGCCATCATTTCTTGGTCTTCCTCCCATCTCACATCTCTCTTTCAACTATTGGAACCCATTCCCCGTTCTCCCCCTATGATGGTCGATCCGTACTTTACGGAGGCGCCACCGAAAATCTTGTTTGTCCCATGTGCATGTGGGCGCTGCCCACCCATTGATCTGTCAACTCTATTCACTCCTCCTTCCTCCACCACTCCACTCCACGAGATGTGGTTTCGATCCTCCGATCCATTCTTCGATTGCATCTTCCCCGAGTTGTTCCCCATGCAACTCCCGCCTCCTCCATCCTGCTGTATGGTCTCCACTGTTCTCCAAAAAAAAATGTCAAATTTGAAACGGAGATTTCGGTGGAAGATTATGCTACCTTGTCTCCATCCTCCTCCCAGGGGCACGAGTCCCCTGCTCCTTCCTTTCCACTAGATTTTCTTTCTCCCAGGTTAGGCGTAGGGTCCGTCGAGTCTAGGAAAGTAGAGTCAGTTAGAACTAGAGAAGTAGGGTCCTGTTCTAGGTCATCCAATCCTTCCAAGTCTGAGTCGTGCTTGCTCACGCGTCAATCCATCCCTGATAGGTTCTTGCAGGATCTAGCTCAGCGATGTCATGCTCTTTTGAAGTGTCCAGAATTTGTTGCTACGGTAATCATGATTGAAGATGAAGAGGAAATAGAAGGGGTGTGGAGCGATGACGGACTCGGTGTCTATGAAGTCTTGGATGAAAAGGACCCGATTGATGAAGAGGACAGCAACGTAGATGACACTACCGATCTGTATGCACGAGGATTAAATAAATTCGACGAGCCATCGTTAGCAGTGGATGAACCTACGAATGAAATAAATTTGGGAACTGAAGAAGACCCAAGGCCCATCATTATTTCCGCTAATCTCCCTCCGCAAGTGGAAGAAGATCTAGTCAAGGTTCTAAGGGAGTATAGCGATTCCTTTGCCTGATCTTATGAGGACATGCCAATTCTTGACCCCTCTTTAGTGGAACATCGACTCGTGCTTAAACCAGGGGCAACACCCGTAAAACAACGGTCGAGAAGATTTCACCCCCATATGGCCTTGAGGATTAAGGAAGAGGTCGACAAGTTATATAAGGCCAAGTTCATTAGAGTTGTCCTATATCCCCAGTGGGTGGCGAACATAGTCCCTGTTATCAAGAAGGATGGAAAGGTGCGTATTTGCATCGATTTCAGGGATCTGAACAAAGCATGTCCCAAAGATGATTTCCCGCTGTCTCACATAGACGTCCTGGTCGATAGCACCGCCGGGTACGAATCTTTGTCATTCATGGATGGTTACTCAGGATATAACCAAATCTGTCTTGCTCCTGAAGACCAAGAGAAAACCTCCTTCACCACGCCCTGGGGCACGTACTGCTACGTGGTTATGCCATTCGGTCTGAAGAACGCAGGTGCCACCTATCAAAAGGCGATGATGGCCATCTTCCACGACATGATGCATATCTATATGGAAGCTTACGTGGATGACATCTTGGTGAAGTCGCGGACCAAAGAAGAACACCCCTCTATTCTGACTAAGGTGCTGCAAAGAGCCCGGGAGTACAAGCTGAAAATGAATCCGAAGAAGTGTGTATTTGGAGTCTCTTTAGGGAACCTGCTCGGCTTTATAGTTAGCAAACGGGGGATTCCGATTGATCCTAACAAAGCACAGGCCGTCATGGACATGCCTCCGCCGAAGAACATTACAGAACTTCGAGGACTGATTGGAAGATTGCAATTCATCAGAAGATTCATATCCCAACATTCTCAGAGGTGCCCCCCATTTTATGAATTGCTAAAGGCGGGGGTCAAATTTGAATGGAATCAAGATTGCCAAAAGGCCTATGAGGACCTAAAGGTTTATTTATCCAATCCCCCGGTTCTGCAACCTCCTGTCCCTGGGAAACCCCTAATCCTATACATCTCGGTCATTAAGGACTCCCCAGGGGCGGTCTTAGCGCAAGTAGATGATGAAGGAAAAGAGCGTGCTGCTTATTATGTAACACCCTCAAATATAGCTAAGTTGTACTCTATATCACCGAGGCGTCTTTTGAAGTATCGGCTCAGTTCTTGAAAAGAACTCCGAAGTTAAGCGTGCTTAATGGGGAGTAGTACTGGGATGGGTGACCTGCCCGAGAAGTCCCCCATTCTGGAGCCGATCACTGTTAGAAAGGGATAAAACCGTGAGGCTAGTAGGCCAAAGCGGACAATACCTCGACGGTATAGAGTACGGGACGTGACAGAATGGTATCAGAGCTATACCCCAGCCGGAAGTGTGGGAACTAGGTGCCATGCAGGGCAAAGTGCTACGCTATGGGAGCCACCTCTTGAGTCCGTAATGGAGCAAAGTGCTACGTAGTGGGAGCCACCTCTTGAGCCTGTAGGGGCCACCTCTAGAGTCCTACCTACCTGGGGGCTTGATTGCGTGATTACGTGCTATATGTGCCCAGCGACGAGGACGTCGCCTATATAAGAGGGGTAGATTGTAACACCCTCAAATATAGCTAAGTTGTACTCTATATCACCGAGGCGCCTTTTGAAGTATCGGCTCAGTTCTTGAAAAGAACTCCGAAGTTAAGCGTGCTTAATGGGGAGTAGTACTGGGATGGGTGACCTGCCCGGGAAGTCCCCCATTCTGGATCCGATCACTGTTAGAAAGGGATAAAACCGTGAGGCTAGTGAGATTCAATTCCTAAGGTATTCAATTCCTAGGAAAAACCCAAGTCCAAGGATAAGTTGAACGTTTAACCAAGTGAGATTGGGTAGAACCAAGGGTTAAGAGTCAATGAGTCTTTTAATAAGATCACAGTGATATAATACTAACGTAGCTATTGTAATTGTAGGATAATGGCTGCCGAACGTGCTCAATGGCGCAACATGCAGCGTACCCTTCAAGGAATGACTCAAGTGCTACAACAGGTAGCGCAAGGTGGTGCTCCACGAGCTGGAAGCTTACACCAAGCATTTAAGAGTATGAATCCCCCGAAGTTCATAGGATCGACCGATCCGGACGATGCCGAGCATTGGGTTCGGGAAACCGAACGCATATTCCGTGTCATGCAATGCACGGATCAGGACAAAGTTCTATTAGCTACATTCCAGTTAGAGAAAGATGCTAGATGCTAGTGGGAGTCTATTGAAGCAACCATCGATCCTACTCAAGTAACATGGGAAGAATTTGTGGAATACTTCAATGCTAAATATTTCTCGGACCGAGTTCAAGAAAAGAAGGCTGCAGAATTCGCTGCATTAAAGCAACGATCTTTATCATTAGCAGATTATGAAGCTCAGTTCTCCAGGTTATCTAGATATGCTAAGCATCTTATTAGCACGGAGAAGATGAAAGCCTGTAGATTTCTTAATGGGCTTAGGCCCCACTATATTACTCAACTGGCGCCTATGGACATCCAAGCTTATTCTGAAATAGTGCGCCGAGCTCAATTACTTGAAGATGCCACGGAACTATCTGATAGGATCCGTGGAAAAGACAAGAAGGAGTAAGTCACAGGTTCGGGTTCTTTTAAACCCAACTTTAAGAAGAGGCCCAATAATGGAGGTTCATCCTCTCAAGATTCCAAGTTCAAGAAATCCAAGCCCTTCTCTATGACCACTACCCCTTCAAATGTAGTGTGTAAGCATTGTGACAAGGCTCGTCACAAGACAGAAGAATGCTGGAGGAAGTTAGGAGCATGTCTCCGTTGTGGAAGCCGTGAGCATCGGATTCCCGACTGTCCGTTACTTAATGACCAAGCCGGAGACGGTAAGCGCCCGGTGACAAAGAACGCTCGAATTCATGCAATAAAGGAGACCGAGCAAGAAGAAGGTGGACTGGTAGAAGGTACATTAACAGTTTGTTCCAAAAGTGCTTATGTCTTATTTGATACGGGTGCATCACATTCCATTATTTCTAAGAAGTTTGCCGACCCGTTACCGTTAGAACCAGAATGGATAAAAATAGTTCTAACTACTCCTCTTGGAAGTGAAAATGATATTACTCATCACTACCAAAACTGTGAGGTAATGGTTCAAGGTAGGAATTTACCTATAGATCTCATATGCCTCGATCTAAAAGAGTATGATGTTATACTGGGAGCGGACTGGTTATCCAAATACCAGGCAACGGTTGATTGCCGCAATAGCCAAATTACTTTCAAAGATTTTCCAGAATTAGTCTTTACTCCCCCCAAGAGTCGGAGCAATTCCCCTCTTATTTCGGCCCTCCGAGCTAGCAAGCTCGTCAGGAAGGGATGTGTAGCTTTCCTTGCATTTGTCACAGTTAAGGAAACAAAGGACACTAAGCTAGAAGACATTCCAGTAGTGCAAGAATTTCGGACGTGTTTCCGGAAGATTTGTCGGGATTACCCCCGCAAAGAGATGTAGCCTTCACCATTGACTTAGTCCCTGGTGCTGGTCCAGTTTCAAAGGCACCCTATAGAATGTCCCCTGCGGAACTCAAAGAGTTGAAGGAGCAGTTGATGGAACTAATTCGAAAAGGGTTTATTAGACCAAGTACTTCCCCGTGGGGAGCACCAGTCTTATTTGTGAAGAAGAAGGACGGATCCATGAGATTGTGCATCGACTATCGACAGTTGAATCATCTCACTATCAAGAACAAGTATCCACTGCCGAGAATCGATGAGTTATTTGATCAGATTTCAGGATCCAAATATTTTTCCAAGATTGATCTCAGGTCGGGATATCATCAGTTAAGAATCAAGGATGATGACATTCATAAGACTGCATTCAGAAGCAGGTATGGCCATTACGAATTTGTTGTTATGCCTTTTGGACTAACAAATGCCCCTGCTGCCTTTATGCAGTTAATGAATAGCATATTCAGGCCTTACTTGGATCAATTCATAGTAGTCTTCATTGATGATATATTGATATATTCCAAGACTAAGGAAGAACATGAAAAGCATTTGAGGATTGCATTGCAAGTCTTGAGGACAAGTCAATTATATGCAAAATTCAGCAAGTGTGAATTCTGGCTTGAAGAAGTGGCTTTTCTAGGACATGTGATTTCAAAAAATGGATTATCAGTAGATCCGTTAAAGGTCGAAGCTGTTAGAAACTGGGAAAAACCAACCAATGCAAGCGAGATCAGAAGTTTCTTAGGTCTTGCAGGATATTATCGGCGATTCATCAAAGACTTCTCCAAGATCGCCGTGCCCCTTACAAGGTTAACTCGCAAGGAGATCTGATATGAATGGAGTGAGGAATGTGAAAGAAGTTTCCAAACTCTCAAAGATCATCTCACTACAGCTCCGGTGTTAGCTCTACCAATAGAAGGAGAGAAATTCGAGGTCTACACAGATGCTTCTGGCATTGGCCTCGGATGTGTCCTAATGCAACAAGGAAAGGTCATAGCATACTCTTCACGTCAACTGAAGAAGCATGAGGAGAATTACCCCGTCCATGACTTAGAACTGGCCGCGGTGGTATTTGCCCTAAAGATATGGAGACACTACTTATATGGAGTGCAGTTTACTGTATACTCCGATCATAAAAGTCTCAAATATCTATTTTCACAAAAAGAGCTAAACATGAGACAAAGACGCTGGCTAGAATATCTCAAGGACTTCGACTTCAATATACAATACCATCCCGGAAAGGGTAATTATGTTGCTGATGCCCTTAGTCGAAAGTCGAGAGCAATGATAGCCAATTGTATGATACAAGAATGGAGGTTGCTAGAACAATTCTCCGAGCTCAATATAAGCTTGGACAAGGAAGCCAAATTTATCACATTATCTCATGTAAGCATACAGTCAGATTTATTATCTGAGATACAAGCACTTCAGGATGATGATCCTATATTAGTGGAAATCAAAGGCAGATTAGAAGGACAATCTGATTTTCAACTAACTTCTGATGGAAGATTATTATTCAAAGGTAGAACTTGTATACCCGACTGTCCGGAATTAAAGAAGAAGATCTTAGATGAAGCTCACCGATCAAGGTACACTATTTATCTAGGATCAACCAAAATGTATCAAGATGTAAAGAGGAACTTTTGGTGGCCTAATATGAAAAGAGAAATAGCAGACTATGTATCTCGCTGTCTCACATGCCAACAGGTCAAGGCAGAACACCAAAAGCCTGTTGGAAAACTACATCCTCTAGATATTCCTAAGTGGAAGTGGGAGGATATTGGTATGGACTTCATCATGGGATTATCTAAATCAAAAGGAGGACATGATGGAATCTGGGTTATCATTGACCGATTAACTAAATCGGCGCATTTTTTTGCCAATAAAAAGCCGATGGTCAATTGATGTACTAGCTGCACTATACATCAAGGAAATAGTCAGGTTACATGGAATTCCTGTCTCAATCATGTCTGATAGAGATCCCCGTTTCACTTCTCATTTTTGAAAGGGATTATAACATTCGTTGGGAACAAGGCTCAACTTTAGTACTGCTTTTCACCCACAAACGGATGGTCAGACCGAGAGAGCTAATCAAGTTGTTGAGGATATGCTAAGAGCTTGCATCATTGACTTTGGTGGAAGCTGGCATGAACATTTGCCACCAGTGGAATTTGCATACAATAACAGCTACCAGGCAAGTATTCAAATGGCACCTTTCGAAGCCTTATACGGAAGGAGTTGCCGATCACCCTTATGCTGGAACGAAGTTGGAGAGAAACAACTGATAGGTCCAGACATGGTAAGGGAGACAACTGAAAAGATACAAGTAATCAAAGAAAGATTACAAGTTGCTCAGACCAGGCAAAAGGCTTATGCTGATACAAGAAGGAGAGATCTTGAATTCCAAGTCGGAGATCATGTATTTCTTAAGATATCACCTGGACGTGGAATACGAAGATTTGGTATTAAGGGCAAGCTTACGCTAAGATTCATCGGACCATTTGAGATACTCGAAAGAGTTGGCGAGGTTGCTTATCGCATCGCATTGGCTCCTCAATTGTCCGAGGTACATAATGTATTTCACATATCTATGTTGAAGAAGTATGTACACGATCCATCTCATATTATTGAACATGGAGATCCGGTGATCCAGAAAGATCTCACCTATGAACAGAAGCCTATGAAGATCTTAGATCGAGAAATACGAGCTCTAAGGAATAAGGTTATTCCCATGCTCAAGGTGCAATGGAATAAGAATACTGAACACGAAGCGACATGGGAGACCGAGGAATCTATGAAGAAACGTTTTCCCGAGTTGTTCTAAGAGGTATATACTCTACACTCTCCTCGTGTATACATAATATGCAATTGAATTTGGGGACCAAATTCTTTTTAAGTGGGGGAGGGTGTAGCAACCCTGATAAATGAATATTTGAAATGAATTAAAATATATATATTACAGAAGTAATACAGATAATAAGAAGAGGGTTAAAGGGAGGAATAAAACCCAAGATGCAAATAACGCCTCTCATTAAGGCGTTAATTTAATAATAAACACCTCTATCAAAGGCGTTATTCAAGAAGTGACGCCCTCACTACACGGCGTCAAATTCCAACGTCAAAAAAGGGTAAGGCCAAGAAACGCCCCAATCTTGGGCGTGTTTTAAAGAAAAGAATGCCCTTACACAAGGCGCTTATTAAGAAACGACCTGAAGCAGGTCGTCAATTCAAGAATCGACGACCTGACCAAAGTCGTTAATTCCATTCGTGAACCGTTCGACCCAGGAGCTTATCCAGGGAAGGATTATGTTAATCTAGTAAGTGTTTACTAGGGCAAGGACTCTAATAGGGATATATTACCCTCAATCAAACACTACTTTTGTTAGGACTCCAAAATCCTATAAATAAACCTGTCCGGCCAAACCCTAACCCATTTGATCGACCTGCTGCTGCACGGTAAGTGAAAAACATATGTTCTTTTTAATTCCTTTTGTCCCCTGCTTCGACTGCATGAAGAACTGATAATTCTTCATTGTCTTTTCTTTGTAGGAAGCTCCACAGCCACTGCCGAAGAACAAGGTAATGTTCTTCAAACCGTTTCCCTAACTTCGATTATATCCTCATCTTCCTTCCTCTTTCTTCCCTACAGGTTGATTATCATCATCTCCATCAAACTGAATTTTTTCTTCTTCCTGTCCGATCTGCATACTACTGCTATCAAGGGTATTAGAAGCTTCGGGTGTTCTTATCAAGTTATTCACGTATCCTATCTCCAGATATCAATTAAGGTAGGTTTTCTCAAGTTACTGTAGCCCAAATAAATTAAGACAAGACTTATATACGTATTGACATGACATGCATACGGTTTAATATGATTTTATTATGTTTCTGTAATATTTTGAAAGAGACGCCCCTGTCCAGGGCGCTAATTTACAAGACACGACCCTGCCCAGGTCGTCAATTTCATATTTGACGCCCTGTACACAGGCGTTAATTTCATGTAAATGTTAATCACCTATCTTAAGAACTGATTATCCATGCAATTACATGAAATCAATAATTGTTAACGGTTAAAAGTCAATAAACATGAAACATCAAATCTAATATACTGCATCTGAATTCCTGCCAATTTTCCTGTCATGACTATATGATTGTTATCCTTGATTATCGTGCAAATCTTGCTTTCCTGGTATTTCTTGAATTCACGACCTAGACTAGGTCATTTTCCGTGTGTTAACGCCCCATCACAGGGCGTGAATTGAAAAGAAACGCACCTTACTAGGGCACGTATCTGTTAAAATCCTGGAATATATATTCTGAAAAATAGAATTAAATGGTAATGCCCCTTCCCAGGGCGCGTTTTTGATAAATTCCTGAAGCGTTTTTGATAAATTCCTAAAAATATTGATATTCTGTCAAACAGTGAAAATAAAAGGACGCCTTCTGGTGTAGTCGTCAAATCTTGAATAAACGCCCCTGATCAGGGCGCGTTTTTGACAAATTACTGAAATATTGAAATTTTGCAAAAATGGAAAATAGATAAACGCCCTTCTGTTAGGCGTTAATTACTTGAGAAAAGACTTTACTTAAGTCGTTATTTTACTGTAAACTGTTTTTAACCCGTTACTGTTAAACGATTGTTTCAATATATATTTATATACATATGTCGGCACAATTCTCCACTCCGTGAGTATAGTCCCACGTTTCATGATTGTTTTACCGATCACCCTCAATTCTCATTGACATACAAGCTCTCCATTGGACATTCCGTTCCTTTGGACTAGCGAGTTAGTCATAGAGACCTCCGTAAGACTCCTCGTACCTTGGATTCCCTCAAGGTCGACTGAGCTGGTTGTACCCTAAAAACCCATTACACGATCTTTGCCATGTCAATCTAAAGAAACATGGTATACCGGCCCTTATGATATACAAATAGTATATCATAAGAAAATTTTTAATAGGATGATGATATCATGCCATATCATGTCGTTCTTGTAAACCTCAATTCGATGATAAGAATGAGGGTATCTTACCTTTGATATACTGTTCATGTGGACCTCAATTCTATATAAAGAATGTCCATATTGATTTGTCATGGTACCCAAGTTGAGGGAACCTAATTCTACCTAGTTTTATCGTTAATCGTGATTATACCGTTATTATCGCCAATCTATGTCCTTTGTCATATTTTGGACTCTTTTCTATCAAAGTTGTCATACGTGTCTACAAGCTTGATTGTTGAAATTCTATGTTGGCTATAAACAAGAGTGGATGTCAAAACACATGATAAATGCCTGCACATATAGGGCCCGATCTGGTCCTGGGAGGAGCACCCGAAAGTACTTGTGCCCATGGGAGTTTTAATGATAAGGTATCTGGCATTATACCGAGTGCATGACTAGCTTGATTGGACATTCCACACAAAATCTTATACTTGAATCGTACTTGACTTGACATAACTTGCGTGACCCGAAAAAGGGTAATTACTTGCTTGCTTGATACATGATAGCCAAAGTTCTTGACATGATAAAAGTACTTGCTTGAATATCTTGTTATCCTTTCTTGAAAGTTCATGACTAGTTCAACTTGTTACCTTATTGATATTCTCTCTATCTTATCGTTTCATGCGAGCATGCATAGCCATAGTACATTCATGAAAGATGTAATTACTTAAACCCCTTGCTAGTGCTTGAGATATAATTTCCTACTGAGCGTTCGCTCATTCCATTTGTCCCTTTTTACTTTTCAGGCAAGTCCGACGACGATGGAAGTTAATCGGATGGGAATGGTCAAGAGTGAAAGTGATAGAGCTGCTCAAGTGTCATCTAGTCTTTTCTATAGTTTCTTGAGTCAAATATGTATTCTTTTCCTTTTTATTAAACAGAGTATTGGATTTGTAATAGTCTATCCATTATGAAATAAAGGATTGGGTTATCTTGCTATTTTGCGCATCTCTGTCTTTGTGTCGAATACACGACCACTCTGATTGACATGATTGATATAAACTCGTCGCGCATATCCGGGTATCTTCTGCGCTCGGGGCGTGACATATTACCTCTCTTGGTTGTTTAACCCAGCTGAGGCCAAATACACCGCTATGGAAAAGACTTGTGCCGCCTTAGTGTGGGTAGCTCAGAAGCTTAAACATTACTTCCTTGCCCACCCAGTTAGGTTGATCTCTAGAATGGACCCGATCCGCTATCTCTTAGAAAAGTCTGTCCTTTCTAGTAGGTTAGCTCGCTGGCAGAGCTTCCTCTCCCAATTCGATATCACATTTGTCGTTCAGAAGGCGGTCAAAGTATATGCCATCGCTGAGCATCTTGCCCATCTCCCCATTCCTCACACTGATTCGATTCACGACGACTTCCCTGATGAGCATCTCTCTGCCCTCACTCATCATTCCTTCTGGTCTCTGCACTTTGATGGTGCACTCAATTCTCAGGGCCGAGGGATAGGCGATGTTCTGCTCACTCCAGAGGGAGTAACGATTCCCTTTGCCTATCAACTTCGATTTCCTGCTACCAACAATATCGCTGAGTATGAGGCTCTCTTAGCTGGATTGAAGCACACCTCCCTTTTAGGCGCGCGTTATTTGAATATCATAGGGGACTCTCAGCTCGTCTTGCGGCAAGTTCTGTCCACTTACTGCACCCGTGACCCCAAGCTCAAGCCATATCAAGATTTGGTCACGCTCCTGGCTAGGCAATTCCGTAAGCTTATCTACATCCATACTCCTAGGTCTCAAAACATTCTAGCTGATGCCTTAGCTTCGCTTGCTTCCTCTCTATCTTTCCCTCTCAGTCGGAATACTGAGACTATCGTTGTTCAGAGATTGGACGCACCCTCTCTTCAGGATCCTTGGTATATCAACATTAGGAAAGCTGTAGAGGCGAGGGCCGAGAAGGAAGACCTCAAGGAAGTATCTTTGATGGAACTAGAAGAGATCCTGGAGGAAGAAGAATTGCCCTGGTATCATGAGATCGAGTTGTTTTGCAAAGATGGATCGTTCCCGGAAGGGGCAAATGCCGAGCAGCGCAAGTCAATAAGGAGAGCCGCCTCGAGGTACACCCTTGTCGCAGGAGAACTATACAGGCGCGCTACTAATGGGATGCTCATGAGATGTTTAGATGATAATGAGGCTTGGAAGGTGGCTGAAGTAGCCCATTCTAGCGAGTGTGGAGGTCATGTTAATGGCCAGGCTCTAGCGAAGAAGATCTTTAGGCAGGCTACTATTGGCCCACTCTAGAGGAAGATTGTTCCCTCTACGTCCGGAGGTGTCTTAAATGCCAACTCCACGCTGATAAAATTCACGCTCCAGCTTCATCCTTACATCCTCTTTCTGCTCCTTGGCCGTTCTCTATGTGGGCTTTCGACATTGTCGGCCCGCTCGGTGATCCCAACTCTCAGATCAAACAGAAATCATTTATCCTTACTGCCACTGAGTACTTCACCAAATGGGCTGAGGCAGAGGCATACGCAGATATCAAAGCTACAATGGTGTGCCACTTTATCATGAAGAATATCATCTCATGGTTCGGAGTGCCAAACAGCATCATCACCGACAACGGACCCCAGTTCGTCTCTCAAGAGCTCAAGGACCTATGTAAGAAATTCAATATTGCATTGCATCATTCTTCTCCATATTACCCACAAGGCAACGGTCAAGCCAAGGTCACTAATAAAACCCTTCTCAAAATTATAAAGAAAACATGTGAATCTCATAAATTTTCCGATTGGCCAGAAAGATTGGTGGAAGCTCTATGGGCTTACCGCACCTCCGTCCGTACTCCTACGGGGCAAACTCCCTATGCTCTCACCTGCGGGATGGAGGCGGTGCTCCCATATGAAATCTTGATCCCTTCCCTTAGAGTGCAGCTCGATAAGGAACTTAATCTCGATGAACGTCGAGAGGCGTTGCTCGTTCAGTTGGAACTCTTAGATGAGAAGATGATGAACGCGGCCGATCACGTATCCGTTTATCAAAAGAGAGTTTCACGTTATTTTCAAAAGAAGGTGATTGAGCGTAAATTTCAAAAAGGTGATATGGTTTTGAAACGCAAATTCATTCGGTCTGCAGGTCCTAGGTCTAAATTGTAACCTAATTGGGAAGGGTCGTTCGTTGTAAAAGAGGCGTATCCAGGGAATGCTTACCGCTTAGTGAACGCCGAAGGTGAGGAGCTCTCTCACGCTTGGAATGGGTTGTATCTTAAGTGATTCTTTCCTTAGAGTCTAATCAGTGCCACCCCGGCAGCAAGGTGTTCTTCCTCTTTCACCATGAAGGAGGTCCCTAGTACGGCAATCACACATTACACGACATCCTTGGTCAGGCTTCCCGCTTTGTAGACACCGTTTCTCATTGGCCATGCTTTGGGGGAAAGTCAAAGTCCATGTCTGCTTCTTTCTTCGGCTGAATCCAGGGGCAAGAGGTGAATAAGGAGGCGATGACTGATCCAGGCAACCTAACGAGAAGAGGTCTCAAATAGGGGCAGTCCGTTATGACCTGACGCCACAAAACAAAGAAAAGAAAAAGAAGAAAGCAAAGGAGCAATCATTATCTCAAAAGTCTACCTACCAATATTCCAAAAATCCAGAAAGGTAGGAGAATTATAACTAGGCATGGCAAGAGTGGCAGTACAGTTTCCCCACGGGACGTCATGGGCCCGGTCGTATGCATGCCTAATAATGGACCAAGGTTCGATGACAGACACAAAGCCCCGGCACAACAGACCAAATCTCTAATGGGTTGTATGGAAAGGAACTCAAGTCCTAAAAACTTCTATATCTGGCCTAAGCTTACCTCCGTGTTCTATTTCCCTTCTTAGGACTAAGACTAGTACCCTGGGTATCGCCCTGGTAGAGACACCGTCATGCAAGTTGGGCCTTGGCCAGGGGTTGTCACCTTGTTGCATGCCAACCTCGGGAACTCTCGATGTAATAAGGAGGGCGCACGTTGCTAGGGGAGGCACTGATTTCCAAAATCCAAAAAAAATCATATATTCCAAAATCAAAAAAATCAAATATATTCCAAAATTCAAAAAAATCATATATTTCAAATCAAAAAAAATCATATATTTCAAAATACAAAAAAATCATATATTTCAAAACCCAAAAGAGTCAGATATTTCCAAAATCTCATAAAAATTCAGATATTTTCCAAAAAAACCCTAAAATTCCATCATATGCATTGCATGCATCGCATCATTCCTGTTATGTCTTCCGCCTATTTAAAAAGGCTCCACCCCTTGACCAAATATCAAGAAATGGTCGTTCTCTAACTTGCTTTAAGGCAAGGGGTTGAGTCTAAGAATAGATTTGACTTGTTTCTTGTCTAAGTATGTGCAGGGTGCAGGTTCAAGCCCAAGATGGAAAATTCACAAGTTCACAGGTTCAGGTCTGTAACGCGCCAACATCAGACCGCCACAGTCGTGTAACGGCTCACACATTGACTGTCACATTCTTCAGAGCGTTGGCCTTCATTCTCTCAACAGCCTTTCTTTAACGGTCTGAACTTAGACCGTCACATATTCTAACGGCCTGTCGTAAGACCGTCATGTCCTTCTAACGGCCCAATGCAGGACCGTTACACTCTCCAGAGACTCTATTTTCAGATCATTCTAGTCAAGTCAAGAATCAAGGACTCATGCTCACGCGATTAAGGCATTCCCATCACAATTCAATTGGACTTAATGAAACATAAATTTGATAAAACTTCAATTACATCATTCATGAACAAGAAAATCAAGCTACATTCAGTTTCCTACCCGCAAGAGGGCGGATCTTCCCTAATTCTTTCACGTAGCCATGGCGTGTTTCGTCGTTTTCTTCCACTTCCTCTTGCCACGGACGCACTTTGCTGATCTCCCACATGGTCAGCGCGTTCCGAACTGCTCTTTCATCCTCCTCGGTCCCCACCTTCCTAGGTAGAAGGGGAGGGTAGTGTGATAGTGTAGGAACTTCAATTCGAGGTAGTCCGATCAGAAGATGACACCTGTGCGGGTTGTAGATTGCCATGGTCGTATTCCCCACTAGCTAGAGGTCAAGGCCTTGACGCCGCGGTATTCTAAGCAAAGTGCTCCGAGGGACTTTTGGGCGCATGGTGAACTTCTCTAATGGCAAAGTGTTGAGGAAGAGGCGCCATTCATCCCGTGTTTTCTTATCCACCGTTCGGCACTCCACCTGCAAAGGAAATCCAAACGTCCCTCGAATGAAGAACAAAGGGTGGCTCCCGAAGATCCGGCTAGCAGAGGTTATATCTTCCTTGGGTTGGAATTTTATTCTCACACCCATCCAGCACTCGAGGAGTATCATGGAGCCGAATAAAGGTCCCCCTAAGCAAGCGGAGCTTAGTCCTTCGCAGAGATATGAGTTGATTGCTTGAGAGATGGACA
This sequence comes from Amorphophallus konjac, assembly GCA_022559845.1. Classification (NCBI taxonomy): domain Eukaryota; kingdom Viridiplantae; phylum Streptophyta; class Magnoliopsida; order Alismatales; family Araceae; genus Amorphophallus; species Amorphophallus konjac. The sequence continues at coordinate 248,568,109 of CM040126.1, forward strand.
TTCCCCGCCACAACCCGCTAATAATGCTAAGATTTTGGGTATCTAAGAGGTGGTCAGTAGTTGTGAAAATGAAGACTCCACATAAGCAAACCGACACCGCCTTGGCTATTGCTTCGTATCTCTCCCACTTGTTTTTGCAATGAGAGACTATCCACTGAGCCATGGGTATCAAATGAATGTGGTGTGGGCTGATCATGGTCCTCACGTCCTTTGGATTGTGAATGAAATCGCTCAAGATCAAGGACGGGTCAATAGGCTCCACCGTATGGCAAACTAGATCTTCATCCCCCGCCTTAGTCTTAGGAAGGGTTAGGTAGGTTTCTACCTCCTCTAATAGGACTGTAGCTTCAAAGGAAGGGAAGATGAAAGTATGTGTTTGAGGATGCCACAATTCTATGAGGGCTGAAATGCTTGGCCAATCCAAAGATAATTTCTGAAAGTTTTTGGCTAAGACCAATAGAGATTGGAGGTGCCATGCCCTAAGGATTGCTAAGACTTCTAAAGGGAGTTCTTTGATCATGGGAGCCACCCACTTCAAGTTGGAGTAGCATCTGGGACCAGGAAGGGGCTGGAAAGAAGAAAGAAGAAGAAGAGAAGATCATGAGGAGTTGAAGTGCAGAAATTATTGAACTTGATTAAGGATATAGAACTCACCACTCTTTGAGCACTTGAGCTCAGATGCTTGGGGATTGATGTCAGCCTTTGCAACTCCCCATGTTCTTTCCTGGCAGCTTTAGGTCTGGTGTAGACCTTCTCTTCCATGGCCGCCACTTCCAAGCTTCTTTTCATGGTGTCTCTACCCTTAAGAGAGGCTTTTCAGCCCTTCTAGCAGAAAATTCAGCAAAGCTACGATTTTTGGCTAAGTTCCCAGGTTTTAAAGGCTTGCTTTTGGCTCTAGAATGATAAGATTTGGGTTAGAAGACCTTATCTCAAGTCTGGGAGAGTTCTAGTGGGGGTTTGGATGGTTAACCTTCGGGTTTGGCCTCTCACGGCGTAATCCATCTCAGAGTACACCTCGTTCTCTGGCGGTCTATCGTAAGGCCGTTACTTGGCTCTGACGCTCCAACTCTGGGCCGTCACATTTCCTGTGGGTTTCTTTTGGCCCAACCTCGTTCTATCAAGCCTAACGGTCTAACAGTAGACCGTCACATGTTGTGACGCATGCTTCCTGGACCGTCACATTTTTTGCAACCTACTTCAATATAGCATTGTTCTGCCATCTTTAACGGTCTATCATTTGGCCGTTAAATCATTCTGGCGCTCCACCTATGGACCGTCACATTTTCCTGCTGATCAGTTTGCAGTCTGGCCTGACATCTCTGACGGAGTTACGTTGGTGCGTTACGGAATTCTGACGCGTCCTTCCTAGACTGTCACAATGTCTGCTGCTGGATTTGTGCTATTCCTTTATGCCTATGGTCCTTCATTTACACATACCACTCCATTTACATAATTTCAGTCATCCCACACATTTCCACACCCATTTCCACATGCATTTCCCTTGTACATTTACACATATTCTTGCATTTCATTCGTGCAATTCACTTCATCCATGCCATTCATTCGTATTCCATTCACACATACAATCATTCACATAAAACAACACAAAAACGTAAAAAAAGAGTTTTTCACTCCATTTCATTCATTCTCATTCCATTTTCATATACAAGTGTAATAAAAGAAGATAAATGCAAGCTCACTCGGCCGGCTTGTCTGCCGGGCCGCCGTCATCATCTCCACCCTCGAGTCTCCGCGCTGGTGGCGCTATGGAGGCACTCTCCTCCTGCTGTCCCCTCTCTACCCTCTCATTCCTCCGCTGGCTGGAGGAACTGACGAGGAAGTCAGCCGCTGATCCGGTATGGGCAGCGCTCCTCGGTGCTCCACTCTGAGAGGCGCTCCGCTCTGGTCCTCGGCCCATCATCCGTATAGTCCTCTCCAGGGTTTGTTCCTCGACCTTCATATCATGTGCCTGGAGCCGCGCTGCTCGTGCCTCGGACCGGTATCTCTCTAGGTCCACCGTCTGCGTGACCGTCCGCTCAGGCTCTCCTCTCAATCGGGCCACTTCCGCCCGTAGTAGTTCTGTCTCTGCTCGAGCCCACTCAGTCTCAGCCCGATTTCTCTCTGCCTCTGTCTGAGCCTGCCTCGCCTCAGCCACCGCTGTGGCTAGCTCTCTCGCCTGTAGTTTGCATTTCATCATGATTAGTCAAATAAGCATTTAGTTTTGCATGAGCATTTTAAGTCAAAGGTTAGCGTCTCACCCGCTCTGCAAGGGTAGCCTTCGCCTCCTCGGCCCAAGCAACCGCTCGGGTGAACTCGGTGTCTCGCTCGGCTCTACCTCCCGCAGGCTGCGATGATGACGGTGGGGCATCCGGTCCGACTCTTTGGGCTCCCTCAGCCCGCTGCATTTATGAATCATAGTTAGTCAGTCACATTTGCATCATCTGCATCATAAGCATAAATCATTTAAGTCTTAGGTTTTGGGGATCTCACCAGGAGCTCCAGGGCGGTCCGGTACTCGTCCCGCTACTGGATGGTGGCATGGAGTAGCCCTTCGAGCTCGGCTATCCTCCCCTCAGGGTCTAGCTGCATTTAGAGAGCATGGGTCAGTGCATATAGAATTTTTGCATATTGGAATAGAAGAGTTTAAGTTTAGGGTTTCGTACCGGTCACCAGGTACCTCGGTATGTTAGCGCAGCGAAGAGTGATATAGAAGGGGGGGATGAATAGATCACTCCCGATTTAGAAAACTTCAGCGGAAAATCACTACTTCGAATTTCGACCCTTTAGATACAGCAAAACAATATAGCTAACGCAGTGAATAACTAAGACAGAATAAGAAGGTGCGATTGAAAAAGGCTGTCCACAGTCAAACACAATGCCAAGCAGATGGAGAGCACAACCGATAACAGCAAACCACAGAGGAGACAAGAAATTTTAAGGTGGTTCGATTGTAGTCCACAATCTACATCCACCCCTCACTCCAACTAGAGTGAGGATTCCACTAGCCACTGCTAGAAAACTGCAGACTCAGTCTGCGAACAAGATGCTGCCACACAGCTTGAACAACCAAGGGAAATAAATCCCTCAACCAAACTCTGCTACCCACAGAGCTTGACACCTGGACCTACAACCAGCAAGACCAGAACCGGAGATGGCTCTCCCTTCCTCCAACCTGGAGGGAACCTGCTAGTGACAGCCCGTCACTGGCAAAACCAGAGATCACAGATCTCTCTTCCTCTGCAGCCCAGAGGGGAACTGGAGTAACTCTCCCTTCCTCCAAACACTAGAGGGTAACAATTCGGAATCAGAAATGAAGAAATGAAAAACAGAAAGGAAAACAAGACCAACGATGAACGATAATCGTTTCTGAAAACCCAAAACAAATGTAGCTTCCGAAGAAGCAAATCTTCACAGCACGATTTCTTCTATCTCTCAAGGACTTTTCTCTCAGTTCATATCTCTCAAATTCTTCTCTCTGTCTTTTCTCTGGAACGTGGAGGCTCTCTCTTTTCTTCTTCTGCTTAGGGATTCTTCACTTCAGCCCTTTTTTTTTCATTCTCTTCTTCTGTTCACAGAAGACACCTTTTATATGGCATCCGACCTGAATTCCAGGACTTCACACGAGTGGGTCTCGTTCCCTCCTTTTCCAGAGCATCCTCAGATCACGTGCCAAGCCTCATCCTCGGTTCACGTGCCCAATCATTAACCTGAGTTCTATTAATTCTATGAGGGCTGAAATGCTTGGCCAATCCAAAGATAATTTCTGAAAGTTTTTGGCTAAGACCAATAGAGGTTGGAGGTGCCATGCCCTAAGGATTGCTAAGACTTCTAAAGGGAGTTCTTTGATCATGGGAGTCACCCACTTCAAGTTGGAGTAGCATCTTGGACTAGGAAGAGGCTAGAAAGGAAGAGAAGGGGGAAGAAGAAGAGATCATATGAGGTATGAAGTGCATAAGTTATTAACTTTGTATTAATAGAACTCACCATCCTTTGAGCGCTTGAGCTTAGATGTTTGGGGATCGATGTCAGCCTTTGCAACTCTCCATGCTCTTTCCTGGCAGCTTTAGGTCCGATGTAGACCTTCTCCTCCATGGCCGCCACTTCCAAGCTTCTTTTCATGGTGTTTCTGCCCTTAGGAGAGGTTCTTCGGCCCTTGTAGCAGAAAATTCAGCAAAGCTACGATTTTTGGCTAAGTTCCCAGGTTTTAAAGGTTTGCTTTGGGCTCTAGAATGATAAGATTTGGGTTAGAAGACCTTATTTCAAGTCTGGGAGAGTTCTAGTGGGGGTTTAGATGGTTAACCTTCGGGTTTGGCCTCTCACAGCGTAATCCGTCTCGGAGTACACCTCATTCTCTGGCGGTCTATCGTAAGGCCGTCACTTGGCTCTGACGCTCCAATTCTGGGCCGTCACATTTCATGTGGGTTTCTTTTGGCCCAACCTCGTTCTGGCCTAACAGTCTAACAGTAGACCGTCACAGGTTGTGACGCATGCTTCCTGGACCGTCACATTTTTTGCAACCTACTTCAATATAGCATTGTTCTGCCATCTTTAACGGTCTATCATTTGACCGTTACATCCTTCTGACGCTCCATCTATGAACCGTCACATTTCCTGCACATCAGTTTGCAGGTTGGCCTGTCATCTCTGACTGACCTCCGTTGGTGCGTTACGGCATTCTGACGCGTCTTTCCTAGACCGTCACATTGTCTGCTGCTGGATTTGTGCTATCCCTTCCTGCCTGTGGTTTGACCTGCCGGTCTTTACCCACTATCCGGTCCTTCATTTACACATATCCATTCCATTTACATAATTTCAGTCATCCCATTTATGCCATTCACACTTTTTCCATCGCACACGCAATTCATTCCATCTATCCACACTTTCATTCATACAATCCATTCCATTCATTTGCATTCCATTCATCTGTATTCCATTCACACATGCATTCAATCAGATAATAAAAAACAACACAAAAACATAAAAAGAACTCTTCATTCCATTCCATTCATTCTCACTTCTTTTTTTCATATAAGTCATGTACAAGTGTAATAAAAGAAGATAAAGGCAAGCTCATTCGGCCGGCCTGTCCGCCGGGGCGCCGTCATCATCTCCACCCTTGGGTCTCCTCACTGGTGGCGCTATGGAGGTGCTCTCCTCCTGCTGTCCCCGCTCTGCCCTCTCATTCCTCCGCTTGCCAGAGGAACTGACGAGGAAGTCAGCCGCTGATCATGTACGGGCAGCGCTCCTCGGTGCTCCACTCTGAGAGGCGCTCCGCTCTGGTCCTTGGCCCATCATCCATATAGTCCTCTCCAAGGTTCGTACCTCGACCTTAATATCATGTGCCTGGAGCCGCGCTGCTCATGCCTCGGACCAGTATCTCTCTAGGTCCGCCGTTTGCGTGACCGTCCGCTCAAACTCTCCTCTCAATCGGGCCACCTCCGCCCGCAGCAGTTCTGTCTCTGCTCGAGCCCGCTCAGTCTCAGCCCGGTTCCTCTCTACCTCCGTCCGAGCACGCTCCGCCTCGGCCATCACTGTGGCTAGCTCTCTCGCCTGTAGTTTGCATTTTATCATGATTAGCCAAATGAGCATTTAATTTTGCATAAGCATTTTGTTTCTTACCTGCTCTGCGAGGGTGGCCTCCGCCTCCTCGGCCCGAGCAACCGCTCGAGCAAACTCAGTGTCCCGTTCAGCTCTGTCCCCGGCAGGCTGCGACGACGACGATGTGGCATCAGGTCCTGCTCTTTGGGTTCCTTCAGCCCGCTGCATTTATGAATCATAGTTAGTCAGTCGCGTTTGCATCATTTACATCATAAGCATAAATCATTTAAGTCTCAGGTTTTGGGAATCTTACCAGGAGCTCCAGGGCGGTACGGTACTCGTCCCGCTGCTGGATGGCCACGTGGAGTAGCCCTTCGAGCCCGCTATCCGTCCCTCAGGGTCTAGCTGCATTTAGAGAGCATGGGTCAGTGCATATAGAATTTTTGCATTTAGAATAAACGTAGTTTAAGTTTAGAGTTTCATACCTGTCGTCGGGTGCCTCGGTAGACCTGGTCCCCATACCGCCGGGCGAAGGCTTTCAAATACGCCTCATCGCCATCAGCCCGCTCCTTTACTGCCCGACCCCTCCTATTCCAATCATGGACGTATTTCACCTTGCGGGCGCACCAATCCACGTCACCACTAATGCCCTTTGATGATTTACCCGGGCGCTCGACGCTTCGGCACGGGAAGGTCACCTCAGGCTGGTGTAGTCCACGGGTCCGCAAGATCAGGCGGTAGTGCAAGGGCTCGATGACGTTGATGCAGTGCAACCACACATCTCGCCAGCAGTATGATAGGGATGTCTGGACCCATGGCTGTCCATCGGTACCCTCGTCCTGGTACGGGGTCCACCTCACCTGAAAATCATGTTAGTTTGTCAACATATAGAAGCATGTAGAACATTCATGAGCATTTAAAAAGCATTTAAAGTCCTGGGCTTACCGCCGTATGCGGGAAGGAGTCCAGCTCATCCTGGATCGCCCGGGTCAATCTGGTGATCCACCCTGAGTCCCTGGCGACCACCCATCGCCTCGTGATTGGGATCCGCCCAGGATGTTGTAGTGAGCCTCACCCAATCCCAGGGAGGTACACGAAGCTCCAGATCTGCATTTAGGAGTCATGTCAGTCGATTGCATCGCATAATCATTTGCATAATCATATAGGAAGCATTTAAATCAAATTTACCTGTAAGAAAGGTGAGAAGCTGCCCAGCATCATCTGCTGGTCCGTCGTACTGAGCGACTCGAATAGGAAGGCCAGGACTACTGCTCCCCATGCATACTTTCCGACTCTGCCTAAGTCCTCGAGCAATGGTAGTAGTCTGCAACTGATCACGTCCGCTCGAGTCACAAATAGCAGCTTCCCGAATAGCAGCAAGAGGAACTACCTCAGCACGTGATCTCCCTCCGGTCCTGTCTCTGCTGCCACATGTGGGCGCACCTGCTCAATCACTCGCCCTAGATGCTCCTTGGGTAGCTCTCCCACTGCAATAGCAGCTCCTCTCAGTCCCAGACTATCCTGCAGTCTCGATCTCGAAAGCTGGGAGGAAGTATGGCCCGGTCTGATCAAATCCAAGCCCAGCAGCTCCTAGGCGAACTCCCTGTAGTTCCCATAAGTCCACCCGGTCACCGCTGCTCCGTGGACTCTCAATCTAGAAATTCTCGCCATGTCTTCCAGTGTGGGGATCATGTTGCCCCATGGGAAGATGAATGCTCTACTAACTGGGTCCCATCGCTCATGCAGCACATAGAGCAATGGCGTGTCCATCCTGATCACCTCGATGCTCAGCACCTCGGTGAATCCCATAGCTGCGAGTCGCTCTCTCTGGTAGTCGGTCAGTGCCTGGTAGACTGCCCAGATCTGGAGCCATGAGATTCTTGTTCGTATTTTTCCCTGCATGCATTTAGATCATAAATTAGTCAATTGCATCATAGAGTCATTGCATAACATTCATATAATGAAAACAAACAAAAAATTTGAATAATTGAAAACCTTAAAAATAGTTCTGGTCTCTGGTGACTGTGACGGCCCTGGGGTGGTGCGTCACAGGGCTCTAACGCACCAGGGGTGGTGCATCAGAGTTGTGACGGTCACTGGTAGGACCGTCACAGCCTCTACACAGGGGTGGTCTTCATTTTCGTTTCCTTGGCTTCCCACTTTGGCCAAATGGCCTAAATGTGATCCTAATGGGTTCATAGACCCATTTTCTACCCCGTTCATGCATGCATGGACTTAAAAATTCATAAAAATTAAAATTGAAAATTAGGGCGAACGGGCCTACCTCATGGTCTTGGCCCCGTTTCCTTTTCTTCTCTATTATCACGGCTTCTCCTTCGTCCAGGGGAGCTTCCCCTTGGTCCTCCTCAGCCGTGGGGGCCTCTTCTTCCACCGTGGATGTCCTCGTCACCGTTTCTTCTTCCTCGGTCGGCGGGATCACCTCACGCTCTATCCGACGGTGGAGGCGGCGTATCGCCTTCCTCTTCATCCCTTTCTCCCTCCTAAGTGGCCGTGGGGCCTCGTCGCCGGCCATCTCCAGTGGGTGGTCACCGGTGGTCCTCGGTGTTCTCGGTTGGGGTTTTTTGGGTGTTAGGGCGAATGAGGCTTGAATGATGTGTGTGACCGTTCGGTTTGTTTTTTTTGAACGCTCAGGAAATGTGACGGCCTATCGCCAGACCGTTACCGTCTCTTACGCGTATGCCTTAGACCGTTAGGTCAGTTTGAATCGTGCATTGAAGGATATGAACCGCCAAAGCTCTGACGGCCCAAGGCTGATCCATCAGAATTCTCTAACGCACCCCTTTAGACCGTCACAGTTTCCAGGTTGCTTGATGAAGAAAATGGTCTATTTGATGCCTGAATGATTGTATTTTTTTTCTATGACTTATATTATTAATGCAATTCATGCGTACAAATGATTATGCCTCGTTTCATGCTCATATGAATTATCATTGGCTAACCTCTTTCTCATGGATGAAGTTATGAAAATAATTGTCATTCGCCAGTTCGCCAGACAGGTAAGTCAGGTATTGTATCTCGATCTCTTATCCCTTAATGCATTACTATATGTTATCTATGATATATTATCTCGAGAACTGGCTGGTCATTCATGTGTTCTGGGATCTGATGTTCCCCTTAAACAAAAATGATGATGATCTAAGTGCACATGTTTAATCGTTGGATAGACCGTTATGTTGGAAAAGTTTGGGGACGATGGTTCTGTCTTGCACGCCGTGGTTGCAAATGGTGTCCTGACCCTAGTTTCTTCGGTCTAGCAATACTATTCTCGAGTATCTTGTTATTTTATTCTTTCTTTGCATTCATTTTAATGATTTCTTTTGTTTTAGCCCAGCATGCATCATGCACATTCTTTGAGCATTCATGAATCTTCATCTGTTCAAGGCGTCTCACTGATGGTGAATAGCTGTGTTCTTGATCTCGGTTGAGGAGAGTCATTCCACTCTGAGTTAGAAGGTTTCCTTCGATCTGCTCGCTTGATTTAGTTAGCTGAAGATTCCTGTCTGGAGTTTAGTTAATCGTCTTTTCCTTCCCGTTGCCTCCGGCGGCCAGCCGTGTTTCCCTTTCCTTAGTTGTTAGTTCCTCCAGACATGTGTCCATTTGGTTGGCTATTTCCTTGTGATTAGTTCGAAGTTTTCCAGAAAATTCCTATCGCTTGTTGGTTGAGACGGGTGTCGTTTGCCTTAACGCCCGCTTTTCAGTCCACTCCGCTTCATTTCCGCTTCATCTCCATGTTCCATTTCACTTTTGCTTCACCTCCGCTCGCTCCCCTGCAGAGAGGACGTTAAGGAAGGGCATCTGTTGACACCCGTTTTATGACCGATAAGTTGGGTCATCTCCTTGTTCACTCTATATGATGCTCCGAGTTATTCACTCTTTCATTGAGCCTTCTTGATCAGTTGGAAGGTTTATTTCATGGGTCTTAGCTCCTTGGTTGGGTCTGATTCCTTGATTTCTTGCATTGGACGAAGCTTAGCAAGCTTTCTTTTTATTTTTGATCCTTTTTGTCTCTAACGGTCTATACCAGGCGTGTTACATCCCTCTGACGCATCAGCCCTTGGCCGTTACATCTTGCAGAGTCCTAAAGCTCAAGGCCTGTTTCAGTTCTTATCCTTTTGGTTATCCGTTGGCTCTAACGGTCCATCGTGCAGACGTTATATTCCTCTGACGCGTCTTTCCTCGACCGTTACATTCTTCAAGAGTCCAACACTTTTGAACTTCTCCCGTTGATCTTATCTTCTTAAAGGATAAGGTTGTGTGACGGTCTTCTCTGGGAGCGTTACCTTCCTGTGGCGGTCTGTCGTGCAGTCGTTACATCAAGCAGACAGTCCTGATAGGTCTGCTCTTCTTCTGCTACTCCGTGGCCGACTTGAGAGTTTGATCTTGTGATTTCTCTTCCAAATATAATCCTCAGAACCTTCTGTTTGTTTCTATGGACTCTTGGGAGTATTATCTTCAAGAGTTTGCTAAGAATCATCCTCCATTTTGGCTAGATTATCCTCTGCTCGACCGGAGAGTTTGAGGGTCTATAAATAGAACCCTTGACTTCATGGCCTGGAGGGGAGGAATCTGGAGTTTAAGTTGAAGTGCTGCCACATTCGAGAGTCACATCCAACCAAGAAGAGCTATCTCTCACGTCCATCTGCTTCTCAGTCAAGGGAGTATTCGATTTTCCAAGTGTTTAGTTCCATCATTGGCATACTTGTGTTCTTACCTTTTCCTTTTTATCATAGCATTGTCCCACTCCTTCTTTCACATTCTTCCACTCCTTTTAATCATTTAAACATCCTTCCTATATTTTAAAACACCCAGAGGGGTTAAAAAAACCAACTCCCCGGTATTCCCCTTTCCTTTTGCATGCTATTGAGTTCATTGGGTTATTGATACTATGCTTGATTGAAAGGCTAATTTGGGGTTGTTTTTCTTGTGTTCCACGTTCTTTGGCAGGTTTACAGGGTTCATAAGGCGAGGCCCAAGCTTTCTGGCCGGCTGGAAAGTTTGGAGTTTGAAGGATTCACAAGCTTGTTCTACAGACACATGCCCATGCTAGAGCTGGTTCTGATTGCCTAGGTTCATGGTTCACATGTTCATAGGTTGATTGGCTTTATCACTTGACTCATATTTCTATTTAGTCGGCATCATAATCCCATCTTTCAAAAGAAGGGACACATTGAAACCAACAACGTGGTGAAGAATAACATGTGTGGCACAACACGGTGGGACATAGACACGGCGAGACAAGGACACGGTGGGACAAAAGACACAAACAAATACGCCCTTCAATCAAAACCCAAGATCAGAATGAAGTAGAACCGCCAGGTTCATAATCGTGAGGTAAAGTCCTCTCATATATATATAATCATTGCAAACAAAAGCTGAGAAGGACATAAGCTTCAGAACAGATCGAGAGATATGATTGAAGAAGAGAACAGATCAGAAGATGTGAACAGGAGACAGAGCACAAAGATATAGTAAGGAATGCCTCAGTACCTGCAACCTGCACACATAGCAAACAGATTACGTATCTATTCTCAAAATAAAATATAAAAGATAAATATTTTTTATACTTTTCAATTTTCTTAATTTTTTTGGATTTTAAAAATATTTGATTTTTTTATTTTGTTGGAACAATATTTCATTTTTTTAGAATCTCATTTTTTTTGGATTTTGGACAATATCTCAATTTTTTTGGATTTTTGACAATATCTCTTTTTTTTAATTTTAAAAATATTTCATTTTTTATTTTTGACAATAGCAATCTGCAGCACCCAAAGACAGACTCGAACTACTGGCCAGGGATCGACGTCCCTCCCCTCTCATTAAAGACTTCCCTTGAGTAGGGCGTGCATGTGAGGGTGGCATACCACAACCAACTGCCTCTCAAGAACGGTGCCCATACTAAAGCCATACCCGGGATACAACCCAGCCTAAGAGGGAGAAATATAAGAAAAATTAGAGACAAGCTTTATGTAGGATGGGAGACATGAGGACTTTCTTCCAAGGCACCACCCCTCAAAGAGATAGGTCTGTTGCGCCGGGGCTTTGTGTCTTTGATTTTTAGACCCATATTTATTAGGCATGCATGTGATCGGGCTCATGACATCCCGCGGGGAACTGTACTGTCACTCTTGCCATGCCTTTGATTCATAATTTTGCATTGATTTTCATATATGATTTTCATTTGACAGCCCTTATTGGCCAGATAAAGCATGAAAGCTCATTTTTTAAGGGTCAAGACTGCCCCTATTTGAGACATCTCTCGTATTAGGGAGCGCCTAGGTTGCTCATATTATCCATCAATCTCTTGCCCCTACACTTGGCCAAGCAGAGAAGAGAAAATGACCTTTGTGCATACCCAAAGTATGGCCAAAGCAGCAACAGTGTTGCTCAAAGGAATCGGCTATGGCTCGCCGTGAAGTGTGTGAAAAACCCATGCTCAATGGTCACCCTCAACGATCAGGGAAAGAACTAGACTCCCAGCGCGGAGCTATCACCGGCCTAAGGATGCTGCAGAAGCGAACTCATTTTAAATGACCTAAATGAACTAAGCAAATTTCTAAAAGTCACTTAACCATGTCGAGGAACCAACGTTATAAGCATGTGCAGGAGTAATAATGGAAATGGAAGCATGTTTCTTTGCTCAAAATAAAGATACCTTTGCAAATCCGCAGTGTGGAAGTAGCATCCTGACGCGAGCTTGATCATCGAGCTTCGAGCAGCACGAGCTTTGTCTTCCTTGCTTGACAGGACGAAAGGGAGAGGATAGCAAAGGGATTGAAAGATTCCTTGACATGGAGGAGTGTTTGCGATGGGTTTATTCCTTCTTATTATTTTATGTATATATATATATATATCTTATTTCACGTGTCGATCAACCAATTAACTAACTGGTAATTAACTGACTGATTGACGGCGCGGGCGTACTACTCACGTACGTGACAAGTTTATTATGCGCTCATCTTGACCCGTATCGGGCGAAAGTGAGGTTCGATCGAGACCAGTAGTCCGCCATACCATAAAGGCTATGGCGTTAATTACATCCCCCGCGAGGAGGGAACACCTTTGATTAATTGCCGAGATAGTGGGCTGTCGAGGCCGGAATAAAAGATGCGACGTTATGAGCATGACAAGATCACACGGAATACGTCTATCTATCATGCAAGGGGAGCGTGGTTTATTGAATTAGTGACCCTCGGTACAGGGCGGAGGACGTAGGTCCAAAGACCACCATTGCGCATAGCGGAGACTTCCGATCAGGCGTAACCCGGTCTTCCGTCGGTGCCATTTGATATACTCGAGGGTCTATGCAAGCATGCATGCATGCATGATGATGATAACTATGCTAAGCATGGCAACAGAATTATGAAAGTAAGCAGTGATCAATCACGTCTGTTAATCTCCGCCAAGTGAGGCAAGGATAGTAGCACAAACCTGATAGTAAAACGATTCGGATCCGAACGTCACTTCTCTTATTCAGTTTATTAGGATTCATTAATTCCGGCCACGAGAGATGAAGGTCACCCTGAGGGCGGGTGAATGATTAAAACAACATCAGTAAATCGATGCAGCCACGCGTAGGGGTAGGGTTCCCCGGCGCGGCCAAACGTGGGTAAACAGAACTAATCCGGCGCGGCCAGACGTAGGTAAAAGGACTAAACCGGCGCGGCCAAAACGTAGGTAAACGGGCTAAACCGGCGCGGCCATGGGCAACTGTTAGCCCGGCCCGAAGGCCCTGGGGCGCGTCGGTTTAGGGCGCGCCGGGAATGGGGCAACCAGCACGAAGAAGAAAATGAGTCTTATGTTGATACGGTGCGGTAGGGTACCGCGCCGTATTAGGGCGCACCGGGTTTGGGCCGCACCGTTTTAGTCAATTTTAGAAGAAATTCACAGTATTTTGGTTCATTCAAGATCTTTATGATAGTTTCAAGTCGACCAGACCGATTGATGGAGGCATCACCTGTGACTCCCTTTGGCTCGGGTCTTCCTCACACTCCGGCACCATTTAAGTTCGGGCCTCTCTCCATAAAGGCCCAATTATCCTTTTTGTGCTTTCTATTTAGTCATTTGATGTAATTTTCATTTTCTTGAGTCATGTCCCTAGGTCTTGTGTTTATTTTCCTAAGTTTGAGTGTCATTATGTTGTTTAGTTAGCTATTGGGCCCATTTCATTGGGCTTGGCCCAAGAGCCCCCCCTACCCCCTCGGTTATTTGTCATTGAGTCTTTTGTCAGGGTCTTATTGTAAAATGTGGGTTGCCTATATATAGGGCCCCATTCCCTTCATTTGGAACTAATGAATCAATGAATGAAAAAAACTTGTCATTTTGAGAGTTTACACTTCTTATCTAGTGGAGAGATTCCATTTTTTGGGTGAGAAACCCTAGGGGAGAGATTCCCCACCCTTCCCTCTCTTAATCTCTCTTTTTCACTCCACTTTCTCTCTCCTCAACACCCAAATTCAAATTTTCTTCTCTCTCCTCCCTTCCCAACCACCTCCACTCCCCATCTACCCCATTTAAGCCTCTTCCCATTCCCCACAACCCTCATCAATACTCCACCCCTTCCCAAGACCCCCTCCACCAATCCTCTCCTCACCATCCAACCCCCAACTACCCCTCCCACTTTCCCAAGCACCCTTCCCACTACCCCAAGCACCCCTTCCCTTCCCCAACACAACCCCCCCATTCCCAAGACAAAAAAATTAACCCCACCCTTAAACCTATTTTCGAATATCCTTTCCCTCTCTCCATTCCAACCAAATTCGCAGCCCCCACTACCACCATCTATTGGACCCTCTTCCAGACCTTATTCTCCACCTCCCACACCTTAGAACACCCCCTCCAAGACCCCCTTACAACCAGGGGTCACTCCCACACTCATCTACCCCCTTCCCCTTCTTCTTTCTTGCTCATTGGAAGCTACTTCGAAGTTGCAGTTTGCTATCCAGAGGTTGCAGATGAACTAGCAACTTGCAGCAGCCACCACGACTTCCTCCGGACGAGTTTGAAGGCACAAGAGGCATTCACAGAAGCGTCTCCCTGTCTTCTTCGCAACAGAAGTGGTTTCGTCTTCATCCGAGCTGTGTGCTGCCCAAGAGCTTCGTTCTTCCACAACGGCGCAGAGTTGTCCCTGCTGAGTACCAGAACCGGATTAGAAGTACTGCCACGACGAACCTCATAGGAATCAGCCCCCAAGCTCTTCTACAAAGTTCTTCATCGCTCAGTCTACTTTCAGAATCAAGAAGCGGAACTCCGTTCGGCATCCAGTAGCAGAAGTTATCAATTTTCTCCCTCTGCTGCACGGATCTGCTTCCCCACAGTCTACCCCGACCAGTCATCCTTGTTCATAGCCTCCAGGACTTCTCTGGCATCTTTTAGCATCCCCGTCAGTTTTGCTGTGAAGAAGACTCGTCCATGATTCCAAAAACTCTGGCGGTTCTCGATTCGGAGTTTGGGAGCCATCGGAGCATTCTCTGCAACCTGCAGTTGGAAATATGAAGCTGCCAGTCCCAGAACTTGCCACTCTGTTCGAAGCTCCACCCCGGTCAGCAGTGGTACCAGAAGAAATTTAAAAAATTCTGAGGTGTTTCAGTACTAGTAACGAAGAGTTTCCCCCTGGTCTCGCCATCAGAAAAATTCTGTATCAACTTCTGCAGCCCCAACTTTGACTGTCAGTCCTCCCTCCCAGACAGCAGGCAGATTCGGCTTCCCAACTTCTTATCGCTTTTGATCCTAGTTTCCCCCTCCCCGCTTGGCCGGCTGAAGGCCCCTCCCTGTTTGGAGGTAGTATTGATTGTAATATCATTAACCCCCACCCCAAGGTCCCCCTCCTGCGAGAGGTGTAGTGTTGTAACTTTTTTGGGCAGGTCAAGCGACACCGCCGCGGCGTGTGGGGATCCACTCGCCTCCCCGCTCGCCCTCGTCTCCGAGCGGGATCGGTTTCTTCAAACCGGTCGAGTAAGTGCTCACACCTCACTCCATTAGTGCTTTTCTTTCAATATAAGTTCTAGTTCCGCTGGTTATGCGAGTGAGAGCTCGATCCTCAAGCCCCATTGCCTTGAGTGATCACCGTGGGAAAAGTGCAACCGGTGCCTTCGGCACTTCGTCGGCCCCATTGAATTGGGCTTCCACACCCATTGGGAATCACATATTGGCCTTGCTGGCCCTCTACCAGCAAGGGCCCAACCCCTCAACCTCACCTTGGCATTGCCAAGTTACCCCGGGCTTGGGTGAGCGACGAGAGAGCGGCGGCCCAAATTGGCCCGTTTTGATTGTGAATGTGCTTGTTTGCCTAAGTCTTAGGTTGTGTCACATCACCGATTACTTGTTTGATTGAAGTCCAAGATCCCTCGGAAATGATGCAGTAAGTCAGTGCAAGGTTCACACTCGAGCACTGAGTTGATTGGGTTCAGAATGAGCATCGGATTACGGCTTAATTATTCTGAGTCTGTCCAAAATTGGGCAGCATCTCCCCTAAACATGAAGAGTTGCAGGGGAGGAACGGGGTCATACCCACTTGTGGAGTAAGCCCTGTGGAACGCACTAGATTTCGTTGGGTTCGGAAAATATCGTGGGATATCGGTGTTCTTTTTATCGGTTTATCTAGTGCGAGGGCGTGCCAGTCACCTAGGTGACAATGTGTTCGGGCTTCGAGACTGGAGTGGTCCGAGGCCCGGGGTGCGCTCCATCTGACTAATCAGACGATTGTGGATATCGGGTCGGGACTGGAGACCCGCCGCGCCATAAAGGCCACGACGTTAATTACATCCCCTCGGAGAAGGGAAGACCTCTGATTAATCGCCAAGAAAAGGGGTCAAATGACCTAAAGATCATTTTTCATTAAAGCATGCGAGTTGGGTTGACATGATTTAAACCCTCCGCATCGGTACGTAAAACGGTGTTCAAAACCATACAAATACTTGCTGCGAGTGCGGCGAATTTAATGAAAGTGCGGGATTAGATCCCGGTATATATATATATCAGTCACTAACAGACAATCCAGTATTCGGTCGAGAGTCCATATTCGAAGCATCGAAGGTAACAACAAAGACATTCGGATATCTGCCGTAGGTACGGCACACTTCACGTGGGTGTGGGATCGGATCCCGGAAGAAGTGGGTCAAGCTGATGAACTATCGGCCCAAGAGGTGCACGGATCATGACCATGTCGGGGATCCCGAGGTCCACGTCCGATACCACGGGGCATCATTGCTTTTCTCTTCACGCACAGTCCGGGGGAGCGGGTTGTTAAGTGTGAAGCCCAATCTCGGAAACGTGCGCCCTCGCACGCAGATCGACCTGCGCGGTCAGGTCGTGGGGGTCAAGGGGGCAACGCCCCTTGCGGGGGTTTTCGGGGGCAGCGCCCCCGGAACAAAATTTGGTTAAGGCGTGGGTATGCTATTGTCATTGTTCCGATCATTGAGTTAAGTGTTTTATTCCCATTCCATTTTTTCCATTTTGTTTAGTGATTTAATCCTTATCCTCTGGTTTATTCTTTAGTTTCAATAGTTCCCTTTCTTCCTTTCATTCTTTTAGTTTTCTTTTAGCACGCCGTGTTGGCACGTTGCAAGAAGATGGGCGCGCCGGTTAAGGGGCGCCGGGTCAAGATATGAAGGGGGCGCGCCGGGTAGAGGCATCCACGGGGTGCGCCGGTTTAAGGGAGTTCAAGGGGGGGCGCGCCGGTTAATGTCCAGGAAGGGGGCGCGCCGGTTTAGGGCTCAAATAGGAAGAAGTTCCAAGGACGCGCCGGAATAGGCAATGAACAGTATAGCGCGCCGGTTTAATGGGCTAATGCAAGGGGGCGCGCCGGATAGCTGCAAGGAAAAAAAAATGGGTTTTGAGTGTGGGGTTAAACCGGCGCGGGGGGGTACCACGCCGGATTAACCCACGCCGGATTAGGGGGCGCCGGATTAAGCATTGTATAGCTTCCCTCAACCCGTTTGTGCTCTGTTTCTTCTTTCCTTCAACTGCAAGTTGATTTATTGATTGCTTTGCTCATCTTATTGATGGATTATGTTAGTGGCAGGAAGATTTAAGTGTTTCGTTAGAAGAGTTTGTGCAAGAACTCAGAGATTCAACTTGATTCAGGGGGGGGCTTAGTTTGTTCATCTGTCTGTTCTTACACATCCTCTGTTCTTACGTGTTCTTCCTCTGGCAAGATTTGGGCAGCACCTCCCCCGGACTGACGATTGCCAGAGAAAATAGAGGAACACCAAGTGGATTGCTCCAGGGTGAACCTCAAAATCTAGACCTCACGGCGGTCCGATAACCCAAGTGTGAGTGTGGAAAAGCTCGAGGACTAGCCTTCAAGAGCTCTCACGACTCACGGGCAATGATCCCTCAAAGGGGAACGAGTGGGGAAGGAGATCAGAAACATATCAAAAAAAGAATCTCCCGAAGGATCATTTTCATTTCACCACGAAGGGGTGCAAATACATGGGCTCTTCATGCATCTAAAGAAAAGAACCAAAGGGAAGAATACATCGGAGGAAAGAAAAAGAAACAAGGGGGGGAGGGGAGATCTGTATCTCCCTCACCTCACTCTCTGCTCTCTCCTTCTCTTTTCTCACTTTACTTCGCTCTCACAAGAACACGGGCTTCAGCTTCGAGGAGTTTCTCCCCCTTCAACCTTCCAACCCATTTAAGCTTCGCCTGGGCGCTCCTTTTATAGGGGCCGGAGGCCCTGTTTTGGAGGGATGCCCTCTAGATTCTTCTTCCTCCCGTTGGTTCCTTGTTTCCCGCAACCACCACTGCAGCTGCTGACGTTGGTGACGTTGCCCTGCTGCTGCTGTCGACGTCGCCTCCGGCGAGGCTATGGTGTGATCGGGAGGGGGGGCAGAGGCATAGCCTCCTCCTCCGCTGGCACATCCACCGCGAGCCACGTTGCTATCATCATTCGCTGAAGAATGGCCAGCCGCTCAACGGAATGAGCATTCGACGGTGTAGGGCTCGAGAACTTCCATTCACGGCATATGCTCGGTTGCCCGCCGGATCGAAGCGGGAGCTTTAACCATTTTGGGCTTGTTCGTCATCATGCCGTTCCCAGGAAACAGGGGACCGCATTGATGACGAGATGGCTTCACTGCACGCCGGATAAAGTCCTCAGAGAAAGGCTTGTTTCTAAACTAAGCGCGCCGTATTAGCACTCCAAGATGGGCGCGCCGGTTTAGTGCATTCAAAGGGGTGACCCTTCAACGGGAGCATGCCGTTTTAACATAAATCAAGGGAGTTTACGGGGCGCGCCGGACTAGCATCTTGTAAAGGGCGCGCCGGTTTAAGGCCCCCTTAGGGGCGCGCCGATTTAAGGCTATTGGAAGGGGCGCGCCGGTTTAAAGACCATATAAGGGCGCGCCGGTTTAGACTTCGTCTCGGCTTCGCGGCTATTCGGATGGATGCTTATCCTCCTGTATTGCTTTAGTCGTAATGCACCGCCATCGGGGTGTTTAGTTCAGGGCCTCTGCATCTCGATTTGGAACTTCGAGTGATCCCCGGCGCGTGCCGAACACGTGTTTGAATTCCCGAGTTTCTTTTGATTCAGCCTTTGGCAATGCCGACTGGAGAGCCGAGGCTGTCTCTTCAACACGAGGGGATTCTTTGTCGGGTGACGGAGCACCGGGTAGGTATTCGTCCTTCTTGGAGGGGGCACAGGGTGTATTCAGCCTTTCCATCTTCGACTCGCTCTCGAGTGCTGAGACGTGCATGTCGTATGATCATCATCATTTTTTTTGACGTCCACAAGCCCCTAAACCGCCAGTCTGCACAGTGGCAGCCAGCAAACTCCCAACGGATAGGGTACCTCGAGGACTAGCCTGCGAGGGGCACCAAGGCTCCGTGGGTGAGGATAGAGGGATGAGGCCACTGATAGTGGTAGCGGCACCCCAAGGGCTAGCCTACGAGGGGTGGGCAACCCACAGCCTATGACACATCCCTTGGAGAGACCGACCATTAAGAGAGTGAAGCTCCGAGGGCCAGCCTACTAGGAGCACACATCCCTTGGCCTCTATCGGGTCTCCAGATTGTTGGGGCTAAGCTTGTTAGGCTAGGACCCCTGTTATTATCTGTTGTGGCCTTGAGGAAGCATCTACTATCGAGAGGTAGAGCCCTCGATCACCCAGCAGTTCCGTGAAGCAATGGTGAATGTCCCCCTCCCCGGGCGATTAAGACGGAATGAAAGAATCTCAGAACGGTTCAACTGACCATGATGTAGAGGGGTAGTCAATGCACAGATGAGATGAGCCAATCGTAGAAGCATATGCTCGAACAACTAGGACGTAACATTCAGGCGATGGATCCTACCATCCCAAAGGCGACTCCCACCTCGCGAGCAACAGAGCAGTACGAAGGGAGGAGTTAGTGGGAGTTAGACCCTCGATACCACGGCGGGAAGAAGCATGTGCATGAGCACAGCTCTATCCACGGAGGGGATACAAGACCCTTAAAACAAACATGGAAGCGGTCGATGGGAAAGACCCGGGGAGGGGTCGTTTCTGTAGCCCGCGATGCTTCGGGGCATGATCGGGACTCGAGGAAACCGGAGTCGGGAACCACGCGCGGAAGAACTCATACATATGCATTGACATAGATAGAGAAGGGGAATAAGCTTCGAGCATTCATTCGACCTATTGGTCCACGCATCTATATACATATCACCACCCAGTAGATGGGGATGGACTAACATTTACATTACAAATCCGATGCCGGCATCGTCGCTCGGTCACCGTTCATCAGTTGCAGAGGCAGAGGGATGAGCAAAGGCGCAACAACAAAACAAACGGGAAGAGAGAATCGCAGAGAAAGGGGGGGGGTCGGCTCGTATCATCGCCATCCCTCCCCCTCTCGCTTACATCTGATAGATAGAAACCCCCCAAAAAAAAGAATCCACGAAAGCGCCGGTGCCCACCTATTCTCGGAACAGAGTATCGGATCTTCAGCTAAAGCAGAGGAAGATGGCCGGCAGAGGACGCTCAGACGAAACCCCTTTTCCCAAGAGCTCTGTCTCTCCCGGAATCTGGTTCGCTCTCCGGCCCTCCTCTTTTTCTTCTTCTCCTCTCTTTTTTTCTGTCGTCCTCCTTCGTTCTTTTCTCGTCCCGTTCTCCTTCTCAATCGAACAGCTTCCTGCATATATATAGGAGGTTCGAAGTCTTGATCCGGCGTGGAAAATGGCGCGCCGGGGAAGGCTCCATGGCCTTTTGCGCGCCGGAATAACGGGCCCAGGTGGGGCTCTTTGCACGCCGGAATAAGGGGCGCCAGATGGGGGCGCGCCGGTTTAGGGGGCACCGTGTTAATGTTCCTCGCACGTCGCGAGTCAGTCGATGAGTCCGGGGATGATTCTGGGGGTCACCGGAAACATTTATCTCACGAATGCTCCTTGAAACCTCGACGAGATGTCTTGTCGAAGCTCCCAAATCGACGTACGGCCATTCCCGAGACTCAGATAGCTTTGATTTGATCATGCGGGATTTCCGCTGACACGGCCTTCGGCTGTATGATTCGTGCTGCTGGCTCGGTCTGGCTTGTGCCCAAAGCTCTTTAGGGGGTGGGATAACACCAGGGATAGTTCCGCCTGAGTTGGGCGATCATTCGGCCACTAACGGGCCCATCTTGGCGGGAAGCCGTACCCGTGTCGGGTGATCGGGATCTTTTGCCGACAGAGCTTTCGGTCCTCCGTCCTGGAGAGCCAGGGGGACTCTTTCATCTTCAGGAGAGCCTTTCATGTGGTGGGTAGCCACTGGGTAGACCGTCGTCCTTGATCAGACAATGGGTGTAGTGTATGCGACACGACGGAGTCGATGCCGGTTCATTGGGCAGGCTTGGTTGCACTGCCGGTTGGTTGTGAGTTCGTCTCGGCTCTCCTGAGGTGAAGTCCCCATGATCATACGGGGTGACTCGAGGCTCTGGCAGCTTGAGAAGTCTTCAATATGTTGATCTTTATCGGCTTCCGTGCTTCAGCGGGCCGGGTCCTTCGTCTTTGTGGCTTGGTCGCCGACGATCATATTTTGGGTGCCAACAAATGACCCCCAGACGTGGGTGTTGCGAGCAAGGCACGAGTGCAGCAAGGCCGACGGATGAATTTCACCTGGAATGATCTCTTCTTTAGCTGACAGGAGCTTGGTACGGCCCTTAATCGGCACGGATGTTAATCCGACGCCGTTTAGATGTTAATACGGCGCGGGTTAATCCGACGCGCCCCCTTGGCCTCAGACGCTAATCTGGCGTGCCCACGCTATTTGCATGTTAATCCGGCGCGGCCTTGATGCTGAGAGTAGTTAATCCGGCGCGCTTAAAATCGGCGCGCTTTTTGTATATTGGACGTTAATTCGGCGCGCTAAATAGCACGCCGGATTAACATCCGAAGCCATCCTCTATATAAGGCTTTCGCCTTTTATTTTTCTTCTTCATCCCTCATTTGCCAAAAAACTTTCTCTCTCCTCCCGTTTTTCTTCCAGCGGCGCCGAGTGAGGTGAGGGCGAGAGCGGCGGCGGCTTTTCCTTCGGGGTAAGCGAAATGCTGCCCTTTTTGGGTTTCAAACCAATTCTTTGGGCCCCGGGAGGCTTCTAGTAGGGCTTGCCCTTGGAGCTATTTCCCCGGGTGTTCCTTTTGGCCTCGGTGTAATGCCGGTGGCTGCTTTTTTAGGGACTGTTCCCTTAGTGGACGTGTTCCCGCTTTTCCTTGGCAATCTCCCATGTTGGGGAAACTCTGTCGAAATTTTGTCAGAAATCTGCCTTTAATCAGTTATTCTCTGACTTTTGCTTATTGTTTGATGCACTTCTTTGCAGCTATCATGGCATCCGGTTCTTCTTCTCGTGCCGTGGTGACGTGGAAGAACGTCAATTCCCTTGATCGGGGGCACGGTCAAGTGGCTGTGGTTGTGGAATCCTTAGATTCGGAGACAGATACTGTGGACACCAGCCGTCTCCTCATTCTTGGGGGCGACTCCTTTCATTATGACAGGGAAGGTGTCGCTAGGAGGGACTACCCCAAAGACAAACACCTGATGTCCCTTCTCCAACGCTTCAACCTCCAAGGGAAGAGGGACGTGTTCCTTGTCCAAAAAGCCGAGCATGCCCTGTTGGTGGAGAGGGACAGTCTGACAGATTGTGTGGTGCGGGGAAGACCCATTTATCTCCCCGGAGAGGTCAGGAAATGGAGCGTCGTGCTGGGACTGCAAGATCTGGCTCCAGAAGACGGGTTGCTGACCAGGGCCCCTGAATTTGTACCCGCTCAGTGGAATGATTCCGCAGGCAGGGTGGACCGGGAGAAGCCGATCTTTGGCCTATTCCTTGCCCCATTGAAGTGGGGGTACAGAGAAGAATCATTTCTGCTGGACTGCCTGGCGATCCGCTTCAAGCACCAGATATCTGTGGGGTGGTTTGTCGAGCTGAGGGCCACCGACGCCCACGCATTTAGACCTGGAGGGGTGGAGTTCACAGATTATGTGCTGCATCATTATGCTCCCATCCTGACCAGGGCCGGCGTCTACCATAGCGTGTATGCTTCAAGGTACCGCTACCCCATCTCCCAGGGTTTGTGCTGCGGTATGATCGAAGTGTTTTGCCCCGAGTACAACACTTTCTATACCTCGGAGGGAGAGACCTCTCTGGATCTATGGAGCCTCTCACAGCTTAGCGGCCTACCCATTGATGGAGAACCGTATGAGGAGGTTTGCTGGCCTGACTGGCTGAAGGATCAGACCGACGGTGAGGGTCGATATCTGGCGGGTTATGCTTATCGATATCTGATGAAGGCGTACCGTACCCTCTTTCATTCGTCGCACGACACGAGGGAAGCTCGGAAGTCGGGCGAGAAGCGGAGGGTGCGGATGGGCACCTGGCTTTAATATTTCTTCAATGGGAAGAATAAGTATGAAGACTTTCCCCCGATAGCGCCAGTGGCTCAGAAGCGGAAGAAGAGAGTCCGACGCCAGGCCGCATCATCATCATCTTCAAGAGGGGGGCAGAGGGAAGACCCAAACCCTACCGGTGTCGACGTAGTCACGCACTATGCTGTGTACCTGGTCTACTGGATCTGTTCTTTCGCTCTTCCGCAAGGTGACGAGAGCGTAATCAGGGCGGAAGCCATTTATCCAGCCTGTCTCATGGCTTGGGGTACCAAGCTATCTCTTTGCCCGGTGGCCCTGTGTCTTATTTACAAGATGTTGGGAGACCTGCACAAGACGCGTCTCCCCAGAAATCTTCGGACGGTCGGTCCGTTACATTTTTTCAATGCTTGGGTTTGTACCCTGTTCCCGGAGGCGGCTCCTCGGGCATTACAGTCTGTTCCTCTTGTTCCGCAGATGATAGAGTTCGTGAGTGCCGAGCCCTCCTCACTAGCGGAGCAACTCTACGCCATTCGGGGCAAATTGGCCCGTATTCCCACATATTCGCCTGAGGTTCTTCACTTTTGGAGCTTAGCTACCCACTTCAGCCCGCTGGTGAACAGGACGAGGCAGTGCAAGCTTTTTGAGACTGAGGAGTATATCCATCCGCTTTCCGAGGCCAAATGTACAAAACCCATTCTTGAGCCGGAGTTGGTTGACTGGGCGCTGGCTATCAGGCCGAGTGTCCTTGTATTTCGCAAGAGCGACATTTTGTGGTTGGAGCCGTACTACCCGTTCCGCTTCAGTCGGAACTTTGGCTACGACCAGCACATTCCACATTCTTCTTCACAGTTTGCGTTGCCTAACAGGCACAGGGCCGGGCAAGTTTCAAATGATGATGCCCGGATATGGTGGGACTTCTTCCACCGTCGGGAAGATGTTTCTTTCAGGGTGCCAACCCCTGCCCGTTTCCCCCGTGCCACGCCTGAATATATCAAGTGGTGGAACGCGCGGACAGGGTTCTACAGGAGCTCCCGGCGAGAGTGCTGGGCCGTGGCAGAGCACAGGTTCCTGGACTCCCAGTCGGAGCCAGTCTTTGATATTGAGCCTTCTTATTTGAAGAAGTTGAAGTCCTGGACCCGTACGGAAGTGAAGGCCTATCTGGAGGCCCGCAAGGTCGTAAAAGGTCGCAGGACGAAGGTTGACCCGAAGCTGCCCCCGATCAACAAAGATGACTATGTGAAAACCCTTCGAGATTTATGCCGGGTGAGTAGCGAGAGGGTGGTCCTTTAGTAACTCCCTCTGCCGGTGGAGGAGCCCATCTCGGCTGTGGCCGACTGGCGTCCCGAGGTGGATAGGTTGTACCCTTATCGAACCTTCATTCGCAAGGAAGACAGACGGGATGCCTTGTACGACAACACCCCCTGGCTATTTGCGCTCCTTCGGTCGCATGGCCTTTCAGTGGGTGGTCCCAGCGAAGCCATCCTGGACCGACCTCTTCAAGTCTCGTTCAAATATGCTGATAGATGGGGGCTGGACCACCTGAGACTATATTATCTCCTGTCTTCTCGTGGTCACGAGGACCTGGCGCTGCTGGCCGAGCCGAGTGAAAAGATCAGAGATTTATGCTGGCTCATTCGCGAGGCGAATTCGAGAGACAAAGTGCCCTCGCTGTATTATTGGCCTCTCTTCCCCTTCTATACGGGGCCGGAAAGTATGTTACATTTCTTCATTCAGGCCTTTCGGCCAGCTTCTTTCTTTCATTGTGGTGCATTATTCTCACCTGTGTGCATGTGCAGTCCGACCGACTTCGGAGGAGACTCGGCACTTTAGGGAGCTGATAATAAAGGCTCAGAAGCCAGCATATTTCGAGGTTCCCGAGCCGGCCCCGACCACGACGCCACTGCCTCCCGGTGATTCGAGAAAGCGGACTCGATCCCAGTTGAGAGAGGCTATTGGGAAGGCGAAGGCGGCGGTGACCCGGGTGACACGGGCGCGCCGAAAGAAGGCCGCAGAAAGGGAATCATCAACCGTTCTTCCTTCGGTTGTATCCTTCGAAGAGTTCGAAGCTTCTCGCACACAATGGCCAGAAGCTGAAGGTAGGCTTTTCTTTTCTTCAGAGTTCATTAGTCCACTTTGACTGCCTTGGCTAGCTCATGATGACGGTTGCCTGACATAGTTGCCGCGGTCGTCGGGTTAGAGGCGACGGTAGATGTCGCGACTAGGGAAGGGGCAAAGGGAATCCCTGCTGCTCCCTTAGAGAGAGATCTACCTTCTCCGACGCCCAGACAGGAAATGGAAGGTAATTTATAGTTTAATTGTGACGCCACCATGAAGCTTCACATCTTCAGCCGGCTTGACCTTTTCTCGCCATAAATTTTAGTTGATATACAACCGTCATTACATCCAGGCTCGGAGAGTGTAGAAGAAGCGATTATCCAGGGGCAGGGTGAACTTGCCCTTGAGGTCCCATCCACTGTTGCTCCTGATGTGGAGTGCACGGGGGAAGCTCCTGCCTCGGGTGATGCTCCTCCTGGCGAGGCTCCTGCCCCGATGGTGGAGCGTCTCGAAAGAGTAGAGGGGTCTTCCTCCTCTGAGCAGGTTGATTATGGTGGCGGCTCCAGTGATGAGGAGTTCCCACCTGTTGACACAGAGACTGAGGATGCCAGGGCGTCCTCAGCCTATGAAAGCGATCATCCGACTTTTAGCCCACCCCGGTTGTCATGGAGTGGTCTTGGGCCGTCAGGCTCGCTTGTGAGCGGAGAGGCTGGCGCCGGGGAAGTTGCCCTTAGAGATTTGAGCTTGGTACCGGCCAAGGTAAGGACCCACCCGTGGTCGGTGCCTGCTGCCCTTCCTTTCTATTCCTTTTAGCTTTTTAATGTACATATTTCTGGTGCAGACTGAGGTGGTGCTGCCAACCATGACGGTGCAGATACCCCTCCCGGCTCTAGGCGCGGGCCATGCAACCTTCCCGTCCGTCTTGCGGCCTATCGCACTGCGATACTCCAAGGACTATGCAGCGGCAGTGGCTCCAGCTGGACCCGGAGCACTTGTGAGGGTTGATAGTTCGGTAACAGTCGAGGACCCTCAGCCATTAGAAGTCGCACAACAGTCGGCTTTGGAGAAGGATGGCCCCTCCAAAATAGAAGCCGGAGAGATCGTCGAAGAACAGATGTCCTCGGTTCTTGATATTCCTGTTGCACCTCCATCCCAGGGGGCTGGTAGGGAAATTGTCATCATTGAGGTTCCAACTACCGTATCGGCCACCGCGGTTGTTCCCCACACCAGTGCACTGCAGCTCATGCCGTCGTCATCTTCTGGGACGGGCGACGGTATCTGGGCCACCGTGGACAGCAGAGTGGAGTTTGAACTACCCGAGACGTCGCCGCTCGGTCTCCAGTCTTCGAATGACCTTGTGTGGCAGTTCTTAGAGACCCTCCAGCAGACCGTAACGGCCAGCAGAGATTTAACTTATGTTCAGCTGAGGGGCTTGATAGAGCATTTATCCCGCTCGCTGTTGGCCTTTGGTTGCCCCATGGACGACTGGACTCCACGGGTAATCTTGCTTCTGAAATATGTAAACAGGAGGGAATTCTTAGGCCGGGAGGCAGCTGACCAGCTGGCGGCCGTAACACTGGAGCGGGCCGAATGCCGAACAGCTCTCATCTCCCTGAAAGGGACTGCGGCGAGGATGAGGGATGACGCCAATGCCTCTTTGCAGCGCCGAAGCTTTCTCACGGCCCGCATAGTGGAACTACATGCCGAACTCTCAAGGGCAGAGGCTGAACTTCAAGAGGTAGAACGCCTGGAAGTCCAGAGGGTGGAGGAGGTAGAACTGGCCGAGGGGCAAGTTGCTTCTCTCGGGGAGAGACTATCTCAGCTGGAGGCCACTGAGTTCAGACTGCAGGAGCTGGCTCGCCATCCTTCCCTGGGCATTCCGGAGCTGGAGGACATCTTCCGACGCCCTTTACCATAGTCATTTTCTATTTGCCTCTTTTTGATGGACTTCATGTATTCCGGGGAATGCCCCGCGTAACATGTACTCTTTATTCCTTAGAATGAAAATCTTCATTTTGCTGTCAAATGACGACTCCATTCTTTCATCATTCTTCCTTTCTCTTTCTTTCCATTCGCCAGTTGTTTCTAGTCTGAGTGTGTGGGTCACGAGGCAGGAGAGCGCTCACGCCTTCAGCAAAGGGGTGAGGTGTTCGCTCCACCGCGCCGTGACTATTCTCAAGACTAAACAACGGCCTGAGCGAGTCGAGAGTCCGGAGGACCCAAACGGGTATATGAGAGACGAACACCAAAACAGATAGCGAGCGACCTTGCCGATGGTGACAAGGGTCGAGAAGGGTTGACGGTCTTGCCGATGATGACAAGAACCGAAAAGGGGTAGCAACCGGTCTTGCCGATGGTGACAAGGGTCGAGAAGGGTAGACGGTCTTGCCGATGATGACAAGAACCAGATAGGGTAGCGACCGATCTTGCCGATGGTGACAAGGGTCAAAAAGGGTAGCGACCGATCTTGCCGATGATGACAAGGGTCGAAAAGGGTAGACGGTCTTGCCGATGATGACGAGAACCGGAAAGGGCAGCGACCGATCCTGCCGATGATGACAAGGGTTGAAAAGGGTAGATACCGATCTTGCCGATGATGACAAGGGTCGGAAAGGGTAGACGGTCTTGCCGATGATGACAAGAACCGGAAAGGGTAGTGACCGATCCTACCGATGATGACAAGGGTCGAAAAGGGTAGACGGTCTTGCCGATGATGACAAAAACCAGAAAGGGTAGCGACCGATCTTGCCGATGGTGACAAGGGTCGAAAAGGGTAGCGACCATTTTTGCCGATGATGACAAGGGTCGAAAAGGGTAGACGGTCTTGCCGATGATGACAAGAACCGGAAAGGGTAGCGACCGATCCTGTCGATGATGACAAGGGTCGAAAAGGGTAGACGGTCTTGCCGATGATGACAAGAACCGGAAAGGGTAGCGACCGATCTTGCCGATGGTGACAAGGGTCGAAAAGGGTAGACGGTCTTGCCGATGATGACAAAAACCGAAAAGGGGTAGACGGTCTTGCCGATGATGACAAGAACCGAAAAGGGTAGTGACCGATCTTGCCGATGGTGATAAGGGTCGAAAAGGGTAGACGGTCTTGCTGATGATGATAAGAACCGGAGAGGATAGCGACCGATCTTGCCGATGGTGACAAGGGTCGAAAAGGGTAGAAAATGGATACATATAGGCGGGACATTGGATGAAGACTCCGCCTCGACCCTGTAAAGGGTCTTCAGGATGGAGGATGGATCATCACTATTCATCATTCATACATATATAATTTTTTATTCTCATTACTGACCTAAGTGCTCTTTCGGATTTTCGCCGAAGCCAGCCCCCTCTTACTTTTACCCACGCGCCCTTTCGGGTTTTCACGTGGCGGGGTACCCGATTTTGCCTGCGACGCCCTTTCGGGTTTTCGCCACAGCTGGGTTATAGCCATTTTTGCACTTGTCCTAATACAGGAGCAAGTCCGGCGGGGTATCTCCATTTTTAACCCCATTTTTCCTTTCTCTTTTTTTTTGAATTCGGAGTACAGAAGAACTCAACTGCTAGAATGCTGACGGGCCTTGCCAATGATGACAAGGATTGGTCCCTAGTTTAGTTCGTCGACACTGGTTAAATGTCGAAGCAAAGGACATGGTTTATTAACAAGGACGTAAGATCCGAGTTAAGGGTAGAGGTCGACCGATCTCGCCGATGATGCCGAGGGTTGAACACAGGTTTATTCATCAGCATGGGTCACATGCCGAAGCAAAGGTAGGATTATTAACAGGGACGGAAGGTCCAAGTTAGGGGTAGAGATCGACCGATCTCGCCGATGATGACGAAGGTCAAAACTGGGTTTATTCATCAGCATGGGTCACATGCCGAAGCAAAGGTAGGATTATTAACAGGGACGGAAGGTCCAAGTTAGGGGTAGAGATCGATTGATCTTGCCGATGATGACGAGGGTCGAACATGGGTTTGTTAAAGGATCTCCGGTGGGACGTTTGAGGATTGTCCCTTTTGGAGTTTCATCGGATGGAAACAAAAGAGGAATTTTTAAATTACCACTTTACTGACTTAAGCGCCCTTTCGGGTTTTCGCCGAAGCCAGCCCCCTCTTGCTTTTGCCCACGCGCCCTTTCGGGTTTTCACGTGGCGGGGTACCCAATTTTGCCTGTAGCGCCCTTTCGGGTTTTCGCCATAGCTGGGTTATAGCCATTTTTGCACTTGTCCTATTATAGGAACAAGTCTGGCTGGGTATCTCTATTTTTAACCTCATTTTTCTTTTCTTTTCTTTTCTTTTGAGGATATAAAAGGTGGTAGGTCGAAGTGTGATGTCCGACCCTTGGTTGATAGTAGACGGTAGCTGGCCGGAGCATCGGGCCTCGTGCCGAGCAGAGCAGTTCATTCGTTAGCGAGGGCTGAATGCCCCTGGACCTTCGCCGATTCAGGCGTAGGACCCGTAATGGCAATCTGGTGTATTCTTTTGAGAGCTCGGCCATGGCGGAATGCCACTAGACCAAGGAAAGGTAGCTCAGCTAGGGCGGAGTGCCACTGGACCAAGGAAAGGTAGCTCGATCAGGGCGGAGCGCCACTGGACCAAGGTGAGGGTAGCTCGGCTAGGGCGGAGTGCCACTAGACCAAGATAAGGGTAGCTCGATCAGGGCGGAATGCCACTAGACCGAGGAAAGGTAGCTCGATCAGAGTGGAGTGCCACTAGACCAAGGAAAGGTAGCTCGATCCGGGCGGAGTGCCACTAGACCAAGATAAGGGTAGCTCGGCTAGGGCGGAGTGCCACTGGACCAAGGAAAGGTAGCTCGATCAGGGCGGAATGCCACTAGACCAAGATAAGGGTAGCTCAGCTATGGCGGAGTGCCACTAAACCAAGGAAAGGTAGCTCGATCAGGGCAGAGTGCCACTAGACCAAGAAAAGGTAGCTCGATCCGAGCGGAGTGCCACTAGACCAAGATAAGGGTAGCTCGGCTAGGGCGGACTGCCACTAAACCAAGGAAAGGTAGTTCGGCTAGGGCAGAGTGCCACTAGACCAAGATAAGGGTAGCTCGGCTAGGGCGGAGTGTCACTAAACCAAGGAAAGGTAGCTCGATCAGGCCGGAGTGCCACTAGACCAAGATAAGGGTAGCTCGGCTAGGGCGGAGTGCCACTAAACCAAGGAAAGGTAGCTCGATCAGGGCGGAGCGCCACTGGACCAAGGTGAGGGTAGCTCGATCAGGGCGGAATGCCACTAGATCGAGATAAGGGTAGCTCGATCAGGGCGGAGTGCCACTAGACCAAGATAAGGGTATTCCGACCGATCACTCGGGGAATGTTGGTTGTGCTGCATGATACATCTTTATATGCTTTCCGTTGAGGGGAGAGAACTGGATGACTCCTTTGTGGTCCACCAGGACGTAGGCACCCCCTTCATATACTCGGCGGATGATATATGGTCCGATCCAGTTTTCAACCAACTTCCCTTTGGGGTTGGAGGCCATCACTTCTCTTTTTTTGACCATCACCAGGTCTCCTTTCTTGAATTCTCGACCTTTGACTAGCTTGTCAAAAGCACGGGCCATGCGAGCTTGGTAGAGTTGGATGTTTTGTTGCGCCCGGAGGCGTTTTCCTTCGAGCTCAGCGAGCTCTTCCAATCTTCTTTCTGCATTGGTTTGTTCACCGCTGGCTAGTCCATGCTGGATGGCAACTCGCAGCGAAGGAACTTCCAGTTTAATCGAAACCACAGCCTCTGACCCATAGACGAGGGAGAAAGGCGAACAGCCGGTTGGGGTTTTGTAGACAGTACGATAGGCCCAGAGTGCTTCGTACATCCTTTCTTCCCAATCTTTTTTATTAGACTTGACAGTCTTTGTCAGCAACGTGCATAGTGTCTTGTTGAAGACTTCTGCGAGTCCATTGGCTTGAGGGTTGTAGGGGGATGATGTCCTCCAGTCAATCTTGTACTTGTCGGCTAGCCGATAAACCTTCTGGTTTCTGAAATGGCTGCCATTATCAGAGATGATTCGGCTGGGGATCCCGAACCGGAATATTATATTCTGTCGGAAGAATCTTGCAACTAGTTCCCCCGTTACATCTCTTAGTGCTACCGCCTCTGCCCATCTGGAGAAGTAGTCTGTAGCTGCTAAGATATATTTGCACCCTGATGAAGATGCTGGTAGTGGCCCTACCACGTTCGTGCCCCACTGAGCAAACGGCCAGCTTGGTAGGGTCGGATGCAGTGGCACTGGAGGTCTCCTTGCCACATTAGCGTGTTCTTGACACTTCTGACAAGCCTTGGCGAACTTGCAGCAATCATCAAACATAGTGGGCCAATAGTAACCCAATTTCTTTATCTCAATTTTCATCTTTGGGCCAGCCTGGTATGCTCCAGCTGACCCCGCATGGATTTCTTGCATCACATGTCCCGCCTCTGTTGAAGACAAGCAACGAAGTAGGACTTTCCTTCGGGCATCTGCCATTATCCGGAACATGGTTCCGCTTCTCATCTCGTAAGAGTCCTTGACCCTCAGGAGCTTCATTCTCTGTTCTTTTTCTTTTGGAAGCTGCTGGTGTTGGAACCACCGTAGGAGATGTTCTCGCCAGTCGGGCTGTTGAACCTCTTCGACGGCCATCACCTCAATCTCTCGTTCATCGGCTAAGGCCTCTGTTACACTGGGGACTTGCCGACGGTTGATCACTGTTATGTTCAGGCTTGTGTCTGGCGGGACTGTCAGGGAACTGGCCAACTTAGCGAGGGCGTCTGCCTGAGCATTCTGGCCTCGGTTGATATGCTTGATGCTGATGAAGTAGAATCTTGACATCAGGCGGGTTGCCAGCTGGTGATAGGGGAGAAGCTCTTGCTTTCGCACATCGAACTCTCCTTCCAGTTGTTTTATAACTAGCATGGAATCTCCGAATGCTTCCAGCATCTGAATTCCCATGGATAGAGCAATTTGCAACCCGATTATCAGGGCTTCATATTCTGCTTCGTTGTTTGTGCAGTGTTTGTTTATTGAGCAGGATGTGTGCACCACTTCTCCTTCTGGGGATTTCAGGACTATGCCTGCTCCTGCCCTGACTCTGGCCGCTCCAGTTGCAGAGGTGTCAATTCTGGAAGCGCCATCAAAATATAGCTGCCATAAGGAGGGCCGCACCTGAACGGCTTCCAGGGTTTCATCTTCAGGAAGCTCCGGTTCCAGCGGGTAGTCCCCGGGTACTGGGTGCTCGGTGAAGAAGTCTGCAATAGCTTGGCCCTTGACGGCCTTGCGCAGTACATAGGAGATGTCAAACTCCATAAGGATTACTGCCCATTTGCCCAGGTGACTTTTGAGTGTCGGCTGGGACATAATATATTTCAAGGGATCCTCTTTGGATACCAAGCTGATTTAATGCGACAACATGTAGTGTCGGAGCTTTTTAACTGTGAAGACCAGTGCCAGACAGACCTTCTCAATATAAGTATATTTCTCCTAAGTTCTGACCAGCCTCCGACTGAGGTAATAGAGGGCTTGCTCTTTCCCTTCTTCATTATTCTGGGCCAGCATTGCCCCCAGGGAGTTATGTGTAGCTGCTATATATAGTATCAATGGCCGTCCTTTCACCGGTGCGCCCAGCACTGGAGGAGTCTTCAGATAGTCTTTCAGCTTGTCGAAGGCTGTCTGGCAATCTTCATCCCAATAAAAGGGAACATCTTCCATCATTAATTTGTGAAAAGGCTGGCATCACCCTGACAAATTGGAAATGAAATGCCGGATATAAGCCAAGCGGCCCTGTAGTGATCTCAGCTCGGAGATATTCCTTGGTGGAGGTAACTCCTAAATTGCTTTGATTTTTGTGGGGTCTATCTCGATCCCCCGATATCGGACAATGAAGCCCAAGAATTTTCCGCTCGATACTCCGAACGCACATTTCATGGGATTCATCTTCAGCTCATGCTGCCTCAGCCTCTGAAAAATAATCCGGAGGTCTTGCAAATGGTCTTCCTTTCTTCTGGTTTTGACCACCAGATCATCTATGTAGCACTCGACCTTGTGGTAGAGCAACTCATCAAAGATTTTGGTCATTGCGCGCTGATAAGTTGCGCCAATATTCTTTAGTCCGAACGGCATCCTCTTATAATGATAAATGCCTTTAGGAGTTCGGAAAGCAGTATGGACCCGGTCATGCTCCGCGATCCAAATCTGGTTGTAATAGGATGACCCGTCCATGAATGACAGGGCCTCATGGCCGGTTGTATCATCGATCATGACTTCCGTTATTGGCACTAGAAAGTCATCTTTGGGGCAGGCTTTATTTAGATCCCGGAAGTCGACACATATCCGGATCTGTCCATTCTTTTTTTTTACAGGGACGATGTTCGCCAGCCATGTGGTGTACTGGTTTTCTTCAAAAAATCCCACATCAATAAGCTTGTCGACTTCAGTACAAATTTGAGTAATGAGTTCTGGCCTCATGCGTCGCGGTGGTTGCTTCACCGGCTCGGCCTAAAGGCTGATCGCCAGCTCATGTTGTGAGACAGCGGGATTTAGACCTGGCATTTCTTTGTAAGTCCAGGCGAAGCAATCCCGGTATTCTTGCAACAGCTGGGTGTACAGCTCCCGTTCTTCTGGGGACAGTTGGGCACTGAGGAAGGTAGGCCTAGGGTCCCCCTCACTTCCCAAGTTGACTTCTATCAGTTCATCGACTGTGGCTTGGCCTCCGTCTTCTATCTCCGGAGGTGCCGGCTGGAGGTCAACGAAATCTGGGATACCATCTTGAGGGTCGAGTACTTCGACTTCCTCGTCAGACACCACCAGAGCTTCTTGAGGATTCTCTGTTTCTTGTGCTAGCGGCTGCGCGGATTGTTCTATTAGCAGATCCACTGCCGTTGCAGCTCCCAAGGGCGAGAGAGCAGCTTCAGTGTTTGTAGATGAGGTTGCAACCGTGACAGGCTGGTAGTTGTTTATTGCCGAGCTTGGACGGCATCCCGGTTTTGTAGCAGAAGTTGAAGAGGTTTCGCCTTCCGGGGCAGTTGTATCTTCCGTAGAAGCGGCTTTTCCTTTCTTGGTAGCTTGTTCCTCTTGATCGGAGTCGACCGAGGCTTCCCTGATTGGTAGAAGGGGTGTTGAAGTTATCATCAGTAGGACTCCACTGGAGGGAGAAATTTCTGCTTCTTCAGTATCTTCGGCTTCACTGCTGCTAGCCGTATCAAATTTGGCTTGAAGGGCCGCCTCTTCAGGGTAGACCTGCTCCCAGCATCGGCAGGGAGCCATGGTCTCTGCTTCTTGATTTCCGAGTCGAGCCAATTCAACATGCTCAGCTTCCGCCGGGTATTCATCAAAAGTTACCCCCAGCGGGCTATCTTCAACGGGATAGAAGGCGGAGATGGTGTCCACCTCGTATCACCCGCTGTAATAATATTCTTCCAAGGTGAAGCCCAACCCTGGATGTTGAGAGACACGTCTCATTTCCTTATCCAGATTTGCAGGATACCACATTTTCTGGAAAGCCTCCTTCCGCTTTTGAGACTGGTCGGGGGGGATGTGTTGCTTCTGAAACATCCTGGCCATCCGATCAGTTGTGAATGCCAGACCCTTGACGGGAACCGACGGGTTGCTTATATCTTCGGGGAGGCCGCAGTCTGTGTCTTCCCGAGTAGGGTGCTCTTCAGCCGTATAGAACAAGCTGTTAGGTCCGTCTTCCTGTGTCACCTCCCAAGTCTTGAAAGGTTCGACAGTAGGGTTATCAAGGCCGGGAGTTGGCTTGGTAAGGCCATCCGGGATTTTAATATGATTGTGCCGCCGAGCGACCCGCACTTCATTAGCTTCAGGGTATAATGTTGGGGGTGTTATCCTGCCCACGTCCCCGGATGCTGTGATATGGGAGACCACCTTGGGCTTGATATATCCGTGCGGCGGTGGTGGATACCAACTGCTACCGGATGCGCTTCTTGGTGCCCCCGCAGGGGTCTTAGCTTCAGAGGCCTTTTGGGAAGGCCCTGTATATAGGTTGGCATCCGCCAAATGACATTCAAACACCTCGAATGGATGGGGGTCTGCAAATATCCTTTCCTCCTTCCCTTGGAGACTGTACTTGATGCATTGGTGGAGCGTGGAGGGTACCACCATATTTTCATGTAGCCATGGGCGGCCGAGCAGTGCTTTGTACGAGGTGCGAGAGTCAATGACATGGAACTGCACCATCGTGGTGAAATCTGCTAAGGTGAGGGTGAACTCTGCCACTCCCATTGACACTTCACATTTTTGATTGAAGACGGTGATACACATATCTCTGACTTTCTCGAGATGCACATTAAAGTGGTGCCTCTCGTATATTCTATAAGGCAGGATGTTGACCGCTGCACCGGGTCAACCAGAATCATGTTCAGCACCCTTCCATTCAGGTGCCCTTTCATATACATCGGCCTATTGTGGCTGATGGTGGGCAGCAGCATATCATCTGGAGTGAAGGTCATGCTAGCCTCCGGCATTGCTTCAGCCAGACATGTCTCAAAATGAGTAGGCGTCTGGAGAGCAGTAACAATCGCCTGTCGAGTCTCTTCACTCAAAGAAAGGATCTCCCTCGAGCAGGGAGCTTCTTGAGTAGCTTCATTATTCGGCTCCCAGCTCGGACATTGGAGAGCTTCATCTCTTTGGCCCATCTGGGCTTGGGGAAGTCTTGGTTTGCGGGCCCTGACGGACCTGCTTCATCTTCCTCGGATTCGGCACCCTTCTGGCTGGTACCGACTCCTGGGTGTTCTTTATTAGCTACTGCGGGGCAAGCTCCATCTGTATTTGGATCTTTGGCAGACTGTGCTAGCTACGGGTGAACGTTCCCGGGTGTAGGGTTAGCCTCTTAGCAAGGCTGCTTCCCCTTGGACATTTTCATGAATTCAAGAAATGAAGGGACCCCCTTGCCCCTACTCTTGTTATACAGGCCTGACGGAGGAGGGATTTGGACTTCCTTGACTTCCGGCGGGGGTGTTTTGTAGGGTTGCTCCTCCCTGAACATGATGTTGTGGTTGGGTGGCGGCTGGCGCCCCCATTTTCAGCCTGACCGAGTGGCATGTGCAGCAGTTGCGGCCTCGGCCTTGCCTCCCCCAGCATGGGGTGTGAAGCAAATTTCCTCTTCTTCCTCCTCTCCGGGCAGGTTGAAGAGTACTGATAGAGTATGACAGAAAACAACCTGCATTTTATCGGCCTCAGCGGCCTTCCTTTTCTTCTTCTTTTGTTTCTTCTTCTTTTTTGCTTCTGCGGGCGGGTGCCCCTAGAACAGACTGCCCTCTCTATCGGATGCCGCTTCAGCTTCCTCCTTCTATTCAAGTGAGAGCTGCTCTAATTCCTGCCACGGGATGTGGTCCCGCACCAGCAAGGGCTTCAATTCGGGCTGCACGTATTCGTCCAGCCCCTCAATGAGGTTTTGCAGTCGAAGGACCCCAGGATCAGTCTCCTTAACCACCGGCAGCGGAGTTTGTCTCCTCCGATTATGTGTAGGTATCCTGATAGTTGTAGGTGGAGTGGTCCATACGGGTGCTACCACCGGCGGAGCAGGCCGGGGTGTAACACCACGGATATGTGCCCCCTTTTTCGGGCAAGGTGCCCCCTTTTTCTTATGCTTCACAGGGACCTGCTGCCATCCCTGCTGCTCTTTCGCGGGCTCCAAGAAATGAGCTTCATAGGTGCTCTGCGTACTAGTTTCAGATATCTCCTCGGGCAGTGCCTGGTATAGAAAGATCATGTTAACTCCTGCCCTCCTCTGAGGGGCTTCACGTGGCTGAGGGGGGTCCACTTTGTACTCTCCCAGCTCGATTTCATTCTTCTTCACCTTCCCTTCGATGATGTCCTTGAAAACGTAGCAGTCTTCGATTGGATGCCCCAACATCTGATGGTAGGGGCAGAATCTTGGGCTGTCTTTTCTCTTTAGGTCCTCCGGCCTCCTTGGCTCTGGCAGGGTGACCATGCTATATTCCGTTACCCAGTCGAACAGAACCCGGGTCTTGTCCTTCGGAAATGAATAGGCCTTCTTCATCTTGTCCCTCAGCGAAGGACCTTCTTTGCCGTCTGGGGCTTCTGCAGGCTGTGGGGTGACTCCCTTTTTGCCTTCACTTTTCTGTTGTTCGAACGCCTTTATGTCAAGAGCGTTCGCCTCTTTAGGCGACGAGCGCCGGTCCACTGCCTTGCCCTTCTGGGTCGTGCCGGCAGCGGATGTAAGGGCAGGTCTGGCCAGGAAAGCTTCCACCTCGGCCACCACATTATTCAGTCGGTCGAACGACCGTATTTCCATCCCAATCATCTTTTCTAGGACCTCCCTTCTGAGATTCTGTTTGCATATTTGCACAGTATCCTCCTGATGCGGGGGCCGCTTGCACCTCATTCCGAGGTTCCTCCACCTCTTGATATAATCGAGGGCTATCTCATCGGCCCTCTGCTTTGTTGAGTAGAGTTCGGCCACTGTGACCTCCCTCTCTGTAACATGGAATCTTTCTCTGAACTTCTTCTGCATATCCGGCCAGTCACTGATGGACCCAGTCGAGAGGCTAGAATACCATTCAAATGCGAGCCCCGTCAGCGAGGACCCGAAGAATTTTAGCAAGTATGACTCGTCGGTGGCCAAGTCGCCCATGACAGTCATATAATAGGCAATGTGTTCTCTCGGG
The DNA here is from genome assembly GCA_022559845.1 of Amorphophallus konjac. Taxonomy (NCBI): domain Eukaryota; kingdom Viridiplantae; phylum Streptophyta; class Magnoliopsida; order Alismatales; family Araceae; genus Amorphophallus; species Amorphophallus konjac. Next base: position 248,606,150 of record CM040126.1, read on the forward strand.
GATCCCTTCCCATTGAATTTGTCAAACATGGGCGGCTTGTTGATTCCTGGGGGAAGCCTCTTAACAGCATGGTGTTGCGGGTATGGCACCCGGTAGGCATCAAACGCAACGTAGTCGCCTTCTCCCCTTTCTGCGAGCTTCAGCTCGATCATTCTTTCCACCATCATCCGGTTCATGACTGCAGGGTCAACCGGCTCTGGGTAGAAGTGTGCCGGCTGCAGGTACGGGGTGACCAGGGTGGTCGCCTGTGGAGGATGCAGCAGCGGGGGTGTTTGGTGCACCTGAGGGAGTACGGGAGGTAGCAGCGGCTGGAGCTGTGATGGCCACGGTTGCATTGTCGCCATGCTTGGTTCTGATGACTGAGGCAGTGTGTAGAGCGGCAGAGGGTCGCCATGATGAACCGCTCCCCGAGATGATTCACCCTGGACTTCGGGTGGTTTGGAAGCTGAGGACTGTTCAGTTTTCTCCATCAGTTGCTTCTTCAGCAAGTCTATCTCTTGCCGATATTTCTGAAGTAGTATCAAGACTGATGGGTCTATGGTGGCTGTAGTGGGGATAGCTTCTGCTGTCTCCCCGAATGTACCCTCGGGTAGGATGTCGAGGGGGACGTCGTCTTCTTCTTCCGCTGTCACCACATTGGCGGTCAGGACGGGGGCCTTATCATCCCACTGGTGGTAGACCCGGGGTTGTTTTCCCTTAGTCATCATCAAGAGCTCCCTTGCTGCTTCTGTTCTGCGAGTACTCGGCCCCAGCCGTGCGGCCAACTGAGCCAATTCTCGGAGATCTTCGGGAAGCCCCCCATATCGGTTGGATATACCAGCCATGTTGCAGGTGAAGACCTGCATCCTTCTCCTTTGTCGATGGACCCTCCTTTTAGCTTGATGCGGGAAGGTCAGCCTCTCGAACACAGAAGTTCTTCTTGTTTCTTCCCGCTTGGGGATGGCTTCATCGGCTTCGATCTCGAAGCCGTTGTCATATCCATTGTCGTCGACTGACGACACCATCATTCTTTCTCTTACATCTTCTTCATCTGCCATTGACGGGCAGTAGTCTTCATTGGCGGCGGCCGTTTGCATCAGCAGTTGCTGCCCAAGCGAGGGGTTGCCTAACCCTCGAAAATAGTTTCTGACCAGACAGGTCATCTCTTCTCGACCCCGCTCTTGATGTAACACGGGGGATAGTTGTCGACCTCCCACGGGAGGAATATAAGCCAGCCGACCTCTGTCGGCAGGTTGTTGGAATCTTCGTCCCGTAACTGGGACGTTGGCTTGACGGGCAGCAGCCCGGAAACTTTTGCGGCGCGGAGGATCCGCAGCCACTTCTTCTTCTTCCTTCCGGGACAATCCCCTTTCTCTTCTCTCTTCCACCTCGTCATACACAGGACAGCGATGGATAGGTGCCAGCTGATGGACAGGTTGGACCCGCTTGGGAACCCACACCTGTTTGAACTTTCTCGGCCCGGAGGCCGACCTTCCTTGGCCATAGTGGCCAATTTCTTCTCTTTCTGCCCTCCTTCCAGCGAGGGCCTGATATGTGTTGTGGATAGGGATGGTGGGGATGACTCGGTCTGGGACCACCCATGCGTTGCGTCCGTTGAGGAAGACGCGCATGCCACCCACCATCATAGACTTCCCGGACTGAGACAGAGTTTCAGCAATCACAGCAGCACTCCTTTGGACTTGCCGGCGTTGACGTCCTCCAGGGTGCTTGTTGACAATATTGGGGCGAGCCCCATGGATAGCATGGTGCACCAAGCAGTTGGCGACCGAAGTTGGACTCTTGAGCGAGTCGTGGCAGCAACGATCCTTCAGAGGCTCCACATTCTTCGTAGCTCCCTCGACAGGCTCCGAGGGTTCCACCTCTAGCATATCCACAAAGGCTAACCCCAAGAAGTTGGGGAAGCCAACAGTGGCAGGGAAGCTGCCGAACTCCATAGGCACCGCCAGGTACCCTTGCGCATGACCGGCAATAATCGAAGGACCGAAGCCGATGCCAGTTAATCCAGTTGTTGTCATCGTTCGCCTGTAAAGACAAACAAGCCAACGATCAGCAGCCTTTGAGAGGGCCTCGAAGCCCAAGTATCTCGGCAAAGAGATGAAAGGTGACACCGGTCCCACCGGGCGTGCCAGACTGTTTGCGATGGGTTTATTCCTTCTTATTATTTTATGTATATATATATATATATATATATATCTTATTTCATGTGTCGATCAACCAATTAACTAACTGGTAATTAACTGACTGATTGACGGCGCGGGCGTGCCACTCACGTACGTGACAAGTTTATTATGCGCTCATCTTGACCCGTATCGGGCGAAAGTGAGGTTCGGTCGGGACCAGCAGTCCGCCATACCATAAAGGATATGGCGTTAATTACATCCCCCGCGAGGAGGGAACACCTTTGATTAATTACCGAGATAGTGGGCTGTCGAGGCCGGAATAAAAGATGCGACGTTATGAGCATGACAAGATCACACGGAATACGTCTATCTATCATGCAAGGGGAGCGTGGTTTATTGAATTAGTGACCCTCGATACAGGGCGGAGGACGTAGGTCCAAAGACCACCATTGCGCATAGCGAAGACTTCCGATCGGGCGTAACCCGGTCTTCCGTCGGTGCCATTTGATATACTCGAGGGTCTATGCAAGCATGCATGCATGATGATGATAACTATGCTAAGCATGGCAACAGAATTATGAAAGTAAGCAGTGATCAATCACGTCTGTTAATCTCCGCCAAGTGAGGCAAGGATAGTAGCACAAACCTGATAGTAAAACAATTCGGATCCGAACGTCACTTCTCTTATTCAGTTTATTAGGATTCATTAATTCCGGCCACGGGAGACGAAGGTCACCCCGAGGGCGGGTGAATGATTAAAACAACATCAGGGCTTAAAACCGATGCAGCCACGCATAGGGGTAGGGTTCCCCGGCGCGGCCAAACGTGGGTAAACAGAACTAATCCGACGCGGCCAGACGTAGGTAAAAGGGCTAAACCGGCGCGGCCATGGGCAACTGTTAGCCCGGCGCGAAGGCCCTGGGGTGCGCCAGTTTAGGGCGCGCCGGGAACGGGGCAACCAGCACGAAGAAGAAAATGAGTCTTATGTTGATACGGCGCGGTAGGGTACCGCGCCGTATTAGGGCGCGCCGGGTTCGGGCCGCGCCGTTTTAGTCAATTTTAGAAGAAATTCACAGTATTTTGGTTCATTCAAGATCCTTATGATAGTTTCAAGTCGACCAGACCAATTACTTGTTTGATTGAAGTCCAAGATCCCTCGAAAATGATGCAGTAAGTCAGTGCGAGGTTCACACTCGAGCACTGAGTTGATTGGGTTTGGAATGAGCATCGGATTACGGCTTAATTATTCAGAGTCTGCCCAAAATTGGGCAGCATCTCCCCTGAACATGAAGAGTTGCAAGGGAGGAACGGGGTCATACCCACTTGTGGAGTAAGCCCCTAAACCGCCGGTCTGCACAGTGGCAGCCAGCAAACTCCCAACGGATAGGGTACCCCGAGGACTAGCCTGCGAGGGGCACCAAGGCTCCGTGGGTGAGGATAGAGGGATGAGGCCACTGATAGTGGGAGCGGCACCCCGAGGGCTAGCCTACGAGGGGTGGGCAACCCACAGCCTATGACACATCCCTTGGAGGGACCGACCATTAAGAGAGTGAAGCTCCGAGGGCTAGCCTACTAGGAGCACACATCCCTTGGCCTCTATCGGGTCTCCATATTGTTGGGGCTAAGCTTGTTAGGCTAGGACCCCTATTATTATCTGCTATGGCCTTGAGGAAGCATCTACCATCGAGAGGTAGAGCCCTCGATCACCCAGCAGTTCCGTGAAGCAATGGGGAATGCCCCCCTCCCCAGGCGATTAAGACGGAATAAAAGAATCTCGGAACGGTTTAACTGACCGTGATGCAGAGGGGTAGTCAATGCACAGATGAGATGAGCCAATCGTAGAAGCATATGCTCGAACAACTAGGATGCAACATTCAGGCGATGGATCCTACCATCCCAAAGGCGACTCCCACCTCGCGAGCAACAGAGCAGTACGAAGGGAGGAGTTAATGGGAGTTAGACCCTCGATACCACGGCGGGAAGAAGCATGCGCAAGAGCACAGCTCTGTCCACGGAGGGGATACAAGACCCTTAAAACAAACATGGAAGCGGCCGATGGGAAAGACCCGGGGAGGGGTCGTTTCTGTAGCCCGCGATGCTTCGGGGCATGATCGGGACTCGAGGAAACCGGAGTCGGGAACCACGCGCGGAAGAACTCATACATATGCATTGACATAGATAGAGAAGGGGAATAAGCTTCGAGCATTCATTCGACCTATTGGTCCACGCATCTATATACATATCACCACCCAGTAAACGGGGATGGACTAACATTTACATTACAAATCCGGTGCCGGCATCGTCGCTCGGTCGCCGTTCATCAGTTGCAGAGGCAGAGGGATGCGCAGAGGCGCAACAACAAAACAAACGGGAAGAGAGAATCGTAGAGAAAGGGGGGGGTCGGCTCGTATCATCGCCATCCCTCCCCCTCTCGCTTACATCTGATAGATAGAAAGCCCAAAAAAAAAAGAATCCACGAAAGTGCCAGTACCCACCTGTTCTCGGAACAGAGTATCGGATTGAGCTAAAGCAGAGGAAGATGGCCGGCGGAGGACGCTCAGACGAAACCCCTTTTCCCAAGAGCTCTGTCTCTCCCGGAATCTGGTTCACTCTCCGGCCCTCCTCTTTTTCTTCTTCTCCTCTCTTTTTTTCTGTCGTCCTCCTTCGTTCTTTTCTCATCCTGTTCTCCTTCTCAATCGAACAGCTTCCTGCATATACATAGGAGGTTCGAAGTCTTGATCCGGCGTGGAAAATGGCGTGTCGGGGAAGGCTCCATGGCCTTTTGCGCGCCGGAATAACGGGCCCAGGTGGGGTTCTTTGCGCGCCGGAATAAGGGGCTCCATATGGGGGCGCGCCAGTTTAGGGCGCACCGTGTTAATGTTCCTCGCACGTCGCGAGTCAGTCGATGAGTCCGGGGATGATTCCGAGGGTCACCGGAAACATTTATCTCACGAATGCTCCTTGAAACCTCAACGAGATGTCTTGTCAAAGCTCCCAGGTCGACGTACGGCCATTCCCGAGACTCCAGATAGCTTTGATTTGATCATGCGGGCTTTCCGCTGACATGGCCTTCGGCTCTATGATTCGTGCTGCTGGCTCGGTCTGACTTGTGCCCAAAGCTCCTTAGGGAGTGGGATAACACCAGGGATAGTTCCGCCTGAGCTGGGCGATCATTCGGCCACTAACGGGCCCATCTTGGCGGGAAGCCGTACCCGTGCCGGGTGATCGGGATCTTCTGCCGACAGAGCTTTCGGTCCTCCGTCCTGGAGAGCCAGGGGGACTCTTTCATCTTCAGGAGAGCCTTTCATGCGGTGGGTAGCCACTGGGTAGACCGTCGTCCTTGATCGGGCAACGGGTGTACTGTATGCGACACGACGGAGTCGATGCCGGTTCATTGGGCAGGCTTGGTCGCACTGCCGGTTGGTTGTGAGTTCATCTCGGCTCTCCTGAGGTGAAGTCCCCATGCTCATGCGGGGTGACTCGAGGCTCTGGCAGCTTGAGAAGTCTTCAATATGTTGATCTTTATCGGCTTCCGTGCTTCAGCGGGCTGGGTCCTTCATCTTTGTGGCTTGGTCGCCGACGATCATATTTTGGGTGCCAACAAGGAGCGACAGACACCAAACTAGACGAAATAAGGATAAAAAGGAAGAGAGACGAGGGCTAGAACTCCCTCGTTAAGGCATAGCGACCCTGATAACAAGGAACCAAATATAAAAGAAACCAGATCAGCTGAGATCAAGGTGGACTAAAGCCTCGAAAGCAGCAAGAGAAAGGGCGAAGACCCCGAAATGATGAGGAAGAATGAGTAGAAAGATGAGAAGAAGAATCATCCGATGTGGTCAGAGAAGAGGGACGAGAATCATCCGACAGGGTCGGAGAAGGACAATGAGAGACACCCGACAAGGTCGGGGAAGGAGAACTAGAGACGGAACCCAGAGATACTAGAGAAGAATTGGGAGATGTCCCGAGATCTGGATGAAGAGACATAGGCCGAGGCCCAGAATTGTGAGAGGAGGTATAATCTGGAGACTCCGGATGAAGAAGAGAAGAGGAAGAATAGGGGCTTGCAGACCCAAGAAGAGAGGAGAAGATCATAGAAGTTGGATCTGAAGAGGGAGGATACACCACCCAAGGGTGGGAGCTGAGCAGAAGAAACGATGAATAGAAAGGAGAAGAAGAAGAAGTGGACCCCTGAATGCACAACCGACGGTCCTTGAATTTACGTCGCTGCCTCTTCTTGGTAGAAATCTCTTGAAAATGGACCCGCCTGGTGCGGGCTTGGACCTTCGGGCTTCTTAATCTGTAATACCTTCTCAAATAACGGGCCCACCTGGCAGACGGCCTGGCCCGACTGTGAACATGCAACTTCATCGGGGCGGTTGCCCCTAGACACCCAGTGCTAACCATAGGCAGACATTCTTGAGCAAGTGACTCCTTAGAATGATGAATATCAGAAAACCACGGAGCTTTGTCACTTGGCACCAGCAACATGAGATTCGGCATCTCCACTCGGCAACTGGGCACGAAGCATAACTCCCTTACCAGAAGAGCAGGACGAAACTGAGGGAGAGTAATGCGCGGCGTTGACATGGCCGACTTGCTAATGAACCAAGGGAGATTGCATAGAATGTGCATAATGTCCTTGGAAAATGCAGAAGATACGGCCAATTGCTCCTTGAATAGGGAATCCATCAGGCTCTTGGCAGCCGTATGGGTTAGCACAATCTGAGTAGAGAACCCCTCTTGGCCAATTAACTGAACCGCAATCGAGCAAGAGGTAATAACAACATCAATAGCGAATCCTCCGGTAACCAATGAGATTGCCACCGGTCTCGCTTGTGAACAAACTGGCACTAATGCAAGAGAACTCTTCTTAGCAACCGTCTCCAGAGGAAATTTAGATTCATTATCCCAAAGATGACCGGGGACCAAGACGCGAACCGACATCCGACAGATAAAATCCTGAATCTTGAAATGCACGGCCGGCACCGAATCATCCAGACTTGGCTTATTGTCTCCCTGGGGATTAGACCCAAGGGGCACCATGGGTAACGCACACCCGCTCCGTGGGGTGGAAATAGGTGGAAGAATGGGGATAGGAGTAGGTTCAGAAGACGCGGGGGTTTCAACGGGTATGGTGTGTTTAGGTGGAGGCAAAGGTAAGGGTGGAGGTATGACTTGCTCAGGCGAGGGCGACAAAGGTGAAATTTGCTCAGGCTCGGTCAAAGGTGATGGCGGGGGTGAAGGAGGTTTAGGCAATGGTGAGGGTGGTGGAGATGGTGTAGGTGATTGAGAGGATGGTGGAGATGGTGATGTGATCGATGGAGGTAGTGGACATGGCAAGGGTGAAGAAGGGGGTTGTGGCACCCACCGTTGACGTATCGACACAACGCGCCGAACGACATTGGGGGTGGAAGTAGTGGTGGAAGAAGTAGAAGAAGGGGAGGTGGCACTAGTCTGAGCAGAGGCTTGGGTTTGTGGAGGTTGCGGAGATTGGATAGGAGATAGCGAATGTAACAGAGTAGGTGAGATAGTAGGTGATGGAGCGGGTTCAACACTAGATGAAGAATCACTGGGGTGCCCCCGGTCTTGTAGATATGGAGACGGCTACTTGGGCGGTGCTTCTTGTTGCTGCTGCTTGCTACGGAGATCTAAAACAACTTTACGCATGGCGGCCCAATCAATCCTTTTATTACCTTCCAGGTCATAAACATAATCTCGGAACTCGGGACAATCCTCAACCAAATGCCCCTGCTGGCGGTGAAAATCATAATATTGAAGCATATTCCCGACCGCGGGTTGGCAAGGCACAGTCGGAGAGAGCGGCAACGGGTGAGCGGCCATCAAAGCCCTAAAAATGTCGATAAAGCACTCCGACAACGGAGGACAAGGAGCCCGCTTCGGGCAAGGCGGATGTCGAGGGGTATGAGGTGGTGGAGAAGGTTGTGGAGAGGGAAGTAGAGGTTGCATAGGTAATGGAGTGTGGCTAGTGGTGAAGGGATTTGGTGAAGGCATATGTGGAACGGAGTGGGGAGGTATGTAGACGGCATCCACCTGCTCGGGATGTGGTGTGAGCTTGACCAGGGGTGGAGATGGAGACGGGTATGCGGACGCAAGAGGCTGACTCATGGAAGGTTGATATGCGGAGGCGTATAGGTATGTAGAGGCGGGGGGTTGACTCGTGGAAGGATATGTGGCGGATGGCTGACTCATGGCGGGATGACTCATGGGAGCGTAGGGTTGACACGTGGAGGGTGAAGGTTGATATGTGGAGGTGGATGGTGGAGACTCGGGGTCAAGGGAATCTTGGATTTGTTGGCGAATGAAGCGGGCTCGGCTGTAAAGTTGTTGCCAGGAGGTGATGTCGTTGAGGGCTAAGATAAATCGATACTCGGGCGCGGCATTGGATATCAGCATCTTGATTTGCTCTCCCTCGGGAATGTGTCCCGGGACTTGCCCGGCCAAGCGACGCCAGCGGTCAGCAAAGGTGCAGAACTCCTCGTCGGGCTTCATCATCTCATGGGCCAGATCCGCCATAGAATACTTGGGCCCAACCTGGTCTTGAAACTGCTGAATAAATCCCTCTTGAACGGCATGAAAACTCACAACTTGCTCTTGTGGAAGAGAGAAGAACCAATCCTGAGCCGGGCCTTCCAAGGACAGACCAAATAGATAGGCCATCAAGCGTTGGTCATGCCGAAATTGGGCCGACGCATAAACAAACTCCTTCAAGTGCACATACGGGTCACCGACTCCACTATAACAGTGATATGTGGGAATTTGTGGTGAAGGTGGGAGCCGAAGACCTTGGAAAGCGAACGGAACACTTAAAGAGGATTTAGGATCGATCTGACGTTAAAGCTCATCAAGTTGGCGTTGGGTTTGAACAATCATATCTTGGGTTGGGAGAGATCGAGAAGAATATGGGCCAGCTTGAGCAAGAGGATGTGAATTCGGACCAGTATGATGATAATGGGCCGGATAAGAGGATCCGGGCTGAGAAGAAGAAGGGCCCATTCCGAGAATGGAAGGATATGTGGGCCTGGAAGAAGCATGAGCATAAGGACCCATTGGGCTGACAGCATAAGGAGAAGAAGAATGAGTCCCATTAGAAAAATAAGGCCCATTAGGAGAATGGGGCCCATTAATATGATGAGGCCCATTAAAGAGAGAAGAAGGCCCATTAAGAGAAGGAGACCCATGAAGATGAGATGCAATAAGACGTTAGGCCTGGGCCGGGTCCATTTGGCGAACAATGCTTGAAAGATGGGCCATGAGATTAGCCTATTTCTCGGAGGGATCAGAGGGACCACGGGAAGATGGGCCCGCGTGGGAAGAGGATTCCACGCGGGAATAGAAGGAATATTGGGAAAAAGAATGATACAAGGGGTTGGAATGATGTTCCATGAGGGCAAATGGAGACTTAATACAAGGATATCAAGGACAATACAAGTGGAGAAGCAAGTGCTTAATGGGCTTGAGAACAAGAGGGGCTGACCCACTAATGCAATGATGAATGGACAACGGACGAAGGGTGTAGTGCCCCATAATTTATATAAATAATTTTTGAATTATAAAATAATTTTTTGGAATTTATATAAAGACCTAAATATATTTAAAGGGATTATTGAATTAATAAGACCTTATAAAGCCTAATTAGATTGAAATAATTAACCTAGTCTATCTAATTATTATCCAAAAGGTTTAAGGACCAAACCCATTAAGTTTGGCCCATGTTCTAGAAGGGTACTTAGCTTATTCACGTATTTTAAGGATAAATACTATTTTTATAAAATAACTATATGGATAATTAACCAAAAGTGTTTGATTAATATTGAACTCTATACACGTTGAGTGTAACGGTCTATCGGGCGACCGCCACAGCCATGTAACGCACCTATGGACGACCGTTACATCCTGCAGTTCCGTGAAGTGAAAAACAAGCCAAAAGATTGGATTTTTGCTAACTTATCTCTTAGGGATCGAGATAGGAAGACTAATAGAGGTGTTAAGAACTCTTAGAAGTTGATTTAAGCTTTAACAAGGACTCTAAAATCGATCTAATTTTCAAATCCTATCCAAAACCCTATAAATAGAACCTAGTTCTGAACTAACCGACCCTTACTTTTGGCTCGTGAAGAATCAAGGTAAGGAGTCATAATTTCGGGTAAGTTCTTTAGAAGCTTTTGTTTAGTATACTTTAGACTAATAGCCCTCCAAATTTCGTGCTAGGAGACCAAGCAACCAAGGAAATTGAAGCTTCCCAAGTTGCTGATTTACCACAAGAAGAGCAAGGATCAAAGGGTAGCACCTAGCATCAAATTCGAAGTTTAAAGGTCTTAGAAGAGGTAGGTTATCTCATGAACGGCAAAAATAACATGTTAGGGATAAAAGCCCTCTGATTTTGCTTGATTACATGCACTTTAGCTCATGAATTTCATGTTTTAGTAGAGACATACATATATCTATATTCTTAGCCCTAACTAAATTAAAAAGAAACTTCCTTGTGAAATTCACAGAGAACCCATGCATGATATTCGTTTAGCCTTCGTTCTATCATGTGGGAAATTATATGTATGATTTTTAGACATGATGTAAGTTGAACTTAGGTCATTGTTAATTATTGCTGTCAACAGAGGCTCTAACGATCAGGGTAGGACCGTCACATGATATAACGGCCTTACGACCGACCGTCACACACTCTGTTATATTTTTATTTCCATGTTGTCTCTAACGCACCAGGACAGGAGCGTTACATTACTGTAACGGCCCCTCGATAGATCGTCACAAGCACTGTGACGCTCTCCTGTTAGACCGTTAGACTCTGTGTTCTGTCAGCCCATGACAGAATAGTAACCAGTTAAGTTAACTTATAAATAAGCCTAGTTAGCAAAGTTTTGACCTGTTATTATGATTTTAAGTTTTCTTACTAATTCATATTGAAATCTGCATGATCTAGGCATCTTGAACTATTTTAAGTTATGTTAATTTTATGTGCCAAAACTTTATAGTTTTGTAATTAAACATGATTTTCCAATGTTGTATTGACGGAGCTTATCTTGGTTTCACGTTGTTACATATTCTTCCTCTATCTATAGAGTCATTTTCTTTAAGTACATGGCACATACTCCGGTATGTTGTCCATTAGTTCACTTTGCACTATAGGAACATTATTCTTGGACATGAGGACCTCTCTATTGGATATTCCTTCCAATGGACTAGGAAATCTTGTTTCAAGGCCTCCGTAATTCTCCGCGAGCCTGTGATTCCCACTAGGACGCCGAGTTGGTTGTACCATTAAAACCTATTTGATTAGATTACACTATCAATGTTTTCTAGTTCTAGCTATGTAACGGACCTATACTGGACCGTCAGGAGCACCTAACGGCCCACTATATGACCGTCACACTTCACTGAGTCTATTTTATTAGTTCTAGATTCAGACTAATGTAACGGCCCAGAACTAGACCGTCACATCATGTAACGGCCCAGTACATGACCGTCACACTGCTTGAGTACTTAACTCGAGGTTGACCCAAGGGTTGATATTTCAAGGTTTCTAGATGACCCTTGATAATCTAGAACTTATCATATTGCTTAATAGACTTAATATAATGAATGAAAGTTAAGAAATATACCGTTATACTACCGATTTATTTTATGAGCATAACATTGTTTAATGTCATTCTTGATTCCTCATATTCAAATTGAAGCGTTCATTCATCGATTCTTATTATCTTGAATTTATTTGAACTTATATTTTTGGCCATACTTTATTGTCATGCGTGGAAAAAGCTTGATTTATACTTGAAGATGCGATCGAGCACTGATTGTGTTCAAGGGCTCTATGCTAGTCCCCTCGGCTGATTGTCGGAAATATACTATTTTATAAACCATGGGGTATGATGCTACTGACGTCGCATTGCGCTGGGAGTACTTTCTTTATAAATAAATGAATTATCCACGGCTCGTGAAGTGAAAATTCACAACACGATGCAGCATGATTGATTCTTGTACATGACTTTCTTGCTTGATATTCCACAGAAATTCACGAAGTACTTGCTCATAAGTAAAAGATACTGGAGTGATGATTATGTGGCTTGCTTGTACATTCTCGATACATTCTTGTTCATGAAAGGCCAATATCACGTTCTTGTCACATTCTTGCTAGTTCATACTTGCTCTCATTCTATCTTACATGATTATCGGGTTACCTTGGTTTAATCGCGTGATCATCGCATGGCATGATTTTACCTTATTCTTTAGAGCAAAAATGTTAATTACTTTAATAGTGCCTTCATGTTGATGCGAAGATACCTACTGGGCAAGTGTGCTCATTACCTATTTCTAATCTTTTTCAGGAATCGGAAGTGAGTCGGGTTCGGATTCGGAAGATTCAAGTAGCGGATCCGAGAGTGAATAAAAAAATGAGCGAAGACTTAGGAAGTCTACATTATTTAGATCGAGTCAATGTAATTTCGTATTTCTTGAGTCTAGTAGAGTAAAAGATGATGGAAAAATAATTATATTTGACTATTAATCATTTATGAAATAAAGTTAGAGTTTGATTAAATATTGTGCAATTATATTTATGTATGTGATTGTCTTACGCTCTGATCGTTCTTGCTTGTAAGAAGCTTACCATGCCGGCTGTTCGCGCTCCCCGAGTTAGTCTTCCGGTGTAATAAAGGCTCGGGGCGTGACAAAGGGACAATGGACTAGATAATAGACATACAAAATGGGGTAACCTAAGTGGGCCTAACAATGACGAAACATGTGGATGCAACACAAAACATCACTAATGGGCTTGGACAAGCCCAAACAACACAAACAATGCAATGTGAGAGTTTTCACCCAAGTCAAACAAGTTGATATGATGGAAAATATTTTAGGGATTTTAATAGACCTTTTAATGATTTGAATTAATAATGATTCCCTCAAGATAGGAATCCTATGGGAATAAGGTCCAAACTTTGGGTTGACTAAGGTTAACTCTCTCACACTTATGCAAATGCAAGCCTAAGGGGTGGAAAGGTACAACCGGCCCGGTGTCCATGTGGGAATCCACGGCTCACGGGGACTTATGGAGGTCCCGGATAAGATCACCTAGTCGACCCCAATGAATATAGAGGCGAGAGGATCACTTACCAAGGTAGGAAATGCAACTATGATATGCAATGTATGGCCCTATGTGCACCGGAGTGCATGCAAATTTTAGCCTAAAACTAGAAAATCAAGACAAAATTAAACTATGCAAATATGATCCAAATAAAACAAATAGTATATGGATGGAAAGATAATACAAAGGTCTACACAACGGGCCCAAGAACAGATCAATCTGACTCTGGGAGGTCAATCAAATCACTGAGCAAAGTTGTCCCCGTGAACCTGTGCGCAGACCACATGCAGATTTTATGCACAAAATGGTAAAATGGTGACAATTTTTAACTAAGCAAATGAGACCCAAATGATGCAAATAAGCCATGGATGGAAAGACAATACGAAGGACTATCCAATAGAATAAAAATCAGTGCAATCAGACACTGGAAAGATAATCAAATCACTGAGTAAAGATGTACCTGTGAACCTGTCCCTGAGCCTGCCTGTAGAACTTATGCACAAAACTTAAAAAGTTAGATAATATTAGAATATGCAAATGTTAACATGCAAATGACATATGTATGGAAAGACAATACAAAGGGCTATCCAACGGAAGAAAAATAAGCGCAATCGGACATCGGGATCAAACGTTATGCCCCGACGAACACGGCCCTGTGAGCATGCGTGCAGGACTGCCAGAATCTGTAACGGTCTACCAAAGGACCGTTACATTTATGTGGCAGTCTACTATAGGACCGTCACACTACCTGAGCCCTTAAAACGCCCCAAACAATAGAAGAATGGATAAAATATCACCTAAACATGCACATGCACACACCCAACTTACAAAAGAGCATTAAACCAAACGTGATGGGCATTGGTGTCCCACCGTGATCGCCAAAAAACTGTTGATTTGTTTTAATTAGATTCCTATCCCCTCCCCCCTTTAAATACATATATGCATAAACATGTGAATCAAAGACAAGGGGGATGAAAGGATGAGAAATACTAACCGTGATCGCCACCAAGGATTAACAACGCCAAAGGATGAAGAAGTGTAAAAAACGGCACCGTGTACCTTGGAAAGAAAACTTGATCGCGCTTGAAACGGGGTGCGGGAAACTTGTGGATTCAAACCTCCTCTCCTTCCAGCTGGCCAGAGGAAGAGGGCCTCACGTTGTATTCATGCTCTCCTGTAAAACAAAGCCAAAATAAGGATAAAAAACCCATTAGAACATGCATGTGTAGCATCAATCCCGCAGTGATAAAATCGGGGTAGAAATTGAGGGCAAACTCACCGGGAGGAGGTTTTTAACCCCTGTGAAAGGGTGGAAATAATAGGTGGGTGTGTTGTGCATTCATAGGATTTGAAATCACGAGATTTGATTGAGAGAATAGAGAGAAAACGTTGATGCAAAATGTGCAAAAGTGCATGTAGCAGAAAAGTGCAGGAAACTGTGATGATTAGTGATTTTAAGAGGAAGAGAACTAAGAATATAGATCATGAAATCAAGCCCAGAAGGATGTAATGGAAAGCTAATACTTCCCTCTTCAATTCAGGATCGCAGTTGTGAGTTGGAGTTATAGCATGGCTTCACCCCGAACCAAGAAAGAGCCCCCCCTTTGTAACTGCGAACTGGGCAGTTTTTATAGAGTTTTTCCAGAAAGTCCCATCTTCTTCTCACAATTCTCGGAGATAGAGTCCAAGATAAATCGAGTTCTTTGGATCAAACTCGAGATAATACTAAGGACAAGAGATAGGAACAAACGGTGATCAATTCGGGGGAGGATTCTAGAAGATATGGCTCTTGGAAGGTAGCCTCGTCGCACTAGAAAACATAGTTTTAGTTGAACCAGGATGCTTAAATCCCGATCTTGCGACCCAGATCCCGAGAGATATAGCCAATGAAAATTTAATTTCTGTGAACCAAATTTAAGATAATGCAAAGGGCTAGAAGTAGGAAAAAATGGGGATCAATTTGGATAAGAATTGAAGAAGTTATGGGCTCTGCAAGATAGGCCCGCCGCGTAATTTTCGGGGTAGAGTCCAGCACGAATTGGACTCTCAGTTATGTCTAACGGTCTATCGTAGGACCGTCAGAGTTATGTAACGGCCTAGGGTAGGTCCGTCACGCTCTGGGGGTCGAACGGGACGATTTTGGACTTGTTTGACTGTGACGGTCTAGTATAGGACCGTCACAGTTCTCTGACGCATTTATACTAGACCTTCACACCGATGAAGGAAAATTCTGGGCAGACTACGCGCGATTTTGGAAATTGAAGTGTATCTCTCAAACGGGATAGAACTAGTAAAAGTGGTATAGGAAGAAATTATCGATAACTGAGAGAGGAACAACTTTTATGAAGAAAGAAAGTTGAGAAAATGAATGGAAGAGGGAGAAAATGGGGCTAGAACAAAGAGGAAAATTCTAGGACATAGGTGAACAGCATAGCACGCCGGAAAAATATGAATAGATCACAAAAGGGGCAGAACTGGCCAACGGCGTAGAAGAAGAAATTGTATATCTTTAAACTATGAACAACTTTGGTGAAGACAACTTTTTTAAAAGAGGAACAGAAGGAGATGAAAAATGACCACTTTCAGGACTGCGCAGCGGGAGAGAGCTGATTACTTGAGGGAAGCCGGCCTAAATGGGCCGAAAGTCGACTTAGAAGCCAGAAGTTAATAAAATAAGCTCCAGGACTCTAGGAAATCATGATATCTAGGGCTCAAAGGGAATGGAACAATGAAAATTGGCTCGAAATCCATCCAAGGAAGGCTCCAAAATAATGGATAATTCGGGACATCAAAAATAATGAATAAGAGAAATGACGCAACTTGTGGGCTAAAACGGGTGTCAACAATAAAATCCAACCTTATCCTCGACAAATCCTCTACTATTAGCTCAAGAGAAGAAGAAGCCATTTTGTGCCATTCGTTCTGTTGCATTCTTCTCTGCTCTTTCAGAAACAGGCTCTCACACTATTCTGCTTTCCATTCTTCAATAGGCCTTTCTGAGTAGTTCAAGATAGCTGCATTTTAATTCTAATTTTTTTCATCTTGAGCGATCTATATTTCATTGTACACAACTCTACCTATCAAGAGGCTACATTTGTGTAAACCCACTTAACAGTGGTTCATTTCTCCTTGAGGGAAGAAGTCCCTTACTTGTGGGCAAGAGTGCTCACAGGAGACTTGAAATCCTAGTTTGGCTATGCCGTGAAAGTAGCTGGGGTTCCAGTGAGCGAGTGTCTGGGGTATGACTGAACACCAGTAGAAACAGCTAGGTCTGGCTAGCCTGCAAGTTAGCTAGGGCCCTTAAGGATAAGGGTGCCTATGATGTGGCTGAACACTTAACCAAAAATGGTCATATAATTATTCCTTGACATGAGATAGTGGAAATCTCAGTGGTTACCGGGTACTGGATGTAGGACTGACTAAAGGTCAGGGCCGAACTAGTCTAAATCCTTGTGTCAAACTGTGTGGTTGCTATTTGTGCTTGACTTTCATTCTGCATCTACTTAAGCACTATCATAGTTCGCTCTAAACAGTTGTCTTGCAATGATTAAATTTTATTTATCCATTTACCCTCCTCTGGGTTAAGCCATCTACTGGGCAACATTATTCGGCTTCTCCTCACTTTGGACATGTTGCTAACTTTTCTTCAATATATAGGCTTCATCAAAAATCACATTTCTGTTGAGCTCTACTTTTTGTGCATTAGGGTTCTAGAGCCTATACCCTTTTACACCATCTTTGTATCCTAGATAGAGACAACATTTGGACTTTGCATCAAGCTTTGTCATTTCATCATCCTGCAGCAAAACATAAGCGAAACAACCAAATATATGCAAATCAGAATAATCAACTGGCTTACCATACCATACCTCTTGTGACGTCTTGAGTCCCAATGTTGTAGAAGGTGACCTATTAACAGTATAACAAGTTGTATTGACTACCTCGACCCAAAACTGCTTTGGAAGATTAGCAAATAATCTCATACATCTAGCTTTCTCAAGCAATGTTCTATTCATCCTTTTAGCTACTCTATTTTTGTTGTGGTATACTTTAAACAACCAAATGCTGAGCAATGTCTTCTTGTTTGTAAAAATCCTCAAATTGCTTTGAGGTATACTCACCACCATTATCAATTCATAGAACTTTTACCTTTTTACTTGTCTGCTTCTCAACTCTAGCTTTCTAGTTTTTGAATTTCTCGAACACTTCAGAATTTCTCGAACACTTCAGATTTGTGCTTCAAGAAATAAACCCAAACTTTCTTGGAGAAGTCATTAATAAAAGTAACAAAGTATCGAGCTCCTCCCTGAAATGTCACTGGTACTGCCCCGAGACATCTGAATGAATCTAGTCAAGAATATCTTTACTTTTTTTTAGAAGTAACAAATTTAACCCTACACTGTTTGCTAAGAACATAAGATTCACATAAATCAAGTTTGCAAGATTTTATTCCCTTGAGTAAGTTTCTGTTATACAATTCTAACATTTCTCTCTCTCACTCATATGTCGAAGCCTCGCATTCCATAGCAAGCTAGCATCATTATCAGAAAGGGATGTAATGGCAGCATCATCTGTTATAGTTTTTCCAAGCAACTTATATAGAGTCTCAATCTTTTCTCCCTTCATAACTACTAAAGCACCATTTTTTACTTTCAACATGCCGTTAGCATCATGAAGGTACAACCATTAGCATCAAGAGCACCAAGGGAAATTAGACTTTTTCTCGAATCTGGGACATGTCTAACCTCAATTATCTTTCTAACCACCCCATCAAACATCTTGATTTGAATTGTTCCTATCCCAACAGATCTACATTCGGTATTATTATCCATGAGAATTATCCCCCCATCATGAGATACATAAGAATCAAACTAATCTCTATAAGGGCACATGTGGTAGGAATATCTAGACTTAAGAATCCATATCTCATAGGAGTCCATACCTGAGGAGATGGTCAACACATCTCCATCTTTCTCTAAATCAAAAGCCACACTAGCCTATTTTCATTCTTTCTTTTTCTTCTTAGACTTTTCGTGAAGCTTGGAGCAATCTGCTTTCTAGTGACCTTCGTCTTTGTAGTAGCGGCATCTGTTGTCCTTTTCTTTTGACTTAGATCTAAACTTGTTCTGCTTGCCACTTTTTTATTTTTGACGTCCTCTTTCTTGACCCGAACCCTTCACCATCAAACCTTCACCTACATTAGGCCTGTGTCTGACTTCGTTTGATAGTAAGGTTGATTTAACCTCCTCCATCATCAAAGTTTCTTTACCATAGAGGATAATAGTCACCCAGTAGTCAAAGGACTTCGGAAAAGATGAAAGAAGAAGAAGAGCCTGATCTTCTTTGTCCACCTTAACTTCCATACTATGAAGTTGCGAGATCAACTTATTGAAAGCATTCATATGTTCCAGATAAGTCCCATCAGACATACGCAAACTATAAAGTTACTTTTTCAAATATAATTTATTTGTGAGTGATTTAGATATGTAAAGCTTCTCCAATTTCTTCCATAGATCAACAATAGTTTCAACATGGGTAATATTATACATTACTTCAGCTGCCAAACATAACTGAATTATGCTCATAGCCTTCAGATCAAGCTCATTCCACTCTTCATCTGCCTTTCACGACTTCTCCTTTCTGAGAAGAAGCTTTGTGAAGGTTGTTTTGCACATGAATAGCCTTCAGTCTTTTCTGCCATACTCTAAAGTCAATTTTGCCATTGAATTTCACCACCTCAAATTTTGAGAGCGACATCTTTTATAACACCTGAAGCTTGATAGAATCACACAGAACCTTGCCCCACGGTGGGCGCCATATGTTATGAAATATGGGGGACAATAAATGTTCGTAATAACATGGACTAACAAACGTGTGAATCGACAAACGAAGTGTGCATCAAAAATTAAACAATAAAATAGACAAATCCAATAACAAGGAGACAGTAGATTGTTTTCGTGATTCGAAGGCACAAAGTCAACCTACGTCCACGGGGAGAGAAGAGAAACTTCACTATAATATAGAAAAAAGAACAAAATAGAAAGATATTCTTACACCGACATCAGGTGATCTTCCCTAAACAAAGTAAGCTATTCTCCACAAGATCCCGCACCTTAGATTTCTCTCCTAAGACTCTTGGCCTTAAGATCTCTTGCAATGGGATGCTAAATCCAATGGAAAGAGGTGGTATTTATAGAGTTTAGATAAGATAACCCGGTCTAGGTAACACCTCCCCCATTTAGACTCAAATAGGGCGATAGGTGGTAGTAGGTGGGAGGTTAGATATAGAGGGTAGGTTAATTTGACTAGTTGAATTAATAACATGTGGTGTATGACCGGTCAATATTGACAAGTGATTGGTTGAATGTTGACCAGTCTAAAAATTTGAATATTGACCAGTCAAATAATTACACCGAGGTCATCCCTTCTCCTTGTTTTTACTCAACGCCGGTACATCTGTGATCTCTTGAAGAAAGACCAATATGGATGGTGTCACGCCCGTGTCTATGCCCACGAGTACATCGATGGCACTCTTCAAGTACTCTATGCAGCCAGCCAGTGGCTGATCCTCTCGAGTATCGGAGTGCCGTGGGTGTGCTCCAATATTCTCCATGACACGCCATGATATTTCATTTGTTGTAAACAAAGTACGTCAAAATTTATGAATGATTCACGTGAGGATCATTGGCAAGTTGTCAAAGTGCATTTGGCGCGCTCTCTCAATAATACATACCATCTCTTTTATTATGGTCTCTTCATTCTCGGCGTTCGCGGAGTTGCCAAATACATGCCTTCCCAGGCATGGACCGAGGGGCCGGTCATCTCTACTACAGGGTCGAATCTCATCTCATGGCCTCCACGCAAGCAATAAACTGTGGCTCGTTCGCTCGCTCATCTACCAGAGGCACAGAATATATGGGGGGGGGGGGGGGCAAATGCAATTGCCAATGCCAAGTCAGATCTTTGTGGCTCCGATCATCATTATTGTGAATGATGAGATTGGGTTCTCCTATCTTTTTTATGCTGCTGCTCCTATTCCACGATGATGTCATAATTTGAGTGCAACTTTACTTATCCACCAACTCAAATCTCCCAACATGCGGACGAAACATATTAAGATCGACTTTCATTTTGTTTCGCGATTTGGTTTATCATAAATTACCGCATTTTCAATTCCCTATCAAGCAAGGATCAGGTCGCCGACGATCGAAGCCACCGTCATCCACTCAGTTTCATCATCTTGCTTGCACATCCGATTATTGGAGGTCCCAGTTTGAGGGGGGAGGGTACTATTAGGACTACGCACAATTATGATTTATCATCATCTATCTGTTGTAAATTATCTCCCAAAGAGTCCTCCCTTCCTGTTGAGTGTTATCAGCCAAAGGGTTCGACTCTTTAGGTGGGTCGCTATCCAACAGAAGAGTCCAGCGTCTGTACACCGAGTCTTCTTTTGTACTCTGCGCAAAATATACATATGTTAACAAATGTTCTCTACCTCACACAATTGAATATTAGAGACAAGCCAGTAAGGATAATGCTCTCGTGACAAGAACGCTTCCTCTTTTTTTTTTCTCCCCCCCCCCCCCCACTTATCCAACTGAATTAGGGCATCCTCTTGAATTGCAAATAACCCATTATTATATATCATCCAAAAAACATACCCTCAACCTCAATTTTCATTTCAACTGAGCAAGAAAGGTGGAGAAGTTTTTCCCATCATTCCACAACCAGCAAGCCCAATCCATCCACCATGGGACCATGAATCCACAGCTGTGCACACTGCCTGGTGGGATTCGATCGTTTTCCGCAAGGAAGAAAAACCTCCTCATAGGTACATTGCAAGATCTCAATGCACCAGCTCATCCTAATTTATAATGGTGAAATTTGTGCAACAAACCAGCGGGGGACCATCCATGATATTTTTTACCTGTCAGTTGCTGAAAAAGTATGACATTGAAGTACCCCAACGTTATGCTATTCGTACCAGACCTAGCAAGAACGGAAATGTCTTTTTCTCAAATTCTACAAAACTCTGAAAAAGTTTTTCCCTTGCCGATACAGGACCACCTCAGACCTTCCTCATCAAGAGAAACACCCTCTGGTCCAACTCAAAGTTCACCGCGTTTGAAGGATCTCCCTTGAGCATCATCAGGAGGCCGCCGAATGAAGCATATATTTCCCTGAATATAACAGTACACAAAGTCACCATACAGCACAATTTTGGATTAGCAGTTGAAAAAAAAAACACAAGGTGTTCAAATACGATGGTGACAAAGATATAGAGAGATTGCAATGATGCAGAAAAATCGATAGTGATAAAAAATGAGTTTTTTTTTCGTTTTGGGGTGGGGGGAGTTCCATGACTGAAAATGATGATGGATAAGAAAGTCAACTTCAAGCATGCATTTATATCCCATGACAAATCATGAAATAAAAAGAGAATAATCCATGCAATCCTATGCTTTTCTTGGTAACTCTAAATGAAATTTTGTTTCAAAAGCAACAGATGGTCATACATGTAGTACATCCAAGCTGCCATTGTTGGTGCCTGGCAACCCCCAAAAAGGCTCAGACTAGGGCACTGCCAAATGGGGGACAGCAGTGCGTAAAGCTATCCAAGAGAGGACAAGAATCAGAGTGAAAAGACCAAGTGTGTATAACTAGAACATGTCCGAAAGAACACAAGTACCGAGGAAAAGTCCAAACTGGTTATGAGAGAACAGAATTAGTATAAAAGGTAGTTTAAAAAAGATCAATATAATTCAGGATATCAAGCCCATCAAAACCAAAAAGGGAAAAGTAGATGGTCTCCTTGCAACCGACGGGAGCTGCAGGAAAAAGATGGTACATAAAAGCCTCTATTCAGGAACCAAGAAAGATCAAAACTAAGGGAACCAAACGATAAATGGTAAACAAAATGCCCATCATAAGCTGCAACGCCTGGGGATGTGTATGTTTAGTTGAACCAGCAGTGAGACAAGGTGACACACAAGGATATCAAAGACTCGGTACAGCACCGAGGCTAAAGCAATAGTACTGCATTTGACATAGCTTGTACCCGCTAAACATACATCGGAAGCAGCACCAGTTAAAAAGAGGGAGGTAGCATGCATGCAAATTTTTTTGAAAGGAGATAGTACCACTATTATATTAAATGAAAAAAAAGATGTACAAGTATTATCAATGAGTTCTCCAAAAACTCCCTATACATGAAAGTCCCACACCAAGCCAGTGTGCTCCCACTAACCCCCCAACAAAACAAAAATTGAAAAGTTACGGGAGTTCACATCACAAACGAGCTCTAACCACTCTCACGGTATCACACAAATAAACAAAACCACACTCTCCACTGATCTGGCTTCCCTTCCAAACGTCATGTTGTTCCTTTCCCTCCATAAAGCTCAAAGAGTAGCATGGAGAATCATCTTGTAGCCTCTTGGGGCCAAGCTTCTACCCCATTTCCTAATAAGGTGGTGCACCTCTCTCTGACGGCCAAGGCCACACTAAGTCCTCCTACCTAGCTCCTCCCACGCCCCTTGTAAATAACTGAAGCCCACGAACAGATGATCCAAGGTCTCATCCTCTCCACATAGGCAGCAAGTCAAAAAAATATCCTGAAAAAAATGAACCAATCTATCCCTGATAGGTAGCCTGCCGTGGGAAATCCTCTAGATAAGGAGCTTCACCTTCAACGGGCTTCTGGTCCGCCAAATCCGAGGGGTCAGACATTGACACACCCCTTCATCAGAAATAAAGGTGTAAGTTAACCTCACTAAGAAAATACTCTCATTTTCCCACCTCCAAATCCACTCATCCTCTCTATTTGACTGTGACGTTGTAGCAACCCAATTTTTATATAAGTTAATTTAAATATTGGTAAAAGATAATTAATGGAAATCAAAGAAATTATTAAAAGTTTTAATTTAATGGGCCAGTAATTGAGGCTTAATGGGCTAAAAGGCTTAATAAATCCCTAAAATTCAGACTTTCTTGAACCCTTGTTGTAATTGGGCTAATTTGGGTTAAAATTAATCCTAATGGGCTAAAAACCCCAATCAAACCCTAATCCACTAAGAGGAGGTCAAATCTCACCTAAACCCTAACTCTAATTCGATCTATAGGGGGTAGGGCGGCCCTAGATATAGATGGGAATCATGATTTTCGGGGCTCTTCCCTATCTAGATTACCTTGACCTAATTAGGACTCGGAGTCTTAAATCTTATAAATAGGACCCCTTTAACCTCCTTGGTCGACCTTAGATCGTGGAAATGAGTTTCTAGGCATGGGAGGATCGATCTAGGAGGATGATTCGTGGGTTTCTTCGAGTTTTGGGTGGCGTTTTGTGTTCTTCTTCCTCTTCTTCCCAATCTGGCTTAAGGTAGATGTTCTCTCGGGCTAAACTCCTAATTAATGGTTCAAAGTTGTTCATAAGCATGTCTAGCATACTTCTGCACGATTTTCGCCAAATTATAGCATATATATTGCACGTATTTTGAAGATCATGGCCTAGATATCACTGCTTAGGATTTTCTCGCCGGAAGCGAGTTTCTGTCTGTAATCACGGTTCTTCCAGCAACCGCGTTCTGATGATCGCGGCTTCCCGATAGACCGATACCTGGCGTTTGAAAATTTTATTTATTTATTATATCTGGTTATATAGCGGTTCCCTCTGGACAGCGTTCTTTATGTCGCGGCGCCCATACTAACCGCGTACTAGCTCGGGTTCCTAGGAACCCAGTGCCCTGTCCAGCATGTTAAGTGAAGGCTAATGAGTCTACATGCATGTTTTCACGTCTGCACGCCATCTGAACCAATTAATGAATCTAGAAAATATATATTAAACCTTTATTTCTCTAAGTTCATGAGCTTTATTCTTAGCCCTTTGATTTTTATTCTCACCTTATCGTTAATGCTCATGTCATGCTAAAAGAGTAGTTAAATTCCTGATAGTCTAAGTGACTTGTGATAGGATGTTTAACTTATTGCATGATTGTATATTCAAGATTTTATCTTGGGATTTATTGCACGAATATATTGTTTCAAGGTTTTGTCACTCCGGTGACATTAACCTACCGTTCCCTAGTGTTTTCTATAGTATGATAGGAACACTATGCTTGGAGTAGTTGGAACCCTCCGCCAGATATTCCTTCCGTCAGATTGGAACCACTATCACAAGGTCTCCGTAAGTCTCCGCGAACCTTGGATTCCCACAAGGACGCCGAGCTGGTTGTACCATAAAAACCCTGTAACCCACTGGGAATCCCCGTCCTACTATGTAAGTGTTGCACCCGAAATTATCTCAAAATATTTTGAGAACTTTTGCCATGCATTAACCGACGAAAAATACGATGTATCGTCAACATCGTCGATCACGGAGTACCTCCGCAATCTAGGGTCCATCGGCCCGACCATACCATTACAACAGGCGTCGCAGCAAGGAAATTAATGAGAAAAATACGTGCGTATACCCGTCAAAATAACCGAGCAAGTGTATCACACGGCGTAGACGGATGCAAAGATTCCTCCCCACGTGACGACACACGACCAAACAATAAACAAGACGCTTCTCCGCTCCCACGCGAGTCTCCGCCAATCTATTGCTGCCACGCGACGAAAGGAGGACCCCAAGGAGCAATATATAGATTTCTCCTCAACTCGGGGCGACAAAAAAGAGAGAAAACAGCGTCGAAAGGAGCCAAAAGGGGCCCCACAGGGGCCGGGTGGGGCCGAGCGACCCCGCTACCTCCCAGCGGAGTCAGCCGACCCCGCCCGGGAACCGGTTGACCCCGCGGGGGTGCCAACGTGGTCGCGCGACCCCGCTGGGTCCCGCAAGTCGCCCCCCCCCCCCCCCCCCCCCCCCCCTCTCTGGTCCTATTTCCAAAAAAAAGGGAAAAGAAAAAAATAAGCAGAGGGGTCAAAAATCAATTTTGCCACCCCACCTTGACATAATTGAGGCAATTTTTCACGGTTTTGTCAACCTAGGTCCTCCTGCCTTCTATAAATAGACCCCCAAGGGTCCAAGTGGAGAACGAGAACCTACGGACGAACATCGAGAAGAACGCCCGGAGCAAGGAGCTTGTTTTGTCTGTCTTGACTTGTGAGGGGTAAGTCCCCGGGCCTTATGGATATGCCCCTAAGGGATGTTTTTGTAATTACGGCCCTCAATGGGTCATGTTTGTAATTATGCCCCTCAGCGGGCCATATTTGTAAGTGTTTACGTCCCGAGATGACTAAGTTACGTAGTTCTGTCCCTATAATGACAGAATTACAAAAATATCCTCCCCAAGACCGTAAGAGACAAAAGTCTTATAATTTACAGTTATATCCTACAACTTCTTGTAATTGGGGCTATTCCCCTGTCTCCCGCGTTACCGTGAATCTTTGTACAGTCGACAACTCGCCGAAAACCCTTCTACCCATTTGGGGCTACAAATGAACTCAGTGCACTCTGCAACTTTCTTCGGGAAAAATTATAAGAAAACCCCCGACTTCTGAAAATTGCATATATACCCCTCCTTTGGCCAAATTGGCAAATGTGTGTCTTCTATGAAGCCCCTTGTCATCTCTTCGGCCCGAAAGTGTTGTCAGCTCAGTCCGACACTCAGATGTCACTCCATCCCTAGGTCCATGTAGGGTGCGGTAAAATTACCAAAATACCCTTTTGACCCAGAAATGGTCTGAGCCCTAAAAATCCTCCAAAAAACTACCTCAGTGCCTTTGGGAGTTAGAAATCTTATTCAGCTCTCCTTCCAACCGGGAAATCTCAAGAATATCCCTGGCCTGGTAAAATTACCAAAATACCCCTGGGAGGGTAAAATTACCAAAAATACCCCCACAGTCCAGGAAACTTCCCGGGACTTCAGATATGCCTACGACCTCCCCTAATTCATTTTTATACTCCTAAATTCTAGGGTTTTGCTTAAACATGGCCTCAGTTAAAACCCTAACTCAATCGTTGTTGTTGGTCGGTGGTAAGCGAGTGGGCCCTGTGAGCCTCCCTAAGAGAGTTTATCCTCAATATCAAAACCCCCATAAAAGTCTTTGGGACTTCTTTGACAGTCAAACAGAGGTGTTCGGACGTTAGGCCGATGTAAATCAACACTGACTACGGTCAGTGGGGAGAGGTCCAGCACCCGAACCCAAATCGTCTGATACGATGTGCACCCACGGAATGACCCCCTACCTATAGGGGAATGTTTCTTTTCAAAAAGAACATTCTTATGTCTATTTTTCCTACGCGAAAGATTTCATGTTCTCACAGTAGGATAGGGTTCGACCGACCTTTGGACCCATAGAATGGGGTTCCGTTTAGGTTCTGTCAGCTCTGTTATGAACGCGGCCGGACAGGAACCGCATTCTCCTCATCGCGGTGGGTATCCCAACCGCGTTAAGACTCGTCCTGTGTAAGCTTGACCTGCATAAGTCAGTCGACTTATATACCCTTTCGGTCGACTGATATGCCGTTTCAGTCGACAGATATCCCCTTCAGTCGACGGACTTTCTGTCTATCGACAGACCGAGATATCTGTTTTGAACGCGGTCGTGTCCTGAACGCGTTATGAATGTCGCGGTCTGTTGTCAACCGCGTTCAACCCTGTGTTCCGACTGTTTCTTTCGTGATTGTGCTGTGCATAGACCGATCTTAGCCTTTCATGGCTGGAGTTTTCCTGACATCTTCGACCCTTCTTCAATGAGTTATGATCCTCATCGACACATTCATGTGATTGACTTCCTTTCCAGTGTCATTCTTCAATGACCCATTACTTTGACTTGTTGAAAGTCCTTGGAATAATCTTATTCCCAACCCTTTAGTTTTCTTGAATACATGAGCATATCGTTGAAATTCTATTGCCATTATTAAATTGTCTAGAAATTATTGATATGGGACTTTGGGTCCACTGTGACACTAAATGTTAGGTGATATTTATAAGGGCCCGCATCTGGTCCTAGGGGCCAAGCAAAGCCCAAAAGTATACCAATATTATGAATGATTGGGTGTAGCATTGCACCAACTATATGCAAGATTGGTTCTAGACAAATTTACATACTTGGCATGATTCATATATCTGACTTGACATGTTCTGGATATTGAGGCCCAGAAGGGGTAATTTGTTGATATGAATTGTTCTACTCGTGATCTCTTGTACATGTTATTGGCTATTTGCTCCTTATCTCATGCTTGTAAATGTCCCCTTGTCTTCCTTAGATATTCATGCGATCGTGCCACTCTCTTATTGTATTTGAGTTTTTCTATCATGCATCATATAGATATTTTCATGCAATGATTAAACTGTTAATCACTTATATTTTGTCTGATGATAGAGATGTAATTCCTACAGAGCGTTTTGCTCACCTAATTTCTTCTTAACATTTTTCATGTAATAATGAAGATATGCCACATGATGGGGAGGGACAAGAGTGAAAAAGATCCTAGACTCTTGAAGATCGTGTCTTTTTATTTTCTTAAGTCTAGTCCTACAATTTGAGTCTTTTTCTTTTCTTTTTATCAATGTACGGGTGAGTCAGTAAAATTGTACTAATGACATTTGAATATCAATAAAAGTATATTTTCGTTCATTCTTGGTCTCTCTGTGTCTATTGTGCTTTGCTCTGCTTGTCATGACTGTCTCGCTGTCACGTTCTGAGCAAGTTTCCGCTGCTATCTGTTCGGGGCATGACAGATGTACAATCTTGGAGGAAGCGAAGGAGGCCCTCTAGTTGCTCTATCCCTATCAGTCTGAGGTTCCTTCTGAAAGCGGGTGCGTCGATGTCCCCTAAAAGCTAAGAGTCAAAAGTCTAAAAGACTGACCCTAGTGGAGTTGCTGCAACTACAAAAAGCCTCTCGAGTAGGATGACTACAATGTGAAGTCACCGCACCATCTGTCCTTCTAAAAAAGACACTTGTCATATTTTCTCAGACGAACCTGGACACGAGATGATACTGTCCCTACAAGTCAAAATGTCACACTAAATAGGAGAGATATGATGTTGTGATGTCGATGTCAAGTCCCAGTCTCTCCTTCTGCCATAGTACCTTTGCCTAATCACTTGCGCCATAGCCACTTACACAGAAGAGCTCGATTGAAATCTCTGATATTCTTGATTCCCACACCTCCCACTTCCTTATTTTTGGACACACTATCCCAAGAAATATCATGCCAGTCCCTACACCTCCCCCCACTGGTGTAACAAACAATCTCCCCTGAATCAATTCTACCTTCTTCGTCACAGTCTTTGGGATCCAGAACATAGACAAAAAATACATGGGTAGGCTGTCCAACACAAACTTAAATAAAACTAGTCTTCCCCCATAGGATAGTAGCCTTGCCTTCTAACATATCAGCCTAGACTCATATCTCTACATATAATAAGCTGTCAATCTGAATAATGTAGGGCACCTGGGGACAGTGGGAGGCCCAGATAGGAGATGGACAAAACTCCTATCCGGCATCCCAAAATGAAAGCCGCCCTCTAAAGAGCCATGCCCTCCATATTCACACCTACCAATAGACATAATTGACCTTGAGACTACAAACCTCTTCCAGCAACTCCAATAGTATCCTAGCCACATAAAGTTGATGCTCATCCTCTGCAAGAAACAGAATAGTGTCGCCTGCATATTGTAAGTGTGTGATAGATGGGCCACTTCTCCTGACTTGGAAACCCTTGATCAATCCTATAGCCTTTACTCTCAGCCATAACCTTCTCAAGATATGAGAAATGAGCACAAAGAGGAAGAGAGACATAAGGTCCCCCCCCCCCCGACGAAGTCCCCTCCCGCTATGGAAGAAAGTGGTCGGCTTCCCATTAACTAATACGGTAAAAGTGGCTGAAAAAATGCAAGCACAAACCCAACCTGTCCATCTCTCTCCAAATCTCATCTTATTCAACACATCAAATAGACATTGCCAATTGACCCTATCATATGACTTCTCAAAGTCCAACTTCAAAACCACCACTTTTTCATGAATGAGTCTCCCCCCGATGAAAGCTTTCTGGAAACTAGAAACTATCATGTTCATAACTCTATCCAATCTCCCTGCTAGCATCTTGGTGATAATCTTGTAAGTACCATTAATAAGTTGATTGGTCTGAAGTCCAGGAAATATTGAGCACCTTGTTTCTTAGGGATAAAGAGTAGGAAGGTTTTATTGATGCCCCCCCAAATAAGCCCTTCCTCCTAAAACTCCCACATTGATGTCAAAAGGTCCCCCTTAATTATGTCCCAACACTTCTAAAAGAAAGATAGTGGAAATCCATCCGGTCCTGGAACTCTAACCCCTGCAAGAGAAAAAATTGTCTGGTGGATCTCCTCTGAGAAGCTTTGTGAAATGGCCTCCCTATCATAAGGAGAGAGATATGGGAGAAGGTCATCCGCAATCCTCGGCCTACTGCACTCATCCTCTATGAATAATCTAGGGTAGAAGATCCTCGCCTATGCCCTGATATCCTCATCCTTGGAGAAAGAATGATCACCCATACGGATGCATGTAATGGTATTGACCCTCCTCCCCAAGACAATGCATTGGAAATAAGTTGTGTTCCTATCTCCTCCTTTTAATCCATCTATCTTTCGACCTATGCCTCCAATAAATCCCTTCCCTTATAAGAATCTCACCAAACTCACCCCTCAGAGTATCCCTGAGCCTCCTGTCTGAATCATCCAGTAGCTCTACCTCCCCCAAGTAGTATAGGACCTCAAAATACTGAAGCATTCTATCTTTAGCTACCCTACCTGGGAGAATTTTCTCTGCCCCCCATGTCCTGAGAACCTATGCAACATACTTCAACTTTCTAACCAATGCGGCCATAGCAGATCTACCCATGCACCGAACATTCCATTCTATCCTCTCCATGAAGTCTACCTCCTTGAACTAGAACCTCTCTAGCCTGAATTCGTTGCTCCTCTCATATGAATGGTTAGTTTTCAGAAGAGGATAGCCCCCCCCCCATCAACCGATACAACGAACCTGCCCATCTTAAAGTAGGAAGGGTCAGCTCTCAAGTTGGACCAGGTGTCCATTGCCATACCGATGTCGACCAGTGTCAGTAAAATCTTCCATCACACCTCTATGGATACAATCACTTGTTCTCTCCCAAGGTGCTGCCACCGCATTGAAACCCCTGCCTACACACCATGGCTGGCCAGAGGTGTAATGATGTCGTGCCAAGTCTTCTCATAAGAGCCACCTCTCCTCCCTACTTTGAGGATCGTACACCCTCATGAAATCCCATGACAAACCATCCCTTACATTTCAGAAGTTTAAGGATATAGCCCAACTGTTGACCTACCTGTCTTGCTCCACCTCTTCTACTTCATACTGATTCCAAAAGATCATGATCCCCCCAATCCTCCCCGCCGCCGAAGAAGCCACACCCTTAGTTAGTCTTGCTCCTCTGATCTCCCTCATGATGGACTCCCCATCCCCTACACACTCGGACTCCTGAATACACAAGATGTCAATCTTGCATCTCCTAACCACCTCCTTCACCGCCCTTCCCTTCTCTCTGCCACCTATCCCCCTCACATTCCACGAGATGATCCTCATCAAGATAAAGGGATGACTCTCTCCCCTCTTTCCCCATCACATTCCCTCTCCTCCTTTTGTTGTGCCTTCACTATGCTCGTACACTACCTCTTCCGAATTTTGGTAAAAGCCCCCATCAAATCCTTCTCCACCCCTACAAAAGAGATCCCCACTTTGTCCGCCAACTCCGTCTGAACAGTCGTCACTTTTCCTACCATCTCCACCAGCTCCCTCACCTCTTCCTTCCCCAAGGTCCCCTTATCAAACAAGGCCTCCCCTTCAGATAACATCCCCCCTTCTCCTCCCGGTATTTCATAGATCACCTCCTCTCCTACTAGAGACACCTCCTCTCCCTCTCCATCTGCTCCCTCCCCTCGGGCGGCCCCACCTAGGCCGATGCCCATCACTTGGGACCCCTGGTCTGGAGAAGCAGATCAGATCGTAACTGCGTCTTCACTGCCCCACGCTCCCACCTCCAGTAGGAGCATTTGAGGAAAGTGGACCGACTGCATATAGGAGGTCAGCCCCTTGTTGGCTCTACGGAGCTTAAATGGGGTGGTCCACGCCGAAGCTCAGTTGGATCAACCCCCGTAGAACTTCTTCAAGGTCGACTGGCCCTTTCCCCGCCCTACTGTCACAATGTAGTGGGCCCCAACTGGACCGAGCTAACCGGATGCCTGTTGGACAACTCGAGATAGAGCTTTAAAGTGGCAACCATGGTGACCGTCTGCTTTCTCCTTGCTTCAGGCACCGCCAAAGGCGTCACTAGTTGCTTCGTCACCGGAGATGTCGCCATCACCGAACAGCGACTAGAGTTGTGGCCGACGCCAGAACCTGAGCTGCCCAATTCCCCCAGCTTGCGCTACGACCCATCAACTAAAGGTGGTCGCCCTATCGGGATTCGGGCAAGAGATGAGACCGCTATCTGTTTTCACCGAACTGATTGCAGGCAGGTAGATTCGAGTAAGTTGGACCCTATGTAGTCATAGGCATGAGACGACTGAGGCGACCAAGGGGTCGTCGCCTCATGCCTCAAATGCCTAGGCGATGGGCTAAGCGTTTGAGGCGTTTGAGGCATTTTATTAAATATATATATATATACAATTCAAAAAAATATAAATATTTTTCTAAATATCACAAAAATATATATACATACAATCGAGCTTTTCAATAAAATCAACAACCAAGATTCATACATGCAATCAAGATTTGAAGCGAAAATACATAGGGTAAGTCGATCAAGATCTCCTAAGACTAGCCCTCCTAGGAGTGAGGCGTTAGAGGCGAAAACGAGACGATTTGGGATCACCGCGTCTAAAAAACGGCCTACGCGAGCGCCTAGGCGCACTTTTGGTAACATAGGTTGGACACGATTTCTAGGCCCGACTCCATGCCCATGCGATTGGGCGATGGGCCTGGCCCATTCGATAAACCCATTTGCTGGGTCGGCAGTCCATTATCACACCCCGCCCATCCCGGTAATTTGAAAATCAAATTAGGGTCCATAGAGCCGCCACATACCCCAAAACCCCTATATTGCCATGAGGGTGGAGGCATCTATCCACCTGCCCATGCCGCCGATGCCCCTCGCTACAGCCACTTTGATCTAAGGGTGAGCCACACCGGATAAACAACTCCGGCGAGGTCGACAGTGACCGTCGTAGGGATCTCCTACGGTCCACTCACCCAGACGACAGCCTTCATCACTGTGAGTTCTCCTCCCTTCATCAAACACATTGTCCCAGGCTCTAGTTTTTCAAAACGTCGAACAAGCTCAACACACCTATCACGTCGCAGAGGACTAGAGGCACCCCCACAAACCAGATCCTAACTCGCATGACCCTAGGGCCGGGGAAGGTCCCCAAGTAGTTGGTCCATGTTCGTAGGCGGAGTAGGGTTCCCTCCGCCACCACATAGCCCATCTTCGCCCATGCTTTCGCCACTTCCTCCCTCCGTCCGATCATCAAGAAGGGCTTGGGCCCCGTTGGGCACACCTCCCACCTGTCTTTCCTACTTGGTCCCCCGTTCAGCACCTCCTTCACCCACCTCGGGCCCGCTCCCCCCTCTACCAGATCCACCCTCAAATACCTTAGCCACTGTAACTGCCCCTGAACCACCTCCAGCAACAACGATTCTGCCTCCACACACAATCCTCTTCCCTTCCCCGACAATGAGTGGCCTGGGTTTCCCTTAACCGCTTCCGCGAAAGACCGACAGGGGAGGACTTGATCTTTGCAGCTCCCTACCGGAGTTGTACAAGAGCGGATCAACTGGTCCGAAGCTCCACACCTGAAGCAGCGTCGGCCTCCGAGAGGGGATCCTCTCCACATAGATCTCCCAAGCGCTCTAGCTCTTGGCCTTGGAGACACGCCTCGGCAGATCGCCCCGCATCATGCCCTTCATCAGAGTTTCTTACTCTAGGAACATACTAGAGAAGCTAAAAGGGGAACCTGTGTGCATGCAAATGGAACTGGAAAGTTAGATGGAAGTAGGGAAAATTGATTTGCAAAACTCCATATCGAAACAACTAGCACTTAATAGGAGTGACTGGTTAGGAAACATGTTATTCCAAAGGCTCAAAATTGTGTATTCCTGTAAATGTTTGCCAACCGCTTAGTTGTGTATCCGTTATATTTATCAATGTCATATTCTTTTTCTTCTCCTCGTTTTCATTGTTTTTGCCCTTTTCTACTCGTTCAAAAACAGATATATATTTTCCCTCTCCTAGATCTATTTATGACAATATTGTCGATTTTTCTTTTAAATTCTTTGCATTTGAGAGTATAGCTCAAGGAACATATCGGTCCATGTCCTTGACATTGAGAGGAGCTTAGAGAAAGAGGAGAAGAGACAAGTTAATTGACCAATATGAGATATTTTGTTAGTCAACCATTTCCCAACAGGGAGTAGCGTCATTGCACTGGGAACAGGGGATGCTAACAAAAAGAGTGGAAATGTTCCATCTTGCTATGGAAGCAAATCAAATTCCCCTAGTGGACGTTAAACAGTGCAGTGGCAGGTTTTGAGGAAGGAATGTCTTCTATTGACCAGAAAAGTAAGATCAATATCTGGGTTTGTGTTTTGAATGGGCTCTCAATGCTACAAAGCAAGATGCAGAAAGAAAACCCCCTTAAGGGATGGGGAGTCCAACACTCCGACGGTGATGTCCATTCTGTCAGGTAGGCCTTGAAGGAGCAAAACACGTATGGTTGGGGGTATAGTTGGCGTAGGGATTAGGGGCAAGGAGTTAAGCCAGTGAAGGAACTAAAAGAGAGGATATACAGGATTGTGGGAGATGCACTAGGTGGCAAAAAGGCCGTTGCCTGACCATATGCCAAATGCATGATTATCAAGGAAGGTAGCACAGACCATGGCTGTAGCAGATGCGGCCAAGCAGGGCATATTGCCCCAACTTGTTCACTAGGGGCCCCATAGTGCCACATTCTCCACATCACCAAAATTTTGAGACTCAATATCACGGTCATCTTGCTATCTAACAAGAACGAGCTAGGGCAGTTAATTAAGTTGATTGAACCTTCAGGCATGGTAGAATGTGGCACGGAAGTTCGTGTTGATACCTTTGTGGTTGCCAATGAAGGAATCTATCCAAATCAGTAGCCACTTGGAAATTCCAGGCATCTTGGAGGTCCACCTTTTAGGCATAGTTGTCAAGGGACAAGACAATCCAAGACGTTCATGGGGAGCCTAAGCACTTAGGCGATAAGGTGTCCGCTTATGCATTGCCTAGGCGACATCTGGACACTTATTGAAAAACACACAAAATATATAGCCCCAATATACAAATCATGAATAAGACATGAAAAAATTATAGATTTTAATATAAAGATTGAGAGAGATAGAGGGAAGAGAAAAGGGGCAGAGAGAGAGAGAGAGAGCCACACACATATAGAGGGGGTGTTGGAGGAGAGAGTAGAGCTCGATCTATGACCACGTCTCGCATCGTGGAGCCCCCCAGCCCAAAATGTTTTTTTTTTAGGGGGGGTTGTATTATAACTTATGCCCAAGCCAGACAGCCCAAGGCACCAAAGCAGGGCGCCTTACTCACCTAGGTGGGTGCCTGGATGCCTAGGAGGACGCCTTGCTCACCTTTCTTGGGGGGGCATAAAGGTGGGTTGGCGCCTTAAGGGCGCCTGATTACCTAGGTGATGCCCAAACAACCACCTTGACAACTATGTTTTTAGGTCAAAGAGGCTAATACACCTACAAGGTCAGTGAGATGATAAGATTTATTATCCCATAGAGGGTTTGAGCCACATGTGGGGTGTGACAATTGAGAACAAGATCATGATATCACATGTGGAGAGGCTCCAAGGTGTCAGTTGGGGATAATGCCTAGGGAAAGCATAGAATTCTTTCATCAAGAAGCAGATGCTTCAGTGACTCATCTCGGTAGATAAGCTCCTCGGTCAGCCTCAGAATGGTGCCCGAGAAGCACAACAAACTAGTCAAAAGGATATGTAGAGAAGTTGTCTGCAGCTAGAACCATTGTAGAACAATGGTGTCAGATTGACGAGTATAGTCAATGAAGGAGTTTCTGCCAATGATGCAGAGAAAAGTAGAAGACCCAAGAGGATCGGTTGGCACACAAATCTGAAATTATTTTTACATTAATTCACATTTTTTGTTCGTGTTTACCTATTTAATTTACACAGATGTCTGCATTTCCAAAGTCAACTCTCGAGTGATGCATAACGATTAACCTAAATGGGTCCGACTAGACGACTAAACGAGATCAGCAACACACCACAATAGATCGACAAATAAACCGTCGCACACATGAATTCCGAGAGAG
Source organism: Amorphophallus konjac (assembly GCA_022559845.1). Taxonomy (NCBI): domain Eukaryota; kingdom Viridiplantae; phylum Streptophyta; class Magnoliopsida; order Alismatales; family Araceae; genus Amorphophallus; species Amorphophallus konjac. The sequence goes on from CM040126.1 coordinate 248,641,733, forward strand.
ATAATACGCGAAAATGATAGTAACTACATTCTAGGAAAGTCGTCCCTCGCAGCGAGAAACGTCGGCCCGAATGATAGGTAGGACTACTACGGCGTAGGGTAACAATCTCACAAGCAACGAACTTAAAAATAGGCGCTCTCAGGAGGAACACTCACAATCACACAATCCGATAGCAAATAAATGAATGAGCTATAGAATTCTATCACTCAAATGGCAGCAGATATGACAGAGATACTAAATAAGCAAATTGGCTGAGCAGCTTTCAAACAACCACCAGCTCGTTGAAGAGCAAGGTACGCTACCGAGAACGCGCGCCTGATGGGAGGCACACGTTGGGTAGTGGCCGAACTGGGACGCAGAGACACGAGTGGCAGCGTCTTTCCACAGGGACAGGAGGATGGTGACAGGGCTCCAGCGGCTACTGTTGCCATCGCCGAAGGGAAACAGACAAGGGCGTGGGCACAACAGCCGCACGGCGGAGGAGGAGACCTACGTCGGCTAAGCGTAGGAAGGAGGAACAGGCAGAGCTGGCGGTGCTCAGGGGAGTGCTACCGTGGCTGGTGGTGGGCGGTGGAGGCGGCGATGGCAAGTCGCTGGGGTTGGCTCATGTGGGTGGCGACCATGGCGGTGTGGTGGCCCTCCTCTGGTGCCACAAGGACGGCGGGAAAGACAACGACTGTCGCGGGGGTGAACAGAGGTTGGCGGGGACGACGGTGAAATCCTACCAGTGTGACGACAGTTGGTGGGAAAGGAGACCGGAGGCAGCGGCCTAGGCAGGTCTTGCAAGGGCGGCGTGGGACTGTGCAGGCAGGGAGTGAATGGTTGTCGGCCCTTGTGGCCCTATTCACAGACCACACAGGAGGGCAAGACGGGAGATGCATGTTGGCAGTTGTAAAGCGGGGGGAGGGGGGGCTAGGTTCGCAGACGAACAGTAGAAGAGGAAAAAGAAGGGTTTATAGGGGCCGGCCCCCCTTCCCTCAAAAATGGGGTTTGGACCCATTAACCCCCCTCCCCCCAAGTGGGGGGCTTGGATCGGATAAACCCCCACTTGAGGGATTTGGGCCGGTTAAACCCCCAAGTGGGCGGTTTGGACTAGGTAAACCCCCAAATGTGAGGAGGGTTGATCGAATAAACCCTCCCCTTGGGGGTTTGGACCGGTTAAACCCCCAAATGGGGAGTCTGGTCCAGTTAAACCTCACCAAGAGGGTTTAACCTAGTTAAAATCCTCACTATGGTGGCTTAACCCGGTTAACTTCCCTCAACCTGGGAGTTTGGTCCAGGTAAAGCCCTAAAAGGCCACCGCAGGAACATCGACCAACCGTAGATGAACTAGAGGAGCTAGAGGACACTGGAAAAGTTGGTCAGCCCATTTTTTCCCAGCTCATCTTCCTATGTTGGATTCTACTTTCTGCAGGCACTATGGATTTCGTCCAGTGCCCCTTCAACATGCTCTTGTCCCTGTTGTGTTGATGAGGTAGCAACAATACAGTTTAATTGTGCTACTGATTAAGTTACTATACGAGACCTTTTCAGAAGTGACAGTGGATCGTTCAGATCATCACAGACTTCTTCTGGTTGATCACCAGCAGTGTAACAGGTGAACACCTTGACGGTGTTTTTAGTCCTTTACACCACCTTTTTCTTTCTTGGTGGTTATGCTTCCACGTGAGAAGGTGCCCCCCAACCTACCAAAGACTGAGACACGGGGTGTCGAAACCTCCCCTTGATGCTTTTTCTTGATTTGGGTTGATCCCAATGGTGATGAGCATCGGGGTTTTTCGTAAACCCCTTTGTGCTTCTGCCCCCATGGGCGCGAGACTTGTACTTTATGAGATGTCAGTGTCTCTACTTGCTGTAGGCCCGACATTTGAATGGGCCTGCCTATCCTAATTCTTTTAAGGGTGTGGTTCCCCTCTTTGGTGACCCATAATTGCTTCATACGGAGCTATCGCTCCTCCACCGGGCTGCTCCCGTGTTTAGGCAGTGAGGTACTAGGCTTGAATCGATGCACTTGCCCTCGATTTGGTTCCGAAGCGCCTGATTTCTTCAAGACCGCCTTATCTTCCCGAGGTCTTCGGAGAAGACTCAAGCAATTAGATGTGTGTGAGACACGGAATATTTTCACGTGGGAAAAATAAATATTCTTTTTGAAAAGAGACATTCCTCTGTATAGAGAGGTTTATTCCGTGGGTGCGCATAGTATCAGACGATTTGGGTTCGAGTGCTGGACCTCTCCCCACTGACCGGAGTCAGTGTTGATTTACATCGGCCTAACGTCCGAACACCTTTGTTTGACTGTCAAAGAAATCCCCAAAATCCTCTCCATAGGCTCAGATGTTAAGGGTACTCTCACTTAGGGAGCTCTCCATTCATTCACCACCAACAAGTAGACAAGGTTAGGGCTAAATCTAGGCAAAACCCTAAGATTTGGGAATAGAAGCGCAAATATGCGGAAGCCATAGACATTCTTGAAGTAGAGAGAAATTTTCTGGACCCCGAGGGTATTTCGATAATTTTACCACCCCAGGGGTATTTTAGTAATATTACCAGGCCAGGGGTATTTCTGAAATTTCTGGGTTAGAATGGAAGTAGGATCGGGTCCCTGACTCCCCAAGGCGCTGAGGCTCTTTCTGGAGGATTTTAGGGGCTGCTGGGTCATTTCTAGGTCACAAGGGTATTTTGATAATTTACCGTACCCTACACAGACCTAGGGTTGGGATGACCTCTGAGTGTCGGGTTGAGCTGACAACATCTCTGGGTTGAAGGAGTGACACTGGCTTCATAAAAGACTCGTGTGTCAGGTTTGCCAAAGAAGGGGCATATGCACAATTTTATAAAAGTCGGGGTTTTCTTATAATTTTTTCCCGAGGACATACATAACACATGCTGAGTGCTTTTGTATTCCAAATGAGTACAAAGGTTGTCGGCGAGTTGTCGACTGTACAGAGTTCCGCGTTGGAGCGGGAGATAGGGGCGTAGCCCCAATTACAAAAGTCGCAGGGTATAATTGCAAATTACAGGACTTGGATCTTTTACGGTCCCGGGGAGGACATTTTTATAATTTCGCCATTTATAAGGGCAGAAATACATGACTTAGTCATCCCGGAGCGTAAAGACTTACAAACATTGCCCGCTGAGGGGCATAATTATAAACATGGCCCGCTGAGGGACATAAACGTAAATATACCCCGTAGGGGCATAAGTACAAGACCCGGGGACTTACCCCACGCGGGCCGAAACAAACGAACAAAAAGTTCTGAATGCTGGATGCTCCGAGTGTGCTCGTACATAATGTCCAATCTCTCTCTCTTTTGGACCCCCGGAGCATAGAAACTTACAACATGACCCACTGAGGGGCGAAATTATAAAAATACCCTCATAGGGGCATATACACAAGACCCGGGGACTTACCCCTCACGGGTCAAAACAACGAACAAACGAATGAAATGCTCCAAGGCAATGCTCCGTAGGTTGTAGCTTGTGTGTCCCTTTTTGGACCCCCGGGCGTAGAAACTTACAACATGACCCACTGAGGGGCGAAATTACAAAAATACCCTCATAGGGGCATATACACAAGACCTGGGGACTTACCCCTCACGGATCAAAACAACGAACAAACGAACGAAATGCTCTAAGGCAATGCTCCGTAGGTTGTAACTTGTGTGTAGATCGTAGATCTCTTTTTTTGGACCTCCGGAGGTCTATTTATAGAAGTGGGAAACCTCCCCGGGAGTGTTCGACCCCGTACGGGTCCAACGGGATGAAAATGACCCCGGGGAGGTCACTTTTTAAATTTTTTTTAGTATCCGCGCGCGGGAGAGGGACCTCCCCGGGGTGGGAGGTCCCCGGGCCGGTCCGGGACCTCCCCGGGGTCGCGCGCCCCCCGGAGGACCTCCCCGGGGTCGCGGACCCCGGGTGGCTCCTGCCCGGGGTCGCGACCCCCCGGCAGGACCTTCCCGGGGTCGCGACCCCCCGGGCGGGACCTTCCCGGGGTCGCGACCCCCCGGGCGGGCCTGCCCGGGCTCGCGGGTCCCGGGCGGGCCTGTCCGGGGTCAAACGACCCCGGGCAGGTCCTGCCCGGAGTGGATTGACCCCGGGTGGGTCCTCCCGGGGTCGAATGACCCCGGGGAGGTCACCTCGGGGGCCGCGCGGCCCCGGGAGGCCCTACCCGCCTGCGCGCCAACCCGCCCGGGGCCGGGCGACCCCGGACGGGTCCCCCCGACCCCGGACGGGTCCCTCTCACCCCAGACGGGTTCTTTTCACCCCGGCGGGGTTTTTTTTGCACACAAAATTTGCTTCCAACAAATGCCCCCCACGGAACGTTCGTCAAAGCCGGAGGCGGGGGCGGATGGCCCGTGCGTTCCACGGTTTTTTTTTTTCATTCTCCGGGCCGGGCTGCTAGGCAAGCCGGAGTTTTGTGTGACTTTCTGTAGTCTTGTTGTTGCCCATATGCTGGTTTAATTGACAGCGCTTTCTCTGCTCTTGGCTTTGCAGCTCTTGTAGACATGGCTCGTTCCAGACGGAGCGGAGGGACTTCCCAGAGGTCCAGGACCAGCGGTGGAGATGATCATTATGTACGGAGGACAGACAGGCCTATGCCACCATTCCCTCCTCGCAGCATCACTCCCGAGGATTTTGACGCGGTGGACGGCGGATTTACTTGGGTCGCTAAGGGCCCAATTGGGGAGACTGCTACCACTGAGGGCGTTGTTGACGTCTCCAAGATCACGCGGAGGCTGGGATGCTACACTTATGATCGGTCGGGCGGCTACCCGCCTCACTTTCCACTGGACCGTCACCTTTTCCCTTTCATCCAGAGTTTCATACCACTTGGAGTAGAGACTGACGATCCCCGACTTCCAGAGGAGAGGCGCCGCCTGGAGCGGGCCATATTGCTCAGACGGGATAGTATGCATGGCACCTGCAGTTTTTCTTATCCGAGCTTCCCAGAGAGTTTTGCGCGTCAGCGACAGTACCCTGACCAGAGGAGTCTTGGCTCCTACAGGGAGTTCGACCGTTTTACTGTGAGAGCGGCACCGTCTTCACCAGCCACTTGGCATCTGGCCGGGCACCACAGGGCTGCGGATGTTGTTCTTGATGGGATGTTTCTGACTCCCTCCGACGCAGCATGTGCGCATGATGATTACGATGCTGATTGCATGCTAGAGAGGATCTTGGCACAGAGGACCCCGAGCTGGTACGGGAAATGGGCCGTTGTTCCTTCCCATTGTTATCGTCGCGGCGCCACAGAGTGGCTGTGGGGTGTGCTGCTAGTTACAGGACAGCACTTGATAGGGCAGGTATACGTCATGCAGTGACAGCAGCTTTGTATTCTTATCCCTGCTACACCGGACTGGTCCAGGCTCTAGCTGAGAGATTTAACAGGCGCTGGAACACTTTCATGACTGCTAAGGGGGAGACTTCGCTAGACCTGTGGGCTTTCCACAGGATTTCTGGTCTCCCAGTTTGCGGACAGCCATATGAGGAGATATGCCTGGATGATCTGCATCTGAGTGCTTCTGATGGAGCAGGCCGATACTTCATGCCATATTGCTTCAGGTACCTGATGAAGACTTGGAGGGACTTGGCCCTCGTGGGCAAGGAGAAAGCTGCACGGACGTCGAGGGTGACTCTGAATGCATGGGTCACACATTTCTACAGCGGTCCTTATTGTTTCTACGAGAAGTTTGCTACCTCGGGGATGTCTTGGGAGCAGTGCCGCGAGGTCGAGCTCCGCTTTGCTTCACACCCTCGTCACTTACCCGCCCCGACACGGGGGTGGAATTCGAGGGGACTGCCGCCGCTAACTTACCTGGCAGCCTACTTGGCCTACTGGCTGGCCAACTTTGTGATCCCTCATGGAGAGGAGGGGATTTTGCGGGCAGAGGTGATCTACCCAGCTTGTTTACTGGCTTGCGGGCGCAAGCTCGCCATTGCTCCAGCCGCGCTGGCGAATATCTTTCATAGCCTTGGGGCCTTAACTTCGCACTCATCTCCTAGAGATAAGCATATCTTGATGCCCACCCACTATCTGAGTGCATGGGCCGGCCTGTTGTTGCCAGAGTTGTCACAGAGGACACCGGTGGATAATCCAGCTGCGCCCCTGCTTTTTGCTTTTGCTGGTCATCCGGACCAGGACTCAATTTTGCAGCTTGCCAGCGCTCGCCGTACCTTGTCCTTCCTCCATACTAGGAGGGATGAGAGTCTGGAGTTTGACCACAGCTCTCGCTCGTTCCGTCCATACACAGAGCGGCAGGGTGACACCGTTGTTTGCAGGCTATCCTCCTGGGCTCTACCCTCCGACCATGCATTGGTCGATTGGGTTATTTGTATTCGGCCGAGCGTTCTGGTTTACCGCCGCTCCAGTATGGCAGTGCTTGGGCCATATTACCCGCATAGATTCGCCAGGAATTTTGGGTACGACCAGGCGATACCTCAGCATGCAGATTTTCCCTTTGCAGTTCGGCAGTACCGGCAGAGGGACATCCACCTGGTGGCGGCTTCATGGCACGACTTCCTCTCTCGAGAGGTGAAGGTGGAGTACCCCATTCCAGAGCAGACACGCAGAGGTTTCTTTGATATACACTATGCGCGTTGGTGGTTTAAACTCAGCAATATTTTTAGGCAGCGAGCTGATGTTATTCGAGCTGCGGAGGAACGGCGCCTGAAGAAGGAGGATCTGCCTCCTCTGTTTCTGGATGCGGAGTTCATCAGATCTCACTTTTCTGGGGCCGCCAAGGTCATTCATGAGATTGAGACCTGTTGGAGGGAGGGCGGACTCTCGATTCCTGTTGACAGGAGTCAGTACACTAGGGCTTTGAAGCCCTTGCGGAGTGCACCAGCTGTGGCTTCTTCTTCTAGGTCTGCCCGTCGGAGGGTAGTGTTGAACATGTGTGCAACATGATTAATTGTATGATTTTGATGATGTCTGCCTATGTAGTCATTAATGAACTATACCTGCATTTGATAATGTTAATATTCATACATTTCAGGTCATCATACTTCCAGTACACAGATATCAAGGCATATGACAATACAATATTGGTGGTCATTATACTTCCAGTGTAAAAGATCAATAATGGCACACAAATCTAGGCAATTGGATACACAGATATCAAGGCATATGATAATATTGGATGCACGAAAATCTAGCATGTTTCAAGCACAGAAATCAAGCTGAATAGCATCACACATAAAGTCATTGCATATTCCTCATATGGTCAGTGCATATCTTGCCTTATGGATGGTTCAAGGTCGGTGCAACTTCTGGATAGCAAGCCACAAGATAATCCAAGGAATGGAGTGGAGTTGGCAAAAGTGAAAGCTCAATGATTGCGCCCTCGCACGCGGATCGACCTGCGCGGTCAGTTCGCAGGGATCAACCTGCCCGGTCAGGTCGCGGGGGTCAAGGGGGCAACGCCCCTTGCGGGGGTTTCCGAGGGCGGAGCCCCCAGAACAAAATTTTGATTATAGGAGCAATATAATCAATAGAAATCTTCAAGACAGTCAAGGTTGATGCCACAGACATGAACGGGCTGCTAAAGGACTTAAGCGACTGCGCTAAGAAGGTTAACGGACCGACCCGGGAAAACTCGGGGTCTGCCCAGCTAGCGGTTGACCGCCAGCCCAGGGGCGGTCGACCGCCCCAGCCAACAGCTCCCAGTCTGCACGAGTCTCAGTGGCGGTCGACCGCCAGCCCAGTAGCGGTCGACCGAAAATCCCAGGGAACATCCGTCTACAGCGTTTCTCAGTAGCGGTCGACCGCCAGAAGCCACAGGTCTCAATGTTGACTTTCTTTTTCCACTTCGAGAAGGGCCATTCTCCATGGATTTCTTTAATCCAAAAGTCACCTAATCACCCACAAAATGTGGATCTGGTCTGGGATGTGTTTATTGACCATCCAAAGAGATATAAAACCAACACAAGAGGGTTAGAAACCATAGTTGATCATTTGGAGCAAAGAGAGATGAAGAGAGGCTAGAGGAGCTCCAAGGAAGAAGAGGTACTATAGCCGTAAACAGTACTCCGTGCAGAAGTTCTACATCCAATCCAAGGGATTCAAGCCTACATCTGAAGCCCTCAATCTCCAAGGAAGAAGAGAAGCAAGCAAGCTCACAAAGGATATCAAAAGGAAGATCAAAGCTACATCCAAACCTCTTCATCAACTCAAGGGAAGATCAAAGCTACATCCAAACCTCTTCATCAACTCAAGGGAAGATCAAAGCTACATCATGTATCTTCTCCATCAACTCAAAGGGATCAAAGGAACATCAAAGCAACAGATTCAAGATCTAACAATCTCAAACAAGATCTACTTCATTCTAGCATATCTCTATATCTTGTTTGAGCATTTTCATCTTGTTCCATTTTCATTTCTATCAATCTATTGAAACTGAAGATCGTCCCTACCGGTGGTTAGTAGGAAGGCAATCGGAAGTTCTCCGATCTGCGATATAGCCGTCCCTGCCGGCTTTGTGTGTAGGAAGACAGAAAGAGGGTTTTCTCTGTTCTGTGGTTTGGGGAGTGTCCCCGGTCAAGCTGTGAGTCAGCAGGGAAACCTCACCGGGTTTCGGTGAGGGGTGGACGTAGGTTGCGGGGTTGCAACCGAACCACCTTAAAAATCCCTGTGTTGTGGGTTGTTCATCGTGTGCGATTGCTCTATATCTTCTACCCCCATTCACAGGTCCGTATGCTTCCATACTTGGTTATCTTGTTTACACACTCAAGCACTCAGATTTGCACTTTCGGTTTTATCTGTGGTTTAATTGAGCTTAGCACTTTGACTGCATCCCTTAGGCGGCCTGCTGCACCCTTGCACACAGGCGCCAAGGTGAAAGTATTGCTAAGTGTTTCCCTTGCTTAGACTCGCATGCACTTTGAGTGATCAACATAGCACACACACACGCACGGTTGTTGCAAGCTATTTCATGCTCTAGTGTTATGCTTTATGATCCCTACTCTACAAGGCTTGTATCTCTCAAAGATCACAAAAGTGCTTAAAGAAGTGTTGACGGTTCATCGCTTGTAATCCAAGTCTTTTCATTTGAGCCACTCTAATTATTTCCGCTGTGCATTGTGCCTAAGTGATTCATTCACTTTATAGGAGTGGTTCATGCTTCCGATAGCTAAGAGTTTTTAAATAGGCCAAAGCTTTTGAAAGGATCTATTCAACCCCCCCTTCTAGATCCGTTTGCACCTCGCAGGACCCAACAGGTAGACCCCGACCCTCTGGCCCTCTACTCCTGGTGGGAGGATCTGAAGACCTCTTGTGGTCTGAAGACCCAGTCCCAACTATCAGAAGCTGTTCCAGAGGGGGCATTAGGAGGCAGTGCCTTCACAGCTTAGAGGATCCACATCATGAACGCCGTGCCGTGGGTTGCGCGGGTCCCCTGGAGTACATCTCAGATTTGGAGGTGGCTACCACCCCCAATGCCATCTGGACCATTGTGAGTAAGGTTGCTCGGGTCCTTAGCTTGAAGACCGAGCAGATCATCTTGAAGCCTGAGAGACTTATTGGGGATCCAGGTATATGCTGACTTATTTAACCCTGTCTCCTTTTGCTCTGCAATTTAAGATGCTGATTTCATGCAATCTTTTTTTTACTTGCAGGACATGTTACTGGCTCAGAGGCTCATGGCCGTGGGAAGAGGGCACGGACTGATATCCAGGAGGGTGATCCGCGGCCTACCATTCGCCCGCGTCCTGAGGAGGGGTTTCCTACTCCAGCTGAGATCCCAAGTAAGAATGGGGAATGTTTGTTTCCAATCAGTATTGCAACCTGTTTTAAAAATGTTGTAATCTGACTGTTATTTCCCCTTGTTGCTGCAACTCCTCCTGAGGCTATGCCTACCACGAGCTTTTCTCCTCGCCCCGGAAATGTGTTCACAGAGGCGGGGTTGGAGGTGGACGAGTCCATTCCCGACATTAGCGTGGATATTGACGGGTTGGACTTCCTCGCAGATGACTACATGCCTGTGACCGGCGACTCCCCCGCACTTGATACAGGCGGGAGCTCTGTTGCTCCGGAGGCAGGTTAGCGTCTTGCATGTTTAACCTTCCCTTGTTCCCCCTTCAAATAGATGAAGTATGTGCTTCAGCAAATATAGCATTGCATGTTACAGGGACTTCTCGAGCTCAGACCCCTCTCCCTGCCGTTGGAGGGGGGAAGGGATCTTCTGGCGTCGAGGAGACTTCTCCGCCGTCCGGTTCTTCAGGAGAGAGAGGCTCTGGCACCTCATCAAGGACAGGGACTTCCAGCACCTCCTCCAGCGGGAGTTCTTCTTCTTCTTTATCAAGTTCTTCTGAAGAAGGCGAAATCAGGATGAGCCCAGGTGACTTAAGATTCCCTTTTCTTTTCTGTACATGAAATAATGAGCTTATCTAACTTGTCTTGCTCATTGTCGTACAGTTGCTCAGACGACCTTCCCTTTGGATGAGCTTTCCAAACTCATAGAGGTCGACTCTTCTGCTGACTTGTCAGCTTTTGATAAAGGGGTTAGGATTCCGACTGCATAGGTTGGAATCCCTGGCAAGGAGGCATCGTCCCTAGGTATGGGACCATCGGCATGTACTACCGATGTTGCAGAGTCTAGCCGTCTGTACATCATTCCAGCCACACATACTGCTGCATATTGACATCCTGAGATGCTTCTGTTTTGAAACAGTTGGCGATCATCAAGAGGAGGGCAGCCTCCCTCGGTCCACAGAGATAGACCAGACACCAGGCTCATTTCATATGCCATCTGAAGAGCAAGGCACCGCCGACGAGGCCGCGGCCTTCACTGATTCGGCAGCGAAAGGTATATTGTTGTCAAATTAAAGAATTTTTTCATTCATCCAACATGACTCCTTTCATTTATGATATTGATCATCATTTGACATGTGGATGCCTTCTTTCAGCTGTCTCTCCTTCCATGGAGCCAACGACAAAGGTTGACCCCGCTGTAATTGAAGAGGAGGCACCTATGCAGGCTGGTACTCATTCTGGTTTTTGGTATGGCCGGAGTACTAAGACTTTCCGTTCCTTGCCTTCTTTGCAGAGAGGACGGCGATGCCTATACCATCCACAGAGCAGGGACCAGCACTTGTTGATGGTTGCCCCCCAGTTCCTAGGGAGGGATCTCCTCGTGGGCCCAACCTGGCGAGTGAGACTGCTTCAGGTAAGAGTCCTTGAAGTTTGCACTCTTGGAGTCTTACCCCGGTGATATTTTGTGGTGATACACTCACAATTCCCCCCCCCCCTTTTTTTTAAAACAGGGTCCGTAGAAGGGGCAGGCGTGGCACCCATGGATTTCCCTACCCTTGGAGTTGAGTGGCCAGACGCTCCTGCACTTGGGACGGCGTTACATGTAGCCATAGCTGACCAGCTCCTGCAGGGTCTTGATCAGTTGATCCGGGTTGATCCACTGCCCTCCGTGGAGGCTTTGAGGGCCGATCTGGAGGTGTTCACCAAGAGCTACCACGGACTGAGTCTTCCCCGGGATCCGTGGGCCGCGAAACTGGAGGGCTTATGGAGCGAGTTTGCTCGCCTCCATCTTGCACAGGAGCAGAGACAGAGCCCAGCTATAGGTCCAGGAGCAGGAGCAGCAACTGCGTGAGCTTCGAGCGGCCCAGGCGGAGACTGACCTCCACCTCGAGAGCATCGAGGGACGTAGTCGGAGGGTTTCTCTCCGAGTGGAGGAGCTACAGAGAGAGCTTCAGGAGGCTGCTGAGGAGCGTCGTAGTGTCCAAGCTGAGGTGGAGACCTGCCGTCCCCGATCTGATGAGCTTCGGGGTGAGATCTTCCAGAGGGAGACTCGCCTTGCAGAGTTGCGAGGGGACGAGCGCCGTGGTTGACGAGCTCTGGCACTTTCTTGTACATAGGGCCCTTGCGCCCCGTTTTTTGTTTGAGTTACTCCCGAGGGCTTGTCTCGGGCTCTCTTGATGACATTAGTGAATAAATGACAAAGCTTAGCATAGCTGTTTTTTGCTTCCATCCTCTTGCACATATGTGTCTCTCTCTTTTTTGTATATATATATATATTTTTTTTTATCACTTTACCAGCCCTACCGGCCTTTCGGGTTTTCGCCAGGACTGGCCCCCTTTAGCTTTTTCCAATGCGCCCTTTCGGGTTTTCACACTGAGGGGTACCCATTTTTGCCTAAGGCGCCCTTTCGGGTTTTCACCTTAGCCGGGTTAAAGCCCTTTTGCCCTTGATTGCTCTTCTAACAGAAACAACCAAGTCCGCTGGGGCCTCAATATTTTTAACCCCGTTTTTTTTTTTGAACCTATAATGCCAAAAGGCAAGGAGTAGGTGGCACTCCCGTAGGGACGTGTGTGCCGCAGAGGTGGGACAAATAGGTGAATTCGACTGCCCTAGTGGGACGCAATTAGCCAAATCCGAAAGCCGAAAGTTGAACGGGTTGACAACCCAAGAGAGGTGTATGTGCCAAGCCCGGTTGGGATAACAAAGGAGAAGATTTAACAGTCCGAGAGGGACATGCGAGTTAAACCTGGAGGCCGATAGGCGGGATGGGTTGGCAGCCAGAGAGAGCATACATAGGCCAAACCCGAAGCGATGAAAGGAAGGGATTTGATAGCCCGGGTGGGACGTATAAGTCAAATCCGTGAGCCGAAAGGCAAATAGGGTTGGCAGCCCGACGAGGGCATGAGGAGGCCAAGTCCGTGGGGACAAAGGAATAGACTTGGCGATCCCGGTGGGATATATGAGTCAAGTCTGAAGCCAAGAGGTAGGATGGGTTGACAGCCCGAAAGGGACATGCAGAGGCCAGACCCAGAAGAAGAAAAGGGGTGGATTTGACAGCCCTAGTGGGACGTGAGAGTCAAATCCTAAAGCCAATAGGCGAAGAAGTGGGTTGGCAGCCCAGGAGGACATGCTGAGGCCAGACCCGGTGGGACATCTGCCAAAAGGCATGATGGGTTGGCAGCCCGAGAGGGCGTACTGAGGCCAGATCCCAGAAAGGTAAGATGAGCCGAAAGGCATGATGGGTTGGCAGCCCGAGAAGGCATACTGAGACCAATCCCAAGAAGGTAAGATGAGCCGAAGGGCGAGGTAGGTTGGCAGCCCGAGAGGGCGTACTGAGGCCAATCACTAGAAAGTGAAATGAGCCAAAAGGCAGGATAGGTTGGCATCCCGAGAGGGCATGCTGATACCAGTCCCAGAAGGTAAAATGAGCCGAAAGGCATGATGGGTTGGCAGCCCGAGAGGGCGTACTGAGGCCGAACCCAAAAGGGTAAGATGAGCCGAAAGGCATAATGAGCTGGCAGCCCGAGAGGGCATGCTGAGGCCAGTACCAGAAGGTAAAATGAGCCGAAAGGCATGATGGGTTGGCAGCCCGAGAGGGCGTACTGAGGCCGAACCCAAAAGGGTAAGATGAGCCGAAAGACATAATGAGTTGCCAGCCCGAGAGAGCATACTGAGGCCAATCCCAGTGGATAAAGTGAGCCGAAAGGCATGATGGGTTGGCAGCCCGAGAAGGCATACTGAGACCATTCCCTAGAATGAAAAAGGGGCCGAAAGGCATGAAGGGTTGGCAGCCCGAGAGAGCATACTGAGGCCAGTCCCAATGGGACAAGAGAGTAAGCGGGTTTAACCGCTCCGAATAGACACCTGAGCTGAACCTCGAAGCCGGTAGGCAGAATGGGTCGACAGCTCGAAAGGGGCATGCGTAGGCCGAGCCCGATAAGACAGAGTATGTCAACGTGAGAACGTCGGTGGGACTAGGTGTCATGGGATGACATGTGAGGTGTAGCCATAGTATCGATATGATGTTTTGGCCGAGATGGGGTGGAGTCATTGACTTAGAGTCACCCTTAAAATAGACAGGGAGAGGATTTTTTTTTCACATTACCAACCTCACCGCCCTTTCGGGTTTTCGCCGAGGCTGGCCCCCTTCAGCTTTTTCCGGTGCGCCCTTGCGGGTTTTCACACCGAGGGGTTGCCCATTTTTGCCCGAGGTGCCCTTTCGGGTTTTCACCTCGACCGGGTCTGTGGCCTTTTTGCCCTCAGCCAACCGTTGAAGGCTGACTGAGTCCGCCGGGGTATCAGTATTTTTAACCCCATTTTTTTTTTTGAACCTTCACTGAGGAGAGGTACTGTCCTGTGAGGACTGCTGAGGAAACTCCTGCGGTGGCGCATGGTAGAGCTTCATATGCTTGCCGTTGAGAGGAGGGAAGGGATTATCTCCCTTGTGGTCAAGGACCGTATAGGCCCCTCCTTCGTAGACCCTCTGGATGACGTAAGGCCCACGCCAATTAGGCTGGAGTTTGCCGCTGGATCTTCCCGCGAGAACCTCCTTTTCTTTAATCATGACGAGGTCACCTTTCTTGAACGCCCTTTGCTTGACCAGCTTATCATACGCACGTGTCATGCAGGCTTGATACACTTGTAAGTACTTGTAGGCTTTGAGTCTTTCACCTTCAAGGTTGGACAACTCTTCAAGCCTCCTTTCTATCTCGGACTGGTCTTGGCCTGGTAATCCGGCGTGCACAGCAACGCGATAAGATACTAGCTCGATCTCCACAGGGACCACCGTCTCGGCTCCGTAGACCAAAGAGAATGGGGAACATCCCGTAGGGGTTTTGTAAATAGTCCGGTAGGCCCATAGGGCTTCGTGGACCTTCTCGCCCCAATCCCGCTTACGGCCACCTACTATCTTGGACAACAGCTTGCAAAGGGTCTTGTTGAAAGCTTCGGCCAATCCGTTGGCTTGGGGATTGTAGACTGATGACGTCCTCCAATCGATATGGAATTTGGCCGCCAAAGCATAAACAGTCTTGTTCCTAAATGGCGTGCCATTATCGGATATAATCCGACAAGGGGTGCCGAATCTGTATATAATGTAGTGCCTCACAAAACGGGCAACTATCTCTCCTGTAACTTCCCGTAGTGGGACAGCTTCTGCCCATCTGGAGAAGTAATCAGTGGCCGCCAGTATGAACTTGTGCCGTTGGGACGATGGTGGGAATGGTCCCACAATATCCATACCCCACTCTGCAAATGGCCAAGTAGGCGCTGTTGGATGGAGCGGGTTAGGTGGCCGCCGAGGGACTGGCCCAAATGCTTGGCATTGATGACATGTACGAGCATGTTGGTTGCAATCTTCGCACATGGTGGGCCAATAAAACCCTTTGAGTTTGATGCTATTCTTCATCTTCGCTCCTGCTTGGTGAGCTCCACACAATCCGGAGTGAACCTCAAGCATGACAGTCTTGGCCTCCTTAGATGAAAGACAACGGAGAAGGACCGATCGGTCTTTTTCATGGACGAGCCTGAAGAACAAACCATCGATCAGCTGGTAGGACGTTGCCCTGCGTCGCAGTTGCACCCTCTGAGCCCGATAAGGGGGGAGCCAGCCGTTCTTTATCTTTATGATCGGCTCGCGCCAATCTTCTCCTTCGGGAGTATTGTCCTCTTGGATGTTGTTGACCTCATAGACAGTGAGGCCGGATTCTTCGTTGAGTCCTGACGGTAATATTCAACTCTCCCTCGGGCGGGAGTTTTAGAGCCGCTGCCAACTTTGCAAGAGCATCAGCCTGGGAGTTGTTGCCTCTGGGGACATGGCATATTTCAAATAGGTAGAATTTTTCCTTGAGCCTCATGACGGCTGCATGGTAGGGGATGAGCTCCTTCTTCCGGACGTCATAGACGCCCAATACTTGTCGGATGACGAGCTGAGAATCCCCGTAGACTTTGATGCACTTGATGTCCATCTCTAGTGCCAACTGAAGCTCGATAATTAGCGCTTCATACTCTGCCTCATTATTAGTCAGCGACTTCATGAGAGCGCAAGAGTTGTGGAGGATGTCGCCTTGTGGAGATACAAAGACTACCCCCGCGCCTGAGACATAGTCTGTTAAGGCCACCGGCCCTTTTGATTGTCCGAGAGGCACCATCAAAATATAACTCCCAGTATGGGAGGTCAAGAGTGAGGACATCCGGCTCCATCCGTAGCGGGACTTTTTCAGAATGCTCCCCAATTTCTTGAGAAGGCACTAACACCTCCTCATCATGTAGCTCGAAGTTGAGCGGCGAATCTTCTGGCACGGGGTGCGCTGCTAAGAACTCCGCCATTCCTTGTCCTTTGATCGCTTTGCGTGGGACGAAGGTGATGTCGAACTCCATGAGGATAAGTGCCCATTTACCAAGCCTACCAGAGAGGACAGGCTGGCTGAGCAGAAACTTGAGTGGATCACATTTTGAGATGAGCTCCACCCGATGGGCTAGGAGATAGTGCCTTAGCTTCTTGACAGCAAACACCAGAGCTAGGCACACCTTTTCCATGGGAGCGTACCGATGCTCAGGCCCAATCAGCTTAAAGCTGAGGTAGTACAGCGGCTGCTCCTTGCCCTCTTCATTAATCTGGGCTAGGAGAGACCCCAAAGAGGCATCCATGGCAGCAATATATAAGATAAGGGGCTTCCCTCTGACAGGTGCCCCTAAGACAGGAGGAGTCAGCAGATACTCTTTGATTTGCTCGAAGGCCTCCGGACAGTCTTCGTCCCATATGAAGGGTGCCCCTTTCTTCATCAGTCTGCCGAAAGGTAGGCATCTTCCTGAGAGGTTAGAAATAAACCGCCTAATATAGGCGAGTCTTCCCTGAAGAAATCTAAGCTATGTCAAGTTCTTGGGCGGAGGTAGTCCTCTTATAGCCTTGATTTTGTCAGGGTTGATTTCTATGCCCCGGTACCTGACGATGAAGCCAAGGAACTTGCCGCTGGAGACGCCGAAGGCGCACTTCATCGAGTTCATCTTGAGCTGATATTGCCGAAGCCTTTCAAAGACTCGACGCAAGTCAGTCAAGTGATCCTCCCGCTTCTTCGTCTTGACGACCAGATCATCGACATAGCATTCAACAAGGTCATGTAGCATCTCGTCAAAGATCTTGGTCATTGCCCTTTGGTAGGTTGCGCCGACATTCTTCAGACCGAACGGCATCCTTTTGTAGTTGAAGATCCCCTTAGGAGATCGGAAAGCCGTATGGTCTTTATCTTTGACGGCCATGCGGATTTGATTATAGCCCGACGACCCGTCCATAAAAGACAAGGCTTCGTGACTGGTGGTCATATCAACCATTGTCTCGATGATCGGGACAGGAAAGTCATCCTTTGGGCATGCCTTATTCAAATCCTGAAGTCGATGCAGACTCGGACTTGGCCATTCTTCTTCTTGACGGGGACGATATTGGCGAGCCACACAGGATACATGCAAGGCTCTATAAAGTCCACGTTGAGCATTTTGTCAACCTCAGCGTTGACCTTCAGCTCCAGCTCGTGGCGCATACGCCTTTGAGCTTGCTTGACTGGCTTGACTGTTAAACGTATTGCCAGCTCATGTTCAGCCACAGAAGGGTCGAGCCCGGGCATTTCTTTATAAGTCCAAGCGAAACAATCCCTGAACTCTTCTAAAAGCTGTCGATACGACTGCCTTTCTTCCTCGCTGAGGAGAGCACTTATGAAGGTGGGACGATGGTCGCTTTTGCTTCCGAGATTGATCTCAATCAACTCGTCCACAGTTGCCTAACCACCGTCTTCAAGCTCCGGTGGAGCTGGTTGGACGTCGACGAAGTCTCCCTCATCATCAGTGTTTTGCTTCATAGACTTCAAATTCTTCGAAACACCCTTGCTCATGGCTTGAAGTCGAAGGACTAGCCTCATCTTGCCGACAGTTAGCAGGCTGGGCTGCTCTTCCCTCTGAAGGGTGATCATTGTCGACTCCTGATGAAGGTGGAGGTGTCATAGACACATCACCAGACTCCCTTACAGAGTCATCAATCTTGGGCTCAACTTCAGCTTGCCCATTAGGGAGAGGCAGTAGCCCTATGGCATTGACTGCAAAATGGACCTCGAAGTCCGTCTCCTGGTCGTAGCCAAGTCCCCTTGTATCTTTGCGGGAGAAAGGAGCTTGTCCTCGGACCTACGGAGAGTTCCACAGCTGATGGAAATATGCCGCTCGCGCGGGGTCCAAAGCCTGCGGGATGTGCTGCTTTTTACACATTTCTTTGATGTAGTTGGGCATATCATCCATCTCCTGAACTAGCTCTGGCGCCACATCGGTGGGAGTATCCCAGCCGAATTCATCTTCAGGAGGGCACGGTGGGACTAAATCACCTTTGTAAAAGATGATCGGCTTGTCCCCCTTGCTCTTGTTGTGTCTCCTTCTCCGTTGATAGGAGACTGTGAAGGTCTTCAACTGCTCCACCTCATACTCTTCCCGTTGGGACGAGAGCTGGAGGCACTTCGGCGGTTAGGAGATACTCTCGTCAATGACCCAGCTGATGAGGTTGGCTTCAAAGTCAACACTCCGCCTTTCTAGTTGAGTCGGCTTGGAGGCGGCACTTAGGCTCAGCCTATGCAACTTTACCATGTCTTGGTTGATAGTGAAGAGCTGCTCTTCTTCGACTTCATGGTTCACCTTTTGTTTCCCCTTGTCTTTTAAAGGCTCGAGTATTGTTAAAGTGGGCTTCCCAAAGTATAGTGAAGCATCGGCCAGATGGCACTCATTGGGGTGGAACGGGGCTTGATTTGCGAAGACTGTGTGTTGCTCCCCTTCCTTAGCATATTTAATGCACTGATGCAAAGTTGAAGGAACGACCCAATTCTCATGAAGCCAGGGTCTTCCAAGCAGCATCTTGTAAGATGTGTCGGAGTTGATGATATAGAATGTCACTTGGGTGACAAAATTGCCCAAAGCTAGCTTGACCACAACCCGACCAAGCGCCTCCTCAGAACCCTGGTTGAATCCCGAGATCTTAACATCAGTCACCTTTTGTAAATAAGGTGCCAAGTATAGAGACTTGAAAGTCTTTAAAGGCATGATGTTGACGGCTGCTCCGGTATCAACCAGGATGCGATTCACGTAATGCCCATTGATCGTTCCCCTCATATATAAGGGGCGATTATGACACGGAGAGGACAGAAACATGTCTTTGTCCGTGAAGGAGATGTTGGCTGTGAGTGCTTCATACGCCTGAGCCTGCAATTCTGCCACATGGGCTTCATAGGCCTGCGGATCTTGGAGAATCTTGACCAGAGCCTCCCGAAGATCCTTACTCCAGGCGATGGCCTCCCAAATGGTGACATTTGTTGAGAACCGCTTCATATGATGAATGATTTTGCGGTCCGCCCGAGCACGGGTCTTGTCAAATGGCGAGATGATCTCCGCCAGGGTCTTCGGCGCCTGGCGAGGCTTCTCCCGCTTAGAAGGGCACTCCTCCGCATTCTGGCCTTCCGCATCTTCTTGGAACAGCGGAGTCAAGGATTCCTCTGGAGGTGGCAAAGGCCCATCATGCTGGTCTTCATTAGAAGGACCGGCTTGGCTCGCGGGCTCGACCCTGTTGGAGGGGCCGGCCTGCTCTGACGCCTTCTCGCACTTCGGTGACTTGGCCGGCTCCTCTTCTTCATCGGAGGAGGTGATTGTAAAAGGGACGCCACCCGGCTTAGCCGTTGAGACTTGAGATGGGGCCTGAACCCTCTGAGGGACTGAGGATGAAAGGGATCCCCCGAACTTGAGTTTCCGGGACAGGACCCGGCTTCTCCCCTCTGAATATTATGACCCGATCAAGAGTCAGGGGACCTTCACGGCCACGACCTCGGCCACGTCCCCGGCCATTTCTTGCCGAGCGGCGCTGATATGCCGCCATAGGAGCCTTGCCTCCAGTGCTATCAGCCGTGGGACAGTAAATGTTGTCGGGCGGCGGGATCGCCACCATGTTGCAGAAGAGCTCTTGCAACATTTCCTCGAGCATTTCCACAGTGAGCTCCTCATCTTTGTAGAATAATGAGAGCTCCTCTGGGATTGGGAAGTCTTCACCCTCTTCAAGGCGGTGGGCCATTTCCCGGAGCCATTACAGAAGACGGGCTTTGCGCCCAAGCTTGTCCCAGGGAATATATTCGTCTAGAGTGACGACCCTGGTGGGGCGAGGGGGAGTGTACTCCTCCAGCTCATCTATGAGCTTTTGAAGTCTTTGTAAAGAAGTTGGCTCCTTAGGAGCCTCCATAGCAGCGGCTTGCTCGGCTTGCTTCTTCAATCTCCTCTTCAAATTCTTCCTGCGGTTCTTCTCTTGCTTCTTTTGGCGTGCCGCCTCTTGAGAAGAGAGAGGAGCTTGCTTCGGCGGTGGGACTCGCTTGCCCCCAGAATTCTGTTTTTTGCTCCGGGCTGGCTCCTTAGGGGCCTTACTGCCGCGGCTTTTTCTGGGGACAACCTTGGTCCAATTAGCCTCCTCCGGTTGAGGCTGGAAGGTGACATTGATTGCCTGAGCAATTATTTCAGGAGGCAACTCTGGAACTCTGCCAGTCCACAGTAGGGCCTCTGGGAGCTTTGTAGTTCCACCGACTTTGCTTGGGCTGGTGGGTTGGCTTGCTTGAGCTGCTGAGGCCTTTCTACAATTGGCGGCCTCACTGGGCTGACAGAGGCCTTAATTGGGGTCTTCGCGGGCTCAAGAAGTCGAGTCCTCTCCACGATTAATGGCCTTGCTGACTTGGCAGGAGCTTTGGCTGAAGGTTCTGACGCCTTGGCTTTGCCTTTGTTGTCTGGCCGAGAGTTCTCTTTTATGATGATGCCAGGCTGACTCGACCTGGGACGGACCTTGGAACTCTCTCCCGCGGCTTGGCTTCCTGGGTTCTGGACCTTAGGCCCTTTGTAGGTGGCCTTGCCTTTAGTGAGCAATGGGAATTCATCATTTTCCGCAGGCTCACTTGGTCGGACTAACCGAGAGAAAGCCTCAGTTTCTCGCCGAACCTGCTGAAGAGTTTCCCTGGCGGCCTCTGCAAGACGCAACATTGTCATGGAGTTCCCCTGAGTATCGACAACCCCTCTCTGGATGAGGGCTTCAATGAAGTCCTGAACCTCTGGGAATTGCCGAGTAGGGTGAGACACCCTTGCATGATACTTGCAATAGCGGGGGTGACTCTTGGCCGCCTCATTGTAATAAGACAGTGGGTCATGTGTCAGCACCCAGCCATCCTCCAGAAGTTTATCAAAAATCTTCTCAGTGTCTTCCTTAGGAAAAGAACACTGATGAGAGAGTCGTCACCCTGGATACCACAATGTGGATTTACGTGGCTAAGAATTGACTCCCTGGGAACTGACTCCCTCCTCCTGTGGCTCTGGGAATTGAAAAGCTGCTGAGGCATGTATGACGTTGACGGAGAAGTGAAAACTCCTTCGTGCATGCGGCTGCGGTGGGTCGACTAGAAATTCGCCCATATCAACCTTCCCTCGCCTGATTAAGTCTTCGGAGAGGTCCTTGAACGGCTTACAGTTGTGGATAATATGGCCAACAACTTCATGATATGGGCAATAGCCCTGATGAAAAGTAGCACCTGGTGTCTGCTCCAAGGGTGACGGGCTTATCAGCCCTGCTCGCTGGCATGCGAAGAAGATGTTTGGAGTCTTCTCGCAAGGAAATGAATATAACTTCTCTGGGAGCTCAACTTGAAGTGGAGCTTCCTCGCCTTCCGGTGAGTCCTCCTCGTCTTCGGATGAATCTGAGGATTCTTTAGAGAGCCAGCCCCTGAGCGGAGCCCGACCCGCGGGTGATACACCCGCCTCCCATATGTAGACTGGAGCTAACCCCCTGGCAAATGGGCCAAAGGGGAAGGTGGACAACTGCTGATCAATGCTTTCCAGGAACTGCAGCAGGCGCCTCTGTTCTAGTTGCAGCTGCCGGACTTCCCCTCGGATCTTCCGGATGGTCCTCCGCAGCGTTAAATATTCTGGGAATGGAGGAGGAGTGGCTCTGGGACCACCATTGGGCTGTCGACTTGAGGGCCCGGCTTCGGAGGCATTGGAGCTTGAAGCCATCGCCACCATATGGACCACGTTAGCTGACCGGTTCGATCGGTTCCAGGGATGAGGCTGGGGTGGTTCGACTGCATGGCCCAGCATATTTACCAAGCCCTTTTGAATGAGCTCTTCTGCTATATTCTTGAAAACATAGCAATCCCCAATGGTGTGACCCAACCTTCGGTGATACACACAATAGGTAGGATCCTCTGTCTTATCCACCTCCGCGGGCTTCCGCGGATCCGGCATAGTGACGAGCTGCTCTTTCATGCATAGATAAAAGAGCATTTTAGTATGCTCTTTCCTGAAGGAATACGGCGTCTTCATGTTCTCCGCTAAGAAAGACGCATTTGTCTTATCATCAGACTTCTTGCCTTTTCCTTTGGACTTTCCTTCCCCTTTATCTCTATTCATCGGGGAGAAGTCCACGGCATTCACCTCCTTACCACTAGCCAGACGGTCTTTGGAGGATTTGCCTTTGGCAAAAGCTTGTGTAGGGTGGTCAGCAAAGAACATTTCAATCTCCGCCACCACTGTATTCAACTGGTCAAAGCTTCTGATATTGGAGCCCAGAAGCTTTTCACTGACTTCTGCAGAGAGACCCCTGCGGCAGATGGTGATTGCATCTTCAGGCGTCGGAGGGTTATCGCAGCGCATGCTGACGTCCCTCCATCGCTTGATGAAGTCCAATGTTGTTTCACCTTTCTTCTGTCGAAGGGAACAAAGCTCTGCTAGGGAGACTTTGCGTTCGACCATTTGGAAGCGGTCGACAAACTTCTTCTGCATATCAGCCCAATCAAATACAGAATTGGGCTTGAGCCTGGAGTACCACTGGAAGGCGGTGCCGGTCAGAGACGTGGCAAAGTACCGCAGCAAATATGGCTCTTCCAGTGCCAGTTCACCCATGGCCGTCATGTAATAGGCCAGATGTTCATGTGGGGAGCCCTGCCCGTTGAACTTCTGGAGCTTCGGGGCTTTCGGGCAATCAGGCGGAAGCTTCTTGAATTGATGACGGAGGGGATAGGGCACGCTATACAAATCAACGGTGGCCACTCCCTCCCCATGTTGAGCAAACTCCGCCTCTACAATGCGTTCAATCATTTGCTTTTGCGCCATGAGGCTTTCTGCAGCAGGAGTAGCAGATGACCGCGCATTGGCTTCATGCGGCGGGACTTCGAAGTCCACCGCCAGTGGGAGTCTTGCAGCGGTGACAGAGGCATTGGCCACGACTGGAGTGGGGGAACGCTGTTGATCCGCTCCAGCCGGTGCCGCCTGAGGCGGGGCAGGAGCCTCCTTTTCGCGCAAGAGCGACTGTAGCAGTTTCTTGAGCTCTTGGTTCTCCCGTCGAAGCTCTTCCACTGTGGGGGGCCGTGGCTCTTCTCCCAGCTCTTCTTCGTGCCGGGAGTGACTGTCCTCATCAACACTATGGACGTCTTCCTGGCACTCTTCTTGCCGTGCCGGCTCGGGCTGAGATGTACCGGCAGTCGGCGCCTGCTGCATCTGCGCTAGAATCCGGGAGACCGGCCTTGACCTCCTCAAATATTGGATGGGTTGATCAAGCTCTCCCGAGGTGTTCTCGGGCTGTTTGTCGCCGGAGGTGGCGTAACAGGTGAACACTTTGACGATGTCATCGGTCACCTGGACCACCCGTTTTTTCTTGGGCGGTTGTCGCTCCGGCTTGGGCGGCCTCCCAAGTCTGTCAAAGACAGACACTCGGGATGTAGATGCTTGAGGGTAGCGATCCTCCTCCGTGTGCGTGGAACTGGCACACGGGGAGGTCGGTTGCACCTTCTTGCCGGCCCCTCGGCGCTTTTGCCCCCGTAGGGGTTGAGATGTAAATCTCGCAGACGTCGAGGCCTCAGTGCTTGGCGGACTCCGCATTCGCTGAAGTTCTGACATGCGGAAGGGCTCCTCCGCCCTGGCACACCTTATAATCCGAGCCTCCTCCTTGGTGACCCAGATCTTCTTTAGATGGGGCTGGCGCTCCTCAATTGGGTTGCCCCCTGTCCTTGGACGGGGAGCTCGTGGCTTGGGCCGTTGGAGAGGGTCCTGGGTTGCCACCGGTACGGCAGACTTCTTCTTCTTCGCTCCGTCCTCCCGGACTTGCCGGAGGGGCTCGAAGCGGTTGGAGGTAGAAATAGTCGGGACATGACGATCCCGTGGTAGGATCGGCTCGCCTCCATCGAGCCGGATGCGAATATCTCCGACGATTACAGTCTTGCCGGAGCGAGAGACAGCCGCTTCAGGCATTGCACCCTTGCGGCTACGGCGTTGCCCCCGATGAGCAGGTGCGGCAGTGGTGGCGCCCGCCATAGGCATGGCGTCACCCTGACGGCGGCGGCGTTGCCCCCGTTGAGCAGGGGCAGCACCTCTGAGGGTGGCCGCATTGGAGTTGGGGCCGTTACGGCGACGGCATTGTCCCCGTTGAGCAGGAGCAACACCGACAGTAATTTGGTTGACCGAGAAAACCCGGTCATTTGTGGAGACAGAGGGCCTGACACCCTTTGTCTGTGAAAAGTTGGCCGGACGAAGCCGGCCGGCTATTGCAATAGAGGGTCTGGCACCCTCAAAAGCTGGCTTATTGGCCGAGCAGACTCGACCAATTGTTGAAGCCGAGGGCCTGACACCCCCGACGGTTGGCTTGTTGACCGGGCGAACCCGGCCGGTTGAAGCGGAGGGCTTGACGCCCTCAATAGTCGGCTTGTGGACCGGACTGACCCGGTCAGCTGCTGGGGCCGAGGGCCTAACACCCTCGACGGTTGTCTTCTCGATCGGGCGAACCCGATCAGCTGAAGCGGAAGGCCTGACGCCCTCAGTAGTCTTCCTGGCAGAATGAACCCGGCCAGTTGATGGAACCGGGGGCCTGACACCCCCAGTAGTCTTCTTGGCCGAGTGAACCTGGCCAGTTGATGGAGCCGAGGGCCTGACACCCCCGACGGTTGTCTTGTTGACCGGGCGAACCCGGCTGGTTGAAGCACTGAGGGGGCTGACACCCTCAAGAGTTGTCTTGTTGACCGAGCAAACTCGGCCAGTTGTTAGAGCCGAGGGCCCAACACCCCCGACAGTCATTTCGCTGGCCGGGCGAACCCAACCGACTGCTGAGATTGAGGGTCTGACACCCCCAATGGTAGCCTTGTTGACCGGGCGAACCCGGCCGGTTGATGAAACGGAGGGTCTGACACCCTCAGTAATCGTCTTCTTAACCGAGCAAACCCGGCCAGTTGACGAGGCCGGGGGCCTGACGCCCTCAGTGGTGATCTTCTTGATCGGGCGGACCCGGCCAGTTAATGGAGCCGAGGGCCTGACTCCCCCGACGGTTGTTGCAGGCATGGCTGAGCTGGCTTCAGCCACATGTAGCACGCCCAAGAAGAAGGGCGAACCGACGACTGCTGGGAAGTCGCCGAAAAGGAGCGGGGTCGCCAGGTATCCCAACTTGGCGTGGTTGGCGACGATCTCGGGGCCGTAGGTGACGGCGGCCATCGCTGATGTTGTTGTTGGTGGTGGTGGTGGTGCGTAGCACGAAAGGAGTGGTGTGCAGATGCACGAAGAACTCTCAAATGAATAGAGAGGTGTGTACCTTTCTCTTCCCGTCCTGTAAAAGGAAGAGGGGGGAAAGCAGAACCCTAAAGAAGGTTTAGAGACTTTCTTTGACAGAAAGAAGAAAGGCGGGAAAGGTCCCACCAAGCGTGCCAATCTGAGACACGGAATATTTTCACGTGGGAAAAATAAATGTTCTTTTTGAAAAGAGACATTCCTCTGTATAGAGAGGTTTATTCTGTGGGTGCGCATAGTATCAGACGATTTGGGTTCGAGTGCTGGACCTCTCCCCACTGACCGGAGTCAGTGTTGATTTACATCGGCCTAACGTCCGAACACATTTGTTTGACTGTCAAAGAAATCCCCAAAATCCTCTCCATAGGCTCAGATGTTAAGGGTACTCTCACTTAGGGAGCTCTCCATTCATTCACCACCAACAAGTAGACAAGGTTAGGGCTAAGTCTAGGCAAAACCCTAAGATTTGGGAATAGAAGCGCAAATATGCGGAAGCCATATACATTCTTGAAGTAGAGAGAAATTTTCTGGACCCCGAGGGTATTTCGATAATTTTACCACCCCAGGGGTATTTTAGTAATATTACCAGACCAGGGATATTTCTGAAACTTCTGGGCTGAAATAGAAGTAGGATCGGGTCCCTGACTCCCAAAGGCGCTGAGGCTCTTTCTGGAGGATTTTAAGGGCTACTGGGTCATTTCTAGGTCACAAGGGTATTTTGGTAATTTACCGTACCCTACACAGACCTAGGGTTGGGATGACCTCTGAGTGTCGGGTTGAGCTGACAACATCTCTGGGTTGAAGGAGTGACACTGGCTTCATAAAAGACTCTTGTGTCAGGTTTGCCAAAGAAGGAACATGCACAATTTTATAAAAGTCGGGATTTTCTTATAATTTTTCCCCGATGACATACATAACACATGCTGAGTGCTTTTGTATTCCAAATGAGTACAAAGGTTGTCGGCGAGTTGTAGACTGTACAGAGTTCCGCGTTGGAGTGGGAGATAGGGGCGTAGCCCCAATTACAAAAGTCGTAGGGTATAACTGTAAATTACAGGACTTGGGTCTTTTACGGTCCCGGGGAGGACATTTTTATAATTTCGCCATTTATAAGGGCAGAAATACATGACTTAGTCATCCCGGAGCGTAAAGACTTACAAACATGGCCCGCTGAGGGGCATAATTATAAACATGGCCCGCTGAGGGACATAAACGTAAATATACCTCGTAGGGGCATAAGTACAAGACCCGGGGACTTACCCCACGCGGGCCGAAACAAACGAACAAAAAGTTCTGAATGTTGGATGCTCCCAGTGTGCTCGTACGTAATGTCCAATCTCTCTCTCTTTTGGACCCCCGGGGCATAGAAACTTACAACATGACCCACTGAGGGGCGAAATTACAAAAATACCCTCATAGGGGCATATACACAAGACCCGGGGACTTACCCCTCATGGGTCAAAACAACGAACAAACGAATGAAATGCTCCAAGGCAATGCTCCGTAGGTTGTAGCTTGTGTGTCCCTTTTTGGACCCCCGGGGCGTAGAAACTTACAACATGACCCACTGAGGGGCGAAATTACAAAAATACCCTCATAGGGGCATATACACAAGACCTGGGGACTTACCCCTCACGGATCAAAACAACGAACAAACGAACGAAATGCTCTAAGGCAATGCTCCGTAGGTTGTAACTTGTGTGTAGATCGTAGATCTCTTTTTTTGGACCTCCGGAGGTCTATTTATAGAAGTGGGGAACCTCCCCGGGAGTGTTCGACCCCGTACGGGTCCAACGGGATGAAAATAACCCCGGGGAGGTCACTTTTTAAATTTTTTTTAGTATCCGCGCGCGGGAGAGAGGACCTCCCCGGGGTGGGAGGTCCCCGGGCCGGTCCGGGACCTCCCCGGGGTCGCGCGCCCCCCGGAGGACCTCCCCGGGGTTGCGGACCCCGGGTGGCTCCTGCCCGGGGTCGCGACCCCCCGGCAGGACCTTCCCGGGGTCGCGACCCCCCGGGCGGGCCTGCCCGGGCTCGCGGGCCCCGGGCGGGCCTGTCCGGGGTCAAACGACCCCAGGCAGGTCCTGCCCGGAGTGGATTGACCCCGGGTGGGTCCTCCCGGGGTCGAATGACCCCGGGGAGGTCACCTCGGGGGCCGCGCGGCCCCGGGAGGTCCTACCCGCCTGCGCGCCAACCCGCCCGGGGCCGGGCGACCCGGACGGGTCCCCCCGACCCCGGACGGGTCCCTCTCACCCCAGACGGGTTCTTTTCACCCCGGCGGGGTTTTTTTTGCACACAAAATTTGCTTCCAACAAATGCCCCCCACGGAACGTTCGTCAAAGCCGGAGGCGGGGGCGGATGGCCCGTGCGTTCCACGGTTTTTTTTTTTCATTCTCCGGGCCGGGCTGCTAGGCAAGCCGGAGTTTTGTGTGACTTTCTGTAGTCTTGTTGTTGCCCATATGCTGGTTTAATTGACAGCGCTTTCTCTGCTCTTGGCTTTGCAGCTCTTGTAGACATGGCTCGTTCCAGACGGAGCGGAGGGACTTCCCAGAGGTCCAGGACCAGCGGTGGAGATGATCATTATGTACGGAGGACAGACAGGCCTATGCCACCATTCCCTCATCGCAGCATCACTCCCGAGGATTTTGACGCGGTGGACCGCGGATTTACTTGGGTCGCTAAGGGCCCAATTGGGGAGACTGCTACCACTGAGGGCGTTGTTGACGTCTCCAAGATCACGCGGAGGCTGGGATGCTACACTTATGATCGGTCGGGCGGCTACCCGCCTCACTTTCCACTGGACCGTCACCTTTTCCCTTTCATCCAGAGTTTCATACCACTTGGAGTAGAGACTGACGATCCCCGACTTCCAGAGGAGAGGCGCCGCCTGGAGCGGGCCATATTGCTCGGACGGGATAGTATGCATGGCACCTGCAGTTTTTCTTATCCGAGCTTCCCAGAGAGTTTTGCGCGTCAGCGACAGTACCCTGACCAGAGGAGTCTTGGCTCCTACAGGGAGTTCGACAGTTTTACTGTGAGAGCGGCACCGTCTTCACCAGCCACTTGGCATCTGGCCGGGCACCACAGGGCTGCGGATGTTGTTCTTGATGGGATGTTTCTGACTCCCTCCGACGCAGCATGTGCGCATGATGATTACGATGCTGATTGCATGCTAGAGAGGATCTTGGCACAGAGGACCCCGAGCTGGTACGGGAAATGGGCCGTTGTTCCTTCCCATTGTTATCGTCGCGGCGCCACAGAGTGGCTGTAAGGTGTGCTGCTAGTTACAGGACAGCACTTGATAGGGCAGGTATACGTCATGCAGTGACAGCAGCTTTGTATTCTTATCCCTGCCACACCGGACTGGTCCAGGCTCTAGCTGAGAGATTTAACAGGCGCTGGAACACTTTCATGACTGCTAAGGGGGAGACTTCGCTAGACCTGTGGGCTTTCCACAGGATTTCTGGTCTCCCAGTTTGCGGACAGCCATATGAGGAGATATGCCTGGATGATCTGCATCTGAGTGCTTCTGATGGAGCAGGCCGATACTTCATGCCATATTGCTTCAGGTACCTGATGAAGACTTGGAGGGACTTGGCCCTCGTGGGCAAGGAGAAAGCTGCACGGACGTCGAGGGTGACTCTGAATGCATGGGTCACACATTTCTACAGCGGTCCTTATTGTTTCTACGAGGAGTTTGCTACCTCGGGGATGTCTTGGGAGCAGTGCCGCGAGGTCGAGCTCCGCTTTGCTTCACACCCTCGTCACTTACCCGCCCCGACACGGGGGTGGAATTCGAGGGGACTGCCGCTGCTAACTTACCTGGCAGCCTACCTGGCCTACTGGCTGGCCAACTTTGTGATCCCTCATGGAGAGGAGGGGATTTTACGGGCAGAGGTGATCTACCCAGCTTGTTTACTGGCTTGCGGGCGCAGGCTCGCCATTGCTCCAGCCGCGCTGGCGAATATCTTTCATAGCCTTGGGGCCTTAACTTCGCACTCATCTCCTAGAGATAAGCATATCTTGATGCCCACCCACTATCTGAGTGCATGGGCCGGCCTGTTGTTGCCAGAGTTGTCACAGAGGACACCGGTGGATAATCCAGCTGCGCCCCTGCTTTTTGCTTTTGCTGGTCATCCGGACCAGGACTCAATTTTGCAGCTTGCCAGCGCTCGCCGTACCTTGTCCTTCCTCCATACTAGGAGGGATGAGAGTCTGGAGTTTGACCACAGCTCTCGCTCGTTCCGTCCATACACAGAGCGGCAGGGTGACACCGTTGTTTGCAGGCTATCCTCCTGGGCTCTACCCTCCGACCATGCATTGGTCGATTGGGTTATTTGTATTCGGCCGAGCGTTCTGGTTTACCGCCGCTCCAGTATGGCAGTGCTTGGGCCATATTACCCGCATAGATTCGCCAGGAATTTTGGGTACGACCAGGCGATACCTCAGCATGCAGATTTTCCCTTTGCAGTTCGGCAGTACCGGCAGAGGGACATCCACCTGGTGGCGGCTTCATGGCATGACTTCCTCTCTCGAGAGGTGAAGGTGGAGTACCCCATTCCAGAGCAGACACGCAGAGGATTCTTTGATATACACTATGCGCGTTGGTGGTTTAAACTCAGCAATATTTTTAGGCAACGAGCTGATGTTATTCGAGCTGCGGAGAAACGGCGCCTGAAGAAGGAGGATCTGCCTCCTCTGTTTCTGGATGCGGAGTTCATCAGATCTCACTTTTCTGGGTCCGCCAAGGTCATTCATGAGATTGAGACCTGTTGGAGGGAGGGCGGACTCTCGATTCCTGTTGACAGGAGTCAGTACACTAGGGCTTTGAAGCCCTTGCGGAGTGCACCAGCTGTGGCTTCTTCTTCTAGGTCTGCCCGTCGGAGGGTAGTGTTGAACATGTGTGCAACATGATTAATTTTATGATTTTGATGATGTCTGCCTATGTAGTCATTAATGAACTATACCTGCATTTGATAATGTTAATATTCATACATTTCAGGTCATCATACTTCCAGTACACAGATATCAAGGCATATGACAATACAATATTGGTGGTCATTATACTTCCAGTGTAAAAGATCAAGAATGGCACACAAATCTAGGCAATTGGATACACAGATATCAAGGCATATGACAATATTGGATGCACGAAAATCTAGCATGTTTCAAGCACAGAAATCAAGCTGAATAGCATCACACATAAAGTCATTGCATATTCCTCATATGGTCAGTGCATATCTTGCCTTATGGATGGTTCAAGGTCGGTGCAACTTCTGGATAGCAAGCCACAAGATAATCCAAGGAATGGAGTGGAGTTGGCAAAAGTGAAAGCTCAATGATTGCGCCCTCGCACGCGGATCGACCTGCGCGGTCAGTTCGCAGGGATCAACCTGCCCGGTCAGGTCGCGGGGGTCAAGGGGGCAACGCCCCTTGCGGGGGTTTCCGAGGGCGGAGCCCCCGGAACAAAATTTTGATTATAGGAGCAATATAATCAATAGAAATCTTCAAGACAGTCAAGGTTGATGCCACAGACATGAACGGGCTGCTAAAGGACTTAAGCGACTGAGCTAAGAAGGTTAACGGACCGACCCGGGAAAACTCGGGGTCTGCCCAGCTAGCGGTTGACCGCCAGCCCAGGGGCGGTCGACCGCCCCAGCCAACAGCTCCCAGTCTGCACGAGTCTCAGTGGCGGTCGACCGCCAGCCCAGTAGCGGTCGACCGAAAATCCCAGGGAACATCCGTCTACAGCGTTTCTCAGTAGCGGTCGACCGCCAGAAGCCACAGGTCGACCGCCAGCCCCGAGCCATCAATGTTGACTTTCTTTTTCCACTTCGAGAAGGGCCATTCTCCATGGATTTCTTTAATCCAAAAGTCACCTAATCACCCACAAAATGTGGATCTGGTCTGGGATGTGTTTATTGACCATCCAAAGAGATATAAAACCAACACAAGAGGGTTAGAAACCATAGTTGATCATTTGGAGCAAAGAGAGATGAAGAGAGGCTAGAGGAGCTCCAAGGAAGAAGAGGTACTATAGCCGTAAACAGTACTCCGTGCAGAAGTTCTACATCCAATCCAAGGGATTCAAGCCTACATCTGAAGCCCTCAATCTCCAAGGAAGAAGAGAAGCAAGCAAGCTCACAAAGGAGATCAAAAGGAAGATCAAAGCTACATCCAAACCTCTTCATAAACTCAAGGGAAGATCAAAGCTACATCCAAACCTCTTCATCAACTCAAGGGAAAATCAAAGCTACATCCAAACCTCTTCATCAACTCAAGGGAAGATCAAAGCTACACCATGTATCTTCTCCATCAACTCAAAGGGATCAAAGGAACATCAAAGCAACAGATTCAAGATCTAACAATCTCAAACAAGATCTACTTCATTCTAGCATATCTCTATATCTTGTTTGAGCATTTTCATCTTGTTCCATTTTCATTTCTATCAATCTATTGAAACTGAAGATCGTCCCTACCGGTGGTTAGTAGGAAGGCAATCGGAAGTTCTCCGATCTGTGATATAGCCGTCCCTGCCGGCTTTGTGTGTAGGAAGACAGAAAGAGGGTTTTCTCTGTTCAGTGGTTTGGGGAGTGTCCCCGGTCAAGCTGTGAGTCAGCAGGGAAACCTCACCGGGTTTCGGTGAGGGGTGGACGTAGGTTGCGGGGTTGGAACCGAACCACCTTAAAAATCCCTGTGTTGTGGGTTGTTCATCGTGTGCGATTGCTCTATATCTTCTACCCCCATTCACAGGTTCGTATGCTTCCATACTTGGTTATCTTGTTTACACACTCAAGCACTCAGATTTGCACTTTCGGTTTTATCTGTGGTTTAATTGAGCTTAGCACTTTGACTGCATCCCTTAGGCGGCCTGCTGCACCCTTGCACACAGGCGCCAAGGTGAAAGTATTGCTAAGTGTTTCCCTTGCTTAGACTCGCATGCACTTTGAGTGATCAACATAGCACACGCACACGCACGGTTGTTGCAAGCTATTTCATGCTCTAGTGTTATGCTTTATGATCCCTACTCTACAAGGCTTGTATCTCTCAAAGATCACAAAAGTGCTTAAAGAAGTGTTGACGGTTCATCGCTTGTAATCCAAGTCTTTTCATTTGAGCCACTCTAATTATTTCCGCTGTGCATTGTGCCTAAGTGATTCATTCACTTTATAGGAGTGGTTCATGCTTCCGATAGCTAAGAGTTTTTAAATAGGCCAAAGCTTTTGAAAGGATCTATTCAACCCCCCCTTCTAGATCCGTTTGCACCTCGCAGGACCCAACAGGTAGACCCCGACCCTCTGGCCCTCTACTCCTGGTGGGAGGATCTGAAGACCTCTTGTGGTCTGAAGACCCAGTCCCAACTATCAGAAGCTGTTCCAGAGGGGGCATTAGGAGGCAGTGCCTTCACAGCTTAGAGGATCCACATCATGAACGCCGTGGGTTGCGCGGGTCCCCTGGAGTACATCTCAGATTTGGAGGTGGCTACCACCCCCAATGCCATCTGGACCATTGTGAGTAAGGTTGCTCGGGTCCTTAGCTTGAAGACCGAGCAGATCATCTTGAAGCCTGAGAGACTTATTGGGGATCCAGGTATATGCTGACTTATTTAACCCTGTCTCCTTTTGCTCTGCAATTTAAGATGCTGATTTCATGCAATCTTTTTTTTACTTGCAGGACATGTTACTGGCTCAGAGGCTCATGGCCGTGGGAAGAGGGCACGGACTGATATCCAGGAGGGTGATCCGTGGCCTACCATTCGCCCGCGTCCTGAGGAGGGGTTTCCTACTCCAGCTGAGATCCCAAGTAAGAATGGGGAATGTTTGTTTCCAATCAGTATTGCAACCTGTTTTGAAAATGTTGTAATCTGACTGTTATTTCCCCTTGTTGCTGCAGCTCCTCCTGAGGCTATGCCTACCACGAGCTTTTCTCCTCGCCCCGGAAATGTGTTCACAGAGGCGGGGTTGGAAGTGGACGAGTCCATTCCCGACATCAGCGTGGATATTGACGGGTTGGACTTCCTCGCAGATGACTACATGCCTGTGACCGGCGACTCCCCCGCACTTGATACAGGCGGGAGCTCTGTTGCTCCGGAGGCAGGTTAGCGTCTTGCATGTTTAACCTTCCCTTGTTCCCCCTTCAAATAGATGAAGTATGTGCTTCAGCAAATATAGCATTGCATGTTACAGGGAGTTCTCGAGCTCAGACCCCTCTCCCTGCCGTTGGAGGGGGGAAGGGATCTTCTGGCGTCGAGGAGACTTCTCCGCCGTCCGGTTCTTCAGGAGAGAGAGGCTCTGGCACCTCATCAAGGACAGGGACTTCCAGCACCTCCTCCAGCGGGAGTTCTTCTTCTTCTTTATCAAGTTCTTCTGAAGAAGGCGAAATCAGGATGAGCCCAGGTGACTTAAGATTCCCTTTTCTTTTCTGTACATGAAATAATGAGCTTATCTAACTTGTCTTGCTCATTGTCGTACAGTTGCTCAGACGATCTTCCCTTTGGATGAGCTTTCCAAACTCATAGAGGTCGGCTCTTCTGCTGACTTGTCAGCTTTTGATAAAGGGGTTAGGATTCCGACTGCATAGGTTGGAATCCCTGGCAAGGAGGCATCGTCCCTAGGTATGGGACCATCGGCATGTACTACCGATGTTGCAGAGTCTAGCCGTCTGTACATCATTCCAGCCACACATACTGCTGCATATTGACATCCTGAGATGCTTCTGTTTTGAAACAGTTGGCGATCATCAAGAGGAGGGCAGCCTCCCTCGGTCCACAGAGATAGACCAGACACCAGGCTCATTTCATATGCCATCTGAAGAGCAAGGCACCGCCGACGAGGCCGCGGCCTTCACTGATTCGGCAGCGAAAGGTATATTGTTGTCAAATTAAAGAATTTTTTCATTCATCCAACATGACTCCTTTCATTTATGATATTGATCATCATTTGACATGTGGATGCCTTCTTTCAGCTGTCTCTCCTTCCATGTAGCCAACGACAAAGGTTGACCCCGCTGTAATTGAAGAGGAGGCACCTATGCAGGCTGGTACTCATTCTGGTTTTTGGTATGGCCGGAGTACTAAGACTTTCCGTTCCTTGCCTTCTTTGCAGAGAGGACGGCGATGCCTATACCATCCACAGAGCAGGGACCAGCACTTGTTGATGGTTGCCCCCCAGTTCCTAGGGAGGGATCTCCTCGTGGGCCCAACCTGGCGAGTGAGACTGCTTCAGGTAAGAGTCCTTGAAGTTTGCACTCTTGGAGTCTTACCCCGGTGATATTTTGTGGTGATACACTCACAATTCCCCCCCCCCCTTTTTTTAAAACAGGGTCCGTAGAAGGGGCAGGCGTGGCACCCATGGATTTCCCTACCCTTGGAGTTGAGTGGCCAGACGCTCCTGCACTTGGGACGGCGTTACATGTAGCCATAGCTGACCAGCTCCTGCAGGGTCTTGATCAGTTGATCCGGGTTGATCCACTGCCCTCCGTGGAGGCTTTGAGGGCCGATCTGGAGGTGTTCACCAAGAGCTACCACGGACTGAGTCTTCCCCGGGATCCGTGGGCCGCGAAACTGGAGGGCTTATGGAGCGAGTTTGCTCGCCTCCATCTTGCACAGGAGCAGAGACAGAGCCCAGCTATAGGTCCAGGAGCAGGAGCAGCAACTGCGTGAGCTTCGAGCGGCCCAGGCGGAGACTGACCTCCACCTCGAGAGCATCGAGGGACGTAGTCGGAGGGTTTCTCTCCGAGTGGAGGAGCTACAGAGAGAGCTTCAGGAGGCTGCTGAGGAGCGTCGTAGTGTCCAAGCTGAGGTGGAGACCTGCCGTCCCCGATCTGATGAGCTTCGGGGTGAGATCTTCCAGAGGGAGACTCGCCTTGCAGAGTTGCGAGGGGACGAGCGCCGTGGTTGACGAGCTCTGGCACTTTCTTGTACATAGGGCCCTTGCTCCCCGTTTTTTGTTTGAGTTACTCTCGAGGGCTTGTCTCGGGCTCTCTTGATGACATTAGTGAATAAAGGACAAAGCTTAGCATAACTGTTTTTTGCTTCCATCCTCTTGCACATATGTGTCTCTCTTTTTTTTGTATATATATATATATATATATATATTTTATCACTTTACCAGCCCTACCGGCCTTTCGGGTTTTCGCCAGGACTGGCCCCCTTTAGCTTTTTCCAATGCGCCCTTTCGGATTTTCACACTGAGGGGTACCCATTTTTGCCTAAGGCGCCCTTTCGGGTTTTCACCTTAGCCGGGTTAAAGCCTTTTTGCCCTTGATTGCTCTTCTAACAGAAACAACCAAGTCCGCTGGGGCCTCAATATTTTTAACCCCGTTTTTTTTTTTGAACCTATAATGCCAAAAGGCAAGGAGTAGGTGGCACTCCCGTAGGGACGTGTGTGCCGCAGAGGTGGGACAAATGGGTGAATTCGACTGCCCTAGTGGGACGCAATTAGCCAAATCCGAAAGCCGAAAGTTGAACGGGTTGGCAACCCAAGAGAGGTGTATGTGCCAAGCCCGGTTGGGATAACAAAGGAGAAGATTTAACAGTCCGAGAGGGACATGCGAGTTAAACCTGGAGGCCGATAGGCGGGATGGGTTGGCAGCCAGAGAGAGCATACATAGGCCAAACCCGAAGCGATGAAAGGAAGGGATTTGACAGCCCGGGTGGGACGTATAAGTCAAATCCGTGAGCCGAAAGACAAATAGGGTTGGCAGCCCGACGAGGGCATGAGGAGGCCAAGTCCGTGGGGACAAAGGAATAGACTTGGCGATCCCGGTGGGATATATGAGTCAAGTCTGAAGCCAAGAGGTAGGATGGGTTGACAGCCCGAAATGGACATGCAGAGGCCAGACCCAGAAGAAGAAAAAGGGTGGATTTGACAGCCCTAGTGGGACGTGAGAGTCAAATCCTAAAGCCAATAGGCGAAGAAGTGGGTTGGCAGCCCAGGAGGACATGATGAGGCCAGACCCGGTGGGACATCTGCCAAAAGGCATGATGGGTTGGCAGCCCGAGAGGGCGTACTGAGGCCAGATCCCAGAAAGGTAAGATGAGCCGAAAGACATGATGGGTTGGCAGCCCGAGAAGACATACTGAGACCAATCCCAAGAAGGTAAGATGAGCCGAAGGGCGAGGTAGGTTGGCAGCCCGAGAGGGCGTACTGAGGCCAATCACTAGAAAGTGAAATGAGCCAAAAGGCAGGATAGGTTGGCAGCCCGAGAGGGCATGCTGAGGCCAGTCCCAGAAGGTAAAATGAGCCGAAAGGCATGATGGGTTGGCAGCCCGAGAGGGCGTACTGAGGCCGAACCCAAAAGGGTAAGATGAGCCGAAAGGCATAATGAGCTGGCAGCCCGAGAGGGCATGCTGAGGCCAGTCCTAGAAGGTAAAATGAGCCGAAAGGCATGATGGGTTGGCAGCCCGAGAGGGCGTACTGAGGCCGAACCCAAAAGGGTAAGATGAGCCGAAAGGCATAATGAGTTGCCAGCCCGAGAGAGCATACTGAGGCCAATCCCAGTGGATAAAGTGAGCCGAAAGGCATGATGGGTTGGCAGTCCGAGAGGGCATACTGAGACCATTCCCTAGAATGAAAAAGGGGCCGAAAGGCATGAAGGGTTGGCAGCCCGAGAGAGCATACTGAGGCCAGTCCCAATGGGACAAGAGAGTAAGCGGGTTTAACCGCTCCGAATAGACACCTGAGCTGAACCTCGAAGCCGGTAGGCAGAATGGGTCGACAGCTCGAAAGGGGCATGCGTAGGCCGAGCCCGATAAGATTTAGGATGGGTCGACAGCTCGAATGGGTCGACAGCTCGAATGGGTCCTGCCCGGGGTCGCGACCCCCGAGCGGGACCCTCCCGGGGTCGCGACCCCCCGGGCGGGCCTGTCCGGGGTCAAACGACCCCGGGCAGGTCTTGCCCGGGGTGGTTTGACCCTAGGTGGGTCCTCCCGGGGTCGAATGACCCCGGGGAGGTCACCTCAGGGGCCGCGCGGCCCCGGGAGGCCCTGCCTGCCTGCGCGCCAACCCGCCCGGGGCCGGGCGACCCCGTAAGGGTCCCCCCCGACCCCGGACGGGTCCCTCTCACCCCGGACGGGTTCTTTTCACCCCGGCGGGGTTTTTTTTGCACACAAAATTTGCTTCCAACAATGTGCTAATGGCCGAGACATACCGGACTTGTGGTGTGATCGGCTTGCCTCTATCGAGCCGGACACGGAGATTCCCAACAAGAATAGTCTTGCCAGAGTTAGAAGTTGCCACTATCGGCTTCTTGCCCTTGCGGCTGCGACACTGCTTCTCTTGTGTAGGAGCATAGCCAATAGTGATGTGATTGACTGAGAAAACTCGGTCAGCAATATCGATTGGTGTCGGAGTGGCAGGGTTCATCCTTGGCCACGGGCACCACGCCCAGGTAGTAGGGAGAGCCGATTACAACAGGAAAGTCCCCGAACACCAGCAGGGTTGCCAGGTATCCGAACCTAGCGTGAGCGGCGATGATGCGGGCCATAAGGACCGCTGCCATTGCATTGTTGTTGGTTGTTGTTGTTTGACGCAACTGCGCAATCTTCCCTTCCTCTTCCCTCCTGAAACAGAGAAGAAAAGGCATCACAACCTTAATAAAGGTGTTGATATTCTTTGGTAGAAAGAAGAAAGGCGGGAAGGAGGGACCACTGGGGGTGCCAGTCTGTTTAACACGAAAAAAAAATTAAAATGAATTTGATGTAATGTTCGATTTGTTGAACATCAATGCACATGTGTTAGCTATTTAAATAGCATGCGCGTTATTTGTTCTGTATATTGGGTTTATCAAAGGATTAGGGTTCGGATAGTGGACAATTCCTCATCAACCACAGTTGTTTATTTACATCGGTACAAAGCCCGAATATTCTTCATTAACTGTCAAAGAAAATTGTTGACCAATACAATATTAGTCATGATGTCGAAGGCATACTTGTGAATGACGTATAACATCGCCTGGGAGGGTGAGACGTTTAAGAAATTTTTTAGGAAGGTTAAGGGTATGTTGAGGTTTGTAGATTTATTTGGGATTTTGAGCAAGGTAAATTACTTTACGATCTCTAAACTTGTCGGGGATACATATGTAATTTCTGGATAGGCTAGGACATTTTTGTAGCATTTGAACTGAACGGGGGTGCGTCCTTTGTTTTAGGATAAGTTGGGGCATTTTACAATGTCCAAGCTATGTAGGTATGTTTGAGTAATCTCTGGGAAGTTTAGGGTTTATATGCAACTTGACCTCTTATCAAGCTCTAATTGCGACTTAGTATTGACTAGGGGGGTTGAATCAGGGCTCAACACTGACTAGGGTTCGATGGCAACTTCAGCATTGTCTAGGGTTTTGTTTTGACCCTCAGCCTGCCAGTCAAACTTATGTAAGTCAAGAGGTCTCTCCCTTGATCGGCACCGTTAAGTCGACTTTGAACTTTGTCTTTATTTGACCGCACCACAAGACATAACAACCTTTTATAGGGATATTTGTGCTATTTCTGAAAATCCACGAGACTTTGCAGACCCAGGACACTTCTATTAATTTCCAAGAGAATACAAGACATTGCTATAGCATCCGCAATTACAAGACTTTTTCGACAAATTTTGAGCTTTACAAGACCTTTTCTGCAAATGTGCAAGACTTGTACACAGTTCTAGAAATGTCCCAAACTTTTACACGATTACAGGACTCTTCAAGACATTTTTGTAAATGTTGGGGTGCTTCTGGGATTCCTAATTATTTTCAAGGAATCACATTGTTTTTCCCCAAAATATTTACAAAGAAATTACATTAATCACAAAACAAACACATATGTGCAGACTCAAGGAGGGACAATTTTATAACGTACCCTCACTCTGAGCACATGGAGCACGAACACAAACACAAGCACAACCCCTCCAAAAGACGAGCCTTCAAAAGCACAAGCACCAGTCTTCGCAGCTCCAAGTTACGTCTTCCGAGTATCCTCTCTCCTCGAGTCCCACTGGGGGGTATTTATATTGCCCAAGAGCGGTTACAAGCTTTATCCAGTCCAAAATGGTCTTTTGAGGGCTTTACTCGGACCAAACTCCCAGGTTGAGGGAATTTAACTGGGCCAAACCTCCATAGTGAGGGTTTTAACTGGGCTAAACCCCCTTGGTCAGGTTTAACAGGACACACCCCATTTGGGGGTTTAACCAGCCCAAACCCCCAAGGGGAGGGTTTATCCGATCAAACCCCCCCCCCCCCACTTGAGGGTTTACCCAGTCCAAACCCCCCACTTGAGAGTTCAACCGGTCCAAACCCCTCAAGTGGGGGTTTATCCAGTACATACCCTCCACTTGAGAGGTTTAATCGATCCAAACCCTTTTATTGAGGGAAGGGGGCCGGCCCCTATAAAAGCTTCCTTTTTCAATTCATTCCTTAGTTTTTTGGTGCTTGGTCCACGTGGGTGAAGAGAAAACGACATTTGCCTCGTCCTTTGTGCCTTCATTTAGTAGCGTCTGGCGCTGTTGCTGTGCAAAGTGGTCCCGTTGATCCGGAATTAACTCCTAATCGAGCTCCAACGCCTTGTAAGCTGCGTGAGAATTTCCGTTTGACCTTTGCTTGCTGGGAGGTCTTTTTCTATTATGTCGCCCACTTGGCGAAAGCCTCGGGACCCATTCTTTAATCCGTAATTAGGACGTCTCACACTTAGCATCACCTTGTGACTATCATCCGACTTATTTAAGCTATTTAAGCTTCATATATCTTAGTTGACTCGAGAAAATAATGGGTTCAACAAATGTCCCCCACGGAACGTCCGTTAGAGCTAGCGGCGATGGCGGGCGGCCTGTGTAATCTTTAAATTATCTTTTCTTTAACTTCCCTCTGATCTTTCTGACATGTTGAGGCTTTTGCATTGGCTTTGGCACTTTTTGCTAACATAAAAGAACGGTTTTCCTTCCTCCAGTCTCTCTAACATGATGGAGTCTTCTGCATTTTGTTTTAGCATTGTTTGCTAACATACATGAACATTTTTCCTTTCTCCAGTCTTTCTAATATGAAGTCTTCTGCATTTGTCTTGCCATTGTTTGCTAACATTCGTACCATAATTTGCTTTGTAGTGATTTTTCCGTCACAGCTCGCTTCGATGGGGATCAAAGAATGCGAAAATTGACTCAAAACTCAGAAGAGCGTTACGTCAAGTGGACAAACCCATGCCACTACTGGGCCCACCCACAATTACTACGGAGAATTTTCATTCAATAGATTGTGGTTTGTTCTAGGCCGTGAACGGTCTAACAAGCAACGCAGGCTCTGCAGAAGGCATCGCCAACCTGTCGAGAATTTCCAAAGAGTATGGCATTTACAAATATAATCGCTCCAGGGGACATCCTTCACATTGCTCGCTCGACCACTATCTCCACTTGATTATTCAAAGTTATATTCCCTCCAACATGGAAGCTGACGACCCAGACCTTCAAGCTGAGCGGTGTCACCTTGAAAGAGCCAATTTGTAGGAACAGGTGTCATACCTGAGCTATCCGAAAGATTTTATACAGCAGTCACAATTTTCGAACCAAAAGATCCATACGGTATCTCTACCGTTGGCCGTCTGGAATAATACACGGCCAACATACGCGTACAGAGCCTGCAATTGACGGGATGATCTTGGCGCATTCTGGGGCACAATTCGCTGATGATCAGGAACAAGCCCAAACACGGGTGCAACCCGATGGAGGAGCGACAACTCTGTCTAAAGCAAATATGGGTCACCAAAGAGGAAACCCGCACCCTCAAAAGAATTAGGATAGGCAGGTGTGAGACACGGAATATTTTCACGTAGGAAAAATAGATAATAAAATATTCTTTTTGAAAAGAGACATTCCTACGCATAGAGGGTTATTCCGTGTGTGCGCATAATATCAGTCGATTTGGGTTCGAGTGCTGGACCTTTCCCCACTGACTGTAGTCAGTGTTGATTTACATCAGCCTAACGTCCAAACACCTTTATTTAACTGTCAAAGAAATCACAAAGTCTTCTATAGAGATTCTGATGTGGAGGGCAGACTCACTCGAGAGACTCTCCATGACCACTCATTTACCACTGACATGTTAATAGAATTAGGGCTAGGCCTGAACAAAACCATAAGATTTAGGAATAGAAACGCAAATATGCGGAAGCCGTAGGCAGTTTTGAAGTAGAAGGGAGTTTTCTGGACCCCGAGGGTACTTTGGTAATTTTACCAACCCAGGAGTATTTTGGTAATTTTCCCAGACCAGGGATAT
Organism: Amorphophallus konjac; assembly: GCA_022559845.1. NCBI lineage: Eukaryota > Viridiplantae > Streptophyta > Magnoliopsida > Alismatales > Araceae > Amorphophallus > Amorphophallus konjac. The sequence goes on from CM040126.1 coordinate 248,683,306, forward strand.
TTCTGAAATTTTTGGACTGGAACGAAAGTACGACCGGGTTCCTGACTTCCCAAGACGTTGAGGCACTTTCTGAAGGGTTTTAGGAGGCTACTAGGCCATTTTTAGGTCGCAGGGGTATTTTGGTAATTTTACCACCTTACATAGACCTAGGATTAGGATGGCACACAGGTGTCGGACTGAGCTGACAACACTTGGGCCAAAAGAGTAATAAAGGACTCCATAGAAGACTCATTTGTGTTAAGATCGCCAAAGGAGGGACATACACAATTTTCATAAGTCGAGGGGTTTTCTTATAATTTTCCCGATCGACGTACAAAGACAATCTGTGGAGTACATTGGATATTTTTATGACCCAACTGGATACAAGGGTTGTCGGCGAATTGTCGACTGTACAAGGGTCCGCACCAACGCGGGAAGTAGGGGCGTAGCCCGAATTACAAAAGATTGCAGGGTATAACTATAAATTACAGGACTTTTGTCTCTTACGGTCCCGGGGAGGACATTTTTATAATTCCGTTATTATAGGGACATAACCACATAACTTAGTCGTCCCGGGACGTAAAGACTTACAAACGTAGTCCGCTGAGGGGCATAATTACAAACATGACCCACTGAGAGACGTAATTACAAAAATACCCCGTAGGGGCATAAATACAAGACCCGGAGACTTACCCCTCACAGGCCAAGACAAACAAAACAAACTCCTCCAGATGCTTGGTGGCTTCGTATGTCTTCGTAGGTTGTAGATGTCTCCACTTGGACCCTTGGGGGTCTATTTATAGAAGGCGGGAGGGCCCAAGTTGACAAAACCGTGGAGAAATGCTCCGGTTCTGTCAAGGTGGGGTGCAAAAACCCCTATTTCTATCAAGGTGGGGTGGCAAAAAGCTTTTTTGACCCCTCTGCCTCTTTTTCTTCTTTTTTGGTTTTGGCGCACGGGAGAATAACCCCAGAGGGGTCAAATGACCCCTCTAGCTACCTATAGGGGTCAAATGACCCCTTTGGCTACCTAGAGAGGTCAAATGACCCCTCTGGCTACTAGAGGAGTCAAATAAGGAAAATTGCCCCGGTTCTGACAGGGTGGGGTGCAAAAACCCTTTTTTCTGTCAAGGTGGGGTGGCAAAAAGTGTTTTTGACCCCTCTCCCTCATTTTCTTTTTTTTCTCTCTCCCTTTCTTTTTTGCGCACGAACAGGACCGGGAGGGGTCGGCCCCGGGGTGGCCAGCGAGGTCATTTGACCCCGCGGGTGGGTGCAACCCAGCGGGGTCATTTTGACCCTGCTTTGGGCGCGGAAGCCCCCACGGGCCCCCTCCTCCAGGGATGCAGGATTAGAGGGGTCATTTGGCCTCCGAGCACCCTTTTTGACTCCTCTCGACGTCATTTTGCTCCGTTTCTGTCAACCAGGGCTGAGGAGAAGCCGTGGTGGAGCGTTTGTACCCCGTGGAGGCCCGTTCTTTGCCGCGTGGCAGCCGTTCGTCGGTGAAGACTTACGCGGGAGTGGAGGACCATCTTGTTTGTTGTTGGGTTGTGTGTCGCCGCGTGGGAAGGAATCTTTGCGCCCGTCCGTGCCGTGTGATACACTTGCTCGGCTATTTTGACAGGTGTGCATGCATGTCTTCCTCTTAGCCTCCATTGTTGCGACGCCACTTGTGATAATATGATCGGGTCGATAGACACTAAATCACGGAGGTACTCCGCGGTCCGACGACATCGGCGCTACACCGTATCTTTTCCGTCGGTTGTTTCGGAATGAAATTCTCGAAGTATTTCGAGAAAATTACGGGTGCAACAACTGCCTCCCACGGGACGTCCGTCGAGACCGGAGGCGGAGGCGGATGGCCCGTGCCCTTCGTATTATTTTTGATATCTCCTGAGTCTTCATGACAGGGGGAGATTGTTGTAGGACTGCACCTCACTGTTTCATTGCTTTCCAGAAAGCTGAGAGTTGATGCAGGCTTGTCTCAGTGAGACCCACCAGTCTAGAAGTGAGGTAAGTCTACCTCGGCGAGACACTTTGACATGAAGTCGATGTCGACCAACCCTTAGGGTATACTGGCCAAAGCTAATGTACACCGTCCCCTAGGACATATTGGCCTGAAGTCGGATGTTGGCCAATCTTTGGAGGTGCATTAGCCAAAGTTGATGCAGACCGTCCCTTAGGGCATATTGGCCAAATGTTGATGCAGGCCTGCCTCGGAGAGGCTTGCTGGCCTGGAGTTGTTGTGGACCTGCCTCGGCGAGGCTTGTTGGCGTAGGGTTGATGTAGGCCTGCCTCGGGGAGGCTTGTTGGCTCAAAATTGTTGTAGACCTGTCTCGGCGAGACTTGTTGGCCTAGTGTTGATGTAGACCTGCTTCTGAGAGACTTGATGGCCTAGAGTTGATATGGACCAGCCCTTATGGCATATTGATCCGAAGTTGATGTGGCCTGTCTCGGCGAGGCTTGTTGGCCCGAACTTGATGTAAGCCTGTCTCGAAGATGCGCATCCATTTGAGTTGCCGTTGATTGACTGTTGAGCTGTGATAGTTTGAAATTGACATTGGCCGACCCTTGGGGGTGCGTTGGCCAAAAGTCGTTGTGTCTGCTGATCGCTAAGTATCATTGAAGATGTGTCGGCTAACCACTGAGGTGTGTAGCTGAATATGTTGATGTGTCGGCTGACCAATGAGGTATGTCGCCGAATGTTGAAGGTGGCCAATTGCTGACTTGTAATAGCCAAGGTTGATGTAGACCAACCCTTAGGGCACGTTGGTCTGGGTAGATGTCGGCCGTACACGGGCTGAGGCAACTCCTTTCTTTGTTTTAGCTTCAGCTAGTGAGGCTTCAAAGCTGCATCAGAGTTTCCTGGCCCTTGGGATGGAGTGGCCGAATGGTCCTCAACTTGGTGTAACATTGCCAGATGCATGCATTTGGTCTCCCTCAGGACGCCTGGATGACTGAGCTTGCGTCTTTATGGGAGGAGTTCGCCCGCTTTCACGCTATTCAGGAGCGGAGGCGGAGGACTCAGCTGATGATTCAGCCGGAGGAGCGGCAGCTTTGTAGACTTCGGGTGGCCCAGGCTGAGGTGGGCGCCCTGGTCGCGGCCGCCTATGAGTGCGAGCAGATGGCCTCTCGAAGAGTGGAGGAACTCTTACAAGAGGTCCAGGAGACCAAGGAGGAGCGCAGTCTTGCGCACGCCGATGTAGACTCTTCGCCGTAGACTTGAGGGGCTGCAGGAGGAAGCTCTTTAGAGTGAGACTCGCCTTGCTGAGCTGAGGAGGAGCGAGTCTGATGCTTGATAAGCCTTTTCTTTTTTCTTTTTTTTTTTCACTTTACCAGCCCTACCGCCCTTTCGAATTTTCGCCAGGACTGGCCCCCTTTAGCTTTTTCCAGTGCGCCCTTGTGGGTTTTCACACTGAGGGGTACCCATTTTTGCCTAAGACGCCCTTTCGGGTTTTCACCTTAGTCTGGTTAAAGCCTTTTTGCCCTTGATTGCTCTTCTAACAGAAACAACCAAGTCCGCTGGGGCATCAATATTTTTAACCCCATTTTTTTTTTAAACCTATAATGCCAGAAGACAAGGAGAAAGTGGCACTCTCATAGGGACGTGTGTGCCGCATAGGTGAGACAAATGAGTGGATTTGACTGCCCTAGTGGGACGCAATTAGCCAAATCCAAAAGCCGCAGGTTGACCAGGTTAGCAACCCGAAAGGGGTGTGCATGCGCCAAGCCCGGTTGGAACAGCAAAGGAGTAGGTTTAACAGTCCGAAAGGGACATGCGGGTTAAACCTGACGGCCGATAGGCGGGATAGGTTGGCAGCCCGAGAGAGCATACATAGGCCAGACCCGAAACGATGAAAGGAAGGGATTTGACAGCCCGGGTGGGACATATGAGTCAAATCCATGATCCGATAGGCAAATAGGGTTGGCAGCCCGACAAGGGCATGCGGAGGCGAAGCCCGTGGGGACAAAAGGAATAGACTTGGCGATCCCGGTGGGATATATGAGTCAACTCTAGAGGCCAAAAGGCGAGATGGGTTGGCAGCTCGAGAGGGTATGCTGAGGCCAGACCCGGTGGGACATGTGCCAGAAGGCATGATGGGTTGGCAGCCCGAGAGGGCATGCTGACGCCAATCCCAAGAAAGTAAAATGAGCCGAAAGGCGAGATAGGTTGGCAGCCCGAGAGGGCGTACTGAGGCCAATAACTAGAAAATGAAATGAGCCGAAAGGCAGGATGGGTTGGCAGCCCGAGAGGGCATGCTGAGGCCAATCCCAAAAGATAAAATGAGCCGAAAGGCATGATGGGTTGACAGCCCGAGAGGGCATACTGAGGCCAATCCTAACGAGAAAATGAGCCGAAAGGCATGATGGGTTGGCCATTGTTGGCGGTTTCGGCCGAAACGTATCGATTTCGGCCATAACCGATACGAAAACGGCCCCAATTACTGTAGCGATCCGAAACAAAAAGGGTGTATCGGTTTCGGACGAAACCGATACTGCTTTCGCCCGAAACCATCCGGTTTCGGCCCGAAACCGGATGGTTTCGACCGAAACACGTGAACCCCCTTTATGATTTGCTGTGTCCCCCCCCCCCCCCGAAACCCACTACCCAGCCACGGTTTCGGCCGAAACCCTCCCCCCTGCTGCCTGTTGTCTCCCGCAGCTGCTGTGCTGCTCCCGCTGGCCTACTGCCGCTGCTGTGGTGCTGGCCCGCCGCTGCTGTGCTGCTGCTGCTGTGCTGCGGCTGGTGCCTGCTGCTGCTGGTGCCTGGTGCTGCCTGCTGCCGGTGCTGCCTGCAGCCTGCTGCTCTTGCTGTTGCTGCAGCATGTGCTGCTGTTACTCCCACCGCCGGCACCGCCCTACTGCCACCGCCGGACCGCCGGGCTGCCCACCCCCTGCTAGCCTGTTGTGCACTTGGGGTTGTAAGTAATTTTTTTTTACCTTAATTTGTGCAACCCTAATTAGTTCAGATTATAAAATAAACCATAATTACATACTTAAAATTAGATTCATTATTAATTAACCCCTAATTCATGCAACAAATTTGGGGCTTTCGTCTAATTCGACTTTCTTAGCCACAATTGAAGGTTAGATAAGTTTCATTGACGAATTTGGGGTGCCTTCATGCTGGGATTATATTTTTATGAAGGGTAATTAGGGCTTAATTAGTAATTAAGGCTTATTAGTTCAAAAAAATTGGGACTTTTGTCTAATTCGAGTTTCATAGTCACAATTGAAGGTTAATTAAGTTTCATTGACGAATTTGGGGTGGGATCATGCTGGGATTATATTTTTATGAAGGGTAATTAGGGCTTAATTAGTAATTAAACCTTAATTAGTTCAAAAAAAATTGGAGCTTTTGTCTAATTCGAGTTTCCTAGCTACAATTGAAGGTTAATTAAGTTTGATTGATGAATTTGGGGTGAGATCATGATAGGATGTCATTTTTATGAAGGGTCATTAAGGGTTATTTGGTAATTATGGCTTAATTACCTCATAAAAATTGGGGCTTTCGTCTAGTTCGACTTTATTACCCACAATTGAAGCTCAATTAAGCTTCATTGACTAATTTGGAGCTCTTTCATGTTCAATTGCCTTTTTTTCATTGTACTTACAAGAGATTATCTTTGACTGTCTTAATGCAGCATCATGCCTAGACGTCAGCAAACACAGGAGCAGCAAGGGCAGGAGGATCCGGGGTGGGCCCACATGTCTTTAATTGATGCTAAGAGAAGAAAGGTGAAATGCAATTACTGTGGTAAGGAGATGTATGACGGAATTACCAGAGGAAAGTAACATTTGGCAGGGGTAAGAGGAGGTGAGACAATGTGACAACTGTCCCCGAGAGGTGCGAGAAGAGATGCGCCAGTGCCTTCTAGGAAAAAGGGAGAGGGTGCAACAAAGGGATGAGGATGAGGCTGAAATTGTTGAGGAGATTTCTGACAGAAGGGTTAGGAGGGATGATGATGAGGAAGGCACTGACGATTCAGATCCAGAGATGACTGAAGCAAGGGAGCGTGAACAAGCCGCTCGAAGGAAAGGGAAGGGAGTCATGGGTTCAGGGACCTATGAGAGTACAGCTGCACGACGTCCTGACGTTGGTGCTACCCCACATACGCAGGGAACAGGTCCCATGGACAGCTATCTGCACAGAAGGCCCCAAGCTACACAACCTAAAATCAAGCAAGCAATGAGAGGGGTCAAAAAATCAGCAGAAGTTGCAGGGCATGCATTTAAATCTATTTGCAAATGATTTTTTCATGCAGGTGTCCCAGCACATGCAGCTTCAAGTGAATATTTCTAACCTATGATAGATGCCATAGCAGATGCTGGCCCTGGCTTGCAAGCCCCCTCACGTCGAGACATATACGGGCGTGGCCTTGAGGGAGAGGTTGAGGAGCTCCATGATTGGGTTGAAAGCTTCAAGCATATATGGGTGGAGAGAGGATGCACCATCATATGTGATGGTTGGACTGGTACCACGAAAAAGTCCATGATAAACTTTTTGGTCTATTGCATCAGCGGTACAGTGTTTGTGAAATCAGTTGATGCATCAAATTATGAAAAGAATGCAAATTATTTGTTTCATTCGATGGATGGCAGGTAGAACAAATTGGAGAGGAGAATGTTGTGCAGGTGGTGACTGATAATGAAGCCAGTTACAAGGCTGCAGAGAAGAAATTGATGTAGAAGCACAGTCATTTATATTGGCTCCCATGTGCAGCACATTGTCTTGATCTGATGCTTGAAGACATAGGGAAGGAAAAGCATGTGAAGAAGACAATTGACAAGGCACAAAAAGTCACACAGTATATCTATGGCCATCCTAGAATACTAAATATGTTCAGGGCGCATGCCAGTGGAGGGCGAGATATCATCCGTGCAGGCCCAACCAGATTTGCTTCCAATTTTATTTCTTTGGAGTCTTTGCACAGGTATAAGATTGATCTCAATTCTTGATACTTTATCCTTACTGATATGTAACAGTTGACGTAGCTTCAAATTTCATTTATCTGCACAGGTACAAGAATGAGCTGAAAGCTTTCATGTACCACAATGTCCTGCAGGACTACATCGACAAGGGCATAGTTGATGCACAGATGGATTATCTGGATGTCTGCCACGTCGTGGACGACAACAAATTCTGGGACAGGGTGTCACAGTACTTGAAAGTAGTCACACCTCTTGTGAAGGTCCTAAGAATGGTGGATGGCGATGAGAAGAATGATATGGGCTATCTGTACGAGGCCATGGACCGTGCCAAATTGGAGTTGCATCATTCCCTTCCCAGACATTATACAAAATGGTGGAAAATTATTGACCAGAGATGGGACAACACATTATACGACGACTTGCATGCAGCTGGTGAGTGATTAATTGTACTGAAATTGGGGTAATGCCTTTATGTTATTTTATAAATTTCATTTAGTTAATTATACACAAATGCAGGTTATTTCCTCAACCCTCGATTTATGTACGATGCCGATGCACATGTTGATGGCGAGGTGCTTCAAGGGACTTTAAAAGTCATTGGTCGTTTATCGAGGAATCCAGAAAAGAGACTAGAGGCCGAAGTAGAGGTTCGCCTTTATTTGATACTTTCAATAACATGTATAGAATTTATTTAAGTAGTTATGTTAATGTATTACTTTATGTTTGTAGATGAACCATTACAGAATGAGGACTGGGACATATGCTGACTCCCAATTGCAATACGCTGTGGGAAGAGTGAGCCCAGGTATATTTTATTTTTTGGATTTCTTAACCTGATGAATATATATTTCTACAACTAAAATGCATTTTTTTATGGTTGGTGGAACAGCTGACTGATGGATAATGGTTAACAACCGAGATGTGGGCAGCAATACATTGGCTTTCATTGCAGTTAGGGTGCTCATTCAAACAACATCGGCAAGCCAATGTGAAAGAAATTGGAGCACGATCAGCCTTATACACTCGAAGGTTCGCAATCGGCTAAAGGCTGAACGGTTAGAGAAATTAGTATACTGCCACTACAATATGAGGTTGAGAATAAAGAATATGAGGTTGAGACAACAGCTGCGAGACAAACGCGCCGCCGGGGATGCCGCCGCAGAAATTGATGTGGATGCCTTATTTGATGATGAGAATCCGTTGCAGTCTTGGGTGGAGACACGAGAGCAGGTTGATGAGCTCGTTTTTGATGATGATGATAGAAAATGGGCAGAGGGCATACTAGATGAAGATGAGCAAAGAGATCCCGAATTAAGAAGAAAATCAAAGAGGGCCAGAGATACTCATGCCCACATGTCTAGGGTTGAGGACACTGAGGAGCAGCATGATTTTCAGCCAGCTAGACACTCCGACTCAGATAGCAGGCCAGTCACTCCTAGAATGGGCAAGGCACCTACATCCTTAAGAAGAAGTACATCAGTGCATGGGCAAACTGAGAGAACAAATGTTGCTGCTCGAGAGGACCCGACAATTGAGCAGTTGAAGCAGATTTATGTGAGGCACATGCCAAGGGATAAAGGACTCATGTCAAAGATCACTGAAAAATTGGCACCACAAGAGAAAAAAGCATCCCCAAAGGCTAAAAAGCGACTGATTTCTTGTGGTGATGATGATGATGGTGATCATCTCGGAGGTGCTGCAGGTGGTACTAGTGGTGCAGGTGGTGCAGGTGCTGCAGGTGGTACAGGTGATGCAGGTGATGCAGGTGCTGCAGGTGGTACTACTGGATACAGTCAAGGTCAGCGAGGATATGATACACCAAGTTACGAAGGTGGCCAACAGGAAGCAGCTATTTATGCGTCGTGGAATTATGAACCATCATTCCAGTTCTATCCATATCCGACCAGTTCCTCTTCTCTTCCTCAAGATTCCTATGTTGATACTGGATTTCAATCTAGCCAACCAAACACTCCAAGAGGGATCCAAAGAGGGATGCAGAACTTGGCTACCTCATTGTTTGGTTATAGTGAATATAGACCATACATGCAACCTGGTTATGGGTATCGACATCAAGGGCCAGACGACGAGGGAGAAGGTTCTTCTAGTAACTATTATCCATATTAGGTAAGAATCAATGAATTTTTATAACATTTATTTTGTCTAATTTGGTTTATTGTACTGCTTGTATTAATGTACAATGGAATATTACTTTAACTTTCACATGTTCAATGTTTGAAATTCAATTTTTGTAGTTATCTACTTCAAGGTTATTGCACTAGCTTATACAGTCAAATGCATGTGTAATGATTTTTATGATTTTAAGTGATTATGTATATTATTTATGATTTTTTTCAGATTTTTTAGAATTAATTTGATTTTTTTGAACCTTTTAACTGGGTTTCGGCCGAAACCGAAACCGATACCGAGTCGTATCAGTTTCGGACCCGGGCGAAACCGAGTCCGAAACCGAGTTTGCCATCCTTGGAATGACCCCCTCCAAGGCGGTGATGCAACCAACCATCCCCTAGACGGTACGGTCGGACTCTATAATCCTATCCTCTATGTCAGACAGCCCCCATCTAGGCGCCGGTCAATCCTCCGAACTTGAGCCATGAGCTCATTCACTAACTCGATCAAGTCGGGACCTCCCTCAATGTCCGTGTGCGAACCTGACACATTCGGGTGTGAGCCCGACATGTCCGGGTGCGAACCTGACATCGACGCTGGCAAGTGGTACTCAACACCGCTACATGTGGGCATATGACACAGGACTGGACATGTAGCAACACACTAAGGTATGGCAGGGTTGCAAATTATTATTATTTTTTAATATGATGCAAACGATCTAACAACAAATGCAAGATATGGTATGACAATGTCATGACTACCCGAAACTACTAACCTATCTCTGATACCATAAAAATGATGCGGAACGACTAACCTAAACGGGTCTGACTAAGGGACTAAACGAGATCAGCAATACGCTACAATAGATCGACAAATAAATCAACGCGCACACGAAATCCGAGAGAGATAATACGTGAAAATAACAGTAGCTATGTTCTAGGAAAGTCACCCTCGCGACGAGAAACGTCAGACCGAATGGTAGGTAGGACTACCATGGCCTAGGGTACCAATCTCATATGCAACAAACTCAAAAATAGGCGCTTTCAGGAGGAACGCTCACAATCACACAATCAGAGAGCAAATAAACGAACGGGCTATAGAATCCTATCACACTCAAATGGCGGAAGATACGACATAGATACTAAATAAGCAAATCGACCGAGCAACTTTCCAACACTAACTGACTAGCTGAAGAGTGAGGTACGCTACCGGGAACACGCGCCTGATGGGAGGCATATGCTAGGTAGTGGCTGAATTGGGACGCAGAGACACAGAGTGGCGGCGTCTTTCCACAGGGGCAATAGCAACAAGGTCGTGGACAGCCCTGGCTACTAACGCTATGGAGGAAGGAGGCAGGGCTCCAGCGGCTACTGTTGCCGGCATCGGAGGGAAATAGATGGCGGCGTGGGCACGACAGTCGCACGGTGGAGGAGGTGCCCTGCGTCGGTTGAGCATAGGAAGAGGAAGAGGTGGAGCCGGCGATACTCGGGGGAGTGTTACCGTAGCTGATGGTGGGCAGTGGAGGCGACGATGGCAAGCTATTGGGCAATGCTCGTGTGGGTGGCAGCAGTGGCTGTGCGGCAGTCCTCTGGTGCCACAGAGGACAACGGGAAAGACAGCAGCTGTCATGGGGGTGAACTGGGGTTGGCGCGGATGGTGGCGGGTGAAGAGGGGGCGACGATAGCGGGATCCTGCCAGTGCGACAGCAGTCGACGGGAAAGGAGACCAGAGGTGGCGGCCTGGGCAGGTCTTACAAGGGCGGCGGCACGACTGTGCAAGCAGAGAGTGGATGGTCGCCGGTGGTCGCGGCCCTGTTTGCGGACGACACAAGAGGGCGGGGCTGGCGATGCAAGTTGGCGACGGGGGGGGGGGGGGGGGTTCGCAGGTGAACAGTAGAAGAGGAAGAAGAAGAAAGAAAGAAAGAAGGGTCGGTAGTGGGGAAAGGTAGAAGAGAAGGGGGAGAGAAACCCTTGGGCTTCACACCACGCTGTTAGGGCTTTGCACCCTATTCTCTTCACGGGAGGAGGAAGAAGGCGGCTACAAATCTCATGTTAATCAACATTTTCATTAAGCTAAAAATTGAGATTACATTATTATTTATAGACGATGGAACCCTAATGGTCCTCCTCTCAAACCCAATGACCAAAATACCCTAGGACATAAGATAGTGCAAAAATCACACCCGAAAATATAGAAAAACAGAAAAGACCACTAATGGGCCTCACAATCAATAAAATGACCTAATCGGATAAAAAAGCACATCAATCAACTAATGGATCATCAACAAGTCAAAGAGATGCAAGTGTCGTAGCTGGAGGCCTTCGTCAGCGATAGATGCGGGTTGGGTTGAACCAGATCCGCGCTCAGGTCTCCTCACCACTGAGTTCATTCAACCATCCCATCAGTCGTAAAGTGCTGGTGTTAATTACCCTCCTTACTTGAAGAGCATACCCCTGATTAATTCCTATTCAACAAGGATAACCCCCCCAGCCCACACACACAAAAAGAAAAGAAAGAAAATTCAAGGAGATACCCCTGATTAATTACCCATTTACTGTCTTTCCTTTATGGTTAAGCAACTGAACGTGCGAGGGTTCACATATGTTTGCCATTATTCCCATTTTGACACTATTACCATTCGAAGAATCAGATATTAACAGTGGGGATTTCTCAAGGACACATGCCTTCAGATGAAGCACCAAAGGGGGAGTTCTCACAGATAAAACTTGCTACAAGAGTGCAGACAGCCCCATCCTTTTCAGGGAAATGGATCCAGACTGGGTCACACCTATTATATGTTAGCACATACCATAATACTTTCACAGGTGAGAATCTTTCGCAATAATACTCAAGCCTTTCAGTACATTATAATTATGCTCAAAATCTTTAATTAATATTTTTATAGTATCCTGGAAATCTAAAAAATGTTTGCCCCAGTCTATTTTAAAATTTTATGTTGTATTATTAATTAGGAAATGTTATATCCTTTCTGTTTAGAACTTTTGGGTGCAAATTTGCTACTCAATGGCCAGTACAGTTTCTTTCAACTGTTATTTCATATGTCTAAACAAAATCTCTTCAAGCCACTAAAACCTAATTGGTCAGAGACTTGGATCATTATTATATTTCAGCTAGTCAGATGTAGTACATAACTCCTTTAAAAAATAATGACAGTAAAAGCGTAGTTGTCTAATGAGGAAAAAAATATGAAGTGGTATGATATATTTTATCTTCAACACAGATCTATAAAAGGAAGTTTTTTCAACGAAATACACATTGATGAATGTTTCAGTATATAATACAATTGGCAGCTCATTCACCATCTGAATTCATAAAAATCCACTATTAGAAAGGCCACGAACATCACATACACCTTGAACTAGATTTAAAAAGTGCTGTCGCATGTGTAACTTTGAACATTGACAACAAATAACATCAAAAAAGGACCAACTACATCTCACTGAAAATTTTTTACATCATAAACCATAGAACTTCCACTGGAACATACACGAAAACCCATAATGAGTCACAAGCCTAGACAAATCACAACTTAGAGACATGATGGCTGTAGGACAGGATGCATATAGTGAAACTATGCACTATCTCTTCATGATTATTGAAGAAACTGCTTTATGTAAATGATCATACAAAGCAGAGAAGGCTAAAGGATAAAAATGTTAATGGCAGTGATATACAAGTGGAATTTCGCATTGCCTAGAATATCGCATAAACTATATTGCCCACCTTTAAGACTTTATGCAAACAGAAATCATCTACTAGTTTGATTTATTGAGGAAAAAATACAGTGTTTTAAAGAAAAATGGCAACAATCAACAAAAGACATACACTTTCACATTATGTCCAGAACCTTCCTCTGAAATCTTGTAAAGCTTTCCATGCATAACATATTCAAATTTGTCTGCAAGAGACTTCCTCCCACCCTAAAAATGCATCATAGGAAGATTTCATAAGTCTATGTTTTCCTCAGGCAGAGTTACAGAAACACTATTGAAGGTGAGACTCCCACTTGCAGGAAAGGAAACAAGATGTAAGAAATGCTGCAGATACATTCCCCTACCACACAACAGAGAATATCACGTAGCAGTAAACAATTATTTATAACGTGATTACTTACAAAATGAATCACAGTTTTCATTTCTTTGGAACTTCTCGGATATATTTAATTTATCATGATATAAATGTAATAGAAACTGTGATTGTCATAATGGCTTGTCTTTCATGAATCTGGGGTCAGCTTTGGTTCAGAAGACTGCCTCCTAAAAAATCTCAACATTCTTTTCCCAGTTGACTGTCAAACTAGCACTAATCCCCCATCCTTAGTGGCTAAAAACACAAGGAAGGCAGAATCGGATCAGGCTCGGGATTGGCTGGCCCCGGGTCAACCAGGTTTCAGCCAATCCAGACCGAGTTTGGTTGATCCCAACTCTGGGATCAGCCACTACTTAGTGTTCTTTTAAAAAATAATTTATCAGGGGTAATTTTTACATCCTACCCGTATTAGGAAGCGACGGAAGAGGAGAGGAAGTGGAGGTAGCTGCAGTGGTGGCAGCATCAAGAGTGGCAGGTGTTGGGCAGCAGCGGCCTGTGCGGCATCAATGGCAGCAGACGGCAGCGATGGCAGCAGCAGGTAACTCTCTTCATCATCTTGTCTTCCTCCAGCATCAGGGGGGAAAGGGGTGGGATACAGATAGTGGTGGGATCTCCCTGATCCCGGCTGATCTGAGGCCAATCCCTGCCCACATTGCCCGATATGGCCCCAACCCCTCCAATCTGCCCAAAGGATTGAGAGTTGCCAGCTCATGGTCAGATCAGAACTAGCAAACTCCGATTGCATCGGCTGGGCTGATGTGATCCAATTCTGCGTACCACCCTAAGCACAGATACATACTGTAAGCTGGCACATACAGAAACAAATTGGGTGGATTTTTCATTATCCTGTTCACTGAATTATCCGATTCAAAGCTTCCAGTTGATCTCTAATACACAGAGTTCAGTTTTTCCCACTTTCAGTTTAACATTTTTTTCTGGAAAGTGATTCAATTCAGTATTCCCATTATCATCTCCACATGATAATTCCTCTCCCTTTGTCTTTCTGGGGGTAGTGAGCAGCATCTTGATGTGCGTTTGTACAGAGGACTTTTTTTAGAGGTTCCATGTACACATGTAAATTCCAGGTTTTTATTTAATAAATTTTGTTGTAGTATCCACTTCGAAGGGGGGGAAATTCCACTACCATTTCATTTTTTTAGTCCAGTTTACTTCCTTCTAATACTCCCATGTGAACGTCAGAAAGTAGTACAGGACTGCACTCCTCTCCCTCAAACCTTAATCCCTCTCCCCATCATGGCTAATCTCGTGCATGCATCCAATTCATCAAGTGGTGATACTGCCATTGCACACTGCATGGTTGGAAGAGTAGCAACACAGTACAAATCTCTTCGAACTTGCCAGCAAGCATACCACAGTTAGCAAAACTGGGAAACAGGGCCCCTCTTGAAGATGTTTTACATGAGATAACTCCATCACTGCCTCACCCATGCCATTAATTCCCATGTGTTGGCTCAAACCAACCCTACAGAAATCAGTGACCTTGTAAAGCAGTAAGCATTGCAGGTACAACGGTAGATCTTTCCCATGTTTGCTAATGACAAGCCCCTTTTTAGCTGAAAGTTCCACTGGGAACATCAATGTTGGACTGGAGATGAAATAAATCCCTCTCTGGAGACCAACATATTAATGTGATTCAGTAATTTATTCCTACTTGTACACAAGTTATTCCTGGGAATTACTGATATTCTTGGAACTATAACTCCATTAAAATAGAGTTGTACTTGGGATTTCTTTCCATCTCCTTTCATGAAGCTGTAAACAAAAAAGCCTATGTTAGATATTAATGAGATCTATTTTCTTTGTACACATGAGATCTATTACAAAGGAGATATTCAAAGTTACAATAATTGTCGTGAAATTAAGCTTATGAGTTATACTATGAAACTTTAGGAAAGAGTAACCGAAAAAACGTCTCCGATGTATGACTACTGTATCGAAAATCAATTTAGTTTTATGCCGAATACATCTACTACACAAGCTATTTTCTTACTACGACAGTTAATAGAGAAGTATAGAGAGATGAAAAAAGATTTTTATATAGTTTTTCTTGATTTGGAGAAGGTGTATGATCGAGTACCGACAGAATTGATTTGATAGACATTAAGAAAGAAAAGAGTCTCTCAAGGATATGTTGATTTAGTTCAGGATATGTACGAAGGTGTTATTACTAGTGTTCGAACTATCACCGGAGAGACTTGCAAATTTCCAATTTCTATAGGTTTGCATCAAGGTTCTGCACCAAGTCTGTATCTCTTTACCTTAGTTATGGATGAAGTAACAAAACAATTGCATGATGATATCCCTTGGTGTATGTTATTTGCAGATGATATTGTCTTAATTAATAAGAGTATTGATGCTTTAAATGCTAAGTTAGAGCGTTGGAGATATGCCTAGGAGTCTAAAGATTTTAAAATTAGTAGACGCAAATCAGAGTTTATGCATTATAATTTTAGTAATGGGAGAGCGATACAGGAAGACATGATTCTAATTGATGGACAAACATTCCAAAGAGTAGTAGCTTTCGGTGCTCTAAGCCTATCATATAAGAGAATGGGGGGATTTATGACGATGTTGCACATAGGAATAAAACATGCTAGTTAAAATGGAGAAGCGCATCAGGAGTCCTATGTGATCGTCGTATGCCTGTGAAACTCAAAGGGAGATTTTATAAAACGGCTGTGAGACCTGCTTTGTTATATGGTACCGAGTGTTTGACAGTACGAAAAGAACACATTCACAAAATATGTGTAGCAGAGATGAGGATGTTGAGATGGATAGGTGGCAAGACTATGAAAGATAAGATTAGGAATGAGCGTATGCGTAAAGACTTGGAGATAGTCCCAATCGATAGTAAAATGAGAGAAAATAGACTCAGATGGTTTGGACATGTGCTTCGTCGTCCTAACTCAGCGCCGGTTAAAAGATGTGTTCGAATCTTAGCGGATGCTAGTAAAAGAGCTCAGGGAAGGCCGAAAATGAGATGGTGCGATGTTATTAGGAAGGACATTAGTTTCTTGGGTCTAAATATGAATAGCACTTGATAGAAATCTTTGGCGGAACAGAATTCATGTAACTGACCCCAAATAATTGGGATAAGACTCTGATGATGATGATGATGATGAGTTATTCCTAGAAATTTGTAGATATTCTTGCCACTAAATCTCTATCAAAATGGATACTTGGACTTTCTTCTGCTTCCTTCCAGAACTGTTACAATACAGAGTACATAATAGATTTGATTCCATGACAACATATTTAAAGCTATGATATTTTATTAGGCCACAGTATTCAGAAGTCCTTTAATGACACAAACAGTTTCTTAATGCGGTGCTAACCTCTTTGACCAAAAACATTAACCTTACAAGACAATGATGCACATGCTGATATACCAGTTCAAGCTAATTCTTGAGGACATAAAAATGTATTTTCCCACTGCAAAGAAATGGAAACCTCTGTTTTTGTCATATTTGTTCAGAGCCAAGTGGAAAATCTAGAGATGAGATTCTGGATGGCATCTAAACAATGGTTCAGGCTATTAGGGGGAGGCTAAAAGCTAGGGTATGTAGTGCATTATCTAGATATGAACACCAAATCTTCAACACAAAAAATCCTGTTCTAAAGGTCTTGAAAATATATATAGAAGGATGAAGAAAGCCCTGCTGTAGAACAAGGTGACTGGTGGATATGAATAAATGGTGAAGATGGGAAAGTGGATGGGATTTCATCTTCTCCTAAGGGCAGTGCAAGATTCTGTTACAAAAATTATTCCTCAAGTTCTGCAAGGGAAAGAAGGTTCCAATGTCCCAACTTTTGCATTTCCAGGCAGTCCAGTCAAAAGATTCTGAAAGTGAAAGTCAAGCTCCAAAAAAAGGAAAGATAGGAAGGATGGATGGTTTAGCATTTTTCTAGGCATAAATTTGACCTGATTGTGAAATCAAAACTAAAAAAACCAATTAAGGCCTAGCATATATTTGGCACAAAGATTGGATTCTCCTAACTTGTGAAGCAATAAGCCATCTAGTACCAAGTTAATACAGAGTCTGTGTTTATAAAATTGCCTAACTCATTGCAGTTTCTGTCATTCTTTGTTTCTTTACAAATGCACAAGTCCCTCTGTGTGTACATAGGTTTTGGGATAAAATAGACAATGTTTGTGGAATCAACAGTCAGTGCATAAATCTAAGCATGGACTTCTTGGCTTTTGATGTCCTTTGAATTCCCCTGAAAACCATATTATTCACTTTATTCCAATTGATTAATGATTTTCCGAATGGATTGTATTTTACTTTTTCCTTTCAAATGAATTCACACTACTATTAATTAGTGATGACAACTAAGGAGCTTTCCTCTAACAGGTAATTGCAACAGAACAAGCTGTTGCATATGACTTGTAATATATCCAGCACCTGTCAGTCTTTAGCCAGTTTGTTACTATACATGCCTAGTCCAACTTATCCATAGATGTTAGCTAAAATCTTTTAGCTCTATTCACATTGCTGATCTAAAGCCTTTTCATTTTTTTTTTACAGGGATAATTGCAATACCCTCAGAATCTTGCATATTCTACTCCATACCCAACATTCTTTACGTTGTCATATATACACCCATAATAAGTGATATTGTTTCAATTATATCCCTAGATTACAAGACCATCAGAGTTACCAGAATATTCTGTTGAAAATGCAAAATATAAGGTTTTAGAGGAGTATACAAGAGAATATGAAATAATTTTTTTGGAAGGTGGCAAGAGGATATGAAATATTCTAGGGGTACATCATCATTTTGATTACGTGAGGAGATTTGACAAAGGTATATTATTCTTTTTTCTATCTTAATCTACCTAAAGTTAAGTTAAATCAATGGTGGATGATAATAGGAGTATATGTCACGAATGCCGTCTTTCATGAGAGTATGTTGGCAAGATGAAGAATATGGCGATACAAAGTAGAATAAGAAAGATTATGGGGATGCATATGTAATTATCCCCCCTTCATGCTATTATTCATCAAGTTTTCTCCCTAAAGCTTCCAAATCTTCTTATTCCTTTGACATTTCAAAATAAAAATAAAATCAATTTCAAGTTTAAGGCAAATTTATTGCGTAAGACTCAAGAAATCTTATTCAAACTCATCAGGTGTATGTGCGTTGATAAGGCCTAAAAGGACATACTTAAAAAAGTTACTTTCCCAACTAAATGATGCCTTTAGTCCCCAGTTTGTCCGTTGCTAACGCAACTTGCCCCCTAGGGAATTAGGCTTTTCACATAGATGTGCCTCATGAAATAGCTGAAAGATAAGATGCTTCTTTTTACCATTTGAGGCATGCCCACTTACAGAAGAATTCAGTTCCATTTTCTTAGTAAGGAGAAAAATGGCAGCAGAATTTTTTGTCCTATGCTATAACCTTTCTTTAAATACCAAGAGTAAACCCACACACTTAGGATCAAGCCCGAATCACTAGTAGCCTGAGCCGCAAGCAGGCCAAATGTCTCTTGGATAGTGGGTACCCCCAACCTGGCAAAGTCCGTGAGATCGGAACCCGCGTGATCCTTGGGTTGGCACCCACCCTGCATTTATGTCCACTAGTGGGAATTGATATTGCAACCTCACAGTTACCCACTAATTCTTATCCAACTCTCCTGACCCCAAGGGACATGTTTTAACCATGATATACAAAAGGTACATAGTGGGCGGTTTCGTGTCGGAACCAACCATTGTCAGGACATTTCGGATGATTTCATCCCGGAACCGGGCAGTATGTAATTAAAAAATAAAAAAAGAGAAACCGGACAAACCGGAGTAGAACCAACTAAATGGGCTAGTTCCACCCCGGTTTGTCTGTCAGGACTGGCCCATAGACGTTATGGTGTCCTTCACGGGCTGCACATTGTGACACCTCATAAGAGGAGCAGAAGCAGCCGCAGCCGCTGCCACTAGAAGCCTAAGCCCAAGCCACCAAAAGCCCGCCGGGCACCCTCACCGCCGGCAATCGCCGCCACCGCAAACCACAGCCGCAGCCACAGGAGACCGAGGAGAACACCCACAACCAAGGATGGCAAACTCGGTTTCGGACTCGGTTTCGCCCGGGTCCGAAACCGATACGACTCGGTATCGGTTTCGGTTTCGGCCGAAACCCAGTTAAAAGGTTCAAAAAAATCAAATTAATTCTAAAAAATCTGAAAAAAAAATCATAAATAATATAAATAATCACTTAAAATCATAAAAATCATTACACATGCATTTGACTGTATAAGTTAGTGCAATAACCTTGAAGTAGATAACTACGAAAATTGAATTTCAAACATTGAACATGTGAAAGTTAAAGTAATATTCCATTGTACATTAATACAAACAGTACAATAAACCAAATTAGACAAAATAAATGTTATAAAAATTCATTGATTCTTACCTAATATAGATAATAATTACTAGAAGAACCTTCTCCCTCGTCGTCTGGCCCTTGATGTCGATACCCATAACCAGGTTGCATGTATGGTCTATATTCACTATAACCAAACAATGAGGTAGCCAAGTTCTGCATCCCTCTTTGGATCCCTCTTGGAGTGTTTGGTTGGCTAGATTGAAATCCAGTATCAACATAGGAATCTTGAGGAAGAGAAGAGGAACTGGTCGGATATGGATAGAACTGGAATGATGGTTCATAATTCCACGACGCATAAATAGCTGCTTCCTGTTGGCCACCTTCGTAACTTGGTGTATCATATCCTCGCTGACCTTGACTGTATCCAGTAGTACCACCTGCAGCACCTGCATCACCTGCATCACCTGTACCACCTGCACCACCTGCACCACCTGCACCACTAGTACCACCTGCAGCACCTCCGAGATGATCACCATCATCATCATCACCACAAGAAATCAGTCGCTTTTTAGCCTTTGGGGATGCTTTTTTCTCTTGTGGTGCCAATTTTTCAGTGATCTTTGACATGAGTCCTTTATCCCTTGGCGTGTGCCTCACATAAATCTACTTCAACTGCTCAATTGTCGGGTCCTCTCGAGCAGCAACATTTGTTCTCTCAGTTTGCCCATGCACTGATGTACTTCTTCTTAAGGATGTAGGTGCCTTGTCCATTCTAGGAGTGACTGGCCTGCTATCTGAGTCGGAGTGTCTAGCTGGCTGAAAATCATGCTGCTCCTCAGTGTCCTCAACAACCGTAGACATGTGGGCATGAGTATCTCTGGCCCTCTTTGATTTTCTTCTTAATTCGGGATCTCTTTGCTCATCTTCATCTAGTATGCCCTCTGCCCATTTTCTATCATCATCATCAAAAACGGGCTCATCAACCTGCTCTCGTGTCTCCACCCAAGACTGTAACGGATTCTCATCATCAAATAAGACATCCACATCAATTTCTGCGGCGGCATCCCCGGCGGCGCGTTTGTCTCGCAGCTGTTGTCTCAACCTCATATTCTTTATTCTCAACCTCATATTGTAGTGGCAGTACACTAATTTCTCTAACCGTTCAGCCTTTAGCCGATTGCGAACCTTCGAGTGTATAAGGCTGATCGTGCTCCAATTTCTTTCACATTGGCTTGCCGATGTTGTTTGAATGAGCACCCTAACTGCAATGAAAGCCAATGCATTGCTGCCCACATCTCGGTTGTTAACCATTATCCATCAGTCAGCTGTTCCACCAACCATAAAAAAATGCATTTTAGTTGTAGAAATATATATTCATCAGGTTAAGAAATCCAAAAAATAAAATATACCTGGGCTCACTCTTCCCACAGCGTATTGCAATTGGGAGTCAGCATATGTCCCAGTCCTCATTCTGTAATGGTTCATCTACAAACATAAAGTAATACATTAACATAACTACTTAAATAAATTCTATACATGTTATTGAAAGTATCAAATAAAGGCGAACCTCTACTTCGATCTCTAGTCTCTTTTCTGGATTCCTCGATAAACGACCAATGACTTTTAAAGTCCCTTGAAGCACCTCGCCATCAACATGTGCATCGGCACCGTACATAAATCGAGGGTTGAGGAAATAACCTGCATTTGTGTATAATTAACTAAATAAAATTTATAAAATAACATAAAGGCATTATCCCAATTTCAGTACAATTAATCACTCACCAGCTGCATGCAAGTCGTGGTGTAATGTGTTGTCCCATCTCTGGTCAATAATTTTTCACCATTTTGCATAATGTCTGGGAAGGGAATGCTGCAACTCCAATTTGGCACGGTCCATGGCCTCGTACAGATAGCCCATATCATTCTTCTCATCGCCATCCACCATTCTTAGGACCTTCACGAGAGGTGTGACTACTTTCAAGTACCGTGACACCCTGTCCCAGAATTTGTTGTCGTCCACGACGTGGCAGACATCCAGATAACCCATCTGTGCATCAACTGTGCCCTTGTCGATGTAGTCCCGCAGAACATTGTGGTACATGAAAGCTTTCAGCTCATTCTTGTACCTGTGCAGATAAATGAAATTTGAAGCTGCATCAACTGTTACATATCAGTAAGGATAAAGTATCAAGAATTGAGATCAATCTTATACCTGTGCAAAGACTCCAAAGAAATAAAATTGGAAGCAAATCTGGTTGGGCCTGCACGGATGATATCTCGCCCTCCACTGGCATGCGCCCTGAACATATTTAGTATCCTAGGATGGCCATAGATATACTGTGTGACTTTTTGTGCCTTGTCAATTGTCTTCTTCACATGCTTTTCCTTCCCTATGTCTTCAAGCATCAGATCAAGACAATGTGCTGCACATGGGAGCCAATATAAATGACTGCACTTCTGCATCAATTTCTTCCCTGCAGCCTTGTAACTGGCTTCATTATCAGTCACCACCTGCACAACATTCTCCTCTCCAATTTGTTCTACCATGCCATCCATCAAATGAAATAAATAATTTGCATTCTTTTCATAATCTGATGCATCAACTGATTTCACAAACACTGTACCGCTGATGCAATAGACCAAAAAGTTTATCATGAACTTTTTCGTGGTACCAGTTTAACCATCACACATGATGGTGCATCCTCTCTCCACCCATATATGCTTGAAGCTTTCAACCCAATCATGGAGCTCCTCAACCTCTCCCTCAAGGCCACGCCCGTATATGTCTCGACGTGAGGGGGTCTGCAAGCCAGGGCCAGCATCTGCTATGGCATCTATCATAGGTTAGAAATATTCACTTGAAGCTGCATGTGCAGGGACACCTGCATGAAAAAATCATTTGCAAATAGATTTAAATGCATGCCCTGCAACTTCTGCTGATTTTTTGACCCCTCTCATTGCTTGCTTGATTTTAGGTTGTGTAGCTTGGGGCCTTCTGTGCAGATAGCTGTCCATGGGACCTGTTCCCTGCGTATGTGGGGTAGCACCAACGTCAGGACGTCGTGCAGCTGTACTCTCATAGGTCCCTGAACCCATGACTCCCTTCCCTTTCCTTCGAGCGGCTTGTTCACGCTCCCTTGCTTCAGTCATCTCTGGATCTGAATCCTCAGTGCCTTCCTCATCATCATCCCTCCTAACCCTTCTGTCAGAAATCTCCTCAACAATTTCAGCCTCATCCTCAGCCCTTTGTTGCACCCTCACCCTTTTTCCCAGAAGGCACTGGCGCATCTCTTCTCGCACCTCTCGGGGACAGTTGTCACATTGTCTCACCTCCTCTTACCCCTGCCAAATGTTACTTTCCTCTGGTAATTCCGTCATACATCTCCTTACCACAGTAATTGCAATTCACCTTTCTTCTCTTAGCATCAATTAAAGACATGTGGGCCCACCCCGGATCCTCCTGCCCTTGCTGCTCCTGTGTTTGCTGACGTCTAGGCATGATGCTGCATTAATACAGTCAAAGACAATCTCTTGTAAGTACAATGAAAAAAAGGCAATTGAACATGAAAGAGCTCCAAATTAGTCAATGAAGCTTAATTGAGCTTCAATTGTGGGTAATAAAGTCGAACTAGACGAAAGCCCCAATTTTTATGAGGTAATTAAGCCCTAATTACCAAATAACCCTTAATGACCCTTCATAAAAATGACATCCCGTCATGATCTCACCCCAAATTCATCAATCAAACTTAATTAACCTTCAATTGTAGCTAGGAAACTCGAATTAGACAAAAGCCCCAATTTTTTTGAACTAATTAAGACTTAAGTACTAATTAAGCCCTAATTACCCTTCATAAAAATATAATCCCAGCATGATCCCACCCCAAATTCGTCAATGAAACTTAATTAACCTTCAATTGTGACTATGAAACTCGAATTAGACAAAAACCCCAATTTTTTTGAACTAATTAAGCCTTAATTATTAATTAAGCCCTAATTACCCTTCATAAAAATATAATCCCAGCATGAAGGCACCCCAAATTCGTCAATGAAACTTATCTAACCTTCAATTGTGGCTAAGAAAGCCGAATTAGACGAAAGCCCCAAATTTGTTGCATGAATTAGGGGTTAATTAATAATGAATCTAATTTTAAGTATGTAATTAAGGTTTATTTTGAAATCTGGACTAATTAGGGTTGCACAAATTAAGGTAAAAAAAATTACTTACAACCCCAAGTGCACAACAGGCTAGCAGGGGGTGGGCAGTCCGGCGGTCCGGCGGTGGCAGTAGGGTGGTGCCGGCGGTGGGAGTAACAGCAGCACCTGCTGCAGCAACAGCAAGAGCAGCAGGCTGCAGGCAGCACCGGCAGCAGGCAGCAGCAGTTGGTGCGCAGCAAGCAGCACCAGGCACCAGCAGCACCAGGCACCAGCCGTAGCAGGCACCAGCCGGAGCAGCCGCAGCAGCCGCAGCACAGCAACAGGGCAGCAGCAGCTCGACAGCAGCAGCACCAGCAGCACTGCAGCAGCGGCAGCAGCACAGCAGCGGCGGGCCAGCACCACATGTCACGCCCCGAGCGCGGAAGATACCCGGAGATGCGCGACGTGTCTATATCAATCATGTCAATCAGAGTGGTCGTGTATTCGACACAAAGACAGAGATGCGCAAAATAGCAAGATAACCCAATCCTTTATTTCATAATGGATAGACTATTACAAATCCAATACTCTGTTTAATAAAAAGGAAAAGAATACATATTTGACTCAAGAAACTATAGAAAAGACTAGATGACACTTGGAGAATCTCTATCTCTTCACTCTTGACAATTCCCATCCGATTGACTTCCATCGTCGTCGGACTTACCTGAAAAGTACAAAGGGACAAACGGAATGAGCGAACGCTCAGTAGGAAATTATATCTCAAGTACTAGCAAGGGGTTTAAGTAATTACATCTTTCATGAATGCAATAAAGCTATGCATGCTCGCATAAAACGACAAGAAAGAGAGAATGTAATATCAAAGAAATAAGATGAACTTAATCATGAACTTCCAACAAGATGACAAGTATATTCAAGGTATTCAAGCAAGCACGTTTAACAAGTCATGTCAAGAACTTTGGCTATCATGTATCAAGCAAGTAAATTACCCTCTTTCGGGCCACGCATTTCATGTAAAGTCAAGTACGATTCAAGTACAAGATGTGTGTGGAATGTCCAATCAAGCAAGTCAAGTACTCGGTATAATGCCAGATACCTTATCATTTTAACTCCCATGGGCACAAGTACTTTCGGGTGCTCCTCCCAAGACCAGATCGGGCCCTATATGCGCAGGCATTTATCATGTGTTTTGACATCCACTCTTGTTTATATAGCCAATATAGAATTTCAATAATCAAGCTTGTAGATACGTATGACAACTTTGATAGAATAGAGTCCAAAATATGACAAAGGACATAGAATGGCGATAATAACGGTATAATCACGAGTTCGATAAAACTAGGTAGAATATGGTTCCCTTAACTTAGGTACCATGACAAATCAATATGGACATTCTTTATATAGAATTGAGGTCCACATGAACATTAGATCAAGCAAGATACCCTCATTCTTATCATAGAATTGGGGTTTACAAGAATGACACGATATGGCATGATATCATCATCCCATCAAGAATTTCTTATGATATACTCTTTGTATAATCATAAGGGCCGGTATACCATGTTTCTTTAGATTGACATGGCAAGGATCGTGTAATGGGTTTTTAGGGTACAACCAGCTCAGTCGGCCTTGAGGGAATCCAAGGCTACGAGGAGTCTTACGGAGGTCTCTATGACTAACTCGCTAGTCCAAAGGAACGGAATGTCCAATGGAGAGCTTGTATGTCAATGAGAGTTGAGTGTGATCGGTAAATCAACATGAAAACATGGGACTATACTCACGGAGTGGAGAATAGTGCCGATATATATAAAACCATCGGTTAGCAAATCAGATGAAAATCAGTTTATAGTAAAATAACGACTTAGGTCAAGTCGTTTCTCAAGTAATTAACGCCTAACAGAAGGGCGTTTACATATGGTCCGTTTTGCAGAATTTTCAATAATTCAATAATTTATCTAAAAAGCGCCTTGGGAAGGGGCGTTTCTTCAACAGTTGACGACTACAGTAGCAGGCGTCTCCTTATTTATATATTTGACAGAATATCAATAATTTCATGAATTGTCTAAAACACGCCTTGGTCAGGGTCGTTTCTTCAAGATCTGACGACTACACCAGAAGGCGTCTTATTGTTTACATATTTGACAGAATACAATTAATTTTCAGGAATTATCAAAAACGCGCCCTGGGCAGGGGCGTTACTATTTAATTCTATTTTTCAGAATATATAAATTTCAGGATTTTAACCGATACACGCCCTAGGAAGGGGCGTTACCTTTCAGATTCACGCCCTATGAGGGGGCGTTAATATGTGGAAAACGACTTTGTCCAAGTCGTTAATTCAAGTTCCTTCAGAAACTTTAAGGACAGTAACAATTTCAGGATAACAGAGGAACGAATGTAATATCATGACAGTAAAGTTAGCAGGTTGAAGACAGAGGATCATGCATTATTTTATAATCATGATTTCATAGATAATCAATTCTTAAGATGGGTGATTAACGGTTTAAAGAAATTAACGCCTGAGTACGGGGCGTTAAACATGAAATTAACGACCTGGGAAAAGTCGTTTCATGTGAATTAGCGCCCTTGACAGGGGCGTCTCTTTCAAAATATTGCAGAAAACGCATGGAAACTATAATAACCGTATGCATGACATGCTTATATATATATATCTTGCATTAATTTCATTTGGGCTACAATAACTTGAGAAAATCCTACCTTTAAGAGTTGATTTGGAGATGACGATTTGCAGATTGATATGAAGAAGGGAGAAAACTCTGTTGCTTAAACAGCAACCAATAACTTCAGCCGTATCAGCAGGAAGAAGTCTTTATGTTCAACTGATGAACCCCTTTCGACTGAACTTCCTACAGAGAAATACGAAGAAACATTAATATTTTCTTCATAATACCTGACCGAAGGTAAAGGAAAGATTATTACCTTTGTTCTTCACAACCCCAATGCTTCTTCAACCTGGAAGAAGGAAGAAGTCGAATTAATGACCGTCCACCAAATCAAAAAGGGACAGAGGGAAGGAAGAGCTATTGCTCTGTAATTACCTTCAGAGAACTCGAACGCCAAATAGCGTTCACGGGTTCGAGCAGTAGATTATTTATAGGGTTATGGAAGTCCTATTAAAAGTAGTGTTTGATTGAGGGTAACATATCCCCAATAGAGTCCTTACTCTAATAGACACTTACTAGATTAGGTTAATCTTTCCCTGGATAAGCTCTGGGTTCGAACGAGTCACGAACTGAATTAACGCCTTTGGTCAGGGCGTGTATTCTTTAATTAACGCCTTGCATAAGGGCGTTTCTTAAAAAGCGCCTTGAAAAAGGGCGTTTCGTGTTTTAAAACACGCCCAAGATAGAGGCGTTTCTTTTACTTACCCATTTGGTCGCGTGAGAACTGACGACCGTAGGTGTGGGCGTCCTTTCTTTATTCACGCCATGGATAGAGGCGTTTCTTTATAAATTAACGCCTTAATAAGAGGCGTTATTTTTAATTTGTTTTATTTCGTCCAATTAACCCTATTCCTTTTTTATATATTACTTCTGTAATATATATGTTTTAATTTATTTCAATTATTCATTTATTAGGGTTGCTACACCCTCCCCCACTTAAAAAGAATTTGGTCCCCAAATTCAATATATATATAATTATACATGTGGAGAGCGTAGAACATAAACCTCTTAGAATAACTCGGGAAATCGTTTCTTCATAGATTCTTCGGTCTCCCATGTCGCTTCGCGTTCGGGATTCTTATTCCATTGCACCTTGAGCATGGGAATAACCTTATTCCTTAGAGCTCGTATTTCTCGATCTAATATCTTTAAAGGCCTCTGTTCATATGTGAGATCTTTCTGGATCACCAGATCTCCATGCTCAATAATATGTGACGGATCGTGCACATACTTCTTCAACATAGATATGTGAAATACATTGTGTACCTCGGACAACTGAGGAGGCAACGCGATGCGATAAGCAACCTCGCCAACTCTTTCGAGTACCTCAAATGGTCCGATGAATCTTGGCGTAAGCTTGCCCTTAACACCAAATCTTCGTATGCCACGTCCAGGGGATATTTTAAGAAATACATGATCTCCAACCTGGAATTCAAGATCTCTTCTCCTGGTATCAGCATAAGCCTTTTGCCTTGTCTGAGCAACTTGTAATCTTTCTCTGATTACCTGTATCTTCTCAGTTGTATCCCTTACCATGTCTGGACCTAATAGTTGTTTTTCTCCAACTTCGTTCCAGCATAAGGGTGATCGGCAACTCCTTCCATATAATGCTTCAAAAGGTGCCATCTGGATACTAGCTTGATAGCTGTTGTTATATGCAAATTCAACTAAAGGCAAGTGGTCATGCCAGCTTCCTCCAAAGTCAATGATGCATGCTCTCAGCATATCTTCAACAACTTGATTAGTTCGCTCGGTCTGACCATCCGTTTGTGGGTGAAAAGCAGTACTAAAGTTGAGCCTTGTTCCCAACGAGTGTTGTAATCCCTTCAAAAAATGAGTAGTAAAACGGGGATCTCTATCAGACACGATTGAGACAGGAATTCCATGTATCCTGACTATTTCTTTGATGTATAGTGCAGCTAGCACATCAATTGACCATCGGCTTTTGATTGGCAAGAAATGTGCCGATTTAGTCAATCGATCAATGATAACCCAGATTCCATCATGTCCTCCTTTAGATTTAGACAAACCCATGATGAAGTCCATATCAATATCCTCCCATTTCCACTTAGGAATATCTAGAGGATGTAGTTTTCCCGCAGGCTTTTGGTGTTCCGCCTTGACCTGTTGGCATGTGAGACATCGTGATACATAGTCCGCTATTTCTCTTTTCATATTGGGCCACCAAAAGTTCCTCTTTACATCTTGGTACATTTTGGTTGATCCTGGATGAATAGTGTACCTTGATCGGTGAGCTTCATCTAAGATCTTCTTCTTTAATTCCGGACAATCGGGTATACAAGTTCTATCTTTGAACGATAATCTTCCATCAGAAGTTAGTTGAAAATCAGATTGTCCTTCTAATCTGCCTTTGATTTCTACTAATATAGGATCATCATCCTGAAGTGTTTGTATCTCAGATAACAAATCTGACTGTATGCTTACATGAGATAGTGTGACAAATTTGGATTCCGTGTCCAAGCTTATATTGAGCTCGGAGAATTGTTCAAGTAACCTCCATTCTTGCATCATACAATTTGCTATCATTGCTCTCGGCTTTCGACTAAGGGCGTCAGCAACATAATTACCCTTTCCGGGATGGTATTGTATATTGAAGTCGAAATCCTTGAGATATTCTAGCCAGCGTCTTTGTCTCATGTTCAGCTCCTTTTGTGAAAATAGATATTTGAGACTTTTGTGATCGGAGTATACAGTAAACTGTGCTCCATATAAGTAGTGTCTCCATATCTTTAGGGCAAATACTACCGCGGCCAGTTCTAAGTCATGGACGGGGTAATTCTCCTCATGCTTCTTCAGCTGACGTGAAGAGTATGCTATGACCTTTCCTTGTTGCATTAGGACACATCCGAGGCCAATGCCAGAAGCATCAGTGTAGACCTCGAATTTCTCTTCTTCTATCGGTAGAGCTAAGACCGGAGCTGTAGTGAGATGATCCTTGAGAGTTTGGAAACTTCTTTCACATTCCTCACTCCATTCATATCGGATCTCCTTACGAGTTAACCTTGTAAGTGGCACGGCGATTGTTGAGAAGTCTTTGATGAATCGCCTGTAATAGCCTGCAAGGCCTAAGAAACTTCTGATCTCGCTAGCATTGGTTGGTCTTTCCCATTTCCTAACTGCTTCAACCTTTGACGGATCTACAGATAATCCATCCTTGGATATCACATGTCCGAGAAAAGCCACTTCTTCAAGCCAGAATTCGCATTTGCTGAGCTTAGCATATAATTGATTTGTCCTCAAGATTTGTAATGAAATCCTCAATTGATGATAACCAGACCTGAGATCAATCTTGGAGAAATGTTTGGATCCAGAAATCTGATCAAATAATTCATCGATTCTCGGCAGTGGATACTTGTTCTTGATAGTAAGATGATTCAACTGTCGATAGTCGATACACAATCTCATGGATCCATCCTTCTTCCTTACAAATAGGACTGGGGCTCCCCACGGGGAAGTACTTGGTCTAATGAACCCTTTTTGAATCAATTCCATCAATTGCTTCTTCAATTCTTTTAGTTCTGCAGGGGACATTCTATAGGGTGCCTTTGAAACAGGACCAGCACCAGGGGCTAAGTTGATGGTAAAGGCCACATCTCTTTGCGGGGGTAATCCCGGCAATTCTTCCGGAAATACGTCTGGAAATTCTCGCACTACCTGAATGTCCTCTATCTTGGTTTCTTTAGCTTCTTTAATTGTGACAAAAGCAAGGAAGGATACACATCCTTTTTTGACGAGCTTGCTTGCTCGAAGAGCCGAAATAAGAGGGGATTTGCTTCGACTCTTAGGACAAGTATAAGTCAGTTCCGGAAATTCCTTGAAAACAATCTTGCTATCACGGCAATCAACCGTTGCCTGGTATTTGGATAACCAATCTGCTCCTAGTATAACATCATACTCTTTTAGATCTAAGCAGATAAGATCAATCGGAAAATTCTTTCCTCGAACCAATACCTCACAGTTTTGATAATGATGTGTGATATCCGTCTCGTTTCCGAGAGGAGTAGACAATATTAACTTCATCCATTCTGGTTCTAGAGGTAATGGGTCAGCAAACTTCTTGGAAATAATGGAATGCGATGCACCCGTATCAAATAAGACATGTGCATATTTGGAACAAATTTTTAATGTACCTTCCACCAATCCGCCTTCTTCTTCTGGTTCGGTCTCTTGGATTGCATGAAGACGCGCGTTCCTTGTCACTGGGCGTTTACCCTCACCGTCTTGGTCATTCATTACTGGACAATCGGGAATCCGATGTTCACGACTCCCACAACGGAGACATGCTCCTAATTTCCTCCAGCATTCTTCTGTTTTGTGACCAGCCTTGTCACAATGCTTGCATACTACGTTTGAAGGTGTAGTGGTGATAGAGAAAGGCTTGAATTTCTTGAACTTCTGATCTTGAGAGGAAGAACCTCCGTTATTGGGCCTCTTCTTAAAGTTGGGTTTAAAAGAACCCGAACTTGTGACTTGCTCCTTTTTGTCTTTCCCACGGATCCTATCAGATAGTTCCGTGGCATCTTCAAGCAACTGAGCTCGGCGCACTATTTCAGTATAAACTTGAATATCCATAGGCGCCAGTTGAGTAATGTAGTAGGGCCTAAGCCCATTAAGAAATCTACGGGCTTTCATCTTTTCCGTGCTAATTAAATGCTTAGCATATCTAGACAGTCTAGAGAACTGTGCTTCATAATCAGCCACCGATAAAGATCTTTGCTTTAATGCGGCAAATTCGGCGGCCTTCTTTTCCTGGACCCTATCAGAGAAATATTTGGCGTTGAAATATTCAACGAATTCTCCCCATGTAACTTGAGTTGGGTCAATTGTAGCTTCAATCGACTCCCACCAGCATCTAGCATCCTTTTCTAACTGGAAAGTAGCTAATAAGACTTTGTCCTGATCCGTGCATTGCATAACACGGAATATACGTTCAATCTCCCGAACCCAATGCTCGGCATCGTCTGGATCGGTCGATCCCATGAACTTCGGGGGATTCATATTCTTGAATGCTTGGTGTAAGCTTCCAGCTCGTGGAGCACCACCTTGTGCTACCTGTTGTAGCACTTGGGTCATCCCTTGAAGGGTACGCTGCATGTTGCGCCATTGAGCACGTTCGGCAGCCATTATCCTACAATTACAATAGCTATGTTAGTATTATATCACTATGATCTTATAAAGGACTCATTGATCATTTAACCCTTGGTTCTACCCACTCTCACTTGGTTAAAGGTTTTGAAACCTATCCTTGGACTTGGGTTTCCTAGGAATTGAATACCTTAGGCTCTGATACCACAAAGACTGTCACGCCCCGAGCGCGGAAGATACCCGGAGATGCGCGACGTGTCTATATCAATCATGTCAATCAGAGTGGTCGTGTATTCGACACAAAGACAGAGATGCGCAAAATAGCAAGATAACCCAATCCTTTATTTCATAATGGATAGACTATTACAAATCCAATACTCTGTTTAATAAAAAGGAAAAGAATACATATTTGACTCAAGAAACTATAGAAAAGACTAGATGACACTTGGAGAATCTCTATCTCTTCACTCTTGACAATTCCCATCCGATTGACTTCCATCGTCGTCGGACTTACCTGAAAAGTACAAAGGGACAAACGGAATGAGCGAACGCTCAGTAGGAAATTATATCTCAAGTACTAGCAAGGGGTTTAAGTAATTACATCTTTCATGAATGCAATAAAGCTATGCATGCTCGCATAAAACGACAAGAAAGAGAGAATGTAATATCAAAGAAATAAGATGAACTTAATCATGAACTTCCAACAAGATGACAAGTATATTCAAGGTATTCAAACAAGCACGTTTAACAAGTCATGTCAAGAACTTTGGCTATCATGTATCAAGCAAGTAAATTACCCTCTTTCGGGCCACGCATTTCATGTAAAGTCAAGTACGATTCAAGTACAAGATGTGTGTGGAATGTCCAATCAAGCAAGTCAAGTACTCGGTATAATGCCAGATACCTTATCATTTTAACTCCCATGGGCACAAGTACTTTCGGGTGCTCCTCCCAGGACCAGATCGGGCCCTATATGCGCAGGCATTTATCATGTGTTTTGACATCCACTCTTGTTTATATAGCCAATATAGAATTTCAATAATCAAGCTTGTAGATACGTATGACAACTTTGATAGAATAGAGTCCAAAATATGACAAAGGACATAGAATGGCGATAATAACGGTATAATCACGAGTTCGATAAAACTAGGTAGAATATGGTTCCCTTAACTTAGGTACCATGACAAATCAATATGGACATTCTTTATATAGAATTGAGGTCCACATGAACATTAGATCAAGCAAGATACCCTCATTCTTATCATAGAATTGGGGTTTACAAGAATGACACGATATGGCATGATATCATCATCCCATCAAGAATTTCTTATGATATACTCTTTGTATAATCATAAGGGCCGGTATACCATGTTTCTTTAGATTGACATGGCAAGGATCGTGTAATGGGTTTTTAGGGTACAACCAGCTCAGTCGGCCTTGAGGGAATCCAAGGCTACGAGGAGTCTTACGGAGGTCTCTATGACTAACTCGCTAGTCCAAAGGAACGGAATGTCCAATGGAGAGCTTGTATGTCAATGAGAGTTGAGTGTGATCGGTAAATCAACATGAAAACATGGGACTATACTCACGGAGTGGAGAATAGTGCCGATATATATAAAACCATCGGTTAGCAAATCAGATGAAAATCAGTTTATAGTAAAATAACGACTTAGGTCAAGTCGTTTCTCAAGTAATTAACGCCTAACAGAAGGGCGTTTACATATGGTCCGTTTTGCAGAATTTTCAATAATTCAATAATTTATCTAAAAAGCGCCTTGGGAAGGGGCGTTTCTTCAACAGTTGACGACTACAGTAGCAGGCGTCTCCTTATTTATATATTTGACAGAATATCAATAATTTCATGAATTGTCTAAAACACGCCTTGGTCAGGGTCGTTTCTTCAAGATCTGACGACTACACCAGAAGGCGTCTTATTGTTTACATATTTGACAGAATACAATTAATTTTCAGGAATTATCAAAAACGCGCCCTGGGCAGGGGCGTTACTATTTAATTCTATTTTTCAGAATATATAAATTTCAGGATTTTAACCGATACACGCCCTAGGAAGGGGCGTTACCTTTCAGATTCACGCCCTACGAGGGGGCGTTAATATGTGGAAAACGACTTTGTCCAAGTCGTTAATTCAAGTTCCTTCAGAAACTTTAAGGACAGTAACAATTTCAGGATAACAGAGGAACGAATGTAATATCATGACAGTAAAGTTAGCAGGTTGAAGACAGAGGATCATGCATTATTTTATAATCATGATTTCATAGATAATCAATTCTTAAGATGGGTGATTAACGGTTTAAAGAAATTAACGCCTGAGTACGGGGCGTTAAACATGAAATTAACGACCTGGGAAAAGTCGTTTCATGTGAATTAGCGCCCTTGACAGAGGCGTCTCTTTCAAAATATTGCAGAAAACGCATGGAAACTATAATAACCGTATGCATGACATGCTTATATATATATATCTTGCATTAATTTCATTTGGGCTACAATAACTTGAGAAAATCCTACCTTTAAGAGTTGATTTGGAGATGACGATTTGCAGATTGATATGAAGAAGGGAGAAAACTCTGTTGCTTAAACATCAACCAATAACTTCAGCCGTATCAGCAGGAAGAAGTCTTTATGTTCAACTGATGAACCCCTTTCGACTGAACTTCCTACAGAGAAATACGAAGAAACATTAATATTTTCTTCATAATACCTGACCGAAGGTAAAGGAAAGATTATTACCTTTGTTCTTCACAACCCCAATGCTTCTTCAACCTGGAAGAAGGAAGAAGTCGAATTAATGACCGTCCACCAAATCAAAAAGGGACAGAGGGAAGGAAGAGCTATTGCTCTGTAATTACCTTCAGAGAACTCGAACGCCAAATAGCGTTCACGGGTTCGAGCAGTAGATTATTTATAGGGTTATGGAAGTCCTATTAAAAGTAGTGTTTGATTGAGGGTAACATATCCCCAATAGAGTCCTTACTCTAATAGACACTTACTAGATTAGGTTAATCTTTCCCTGGATAAGCTCTGGGTTCGAACGAGTCACGAACTGAATTAACGCCTTTGGTCAGGGCGTGTATTCTTTAATTAACGCCTTGCATAAGGGCGTTTCTTAAAAAGCGCCTTGAAAAAGGGCGTTTCGTGTTTTAAAACACGCCCAAGATAGAGGCGTTTCTTTTACTTACCCATTTGGTCGCGTGAGAACTGACGACCGTAGGTGTGGGCGTCCTTTCTTTATTCACGCCATGGATAGAGGCGTTTCTTTATAAATTAACGCCTTAATAAGAGGCGTTATTTTTAATTTATTTTATTTCGTCCAATTAACCCTATTCCTTTTTTATATATTACTTCTATAATATATATGTTTTAATTTATTTCAATTATTCATTTATTAGGGTTGCTACACCACAGCAGCGGCAGTAGGCAAGCGGGAGCAGCACAGCCGCTGCGGGAGACAGCAGGTAGCAGGGGGAGGGTTTCGGCCGAAACCGTGGCTGGGTAGTGGGTTTCGGGGGGGGGGGGGGGGGGGGGGGGACACAGCAAATCATAAAGGGGGTTCACGTGTTTCAGTCGAAACCATCCGATTTCGGGCCAAAATCGGATGGTTTCGGGCGAAAGCAGTATCGGTTTCGCCCGAAACCGATACACCCTTTATGTTTCGGATCGCTACAGTAATTGGGGCCGTTTTCGTATCGGTTATGGCCGAAACCGATACGTTTCGGCCGAAACGTATCGGTTTCGGCCGAAACTGCCAACAATGCCCACAACCGCAGGGCGCAGGCTGCAGCACCCAAGCCCAAAAGCTTGCCAGCCACCTCGCTACTGGCGATCGCCGCTCGCCGCCGACCCAAACTGCCACTGACAAGCAGATCCGGTTGGCAGATCCAGTTTTTTGATATTTTTACAAGTTTTCAATTTTTAAATTCATTTAAATGTATGAACCGGTCCCAAAATCCCTGTACCAGCCATTACCGTTTCCGGAACTAGAACCGGCCCTGACTGGTTCCAAAACCGGAACCGGTTTTGCAAACCTTGGCTTTAACTTCTTCCATAAATGAAAAAATCTAAAAAAAACTTTTTTGGGGGTTAAGCAATGAATAAATTAAAGGATTCGAATACGATGGCTTTGATATCTTGCACATGTTTTGGAATCTAAGAAAAGTGGACAAGTACATTAAAAGTGTGACAATTTAGGTATAGTCTGTTCCAATGGCCCTTTTCACACAAGAGATGGGCTGCTTAGAAGAAGTTAACTTCAAATTTCTGAAGTCAAGACTTTCTTTGTTGACATGTGCAGGAAAGTCATGCTTTTATTAGTTCTTACTTTAGTTAACTACATCAATGCCATTGAAAGCTTTCTATTGAAATTTGAACTTGATAATTTTCATAGTGAATCCAAAAATCTCACCAATGCTTAAAATATAGGTTCAACATAAAATCTATCTTCTTTATTGGGGAAAATGGTAATACTTGTTGCACCGCATGGGCTGCAACAAGGCTGACGTGGATTACACTGCCCAACCATGCGGCACCGTTGTTCTGCTCCATATGAGGCCTGCTGCCACCATTAAATGCATTCACACATTTTAATGCATCTCAACGTCACATGCGCGTCAATGCACATGGGGACCCCAGTTTAGAAAAAAGTTGCCTGCCTTGTTTTTGAGAGCATGTATGTGGTCTGCAGAGCTGGAACATGCTCTGCAAAGCATATAGGTCGTCTGCAGAGTATGTTCAAGCTTCGAAAGCATGTACGTGCTCAGGAGAGCACAAACATGCTCTGCAGAGTGTGTATATGCTCTGCAAGTTCCAAAAAATGCTCTCAAAAATAAGGTGAGCAATGTTTTTTTTAACTAGGATCCCCATGTGGACTGATGCACGCGTGATGTCAGGGTGCATTGAAGGGCATGTGAATGCATTTAATGGTGGCAGCAGGCCCCATATGAAGTATAGCAGGTGGTGCTGCATGTTGGGTGGCATAATTCACATCAGCCCTGTTGCACGCCATGCAGGTGCAACAAGTACTACTCTGGAGAAAATGTTAAAATAGATAGACAGTCCTATCAACGGAATGACACACATGAAGGGTATTCTTTTAACAAGTAACCATAGTTGCATCTAAAGTTAATGACAAAAACTAACAACTCTGCCGAAAAGGTGTTTGTTTATAAAACCATAAAAACATCCCAAAAGAGAGAATCACTCATAATAAAAACATGAGTCTCCAATAGCAGAAGAGTGTTGAATGCTATTTAACCACAAAATCTCTGGTACTAAAAATAAACTGATTCTGTGCATAGATGAGAAAAAGGTGAGAAATGTAATAGGTACATTACCTGAGTAAAGTAGCCAGTGTCTGGAGTCCCATCCAAACTTAGAGTAGGAGACAAAACCATTGTAAATTTATCTCCGATGTGCATAGGATAAACCTCGGTGTTTACATCCAGTTGCAGGTCCATGTCAAATTGCTCGCTGTGTGCAACAATACGGGATACTGGCAGTGGCCATGGGATTGAAAAGCCTTGAATCAGATTACAACACTAGAGTAGATCTTTTCAACAAAAACCAACCCTTATGCTAAGACTTTCGAACAAAATTAGAAACAATCACCAGTCAGAAGATTAAGAGAATCTGCAACCAAAAGACTTTTTTCCCCAAGAAGTATACTTTTTCTGCTAAAAACAGTAACTTTATTCCTAGAAAATGAACTCTGGTTCAACCAATTAACAATGTCAAGATAAAGCTTTATAATCGGAAACTAACTGGACCACGTGGTCATGAAGAAATAGTGTAAACACCTTTATCAAACTTTTTCCCATCTGGATCGAGCTTCTTCAAAGTAAATATATCCTCAAAGAGGAGCTCAACCATCCTGCCACAGAAAGAACTACGTTCCCACCTGCAGGAAAGTGGGGTGGGGGGAAAACAAAGTAAGATCTTCAACATGACGTAAGCTAGAGAAAAAGAGACGAGAATCCCTAAACTTTCGTCAATTCTCATGCGCTCCAAGACATGCCATCACCTGAAACCTAAAATCCAGCTACTACATTGCATATCCATGGGCAAGGATCAACGCAATGCATCATGTGACGGCAATATTCACCGAAACAACAGCTATATGGAATTCTGGAATGAACCAAAAGGCAAAACCACGATGGGTTCCACCCTAGGGCCGCCGGGGTTCCTCCGCTGCTCTGCGAGCAGTGGCCCCAATCAAAGCCCACCAGGATCTAGCTGCTTCGGAGGGAGATGGCAGACGATCTTCTGGCATAAGTGTGCAAAAATATTGCACGACGACGGAGGAACACGAGGTGGACAGGGGATATGGGAGAGGAGGCGCACCTGGGAGACTTGGCGCCGTAGAAAGCGGATGGACACGAGCACCTGCTGGTGTGTTTCTTCAGAAGCCCTAAGAAGGGGAGCTCGTGTCTTCGCCAGGGTTTATATTTTCGCGCTCCCCCGTTCCCGGGAACCGCCTCACGGGCCCGCACACGCCCCGCTCCACCCCAACCCACACATTCGACACCTCCGAAGGTTACTTACCGGATCGGATACTTGTCTTATAGGGGTGCTTGGGAAAAATTTTGTTTTTAAAGTTTGGGAATAATTTTGTTTTTAAAGTTATTTCTGTTGTGTCAATTTCTGAATTAAATTTTAAAATTAACAAAAATTAATATTTTATCATAATTTTTAATATTTATATAGATTTATTTGACAGACAACTCTTTATTATTTTTAAAAAAATATTAAAATAAAAATAACCATTCAATAAAAATTACAATCATTCGTAAAAGAGAAAAAAAATATTAAATAACATTTCGAATATGATATTTAAAAAATTACAATCATCAAGATTTGTGTCTCATGTTCACATAATTCTCTCACATTTCTAACGTACTTCTATTCCGAAGTTATTTACCAAGACAGCGTTGTGAATGTGGTGTTGTTAAACGTTGTTGTTCTTCAAATATGATTCTTTCTTGACGTATTCGTTCTACTTCTTTATAAATATCTGCACCATATTCTCTTTCAATTTGTATCCAAGTTTCATTTTTTATCCTTTATGATCACGAATAAAATTATGTAAGATATATGCAGTAATAACTATCTTCGTTCGTATATCGAGAGGATATTCCAACGGTTGACGGAAAATGTGAAATCTTTCTTTCAACACTCTAACATACGTTCAATAATATTTCATAGTGAAGCATGTCGCAAATTGAAAATCTCTTTTGAGTTCTGTGGAGCAGAGTGATTTGGAGCAAATTCCTTCAAATGATATCTTACTCCTCAATATGGCACTATAAATTGTGTTGTGTTTGCATAACCCGCATCAACGACATAATATTTACCTATTCATGAAAATAAATGTCACTACATATATAAATAAATATAATTTAAGAGGATATATTTATCTTCTGGGACATAAAATCCTAATGTTATAGCACATTCTAAAAGACTAGCATCATTGTAGAATCTTCGTATCCAACATCAACAAAAAGAAAATACGTATCAAAGGAGCACACGGCCATAACATTTGTGAAATGTTTACCCATTTCGATTGTAATAATGTAATCTATCATCGATTGGAATCTCAGCTAATATATGTGTTCTATGTATAGCTCTAATACAATCCTACCGTAACATAACTACAAAATTACTATGAAGAATGTTTAAATTAACATTAATCACTTGAAGTATTATCTTAAAAAATTGAAAATACTATTTATCAAAGATGTATTGTGAATTTTCTACTGCAGAGAGAGAAATGAACTTTGGTGCTAAAATGACGAGAGCATCAATTATTTCATGAAATTGACGACTTATTATTTCACCTGAATGTTAGAATCTATCTTGAGCAAATTGGTTACTTGCACATTTTGCCAAAATGTAAATATACATTATTATAATCTCCACTATGTCAACTCTTGTACTATATTTTAACACTTTCATACCACTTATCTCATTGCACAATAAAGAAAATATGTATTTATTCATAGGACATGTCTCACTGAATTGAATTTTAGCCTTTTGTCATAACTCTTGCATGTATGTCCTGCCAATAAGAATAGACATTCTTATACGCTTTCTTGAATTATCATTTTGACAAATCATAAGCAATCTTCACTAATGTCAACTTAATAAGGAAAAAATGATGACGACATGCTACAAATCTTTCCATTTACTCACTGACATCATCAAAATTTTCTACTATGTCCATCTAGCTGTAATTAGAGCACTAAATTTAAAGAATGTAAATATCATGTTCATCGCATCTAAGAATAATAACTCATACAATCAACTAACTCTTAAAATTCCGAATGCATGTGAAGAGGGTCGATCTCGCGCTGTATCCAGAACCACACGATCCTGGACGAGCCTGTGTCGTTGTTATCACGATTAAGGATCTGCAAAGCAGGAAACGGATCAGAGGAGCCTAGGGTTGAGATCCTGAGGAAAACCCTCCGATGCCTAAGTCAGCAGATTGGTAAAGCATAGGTGGAAGAGAATGTAGGAGGGAGAATGAGGGGCACGAGATCGCTTTCCACTAGTATGTGTGGTGTTGAGTGCTCAGGATTACCTTCTTCTTTTTGGGGAGTTTTCCAGAGGTTTATATAACCGCTCGCCCTTCATAGGAGTTCAGGAAGCTTGGGAGACTAAGGGGAGTTACGTCCTAGCCGTAGGCTCTTAATGGCCTGAGGACTCTTGCTCTCCCTTATCCTTTTGAGTTCCCTACTGAAGTCCCGCGATCAATGACACCCAAGAGGGGGGTGAATTGGGTGTTTTCAAATTTTAAAGAAAACTTTACTCGTTTTGAAATTAATGTGATGAAATAGCAACTATCAATATAGATATAGTGCAAAGCAAAATAGATCTGTCAAAATCAACCACTACAATACCTCATGGTACTATGCGGAGTTGGCGAATCCGGAGATTCTCTCAACGCAAGGTGTTATCTTTCCGACAAGACTGACCTCGTCAGTCCAAACCCAGCTTTTGATATACCAAGGATCTATTTGAAAGTGGTAAATTAATCTAGATCTAACAGAAAAGATCAGAAGATACAATTAATCTAGCTACGCACACATGCACAGAATGGAGATAGGAGAAAAGGAATAAACCACACAATGGAGAGAGATTTTTAGGTGGTTCGGATGCAACAACGGCAACCTACATCCACCCCTCACGATCTGTGAGGATTCCCACACTATCTTGTAAATGGTTACAAGATCCAAACACACACACACACACACACACACACGTGAGGAGTTCGGAACTCCCACAAAGGTGTACAAGCACCGAATCACAAGGAGATGTGAAGAAATAAACACACACACACACACGGATCTGTGTAGATCCACACACACACAAGTATTCAGATATTACAAGAACACACACTTGAATCTGAAATAGAAATCGAATGGAAGACACAAAGTAAAAACTTCATATTCAAGCTCCCCCTTAGTTGATGAAGACGATTTTGGATGCAGCTTGATCTCCACTTGGCTTGGGGTTGATCTGCTCCAGATATGGCTTAGATCACTTGAAGATGGATGAAGAACTTCCTCCCCGGAGCACTGTTCACGGCTACAGTAGCAGCACACTTCTCTCCCCTTGATAGCCTCCTTGAGCTCCCCTGGATGATTAGGGTTTCTTATCCCAAAGACATATTTTTTATACATCTTGGGTGGTCAAGAGACAACCCAGGAACCAGATACACAAATTCTGGCATGTCCCAAGGCTTTGGGATTAAACAAACCAAGAATTAAACCTCTCCTCTTTCATAAAATAAAAAGTCAATTTTTGCTGCTTCGAGGCTGGCGATCGATCGGATGGCATGGAGCGGTCGACCGGTTTTTCACAGGTCTGCAGAATTTGGTTTCTGGAAATTCCGGTCGACCTGAATATGGCTGGCGGTCAACCGGATTGTAAATCCCTGTAGAAAATTGGGTGCTATTATTTCTGGTCGACCGCCCCCTTCTCTCAGGTCGACCGAACAGTGAAAATCTTGCAAAAACGATTTGTTAGCCCAATGAAACATATCCATAAGATAATGGCTTCATGTCCTTAACTTTTTCATGCATTTTGGGAGTTGTTTTGATTATGTTTATTCAATTAGAAATATTGAACCATTTTCACACAAGATGTTCTTAAACCAACGCTTAAGCACACGTAATCCGCATTTTGACTGCATTGACACGGCCCGAGATAGATACTCAATTTGGGGTTTTGTTATCATCAAAATCATGTAGAGAGACTCAATAATCTCCCCATTTTTGATGATGATAAAACGCGAATAGGAAAGTACATAGGAGTGTCAAACACGTAAGTAAAGCCATTGAACAAATCCATCTCATGTAAATCATCCAAAACCCTTTCAATCATTCATATGCGCCCAAGTGTTTGTAGTGAAATAAAATCACTATAAGTGCCAATACCAAGTGCATTTCATTCATTGAAGTTTAGGACAGAAATTACATGATATTGACATTACATGGATATAGAGCATGACACGAAGACTAACAACCAAATGCAGGACTCTATGGGATACAAACATCCAAAATGCCAAATGGCACATAAACATGCAAGCATACTGAAAGCATACTGTATATAGATATAGATCGGACTAGCTACTACTTCTCCCCCTTTGGCATCATCAAAACGGGGAGTGGGATACAAAAGAGGTGGACAAAGCGACACTAAGAGACACAAGGACAACTACGGAGTAGGGTGATCCGAAGTCCCCTCGGCATCAGAACCATCATTCTCATCTTCGGAGCCATCCTCATCAACAGGTGGTGGTGGAGGTGGAGGGATATGGGTCTCAATGTCACGCAGAAGGTGCTCAATGTGAAGAAGGGAACGAGTGGTGGTCTGGTAAGCACTGGTGGTATCCGCGTAGTCAGTGGCAAGAGAGGCTACGTGGGCGATAAGGGTATCCAAGGTATGAGAGAAAGTATTTATATGACCATCCATCGTGTCCATAAAAGTATCAAAATGACCAAGAGTTGAGTCAAGGCAGGTTTCCATGCCTGAAATGCGCCTATCAAGAGTCTCATAGCCCTCCCAAGTGGGCTGCCTAGCACCCTGAGCTGAAGACTCCCCCTGATGAAACTGTGGCTATGGAGGCACCCCGGTATCCATGTGATGTGGTGAGGGCGGAGGAGGCTGATCCTCGGCCTGAACTAGTGTAGGTGCTTCCCCTTGAGCTTGCTGTTGTTCCTGTGCCTACTCTTCCTCACTATCTTCCTCTTCCCCATAGACTGGGACATTGCGACGAAGCTCACCATTGTCATCCAGGTAGTATCCCATATCGGAGAAAATCTTGTGGGCGTTATAAATTTCATCCTGTCTGACTTGAATGAACTGTTCAGCCCCCAAATGTATCCCAGCATTGATAAAAACTCCAGTCAACTATGAAGCATAAGGGAGAGATCTCCTTAAGTGGGTACGGCATAAGCCTATCAAATTTGTCATGAGCTGACCCATATTAACTACATTGCCATTCATAACATGAAAGAATAGAAATCGGTGAACTGTAGTGACTTCATCTCGGCTCCCACTCTTTAGATAAATGAGTGAGGTAAACATGTGGTGGAGAACTCGCTGCAGTGGTGGAAAATGATTTGCATTTAGTCCAATTAAATCACTCACACCACGCACATAATCGCAGTTCGTCATGGCTATGAAAGTGTCCTCAACCTTACCATGACCAAAGGTCATATCAGCACCCCTGGCAGAAACTCCTAAAGTACGGGCAAACAAACCTGGAGTAATATGAATCTCAATGCCCTAAACTACTGTGAACAATTCTTCATTTCTGTCAACCAAATTGCCATAAAACTGTTGCACTAGATATGGATAATGTCTGGGATATCTAGTGACAAAATCGGTCCAACCCGGTTGAATCTCAAATACTGCACAAATGTCGGGTAGGATTTCATTCACCTCATGAAAATCGACAAGATGAGGGTCGATAATAGTCCTCGGAGGCAACCTGGGTGCCGGAACCTGCCGTGGTGGAGGAACTGGAGCCTTACGTCTCCGAGCGCTAGATTCCCCCTGAGTAGAGCGCCGAGAACTCCTTTTAGGCGGCATCTTAGACTAGGAAACCCTTGATGGAACCGAACTCAACCTTGGGAGAAGAACGAACCAAGGGACACTCTAGAGGCTTGAAACGACCTTCCCCACACTCTGGAAACTGAGAGTGAGTTGCACGATTGCACAAGCAACCGTGGAGATGTCGCCCCGAATCCGTGACGAATCCGCCGGATGATGTGCGGATGGACAATGGATGAGGGTTTAGGGCTTGGAGAATGGAGAATGGAGGAATGATATTCTAGGGTTAGGAATATGTGTGGGAGAGAGAGTGGGTGTGAAAGAATGAGGGAATGGGGTGAGAAAAACCCCTTAAAATAGGGTTCGGTCGGCCTTAATTTGGGCCGGTTCGCCGCAAACGGTCGACCGGACCGAGGGCGGCGGTCGACCGGAAATGGCGATTTCCCCCTTTTAGAAGCCAGAAATAGAAACGAGACTCCACCAAGCCCCCTTTTGTGAGATATGATTTCTATTGACTTGCTGACCTGTCTTCCCATTTTTTTTATTTTCTTTCTTTTTTATATTTTCCTTTTTCCTTTCTCTCCTTTTTTATTGTTTCTTTGGGAAGAGATAGAATGGGATGATTTCTGACAAGAGTCGACCTTAAGAATTTCTCCGAACCTCTCCCTCAGTGACTGCCTAGAATCCCCAGGTTACTAGTCCACATTTATTTATCAAATAATATTAGGTCTTAGAAATTTCAAGGAGAGGGATATATATAAAAATATAAGTACAAGCACACATACAAGGTGATATCATGCACAACAACAACAAAAAATGCACACACCACATGCATGATGCATACATTCTACACAATCTAGCCTCTATGCCAAAAAAAAATAAATGCACCACTTATCCTAGTGCAGACCTAAGTATGTATACCCTCACCCTTGCACATCCCAAG
The DNA here is from genome assembly GCA_022559845.1 of Amorphophallus konjac. Classification (NCBI taxonomy): domain Eukaryota; kingdom Viridiplantae; phylum Streptophyta; class Magnoliopsida; order Alismatales; family Araceae; genus Amorphophallus; species Amorphophallus konjac. The sequence goes on from CM040126.1 coordinate 248,727,748, forward strand.
TTCTCTCCTGATTTTATTGAATTGTTCCTGATTTAGGGGTTTTGTGAAAATGTCAACTAGTTGATTTTGTGTGTCAATGAATTTCAATTCAAAAACTCCATTTCCTACATGATCTCTCAGAAAATGATATCGAATATCAATGTGTTTAGTCCTAAAATGTTGAACATGATTTTTTGATAAACTGATTGCACTGGTATTATCACATAATATTGGAATAGTTTTCATTTCAACATCTAAATCAAGCAGTTGATTTTTGATTCAAAGTACCTGGGCTCCACAACTTCCGACGGCTACATATTCAGCCTCGGGCGTTGAGAGAGCTACTGAATGTTATTTCTTGGAGGCCCATGACACTAGACACCCACCAAGAAACTGACAATACTCACTTGTACTTTTACGATTTACAATACACCCGACATAATCCGCATCGATGTAAGCAATTAAATCTAAAGAACTACCGATGGGAAACCACAAGCCAAATTCTATTGTGCCAATTAAGTATCTAAAAATACGTTTAACAGCCATTAGATGAGATTCTTTAGGGCATGACTGAAAACGGGCACAAAGACATACACTGAATTGAATGTCAGGGTGGCATGTTGTAAGATACAGTAGTGATCCGATCATACCTCAAAACAGTGTAGGATCTGCTGTTTTACCATTTTCATCTTTGTCTAACTTTGAGGTTGTGGCCATTGGAGTTGACGAAGGTTTTGCTTCAGCCATCCCAAATTTCTTTAACAGCTCTAGTGTGTACTTAGCTTGATTGATGAAAATGCCCCCGGGTGTTTGCTTCACCTGCAATCCAAGAAAGAAATTCAGTTCACCCATTAAACTCATCTCAAATTCTCCTTGCATTATTTCTACAAATTCTTCACATAAGACATTGTTAGTAGCTCTAAAGATAATGTCATCCATACATACTTGAACTACTAATATGTCTTTACCTGATTTCCTTGTGAAGAGTGTTTGGTCAACTTTACCTCTTTTGAAACCATTTTCCATAAGGAATGAAGTGAGCCTTTCATACCATGCCCTTGGTGCTTACTTTAACCCGTACAAGGCCTTCTGTAACTTGTACACATACTTTGGATGCTTTGAATCTTCAAAACCTGGAGGTTGCTCTATAAAAACATCCTCCTTGATGTAGCCATTAAGAAATGCAGATTTAACATCCATTTGAAATAGTTTGAAGTTCAAAGAGCAAGCATAGGACAATAAGATCCGGACTGCTTCTAATCTAACAACCGGTGCAAAAGATTCATCAAAATCAATACTCATCTCCTGGCTATACCCTTTGGCTACAAGCCGGGCCTTATTCCTAATAACCAATCCCGTATCATTTAACTTGTTTCTGAAAATCCAACGGGTTCCAATTGTGGGATGATTCTTAGGACGCGGCACGAGAGTCCACACTTTATTCCTTTCGAACTGGTGTACCTCTTCATACATAGTCTGAATCTAGGATTCATTTTGAAGAGCTTCATGAATATCCTTAGGCTCTTCTTGTGAGATTAAGGCTATCAAATCCTCTTCCTCTACTTGCCTTAGAGATGATCTTGTTCTTATCCCATCTTGAGGATTACCGATTATGTTTTTAGCTGGATGATCCTTTAAGAACGTAGAGGAGCTGGGTAGGTCGGGGTGCTGCACTTGTTGTTCTTGGAGCGTCTCAATTGAAGGATCTTCATTTTCTTCACTCTTGCTGGGTATTCATTTCTTTGCTTCATCCTTGGCTTTAGATGTTCTAGCATTAGTTGAATTTTTGGAGGCTTCTCCTACATCCACAATTTAAATAAATTGGTTTGTCAGTTTTAGTTCAGATTCATCAAAAATCACATGAGGACTTTCTTCAATAACCAGAGTCCTTTTATTAAACACTCGATAAGCTCTAGAGTTAAATGCATCGCCTAGGAAAGTTCCTTTGTCACTTTTCTCATCAAACTTACCTAGATTGGACTTACCATTGTTCAGGATGAAACATGAGCATCCAAAGGGTTTAAGATGAGAAATATTCGGTTTCTTACCCTTGTAGAGCTCATAGGGAGTTTTCTTCAAAATGGGCCTTACCATTGCCCGGTTGATGATGTAACATGCTGTACTTACTGTGACGACTCGGATCCCGGATACCGGATATACCCGATAGGACTACCGAGTAGACCCGATACCACTTGGAACCCGTGAAGCCTCCCAAGAGCTGTAAAGCTTCGAAGGGAAAAAGGATTGTCATGTAGTACATTGAAGCCACAGAGATATAACAGTAAGCAATTAAATTTCATTAGAACGGTTTGCTAAAGTAGCGGAAATAAAATTACTTTTTAATTAACATTTACAAATTAACAATTATACCAGAGTCCAGTCTAAAGGAAAGATAACTATAGTCGACAGAAAAGAAAGACGTACCCTGAGGTCGGGGGAAGCTCGACTCAGGTACCGCTGGCCACTACGAACTCGCCACACGAGGAACCGCGAAGGAAGCAGAGAAGACCACACCTGAGAAGCAGGGGTGAGCCTCGTGTCGCTTGCTCAGTAGGGGTCACGCGGATCCCCACTGAAAAATAACGCAGTAACACGCTAAAGCAGTAGGTAAACAACAAGAGTAGTAAAGCAGGAAAACTAAACTACAAAGCAGTAAAAGAAAACCGGAACGGAAGGAGTAGGAGCAGCTAAAAGAAAAGGGAAAAGCTGTACCGAGCAAAACACGGCTGTCGAACTAATCTCGGCTCCCTAAGCTACTCTAAACAGCAACAGAAAGGTGAACCCTGATCTCAAAAAGTCAGGAGTTATCGATCTGCTGACACAGCACAAGGCCTAAGACAAAGGCCTACGAGACCAGACACACAAGTCTAGGAAAAGACCTAGACAGATAAGACAGATCTAAAGCACACACGACTCGATTGTCGTGCACGCTCTTCTAGACACGACCACATACACGACTGGAATGTCATGTACACAACACAAGACTGACCTCGGGTAAGGCCACAAAGAGGCTAACCCGGAAGGGTCACGACAAGCGAAAAACACGGGAGTCACGTGTCGCGTGATGGAAGCACCTCCTCACTAGAAGAATAGCTAGTTGTGTCCACTGACGTCTTATGCTGCGCCTAAAGTGTCTCGCCTAACGCTACCAAGCACACGGCAGAGACTAAGACACTGTAACCAGAACATGAACCACAGTAACGAGTGACCAGTCAGGGTCACACCCATCGGCGCAAGTCCTACACCCCTTACCATGTGTGCACACACCGACTCTTGCCTAGAGCCAGGCCTCTAGCTAGTTTTCCCCCCAGCAGGACGCTACCGTTAAGCAGGGGCCCACGGAACTAGCTTAAAAACCGTATCTCGGGAACTACCACACCACCACTTCCAGGTGGGTCAACACGCCGTAACGTGTCGCCATACTACGACTAGTGGAGGCTCACTAGACACAGAACTCTGAAACACAAGCGCTATAGTACTGACAGGCAAGGAAGCACTGTCGTATGTACTACGAAGCACTAGGGCAGCACAACAACTGCCAACAAACTCGAGACAGGGCAACTAGACCTACTTACGTAACGATCCTTGAGTCTCACGACTCGGAGTCAAGATCGTTGCGTAAAGCGGAACAAGCCGCCAATCGATCTAATCCTAAGCCAGCGGAAATGACATGACCGCGTAAAATGACACACGGGGACATGAGGGAACACCAAGACCCTCAGCACATCTGGACATGCAAACCGAGGTGAGACAACACCTCAAGACGTCCAGAACCATTGTCTCGAGCTATTCAGATTAGTCGAGACACACACAAGGTTACTTGTCAACCATTGGGTCTCACCGGGTTGACCAGAACCTAAATAACGACTCTGAAACGATAGAACAACATTCCTGGCTACCTGACTATGGTTGTAGCCCTCATAGGATGTCAGAAGACATCCACGGGAAGGCGGGTAAACCACATAGTCAAGCCAAGATAATCAGAAGTCAAAACATTGGAAAACGACACTCAGAAATTAAGCGGAGGAACATACGCTGGCGGTCATAGAATGAGCCGCTAGGTGACTGTAGCGGTCAAGGATTAAGCCGCTAAACCCAATCAACCCTGGATCGACCTATTCAGACAAACCACCAAAGCGGTCTACTATAGATCCGCCACACGGACTAGGCGGTCCAAGAGACAACCGCCACACTAACCGCCCTAAAACATTGACCTAAGACAAATGACATGTAGCGGCCTAAGAAAGGCGTGCTACAACGAAGAAACGAGTGAAGGTTGGGCCGCTAATGCCAACCGACTTAAATTCTTGACTAGGTCTAAAACCACGGTAACACAAATACCGAGGTAGACCACAAGTCGCCGAGACCATCCCCTCAAACAGGAACTCGAGGGAGGCCACTCACATGCGGGGGAACCCCACCGCACTTGTCACGTCCCGACGCGGAATATCGAAGTACGACAGGGGAGAAAACCCCTCACTCAATCAAGACTAGAAATTCTAATTACATCACTTGATATAAAAATCTTCACTATAAAATTTCAATTTTTACAACTCTTCCAAAATTTCAAGGACAACACTAACTCTCAAGCAAATTTCAAGAATACTCTTATAATAAGATAACTCTCAATTCTAAACTAAGAAACAGGGTCCACTATGACATCTTGGTACACTCCAACACTCTTGCCCATGCCTGCTAGCTATCCTCGAGACAACCTGAAAATATTAATTAACACTGAATGAGCATAAAGCTCAGTAGGAATTACATCTCAAGCTCTAACAATCTTTAAGTCGATTACAAGTTCATGCGGTATAATGATGCATGTTGGATCAAGCAAGAATATCAAGAATTATATTAAAGGAATATCACAAGAATTTCAATGAGATGTATCAATAAGAAAATTGCAAGTAATTTACGAGTAATTGGACAAGTACTTCCCAAGGATACCATATTCCATCAAGTATTCAAGAATTTAACATTCGAGTATTCAAGCAAGTATTTCAAGCTCAAGTAATATCAAGTAGTACAATGGAATTGGCTATTTCATTTAATACATTCAAGCAAGTAATTGCCCTTTTTCGGGCTAAACAATTCATGTCAAGCAAGTCAAGCATGTCACAAGAGAGGAAGTGGGAATGTCTAAAGTCAAGCAAGTACTTCAGTGCAATGCCAGACATCGTGGTCAATAAACTCCCATGGGCACAAGTATCTTCGGGTGCTCCTCCCAGGACCAGACCGGGCCCTATACGCACAGCATTCCATGTATACTTTTGACATCCACTCTCATTTATATAGCCAATATAGAATTCCAAGAGTTTACACATGGTAGGAATGTAAGGTGGATTTTTTAGGAATGGATTTCAAGGACAAATGCATGTAAATGATGATATGATGACTTAACCTTAAGAAGAGGGTAAAAAGTCATGCAAAGAAAGTCAACACTACTGTTGTCAAAGTCAACGCTACTGGTTAAAGGTGTCAACCGGTCAAGGTCGGGCAGCGTTTTTCTTATGCAAAACGAGGTCGATGCATATCACTATTCATGCATATAGAAGTCTATGCATGTTACTATTCGTGCCTATAGAAAGTCTGTACAATTCATTATTCATGCCTATAGAAAGTCTATACAATTCACTATTCATGCCTATAGAAAGTTTGTACAATTCATAGAAAGTCTGTACAATTCACTGTTCACGTCCGTGCGTGTTGTAGGATGAAGTCTGTGCATGTTTCTATTCATGCCTATAGAAAGTCTGTACAATTCACTATTCATGCCTATATAAAGTATGTACAATTCACTGTTCATGTCTATAGAAAGTCTGTATAATTCACTATTCATGCCTATAGAAAGTCGGTACAATTCAATGTTCATGCCTATAGAAAGTCTGTGCATGTTACTATTTGTGCCTATAGAAAGTCTGTAGAATTCACTATTCATGCCTATAGAAAGTCTGTATAATTCACTATTCACGTCCGTGCGTGTTGCAGGACGAAGTCTGTTCAAGTTTTCTCTGCCTATTCCAGGGTCAGTGCATGTTGCACGACGAAGTCTGTGCAAGTTTCCCCTCCCATTCTAAAGTCAGTGCATGTTGCATGACAAAGTCTGTGTAATTCACTGTTCACGTCCGTGCATACACTAAGGTCAGTGCGTGTTGCAGGACGAAGTTTGTACAATCCACCATTTACGTCCGTGCGTGTTTTAGTTGGCAAGGGTCAAAGTCGGTGCAAGATACTGTACGAGTCGGTGCATCTTTTGCTTAGCGTAGGTGTATGTCTACATAAAGTCTGTGCATATGTAGTTCAAGTCCATGCATGTTTGCTAGATGCATACCAAGGTCTGTACAATGCATGATAAGGTCTGTGCAGGCTTTTGCTTGCGTATGTATAGGTCTATATAAGGTCTGTGCATATACAGACCAAGGTCCGTGCATGTTTGCTAGATGCATACCAAGGTCTGTACAATGCATGATAAGGTCCGTGCAGGCTTTTGCTTGCGTAGGTATAGGGCTATATAAGGTATGTGCATATGCAGACCAAGGTCCGTGCATGTTTGCTAGATGCATACCAAGGTCTGTACAATGCATGATAAGGTCTGTGCAGGTTTTTACTTGCGTAGGTACAGGTCTATATATGGTCTTTGCATATGCAGACCAAGGTCTGTGCATGTTTGCTAGATGCATACCAAGGTCTGTACAATGCATGATAAGGTCTGTGCAGGCTTTTGCTTGCGTAGGTATAGGGCTATATAAGGTCTGTGCATATGCAGACCAAGGTCCGTGCATGTTTGCTAGATGCATACCAAGGTCTGTACAATGCATGTAGCAATCCTAATAAATTTAAAAGAATAAAATAAGTCAAAATAGAATAAAAGACTAAGTAAAGAAAAGATAAAAATCTGAAATGGAAAAGAATTAAACTCTAATGAAAATAACGCCTCAAGAAAAGGCGCGACCTTACAAATAAGCGACCTTCAACCAGGCGCGAATTAAAGAAAGGACGCCCAAATAATAAGGCGTCAAATTTCAAACGACTAAAATAAATAAAAAGGGCAAGAAAGCGTAACGCCCTTTGAGTGGACGCGTTTCAACAAGTAACGACGTCTGACAAGGCGTCAATTTAAATTCGACGCCCTGACCTAGGTCGTTAATTCAATTCGTCTCCCGTTCGACCCAGGAACTTATCCAAGGTAAGTTGATAATTATGAGAAAGAGTTCGAATGTAGTAATAACTCTAATATGGAAGTGTTACTTCCAATGCAACTCTAACTCCATTAGGATTCTAGAAATCCTATAAAACCCTTGACTATCAAACCCTAAAGCTATTTGGTCGATCTGCTGCTGCTACGGTACGTAAAGAACAACAGTTCTTCTTATCTCTTTTTATCATTACTTTCGGTTGCATGAAGAATTAATGATTCTTCATCTCTTCTTACAGGTTAAGAAGATTAACGTTGTGAAGAACAAAAGGGTAAGTTCTTCTTTCCTCTACCTTCAGTCAAGTATTATGAAGAAAATACTGATGTTTCGTATATATATATTCCTATGTAGGAAAAGCTCTCTACCTGAAGAAACGAAGTGTTCTTCATCTACGTTCTTTTCATCAAAGCCATCGTTCAGTAGCAGTTCCATCTAGTTCAGGAGTCTCTGTTCTTCTTATCAAATCTCTTCACGTTTCTCCATCCAGATTATTGCCCAAGGTAGGTTTTCTCAAGCACTGTAGCCCAAATCACCATAATAACTATGTTAAACCATATATATTAGTTCATGCATATAGTTTTCGCGAGTTTTAAATGTTTCTATTGTTGGAAAGAAACGCCCTTTCCAAGGGCGCTACTTTAATACGCGACCCAGATAAGGGCACTACTTTGAAAGAAACGACCATGCCCAGGTCGTCAATTCCAGATTCGACGCCCTGTACACGGACGTCAATTTTCTCAATTGTTAATTACCCATGTTAATTATCCAATATCCACTTAAACATGATTCTAAAATCCGTGCATGATCATATCCCGATATTTTTCCTGACCATGTCTCTTGTTTCTGGAAATTATAATACTTGAAATCTGAAAATTTTTGAATTCACGACCTGTAGAGGTCGTCTCTCACTTGACTAACGCCCCTGTTCAGGGCGTGAATTGAACAGTAACGCCCCTGTCCAGGGCGTGTTTTTGATAAATTTTTGAATATATATATACTGCAAAAATAGAAGTAAAGAATGAACGACCACTGTATACGTCGTCAACTTGTAAAGAAACGCCCCTCACTAGGGCGCGTTTTTGGTAAAATACTGAAATATTGAAATTTTGTAAAAATGGAAAATAGATAAACGCCCTTACTGAAGGCGTTAATTATGTGATTAATGACTTAGTTAAAGTCGTTATTTTCTATAAAAACTATTTTTACCCTGTTTCTGTAACCGAGGGTTTTATTATATACATATATTGGCACTATATTCCAATCCGTGAGTATAGTCCCACGTTTCATGATGTTTTATCGATCACCCTCAATTCTCATTGACATACAAGCTCTCCATTGGACATTCCATTCCTTTGGACTAGCGAGCTAGTCATAGAGACCTCCGTAAGACTCCTCGCCGCCTTGGATTCCCTCAAGGCCGACTGAGCTGGTTGTACCCTAAAAACCCATTACACTATTGAATGCCATGTCACTCTAAAGAAACATGGTATACCGGCCCTTATGATATGCAAAGAGTATATCATGAGAATTCTTAATGGGATGATGATATCATGCCATTTGTTGATGTTCTTGTGGAACTCAATTCTATAATAAGAATGAGGGTATCTTGCCTTTGATATACTGTTCATGTGGACCTCAATTCTATAAAAAGAATGTCCATACTTGTTTGTCATGGTACCCGAGTTAAGGGAACCTAATTCCACCTAGTTTCATCGATAAATCGTGTTTGTACCGTTATTATCGCCTCTCTATGTCCAATGTTATATTTTTGGACTCCATTCTCTCAAAGTTATCATACGTATCTACAAGCTTGATTATTGAAATTCCTCATTGGCTATATATACAAGAGTGGATGTCAAAATACATGATAAATGCCTGCGCATATAGGGCCCGATCTGGTCCTAGGAGGAGCACCCGAAAGTACTTGTGCCCATGGGAGTTGAATGATAAGGTATCTGGCATTATACCGAGTGCATGACTAGCTTGATTGGACATTCCACACAAATCTTGTACTTGACTCGTACTTGACTTGACATGACTTGCGTGACCCGAAAAAAAAAGGATAATTACTTGTTTGCTTGATACATGATAGCCAAAGTTCTTGACATGACTTGCTAAAAAAGTACTTGCTTGAATATCTGTTATCTTTTCTTGAAAGCTCATGACTAGTTCATCTTGCTGTCTTATTGATAAATTCTTTCTCTATCTTGTCGTTTTATGCGAGCATGCATAGCTATAGTACATTCATGAAAAATGTAATTACTTAAACCCCTTGCTAAGCGCTTGAGATATAATTTCCTACCGAGCGTTCGCTCAGTCCGTGTGTTCCCTACTTTTCAGGTAATTCCGACGACGAGGGAAGTCAATCGGATGGGAATGGTCAAGAGTGAAAGAGATAGAACTTTTCCAAGTGTCATCTAGTCTTTTTCCTATTTTCTTGAGTCAACTATGTACTTTTCCTTTTTAATTGAATAGAGTATTGGATTTGTAATAGTCTATCCATTATGAAATAAAGGATTGGGTTATCTTTCTATTTTGCGCATCTCTGTTTTGGTGTCGAATACACTACTACTCTGATTGACATGATTGATATAAACTCGTCGCGCATATCCGAGTATCTTCCGCGCTCGGGGCGTGACAATTTTTGTGGTATCAGAGCCTAGGGTATTCAATTCCTAAGAAAACCCAAGTCCAAGGATATGTTCAAACCTTTAACCAGTGAGATTGGGTAGAACCAAGGGTTAAAGTTAACATAGAATGCTAGTCTTTAAGATACAAATCACGTATTAATCTAGTTATTATAATTGTAGGATAATGGCTGCCGAACGTGCTCAATGGCGCAACATGCAGCGTACACTGCAAGGCATGACTCAAGTGCTGCAACAAGTAACACAAGGAGGTGGACAACGAGCAGGAAGTCTCCACCAGACTTTCAAGAACATGAACCCGTCCAAGTTCACGGGTTCTACTGATCCAGATGACGCTGAACACTGGATTAGGAAAACAGAACGAATATTCCGTGTTATGCAATGCACGGATCAAGATAAGGTCTTATTAGCTACTTTTCAGTTAGAAAGGGATGCTAGATGCTGGTGGGAATCAATAGAGGCTACTATAAATCAAGATCAGGTTTCGTGGGAGGAATTCGTTGAACACTTCAACGCAAAATATTTCTCGGACCGAGTTCAGGAAAAGAAGGCTGCAGAATTTACTGCATTAAAGCAACGATCTTTGTCAGTGGCCGAGTATGAGGCCCAATTCTTTAGATTGTCTCGGTATGCTAAGCATCTAGTTAGCACCGAGAAAATGAAAGCTAGGAGGTTTCTTAATGGGCTTAGGCCCCAAGCTATTACTCAACTGGCGCCGATGGACATTCAAGTCTACTCGGAGATAGTACGCCGAGCTCAACTATTAGAAGATGCCACGGAACTGTCTGATAGGATTCGTGGTAAGGATAAGAAGGAACAAGTTACAGGATCGGGTTCTTTTAAACCCAACTTCAAGAAAAGGCCTAGCAATGGAGGAGCATCCTCACAAGACCAAAAGTTCAAGAAGACCAAGCCCTTCTCTATCACCACTACCTCTCCAAATACAGTGTGCAAACATTGTGATAAAGCGGGTCATAGAGTAGAAGAATGCTGGAGGAAACTAGGAGCATGTCTCCGTTGTGGGAGTCGTGAGCATCGGATTCCCGATTGCCCATTACTTAACGATCAAGCCGATGTCGGGAAACGCCCAGTAACCAAGAATGCTCGTCTTCATGCAATCAAGGAGACCGAGCAAGAAGAAGAAGGCGGCTTAGTGGAAGGTATATTGAAAGTTTGTTCCAGGAATGCATATGTCTTAATTGATATTGGTGTATCGCATTCTATTGTTTCTAAGAAGTTTGCTGACCCATTACCCCTAGAACCGGAATGGATAAAGTTAGTTTTGTCTACTCCTCTAGATGATGAGACTGATATTACACATCATTACCAAAACTGCGAAGTATTGGTTCAGGGTAGAAATCTCTCTATTGATCTCATATGTTTAGATCTGAAAGAGTATGATGTTATACTAGGGGCAAATTGGTTATCCAAGTATCAGGCAATAGTTGATTGTCGCAATAGTAAGGTTACATTCAAGGAATTTCCAGAACTAATCTTGACTAGCCCCAAGGGTCGGAGCAGATCCCCTCTTATTTCAGCTCTCCGAGCTAGCAAGCTCATCAGGAAAGGATGTGCATCTTTCCTTGCCTTTGTCACAGTTAAAGAAGCTAAGGAAGCTAAGCTAGAAGACATTCCAGTGGTACAAGAATTTCCGGACGTGTTTCCGGAAGATTTGCCGGGATTACCCCCGCAAAGAGAAGTGGCCTTCACCATTGACTTAGTCCCTGGTGCTGGTCCGATTTCAAAGGCACCTTATAGGATGTCACCTGCTGAACTCAAGGAGTTAAAGGAGCAATTGATGGAACTCATTAAGAAAGGATTCATTAGACCAAGTACTTCCCCGTGGGGAGCGCCTGTATTATTTGTAAAGAAGAAAGACGGATCCATGAGGTTATGCATCGATTATCGACAGTTGAATCACCTCACTATCAAGAACAAGTATCCACTGCCGAGAATCGATGAATTGTTTGATTAAATTTCAGGATCCATGTACTTTTCCAAAATTGATCTTAGGTCAGGATATCACAAACTAAGAATCAAGGACGAGGATATTCATAAAACCGCATTCAGAAGCAGGTATGGCCATTATGAATTTGTTGTTATGCCTTTCGGACTAACGAATGCCCCTGCTGCCTTTATGCAGTTAATGAATAGTATATTCAGGCCTTATTTAGATCAATTCGTGGTGGTCTTTATTGATGATATATTGATTTATTCCAAGACCAAGGAAGAGCATGAGGAACATTTGAGGATTACATTACAAATATTGAGGACAAACCAATTATATGCAAAACTTAGCAAGTGTGAATTCTGGCTTGAAGAAGTGACTTTTCTCGGACATGTTATATCAAAGGATGGCTTGTCTGTAGACCCATCAAAGGTTGAAGCTATAAGGAACTGGGAAAGACCGATCAATGCTAGCGAGATCCGAAGTTTCTTAGGTCTTGCCGGCTATTACAGGCGATTCATCAAGGATTTCTCAAAAATCGCCGTGCCACTTACGAGGTTAACTCGCTAGGAGATCCATTATGAATGGGATGAGGAATGTGAAAGAAGCTTCCAAACTCTCAAGGATCATCTTACTACAGCTCCTATCTTAACATTGCCAATTGAAGGAGAAAAGTTCGAGGTATACACTGATGCTTCTGGCATTGGCCTCGGGTGTGTTCTAATGCAACAAGGGAAGGTTATAGCCTACTCTTCTCGTCAATTAAAGAAGCATGAAGAGAACTACCCCGTCCATGACTTAGAATTAGCCGCGGTAGTATTTACACTTAAAATATGGAGACATTATCTTTATGGAGTACAGTTTACTGTATACTCCGATCACAAGAGTCTCAAATATCTTTTCTCACAGAAGGAACTAAATATGAGGCAAAGACGATGGCTGGAATATCTCAAGGACTTCGACTTCAATATACAATATCATCCCGGAAAGGGTAATCATGTAGCAGATGCCCTTAGTCAAAAGCCGAGAGCACTGTTAGCCAATTGTATGATTCAAGAATGGAAATTGCTGGAACAATTCTCTGAACTCAATATAAGCATGGACACGGACCCTAGATGTGTCACATTATCTCATGTAAGCATACAGTCAGATTTATTGTCTAAAATACAAGCACTTCAGAATGATGATCCTACATTAGTAGAAATCAAGGGCAGATTAGAAGGACAATAGGATTTCCAATTAGCTTCTGATGGAAGATTAATGTTCAAGAATAGAACTTGTATACCGGACTGCCCAAAATTGAAGAAGAAGGTCTTAGATGAAGCTCATAGGTCAAGGTATACGATTCATCCTGGATCTACCAAAATGTACCAAGATGTAAAAAGAAATTTTTGGTGGCCCAACATGAAAAGAGAAATAGCGGACTACGTATCACGCTGTCTCACGTGCCAACAAGTCAAGGCGGAACACCAAAAGCCTGCTGGAAAACTACATCCTCTAGATATCCCTAAATGGAAGTGGGAGGATATTAGTATGGATTTCATCATGGGTTTATCTAAATCAAAAAGAGGACATGATGGAATATGGGTTATCATTGACCGATTGACTAAATCAGCTCATTTCTTGCCAATCAAGAGTCGATGGTCAGTTGATGTCTTAGCTGCACTATACATCAAGGAAATAGTCAGATTACATGGTATTCCTGTTTCAATCGTGTCTGACAGAGATCCCCGTTTTACTTCTCATTTTTGGAAAGGACTACAACAGTCGTTGGGGACGAGACTTAGCTTTAGTACAGCTTTTCATCCTCAAACGGATGGTCAGACCGAGAGAACCAATCAAGTAGTCGAAGATATGCTAAGAGCATGCATTACTGATTTTGATGGAAACTGGCATGATCACTTGCCTCTGGTTGAATTTGCATACAATAATAGCTACCAGGCAAGTATACAACTGGCACCTTTTGAAGCCTTATACGGAAGGAGTTGTCGATCACCCTTATGCTGGGACGAAGTTGGAGAGTAACAACTGTTAGGTCCAGACATGGTAAGGGATCGATACTACCGAGAAGATACAATTAATCAGAGAAAGACTACAAGTTGCTCAGTCTAGATAAAAAGCTTATGCTGACACAAGAAGAAGAGATCTTGAATTCCAAATTGGAGATCATGTATTTCTCAAGATATCTCCTGGACGTGGAATACGAAGATTTGGTGTTAAGGGCAAGCTTACACCAAGATTTATCGGACCTTTTGAGATACTAGAAAGAGTTGGCGAGGTTGCTTATCGCATCGCATTGCCACCTCAACTGTCCGAAGTACATGATGTGTTCCACATATCTATGTTGAAGAAGTATGTGCACGATCCATCACATATTATTGAGCATGGAAATCTAGTAATCCGGAAAGATCTCACATACGAGCAGAAGCCCATAAGAATACTAAATCGAGAAGTACGAACCCTAAGGAATAAGGCTATTCCCATGCTAAAAGTACAATGGAATAAGAATTCAGAACATGAAGCTACATGGGAGACCGAGGAATCTATGAGGAAGCGATTTCCAGAGTTATTTTAGAAGGTATGAACTCTACACTCTCCATATGTAAATATATGCTATGAATTTGGGGACCAAATTCTTTTTAAGTGGGGGAGGGTGTAGCAACCCTAATAAATTTAAAAGAATAAAATAAGTCAAAATAGAATAAAAGACTAAGTAAAGAAAAGATAAAAATCCGAAATGGAAAAGAATTAAACTCTAATGAAAATAACGCCTCAGGAAAAGGCGCTACCTTACAAATAAGCGACCTTCAACCATGCGCGAATTAAAGAAAGGACGCCCAAATAATAAGGCGTCAACTTTCAAACGACCAAAATAAATAAAAAGGGCAAGAAAGCGTAACGCCCTTTGAGTGGACGCGTTTCAACAAGTAACGACGTCTGACAAGGCGTCAATTTAAATTCGACGCCCTGACCTAGGTCGTTAATTCAATTCGTCTCCCGTTCGACCCAGGAACTTATCTAGGGTAAGTTGATAACTATGAGAAAGAGTTCGAATGTAGTAATAACTCTAATATGGAAGTGTTACTTCCAATGCAACTCTAACTCCATTAGGATTCTAGAAATCCTATAAAAACCCTTGACTATCAAACCCTAAAGCTATTTGGTCGATCTGCTGCTGCTACGGTACGTAAAGAACAACAGTTCTTCTTATCTCTTTTTATCATTACTTTCGGTTGCATGAAGAATTAATGATTCTTCATCTCTTCTTACAGGTTAAGAAGATTAACGTTGTGAAGAACAAAAGGGTAAGTTCTTCTTTCCTCTACCTTCAGTCAAGTATTATGAAGAAAATACTGATGTTTCGTATATATATATTCCTATGTAGGAAAAGCTCTCTACCTGAAGAAACGAAGTGTTCTTCATCTACGTTCTTTTCATCAAAGCCATCGTTCAGTAGCAGTTCCATCTAGTTCAGGAGTCTCTGTTCTTCTTATCAAATCTCTTCACGTTTCTCCATCCAGATTATTGCCCAAGGTAGGTTTTCTCAAGCACTGTAGCCCAAATCACCATAATAACTATGTTAAACCATATATATTAGTTCCTGCATATAGTTTTCGCGAGTTTTAAATGTTTCTATTGTTGGAAAGAAACGCCCTTTCCAAGGGCGCTACTTTAATACGCGACCCAGACAAGGGCGCTACTTTG
Source organism: Amorphophallus konjac (assembly GCA_022559845.1). Classification (NCBI taxonomy): domain Eukaryota; kingdom Viridiplantae; phylum Streptophyta; class Magnoliopsida; order Alismatales; family Araceae; genus Amorphophallus; species Amorphophallus konjac. The sequence continues at coordinate 248,743,224 of CM040126.1, forward strand.
AAAGAAACGACCATGCCCAGGTCGTCAATTCCAGATTCGACGCCCTGTACACGGACGTCAATTTTCTCAATTGTTAATTACCCATGTTAATTATCCAATATCCACTTAAACATGATTCTAAAATCCGTGCATGATCATATCCCGATATTTTTCCTGTCATGACCATGTCTCTTGTTCTGGAAATTATAATACTTGAAATCTGAAAATTCTTGAATTCACGACCCTGTAGAGGTCGTCTCTCACTTGACTAACGCCCCTGTTCAGGGCGTGAATTGAACAGTAACGCCCCTGTCCAGGGCGTGTTTTTGATAAATTTCTGAATATATATATACTGCAAAAATAGAAGTAAAGAATGAACGACCACTGTATACGTCGTCAACTTGTAAAGAAACGCCCCTCACTAGGGCGCGTTTTTGGTAAAATACTGAAATATTGAAATTTTGTAAAAATGGAAAATAGATAAACGCCCTTACTGAAGGCATTAATTATGTGATTAATGACTTAGTTAAAGTCGTTATTTTCTATAAAAACTGTTTTTACCCTGTTTCTGTAACCGAGGGTTTTATTATATACATATATTGGCACTATATTCCAATCCGTGAGTATAGTCCCACGTTTCATGATGTTTTATCGATCACCCTCAATTCTCATTGACATACAAGCTCTCCATTGGACATTCCGTTCCTTTGGACTAGCGAGTTAGTCATAGAGACCTCCGTAAGACTCCTCGCCGCCTTGGATTCTCTCAAGGCCGACTGAGCTGGTTGTACCCTAAAAACCCATTACACTATTGAATGCCATGTCACTCTAAAGAAACATGGTATACCGGCCCTTATGATATGCAAAGAGTATATCATGAGAATTCTTAATGGGATGATGATATCATGCCATTTGTTGATGTTCTTGTGGAACTCAATTCTATAATAAGAATGAGGGTATCTTGCCTTTGATATACTGTTCATGTGGACCTCAATTCTATAAAAAGAATGTCCATACTTGTTTGTCATGGTACCCGAGTTAAGGGAACCTAATTCCACCTAGTTTCATCGATAAATCGTGTTTATACCGTTATTATCGCCTCTCTATGTCCAATGTTATATTTTTGGACTCCATTCTCTCAAAGTTATCCTACGTATCTACAAGCTTGATTATTGAAATTCCTTATTGGCTATATATACAAGAGTGGATGTCAAAATACATGATAAATACCTGCGTATATAGGGCCCGATCTGGTCCTGGGAGGAGCACCCGAAAGTACTTGTGCCCATGGGAGTTGAATGATAAGGTATCTGGCATTATACCGAGTGCATGACTAGCTTGATTGGACATTCCACACAAATCTTGTACTTGACTCGTACTTGAGTTGACATGACTTGCGTGACCCGAAAAAAAAGAGGGTAATTACTTGTTTGCTTGATACATGATAGCCAAAGTTCTTGACATGACTTGCTAAAAAAGTACTTACTTGAATATCTGTTATCTTTCTTGAAAGCTCATGACTAGTTCATCTTGCTGTCTTATTGATAAATTCTTTCTCTATCTTGTCGTTTTATGCGAGCATGCATAGCTATAGTACATTCATGAAAAATGTAATTACTTAAACCCCTTGTTAAGTGCTTGAGATATAATTTCCTACTGAGCGTTTGCTCACTCCGTGTGTTCCCTACTTTTCAGGTAATTCCGATGACGAGGGAAGTCAATCGGATGGGAATGGTCAAGAGTGAAAGAGATAGAACTTTTCCAAGTGTCATCTAGTCTTTTTCCTATTTTCTTGAGTCAACTATGTACTTTTCCTTTTTAATTGAATAGAGTATTGGATTTGTAATAGTCTATCCATTATGAAATAAAGGATTGGGTTATCTTTCTATTTTGCGCATCTCTGTTTTGGTGTCGAATACACTACTACTCTGATTGACATGATTGATATAAACTCGTCGCGCATATCCGAGTATCTTCCGCGCTCGGGGCGTGACAATGCATGATAAGGTCTGTGAAGGTTTTTGCTTGCGTAGGTATAGGTCTATATAAGGTCTGTGCGCATGTTTGCTAGATGCATACCAAGGTCTGTACAATGCATGATAACGTCTGTGCAGACTTTTGCTTGCGTAGGTATAGGTCTATATAATGTCTGTGCATATGCAGACCAAGGTCCGTGCACTTTTACAGTGATTGATCAAGTTTTGACCGCGTGAATAGTAACGGTCAATAGTTGACTTTTACTATTCACCCAATTTCATTTTTAAGGCCAAAAATTTATTTGCCAATTTTTCATGGTAGAGTAAATCAAGGTGATTAATGGGTAATAGTTACATTTTCCTAATCATGTTTATCTTGTGAGATATTAATTTTTAAAGTGGGTCATGAATAGTATTTTCACTATTCGCTCAATTCCATTTTTTTTAGGTAAAATATTTACTTGATGATTTTCCATGGTAGAGTAAAATTTGAGGATTCTAAAATCATGATTATGCTGGACTATCATGGTTCTATTCAATAGATATATATTTTTTTGAATATGGTGGCTACTAATTACGTGATTTCACAGTTCATGATTTAGAACATTCACAGAATCAGGAATAGACACATAGATAGTCATGGAAAATTAGCAGAATTGCAAGGTCATGCTCATGGAACGATTTCAGAGTTTAGTTTCATAGGTGTTAATTTTTAAACATGGATCAATCTAATTGGGACATGTTAATGACAATTACACTACATGGGTACTTGACGGAGGATCTCGTCACGCACGATTTAGTGTTTCAGATAGGCGTAGCCTAACCTTCCCACTAAGCCTTTTTATATACCCTTAAAAGACCGATCTTGGCTATGATAGGTTTAACTAGCATGCATGTGAACCTATTTTAATCACTAGTTAAGCCAGAACTTGAGAACACCTACCTCTTGGGTGCGATTTCCTAGGTATGTCACGCCAAGCCCTTCACGCTCAGCAAGGCTTCTGCAGCAGGATACGTTTCCTGCACGTGAAGAGAAACATTAGATCTCTATTCTGCAGGTGGGCAGGTGGAGACAGAGAAGCAGTAGGAAAACCTTCTCTTCTGTGACCGAAAGACAATAGGGGTCACCTACGGTTGATGGAGTGATGTGTTTATAGGAGAAGGAATAAACATAAGGTCCATAAGGGTCCATTGCCAGGGAAAAAGAAGCAATCAATGCTTCAATCCATTGAGTCCATTGTCGGGTAAAAGGGGTCAGTTGCCAGCAAACAACGGCTGGCTTGTCAGGTGTCTAAGGGAGATATATATATTAGTATATCTATAAGTTTATAGTGGGGTGGTGGCCCTTCTGGAGATGAATGGCACCTTGGCCATCCCCCTTTGCTGCTTCTTCACGTGGTGGTGTCTAGGCATATGATAATGGTTGGTGGTATATACATATATATATTTATAGTTATTTGGATGGTGTCAAACCTTTAGGCCCTACATATATTTATTTGGCACAAAAAGACAGTAGGGGTCACCTACGGTTGATGGAGGGATGCGTTTATAGGAGAAGGAATAAACATAAGGTCCATAAGGGTTCATTGCCAGGGAAAAAGAAGCAATCAATGCTTCAATCCATTGAGTCCATTGTCGGGTAAAAGGGGTCAGTTGCCAGCAAACAACGGCTGGCTTGTCAGGTGTGGGGTCTAAGGGAGATATATATATTAGTATATCTATAGGTTTATAGTGGGGTGGTGGCCCTCCTGGAGATGAATGGCACCTTGGCCATCCCCCTTTACTGCTTCTTCACGTGGTGGTGTCTAGGCATATGATAATGGTTGGTGGTATATACATATATATATTTATAGTTATTTGAATGGTGTCAAACATTTAGGCCCTACATATATTTATTTGGCACAAAAAGGGGACGGTGAATGCAAGGAATCGAACCCTAGTCATTCATTTAGGTAACACATCACTTAACCAACTACACTAAGAAGTCACTTCATATGATAATTTCAATGGTGGTATATTTATACAATCGCCCTCAATGGGTATTCTAACTTCTTATTCAACCTTCCTATAAAGTTATCTAAAGTTTTTATTTGTGCATTTTAGATCATTTTAAGGGAATAAAAGTGTGAAAATAATAAACTTTCAATAAACTACAAAATTATTAAATGTCAATTTAAGTCTACATTAAGGGTGTAAATATTATAAAAATGATAGTTTCACAATTAATTGATTTTTTTTAACTTTACATGCGATCTTACTAAATATATTTATACTTTCTCATTAAGACCCAATTATACTCTTATTATATTTTCCATAAATTATTATTTCATTATCATTATTATTTAAAACCTATTCAATTACTTGACTTTTATTTAGTTAGATTCTCTTTTCATCTATTGCTTCTTGATTTAATCGAACCTAAAATCAATTACTCTATCTATACATCTCATTAATTTATTCTTCCCTCGCCCCCTTTTTTTCTATTTGTCTAAAACTTATCTAAAGTCTAATTATTTATGATAAGTTATTAGACTTGATTTACGATAATAATTTATATTTATCTTCTCTTTTTCTTATCCTTATTTCTTATAATTAGTTGGGGTGTTACATCCTCCCCCACTAAAAAGAATTTAGTCCCCAAATTCACATGATATTTAAATAATTAAATTAAAGAAGATTATTAAAAATACTAACATGCGAATAAGTTCCAATTATACTTCTTCAATCTTCAAGTAGCTTCCTTTTATTACACTTACAATATAAAAATTATAACATAATTCAAAATAAATTATAATAAATACTTATCTTATTTACTAGGACTATAGCTATTCTAGCACATAACCCAATGCTCTACCCAATCTCACCGGGCAACTACATGATATTAGATCTAGAACTCCAACCTAAGACACCTAAATGAGTTTTTAATAATAAAGGAAACTTAGAAACCTAGGGTCTAAATAACTTAGGCTCTGATACTACAACTGTCACGCCCCAACGCGGAATATTGAAGCACGACAGGGGAGAAAACCCCTCACTCAATCAAGACTAGAAAATTTAATTACATCACTTGATATAAAAATCTCCACTATAAAATTTTAATTTTTACAACTCTTCTAAAATTTTAAGGACAACACTAACTCTCAAGCAAATTTCAAGAATACTCTTATAATAAGATAACTCTCAATTCTAAACTAAGAAACAGGGTCCACTATGACATCTTGGTACACTCCAACACTCTTGCCCATGCCTGCTAGCTATCCTCGAGACAACCTGAAAATATTAATTAACACTGAATGAGCATAAAGCTCAGTAGGAATTACATCTCAAGCTCTAACAATCTTTAAGTCGATTACAAGTTCATGCGGTATAATGATGCATGTTGGATCAAGCAAGAATATCAAGAATTGTATTAAAGGAATATCACAAGAATTTCAATGAGATGTATCAATAAGAAAATTGCAAGTAATTTACGAGTAATTGGACAAGTACTTCCCAAGGATACCATATTCCATCAAGTATTCAAGAATTTAACATTCGAGTATTCAAGCAAGTATTTCAAGCTCAAGTAATATCAAGTAGTACAATGAAATTAGCTATTTCATTTAATACATTCAAGCAAGTAATTGCCCTTTTTCGGGCTAAACAATTCATGTCAAGCAAGTCAAGCATGTCACAAGAGAGGAAGTGGGAATGTCTCAAGTCAAGCAAGTACTTCGGTGCAATGCCAGACACCGTGGTCAATAAACTCCCATGGGCACAAGTACCTTCGGGTGCTCCTCCCAGGACCAGACCGGGCCCTATACGCACAGCATTCCATGTATACTTTTGACATCCACTCTCATTTATATAGCCAATATAGAATTCCAAGAGTTTACACATGGTAGGAATGTAAGGTGGATTTTTTAGGAATGGATTTCAAGGACAAATGCATGTAAATGATGATATGATGACTTAACCTTAAGAAGAGGGTAAAAAGTCATGCAAAGAAAGTCAACACTACTGTTGGTCAAAGTCAATGCTACTGGTTAAAGGTGTCAACCGGTCAAGGTCGGGCAGCGTTTTTCTTATGCAAAACGAGGTCGATGCATATCACTATTCATGCATATAGAAGTCTATGCATGTTTCTATTCGTGCCTATAGAAAGTCTGTACAATTCACTATTCATGCCTATAGAAAGTCTATACAATTCACTATTCATTCCTATAGAAAGTTTGTACAATTCATAGAAAGTATGTACAATTCACTGTTCACGTCCGTGTGTGTTGTAGGATGAAGTCTGTGCATGTTTCTATTCATGCCTATAGAAAGTCTGTACAATTCACTATTCATGCCTATATAAAGTCTGTACAATTCACTGTTCATGTATATAGAAAGTCTGTACAATTCACTGTTCATGCCTATAGAAAGTTTGTACAATTCACTATTCATGCCTATAGAAAGTCGGTACAATTCAATGTTCATGCCTATAGAAAGTATGTGCATGTTACTATTCGTGCCTATAGAAAGTCTGTACAATTCACTATTCATGCCTATAGAAAGTCTGTATAATTCACTATTCACGTCAGTGCGTGTTGCAGGACGAAGTCTGTGCAAGTTTTCTCTGCCTATTCCAGGGTCAGTGCATGTTGCACGACGAAGTCTGTGCAAGTTTTCCCTCCCATTCTAAAGTCAGTGCATGTTGCATGACAAAGTCTGTGCAATTCACTGTTCACGTCTGTGCATACGCTAAGGTCAGTGCGTGTTGCAGGACGAAGTTTGTACAATCCACCATTTACGTCTGTGCATGTTTTAGTTGGCAAGGGTCAAAGTCGGTGCAAGATACTGTACGAGTCGGTGCATCTTTTGCTTAGCGTAGTGTATGTCTACATAAAGTCTGTGCATATGCAGTTCAAGTCTGTGCATGTTTGCTAGATGCATACCAAGGTCTGTACAATACATGATAAGGTCTGTGCAGGCTTTTGTTTGCATAGGTATATGTCTATATAAGGTCTGTGCATATACAGACCAAGGTCCGTGCATGTTTGCTGGATGCATACCAAGGTCTGTACAATGCATGATAAGGTCCGTGCAGGCTTTTGCTTGCGTAGGTATAGGGCTATATAAGGTCTGTGCATATGCAGACCAAGGTCCGTGCATGTTTGCTAGATGCATACCAATGTCTGTACAATGCATGATAATGTCCGTACATGCTTTTGCTTGCGTAGGTATAGGGCTATATAAGGTCTGTGCATATGCAGACCAAGGTCCGTGCATGTTTGCTAGATGCATACCAAGGTATGTACAATGCATGATAAGGTCTGTGCAGGTTTTTGCTTGCGTAGGTATAGGTCTATATAAGGTCTGTGCATATGCAGACCAAGGTCCGTGCATGTTTGCTAGATGCATACCAAGGTCTGTACAATGCATGATAAGGTCCGTGCAGGCTTTTGCTTGTGTAGGTATAGGGCTATATAAGGTCGGTGCATATGCAGACCAAGGTCCGTGCATGTTTGCTAGATGCATACCAAGGTCCGTGCATGTTTGCTAGATGTATACCAAGGTCTGTACAATGCATGATAAGGTCTGTGCAGGTTTTTGCTTGTGTAGGTATAGATCTATATAAGGTCTGTGCGCATGTTTGCTAGATGCATACCAAGGTCTGTACAATGCATGATAAGGTCTGTGCAGGCTTTTGCTTGCGTAGGTATAGGTCTATATAAGGTCTGTGCATATGCAGACCAAGGTCCGTGCATGTTTGCTAGATGCATACCAAGGTCTGTATAATGCATAATATGGTCTGTGCAGGTTTTTGCTTGCGTAGGTATAGGTCTATATAAGGTCTGTGCATATGCAGACCAAGGTCCGTGCATGTTTGCTAGATGCATACCAAGGTCTGTACAATGCATGATAAGGTCTGTGCAGGTTTTTGCTTGCGTAGGTATAGGTCTATATAAGGTCTGTGCATATGCAGACCAAGGTCCGTGCAAGTTTGCTAGATGCATACCAAGGTATGTACAATGCATGATATGGTCTATGCAGGTTTTTAGTTGCGTAGGTATAGGTCTATATAAGGTCTGTGCATATGCAGACCAAGGTCCGTGCATGTTTGCTAGATGCATACCAAGGTCTGTACAATGCATGATAAGGTCTGTGTAGGTTTTTGCTTGCGTAGGTATAGGTCTATATAAGGTCTGTGCATATGCAGACCAAGGTCCGTGCATGTTTGCTAGATGCATACCAAGGTCTGTACAATGCATGATAAGGTCTGTGCAGGCTTTTGCTTGCGTAGGTATAGGTCTATATAAGGTCTGTGCATATGCAGACCAAGGTCCGTGCACTTTTACAATGATTGATCAAGTTTTGACCGTGTGAATAGTAACGGTCAATAGTTGACTTTTACTATTCACCCAATTTCATTTTTAAGGCCAAAAATTTATTTGACAATTTTTCATGGTAGAGTAAATCAAGGTGATTAATGGGTAATAGTTAGATTTTTCTAATCATGTTTCTCTTGTGAGATATTAATTTTTAAAGTGGGCCATGAATAGTGTTTTTACTATTCGCTCAATTCCATTTTTTTAGGCAAAATATTTACTTGATGATTTTCCATGGTAGAGTAAAATTTGAGGATTCTAAAATCATGATTATGCTGGACTATCATGGTTTTATTCAATAGATATAATTTTTTTTTGAATATGGTGGCTACTAATTACGTGATTTCACTGTTCATGATTTAGAACATTCACAGAATCAGGAATAGACACATAGATAGTGATGGAAAATTAGCAGAATTGCAAGGTCATGCTCATGGAACGATTTCAGAGTTTAGTTTCATAGGTGTTAATTTTTAAACATGGATCAATCTAATTGGGACATGTTAATGACAATTACAATACATGGGTACTTGACGGAGGATCTCGTCACGCAAGATTTAGTGTTTCAGATAGGCGTAGCCTAACCTTCCCATTAAGCCTTTTTATATACCCTTAAAAGACCGGATCTTGGCTATGACAGGTTTAACTAGCATGCATATGAACCTATTTTAATCACTAGTTAAGCCAGAACTTGAGAACACCTACCTCTTGGGTACGGTTTCCTAGGTATGTCACGCCAAGCCCTTCACGCTCAGCAAGGCTTCTGCAGCAGGATACGTTTCCTGCACGTGAAGAGAAACATTAGATCTCTCTTCTGCAGGTGGGCAGGTGGAGACAGAGAAGCAGTAGGAAAACCTTCTCTTCTGTGAACGAAAGATAGTAGGGGTCACCTACGGTTGATGGAGGGATGCGTTTATAGGAGAAGGAATAAACATAAGGTCCATAAGGGTCCATTGCTAGGGAAAAGAAGCAATCAATGCTTCAATCCATTGAGTCCATTGTCGGGTAAAAGGGGTCAGTTGCTAGCAAACAACGGCTGGCTTGTCAGGTGTGGGGTCTAAGGGAGATATATATATTAGTATATCTATAGGTTTATAGTGGGGTGGTGGCCCTCCTGGAGATGAATGGCACCTTGGCCATCCCCCTTTGCTGCTTCTTCACGTGGTGGTGTCTAGGCATATGATAATGGTTGGTGGTATATACATATATATATTTATAGTTATTTGGATGGTGTCAAACCTTTAGGCCCTACATATATTTATTTGGCACAAAAAGACAGTAGGGGTCACCTACGGTTGATGGAGGGATGCGTTTATAGGAGAAGGAATAAACATAAGGTCCATAAGGGTCCATTGCCAGGGAAAAAGAAGCAATCAATGCTTCAATCCATTGAGTGCATTATCGGGTAAAAGGGGTCAGTTGCCAGCAAACAACGGCTGGCTTGTCAAGTGTGGGGTCTAAGGGAGATATATATATTAGTATATCTATAGGTTTATAGTGGGGTGGTGGCCCTCCTGGAGATGAATGGCACCTTTTTTTTTAATCAAAAGATGATAGGGTCAGCACCAGTCGAGTGCACCCACCTCCAGCAGAGGAGGGAAAGCCACTCCCCCATGCGACCGACTATCACCAAACTTATATTCATAATGAAAAGTAGAGATACAAGAGAGACAAGCGGGGCATACCCCGGCAATAGGCGACATTAGGGGAGTTGGACAAGTCGAACACTAGACAACCGGGCTTTGTCAAGGGTGAAATTACCCCTGCAGGCGCGAGGCATGCTAGCGACGGATAGAAACACAACATTAGTAGAGGAAGAGCAGGCATAGGATGCTAGGCTGTCGGCTAACCGGTTAGTTTCTCTATAGACATGCGTGACTGGGGCAGTGTGGGATTTCAGGAGGTCGATCACCGCCCGCCACCACCGGATAGTATCCCAAGAAAGCGGAGTGTTGCTGCGAATGGATTGCACTAGTAGGGCAGAGTCTGACTGTATGCTGTCCAGGGTGTAACCATTATTCGCCGCTAGACGGAGCCCATCGCACAGAGCCCGTACTTCAGCAATCAAGCTATCCCCGTGCTGTAAGAGTGAGCGAAGGCAATAACAAGGTTCCCAGCAGCGTCTCGGATGCAACCTCCCCCTCCACATGCACCAGGGTTGCCCTTGCTGGCGCCATCTACGTTAAGGCAATATCCTCCAAGAGAGGGATCCACTGCACAAGCTTTAGCATTTTCTTCTTAATAGTAGGGCGATAGCCGAAAGAAGACATGGTAGAGAGTTCTTGGTCAGAAGGGAAGAGCTTGAAAGTAGTATTGCTCAGAGCGAACTGGACGGAGGATTGTATATTGGAAATGATCCTCCTGGCTGGCACCCTGGTCAATTGATGACGCATGCTACATCTGGCCTTCCAGATCTCCCAGAGCAACAGCAGGCAACTATACAGCGAGATAAAGCCAAATGGTGACTGGGTGTTGCAGGTTGCAATGAAGGACCAAAGCCTAGTAGTAATCTGATCATGGAGCACATTGCGATTTCCAACCAGGGGCATTATCCAGCCCCAAAGCTGAGAGGCCAACTCTCCGGAGATAAAGAGGTGGTTGAGTTCTTTAGTGTGTGGGGATGTACAGCAGGAACACTTGGAGGCCAGACTAATCCCACAATTTGCAACGCACTCATCCACAGATACAGCTCGGTGAAGAAGTCGCCAACCAAAGATGGAGGCTCTGCGGTGAAAAGAAGAGTGCCAGATCCATTTCAGCAGCGGCCGGTGATGTCCCCTGGGGCGGAGAAAGTCATACGCAGATTTAGTGGTGAACACCCCAGTCGGGGAGCCCATCCAGACACAGGTGTCATCAACTTCGTTGAGGTCCAGACCTTCCAAGAAAGAGGTGGAAAGAAGAAAACTGCGGATGGGGTGGTCTGGGGACTGAACCACATGCTGAACAGTGGCGGCAGGGCCATTATAGGGTGCGGAAAGGTAATTCCGGAGCGGGTGATCCCCCACCCAGACATCATCAAGAAAGTTAACTTGTGAGCCCCTTCCAACAATCCAACGCGAATGACCTTGAACAGGAGTGAGAGCTTTCATGAACACCGTATTGGAGATGCCCCTAGGGAAAGGGGTGGGGGAGGACAGAGAGCCAACCTTATATCGATTTCGGGCATATCTAGCCCACAGGGAATTGCCATTATAGACCGACCATATCTGCTTCGCTGCCAGGGCTAATTGAACATGGTATAGACTTTTAACGCCCAGGCCACCCTCCAGTTTCGGTCTTTTAATTGCATCCCATGATATCCAGTGTCGACGTCGCACATCATCCATACCATTCCAGAAGAAAGCAGCCATGACTTTATCCAAGTGGTTGATCATCGTCTTGGGGATAGAAGAGGAAGCAGCAAGATAGACCGGGATGGAATTCAGCACTGAGTTGATGAGGGTCACCCTCCCGGCCTGAGAGAGGAATCTGGATTTCCAGGAATGCATTTTGGAGTGTATCTTATCCACCAGATGCTTGTAATCAGCTATAAGAATGCGACCCGACCTGAGTGGGACGCCAAGGTAAGACATGGCGCCAACCTGTCTTTGGAATCCTGTAATGTCTTTGATGCTGTTAGATAGGCAGGCAGGTGCCTTCTGGGATACCATAAAAGAACCTTTTGATGCATTTATCTTCTGCCCGGAGCATCTCTCGTAGGACTGTAGGAATTGCCTAAGCCAAGTGAGATTGTTTGCTTGCCGATTGACAAAGATGAATGGCACCTTGGCCATCCCCCTTTGCTGCTTCTTCACGTTGTGGTGTCTAGGCATATGATAATGGTTGGTGGTATATACATATATATATTTATAGTTATTTGGATGGTGTCAAACCTTTAGGCCCTACATATATTTATTTGGCACAAAAAGGGAACGATGGATGCAAGGAATCGAACCCTAGTCATTCATTTAGGTAACACATCACTTAACCAACTACACTAAGAAGTCACTTCATATGATAATTTCAATGGTGGTATATTTATACAATCGCCCTCAATGGGTATTCTAACTTCTTATTCAACCTTCCTATAAAGTTATCTAAAGTTTTTATTTGTGCATTTTAGATCATTTTAAGGGAATAAAAGTGTGAAAATAATAACCTTTCAATAAACTACAAAATTATTAAATGTCAATTTAAGTCTACATTAAGGGTGCAAATATTATAAAAAATGATAGTTTCACAATTAATTGATTTTTTTAACTTTACATGCGATCTTACCAAATATATTTATACTTTCTCATTAAGACCCAATTATACTCTTATTATATTTTCCATAAATTATTATTTCATTATCATTATTATTTAAAACCTATTCAATTACTTGACTTTTATTTAGTTAGATTCTCTTTTCATCTATTGCTTCTTGATTTAATCGAACCTAAAATCAATTACTCTATCTATATACCTCATTAATTTATTCTTCCCTCGCCCCCTTTTTTTCTATTTGTCTAAAACGTATCTAAAGTCTAATTATTTATGATAAGTTATTAGACTTGATTTACGACAATAATTCATATTTATCTTCTCTTTTTCTTATCCTTATTTCTTATAATTAGTTGGGGTGTTACAGCACTCATACCGATACACGGTGACTCGATCGAATGCTACATGAAGCCCAAAACACACATGCCTATGGGCACGCTAATCGAGATAACATGGAACCTCCTGACACCCCAGAAACACGGACACGGAACCCACAGGGTGTCCGGGACACTCGCGAGGCCATAGGTCGGTCATTGGGTCTCAATCGGACCGACTAGGACTCGAACGAACAAAAACACAAAATTCCGGTCGACCTGGCCCTAGGGTCGGTCAACCTGACAGGGTCGGTCGACCGGCCTAGGTGGTCCGGTCGACCGGACCATCGGCTGGACCATCACGGTCCTATGGGCAACCGCTTTTAAACCGGCAGAACCGAGCCCTAACACCCGATTCCACGCCCCGTTCGATTCCGTTCGAAGGGAAAACATCCATAATGAGAATACCGACCTTCCACACTTTGGAAGGGATCAAAACAACGCACAAACGGCTTGAAACGGGCAATTCCACCGAATTGACCCTAAATGAGTCACCGGGGTTCCCGGGGTCGTACCGGCCCCAAATGATAACCAATTGACACAAATCAGCGGATCTGGAACACTGACATTCCAGGGGTTCGATTGATACCAACTGATCTAAAAACCGTCGCCGTTTTCCGGCGAAGCCTGCGAACACCCCAAAAGCATGATTTTCCCGAACTGGAAGGAAACCCACTCGTATGCTCACCGAATAATGCAAAACTGTAGGGAAACATAGAGGAGAAGTAGGTGATTCATTTCCCTACCTCCACCGAAGAAACCGTGCGTCGAAGCGACTAAACTGCGTCGAAAATGCCAAATCAACGAACGGCGCCGTCTTGGAATCCACCGAGTGATCTCGCCTCGCCACGCTCAAACCGTCGCCCCATTCTGCGTCCCGATCACTCCATCGCTTCCTTGCCTCTACCAGCTCCGCAACGGTGTGCACCCCGCGCCGAACTGCCTAGAGAGGAGAGAGAACGAGAGAGAGAAAGAGAGGAGAGAAATGAGGGAGGAGAGAGGGTGGGTTAGGTTTAAATAGAAGAAATTAGGAAATTTTCCTAATTTCCGTAAATTCTGATTTTTGTGCCAAAAATCCCATAATTCAGAAAAATACACAAAAATAGCCAAAACGATCCTCGGGAAGAGTACAACGCGACTGCGGCGTCCACGAGTCGATGAACTGAGAAATAAACTCACCACAGGGTTCCATAACTAGTACGAGAGAAAAATCCATGTGGATCGTAAACATCAACTCAGGATCCACAAAAGCGATCCGAAACTCTCCGAAGAAGATCCGATAAGAATCCAGGGTATTACAGCCTCCCCTCCTTCAAGAAATTTCATCCTCAAACTTTAAGAAACGAACAAGAAGAAGCAGGGACGAACAAACCCCAAGACACAACTTGAAACAGCATGAATCTCGAAAAATATCATTCAGAGGAACACTTGTCAGACCATAATCACAAGCACACGCTCAGGATCGAGCACGACACCCAAGTGAACACAAGTCCGACACCTCCGAAACAAGGCAACGTCGTTTACGTCTCACAGGAAAGGAGACACGACCTATGCCACGGCAACAGCTATCGGGAAAACAAAATGACAGACACGGCAGTCATCAGCTTAAACAAGGAAACATAGTCCTCTCAACTGACTGCTCGACACATCGGCTCCAGTGCCAAAGGCAACCACGAAACCTGGCACACAAGACGCCAACGACAGCACCGGACCACAAGCACAATCAAGTCACTCCTCACTCAGACAGTACATCTGATCGAGTCGTAGACTAACTCTATCAGGGAAGAAGAGTACAGTACAACTAACCGACAAGACTATGGTCCACACGATGCTAAGATAGATTCACGGGGAAACAACGACAAAACGACAACAGCAGCACTTGCAAGATTCCGGCTCCGTACAGAACACAGAACCACAGAACACAACTGCAAGCTGAGTCACATAAAGGCACAATAACAGCTAAACACACGACTATAATGGACTAGCCATGCATCGAACATCTCACCAAGAAAAGACCCACGACAACAAGAGCGACAATTTTAGGAAACACATCTCAAGGACCACGATCACGCCCTGAGAACACGACACCCAAGAAAAGAAATACCGAGGAGCAGAGACCACATCAAGGCACAGGAAGCCAAGATGAAGTTACATCGAGAAGAATAATTCTCTCGATTGGCCAGAATCTTACAACCAACGATCCTCGACCTGTGGGTTCTCAGCCCACACACTTCCGCTGCGCACTCAAACAATGCACACAAACATCAGAAATACCTCGATATCCGCATCTCAGTACATACTCGGCGCCATCGCAATTCATAAAAATCGCAATGTATTACGCCACAAGTACTGATCCTGCTAACAACAGATCACAAGACACCTAAGTGCAATCGAAGGAGAGTACCAGCTTCAGCATAAAGCACAAATAAAGGCTAATCTCAGCTTACCATTATGTCCTGAAAGAATAAATGAGCCTTCACAACACATCGGCCGCTAGACACGGCACGCCGAACATGGTGCACAACAGCTCTCAACACAAAGATTAGGTCCAAAGCCAAGCAACCGTAGAATAGAGAACAGATCAGGCTTAGAAGAAATACTGTCCACACTTAAGCAGACACAGGACAAAGGTCTCACCAAGACAGTAATTCCAAGGCTCACCTCGAAAAGACTCCACCAAACGGGATGAGAAGCATCAAGCTCGACTAACAGTAGCTCACCAGGAAGGAAAATCCTAGGTTTGCTAGAGCATCTTCTCAATCGAGGCAACAAAGCAATCACTTCAACAGAAACGAAACACCTAGGAGCTGCATAGACGTAAGCTGGGATTACCAAAACAACGTAAGAACGTGTACGACCATCACACAAACTCGAAAAGTCACCAGCCACCTGAACAAACCACGAAAAAATCTCGAACAATGTACTGCAGATTCAAGCCTACCGGCGAACTCTGCCAAGTACAACATGATTGAGACGAACACCACGACGAAAAAGAAGCATCCCGTCACATCCTGACGAGAGCAAAAACCATCTCGCACAGTGCTACTACAGCACGCACAAGAAGACACGCGGAAAACAAAGCGATAAAGAATCGCGAAACCTAAGCCAACGAAAGACTGTATTGGACTTTCAGGACTCTGGACACTGTATATCTCGGATTCCAATGTACTTCACACAACAATGCTCTGATACCAACTATGACGACCCGGATCCTGGATACCGGATATACCTGATAGGACTACCGAGCAGACCCGATACCACTTGGAACCCGTGAAGCCTCCCAAGAGCTGTAAAGCTCCGAAGGGAAAAAGGATTGTCGTGTAGTACATTGAAGCCACAAAGATATAACAGTAAGTAATTAAATTTCATTAGATTGGTTTGCTAAAGTAGCGGAAATAAAATTACTTTTTAATTAACAGTTACAAATTAATAATTATACTAGAGTCTAGTCCAAAGGAAAGACATTGTCGTGTAGTACATTGAAGCCACAAAGATATAACAGTAAGTAATTAAATTTCATTAGATTGGTTTGCTAAAGTAGCGGAAATAAAATTACTTTTTAATTAACAGTTACAAATTAATAATTATACTAGAGTCTAGTCCAAAGGAAAGACAAGTACATTCGACAGAAAAGAAAGAGGTACCCTGAGGTCGGGGGAAGCCCGACGCAGGTACCGCTGGCCACTACGAACTCGCCACACCAGGAACCACGAAGGAAGCAGAGACGACCACACCTGAAAAGCAGGGGTGAGCCTCGTGTCACTGGCTCAGTAGGGGTCACGCGGATCCCCATTGAAAAATAACGCAGTAACACGCTA
The DNA here is from genome assembly GCA_022559845.1 of Amorphophallus konjac. NCBI lineage: Eukaryota > Viridiplantae > Streptophyta > Magnoliopsida > Alismatales > Araceae > Amorphophallus > Amorphophallus konjac. The sequence goes on from CM040126.1 coordinate 248,759,966, forward strand.
AAACAACAAGTAAACAGCAGGAGTAGTAAAGCAGGAAAACTAAACTACAGAACTGTAAAAGAAAATCAAAACGGAAGGAGTAGGAACAGTTAAAAGAAAAGGGAAAAGCTGTACCGAGCAAAACACGGCTGCCGAACTAATCTCGGTTCCCTAAGCTACTCCAAACAGCAATAGAAAGGTGAACCCTAATCTCAAAAAGTCAGGAGTTACCGATCTGCTGACATAGCACAAGGCCCAAGACAAAGGCCTACGAGACCAGACACACAAGCCTAGGAAAAGACCTAGATAGACAAGACATATCTAAAGCACACACGACTCAATTGTCATACACGCTCTTCTAGACACGACCACATACACGACTGGAACGTCGTGTACACGACACAAGAGTGACCTCGGGTAAGGCCATGAAGAGGCTAACCCGGAAGGGTCACGACAAGCGAAAAACATGGGAGTCACGTGTCACGTGACGGAAGCACCTTCTCACTAGAAGAACAGCCAGATGCGTCCACTGACGTCCTATGCTGCGCCTAAAGTGTCTCGCCTAACGCTGCCAAGCACACGGCAGAGACTAAGACACTGTAATCAAAACAGGAACCACATTAACGAGTGACTAGTCAGGGTCACGCCCGTCGGCGCAAGTCCTACGCCCCTGACCACGTGTGCACACACCGACTCTTGCCTAGAGCCAGGCTTCTAGCTAGTTTCCCCCCTAGCAGGACGCTACCGATAAGCAGGGGCCCACGGAACTAGCTTGAAACCGTATCTCGGGAACTGCCATACCACCACTTCCAGGTGGGTCGACACGCCGTAACACATCGCCAGGCTACGACTAGTGGAGGCTCACTAGACACAGAACTCTGAAACACAAGCGATGTAGTACTGACAGGCAAGGAAGCACTGTCGTATGTACTACGAAGCACTAGGGCAGCACAACGACTGCCAACAGACTCAGGACATGGCAACTAGACCTACTCACGTAACGATCCTTGAGTCTCATGACTTGGTGTCAAGATCGTTGCGCAAAGCGGAACAAGCTGCCAATCGGTCTAATCCTAAGCCAGAGGAAACGACATGACCGCGTAAAATGACACACGGGGACATGAGGGAACACCATGACTCTCAGCACATCTGGACACGCAAACTGAGGTAAGACAACGCCTAAAGGCGTCCAGAACCATTATCTAGAGCTATTCAGAGTAGTCGAGACACACACAAGGTTACTTGTCAACCATTGGGTCTCACCGGGTTGACCAGAACCTAAATAACGACTCTGAAACGGTAGAACAACATTCCTAGCTACCTGACTATGGTTGTGATGTGACACCACCTTGGGGTGATGACCACAAGACAATATGACCCTTGGACCTAAGGTTTCAAGCAAGCAAATTGGCGATGATACCACTCGAGCGGCTCACTCGCTTGGTGCACACTTGTGCCCGTGGGCAACTAAACGATAATGGAGAGGGTCCGGGGTGGGACAATGATGCTCCGGTGCTCGGCAAGCTTGGGGAGAACCCCAATTGGGCCAGGGATGCCCACTCACGGGCGGCCGTCACACCATGGGTGTGGGTTGAAATGGCTCGCTCACAACTCGCCCGCGATGGACACTCACGTGTTCGGCAATTTGGGTCGGGCCCTCGCTCTCCGTCCGACGCAGCAAAGCAAGAATACTAAGATAAGCAAGTGATATTGACCAGCAAGGAAAGGGTGACCGAGGCTCACCTAGCCGGCGTGAAGACGCCAACTCCGGCCGAAGACGGGGGCGAGCGGGGAGGCAAGGGTTTGCGCCCGCAAGCCGCGTCGGTGTCGCTTCAAATATGTGAAAATATTATTACATGAACTACACCTCTCGCAGGAGGGGGGCTCTTGGGGTGGGGGTTAGACTTAATACAACTAAGATTACCTCCACGCAGGGAGGGGCCTTCAGCCGGCCAAGCGGGGTGGGGAAATTATGAAGAGAACGCCGACTCTCCAAGCTTCGCCGGTTCTGCCACTCTTCAGTTTTGCTGAACAGGTTGTCGATGAAGATGCTGCCACGGACTCAACCGAGCTCCAAATTTGATGAAACCAGTGCCAAAAGCTCCCCAATTGGCCGAGGATGATGCTTGAATTTTTTGGGAAGCTCTAGAACTCGGGGCTGATCGGACCGGCGACTGGAGTAGGACAGCAACACTCTGCCTCTGACTGATGCATAACTGATACAGTGGATTGCAGAAGGTACTGCGGTCGCTCCTGAACTCCAAATCGAACGAAACTGGCAGTGACGCGATCGTGGTCGGAGTAGCTTCGAGCAGAAATTGACGGGGCCACAATCCGAGGTTGGAGAGGAGAATGGTGGCCGGAGAAGTGAAGACAGGTCGAACCTGGACCTGCAGGGGGCAGACTGCACACTCCGGCAAATAAATTCAGAACAAATAGCTCGTGTGGGCGATTGGCGTCGTTCCTTCTGCTACTGATGGAGGACTAGACGAAGAAGAATTTTGTAGAAGGAAGCCGGATCGAATTCATCCAAGGTTGGCCGCTGAACGGCTTCCAATATCGCTCTGGCCTTCAGTCTGGGATAGATTGCGCAGTCGTTGAAGATGACGTTCCTCCGGACAGCTCCGAACTCGGATGCAGGCAGGAGTACCACCGTTGGAAAGAAGACTTGGAGACGATTCCAGCAATATAAGATATGCCACCGGGAGCCTTCAGGGGAAGTCGTGACTGCTACTGCAAATCACTACTTTTCTGAAACCTGCAACAGGGACAGAATAGGTGGAGGAGAGGGTGTGGGGAAGGGCATGAACAAGGGGTTATTTGGTGGATGGGGAAGGGGGAGTGCGACCTTGGGTGGTTAGGGAGGTGGGGAGATGAGAGGGCACAGCCCAAGAGAGAGGGAAATTTGAAATTTGGCCTAGGGAAGGGCTCTTTCAGTCTTGGGGAGAGGGAGGGTTGCTTGGGAGAGTGGAAAGGTGCCTAGGAGAAGGGGTTTCCACCTAGGGGTTGGAGGGGGAACTGAATGAGTGCATGGGGAAGGGGAAGGGGCCTTAATGAGGGGTGAATGGGGAGGAGAGAGAATGAATTTCGAAATTGGGGTGGGGAGGAGAGAGAGAGGGGGCACAACCCACTTAGAGAGAGTGATAGTAAGAGAGAGAGAGAGGGAGATATTGAGAGGGAACTAGAAGGTGTGGAAATTTTCTGGATTCAATATTCAAGCATAATTGTTACAAATGAGAGAGGGGTGGGGCTATTTATAGACCCCACACTTTTCCTAAGACCAAACTGACCCTGACAAACTAACTAATGACCAAACAGTCCAAGGGAGGGGCGCCCCTGGGCCTAGCCCAATGAATTGGGCCCATTAACCTATCAAACCAACATAATGACTTCAAGACTTAGGAAAATGACTTTCTAACCTAGGTACATGACTCAATAAAGGGAAAATTACATGTTTAAGACTCAAATAAAAATAAGAAAATTACATGACTCGACTCACAAACACATGAGGAACATAATGGCGTACACCGACGATCAATCCGAGCTTCAGAAAATATGGAGGGGCAAGGGATGTCCCCATCATACCCCCGGGGTGGGGAAAACTCGACCCTGTCGAGTATGGGTCCACCGGGGAAGTAGCATCCCAAACGCAGTTCCGGGCGAACCTTGTTCTCCAAACTCGACCCATGTCCATAGCCGAGGAACGGTGCTTCCACTCGACAAAGTGGCTCGGACACACCCTTAGGCTGGCGAAGAGATCTTGCTTTGCTTAGTATTGCCGCCATGTGCTGATGTCGTGCTCTCGGGCTAGTTTGTGGTGGCACTCCGAGGGTGTCTCTCACAAGGATAGGTGTAGGCTCAAGACACTCACTAGGATCCACCGCGGTACCCTTAGATGTACCGGATCCGTCACATGGGAAGTGGGATGAATCCTAAAACCCATTGGTAAGTTCAACCCGCAAGCCGGGTGCCAAGGCCACTCGGAACTTGGCAAGGTCCAAGTCCTCGTGCCCTCAAATTGGAGGTGACCCTAGAGTAGAGCCACTCCAAAATCATCATCATCATCAAGTCGCCAACGTGGAATTTCAAGTGGCGCTCACGAGTTTTTGCCCGCTTTTTGTAATTCTCACCGCTTTTTGCTTGATGCATATGCCATGTACTAAGATGCGGTGTGAGTGAGTAGTGCGTGGTATGCAAAGGTGGTCCAGGGCAACCACATGTAGACCTATCATGCATTGATGTTATGAAGAATGTGAATGTCTTGGGAGGACCGGGGCATCCATAGGTGTCCCTTTCATGTGTGAGTGTGATGAGTGCCGGGGGACCCGGACATCCATGAATGCTCCTAACATGCTTGAGATTTATGATGAATGATGGTGGACCATTACAACCAAATATTGACCACTCATGTTTTCTTCTTGACATGTGGGTGATATGAATGAATGGACCCGACTTTCTAATCATGTCAAGTGGGGTGGTATGCCTAAGCACATGCATTTCAATCCTAGTGATGACTTCTATGCGCATAGGTGTGGGGTGGCCCTTGAGATTCCATTCGTATGAGTCAAAGGGATCTAAGAAGGGAGACATCATGGAGTGCGGCCATCTATCAATCCCATTGTGTATGTTGCCTATGGTTAAGGCTTCTTTGGTGTAACCCAATTCTAGGAAGGGAAGGTTTTGGGTTATCATGGGTGGTAAGGGTAGGGTAAGGTGGGTGGTGAATAAGGTGAGTGAGTTACATTGAGATCTAGGCTCCCATAGAAAAGGGTCAAAGGGATCATGGTAAGGGTCACCTTGGTAGGGGTACTCTATGCTCTCAAGGTCCTCGAATGGTGAGTCATCCTCCTCAATAATTGGGCCAAGGTTGCTAATGGGTTGACCGATCAAAGCACTTGAGATCTTAATGGTTGGGGAGTGGACTAGGATAGGTTCTTTCTCCATGGGAAGAAGGAGGATGATCTCACTAGTAACTTGGCCATTAGTGTAGATGGAAGTGATGGAGCCAATGGAGGGATATGCTAGGCTAATTGTGTTAGTTTCGGACGGCCTCAAGGCTAGCATATTGGTCAAGTGAATTTTCCAATGTAGGTAGTTCACTAAGTCTCCCAAATCTTCCACACAATAGAAAGTTTGATAAGTGACATGTGGCTGAATGGGAATGATTTGGGATTGATATCCCATGGGTAGGTGGCATGGTTGTGAACTAGGAATGGTGAGACCTTTCTTGAGCCATTGGAGTATGGACTTATCTATGGTGAGGTTGGGTGTCTCTAGAGGAGCTAGGCTAGAGGTGTGTGAGTTGTTTGGCCTTTGGATTTCCTCTATGTTGGGAGGTGGATTCGGATGGGCATCCTTCTCCACTTGGGTAGGTGTGTGGGTAGCAACTTCTATTGCTAATGGAGTAGGGGGATCTATGGTGGGTGGTTTGGTGATAGCTAGCGTATGACACACCCGGGGTGGTGAACAAGCATGGGCTTGGGTTGGGATAGGAAGGGGAAGTAGAGGAGGCCTAGGTTGGGGAAAGATTGGTGTAGGAAGTGGGAGGTGGGTTGGGTGAGGGGTTTTGGGTTGATTTGTTTTGGGAGATGTGTCCCATTTTGGGGACGATGGTGGGTTTGTGGTGGTGGTCAAGGGGGCTTGTGGGGTACGGGTTTGGTGAGGGGTTTTGGGTTTGGGGGTGGTGGCCATTATGGGCCTAGGTGGAGGGGTGGACGCAGTGTCCACTTGGTTTTTAATGGTGAGGGTTGGATAAGTGGTGGTCACCATGGAGGGAATTGGGTCGGTTAGGGGTCTCTTGTCCTTGGGATCGTTTGGGGTGGAAGTGGGGGCTAAAGGGGCTTGACTAGTGTAGGTTAGAGAAGGGGGGTTTGGTTGGGGTGTGGGGGCCCTCATGGGGTTAGGTGGGGAGGTGGAGGCCTTGGACACTTGGGTTCTAGTGGTAAGGGTTTGGACGGGTGGGGTTGGAGGAGTTGGAGTGCTCCTCGAGTTTTGGTAACCCGGGTAGGAGGGAGGAGGTCGGGGAGTGTAGACTTTCCTAAGTTCGGCTCTCATGTTCTCCCATGTGTTAATAGGCTCTAGCCTCATAACCCTCCTAAATTGTTCAATGAACTTCCACCTATCCTCGGCATGGTACACAAGTCGACTCTTGGCAAGGTAGATTTTCATGGGTTCAGTCATTGGATTCCTTTTAAAGTATTTGTCCATGTTTTCCTCCCACTCTAAATATGCACTAGGGTGGTATCCGTTATAGATAAGGTCCTCAAATAGGACTTTGTCCAAAGGGGTGTCAATCGGACCTTTGCGGAGGGCCGAGTGAGATAGATGTGACTTACATGAAGTAGCCATGCTAGTGGACAAAAGAGATGCAACCGAAGACTCTAAATGCATATGAGCGTCCTAGGACCAACTTGATAGAGAAAAGTTGTGAACTTACTCTGATACCACTTGATGTGACACCACCTTGGGGTGATGACCACAAGACAATATGACCCTTGGACCTAAGGTTGCAAGCAAGCAAATTGGCGATGATACCACTCGAGCGGCTCACTCGCTTGGTGCACACTTGTGCCCGTGGGCAACTAAACGATAATGGAGAGGGTCCGGGGTGGGACAATGATGCTCCGGTGCTTGGCAAGCTTGGGGAGAACCCCAATTGGGCCAGGGATGCTCACTCACGGGCGGCCGTCACACCATGGGTGTGGGTTGAAATGGCTCGCTCACAACTCGCCTGCGATGGACACTCACGTGTTCGGCAATTTGGGCCGGGCCCTCGCTCTCCGTCCGACGCAGCAAAGCAAGAATACTAAGATAAGCAAGTGATATTGACCAGCAAGGAAAGGGTGACTGAGGCTCACCTAGCCGGCGTGAAGACGCCAACTCCGGCCGAAGACGGGGGCGAGCGGGGAGGCAAGGGTTTGCGCCCGCAAGCCGCGTCGGTGTCGCTTCAAATCTACGAAAATATTATTACATGAACTACACCTCTCGCAGGAGGGGGGCTCTTGGGGTGGGGGTTAGACTTAATACAATTAAGATTACCTCCACGCAGGGAGGGGCCTTCAGCCGGCCAAGCGGGGTGGGGAAATTATGAAGAGAACGCCGACTCTCCAAGCTTCGCCGGTTCTGCCACTCTTCAGTTTTGCTGAACAGGGTGTCGATGAAGATGCTGCCACGGACTCAACCGAGCTCCAAATTTGATGAAACCAGTGCCAAAAGTTCCCCAGCTGGCCGAGGATGATGCTTGAATTTTTTGGGAAGACCGGCGACTGGAGCAGGACAGCAACACTCTGCCTCTGACTGATGCATAACTAATACAGTGGATTGCAGAAGGCACTGCGGTCGCTCCCGAACTCCAAATCGAACGAAACTGGTGGTGACGCGATCGTGGTCGGAGTAGCTTCGAGCAGAAATTGACGGGGCCACAATCTGAGGTCGGAGTGGAGAATGGTGGCCGGAGAAGTGAAGACAGGTCGAACCTGGACCTGCAGGGGGCAGACTGCACACTCCGGCAAAGAAATTTAGAACAAATAGCTTGGGTGGGCGATTGGCATCGTTCCTTCTGCTACTGATGGAGGACTAGACGAAAAAGAATTTTGTAGAAGGAAGCCGGATCGAATTCATCCAAGGTTGGCCGTTGAACGGCTTCCAATATCGCTCTGGCCTTCAGTCTGGGACAGATTGCACAGTCGTTGAAGATGACGTTCCTCCGGACAGCTCCGAACTCGGATGCAGGCAGGAGTACCACCGTTGGAAAGAAGACTTGGAGACGATTCCAGCAATATAAGATATGCCACCGGGAGCCTTCAGGGGAGGTCGTGGCTGCTACTGCAAATCACTACTTTTCTTAAATCTGCAACAGGGACAGAATAGGTGGAGGAGAGGGTGTGGGGAAGGGCATGAACAAGGGGTTATTTGGTGGATGGGGAAGGGGGGATGCGACCTTGGGTGGTTAGGGAGGTGGGGAGATGAGAGGGCACAGCCCAAGGGAGAGGGAAATTTGAAATTTGGCCTAGGGAAGGGCTCTTTCAGTCTTGGGGAGAGGGAGGGTTGCTTGGGAGAGTGGAAAGGTGCCTAGGAGAAGGGGTTTCCACCTAAGGGTTGGAGGGGGAATTGAATGAGTGCATGGGGAAGGGGCCTTAATGAGGGGTGAATGGGGAGGAGAGAGAATGAATTTCGAAATTGGGGTGGGGAGGAGAGAGAGAGGGGGCACAACCCACTTAGAGAGAGTGATAGTAAGAGAGAGAGAGAGGGAGATATTGAGAGGGAACTAGAAGGTGTGGAAATTTTCTGGATTCAATATTCAAGCATAATTGTTACAAATGAGAGAGGGGTGGGGCTATTTATAGACCCCACACTTTTCTTAAGACCAAACTGACCCTGACAAACTAACTAATGACCAAACAGTCCAAGGGAGGGGCACCCCTGGGCCTAGCCCAATGAATTGGGTCCATTAACCTATCAAACCAACATAATGACTTCAAGACTTAGGAAAATGACTTTCTAACCTAGGTACATGACTCAATAAAGGGAAAATTACATGTTTAAGACTCAAATAAAAATAAGAAAATTACATGACTCGACTCACAAACACATGAGGAACATAATGGCGTACACCGACGATCAATCCGAGCTTCAGAAAATATGGAGGGGCAAGGGATGTCCCCATCAGGTTGTATCCATCATAGGATGTCAGAAGACATCCACGGGAAGGCGGGCAAACCACAACGTCAAGCCAAGATAATCAGAAGTCAAAACATCGAGAAACGACACTCAGAAATTAAGCGGAGGAACATACGCTGGCGGTCATAGAATGGGCCGCTAGGTGACTGTAGCGGTCAAGGATTAGGCCGCTAAACCCAGTCAACCCTGAACCGACCTATTCAGACAAACCACCAAAGCGGTCTACTATAGATCCGCCACACGGACTAGGCGGTCCAAGAGACAACCACCACACTAACCGCCCTAAAATATTGACCTAAGACAAACGACATGTAGCGGCCTAAGAAAGGTGCGCTACAACGAAGAAACGCATGAAGGTTGGACCGCCAAGGCCAACCGACTTAAATTCTTGACTATGTCTAAAACCACGGTAACACAAATACCGAGGCAGACCACAAGCCGCCGAGACCATCCCCTCAAACGGAAGCTCGAGGGAGGCCACTCACATGCGGGAGAACCCCACCGCGCTCATACCGATACACAGTGACTCGATCGAATGCTACACGAAGCCTGAAACACACATGCCTATGGGCACGCTAATCGAGGTAACATGGAACCTCTCGACACCCCAAAAATACGGACACGGAACCCACAGGGTGTCCGGGACACTCGCGAGGCCATAGGTCGGTCATTGGGTCTCAACCGGACCGACTAGGACTCGAACGAGCAAAAACACAAAATTCCGATCGACTTGGCCCCTGGGGTCGGTCGACCTGACAGGGTCGGTCGACCGGAGCATCGGCTGGACCATCACGATCCTACGGGCAACCGCCAGTCAACCAGCCCATCCGGTCCGGTCGACTGGTCACGGCGGAAAATCGACAGAACCGAGCCCTAACACCCGATTCCACGCCCCGTTCGATTCCGATCGAAGGGGAAAACATCCATAATGAGAATACCAACCTTCCACACTCCGGAAGGGATCAAAACAATGCACAAACGGCTTGAAACGGGCAATTCCACCGAATTGACCCTGGAGAGGGGGATTTCTGTAGCCCATTCAAAGAGCAGCCCGACTAGGCCCGATAGGACCCAACGAGGCCGAGCTCGCCTAAGTGACAACCCACAGGGCCCACTTAGGGAACAAAGCCCAATAAAAAATCGCTGGAGGACACAACCTTCCTAGGCGGCCTCTAGGCTCGGAGGGCCCGAGTGTCGGTCAGGTCACAGGGAAGGTCCGACCCAAGCCATATCTCCGCCCGAGAGAAGAAGGCGTACGCCGACCCATTCGACCCATCCTCTTCCGAGCTAAGCCTATCGCCTGGTAGGGCTGGCCTCCCTGAGCTCGGAACGGCTGACGATTGATTATCCTTTACAGTCGTTAAGAGTCCACAGCAGGCATGAATTCAGGAAGGCAAGGGACTTCTTCTTCCCCAAGGTGATAACGTTCCCCTGATAAGGCAATGAAAGCCCACGATGAGGACGTAACTCCCACCTGAAACTCCTCGGCTTACAGGACTCCAGGAGACGACATACTATTTAAACCAGGGAGACCATCCGACGAAGGTAAGGGCACTCATACGCTCAAATATCCTGAGCAAGAACCACTTCACCCTCTGGTGGAGAGGGATCTCGCGCACAAGCTCTCACCTCCCTTTATTGCTCCCGCCATAGCTCCACTGACTTAAGCATCGGAGGGTTTCCCCCAGGGTTTTCCCCTGGACCCCCTGATCCGTTTCCCTGTCTTGCAGTTCACTATCCGGTGATCCACCATCCGCTCAGGACCAGCGCGAGATCTCGCCTCTTCATCTGGCGCCGTCTGTGGGAAACGTACAAAAAGCCAGTATGGTGCGAAGGAGCTCAGAGAGGAGGTCCACCGGAGAGAGGGTAAAGGCCATGGTAGCGGCAGGGGATGGCCCCTCTCGGGCCTCACAGAACCCTCCCTCCAACGCCAGCGCCCCCGCCGACGATCCACCACCCCCTCCTGCGGCGGTAGGGCTACCACCCAACGGTGGCGCCAAAGCCTTCCAGGCCCTCAACACGAAACTGGATGTCCTCGTGGAACTCATGAGGGCCCAGGCGGCTAGGGATGGAAGGTCCCGCGCTCCGACAGGGAGCCCTCCCCGCGAAAATATGTCCCAGCACACCGCCGGAGGCTGCTTCACCCTCCGCGGCCAGCAGATCATCCGCAACTGGACGGGAGGTCCCTCGCATGCTCCGCCTCCGGAGCAAGAGGCTTCCTCCACGCCAAGGAGAGGAAAACTGGGGGCGCGCCGTCCGAACCCGGAGATTGACGTTCCCGGAGATCGCCAAGACGCTCCCCCCAGCCCCACGACGCGACAGCAGCCGGAGTTATCCCTCCGACTACGAGACTTCGAGAGGCGATTTGTAGAACAGGAGCGCGCCCTTTGCGCCCTGTAGAAGACCTCTTTTTTGGAGGACGAGGAGAAATCCCCGTTCTCCGAGTACATCTTGAAGGCAGAGGTATCTCCCAGAACCTCCATCCCTACCTTCAAGCCCTACGATGGCCAGGGCGACCCGGCCGATCATTACGACAGCTTCGATGTTCTAATGACCCTGCACGGAGCGTCCGACGCCCTCAAGTGCCGAGCCTTCGTGACCACCCTGGTCCAAGGCACTCAAGCATGGTTCCGGGCCCTCGCCCCCGGATCCATCCGAGACTTCAAGCAATTCGGGCGAGTCTTCAAAGAGAGTTTCGTCGGAAGTGCCCCCCCGAGGTCAGTAGCGGGGCTCCTGGCCCTCAAACAGGCGCAAGGGGAAAGACTCCGGGCCTATATTCACCAATTTAAATCGGAAGCCCTGAGAATCCCCCGCCTGGATGTGGCCTCAGCCATAACCGCACTGACTGGGGGCACCCGGGATGAGAATCTCCGCCGCGAGCTTGTCCTCTACCCTCCCTCGACCCTCGCCGAGCTAGTGACTCTGGCTTTGCGCCACGCCGAGTGCGAAGAAGTGCTCAGCGCTTGTCGAGACGCAACCGGCCCGGGTCGGGAGGGGGACAAGAAGCGGGCTCCCGAGCCAAACTCAGGCCCGGGAAAAAAGAGAGACCGTGATGGGGAGCGCAAGCGGAAGTACGAGCGGTACACCCCACTAGCCACACCGGTCTATGAGATATATGAAGACATCAAAGACTCGGGACTTCTCCGCCAACCCGAGCCGATGAGGTCGAAGAACCGCAGCCGCAGCATGCATTGCTTATTCCACGGCGATCACGGGCACCACACCGGTGATTGCCACCAGCTCCAGGACGAGATCGAGCGCCTCATCCGTCTGGGTCACCTTGCTCGGTTCGCTGCCGAGCATAAAGAAGATCGAGGCACCGCGGAGGAGATTGACAACGCCCCCCGAGGGGTCCACATCAACGTCATCTCCGGAGGGACGGCATCAGGGGGCGACAGCAGCCGAGGAAGGAAGCGTCATGCCGAGCGGGCGAGCCGAGCCATAGAGCCTCCAAAGGCCCCGCCAAGTGAGCCCCAGGTCATAGTCTTCTCCGACCGAGACCTGGAAGGCCTGAGCACCCCACATGACGACGCCCTCGTGATCTCTGCTACGATAAACCATTGTAACGTAGATAGAATTCTAGTTGACAATGGGAGTGCCCCTGATGTACTGTCTTACGACTGTTTCCTTAAGATGGGGGAGGATCCTTCCAAACTCCGCCCGGTCCGAACCCCCCTCTGCGGGTTTAATGGCCTGGCCACCTATCCCGAGGGAGCCCTAAGCCTACCGGTTACCCTCGGCACCCCACCCAAAACCGTTACGGTCATGGTGGACTTCATAGTGATTAAAGGTATGATAGCGTACAACGCCATCTTCGGCCGGGGCATCCTCAGCCGGATAAAGGCCGTACCATCTACCTATCACCAAAAAGTGAAGTTCCCCACCAAAAATGGGTTGGGGGAAGTCCGAGGTAACCAAGCCACGGCCAGAAGGTGCTACAATATCTCGGTAGAGGCCACAAGGCCGGACGGGAAGGACAAGGGCCCCCGGGGAGTCGAGGATAAAACCGCAACCACCGAGCCTGGTGGCGAATTACTGACGGTTTTCTTAAACGATGACCCGACCCTAGGAGTAAGGATCGGAGTCGACCTACCGCCCAAGGTTCAACAGCAATATAAGAAATTTCTTTCTAAGTACATCCGAGTTTTTGCTTGGTCCGATGATCAACTCCCTGGGATACCAGAGGAGACTGTAATGCACAAGCTCAACCTCGACTCCACCGTGAAGCCCGTTCAGCAACGCAGAAGGAAGCATGCACCAGAGAAGCAGGCGATCATCAAGGCGCAGGTCACCAAGGGACAAGAGACTGGCCTCTTCAGACCGATCCTGTACCCGACGTGGCTAGCCAACGTCGTTCTGGTGCCTAAAGCTTCGGGCAAATGGCGGATGTGCGTGGACTTCACCGATCTGAATAAGGCCACTCATAAGGACTGCTATCCGTTACCGAGCATCGACCAATTGGTTGACTCAACCTCGGGCAATGAGATACTCAGTTTCCTAGACGCCTATTCAGGTTACCATCAGATCAAGATGGACCCAGAAGATATCGAGAAGACCGCCTTCATCACCGACTACGGTGTATACTGCTACACCCGAATGCCTTTCGGGTTGAAGAACGCTGGAGCTACGTATCAAAGGCTGGTCAATCACATGTTCAAAGAGCAACTAGGTCGGAACGTCGAAGCCTACATTGACGACATGGCGTCAAGACCCCCAAGGCCCAAGACCACTTCTCCGACCTCGCTGAAACCTTCGGCACCCTCCTGAAGTACAACATGAAGCTCAATCCTGCCAAGTGCGCCTTCGGAGTGAGATTTGGGAAGTTCCTGGGTTTCTTGGTCACTCAGCGTGGGATCAAAGCCAACCCCGACAAGGTCCAGGCCATCCTGGACATGCGTCCGCCCACCAGCATCAAGGACGTCCAGCGCCTAACTGGGCGTGTCGCCGCTCTCAGCCGCTTCCTGTCCCGTGCGGTCGAACGATGCTTGCCCTTCTTCAAGCTATTGAGGGGGCCCAAGTTGGCATCTGCTACGTTCGCATGGGATGAGGAATGCCAGAGAGCGTTCGCTGAGCTTAAGGAGTTCCTGGCTTCGCCCCCGGTGCTCTCCAAGCCCGTGTCGGGCGAAGTCTTGCTGCTCTATCTCTCGGCAACACCATCCACAGTCAGCTCGGTCCTAGTTAGAAATGACTCGGGAGTCGAGAGGCCGGTCTACTACACCAGCAAGGTGCTCAACGAGGCTGAGAGGAGGTACCCCGCAACCGAGAAACTCGTGCTAGCGTTGGTTACCTCCGCCAAGCGCCTCCGACCCTATTTCCAGGGCCACCCCATCACTGTGCTGACCGGCGAACCATTGAAGAAGATTCTGGCCCATCCCGAAGCTTCGGGACGACTCGTCAAGTGGGCCATCATGCTCGGGGCCTATGATATATCCTATCGGCCGCGCTCAGCTGTGAAAGGCCAAGCGCTCGCCGACTTCATCACCGAGAGCACCGTCCCGACTGAAGAAAGATCTCCGTCCGCGCCCGGGCCAACCTGGGAGTTGTTCGTCGATGGATCCTCCAATTCGGTCGGTAGTGGTGCCGGGATCCTCCTGAAGTCCCCCGAAGGAGCAGAGCTATAGTACGCCTTGAAGTTCAACTTCCTGGCATCCAACAACGCTTCCGAGTACGAGGCCCTTATCTCGGGAGCACGCATGGCCCGACGGCTGGGGGCTGAGAGAGTCAAAATCCACACTGACTCCCAGCTGGTCGCTAGCCAAATCAACGACGAGTACGAAGCTCAAGAGGTACCAATGATCAAATACCTCCAATTGGTTAGAGATATGGCCCAACAGTTCGAGGGATTCGAGGTAGTCCAAATAGCTCGGGAGGAAAACTCCCGGGCGGACGCCCTCTCTCGGTTGGCCTCTTCTCTCGATCCTGAAGGCACCCGATCGGTCCTCCTTGAAGAGCTAGAGCGCCCGAGCATTGACTCGGAGCTCCTCGCTGTTGACTCGGCCATTCTCAGTGACTGGCGTGCCCCCTACCTGTCGTGGCTCCGAGACTCCCAAGAACCTCCCGACCCTCGAGAAGCTCACAGAATGAAGTACCAAGCCTGGCGCTTCGTCATTCTAGACGCCACTCTCTACCGGAGATCTTTCTCCGGTCCCCTCCTGAAGTGTCTCGGCCCCGACGAAGCCAGCCGAGCCATCCAAGAGATTCATGAAGGTCTGTGCGGAGCGCATTCAGGAGGAAGATCGCTCGCCAGGATCCTGCTACGGCAGGGTTACTGGTGGCCCACCCTGCAGCTCGACTGCACGGCCCACGTACAGCAGTGCGACCGATGCCAGCGATTCGACCACTTAGTCCATCAGCCGGCTACGGAGCTCGTCACCCTGACCGAGTCATATCCCTTCGCTCGGTGGGGGATCGACATCCTTGGGCCGTTCCCCACGGCTCAGGCCCAGAAGAAGTTTATTATCGTCGCCATCGACTACTTCACCAAGTGGATTGAGGCCGAAGCCACTGCGAGGATCACCGAGACAGTCGTCTGGAGTTTCGTCTGGAAGTCGATCATTTGTCGTTACGGCATCCCCCAGGTGATAGTGAGCGACAACGGTCGGCAATTTGATTCTCGCTATTTTCGAGATAGATGCGCCGACCTAGGCATTCGCAACCACTTCACCTCGGTTGCCCACCCTCAGGCCAACGGGCTGGTCGAAAATGCCAATAAGACTATCTTAAAAGGCATAAAGACTAGACTCGGCATGGCCAAGGATAGCTGGCTCGAGGAATTGCCTAGCGTACTTTGGTCACATAGAACGACTCCCAGAACGGCAACCGGTGAGAGTCCTTTCCAGTTGGTATATGGCACTGAGGCTGTTATTCCGTTAGAGGTTGCCAACCCTTCTCTCCAAGTCATCCGCTTCTCCCCCGAGGTAAACGAGCAAAAGTTACTCGAGAATCTCGACCTAGCAGATGAACTCCGAGAGATCGCCAGCATCCGAGCAACGGAATACAAGCGCCGCCTCACTCGATACTACAACGCCAAAGTCCGAGACAGGCACTTCCAACCAGGAGACTTCATCCTCAGGAAAGCCGAAGCCTCTCGACCACTAGAGGCGGCGGGCAAGCTATCCCCTAACTAGGAAGGCCCCTACCGAGTGGTCGAGACGCTCGGGAAAGGTGCGTACAGGCTAGCTACAATGGAAGGGGAACCCATCCCTCGGACGTGGAACGCAGCCACACTATGCAGATTCTACTTTTGAATTTGTGCAAATAAGTTGGATGAAATAAAACTTTATTCTTTTCATTCAAACAATTGTTGGTACATCAGAAAGGCAAAGCCAGTACATCGCATAGCAAAAAGCAAAAAATCCATCTAGCACTAATGCAAGAGGCCATCGCTCGGCTGACTCAGTCTTGATCTCCCCGCGTCCAGCCACTGACTCTGCCTCGTGTAGAAACTGGCTCGGACAAGAGGCGGTCGACCCAATTGGCTCGGGTGGCCCGTGACAAAGGTGACATAGGGATTAAAAAGAAGGAAGGCTACCTTCCAAGTTGAACTTGGAAGAGGAAGAGGGAAGGAACGCCTATGAAGGCCTCCTCCTTCCCAACCTGTCAATTCTTTGGAACGTATAGAGAGCAAGCAGCCTCCGCAGAGTGAAAGAAATGACAGGGGAGGGCCCAGAAAGGAGAGAGCTTAATTTGCTTCCTCCTCACCCCTGGAGCGAGCAGAGAGAGAGAGTGGCGGCGGGTGTCCCGGATGCCCCCATCCGTCCTCCATCTCGGCCCCCCCTGGAAGCCTCGCGGGAACTGGTAAAGGGGGCGTGCCTCCGCACGTCGAACCCTCCCCAGATCCGCGCGACGACCATCGGACCCGTCTCAACTCCGCGCGACGACCGTCGGACCTACTCAACAGCCCAAAGCAGCAAGAACTCTCTGCTCCTCCATCACCGGCAGCGTCGTCTTCCGAAGGATCCTCCATGCTCCGAATACAACGGCACAACGCAACATGAAGAAGGGGCGAGGAAAGACTGATAGTGAAAATCCTAAGCGATGGAGAGGAAGGGACACCCTTCGGTCTTTTTATAGGCTAAGGGAGGCTACTTGCCTTAAATGACTCCCCCCTCGAAAACACGCCAAAGGAATTTTCCCCTCTGAACGGTCACCTCAAGCCCCTCGTTTCCCACCTCAGCGGGATACACGAAGCAGCCAGGCATTCAAAGCGTGAGGAAACGGAAAGACACCCTGTCAGGAGCCCGTCCAACCGGCATGCGAAAACCACGCAGGACGTATCGGCAATTTCTAACTACTGCAGATACGCTAATCGAACCACGGCAAGAAAGGCAAGAAACAAGTAAGTCATTTATTGCCTTGCAAAAAGGAAAGCCTTTCTTTTTCAGAAAAGGAAAAGAGACAAACAAAGGAAGAAGGCAAAATAGAGCGATACATCAGGCCTCGGGCCCACTTTGAAGCTCGAGAACGGAAGGCACGGGTATTTCACCCCCGGCACCCTCGGTGACGGCCGGCCTTGGCACTGACCCCGCCTGCGCGGGAACTGCCTCTGCCACGAGCCCTCCCGAGGCAGCCGGAGTTGGTGATCCCACCAGAGAAGAGCTCTCTGTATCTTCCTCGCCCGATGCAGAGGAGCTAGAAGATGACTCGTCCGAGTCATAGCACTGTCCAGAAGGGAAGTCGATCCCGGAATCTTGTGCCTCGGCATAGGCAATGGCCCGGCGGTAACCCTGCTTGAACCCTTTGCGGATGCCTCGGTGAAGTGCTGCCTCGTAGTGTGGAAGGGCAGCTTCCTGCAGGTCGGCTAGGTAGGCCTCCGATCTCCTGTATTGCTCGATTGCCTCCGCTCCAACCAGCCCCATTCTCTCAGCAAGCTCGGCCGCCTTCCGCTCCGCCTCGACCGCACGCTCCTCGGCCTCCGCTGATCGCCTCTCTGCCTCAGCCGCCTTCCGCTCCACCTCGACCGCACGCTCCTCAGCCTCCGCTGATCGCCTCTCTACCTTAGTAAACTTCAGCTCAGCCTAGGCCGCCCGCTCCTCGGCCTCCGCCGATCGCTCCTTCGCCTCAGTTCGGTCGGCCTCGGCCTCAAAATGGAGGCGCTTCGCTGCCTCCGCTCGGTCCACCAGCTCGGCGCGCTCAGCCTCCCTACGGCCGGCCAGCTCGAGATGGTGAAGGCGCTCCTCCTCAAGGAGTTTGCTTTTCCTCTCAAGTGATTCCCGGGCCTTGGCTAGCTGCTCAGTCAACGTGCCGACTTCCAGCCGGCTCGACCGCGCCAACGCCCTGATCGCGGAGAACTCCCGCCGGAGCCCCTCGTGCGCCTCATTGAGCTGAGCAAACTTCCTCTCACACCCCCCAAGGGTCCAAGCGAGGTTCGACCACTCTGACTCCGCCCAGGCATAGGTCTCCGCCATCGTGGCCCCCATCTGGGCCATGACCAGTCCGCCCTCCATGATGACGTCGAGGACCCCGGCCGGGGAGTGACGCTTGTCTCCGCCTTTTATCCTCGCGGACACCTCGCGGCAGAGCTTGTACAGATTGCTCGAGAAACCGAGCCTTTCCAGCGCCACCGGCATGGGAACCCCTTCCGCGCCCGGCGCCTCGCCAGAAGGTCCGGATCGAGATGCGGGTTCAGCCGCTCCGCGCACAACGGTCGGCTGGGGTTGCAATGCCCCTGCGGGCGAACCCCTGGCCTCGATCGGCGCTGCGAGCTCGGTCGACCCATGCACCACGGACGTTTGGGGCTGTGACGCCTCTACAGGCGAACCCCCGATCTCAATTGTCTCGGCCCGCGCATCACCACCCGAGACATCACCTACCCCGACCGGCCCCCCGGTCTCGGCCTCGGCTGTTTCTACTTCGGCCCCCTCTGTTCCCACCGAGGGGAGAGCCGACCCATCGTCACCATCCTTTGAGGGGCCCCTGGTCTCCTCGGCCCTCTCTCGCTCGACGGATGGGGGAGCCAGCCCGGTTGGGTCGGCCCCATCTTGCCCCCGAGAGGGGAGCGCCGCCGAACCAGAGTCGCCCCCGGCAGTGATGAGGAGACCGGCCTTCTTGGCCTGTTTCCTGGCCTTCGCGGCTTTCCGCAACCTTCCCTCCATGGGATCCTTGCGCTTTGCGCCGCCCGGCCGTGAGGCCCTCTCGGAAGCCGCCCCCTTGCCCTTATCTCGGGCTTGGGAGCGACCCACAGGGACGCCCGGCTCATCAGCCGCCGAGTCGTCAGCAAGATCAATGATCTCAGCAACTTCCTCCAGAGGCTCCCGCCTAGTGTCTGTAACAGAGGAGAAGGCGTGATCAGGAAAAGAAAGGCAACCCCCACAGAAAAATCTAGATGGTGGTACCTGACGGCTTCAGCCGTGTGAGAAGACACCGCTCGACATTCTCCGGCGTCACCAACTCCTCGGTGGACTGGCGATGCTTCAGCAGACGGGCGGCATACTCCTCCACATATGAAGAGAACTCCTCCTGCCGGGGAGGGATATTTGGGTGGAAATTGGGCATCACTTGGCATCTCCAGGTTTCCTCCACCGAATGTATCTTCACCCAGAAAAATTGGGTCTTCCACCCTTTATGCGAGGAATCCTTCGCCGCCAGTGAAATGCAGCTCCTGTTCCTCCTCGCCTGGATGAAGTAAAACCCTTTCCCCGCCGACGGATACGCCTTCAACTCAAAGAAATAATGGAAAAGGTCCAGAGAAGGAGGAACCCCGCACTGACGGCAGAGGATTCGAAAGGCAGAAAGGAGGAGGTACGAGTTGGCAACCAACTGAATGGGCGCCAACTGGAAAAAATTGAGGAGTGTGAGGACGAAGGGATCGAAGGGGAGGCGAAACCCGCTCTTCCACGCCAGAAGAAAGGTGCAGATGTGGCCCGTGCGGTCGTCCAGACTCGTCTCATATGGGGCAGCAGCAACAAAGTTGTACCTAAGAGGCAGACGGAACCTGTGCTCCAGCCTCTTCACCTCAGCTTCCCCCAGTTCGCTACGATTCGGGACGGGCGCTCTCGCCACCGGTTCGTCGCCCCATCCTTCAGCACACAAACGCTGGTCCGCCATGGATTCTGAGGAAGAGCTGGAAGAAGAATTCTCAAGGGATCTCGAAGATTCCGGGGGAGGAGGAAGCTGTCGGACCGCCTCCGCAGTTATCCTCGCCAACTCCTCAAACGCCGCCGCAAGTCTCTGCTCCTCCACTGTGTCCTCACGGCGCATCAAGGAGCCCCAAAAGTAAAGGAGTGAAGGAAAGCCAAAACCCTAGAGAGTCTAGAATGACAACCAACACCCGACGCCTATAAACCCTCGCGGGAGGCGGCGCGTCGTTCCGACCTCCGAGAAAAAAGGGGGCCCCTTCATTTCAAATCCGTTAGGATCACAATTATTACGGGCCCAGGTGACCACGACACGTGGCTTCATAACATCGCCAGATCTCCACCCACCTGAGCCACGCCGGTCCAAAGCCCTCAAATACTACTCGTCCGAGCCTCCTTTGGCTCGGGAGTAGGAGGGGGACAAGTGGAGAGGGAGATTTCTGTAGCCCATTCAAAGAGCAGCCCGACTAGTCCCGACAGGACCCAACGAGGCCGAGCTCGCCTAAGTGACAGCCCACAGGGCCCACTTAGGGAAGAAAGCCCAATAAAAAATTGCTCGAGGACACAACCTTCCTAGGCAGCCTCTAGGCTCGGAGGGCCCGAGTGTCGGTCAGGTCACAGGGAAGGTCCGGCCCAAGCCATATCTCCGCCCAGGAGAAGAAGGCGTACGCCGACCCATCCGACCCATCCTCTTCCGAGCTAAGCCTATCGCCCGGTAGGGCTGGCCTCCCTGAGCTCGGAATGGCTGGCGATTGCTTATCCTTTGCAGCCGTTAAGAGTCCACAGCAGATAGGAATTCAGGAAGGCAAGGGACTTCTTCTTCCCCAAGGTGATAACGTTCCCACGATAAGGCAATGAAAGCCCACGACGAGGATGTAACTCCCACCTGAAACCCCTCGGCTTACAGGACTCCAGGAGACAGCGTACTATTTAAACCAGGGAGACCCTCCGACGAAGGTAAGGGCACTCATACGCTCAAATCTCCCGAGCAAGAACCACTTCACCCTCTGGTGGAGAGGGATCTCGCGCACAAGCTCTCACCTCCCTTTATTGCTCCCGCCATAGCTCCACTGACTTAAGCATCGGAGGGTTTCCCCTGGGCCCCCTGATCCGTTCCCCTATCTTGCAGTTCACTATCCGGTGATCCACCATCCGCTCAGGACCAGCGCGAGATCTCGCCTCTTCAGATCCTAAATGAGTCACCGGGGTTCCCGGGCTCGTACCGGCCCCAAATGACAACCAATTGACACAAAATCAGCGGATCTGGAATGCTGACATTCCAGGGGTTCAATTGATACCAATTGATCTAAAAACCGTTGCCATTTTTTGGCGAAGCCTGCGAACACCCCAAAAGCATGATTTTCCCGAACTAGAAGGAAACCCACTCGTATGCTCACCGAACAACGTAAAACTGTATGGACACGTAGAGGAGAAGTAGGTGATCCATTTCCCTACCTCCACCAAAGAAACAGTGCGCCAAAGTGACTAAACCACGCCGAAAATGCCAAATCAACGAACCACGCTGTCTCGGAATCCACCGAGGGATCTCGCCTCGCCATGCTCAAACCGTCGCCCCATTCTCTGTCCCGATCACTCCATCGCGTCCTCGCCTCGGCCAGCTCCGCAACAGTGTGCACCCCGTGCCGAACCTCCCAGAGAGGAGAGAGAACGAGAGAGAGAAAGAGATGAGAGAAATGAGGGTGGAGAGAGGGTGGGTTAGGTTTAAATAGAAGAAATTAGGAAAATTTCCTAATTTTTGCAAATTTCGATTTTTGTGCCAAAAATCCCCTAATTCAGAAAAATATGCGAAAATAGCCGAAACGATCCTCGGGAAGAGTACAACACGACTGCGGCGTCCACGAGTCGCTGAACTGAGAAATAAACTCACCACAGGGTTCCGTAATTAGTACGAGAGAAAAACCCACGTGGATCGTAAAACTCAACTCAGGACTCACAAAAGTGATCCGAAACTCTCCGAAGAAGATCCGATAAGAATCCAGGGTATTACACTTACCGCCTCAGCCCAAAAGTATTTTGGTAAAGAGTTTTCACGTAACATGGTCCGTGCCATGTCTATCAATGTTCTATTTTTCCTCTCCACCACTCCATTTTGTTGGGGCGTCCTTGGTGATGAAAAATTGTGCGTGTACCCCTGCTCTTCACAAAAATTACTGAACTCATGATTTTCAAATTCACCACCATGATCACTTTGAATGGTAGTGATAGGGTGGCCTCTTTCATTTTAGATTTTTCTGTAAAACACTTCAAACTCCATCAAGGCATCACTTTTATTGGCTAAAAATAATACCCATGTAAATCTAGAGTAGTCATCGACAATAACAAATCCAAAGGATTTACCTCCTAGGCTGGATGTCCTAGTAGGGCCAAATAAATCGAGATGCAGCAATTCAAGAGGCCGGGAGGTAGAAACAATTGTCTTATTCTTGAAAGATATGTGTGTTTGCTTGCCTTTTGTGCAAGCCTCACAGATTTTATCACTTTCAAATTTTAATTTTGACAATCCATTTACCAAGTCATGTCTAGACAACTTGGAGATTACTCCAAAACTAGCATGACCTAGTCTTCGGTGCCATAGCCATGCATTATCATGATTGTTTGCTACCAAGCACACATCATCACTGGAAACATCATCAAGATCAATAGTATACACATTGTTATTTCTCTTGCCGATGAATCTGATTTCATTGGAGGTTTTATTTATGACAAGGCAGTGGGCTTCATCAAAAATAATTTTAAAATCTTTATCACACAATTGACTTATGCTCAACAAATTATGATTTAAGCCCTTCACCAAAAGCACATCTTCAATAAGAATTTTAGAATTCTTACCTATGTTGCCGATCCCAATGATTTTACCTTTGTCCTTGCCTCCAAAGGCAACCGAACCTCCATCCTTATCTTATAGTGTAGAGAACACCTTCTTGTCCCCTGTCATATGCCTTGAACAGTTGCTATCCAAGTACCACTTGCTCCCCCTGGCTTCAAGACATATCTGTAAGAAACAACATTCTCATGCAATTGATTTTGGTACCCAAACCAGGTTGGGTCCGTAAGAGTTAGTCCAATTCTGTGCATATCTTTTCTTGGTCCAAAAGGCATGATTTCTTGGTGAGTTTTGTTTGAACCAGCAATTTACAACAACATGACCAAATCTACCACAATGATAGCAATTAACAGGTGCAAACTTTCTTTAGAATTGTCGTGGTTTGGGTTGGACATATTTTGGCTTAGAGTTGGAACATGAAGCATGGTTGTTTTCTTTTTCATGAACATAGGATGTAGTGATCTTATGTTCAAAGGATTTTTTATTCTGGGGTGAATACCCCAATCCTTCTTTCCGGAAGTTAACTTTAACTTCCAACACATTGTCTATGTTTTGTTTCCTTTTAACAAACCTAGAGAGAGTGAACTGCGAGTCAGTTACTTCTTTATTTAAACTCACATTTTTATTTTCAATTTCTGAAATGGAAGATGTCAGAATTTCTTTTTCATTCTTGAGTTTTTCACATACTTTTTCAATTTCAGATATTTTACATGATAGCTCTTCTTTGACCTTTTTAAAATCTGAAATTGTTTGAAGCAAGGTTTCTTTTTCTTCTATCAACTCAAACCACTCTTGTTCCAGTTTCTCAAATTTAACAAAAATATCTTCATGTGACAAATCATCAATTTTCTTTTTGAGAGTTTTATTTTTAGATATGATTTTCCTGTATTTTGTATACAGTTTTTTATATTTCGACTCCCATTGTTCATTGGAAATAAAATCAGAGTCAGAATTTACCTCTATTGAATCATCTTCGTGTGCCATGAGGCACAAGCTCTCCACAAGCTCTTGGATCTCCTCGTCGGACGGTTCGTCCTCGTCGTCGCTCCATGTGGCGACCATTGCTTGGGGTTTCTTGAGTTTGTCCTTCTTGAACTTCCTCTTTAGATCCGGGCATTCTCCTTTCATGTGCCCGGGCTTCTTGCATTCATAACAGATGACATTATTGGGCTTGCTAGGTTCGCCCTTGGTCTGAAAGGGCTTCCTTTGCCCACTTCTGAAATTGCCTTGGAAGTTTCTCTTCTTTCTCAAGAATCTTTTTACTTGACGAGTTATCATGGCCAAGTCTTCTTCTTCATTGCTTCCCTCACTGGATTCTTCCTCTTGAGAGTCGTCATCAGATTGGTGAGCTCTCAATCCAATTACTTTCTTCTTCTTTGTATCTTCCTCGGTTGTTCTCTTCATGTTTATCTCATAGGTCATGAGTGACCCTATGAGTTCGTCCAAGGAAAGTGTGGACATTTTTTTTGAATCTTCAATTACTGTGGCTTTTGCGTGCCACGCCAATGGAAGTGATCTCAAAACTTTCCTCATGAGATCGGAGTTTGTGTACTCCTTCTCGAGGCTTTTGAAACCATTTGTGATCTCCGTTAATCTTGCGAACATCTCTGAGATGGTTTCTTCAGGCTTCATTTTGAATAGCTCATAATCTCTTACAAGGAGATTTGCATTGGTCTCCTTGACCTCGGAGGTCCCCTCATATATGAGCCGCAACTTGTCCCACATTTCCTTTGCTGAACTGCACATGGATACACGAGAGAATTCATTAGGATGTATAGCACATTGCATAATATTCATAGCATTAAAATTGACAGTGCATTTCTTAATTTCCTCGGGTGTCCATTTCTCTTCATCGTCAGAGAGTTTGTAAGGACCCTTGTCCACAACTCTCCAGATCTCATACTCTTGGACTCTCAGAAAAACATGCATCCTATTTTTCCAATAGGAGTAATTTTAGCCATCGAAGTATGGAGGACGATGAATGGAGTGACCCTCAGGCATCATACCCTTGTTTGCCATTGATCTGGATCTAACTCTAGATCGTTAGATCTGAAGGAGATAGAGCCTTGGCTCTGATACAAATTGAAGTCCCGCGATCAATGACACCCAAGAGGGGGGTGAATTGGGTGTTTTCAAAATTTAAAGAAAACTTTACTCATTTTGAAATTAATGTGATGAAATAGCAACTATCAATATAGATCTAGTGAAAAGCAAAGTAGATCTGTCAAAATCAACCACTACAATAGCTCTTGGTACTAGGCGGAGTTGGCGAATCCGGAGATTCTCTCAACGCAAGGTGTTATCTTTCCGACAAGACTGACCATGTCGGTCCGAACCCAGCTTTTGATATACCAAGGATTTATTTGAAAGTGATCAATTAATCTAGATCTAACAGAAAAGATCGGAAGATGCAATTAATCTAGCTACGCACACATGCACAGAATAGAGATAGGAGAAAAGGAACAAACCACACAATGGACAGAGATTTTTAGGTGGTTCGGATGCAACAACGGCAACCTACATCCACCCCTCACGATCTGTGAGGATTTCCACACTATCTTGTAAAGGGTTACAAAATCCAAACACACACACACACACACACGTGAGGAGTTCGGAACTCCCACAAAGGTGTACAAGCACCGAATCACAAGAAGATGTGAAGAAATAAACACACACACACACACACACGGATCTGCATAGATCCACACACACACACAAGTATTCAGATATTACAAGAATACACACTTGAATCTGAAATAGAAATCGAATGGAAGACACAAAGTAAAAACTTCAGATTCAAGCTCCCCCTTAGTTGATGAAGACGATTTTGGATGCAGCTTGATCTCCATTTGGCTTGGGGTTGATCTGCTCCAGATATGGCTTGGATCACTTGAAGATGGATGAAGAACTTTCTCCTCGGAGCACTGTTCACGGCTACAGTAGCCGCACACTTCTCTCCCCTTGATAGCCTCCTTGAGCTCCCTTGGATGATTAGGGTTTCTTGTCCCAAAGATATGTTTTTTATACATCTTGGGTGGTCAAGAGACAACCCAGGAACCAGATCCACAAATCTTGGCATGTCCCAAGGCTTTGGGATTAAACAAACCAAGAATTAAACATCTCTTCTTTCATAAAATAAAAAGTCAATTTTTGCTGCTTCGAGGCTGGCGGTCAACCGGATGGCATGGTGCGGTCGACCGGTTTTTCACAAGTCTGAAGAATTTGGTTTCTGGAAATTTCGGTCGACCTGAATATGGCCGGCGATCGACCGGACTGTAAATCCCTGTAGAAAATTGGGTGCTGTTATTTCTGGTCGACCGCCCCTGTCTCTTAGGTCGACCGAACAGTGAAAATACTGCAAAAATGATTTGTTAGCCCAATGAAACATATCCATAAGACAATGGCTTCATGTCCTTAGCTTTTTCATGCATTTTGGGATTTGTTTTGATTTTGTTTATTCAATTAGAAATATTGAACCATTTTCACACAAGATGTTCTTAAACCAACGCTTAAGCACACTTAATCCGCATTTTGACTGCATTGACACGGCCCGAGATAGATACTCAATTTGGGGTTTTGTTATCATCAAAATCATGCAGAGAGACTCAACACCTACTCCGGGTGGCGGCGTAACCTTCGCCTGGATAGGCGTTCGGTAGCCCGGGTCGAGCGTTGGGTGCCCGTTATGGGGCTCTTCCTAGGTGACGAAAGCGTCGCAGGACACTTTATACTCGGTACCCGATTAGGGTTCTCCCGAGCGACCGTTGCTCAGCCTTCCGGGCCTAAAAGGCAGCCTAGGAAGTGTCGGGCCAAGAGAGTTTTAGGGTTTCAGATAAAGTGGGCCCATGAGGGGGGCTATCACTTTGGGAATCTGGCCTGCTTGGGTCGAGAATGGACCTGTTTGGGCCGTTCCAGGCCATATGTCTTTGGGCCGTTGATTTTACCCCTCTCCACGTGCCCCCTACTCCCAAGCCAAAGTTTGGGCTCGGAAAGTAAAGCATAATGGGGGTAGCGTTGGTGGCTTGATTGGGGGATATCTTTTGCCGACGGGGACCATTTAATGTGGCTGTCCTGAAGGCGCGTATGTGATGATGGCTCCCTCGAGTCAAGGTGGGGAGGCCCTTATGGGAGTTTGGAACGTCACGCCGCTTCTCACCAAGATGGCTAGAGGGTATATGTGTAGGCTTGCGTTCCATATCTCGTTCATTTAGGGCCTTTCCCTTCACCGCATTTGTGTTCTGAGAGGGTCCATGTGCCACGAGGGCGATCAGAGAGAGCAGAGCCTCGTAGAAGCTTTTGCAGAGTTGGCGGATATCACGACGACGGCGATCCGTCAGCTTCCTCTTCCTCCTGAGTCTTCTGACTCCGCTACTCCCTCCTCTCCTCCTTGTTCTTTTGATTCCTCCATGGCGGAGCATGACTTTGAAGCTGAGATTCGTGAGTTTGAGCAAGGCACGGGGAGTTCAGTGCCGAAGTCCAGCCATCATCTGCGCAGCGAACTGGGCGAGGCCGAGGTGAAAGAGATTGAGAACCGCTACAAGCTTCCATGGCGGTACTACTTTTCTCCGGCCAAACCCTACGAGTCCAGCCTGGACACTTGTTCAGGCCTTTTCTGCATCTTTCTTTTGGCTTGGAAGTGTGGTTTTCACCTTCCTCTCTACCCCTTTGTTATGCAGTTACTGCAATTCTAGCAACTGGCTCCTGCGCCTTTTTCTAGCTGAAGGAGCAAACCCATGCCCAGAAGGGTTTCTTCTACCTTCAGGCAAAGAGGGGGAGGAGTTGTGTGATCCTTTCTCCTCGGGATTCATTGCACAGGGGGTGGAAGACCCAATTTTTCTGGGTAGGGTTTACCAAGAGAGCTACCACCTGGGGTTTCCCTGACAAATCGAACTTTCAGCCGATATACCCTCCGAAGCAAACGGCGGTCTCCTCGGAGCTGGAGGAGGAGATTATGATTCTTCAGGAGAATCGTCGATCGACCGTTGTGTAGCACCCCGTATAAATACTAGAAATAAAATTTTCTAATTTAAAACCATCACACCTAAACAACTTATATATATATATGTGTGTGTATATGGGCCTTACAAGAGATTTTCCTAACAAAAAGGGAATGGGCACCCCTTACTAGGGCGCTATTCCAATCAAATAGTCCAAACCAGGAAATGGACGCCCCCTCAGGAGGGCGCAGTTTCAATAAGTGCCCCCTTGAATGGGCACAAATTTCTTAACAGGGAAAATTAGGATTTTTATGTCCAAAGAGATATATGTAGATGTATATATATATTATCCTATTCGAAGTGCATGGTCAGAGAGTTAGGGTTTTACTCTAACTAGGATGGTGGCTGTGGTTTGGGAAGGTTTAACCGAGAAGGATTGATACATGGGAAATTTTAGAACTCATAGGATTCATACGTGGGAAAGTTCTATTCCAGTAGGACACTAAGAGCCCAAGCTATATATATATGACATCCATTGAATGAGCCTGGCTACTACTGCTTCTCATCCTAACTCTCTACGTTGTTGTTGACTTCATCATCTTCCCTCTCGGTTGTTGCTTTTCTGCTATAGACGAGGGCGAGTTGCTGCCGCTACAGTTGCCGTGAAAGAAGCCTGCCGCTTGAGCCGATTGCAGTTACCGTAGCTGCTACTGCGAGGACGATCTTCTTCCTCCCTGTCTGCAATTCCCTTGCTGAAAGAAGTCGTAGCTTCTTCCTTATACCATGTTTCCTCTGCTTGCAGAACGAGTGCTGTCGTGCTACGGTTGCTCTTATTATATATTTTCTTCCTCATAATTTCTATGTTCGACATCCAGATTAAACCAAGAGGTAGGTGTTCTCAAGTTACGAAGCCCAACTCAATAACCATAGTAATATCATGCATATAGGTCATATAACAGGGCACCATGATTTTTGTTTTCATCAGCTATAGTTTTTATTGGGTTTTAGTAAATGGCGACCCCATCTTGGGTGCAAATTCAATAAATGACCCTATGAACAGTCATTAATTCCTTTAAATAATTAATAAATATCCATGTTAAAAATTAAATAACTATGTAACACGATGCTAGATTTAATGCATGTATATAGTTCTGGATTCCTGATATTTTTCTCTACCTGTTCATGTCTGTAAATTCCTGATTCTGTCAACTTTACAATTGTGAATAGTAACTTGAGTCTAGAAACGTACCTGCCGGGTACAAATTAGCCCAAAAAGAATGGGCGCCCCTATCAAGGGCGCCATATTATGAATGGGAGCCTCTGCAAGAGGACACCAATTCCCTGGGTGCAGTTTTCCAGGAGTTAATAGATATATATTTACATAAATAAAATATTGAATTTCAAGATTGACCGCCTCTATAAGAGGGCGCTAATTAGTAAATTAATGGCAGCCATATAGGTGCCAATTCAGATTATAATGGCACCTATCAGGGCGCCATTTACCAGATTTCAGTTTTCTTTCGCGACTCTTGGCCCACATCGCGGGTCTTTCGACACTATATCTCAGTCCGCAAATGAAGTCCCTCATTTTATGATGTTTTCTCGCATACCCCACAATTCTCGGTGATGATTGAGCCCACCGCGAGATATTCCTTCCTTCGAACTGGTGATTTCATCATAGAGACCTCCGTAAGACTACGCGAAGCCTTGGATTCCCTCAAGGCCACCGAGCAGGTTGTACCATTAAAACCTATGAAACCTTTTGAATGCCATGTCACTCTAAAAGAAACATGGTAGTATAGCCCTCACAGTATGCTATTTTAGCCTCTGTGAGAAATTCTCCCTAGCAACTGGAATGGGTGACCATACCACTGCCATTAATTGAGGATTGAGCACCCTTTTCAGCAGGCGCTAATTCTTTTCTACCATATCCTATTCACAGATTGAGTGACCCTCTGCAAGGGCGCCAATTCTGTATATAATGGCACCCATCAGGGTGCCAATTCTGAAAGTAATGGCACCTGAAGAGGCGCCAATTCCACTGAGTTTCCTAACATGTCATGTAATGCCCCGGGTTCTGTGGATCCTTCTTCTCGGGTCCCGGATCTACGTTTCTGGTAAATCTGGCTCCGTTGTGTCCGAAATGATGTTTCGGACATCTTTCGTGTCCAGATCGGCGTGATCCGGAGCTGTTTCGGAGGCCCGGAGCACGTCCGCGGCTTTTCCGCGTGTGTTTACCGATTCTCGGTGTGTGTTTCGGTAATTCCTTCGGAACCTCGTTGCGGGTGAACCGGGCCGTTCACCAGGGCGCGAGTGGTACCGTTGCGATCGGTGCATTCCAAGGATCGCGGAAACATGATTTTCTATTTTTTGGTATTTTTGGTATTTTTGAAATTTCTGGAATTTCCTATATTAACCCCCCTCCCTTTTCTCTCTCTTCCCTCTCATTTCTCACTCACTCTCCCTCTCTCTTCTCATGCTCTCTCCTCCCTCCCTCTCTCACCGGCGGCCGACGGGGTGGAGTGCGGGTGAGGCGGGGACGGCGCGGGTGAGGCACGGGCGAGGATGGATGAGGATCGAGGCGGTAGGGGCGTGGTGAAGCTCGGCCGTGGGTTCGTGGAACGGCGAGGCTTCAACGGTATTTTCTTCATGGATCGGCGAGCTCGGGGCGCGAAATCTTTGGTGGAGGTAGGGAGATGGACCCCCGGCTCGTGCACTTCTTTTCTCGCGAGTTTGTAGGCCGTGGTGAGCCGAGCGGGCGTAATCGGGGATTTTTTGGAAAAATCCACATTTTAGGGCTCGTGGGCCGATCTCCCGTTTCATTGCATTTTTGGCCGATCCGAGGCCTTAGATGCATGTTAGGGGCTATTTGGGGGCTTCCCCCTTGTTTTCCCCCTCTCCCGTGGAGGTATGGGGGCGTGGGACATTTTTCGGGTCGTTTCCCACCGTTTCGCGCTCGGACGGGTGTGACGGTCCTTCCAGTGACCATCACAGCCTGTGACGCCCCAGGGTGGGTGCGTCACAGGGCCCGTGTAGCCAATTGGTGGTCTGTGGGTGTGACGGTCCCACGATAGACCGCCACGACGCTGTGACGCGCCTAGGTCCGACCGTTACGTCCGTTTCCGTGGCTTCATACTGTTGGGGTCACGAGTCTCTGACGCGCCTAGGTAGGACCGTCAGAGCTCTGTGACACCCTTGAATGGGAGCGTTAGAGCTGACGCAGCCCATTCTTCTGACGAGCCAGCGTCGGTCCGTCAGAGACTGTGACGCCCCGAGTGGAGTGCGTCACAGCCGACTTCTTCTTGCCTTCTGACGCACTATGTTGGGTGCGTCAGGGCATGTGACGCACCAGGGTTGGCGCGTCACAGCCAGTTTTGCTCCTTTCGCGTAACGCTCCTGTGTTGGACCGTTAGAGGGCTGTGACGGTCAGGCTTGGACCATTACATACTGTGACGGCCCAAGGCTAGGCCGTCAGGTCCTATGTTGCGCCGAGGTGAGTTTTCGTGTTCTCCGCCTTGTTCCGCGATGTGTGGATCCCCGATCGACCCGGTTGGGACCCAGTGGTCGACCTGCGGTCTCGTGAGTGTCCCAGACACCCGTGGGATTCTATGTCCATGTTTTGAGGGTGTCGGAAGGATCGTGCTACCTCGATTAGCGTGCCCATAGGCATGGTGGGTCTGGGTGACCCCACATGTTCCGGGCTTTCATGTTACGCTCGATCGAGTCACCGTGTATCGGTGTGTGTGCGGTGGGGTTCCCCCGCATGTCGTAAGTTTTCCTGGAAGATGATTCCCGAGTGGGCCATGTGTTTGGCCTTGGACTGCGAGTCCAGTTATCGGCGTGGCGGCTTGGGTGTTGCCTTGGGAATCATGCTTCTGTGCTTTCCACGTGGGCCGTGTGTGTGGCCTTGGACTGTGAGTCTAGTTGCCCTGCCTGGGGTTGAAAGGCTTCTTAGTTCCCTTCCCGAGGGAATGGTCTCGGCGGCTCGTGAGCTGCCTCGGTATTCATGCTACCGTGGTTTTAGACCTAGAGATTGGACTAGATTGACGGCCTTGTGCTGTTGCGTGGGACGGTCTTGACCCCGAGTCTTCTGACTCAAAGACCGTTGGCTGTAGTGCGTCTAGAGGACTGCCCAGAGTCCAGTGGCTTAGCGTCACTTGGGTTTTCTCGACTCTCGCGCAGGGTGCGTGCGTAGCCATGAGCTGCGAGTCCCGTTCCTTCTCCAACTATGGTCGCCGTGCGACGGTGCCGGTACGTGGGATGGTCCCCGTACGTCGTCGGGTTCGGACGTTGTTTTCTGTTGACTTGAGAGTCTACTCTCTCAGTGACCCTCCACTAGTCGTAGCCTGCTTACACGCGTGTGGTCCCACCAGGGAGTGGTGGAGAGGCTACCCTTAGAGACGGTTTGTGGACCGGTTTCCGTCGGGCCTCGCGTCTAGCAGTCAGAATCCGGTTGAGGGTAAAATCGGTCAGAGGGCCAGACCAGGGACGGACGGTCTGTGTGTGCACACGTGGTTGGGGGGCGGTTGGACCCACGTCGACGGGCGTGACCCCAGCTAGTCACTTGTTTGTGGTTACTTGTACGGTGTCTCAGTTCCCGCTGGGCTGGAGGGAGACACCTGAGGCGTGGACTAAGACGTCAGTGGACGCATTCGGCCTTGCTTCTAGTGGGAGGTACTCCTGTTCTGAATAGAGAGTGACAGACTGTCAGTTTCCGTGACTTTGACCTTCGGGTTTTGGTCGTGTTGACCGTTGAGTTTCGGTTGTCTCGTCGTGGCACGTGTGTCGATTTTCATGCCGTGAGACTAGTGCTAGTAGCTTTACCGAGGTTGCGTCTTGCTGTGCGGTACCCGTGACTAGGTGATCAGGGTTACACTTTGGACAGCGTGTCCAGGTTGGCCGTGTTCTGGGAGACAGGCCTCTACGGCGCGGTTGCCGTGGGTTTTTACTTCGGTGGGTGGTACTAGTGTAGTTCGGCAGCCCCCGACTGTGAGTCCGGGGTGTGTTTTTTTACAGTAGGAGTAGTTGTAGTGCCGAGTTTTGACCGGCCACTGGTTCGCTGTTCCTGCTGTTGCGGTTGCTCTTGTAGCCTTCCTTTCCGCTACCGCCGTTGTTTCCGGTTGGGGTTCCGCGAGATCCCTGCTGAG
This sequence comes from Amorphophallus konjac, assembly GCA_022559845.1. Lineage (NCBI taxonomy): Eukaryota > Viridiplantae > Streptophyta > Magnoliopsida > Alismatales > Araceae > Amorphophallus > Amorphophallus konjac. Next base: position 248,792,628 of record CM040126.1, read on the forward strand.
TCCCTGTTTTGGAGACTTATACCCTGCTTTTCAGGTGAGGCGGTTCTTCTTCCTCGAGGTTCGAGGGCGTGGTGCGGAGGTTCTCAGTTGCCAGCTCGCCGGGTCGAGTGTTCACTCGGCATGTGGTACATTTTCACTGCTTTAGACTGTACTTTCTATTGGACTGGACTCTGTTGTAGCTGTAGTTGTTTATTTATTTCTGTTATCTGTTGAGTTGTCCTGCTTTATTTCCTATTTCTTTGTGCCTCCACACTCCTTTTAGCCCTTCCGAACCCTCCCGGCTCGTGGGCAGCGGTTGGAGTCTCGGGTTATCGGGTCTCCCCCGGTAATCGGATTCTCAGGTCGTTACATGTCACGTGTTTCGTGCAGTTTTAATCGTAATACATCCCTACATGAAAGTTCTGTCCTTAAATTCCCTGTTCTATGAATCTACCTTATCGTCCTACAATGGCGTATTCCTTTGGAATTCTATATTGGCTATAACTATAGTGGATGTCTAAAATATACACGACTCGATGCTTGCGCATAGAGGGCCCGATCTGGTCCTTGGAGGAGCACCCGAAAGTACTTGTACCCATGAGAGCTATATTGATCACGGTGTGGCATTGCACCGAAGTGCATGACTTGTTAGATTGACATTTTCACGACTTGTACTTGACTTGACATAACATGACTTGCGTGACCCATAAATGGGTATATACTTGCTTGATAACATGATAGTCAATTCACTTGACATGACTTGATATATCTACATGCTTTACATGAAAGTCTTGAAATCTTGCTAGATTGTCTCCTTTGTACATTCTCTCTCATGTCGTTGGCAAGCATGTAATTACTTAAAGCTAGCTTGTACTTGAGAAATAATTTCTACTGAGCGTTCGCTCACCCTTGTGTTTTCCATAATTTTTCAGGTAATTCCGATGACGAGGATCGTTCGGAAGGGAATGAACTTGAGTGAAGAGCTTAGAGCTACCCGTCTATCAAGGCGTCTACCTAGTCGTGTCTTTTATCATTTCTTGAGTCTATTCTTGTAATTTTCTCTTTATTGAGTCAAGAGTATCCTTAGTACTTGATTTGAAATTTTGTAATAGAATTACCTTAAGGATTATTATGAATAATGGATTTGCTTATCTCTACTTTTACGCATCTCTGTCTATGTGTCGAGTACACTTACGCTCTGATTGACATGAACGATATAAACTCGTCACGCATACCGGGTTCCTTCCGCGCTCGGGGCGTGACACGTTGAGCTGATGATTTCGGCCAACATTGATGATTATCCTGGCCTCCCCCTGCCTGCCCACAATAGGGGTTTTGAGAACTAAGTTTTTGCGTTCTTTCGTCTCGGGCGGCCAAGTCCTTGCTGATAGCTTGTTTCCTGATGGGTAGAGACAAGGTGCGGTGAGGAGGATGGGTGACCGTTGGAGTAGGGGGTCATCGATCTAGAGGGGGCGACTATTCCGAGCATGCCTCGGGCCTCCAAGGATCCTTCTTCTATCTGGGATAGGGGCAAGCAGATTGCTCGGGAGGATGTCCCAGAGCAACGAGGGTCTAAATGCAAGGACCCTGGGGAGCGGCTATTGCTATCCTCGATGAAAGCCATGACCACCGAGAAGAAACAGTTGAAGAAGGCAGAGGTTTCTCGTCCGATCGAGGAGCCCCCAGCCAAGGACATTCACCGACAGAGCCTCCCATCGACCAAGCCAGAGGTGTTCATGGCTGGCGAGAGGACCTCCGCCGAGCCTACAGAGGCGCAAGGCGAAGAAACCAGCTCCGAAGCCCCGGTCGAGGTTGATGTGGCGAGCGGAGGGGCGGGGGTCCAGGCCGAGCCAAGCGTCGTCATTCCGAGCATGGGGATGCTCGGAGATGATCCCCCGGCCCCAACTCTTCCAAAGAGGACTCTTCCCCCCTCAGCCGGGCGGTTCGCCGTTCAGGCCTCCTTATACAATAGGTGCCGAGCTTTGGCCCCTTCGTTGGTTCGAGAGGAATTCCGATGCAGCTCCCCCTCAATGCTCTTTGAGAGAGTCATGGAGGGAGATTTGATCGTGGCCCAGCTGGGGGCGGAGAGAACTGATTTCTACACGCGGCTTGAGAGTGAGGAGAGTGCTCTCAACCGGGCCCGCCCTGAGTCCGACCGGAGGATAGAGCAGTTGAGTTCCGAGCTTGAAGTTCTTCAGCGGGAGGAGACCTCACTTCGGGCTCGGGATCAGGCAAGCCGAGAGGAAGCTCGGTCACTGGCCGATCAATTATCCCAAGCTCGGTATATGGCCGACCTTAAAAGCAAGCTCCTGGAAGAGGAGCGTCAGGCTTAGGTGGTGCGCTCGGGACAATGGGCGGCCAATCAAGAAGAGCTCGAGGGCCGGCTCTAGGAGGCCGAGCGGGCCAAGAGGGAGGTTGAAGTGGCACGATCCAAAGCTGAAGGGAAGCTGACCGAGGCCAAAATAAAGGTGGCCGAGCTTGAGGAGAAGGCCGCGGGAGCCATGGCGGAGGCGGTCGAGCATTATCGGAGTTCGGAGGAGTACAATGAGGCTTTGAAGCAGGCCGCCTTCGCATGCTATGAGCTGGGCTCCGGCGAGGGTTGCGGAAGGGATTTGCCCAAGGCTTCAGGCGGGCAACTGGGCTGCCTCAGGAGCCGATTCCCGATGAGCTCATCTTCGTTCCTGGGCAACGCTACGACTCGAACAAGGAAGGCTCAAATTCTCCTTCGTCGACGTTGAGCGAGGAAAGATGGAGTGAGGATGCTTCTGCCTCAGGGGAGGGGAGATCACCAACTCCGGCTACCTCGGGAGGGCACGCGGTCGAGGCAGTTCCCATACAAATGGGGTCAGTGCCTGGGCCGACCGTCACTGAGGGAACCGGGGGCAAATCTCCAGGCGCCGAGGGTCCTCCACTAGGCGAGCTTCAAGAAGGACCACGAGCTTCTCCAAGTTCCCCTATTCCCATAGATTAGGAAAGGCTGTACTTGCCTTGCTGGTTCTTTCTCTTTTTTGCAATTTCTATCTGAACTTGGCTATGTAATATTTTTCTTTCTATATAATGGAAACAGTGTTTGAAACGCAATTGACTGCTTCTTACCGCCTTTGACTGAGCATGATTGCCGTATCTGCTATTGCCAGTAAGTCAGAGATTTTGTACGATTCGCAGCCAAAAACTCAGTTGTGCATGTTGATCTGCCGAGTTGTTGGTGTTGAGCTGGCGTCTTTTCGTCTTCCCATACTTTGAATGACTTGTCGTTTCACATACTCCCGTAGGAGGGTTCTATGTGGGAGGTGGCATAACTGCTCCTAGGGAAGGACATCTGCCTCTCGCGTTGTCACGCCCCGAGATATGCAACGGAGTCAATCGGGAATGTGAACAGCCGGCATGGTAAGCCTCTTGTAAGCAAGAATAATCAGAGCGCAAGAATAATCACATAAAAGTAATTGCACAAGAGTTGAGTCAACCTTCACTTCCATTAATAATAAAAATCATAATTAAAGTACATGAGATATTTAAACGCACTTTAATCCACTAGCCTCAATAAAAGAAAATACATAGACTCAATCTAGACATTGTGGACTTCCTAAGTCTTCACTCTTCAATTGCTCTCGGACCCATCACTTGAATGACCTGAATCCGAATCTGGCCCACTGGTACTTCCTGGAAAGATTGGAAAGTAGGTAATCAGCACACTTGCCCAGTAGGTATCTTCGCATCAACATGAAGGTAATGTTAAAGTGATTAATGTCTTAGCTCTAAAGAACAAGATAAAATCATGCAGATATGATGAATCACGTGAATAAAACCCAAATCAAGATATAACCAAATCGAGCTATGAGAAAATGATTGAGCAAGTACGATCAAGTAAGAATCTAATTATGGCCTTTCATGAATGAGAACGTAACAAGAATGTACTAGAAAGTCGTATAACAAGCAAGTAAGTACTTTGTACTAAATAACAAGTACTTCATGTATCAAGTCCGTGTGATCCGTGGATCCGTATTCATGTTCCCGTGGATTTTCAGTTATTTATAAAGAAAGTACTCCCAGCGCAATGCGACGCAAGTAGCATAATACCCCATGGTTTATAGTATGTTTCCGACAATCAGCCGAGGGGACTAGCATAGAGCCCTTGAACACAATCAATGCTTGAACTGTATCTTCAAGTATAAATCAAGCTATTTCCACGATTATATCAATAAGGTTTGGCCAATGAGGCAACAAGTTCAATGGTAGTTTCATAATGCAAAGTCAAAGGAAAGAATGCGCCAAATATGAATATGAGATTTCAAGAATTGCATTAATAACTAGGTCATGCTACGGAGAAAATTTGACAGCATAACAATATATTCATTAAGTTTCATAATTCATCCTTAACTTTGTAAAACATATTTTTAGGCTCCAGATAATCCTAAGATCACCGAGGAACTTAAGAAAACCAATCCCAAAGGAAAAATGTAACGACCCGAGAATCCGATTACCGGGAAGGTCCGATAACCCGAGACTCGCACCGCCACCCACGAGCCCGAAGACTCGGAAGGGTTAGAAGGATGGTGTGGGAACTACACAAGTATCATGAGTAATTGCAGAAATGAAACAAATTATATTATTAAGCAGGAAATAAATTAACATTTTACATGGTCCACAAAATAATAATAAAATAACAACAGTAGTCCACAACTAGTACAGAGACAAGAAAATAAAGTACAGCTACACGGGGCATACCTCGGCTCTGACCTCTGGCGCTACCTCTGGGCACTCGCACCACGCTGCGTCCCAAACGCGCTCCCCTGGGGCGGCGCCTCACCTGAAACACGGTGAAAACACGCAGGGAATGAGTCTCGGAATAAGACTCAGTAGGGATCACTCGAACCGTACCTCGATGGAGCGAATGCTCCGCCGGATTGTCTGTGAATCGTGAAGAACGCTTTAGAAAACGTTGCCTCTTCACGCTTCCCACGCTCGCCGCACGCCCACGAGATCACCTCGCCGTCACCCACGTCCTCGCGCCGTCGCCCCGCCGCAGTCTGCGGCCGGAAGGGAGCTCGCCGCGCTCGAACGGGAGGAAGAGATGGAGAAAGGGAGCCGCGGTGGGGAGAAACGGAGGAGGAAGAAGAAGAGGAAAGAGAAGGTGGGGAAGAGAGAGAAATAGGGGGGTATTTATAGAAAATCCAGAAAATCCAAAAAATACCAAAAAATAGAAAATTACATTTCCGGAATCCTCGGGACGCACCGATCGCAACGGTACCACTCGTGCCCAGGTGAACGACCCGGTTCACCCGCAGCGAGGTTCCGAAGGAATTACTGAAACACACACCGGAAATCGGAAAACACACGCGGAAAAGTCGCAGAACACTCCCGGGCCTCCGAAACAACTCCGGATTGCACCGATCCGAACACGAAAGATGTCCGAAATGAAATTTCAGACACAACGGAGCTGAACACTCTGAAAAACTAGATCCGGGACCCACGAAGAAGGATCCGAACGGTCCGAGATATTACATCCCTCCCCCCTTAAAGGAATTTCATCCTCGAAATTGAGAACAACCCAAGGGGAAAGAAGAGGAAGACTCACTCAAACAGGTACGGGAACTACTGACGCATCTCGTCCTCACGCTCCCAAGAAGCCTCACCACCAGAGTGCCGCTGCCACACCACCTTTACCAAGGGGATGACCTTGTTCCGCAGGCGCTGCTCTCGCCTATCCTCCACGCGGATCGGAAACTCTGGGAGAGAAAGATCTGGAGTCACCTCGGGCCAAACAGAAACCTCGAGCACATGAGAGTCATCGAGCATATACTTCCGCAACACCGAGACGTGGAACACGTCATGCACCGACGCCAACTCAGGGGGTAACCGCAATCGATAAGCAACCTCACCAATGCGTTCCACAATGGGAAACAGACCAACATAGCGGAGACTCAACTTCCCACGCCGTCCAAAACGCATCACCCCCTTCATCGGAGAAACTCTCAAGAACACACGATCGCCCACGGTGAACTCGAGGGGCTGTATCCTACGGTCAGCATAGCTCTTCTGCCGACTCTGGGCCGCCAACATGTTCTGACGAACCCGGAGCACAACTTCTACGCACTGCTGCAACAACTCTGGTCCCGTCCAAACGCGCTCACCCACCTCAAACCAATCGAGTGGAGTCTGGCAAGGACGCCCATACAATGCCTCATAAGGAGCCATGCCGATGCTCGAATGATAGCTGTTGTTGTAGGCAAACTCCACCAACGGTAGGTGATGAATCCAACTCCCCTGCCACTCCAGGCAGCAGGATCTCAGCATGTCCTCCAAAGTTTGGATGGTCCTCTCTGACTGACCATCTGACTGAGGATGATACACCGAGCTAAATGTCAACTCTGTGCCAAGAGCTCGCAGGGAACTTGTAGACGTGCAAAATTGCACGTCCATGTGTCCCGCTAAGCCCCGCATTAATGTCAAAGTCAAAGGAAGAAGACCCGGAGAAACTGGCCATCCAGGGCTCCAGAAAGATACTACCGCCCAGCAAATCCCCGCATTTGCACGGGCGCATTAAGAGACCGAGAAGTCACAGGATGTCCTCCTGAATTAACACACTGATAGGGACCCTCCCTCGGGCCCTTAACGGTGAAGAAATACCCTGAAGAATGCACGGCTTCAAGCTACGTAAGCAAGAGCAAAGGCCCTCCAACGGCACGGCCATAAACCCCCAGCGGCACGGCCCTTCAGCCTTTCAGCGGCACGGCCATGTGGCTCTCCAGCGGCACGGCCATCCAGCCCTTCAGCGGCACGCTTCATTCAGGGTTTCACCAAGTCTATACATCCGCCAGCTGAAGTCTATACACTCATGTCTGAAGTCTGCACAGGCTCATGCATGCTCACAGTGTGAAGTCTGTACAGAGTTCAGGCAAACGCGAAGCCTACACACTCATGTGGCAAGTCCGTACAGAGTTCAGGCAAACGCGAAGTCTATACATCCGAGCTCTAAGTCTATATGTTGGCGGTTGCACAATCGAAGTCTGTACATTCACCAGTTCAACCTTCAAGCCCATACATTGGTGAAGTCTGTACATTCACCAGTTCAACTTTCAAGTCCATACATTGGTGAAGTCTGTACATCCGCCGGTGGAGCTTCCAAGTCTATACATCGGCCCCTGCAAGTCTATACATTGGTGAAGTCTATACATCCGCCGGTGGAGCTTCCAAGTCTATACATCGGCCCCTGCAAGTCTATACATTGCAGCTGAGTTGAAGCCTGTACGGCCTTTGCTTTGCCAAAGTCTATACATTGATGAAGTCTGTACATCCGCCGGGGGAGCTTCCAAGTCTATACATCGGCCCCTGCAAGTCTATACATTGCAGCTGAGTTGAAGTCTGTACAGCCTTTGATTTACCAAAATCTAGACATTGTGAACTCTCAAGTCTGTACATCATCCGGTTGCCTTGCCCACGAAGTCTATACACTCCTTCACCAAGTCCTGGCCCTTCCAGCGGCACAGGGCTTCTTGGCCCCTTCAGCGGCAAGGCCTTTGGCCCTTTAGCGACACAACCTTTCTGCCCTCAACGCCATGCGCCCTTTCCCCAGCGGCACAGCGCTGAAAGCCTCCCGACGGCATGCACCGGCAGAAGACACAACGGTCAATAGGCAGACCCATTGGCGCGTAGTCCAGCCACTTCAAAGCCAGCTAGTGCTTGTCTCCGTGTCACCTTCTAGCTGGAGGATGGGAGATCTTCGCCTGACGAGGAAGATACCGAAGTCAACCTCGGATGGCAGTGCCATCATGAGGTGACCTCGTCAACCGTCCGCATATAAAAGGCCCTCCACAGAGAGAAGAAAAAGGGAGGATGGAGATGGACTTCTGCTAGAGAAAAAAAGACAGAGAAAGAAGAGAGGAGCTGCGTGCGAAGAAACTCGTTCAAAGCGAAGAAGAAGAGAAGAAGAAGGTAGAAGAAATATAGGAAAAAGAGAGAGGAGCGTTGCATGTAGCAGAGGGGGAAGGAATGGAGGAAAGGGAATGGCTGCCCTTCCTCATTCCAACCCTCTCCTTAACTTTCTTTTCTTTCCTATTCTTAGTTTTCTTCCCTCCTTTTGTTTAGGGATGCATTGTACGATGTGGGGTCTTCGGGCCACGATCTTTGTTACATCGAATCCTCCATGAATGAAATAATGTTCAGTTTTACTTCTTACTGCATTTGTCGTCTTCTCCTCACCGGTCTCTTGTAGTTTTGCTTTCTCTTCCTTCAACCTCCCAACTCCCTATTCTACCTGATTTCCCGTGGCGCTGGTTTATGCGGTCGATAGGGTTTGCCCCTGGTTTGATAGGGTATGGCCAGCCTCGTCCCTCTTCAATGGCTTTCCATTGCATAACAACTCATGATCTTGCCATACGGGTCTGTGGGAGCCCTTCCTCTTTGACACATTGAAGTCACTCAGCACCCAGAACATCCTCCTTTGCCCTCCTTCGGGACCAACGGTATGCCCACACACCCTCCAGCTCCCAGTCATTCTACCACTCAGGGCCCCCAGCGGTACGCCTCTCCCATTTGGCCGTTTGGCGGTACAACCTTCCTTGAGTCTGCCTGACGGCACACTCTCCTTAGGGCCATTCAGCGGTGCACCCTTTCTCCTCTTGTCAGTGGTACACCTCCCTTCCTTGGCCGCTCAGCGGCACACCCTTGGACTGTCAGCCTGGCACTCCTTGATTGTCACTTCCCGGTGTACTCATAGTTTGCGTCAATCTATTGGTTCCTAGCTCGATGTTTTCTCCGAGTTTCCCGAAGTTTCCCTAAAGGCGGCTGCTCCGGCACCCCCCTCAGCTGTTGGTTCATGCCACCCCCGTGGGCATGTTCCTTGTTATTCCTTTACCTCCCGGGTTAAGGGGAGGAGCTGCCGAATTTTCACCAGGAATAACAACAAACTTAAGAGATGAAAAGAAGCAGCAAACAGATGGACTGAGCAATAATAAAAACACCCTAGCCAACTAAAAGGACTATGCAAGATTCAAGGAACTGGACTGAACAAGACTTCAAGCACTGTATTGCTAAAATATGACTTGGGACTCAATCTCATGACATGAGAATGAAAGCTTAACCATCTAAGATGCCTCATCTTGAATTGAACAAGGAATCCTCTCTTGAGTCCTCGCCCACCCCTTCAGCGGCACAATCCGCTTGGTTTCGTTTGCTACTTTTCCCAGCGGTACACCCTGGCCTATCTCTTCTAGCGGTGCGCCCTAACCTTCTATCCTCCAGCGGTACGCTCCCCCTTGCTGTCTGAGCGGCACACATCCTCCCAGCGTTCCATCAAGTCTATACATCGCTGCATCATTCACGTTCAAAGTCTGTACATCGTCTTCTTGTTCATGCATTGCATCATTTGAATTGAAGTCTGTACAGCCTGTGCATGAAGTCTGCACACTGTCTGGTCGCACGCACTTATAAGTCTATACATTAGCAGCTCTACCTACGTTCCACTCATAAGTCTATACGCTGTGAACCCTCAAGTCTGTACAGACCTCGCTTTGCTCAAGTCTGTACATCGTCCAGTTGTCTTGGCTAAGTCTATACGTTGATTGTCTGCTCACGCATCACTCCTTTGGCAAGTCCATACATTGTGAAAGTCTATACACTCCTCATTGGCTTGCTTCATGCACCAAGTCTGCACATTCCTTTCTAAAGTCTGTACGTTGCATTGCATGAAGTCTGCACGTTCCTTTCTAAAGTCTGTACGTTGCATTGCATGAAGTCTGCACGTTCCTTTCTAAAGTCTGTACGTTACATTGCATGAAGTCTGCACATTCCACGCTAGTGAAGTCTGTCTAAGTCTATACACTGCACCGTCTCATACACTCATGTGATAAGTCCATACATCGCCGCTATGTGTGTGCATCGTTGAACAAGTCCATACATTCATTGTACCGCTGGTCAAGTCTATACATTGCATCGCTGGGCAAGGCTATACATTGTCTGTTGCATATAGCACGTCTGTACAGTCCTCGTGGCTCGTTCACGCATCAGCTCCTCCAGGCCTTCCAGCGGTACGCTTCCAGTCCCCCAGCGGTACACTCCACATTCTCCCAGTGGTGTGCTCCCCTGGTGCCTCAGCGGTACGCTACACCCTCTACCCTTCAGCGGTACGCCCATCTCCATTCTTCCAGTGGTACGCTCCCCTGCGGTACACCCTTCTTTACACTTTGAACCGCACACACCATTCATCTCTTAGCGGTACACCCTAGTCTCCATCATCTCCCCTACGAATACACACATGCATGCAATAAAAAGGGAGGGGGGCTATACGATAAAAGGAACGATGAATAGTAATAATAATAATGAGATAAAAGGGGTGGTCCCAACCAAGATAACAACAAGAGAAGATAATATCAAAGAAAGGGTAATGTCAATAAACAAACGATAATAACAAGCGTCGACGACCATCGTGAATACAACAATATGACAGCAGTCTCTCCTTCCTGGATTCCGAACCCGGGGATATTAATGATGCCCCTGTAAGCTAGAAGTCACTCTCGGGAGTTCTCTCTCTTGTCATGGTGACCGCCCGGCCTTACTTCGGGCCGATAATTCATCAGGGTCCCCTCCCTCGTCGGGATCTGATTTGCCTCCCTGCATTAAAATTACCGTCCCTCGGCAAACATTTGTACGGATTCGTCTCCCGGGTTATCATCTCGTTTTCCGTGTGAACTTGTGTCCAAACATGAAATGGTCCATCAGTGACCGACATGACCCGAGTATTCAGGCCCCCACCTCGGGCTCACCGCATAACCCGACGGGTGTTTCCTTCCTGCATGAATCAGTATTTCTTTCGACCGTGGAGCCCTTATTTCTGGCAATTAATCAAGGGTATTCCCCTCTCCGAGGGGATGTAAATGACGTTGTGACCTTTATGGCACGACGGGTCTCAGTCCTGACCCGAACCACACAATCGCCTGACTGAGTCAGATCGAGCGCACCATGGGCTCTCCGGAGCCCGAACAAATCGTCACTTTGTGACTGGTACACCCACGCACTTAATAAAACCAACAAACGGATGAACGAATAGAACGAAGATCTCTCGAAATTAAGTGCGTCCACAAGTCTGGCACGCCCGGTGGGACTGGATCACCCTTCATCTTTTTTCCGGAACCAAGGGCTCCACGGCCCCCTTCTTGTAATACTGATTCCCTAATTTGCAAATGCAGGTTGCGTCACGGATGTCTCGATGGCACCCACTTTCGGCCACCAACCCGTCGAGAGTCATGTGCGGAACAGCTACATGGCCGTCCCTCTCACCTTCGGGAGCTTCCCTCTCTCGGTTGGCTTCCCAAACTTTTTGGCAGTGGCCTTCACTCACCTGTTGGACGTGGAAGCGTCTGACGGGATCAAGAATGACGCCTCCACCCAGGGGGCCACCGAAGCTGCTGCCAGCCGACCAATGGCCGAATCCCCCAAGACTGCCCCTATGAAGATATTGGGCTGCAACGTGCACCATATGCATGAAACCGCCATCCCATGTCGCCCAGGCTCGGCTTCCCATCAGAGAAGGCTCCGGAGGAGTCGTGCAACCACATCATCCTGAGGCTGGGTCTTCGGCACCGGCAAGTCTGCTGTAGTCGGAACGCTCCGGGTGCATCTTTCCGGGTGGCGCTCCGAAGTGATCCCGGATCGCATCATACCCACCGTTCCAGTGCGTAACTCCTTTCAGCCACTAGAGAAGATGAAGGGCAGGATGACGCCCGTAGCTCCGGCCACAGTCCCACTGCACCGACCGGCCCCTAGGCCGATGAAGGGAAAGCAGGCGTGGATTCCCAAGGCAGCCCGGGCTATTTCACCAGCCTTGATGGGACCCAGCACCTCTCGCCCGGCAAGGGCTCAACAAGCAGACCGGGTCAAGACATCGGCCCCCGTCTATCAGCCGGCATCGGCTACACTGACCCCACCAGAGAACACCCGCCGTCGACACCACCGACGTCACTACCAGGCTGCCCGTGCGGAGCCTACAGCCTACATGCCTGTTACTGTCAACAGAGCCACACCACCGGCTTCTCCTCCAGATCAAGACTGGGAAGGAGTGGAGCAGGCCATGAGAAACTATCTGCGGGGCCCGGGGAGCACTCCCCTGGGTCGTCAGAGATTGCTGGGGACGGTGGCCTCGGCATTTGAAGAAGAAGAAACCCGACCCGTGCCTAGTGCCGAGTCGAGGAACTGCTCTGAGGAGCGCTATCAGTCCCCGCCGAAGGAAGAGGTGAGGCCGCGGGGGTCGGTCTTTGACAGATTGGTCTTCCCAGGCAGGCCGTCAAGAAGAGCAACAAGAAAAGGCAGAGACCTAAGGGTCTACACTTGCAATATGGCAGGAGTGTCCGGCCGGTAAGGGGGCCTTACCGACCGAGCCCGGAGAAATGTCCAGACTTGTGGCAAGGCCGGGACCTCTCACTAGAAGAGGGAAGGCAGCAACCGAAAAGACACAAGCTCACACTGGAGGAACTGACTACGGGGAGTCGTCGACGGCCCTGGCCGCCAATGTCATTACTGAAGGCACCACGGGAGGACCATCCACTTCGTCCGAAGAGGCGCCAGCCGAAGAGAGAGGGGGCACCCCTAGCCTCTCAATGAGTGACCCTGCTATATTACTAATGATGCAGCAATATCAAAGAGAGATCGAGTTGCTAAAAAAGTAGTTGACCGACAGAGCTGCTCAACCCTCAACGTCCGGGCAGACCGAAGCACTACCAGAGACCCCTGGGGGTAACAGTCAGGCCTCTGAAGCTTCTCCATAGGCGACGGTGTCTCCGTCGATCCCCGGCTACACCGGGGGCATACCCCTGCACCAGCCATAGCACATAACTCCGGCCCCGCCGCCGAACCTACTTTTCCAGGGATCCACCATTGCGCCTTAGGCGACAGTGTTAACGACGCCACTGGCGCAACCGGCTCATTTCTACCCGAACCCGGTGGACCCGGCGACGGTGAACAGACTTATGTTGGAACAGATGATAGACATGAAGCTGGCAGAGAGGGGCGATAGTGATTGCACGCCCTTTGATGTGTATCGGGTACCTTATCCGGCACACTATGCTGCAAGGAGGCTCCCGATCGGCATCACCAAACCGCCGAAATTTGAAAAGTTTAATGGGCAAGGGTCTCCCAGGGAGCACATCGCCTACTATGTGAATATTATGGGGGATTTAGCTGCAGATGAAGCCTATCTCCTCAAATTCTTTGGCTCAACACTTACCGGGCTTGCTTTCGAATGGTACTCGAGCCTGCCCGCCGGGTCCATTGCAGACTAGCCCGACATGCAGAAGAAATTTAAAGAAAGGTTCTACATAGCTGAACGGGAGGTCACCGTGGCAGAACTCTACGGCACGAGGCAAAGAAGCGATGAGTCGGCACTCGACTATATAAAGAGGTGGAGGAACCTCAGTATGAGGTGCAGGCGTCCCCCACATCAGGAGGACGCGGTGCAAATTTGTAAACAGAACCTGAAGAAGGAAATCCTTGAAAGAATGATCGGTGCCGAGGTAAAGTCGTTTGACCGCCTGAACAACATAGTGGCAGAGATCGAGGCATTCCTTGCTCGATACTCTTCCACTCCAACTACATCAAGTCAAAGGGCCAGACAAGCCGAGAAGAAGCCGATGCCACCAGAAGTCCACACATTAGACTTTCAAGCTTTTGAGAAACAGACGGAGAAGGCCAAGGAGACGGCCAACCCACCTCCAGCTAGGGCTACTGAACGACGGGAAGGTCCTTCCCTGCGGGAGAAAATGAGGAATAAGTTGTATTCTTTTCCTCGAGATAAGTCCCTGATCTTGTTTGAATGGGCCACCAGATACAATAAAATTACATTGCCAGAACCAAAGAGGCCTGGCGACATAAAAAGAAAGGATGATCCTCGTTTCTGCCCGTACCACCAGATGCTGGGGCATACTATCGAGGAGTGTTATATCCTCAAGGATGTCATTGAATCCTTGGTGAAGAAGGGAGAACTGGACATGGGGGAGCACAAGGTGGATCCTCCGCAGCCGCATGAGATGCCAAACCTCGGCACTTCTGTTAACATGATCTCTCTTTACCAGCAGCTGCCTGAGGAATGGGAAGAGGGTAGTACAGCTGCAACATATGAAGCCTTTGTCATGGCACCAGCTCAAGACTAAGGAGGTTGGCAGGCTGCGCCGACGAGGAATAGAAGAAGAAGGCAAGCCCCCCGGCCCACGCCGGAGGTTCATATAAGGGGTGTCACACCTCGACCAGTCCCACCACCAGTGACGCCTGTTTGGCATGATACAGCCCCCCGGCTAGTCGTGCGGCGCTTCACTAACAACAGGAAGAAGCATACCCCGATGCGGGTTCACAAAGAGACCAGTCCCGCAGTGAAAAGACTCCATGCCATTATTGATGGGCTTCAAGATTATGAGCAGCCCGAAATCCGGCCTGTGGAGCTGAAGGAATATGTCCCCTGGAGGGAGTTCGAATCACTCGAACTGGCTCCAGAAGCAGAAGCCGAAGCAAAGGAAGAGCCCCTCTGGTGGGGTGAGTCTCCCCAAGGCCAGTCGCCAGCCACTGAAGAAAAGAAGAAAAAGAAGAAGAAAAGGCCCAGAAACAAGAAGAAGAGCGGGGTTGTTCTCTCCTGCAACACCCTGTTAGCGTTGTTTGACACTGCCCTCTCCCTGGGGGAGGAAGAGCAAGAGACGCCCATTGAGCCATCAGAAGTGAACCAGGCCGAGGCATCCACCTCCCAGCATGCCACCAGGTCGAGAAGGAAATGGGGACGCCATCCTCAGGCCAACCATAACATCCTGCTCAGGGGAGAACATCCATATCATATCCCTGAACCTAGGATCCAAGGCATGGAGATTCCCCCTCCCTCGGGTCTCTACCTCGGAGAGCCGATCGGCCAGAATACCCCTTCATTTATTGAGTTTCTAACGACTCAAGGGGAAAGGCAGTCATGCCCCCGAGAGTCTCGACAGGTCAAAGAAGCAAGTAGCCTCTCGGCCCCACTCGTGGCAAGTCCTCCTCTGTCAAGGGAAGAGACTGGCAACATCCCGAACCTTACCGAGTCATGCAAGAGAAGGCAGAAACCCAACAGGCCCCGCAAGCCCATGTAATACCTGACCCAGCGGAGGAGGCGCCCCCTTGTTGTGTAGTGGACAGCGGATCTAGAGGGGAGGGGTGAATAGATCAGCCCCACTTTTCGTAATGTGGCCCTCTATATAGCTAGTTAAAATGAATTGCAGCGGAATAGAAACTAGCTTCCAAGTGCGTTATGATTTGCTTAGCAAGATAAGCAAGATATATAACAATTCGATCCTAAGCATGCACCTAGAACGAATCAATCACACAAGCAAACCACACTAGACAGGATTTTAAGGTGGTTCAGACTGAATCCTCAGCCCTACGTCCACCCCTCACCAAAACCCGGTGAGGCTTCACTTGTGCAGCGCACAGAACCGCAAATCGGAAACCACCGATTGGCTTCCTACTCACCACCTGGTAGGGATGTCAACCGTAAATTGGAACAACCTCCAATTGCCTTCCTACTAACCACCGGTAGGGATGAATCACAGTTTCAATGGTTAAACAATAATGAAAATGAAACAAATGTGAATGAACTAAAACAAGAGATTGAGTTATGAGTGAAAATGAGTTGGCCTGGAATGTTGATCAGCAACAAGGCTCCTCTTGGCTTCAACTCAATCTTCTTGATTCACCCTTGATTGGATGAATGTTCTTCACGGAGTACTGTTCACGTGAACAGTACCTCTTCCTTCAATTCTTCTCTCTTGATCTTCTCTTTGAACTTCTTTGAATGAATGAAGGAGATGATGAAGCTACCTTGAATCTTGATTGCTTCTTTAGCTTCTAGGAGTTTGAATGCTTGAAATGTCACCTTGAATGAGGTGGAAAGAACTTGAATGGATGAAGATGATTTCCTTTGAAGAACTTGAATCAAACCAGCTTCCTTGGATCACTTTGATAGTCTTGCTTTGATGTAATCTTCCTTGAGGTTTGCTGGCTTTGATTTGAGCTTGATTCCCCTTTGATTGGATGAAGAACACACGTGAACAGTAGCTCGTCTCCAAGCTCTCTTGTAACCTCCCTTGCAGCCACCCTAGATCTCACAAGAAGCCCCTTGAAGCATTAGGGTTTCTAACCCTCTTACAAGAGTTTTATAGACCTTGAATGGTCTATGGACACCCCCTAGACCAGATCCACAATTTGTGGGGGATTAGGTGTCTTTAGGATTAAACAAATCAATGTTGAATGGCCCTTTTCAAAGTTGGAAACAAAGTCAACAATTGATGGCTCGGGGCTGGCGGTCGACCTAAGGTTCCTGGCGGTCGACCGCCACTGAAACACCTGCAAACGGGCGATCCCTGGGAAATCCGGTCGACCGCCACTGGTTGGCGGTCGACCGCCACTGAAAGACGTGCAGACTTGGGAGTCCCTGGCTAGGGCGGTCGACCGCCCCTGTGCTGGCGGTCGACCGCCAGCTGGGCAGGGCCCGGGTCAGCCCGGTTCGGTCCGTTGGCCGCACCAACTCCGTCGCTTGAGTCCGTTAGCCGCCCGTTCATGTCTGTGGCATCAACCTTGATTGTCTTGAAGTTTTATTACTGAGTCTTCAATCCAAATTTTGTTCCGGGCGACCTGACCGGGCAGGTCGATCCCCGCGACCTGATCGTGCAGGTCGATCCGCGTGCGAGGGTGCAACATTCAGCGTTCACGTTCACCATTTCCATTTGATTCCTTGTCCATTCGTTGGCGCACCTGTCATGAACAAAAACATCACGTATGTCAATCACATGAAGGTGAAAAACATCAATGACTAATAGTGTTTAGCCATTATCAAAACCAAGAATACATTAGAACTCATATGACCATAGAATGATGTCGAATGACCCAAGTGACCATATGAACTCAAGTGACCATAGAGGCACAACACCCCTGAGTCGGATCCCCAGGCCCAGACTGGGGGCAGGCGTAGCAGAGCCGAAGAGATGAAGTTGCTCGAGGTCCGAGCCGGCAACAGAATAGTCAAGCACTTGAAGAAGATCCCAGCCAGGTTTACCGTCTGGGAGATTCTATCTCTGGATGAAGAGACACGGCGGGCCGTCATCGCAGCACTCCAGACGCCAGCTTATGTGGAGGCTTGCCTTGCAGAAATGTCACCCGAGGTAGCGGTGGCTTTCACGGAAGAAGATATGCTCCTGCCTACCTGCAGTCACAACATACCACTCTACATGAAAGGGCAGCTGAATGGGCACCCCATCAATAGGGTACTGATTGACCCTGGGGCGGCAGTGAACATACTCCCTTACCGAGTATACCAAAAACATTACTTCGACGTGCACTTGATCGAGGTCAAGAATGTTAAGATCGCCGGCTTCAACCAGAAGTGTGAGGTCCCCATGGGGATTGCAGAGTTTAACCTCTCTCTCGGTGATTTCACGACTAAGGTCCAATTTCATGTTATTAACTATGGTACCTCCTACAAAGCATTACTCGGCCGGCCTTGGCTACACCAAAACAGGGTCGTGCCGTCTACTCTGCATCAATGCATCAAGTACCCTGGCAACGGGAAGGAGGAGAGAATCTTTGCCGACCTCCACCCTTTTGAGGTGTTCGAGTGCCATCTCTCAGACGCCAACCTGTATCTAGGAAAGCCGAAGCAAACTCCCCAAGTCACCTTAGACAAGGGAAAGATGAAGGCGAAGCCGGACAGTTGGTTCCCTCCACCGCCGCCAGGATATGTGGCTCCCCGTCAAGTAGCATTTGTTTCTGGGGCAGAAGGTGTATTCAAAGCAACTCCCCTTTCCATCTACCCCGCACCGGGGTTGCCGCACCTCGAAGACTTGCTGGAGGACATCAGGGTCCCGTTCGGGATCATCAAGCCTCTTGCAGAAGTTGACTACCAAGCGGCTGAACCATTGAGGACCTTTGAGGTGCCTAACCCCGGAGGACGGTCCACTATTTTCTATGTGGCTAATGAACACCCGATCAAAGGGGACGATGATTGTAAACTCCTCGACGAACTGCATGACCCACTCATCCCGATCACGGGACTGCCCGACATGACTGGTCGTGTAGCCAGAATGACCAGGAAACAAGGGGTCCCCTTTCGCCAGCTCTCCAGTCAGAAGGACATGTTCGAGAAGATGTGGAACCCACCAAACCTGGACCAGAGGTTGTTGCAAATCACCCGGCACCCGAGATTAGGTTTCTCATTAGAGGATTCCTACGAAGCCGACGTTATATCGGTCTCGGCTCCGAGCGGCAGCAGCCTCACGGGCGCCCAAGGCCCACAGGAAGTGCAAGGTCGGCAGTACCTTAAGCCTTCAGTCGGTGAAGATCAGGACGAGGAGGTATTCTTATAGAAGCCGCCTCCCTGCAAGAACAAGGGGAAGGCCCCGTCCTCCTCTGAGGGAGCGGCCCCGAACGACTCCAGCGACGGGCCGTCATTGCCTTCGTCGGACACTGATGTAAAAGGCAAAGAGGCAAGTCGAACTCCGGGCCTCCCTTGGTGCGACTCCGCCCTGTTTGCCATGTGCTATCAACAGCAGCGAGAAATCGAGATGCTGAAGGCTCAGTTGGCCGAAGTAACCGCACTCATATCTGACTTGATTGGGGGCATCTTCCGCCAGAAGAATATCGGCATGCACCTGCCCCGGAGAAAGGAGACCAGAGGCGCAACTATTTCCCCAGTCAGACGGGGGTATGATGGGGGCATCCCTCACCCCTCCACTTTTTTTGAGGCTCGGATTGCTCATCAGCGTGCGCCATTGTGTTCGTCATAATTTTATGAGTCTAGTCATGTAATTTTTATATTTTATTTGAGTCATCATCATGTAATTTTCCCTTTATTTGAGTCATGTATCTAGGTTAGTAGGTTATCTACCAAAGTCTTGTGTCATTATGTTGGTTTGTTAGGCTATTGGGCCCAACTAATGGGCAAGGCCCAGGGGCGCCCCTCCCTTGGAGTGCTTGGTCAATAGTTGTTTAGTCAGGGTCATTTTCATCCTAGGAAAAGTCCAATGCCTATAAATAGACCCCCACTCCTCTCATATGTAACAACTTTGCATGAATATTGAAATCCAAAATTCCACATCCCTCTAGATCTCTCTCTCATTATCTCTCTCTCTCTCTCTCTCTCTCTCTCTAAGGGGTCCCCCCTCTCTCTCTCCCCTCCCCCAAATTTCGAAATTTTCTCTCTCCTCCCCATTCACCTCTCATTAAGACCCCTTCCCCATACACTCATTTAACTCCCCCCCCAACCCCAAGGTGGAATCCTCCAATCCTTGCTCCACCCTCCACCCACCAACTACCCTCTTCCCTTCCCCAAGCACCCTTCCCTCTCCCCCATACAACCCACCACTTCCCTAGGCCATTTGAATTCAAATCCACATTCCCTCCACAGCCCTAGGGCATCCTCAAGACCCCACCCCTTGGTTAGGGTCGCCCCCCTCTCTCTCTCTCATCTCCACCATTCTCCCTTGCTCTTCTCCATCACCTCTCCCACCTCCATTGATAGATCCTCCAAGTAGCTGGCGACCTGCAGAAGACCACCTGCTTGCAGAGGCGACCCCGACCACATCCCGGCGAATCTGAAGGCCCAAGAGGTACCGTTGGAAGCGTCTGCCTGTCTTCTTCGTAACGGCGGTGGTTTCATCTTCGTCCGAGCATAGTGCTGCCCGGGAGAGCCTTTCTTCCCCGACTGCGCGAATCTTCTCTGGTAGGAGGCCAGAGCCGGAGTGGAAGCTCTTCTACGACGAACCTGTTGGGAATCTGATCGAGAGTTTTTCAAAAAAAGTCTTCTACTTCGAGTCCTCTACCATCCCCAAGAAGCAGAGTTCAATTTGGAGATCGGACCAGAAAGTTATCAATTTTCTCCCCCGATCGTGCGGTTCTGCTTCCACTCTATCTACACGACCCTCCTTCAGTGTTCAGAAGACACCAGACTACTCCGACCTCATTTGGCATCCCCGTCAGTTAGGCTTCGAAGTAGACCCGTCAACAGTCCCAAAGGCTCTGACGGCACCTGATTCCGAGCTCGGGAGCATTGGTGGAACCCTCTGCTTCCTGCCGTTAGGAACCTGTAGCTGTCAGAACAGAGGACCTGCTACCCCGTTCAAGCCCCTACCCCGACCAGCAGAGGTACTAGAAGAAATCCAGAAAATTTCGGTGTCTTTCCGGTCCAGCTACGAAGATTTTCCCACTGGTTTCGTCTTCAGAAAAAATCCGGAGTAGCCGCAGCGTCCGGAGAAACTACTGTCTGTCCAGAAGCACAGACAGTGGGTAGAATCAACATCGGCGTCCAATTTCATCTTTAGTCGGTCTCACCCCTCCCCGCTTGGCCAGCTGAAGGCCCCTCCCTGTGTGGAGGTAGTTTTGGGTGTAATCGCAGTTAACCCCCACCCTAAGATCTCCCTCATGCGAGAGGTGTAGTTCATGTAATAATTCACTTGCAGGTTTGAAGCTTCAACGACACGACGTGTGGGTGCATTCCCACGCCTCCCCGCTCGCCCCCGTCTCCGGCCGGAGTCGGCGTCTTCACGCTGGCTAGGTGAGCCTCGGTCCCTCTCTTGGCTAGGTTTCAATTCATTGCTAGCTTAGTATTACCGCCATTGTTCCGTCGGACGGTGAGTGAGAGCTCGACCCTAAGTTGCTAGTGCCGTGAGTGACCACCGCGGGCGAGTTGTGAGTGATCCCTTCATCCCACACCCTTGGTGTGCTGGCCGCCCATGATTTGGGCATCCCAGGCCCATTTGGGGTTCTCCCCAAGCTAGCCAACTATTGGAGCCTCAAGGTCCCGCCTCGGACCCTCTCCAACATCGCCGAGTCGCCATCGGGCACTAGTGTGCGCCAAGCGAGTGAGCCCGCTAGAGTGAGTCCGCTTCTTAAAATTGAATGCTTGCAAAATAGGTCCAAGGGTTGGTGTCACATCAAGTGGTATCAGAGCAAGTTCACAACTTATCTCTATCAAGTTGGTCCTAGGGCGCGCATATGCATTTAGAGTCTTCCAGTGCATCGCTCTTGTCCACTAGTATGGCCACCTCATACCG
Organism: Amorphophallus konjac; assembly: GCA_022559845.1. Lineage (NCBI taxonomy): Eukaryota > Viridiplantae > Streptophyta > Magnoliopsida > Alismatales > Araceae > Amorphophallus > Amorphophallus konjac. Next base: position 248,813,651 of record CM040126.1, read on the forward strand.
ACCTTACCAATCGGCCCTCTCCATAAGTCCAAACCACCAAGGGATGCCTACCACTAACACACATGACCTCTCTGGCCATGTCAACTACCTCATGAAGGCCTTGACCTATGCCAATGAGCGGCTTGATAACATATCGGGTCGACTCAACGAACTTGAAGAAAATGGGCCCGCCCCAAGTACGGACAATGGAAGGACATGTCCCCCACCTCCAACTTTTGATGGAACTCATCTTAATGACTATTTAGATTGGGAGGCATCAATGGACCATTACTTTGGGAGGAATCCCATGTCCGAGGATAGGAAGGTTCGATGTGCCAAAATGCAACTAACCAAAAGGGCTCAAACTCATTGGTTGAAAATTGAAGGCTTAAGGATAATTAGAAGGGAAGATCCCATCACCACTTGGGAAAATATGAAGGAACACCTTAGGGCTAGATATGTGTCCCCTTCCTATTCGGATCACCAAAGCCCAAGGAACCCTTCAATTCCTTCACCCCCTAAAAAGGATACACCTCCCAAAACCAATCAAACCAAGCCCCCACACCCACCCCACCTTCCTCTTCCAACCCCAATCTTACCCCAACTAGGCCACCACTACTCCCAACCCCACTCCAAGTTCGACCTCGTTCACCACCCCGGATGCACCATGCCCCGATCATCATCACCCCACCCACAAAGTACCTACCCACCTCCTTGGTAGAAGAACCCATAATCCTAACACCCGACCCCATAGTGGTGAACACCCCGAATCCAACCCCCACTTTGAAAGAAACACATGCCCAAGATGAGGACAAAGCTTTGCATTACGATCTTAACTCTATGCCCTCTCCTCTAGTAGGGAGTGAACTCATCATAACTGGGTCCTTGGCTAGATGGTTAAAAGAGGGCCCAGCTCACCCGATCATGGCCTACCCATCCTTGGAGCAACACCTCCCCATAGTGCCCTTCAACTCCTATCGCACCACCATCCAATCATCTTATCAAGTGGAGACACTAGGGGACGTTCTCAAGGGCTTAGCATGGCAATTAGAGTTGACTGGCATGTTGACCCCCATGACCGAACAACCTAGGAGCCTTAACCTCCTACACCTATGTGTTGGGTCTATCACCTCAATGTGCACCATTGGTTGCTACACTAGTGACCTTCTATTATTCCTCCCCACACCCGATGAGCCCGACCTTCTCCTCAAATTGGAGCTTCATATCTCGGGTAGAAAGCCAAGCCCTCCCCTCATGGTCGATCTACCTCCCAAGAGCTTCGGCCAAATTACTTCATTAGAGGAGGATGACCCACCTTGTATGGACCTTGTGGACATAGAGTTCCTTCTTCTAGGAAGCCCAATCCATGACCCCTTTGATCCCTTCCAATGGGAGCCTAGTTACCCATGTGACCCACCCACCTTACCCACAATCCACCCTTCTCTACCCCAACCAACCATGTTGGACCAAAACCACCACTTCCAAGACTCGGGCCCCACAAAGGGAACCATCGCCATAAAAAACATATGCCTAGGAAACAAGGAAGAGCTCCTCGCCATAATGCCCACCTTCTTAGATCCCTTTGATCCATACGAGTGGAAGCTCAGGGGCCACCCCACACCCATGCACATGGAAGTCATCTCTAGGATAGGAGTGCATAAGTCTTGGCACAACACACCACTTGGCATGATTAGAAAATCGGGTCCATTCATTCACACCACCCACATGTCAAGTAGGAAGCATGAGTGGCCCCTATTTGGGTGTAACGGTCCTCCCCAATTCATCATTGGTCTTATGTATGCTAGGAACCTATATGGGTGTCCGGGTCCTCCAACATTCATCACACTCACTCATAAGAGGGACACCTATGGATGCCCCGGTCCTCCCAAATCATTCAAAGTCTTCATAACATCAATGCATGATAGGTCTATATGTGGTTGCCCTGGACCACCTTTGCATACCATACATTGTCAACTTACACCGCATCATAGCGGTGAGATTCACAACAAGCGGGCAAAAACTCATGGGCGCCACTTGAAATTCCAAGTTGGTAACTTGACGATGATGACTTTGGAGTGGCTCTGCCCTAGGGTCACCTCCAATTTGAGGGCACGAGGACTTGGACCTTGCCAAGTTCCGAGTGATTTTGGCAACCCGACTTGCGGGTTGGACTTACCGATGGGTTTTGGGATTCACCCCGTTTCTCATATGGCGGATCCGGCACCCTCTAAGGGCACCGCGGTGGATCCTAGTGAGTGCCTTGAGCTTACACCTATCCTTGCAAGAGACACCCTCGGAGTGCCACCACAAATTAGCCTGAGAGCCCGACGTGAGTACACAACGGCAATACTAGGCAAGCAAGATCCCATCGCCAGCATGAGGGTGTGTCCGAGCCACTTTGACGAGCTGAAGCGCCCTTCTCCGGCTATGAGCGAAGGTTGATTTTGGAGATCGTGGTTTGCCCGGAGCTGCATTTTGGTGTACTACTTCCCCGGTGGACCCATACTCGACGGGGTCGAGTTTTCCCCACCCCGGGGGTATGATTGGGGCATCCCTCGCCCCTCCACTTTTTTTGAGGCTCGGATTGCTCATCAGCGTGCGCCATTGTGTTCGTCATAATTTTATGAGTCTAGTCATGTAATTTTTATATTTTATTTGAGTCATCATCATGTAATTTTCCCTTTATTTGAGTCATGTATCTAGGTTAGTAGGTTATCTACCAAAGTCTTGTGTCATTATGTTGGTTTGTTAGGCTATTGGGCCCAACTAATGGGCTAGGCCCAGGGGCGCCCCTCCCTTGGAGTGCTTGGTCAATAGTTGTTTAGTCAGGGTCATTTTCGTCCTAGAAAAAGTCTAATGCCTATAAATAGGCCCCCACTCCTCCCATATGTAACAACTTTGCATGAATATTGAAATCCAAAATTCCACATCCCTCTAGATCTCTCTCTCATTATCTCTCTCTCTCTCTCTCTCTAAGGGGTCCCCCCCTCTCTCTCTCCCCTCCCCCAAATTTCAAAATTTTCTCTCTCCTCCCCATTCACCTCTCATTAAGATCCCTCCCCCTTCCCCATACACTCATTTAACTCCCCCCCAACCCCAAGGTGGAATCCTCCAATCCTTGCTCCACCCTCCAACCACCAACTACCCTCTTCCCTTCCCCAAGCACCCTTCCCTCTCCCCCATACAACCCACCACTTCCCTAGGCCATTTGAATTCAAATCCACCTTCCCTCCACATCCCTAGGGCACCCCCAAGACCCCACCCCTTGGTTAGGGTCGCCCCCCTCTCTCTCTCTCATCTCCACCATTCTCCCTTGCTCTTCTCCATCACCTCTCCCACCTCCATTGATAGATCCTCCAAGCAGCTGGCGACCTGCAGAAGACCACCTGCTTGCAGAGGCGACCCCGACCACATCCCGGTGAATCTGAAGGCCCAAGAGGTACCGTTGGAAGCGTCTGCCTATCTTCTTCGCAACGGCAGTAATTTCATCTTCGTCTGAGCACGGTGCTGCCCGGGAGAGCCTTTCTCCCCTGACTGCGCGAATCTTCCCTGGCAGGAGGCTAGAGCCGGAGTGGAAGCTCTTCTGCGACGAACCTGTTGGGAATCTGATCCAGAGTTCTTCAGAAAAAGTTTTCTACTTCGAGTCCTCTACCATCCCCAAGAAGCAGAGTTCAATTTGGAGATCGGACCAGAAAGTTATCAATTTTCTCCCCCGATCGTGCGGTTCTGCTTCCACTCTGTCTGCACCGACCCTCCTTCAGTGTTCAGAAGCCACCAGACTACTCCGACCTCATTTAGCATCCCCGTTAGATCGGCTTCGAAGTAGACCCGTCAACAGTCCCAAAGGCTCTGACAGCACCTGATTCCGAGCTCGGGAGCATTTGTGGAACCCTCTGCTTCCTGCTGTTAGGAACCTGCAGCTGTCAGAACAGAGGACCTGCTACCCCGTTCAAGCCCCTACCCCGACCAGCAGAGGTACCAGAAGAAATCCAGAAAATTTTGGTGTCTTCCCGGTCCAGCTACGAAGATTTTCCCACTAGTTTCGTCTTCAGCAAAAATCCAGAGTGGCCGCAGCGTCCAGAGAAACTACTGTCTGTCCAGAAGCGCAGACAATGGGCAGAATCAACATCGGCGTCCAATTTCATATTTAGTCGGTCTCACCCCTCCCTGCTTGGCCGACTGAAGGCCCCTCCCTGTGTGGAGGTAGTTTTGGGTGTAATCGCAGTTAACCCCCACCCTAAGATCCCCCTCCTGCGAGAGGTGTAGTTCATGTAATAATTCACTTGCAGGTTTGAAGCTTCAACGACGCGGCGTGCGGGTGCAATCCCACGCCTCCCCGCTCGCCCCCGTCTCTGGCCGGAGTCGGCGTCTTCACGCTGGCTAGGTGAGCCTCGGTCCCTCTCTTGGCTGGGTTTCAATTCATTGCTAGCTTAGTATTACCGCCATTGTTCCGTCGGACGGTGAGTGAGAGCTCGACCCTAAGTTGCTAGTGCCGTGAGTGACCACCGCGGGCGAGTTGTGAGTGATCCCTTCATCCCACACCCTTGGTGTGCTGGCCGCCCATGATTTGGGCATCCCAGGCCCATTTGGGGTTCTCCCCAAGCTAGCCAACTATTGGAGCCTCAAGGTCTCGCCTCGGACCCTCTCCAACATCGCCGAGTCGCCATCGGGCACTAGTGTGCGCCAAGCGAGTGAGCCCGCTAGAGTGAGTCCGCTTCTTAAAATTGAATGCTTGCAAAATAGGTCCAAGGGTTGGTGTCACATCACCGTCCGACCGGAATCCCACATTATAAGAGATAATGCGGAGGTCCTACTCCTTCCCGAGGAATAAAACCCGAGGGATCTTTGAATGGGCTTGCTACTATGGCAAGGTTACCCTCCCAAGGCCCAAGAGGCCGCAAGATGCTCGCAGAAGTGGTGATCCTTTGTTCTGTCCGTACCACCAAATACTGGGTCACTCCATAGAAGACTTCTACGTCTTCAAGAACATTGCTCAGGACTTGATTGAGAAAGATGAGCTCAGAATGGGAGATTACGTGGTAGCTCCACCACGCCCTCATGCGACAGGCAACCCCGAGAGAAATATCTACATGGTGTCAGTTCAGCACCAGATCTTTGAAGAGGTGGTGGAGAATGGGCAACCCCGGTCACCGGCAGAGAACCGGCCCCCGATGTGGCAATCAATTACTTCGGTCCCAGCTGGAGCCGTCTATGATGACTACCAAGAAGACCCAGGAGAGGTTCTTTGTCTCCCCGCACAGGAGGACCCCCCGGAGCCGCAACCTGCAAGCCTGGAACAGGGGGACATTAGCAAAGCCTCATTGCCCAATGAGGCGGAGCAGGGTGACATCTATGGTGTCCTCGAAGCAGAAGACAACGAAGATCAAGATTTCATCGACTTATTGCTAGCACCGCCAGAAATTGAAGATGGCGGTCAGGCCACAGTAGATGAACTTATCAAAATTAACCTGGGCACGGAAGGCGACCCCATGTCGACCTTTCTAAGTGCCCTTCTTCTTCTACAGGAGAGGGAACGGTATATCAAGTTGCTACAAGAGTTCCGGGACTGTTTTGCCTGGAATTATAAGAAAATGCCCGGCCTGAGTCCTGGCGTGACTCAACATGTTCTTGCCATCGACCCCAAGGTTGAGCCAGTGAAGCAGTCTCCCCGGCGCATGAGACCGGAACTGATACACCAAATTTGTAAAGAAGTCGACAAGCTCATAGATGTCAATTTCGTAGCTGAGAACCAGTATACTACCTGGTAGCCAACATTGTCCCAGTAAAGAAGAAGAATGGACAGATCAGGGTTTGCGTGGATTTTCGCGACCTGAATAGAGCCTGCCCAAAAGATGACTTCCCGGTGCCTATCACTGAAGTGATGATTGACGCAACCACTGGCCACGAGGCCCTATCCTTCATGGACGGATCGTCCGGCTATAACCAAATCTGGATAGCTGAGCACGACCGAATTCATACGGCCTTCCGGTCGCCCAAAGGAATATTCCACTACAAAAGAATGCCCTTCGGCCTCAAAAATGCCGGCGCCACCTACCAGCGGGCGATGACCAAAATATTCGACGAGCTGCTGTACAACAAAGTCGAATGCTACATTGATGACTTGGTCGTCAAGACAAAGAAAAAGGAAGATCACCTAAAGGACCTTAGAGTCGTCTTCGAAAGGCTCCGGCAGTACGAGCTGAAGATGAACCCGATGAAGTGTGCCTTCGGCGTCTCCAGCGGGAAGTTCCTCGGCTTCATTGTCCGATACAGAGGGATCGAGATCGACCCTTTCAAAATAAAAGCCATCCAGGAGCTGCCTCCTCCGAAGGATCTGGGAGAGCTAAGATCCCTACAGGGCCGGCTGGCCTACATCCGAAGATTTATTTCCAATTTGTCGGGGCGCTGTCAGCCATTCCACAGATTGATGAAGAAGAATGTACCTTTTAACTGGAGCCAGGAATGCCAGAAGGCCTTCGATCAGCTGAAGGACTACTTAAGGACCCCGCCTGTGCTAGGGGCACCTGTCAAGGGGGGGGCCACTTATTCTGTACATAGCCGCCACCGAATGCTCCCTGGGGGCAATGCTCGCTCAGAATAATGATGAGGGGAAGGAGCAGGCTCTCTATTATCTCAGCCGGAGGCTAGTGGGGGCAGAAGCAAAATACACCCCGATCGAGAGGGTCTGTCTTGCCCTGGTCTTCGCAGTCAAGAAGCTGAGGCATTACATGCTCTCCCATGAAGTGAGCCTGATCTCCAAGGCCGATCCAGTCAAACACATTCTCTCCCAGCCAGTCCTGAAGGGACGTCTCGGCAAATGGGCCGTGCTGTTAATGGAATTTGATATCACCTACGTGCCGCAGAAGGCCGTTAAGGGTCAAGCCGTGGCCGAATTCTTTGCAGCACATCCTATGCCCGAAGATTCCCCATTGGCTACAGAGCTGCCCGAATATGAAACACTGGAGGTGGACCAAGTCCAACAGATCGCTTGGCAGCTGCACTTTGATGGAGCTTCGAGAACAGAAACGACCCCGTCCGGACATACAAAAGTACGGGCAGGGGCCGGCATCGTCCTCAAATCCCCCGAGGGAGAAGTATTGCATACATCTTGCTCCATCAATAAACCTTGCATAAATAATGAGGCGGAGTATGAAGCTCTGATTATTGGTCTCCAAGTTGCGTTACAGATGGGGATTAGAATGCTGCAAGTGTTTGGCGATTCGTTACTAGTCGTCAAGCAAGTCCAGGGGCAGTTTGATGTTCGAAAGCCTGAGCTGCTGCCTTACCATGCTAAAGCGAAGCGGCTCATGGAACAATTCTACCTTATCGAGATAGGCCACGTTGCCCGGGGAGAAAATGCTCAAGCCAACGCACTGACGAAACTGGCAAGCTCATTAGCAGTCCCGCCTGATGGATCTCTTAGCATCCGGGTAGTGAATCAGTGCCAGGTGCCTAGCATGATAGAAGAGCCAGAAGAAGAAGAACTGGAGGTTGCTGCAGCAGAAGCTGTCGGCCTACCGGACTGGAGGGATTCCCTCATGCAATGGTTTACATACCAGCAATTGCCCAAGCAGAGAGAAGAAAAGATCAGGCTGATCAGAACAAAGGACTCTTATGAGGTCCGGAACGGGATCCTATTCGGAATTATGGCGGATGCCAAACGGAAAATACTCCTGTGGTGCCTATCCACGGAAGAAGCTTGGAGGGTCATGAAAGAAGTCCACGCCGGAACAGCAGGTGCACACCAGGCGGGACCAAAGATGAAAATTGAAATAAAGAAGCTTGGCTACTACTGGCCAACCATGTTTGATGACTGCTGCAAGTACGCCAAGTCTTGCCAGAAATGCCAGGAGCATGCCACAGTACCCAGGAGGCCGCCCGTGCCGCTACATCCAACATTGCCCAGCTGGCTGTTCGCCCAGTGGGGAACAGACGTCATGGGCCCACTACCCACGTCATCCGCCGGGTGCAAATACATTTTGGCGGCAACTGATTACTTCTCCCGTTGGGCAGAAGCCGTTGCTTTGAGAGAAGTGACTGGGGAAATCGTCGCCAGATTCGTTCGACGCAATATCATATTCCGGTTTGGCACGCCAAACCGAATCATCTCAGATAATGGAAGCCACTTCCGCAACCAGAAAATCTACCGGCTGGCCGAGAAGTACAAGATCGACTAGAGAATGTCAACCCCCTACAACCCACAAGCCAATGGTTTGGCTGAAGCTTTCAACAAGACTCTTTGTACTCTCCTGTCCAAAATTGTTAATTCTAACAAGAGGGACTGGGAAGAGAAAATGTATGAGGCCCTGTGGGCATATCGAACTGTATACAAAACTCCGACGGGTTGTTCACCCTTCTCTTTAGTATATGGCTCAGAGGCACTCGTCCCCATTGAGCTGGAAATACCCTCCCTTCGGGTCGCAATCCAACACGGGTTAGTCCAGGAAGAGCAAACAAATGTCGAGTGAAGGCTCGAAGAGCTCTCCGACCTGGAGGGGAAGCGGCTTCAAGCCCAGCAGAACATCCAGATCTATCAAGCCCGAATAGCTCGCGCCTTCGACAAGCTCGTCAAAGAGCGTGAATTCAAGAAGGGTGACCTCGTTATGGTCAAAAGGAGGGAAGTCATGGCCTCCAACCCCAAGGGCAAGCTGAATGAAAATTGGCTCGGACCCTATGTAATCCAAAAGGTTTATGAAGGCGGGGCATATGTGATAGTCGATCATCGGGGGGAGGTCCAGTTTCCACCCCTTAATGGTAGGCATCTGAGATTGTATCACGCTCCAATTCCTCCATTCAATGAATAATACATTTCCCCGCCCCACGGCGGGCGGATTTGCTTTCAATTGCTCGAATGATTTGCTTACGACCTGTTACGAACCACAAGAGAAGCGACCAAAGGGAACGCGCGTATAAAAAAAAGGGGAAAAGAGGAAAAAAAAGACATAAAAGGGAAGAGAAAGGTAAGAAAAAAAGAGAAAAAAGGAAAGGAAAGACAAAGAAGAAAAAGAAAAAAGGGGGGGGCAAGAAAAGAAAGAAAGAAAAGAAAGAAAAGAAAAGAAAGAAAGAAAAGGGAAGAGAAGGAAGCGAGAAAAGGAAGAAAGAAAAGAGTAGAAAAAAAGGAAAGTGAGAAAAGAAGAAGGAAGAAAGGAGGAGGATTTGGCCCCCTTTTGAATAAACGAATCAACCTTGTCAGCCCTTGATATTCTGTCGGCACTGACGAAAAAAAATACCCCACCCAGACCTTTCGTCCGAGATCGGGGCATCAACCCATCTCCTTGCGTTGGCACTCACCCGTACCAACGAATATTCCAATAAACGAATCAACCCTGTCAGCCCTTGACATTCTGTCGGCACTGACGAAAAATACCCCATCCGGACCTTTCGTCCGAAATTGGGGCATCAACCCATCTCCTTGCGTTGGCACTCACCCGTACCGACGATTATTCCAATAAACGAATCAACCCTGTCAGCCCTTGACATTCTGTCGGCACTGACGAAAAATACCCCACCCGGACCTTTCGTCCGAGAGCGGGGCATCAACCCACCTCCTTGCGTTGGCACTCACCCGTACCGATGAATATTCCAATAAACGAATCAACCCTGTCAGCCCTTGACATTCTGTCGGCACTGAAGGAAAAATACCACATCCGGACCTTCCGTCCGAGATTGGGGCATCAACCCATCTCCTTGCGTTGGCACCCACCCGTACCAACGAACACACCCAGAGACAAATAAATCACACCTGTCATCGGCACTCTGTCGGCACAGATAAACAAACCTCTTTTGACCAAGACCTCCCGTCAGGGTCATTGGACGAACAAACTCTTCTCTCCATCCCTTCGGGCGACGAATAACCCCTTCTGACCAATACCTCCCGTCTGGGTCGCCGGATGAACAAACTCTTCTCTCCGCCTCTCCAAGGTCAGATCAACCTACTTGGGTTAAACATACCGGTGACATCATTCGACTGAGTCGCTTTATGGACGTGGTGGAGTGGTCCCCTCGTCCCCCCTCTGGAAGGGGCGAGCACTCTCCTATGCTCATATGCGGATCTCATCAGGCTCTCCCTGAATAAACTGTTAACGTGAACTTGAGTTCCATTACATAGCAAGAAAAAAGAAAGGGAGGGAAGAAACCGTCCGACACCACACGCACACCATAGACACATGAAATAATTGCATTGTATTCTTTTCAGAAAAAAATTACATTGGCCTCGGGGCATACCCCGGTGTTACATGCAAAGAAGGGAGTGGAAGGGGAATCGATGACTATTCTAGCCCTCAGAAGATGTCCTCAAAAGGGAGGATCCCGACGCAAGGGAAGCTTATCATCTCACGCAGGCGGCCCTCCTGCGCCTCGAGGCGTTCCAATTCTGTCGTCACAGAGGCCACGCCTGCCTCGGCAACGGCCAACTCTTCAGCCTCCTGGGCCTTAGCCGTCTCTGCCTTGACCAGGTCAGACTCCGCTTGGGTAAGCCAGCCCCAGAGTTTCTCTATCCGGCTCCCCAAGGCATCAATGTCGGCATTGTACCTATCCAAGGCTCCTTGATGTTGCTCCCGGCTGTCTCTCCGAATAGCCAGCGCCTCCAGATACTCGTCCCTCTGGGCACCGATAGCTGTGAGCTCGGTCGGGGCTAGCGTCTCGAGGAATGCGCGACGATTTACGTATTTCAACAATAAGAGAACACGCCTTGGTCAGCTGCTCCACAATAGCTTTCGCACCCTGCTATGTGAGCGTCGGGTCGGCGACGACCATCGAGCGCAATACCAATAGGGTCTGGCGGACGGGCAGATCCGAGCTCACTTGGCCGACAGAAGGGACGACTAGTGGGTCGAAGTTGACTTCGCTGTCCACAGCCGCCCACAGCTCTGTGTCGACCATGACCGAGCTACCCTTAAGGGCCACGGACGAAAGGAGGGGTCTCCCGGCCTCCAAAGATGACCCCTGACCAGCCACCGCCACAGGTGAGGGAGAGACCATAAAGGAGACGTTCGGCGCCGCCATGATGAGCGGCTGCTCCAGCTCCATAGACCGGGCAGGTCCCAAACCCGACGATGCCGCCTCCTCCATCATAACTAGAGCCCCGGCAGACAAAGTTTCTTCGGCCTCCGCCGCCTCGGCTGGCAAAGTCTCTATGGCAGGCGGGTCCAATGTCGCTCCCAGGAAGTCTTCATCTCCCCCTACCCGGAATTCCTCTGAGTGCTCGTGGAGGATCGCCAATATCTTCCCTAGAAGCTGGGCTTCCTCGGGTATCACCGGCCTCGGGATCGGTGGCAGTGGGATCACCAAATGTGGGACGGCCCCCATCTGTAGAAGAGACGTCAAGGACCCCGAGTCCGGCCCCAGAAGCATCTTCAGCCTTTTAGCCGCATGCACGCGGAAAGATGAGCTCCACCTGGGGACGGCCTTACGAGCTCGAGGCGCTCGTGCTCTGTGGGGCGTTGTTGTTACCTGGCCATGTGAGAAGAAGTTAGCCGCATGCCAAGTGGAATAAATCATTGAATCCTTAAGAAGGCCGAGCGTATTCCCCTGCTTACCTCGCCCACCGGCACTATGCTGCTCTCCGGCGTTACCTCCCCCCGGGCATCAACGTCAAAAATTGTCTCCTCCCGAGTCTCGGCTTCGGGTACCACTGACACTTGCACCTCGACCTCTGGTGCTATCTCTCCCTCTTCTAGGGCTTCGGCGGCCGGGGTAGAGGTCTCCACGGCTCCTTCAGAGACACAAGCCTGTATTGCCTCGAATAAGTCAATAACTCCAAGGGAGAGCTCAGAAAGAAAGAAGAGGAAACTATGCACTCACAGCCACTGCCGCTTCTTCCCGAAATGAGACATTGGCGGTCGAAACGGCAACACCAGAGCTCGCCATGTCCTCCTCTCGTCGCACAGCCTCGGCCAGGGACGCCAATTCATCCAAACCCGCAGCAGCTGTCTCTTGCCTGATAGCTCCAGCCCCCGGAACGTGGATCTCTGCGTCTTCTGACAGGGCCTGCCCCTTTGAAAGCCAAGAATAATAAGATCAAGAAGATTAGCCGAGGGCCTAAAGAAAGAAAACATGAATTAACAGGTTCGCACTTACAGGCGCCTGCTTCACCAGGCTAAGAGACACAGATAGTACCGGGGCTTTCCAGGTAGGAACTTGAGATTTGGGCTCCCCGGGGACACCCTCAGTTGGAAGTACTTCGTCGAAAGAGTAGCCATAGTCTACCTTCTCGCCCGACGAAGATCTAGGGCTGGTGGGCACCTCCTTTGCTGGCAAGGCAGCCCCCGCCTCAACATCCGGGGTCGGCAGTCGCGCCTTCCTTGACCGCCGCCCCTTCATCCGATATATCTGCCCAAACCGAGATGCCTCCGGGGCCACCTCCGGTTCTGAGACAGTCGCATCAGCTCCTGTATAAGCAAGGCAAAGTCCAGATTCGGTCATGCCCGCAAAGTTTTAAGGAACGAAGAAAATTAATCAAACGACCGCTCAAGAAAGTGCTATACCTCCTTCGACTTCGGCAGCGGGAGCTGGGGTGAAGAAGGTCTCTCCGATGGATTCTACAGCCTCGTGGGTCACAGGCGCGGGCCTTTTGACGACAGCTAAAAAAAAAGAAGAGGACACGGGCGTCACAAGGAGCATCCCTCTTAATATCTCAATAAACCCTGAAGAGCTTCGAAGAGCGGAAGGGACCCAACCTGCAGGCCGACTCGGCTCGGCCCGAGCAGCTTTGAACTCCTCGAATGAGGAGATTACGGGTGTCGAGTGAGCGGTCGGCGTGGCTTTGGCGGCCTCTGTCTTTCTGCGTTTGGCCTCCCGCCGCCCAGCTGCCTTAGCAGCATCCACAGCCTTCTTCACGGGCGACTTCACCCGGGGCCTCTTCGCAGGCGGAGGCAGGGGGGTCGTGGTCGGAGGCGTTGGCACCTCCTCAAAGTAGGCCGGCTTGCCTGCCTATCGCAGGAGATTGCGATACATCGCCAGTTGAGTGCTGTCGGGGTGATCTGCCAAAAAAAGGGAAATCAAAGGACCCGGTCAACGTTCAGCATTCAAAAAAGGGGGTCAGCATTGGAGAACACAAGGGAAGGAAGAGAACACTAAGTACCATGTGGGCCAGTGTACAGCCGTAGCGTTATCGGCCAATAATTGAGGGACGGCTCCTTGTCCCGACGAGCCGCCTCCCGGACCAGCCAACATACGTCTTCAATTTTCTGGCAGCGATCTGAGAAGGCAGCCAGGTCTGCGTGCTTCTTGGTGGCCAGGTGACAGAAGAGGTTGAAATGGTCCATCCCCCATCCCTCGGCATAGTAATAGGCAATGTGGAGGCGCTTGCCCAAGATGACCACTGCTGAATCTTCTATCTTCAACCCGTGCACTTGGAGGAGAACGTAGAGCCACGTGGTGTCCTTGTAACTTTCTAGGTTCCGTTCCTCCCTCCTCACAAATGTGCGATAGGGACAAAGTGCGTCCCTCTCTGGTCGCCAGCTCTTCGCCGGGGTGACTTCTTCCTCCATCGGGAATGGGTAGTTGATCAGTTCCAGGTGGTCACTCCCGATGTGGCAGAGGTCTCGCAAGGTCTTCTTGAAATCATCCTTTGCCACATGAGGCAGTTTGGCCTGCGGCGCTGGCTTGGTCTCACGAGCTACCTTGCGCGTAACTATGTAGGCGGCAACTTCCTGTTCCTTGCCGCTCCTCAATCGGAATAGGTGCTCCGGGTCAATATCCAGCACCAGCACTGGCTGTCGGCTCAGAAACTTTCTCTCTGCCCCATCCCAGCAGTCGGTCCGGCATAGCCGGTAAAAAGCTATCCGGGCGTTCCACCACTTCACATATTCGGGGGTCACCCGTGGAACCCGACCCGGGGCTGGCACCCGGAAGCTGGCAATGTCTGCCCGATGAAAGAAATCCCACCCGGTTCGGGCAGCTTCGACGGTAGGACTCCCCCGGAGACTTCGCACCGGTAATTCAAAGCGAGCACTGTGTGCCGGGATATGCTGGTCATATCCAAAATTCCTGCCGAAGCGAAAAGGATAATATGGCTCCAACAGCAAACTGTCCCCTTTGCGGAAGGCCAGCACACTGGGACGGATGGACAACGCCCAGGCCCTGAGTTCCGACTCCAATAGCGGGTGAACCACGTTCTCCTGACTGATCGGGTGCACATATTTCTCCACTTGGTCGTCTCGGCACTCCCGATTACTGTTTACTAATGGACTTGAGTGAGCGGCCAGGGTCCAAAAGTGGATGGTGCCCGCGGCATCAAGGGGCACCGTCGTCAACTTGCCTCGAATGTCATACAATCGCATGGACATCGAGCTTGACGCCACACTCGCAAACTCCAACATCCGTGGAACCAATCCCCAGCCTTGAATGGTGCGCGGGGTGAATTTTGGGAATAAAGAACAGACCCACGCATTGAAAAAATGCAGTGGGCACACATACCGCGCTTGACGCGGGAACTGTTGGCGGCTGATGTCCCGGAGCGCTTTGTATATCAGACACAGCGTGGCTGGGCACAAAGATAGCTTGATACCCCAGGCCATCTGACAGGCAGGGTAAATGGCGTCTGGGCGAATGACGGTCTCGTCCCCGTGGGGCATGGCGAACGAGCACAGCCAGTACGTCAGATACGCCACGCAATGTGTCAATGGGTCGACTCCCATCGGGTTCAGCCCGCCGCGGCGCCCTCGAGAAGGGATCTTCACGTCAACCTTTGACTTGGCGCGTTTCTTCCGGCCGGCAGCAGTGCCAATGTGTGGGAACTCCTTATACTGCTTCAGCCCATCGTAGAAATACCACACCCAGAGGACCATGCAGACCCTTTTCCGTTCCCCTCGGGGGGGTTGTCTCCCGCCATGCGACAACTGATACAATTCCCGGTACGCCTTCATAAGGTACCGGTATGAATAGCCCAGGGAATAGTAGCCATCCCCGTTGGTTTCATCCTTGATCATATCCGGCGGATAGACTTCTTCGTAAGGCTCCCCGTCAATGGGCAAGCCACTGAGCTGACTGAGACTCCACAGGTCTAACGAAGTCTCGCCCTCTGCGGTGTAAAAGGTGTTGGTCTCTGCATTAAACACTTCGATCATCCCGCAGCAAAGACCCCTGGAAATAGGGTAACTATACCGGGAGGCGTACACACTGTGGTAGACGCCAGCCCGGATGAGGATCGGGGCATAGTTGAATAGCACATACTCTGTGAATTCCACGGCCCCTTCCCGGAAGTTGTACGCGTCTTTGAGCTTCAACTCTCCGAACCAGCCCAGAGCCAGTTCATGCTTGAATCAGATGGCCAAGCAGTCCAGCAGAAAAGGTTCCTCTCTGTATCCCCACTTCAACGGAGCTAGGAACAGACCGAACCGGGGATGCTCACTTTGAACCCGCCCGTCAGATGTGTCCCACCGAGCAGGGATGAACTGAGGCGCCCGCACTAGTTTGTCCTCTGCCGGCAGCACGGCTTCGAGCCCCAAGATGGGCTTCCACTCCCGAGCTTCCCCCACTAAGTACATCGAGATGCTCCTCGAAACACTGTAAAATAGGCTGTCCCGGGACTGCAGAATCGTTCGCTCAGCCTCTTTGACAACCCAAAAGTTCCGCCTCTCCTGGTGACTGAGGTGCTTCAAGAAGCGAACGAGATGCTTGTCCTTCGGGAAGTCCTTCCGGTACTCCCCCGTAGCCTAGTCAAAAGTCATGACGCCATCAACCCGAGTAAGCCTGCGGTAATCCATTGTCTCAGTGTCTGAGCCCGACGATCCGGCCAGTGCCACTATCTCGGTGTGCTCCCTGTCCAAGTCTTCTACGTTGAACCAAGTGACTGCTGGCACCGGAGGTGGGGGAACGTGCTCGGCACCGGAAGCAGCAGAATCTCTTGGGGCAGCCATTTCCCTGTAAAGGGCAAGATACCGCAAGTCAGAACAAGGCATAAGTAAAGGAAAAGGAAAGGGAATTATAAAGGGGGCTACACTACAGTTGAATTAAAAGAATGCCAATAATTTCTGACGAAATTTCGACAGAGTTTCCCCTAGGCCGGAGGCATAAGGAAAAATACGGGTGCACTCCCACAAGGAGTGACGGCCCCAACAAAGTCACGGTGTGCCCAAGGGTGACACCGGAGGTCCTCCAGTTGAAGAAGTCTTCTTTCCTCTCTCCAGCGGTACGCCCTCAGTGGCCCCAGCGGCACGCTCCTTGTGCCTCTTCCCAGCGGCACACCCCCTGGCGGCACACCCTCAATGGCCCCAGCGGCACACCCCCACCGGTGCCCAGCGGCACACTCCCACCAGTGCCCAGCGGCGCGCTCCCACTAGTGCCCAGCGGCACGCCTGTGCCCCCCTAGTCCCAGCGGCACGCTTGTGCCCTCCCGTCAGCGGCATGCCCGTGCCCCGCCTCCCTAGTGGCACGCCCTGTGCTGCTCCCAGCGGCACGCCCCGACGCTCCACCCCACACTGAAGAGAAGAAGGAGAAGAACCAGAGAAAAAGAAAGAGAAGAAGAGAGGGGGGGGTTGAAGAAGAAGAGAAGGGGGAAGAGGAAGAGGATGACGGAGAGCCTTGGGCTCCGTCGTCCCCCGAGGAAGAGAAAGAACGAGAAGAAGAAGAGAAAGGAAAGGAAGAGGAAAACGGAAGGGGAAGGGAAGAAGAGAGGAAGGAGAAGAGAAGAAGAGGGAGGGGAGAGGGGCATGGTGGCCTCACCCCAGGCACCGGTGACGACGGCGAACGGCGGTGGCGACACTGAAGAGAGAAGAAGAGGAAGGGGGAGCGACGGTGGCAGTGGTGACCGAAGAGACGAAGGGAGAGAGAGGGAGAGAGAAAGTTTAAAAAAGGAAGTAGAAGGGGGGAGTTTCGAACTCGCCCTCCCCCTTTTATAGTCGTCTGAGAAAAAAAAGGGAGAAGAAAAAAAAGGGAAACGAACAAACGGAAGGGGAAATAAAAAAATGATGAGAAGAAAAAAAGAAAGGAAAAAAAAAGAGAAAATAGGGAAAAAGGATAAAAAAAGAAAAAAAAGAAAAAAAAAGAGAGAAAAAAGGGGAATAAACGAATGAAAGAGAGAATAGAAAAAAGAAGAGAGGAAAAAAGAAAGAGAGAAGAAAAAGGGAGAGAATATATATATATATATATAATAAAATAACAATAATCATAATAACGTAATACATATATAGCAATATAATAAATATACGATAGAGATCATGATGTCCGCATCACGTGTCTTATGAACGTACGTCCAATAATGTACGTTAATTCTCCAGACACACCCGCGGGCACCGTCTGGCGCATCCTTCGCCCGCACTGCCCTCGGGTGGGGGGCATTTGTGGATGTGCAAAATTGCACGTGCAAAATTGCACGTCCATGTGTCCCGCTAAGCCCCGCATTAATGTCAAAGTCAAAGGAAGAAGACCCGGAGAGACTGGCCATCCAGGGCTCCGGGAAGATACTACCGCCCGGCAAATCCCCGCATTTGCACGGGCGCATTAAGAGACCGAGAAGTCACAGGATGTCCTCCTGAATTAACACACTGATAGGGACCCTCCCTCGGGCCCTTAAGGGTGAAGAAATACGCCGAAAAATGCACGGCTTCAAGCTACGTAAGCAAGAGCAAAGGCCCTCCAGCGGCACGGGCCTAAGGCCCTCCAGCGGCACGGCCATAAACCCCCAGCGGCACGGCCCTTCAGCCTTTCAGCGACACGGCCATGTGGCTCTCCAGCGGCACGGCCATCCAGCCCTTCAGCGGCACGCTTCATTCAGGGTTTCACCAAGTCTATACATCCGCCAGCTGAAGTCTATACACTCATGTCTGAAGTCTGCACAGGCTCATGCATGCTCACAGTGTGAAGTCTGTACAGAGTTCAGGCAAACGCGAAGTCTACACACTCATGTGGCAGGTCCGTACAGAGTTCAGGCAAACGCAAAGTCTATACATCCGAGCTCCAAGTCTGTACGTTGGCGGTTGCACAATCGAAGTCTGTACATTCACCAGTTCAACCTTCAAGCCCATACATTGGTGAAGTCTGTACATTCACCAGTTCAACTTTCAAGTCCATACATTGGTGAATTCTGTACATCCGCCGGTGGAGCTTCCAAGTCTATACATCGGCCCCTGCAAGTCTATACATTGGTGAAGTCTGTACATCCGTCGGTGGAGCTTCCAAGTCTATACATCGGCCCCTGCAAGTCTATACATTACAGCTGAGTTGAAGCCTGTACGGCCTTTGCTTTGCCAAAGTCTATACATTGATGAAGTCTGTACATCCGCCGGTGGAGCTTCCAAGTCTATACATCAGCCCCTGCAAGTCTATACATTGCAGCTGAGTTGAAGTCTGTACAGCCTTTGATTTGCCAAAGTCTAGACATTGTGAACTCTCAAGTCTGTACATCGTCCGGTTTCCTTGCCCACGAAGTCTATACACTCCTTCACCAAGTCCTGGCCCTTCCAGCGGCACAGGGCTTCTTGGCCCCTTCAGCGGCAAGGCCTTTGGCCCTTTAGCGACACAGCCTTTCTGCCCTCAATGCCATGCGCCCTTTCCCCAGCGGCACAGCGCTGAAAGCCTCCCGACGACATCCACCGGCAGAAGACACAACGGTCAATAGGCAGACCCATTGGCGCGCAGTCCAGCCACTTCAAAGCCAGCTAGCGCTTGTCTCCGTGTCACCTTCTAGCTGGAGGATGGGAGATCTTCGCCTGACGAGGAAGATACCGAAGTCAACCTCGGATGGCAGTGCCATCATGAGGTGACCTCGTCAACCGTCCGCATATAAAAGGTGCTCCACAGAGAGAAGAAAAAGGGAGGATGGAGATGGACTTCTGCTAGAGAAAAAAAGACAGAGAAAGAAGAGAGGAGCTGCGTGCGAAGAAACTCGTTCGAAGCGAAGAAGAAGAGAAGAAGAAGGTAGAAGAAATATAGGAAAAAGAGAGAGGAGCGTTGCATGTAGCAGAGGGGGAAGGAATGGAGGAAAGGGAATGGCTGCCCTTCCTCGTTCCAACCCTCTCCTCAACTTTCTTTTCTTTCCTATTCTTAGTTTTCTTCCCTCCTTTTGTTTAGGGATGCATTGTACGATGTGGGGTCTTCGGGCCACGATCTTTGTTACATCGAATCCTCCATGAATGAAATAATGTTCAGGTTTGCTTCTTACTGCATTTGTCGTCTTCTCCTCACCGGTCTCTTGTAGTTTTACTTTCTCTTCCTTCAACCTCCCAACTCCCTGTTCTACCTGATTTCCCGTGGCGCTGGTTTATGCGGTCGATAGGGTTTGCCCCTGGTTTGACAGGGTATGGCCAGCCTCGTCCCTCTTCAATGGCTTTCCATTGCATAACAACTCCTGATCTTGCCATACGGTTCTGTGGGAGCCCTTCCTCTTTGACACATTGGAGTCACTCAGCACCCAGAACATCCTCCTTTGCCCTCCTTCGGGACCAATGGTATGCCCACACACCCTCTAGCTCCCAGTCATTCTACCACTCAGGTCCCCCAGCGGTACGCCTCTCCCATTTGGCCGTTTGGCGGTACAGCCTTCCTTGAGTCTGCCTGACGGCACACTCTCCTTAGGGCCATTCAGCAGTGCACCCTTTCTCCTCTTGTCAGCGGTACGCCTCCCTTCCTTGGCCGCTCAGCGGCACACCCTTGGACTGTCAGCCTGGCACTCCTTGATTGTCACTTCCCGGTGTACTCACAGTTTGCGTCAGTCTATTGGTTACTAGCTCGATGTTTTCTCCGAGTTTCCCGAAGTTTCCCTAAAGGCGACTGCTCCGGCACCCCCCTCAACTGTTGGTTCATGCCACCCCCGTGGGCATGTTCCTTGTTATTCCTTTACCTCCCGGGTCAAGGGGAGGTGCTGCCGAATTTTCACCAGGAATAACAACAAATTTAAGAGATGAAAAGAAGCAGCAAACAGATGGACTGAGCAATAATAAAAACACCCTAGCCAACTAAAAGGACTATGCAAGATTCAAGGAACTGGACTGAACAAGACTTCAAGTACTATATTGCTAAAATATGACTTGGGACTCAATCTCATGACAGGAGAATGAAAGCTTAACCATCTAAGATGCCTCATCTTGAATTGAACAAGGAATCCTCTCTTGAGTCCTCGCCCACCCCTTCAGCGGCACAATCCGCTTGGTTTCGTTTGCTACTTTTCCCAGCGGTACACCCTGGCCTATCTCTTCTAGCGGTGCGCCCTAACCTTCTATCCTCCAGCGGTACGCTCCCCCTTGCTGTCTGAGCGGCACACATCCTCCCAGCGTTCCATCAAGTCTATATATCGCTGCATCATTCACGTTCAAAGTCTGTACATCGTCTTCTTGTTCATGCATTGCATCATTTGAATTGAAGTCTGTACAGCCTATGCATGAAGTCTGCACACTGTCTGGTCGCACGCACTTATAAGTCTATACATTGGCAGCTCTACCTACGTTCCACTCATAAGTCTATACGCTATGAACCCTCAAGTCTGTATAGACCTCGCTTTGCTCAAGTCTGTACATCATCTAGTTGTCTTGGCTAATTCTATACGTTGATTGTCTGCTCACGCATCACTCCTTTGGCAAGTCCATACATTGTGAAAGTCTATACACTCCTCATTGGCTTGCTTCATGCACCAAGTCTACACATTCCTTTCTAAAGTCTGTACGTTGCATTGCATGAAGTCTGCACGTTCCTTTCTAAAGTCTGTACGTTGCATTGCATGAAGTCTGCACATTCCACGCTAGTGAAGTCTGTCTAAGTCTATACACTGCACCATCTCATACACTCATGTGATAAGTCCATACATCGCCGCTATGTGTGTGCATCGTTGAACAAGTCCATACATTCATTGTACCGCTGGTCAAGTCTATACATTACATCGCTGGGCAAGGATATACATTATCTGTTGCATATAGCACGTCTATACAGTCCTCGTGGCTCGTTCACGCATCAGCTCCTCCAGCCCTTCCAGCGGTACGCTTCCAGTCCCCCAACGGTACGCTCCATATTCTCCCAGCGGTGTGCTCCCCTGGTGCCTCAGTGGTACGCTACACCCTCTACCCTTCAGCGGTACGCCCATCTCCATTCTTCCAGCGGTACCCTCCCCAGCGGTACACCCTTCTTTACACTTTGAACCGCACACACCATTCATCTCTCAGCGGTACACCCTAGTCTCCATCATCTCCCCTACGAATACACACATGCATGCAATAAAAAGGGAGGGGGGCTATACGATAAAAGGAACGATGAATAGTAATAACAATAATGAGATAAAAGGGGTTGTCCCAACCAAGATAACAACAAGGGAAGATAATATCAAAGAAAGGGTAATGTCAATAAACAAACGATAATAACAAGCATCGACGACCATCGTGAATACAACAATATGGCAGCAGTCTCTCCTTCTTGGATTCCGAACCCGGGGATATTAATGATGCCCCTGTAAGCTGGAAGTCACTCTCGGGAGTTCTCTCTCTTGTCATGGTGACCGTCCGGCCTTACTTCGGGCCGATAATTCATCAGGGTCCCCTCCCTCGTCGGGATCTGATTTACCTCCCTGCATTAAAATTGCCGTCCCTCGGCAAACATTTGTACGGATTCGTCTCCCGGGTTATCATCTCGTTTTCCGTGTGAACTTGTGTCCAAACATGAAATGGTCCATCAGTGACCGACATGACCCGAGTATTCAGGCCCCCACCTCGGGCTCACCGCATAACCCGACGGGTGTTTCCTTCCTGCATTAATCAGTATTTCTTTCGACCATGGAGCCCTTATTTTTGGCAATTAATCAAGGGTATTCCCCTCTCCGAGGGGATGTAAATGACGTTGTGACCTTTATGGCACGACGGCTCTCAGTCCTGACCCGAACCACACAGTCGCCTGACTGAGTCAGATCGAGCGCACCATGGGCTCTCCGGAGCCCGAACAAATCGTCACTTTGTGACTGGCACGCCCACACACTTAATAAAGCCAACAAACGGATGAACGAATAGAACGAAGATCTCTCGAAATTAAGTGCGTCCACAAAACTCCTCCAAAATCCAGAAGTGAAGCGCGGATCCCAATCCAACATGATCGAAATGGGAATCCCATGCAACGGCACGATCCGCTCCACATAAAGACAAGCCAACTTGGACACGCTCCAGCTGACCTTAACCGGTAACAATCGAGTCACCTTCGTCAGCCTATCTACCAACAACCAAATACTGTCCTGCCCACTCGGGGTCCTCGGCAACCCCACCATAAAAATCCGTGGTCACGTGGTCCCACTTCCACGCAGGAACATCCAAGGGCTGGAGAGTACCTCCTGGTCGCTGATGCTCCGCCTTCACCTGCTGACAGATCAGGCACCTGGCCACAAACTCGGCGACATCTCTCTTCATGCAAGGCTACCAGAACTACCTCCGTAAGTTTCGATACATCTTTGTCGCACCCGGGTGTACGGTGTACCTGCTCCCATGAGCCTCGCGCAACACCGCATGACGAACCTGCTCCTCCACTGGGACGTACAGCCTGCCACGAAACCTCGCAGCACTGTCCTCGCCGAGCTCCACATCAGCCATCGCCAGAATCTGGGGCAACTCAGGGTCCGCATGCTGAGCCTCTGTCACCTGACGACGGATAGCAGGAGTGACAGTCAGACTCGCAAGCACTGCTAACCCTGGCTCCTGGAGAAGATTGAGCCTGTAGGACACTTCGGGCACTTATTCTCAGAGCCTCCACTTCCTCAACATCAAGGCACTGACCGCAACCTTTCGACTCAAGGCATCGGCGACGACATTCATCCTGCCCGGCTGATAAGACAAGGTGAAGTCATAATCCTTCATGAACTCCATCCAACGCCTCTGCCTGAGGTTAAGGTCCCTCTGCAAGAACACATACCTCAAACTCTGATGGTCAGTGAACACCTCGAACTTCTCACCGTACAGATAATGCCTCCAAATCTTCAGCACGAAGATCACCGCCGCCAACTCAAGGTATTGGGTAGGGTAGTTCTCCTCATGGGGCTTTAGCTTCTGAGATGCATAAGCCACCACTCTACCATGCTGCATCAACA
Source organism: Amorphophallus konjac (assembly GCA_022559845.1). Lineage (NCBI taxonomy): Eukaryota > Viridiplantae > Streptophyta > Magnoliopsida > Alismatales > Araceae > Amorphophallus > Amorphophallus konjac. The sequence goes on from CM040126.1 coordinate 248,836,620, forward strand.
CAGCACCCAATCCGACCCCGGAAGCATCTGTACACACCACAAAACCTCCCGATCCAGAAGTTAAAACCAACACCGGAGCCGAGGTGTGCAATCTCTTCAGCTCCCTGAAGCTCTGCTCACACTCCTCAGACCAGACGAAAGGCACATCCTTCTGCGTAAGTCTAGTCATCGGGGCCGCAATGCGAGAAAAATCCTGGATAAACCAGTGATAATAGCCCGCGAGCCCCAAGAAACTCCGGATCTCCGTCACCGACCTCGGTCTCGGCCACTGCATTACTGCCTCGACCTTGGCGGGGTCCATGGAAATGCCATCACCAGAAACCACGTGCCCCAGAAAGTGCACCTCGCAGAGTCAGAACTCGCACTTGCTGAGCTTTGCATACAACTGGTGATCTCGCAACGTCTGCAGCACTACACCCAAATGGTACGCGTGCTCCTCGGCAGACTGCGAATAAACATGGATGTCATCCACGAATATGACCACGAACTGGTCTAAATACGGACGAAACACCCTCTGCATCAAGTCCATGAAGGCTGCAGGGGCATTGGTGAGCCCGAACGGCATCACCAAAAAATCATAATGCCCGTACCTCGTACTGAATGCAGTCTTCTCCACATCGGACTCGCGAATTCTCAGCTGATAGTAACCGGACCACAAATCAATCCGCGAGAACACTCGCGCAGACTGAAGCTGGTCGAACAAATCATCAATCCGCGGCAACGGATACTTGTTTTTAATGGTTACTTCATTCAGCTGCCGATAGTCAATGCATAGCCGTAGACTACCGTCCTTCTTCTTCACAAACAACACGGGCGCACCCCAAGGGGAAAAGCTAGGACGAACGTACCCCTTGGCCAGCAGCTCCTACAACTGTGCCCTCAACTCCCTCAACTCTACGGGGGCCATACGGTAGGGAGCCTTCGCCAAAGGTCCCGTACCAGGCACAACCTCGATCACAAAATCGATCTCCCGCTGGAGAGGTAATCCAGGCAATTCCTCAGGAAAAATATCGAGAAACTCGCACACCACCGGAATGTCCTCGACATTCGGCTCCATCCGTTCAGTCACAACCACGGACGCGAGAAAACCCTGACAACCAGAATCAAGCAATCGACGAGCTCGAATAGCGGAGATGAGGAATCGAGAAGAGGTGGAACAGATACCTTGGAAATAGAAGGTCCGCTTGCTGGGATGCTGGAAGTAGACCCTCTTCATTCCACAATCCACCACCGCTCCATGAGTCTCGAGTCAATCCATGCCTAGAATCACATCATAGTCCCGAAGCTGCAACGCATACAACCTGCCTGGCATACTCCGCCCATCAATCCAAACCGGAACCTGATCGAAGCAATACGGGGTGACCATGAAATCACCCGAAGGCAGTTCCACTGTCAAATCACAAGGCAACTGGGTCACCGGCTCCTCGATGCTCAGCGTGAAATCCTCCGAAATAAACGAATGAGACGCGCCAGAATCAAACAAAACCCGAGCCGCGCAACCCAAAATCTGAACGGTACCTTCCACGAGCTGCGACGCCACTGCCTCTGCCCTGGTCATGTGCGTGATCTAGCCTCGAACTCTCTGCCTACCTCCCACACTAGCTGACCTGGGTAGCGGCGGATACTGTCCCTGCTGCTACTGCTACCTCTGCTGCTGGGGAACCTGCTGCTGTGGCGGCTGCCTCTGAGGACAGTCACGCGCCATGTGCCTTGGCTGGTCACACTGAAAATAGATAATCGGCGCCGTGCACTACCTGCCTGGGTGAAACCCACTACACCGTGGACACGGTCTTCGCAACCCACCCACTGATCCCTGACGCTGCAAGGGGATCGGCTGCTGTACACTATCGATGAAGCTTGCCCCTGATCCTTGGACTTCTTCTTACTGAACCCTTTCTTGAAAAACTTCTTGACCTTCGTGCCAAAAGACGCAGATCCTGTCACCGACACTGCCGGTGCCGACACTCCTGAACCACTCATCGCATGCTGGAAGGAACCCTGCTGCTGGGTAGCCGACGGCTGGCTGCGACCTGACAAAGACTGCCCCTGGCTGATCGGTCCTCGGGTCCTCTGCATATCCATCTCTGAGGAAGCCACAACACGAGACGCTGACTCCAGATCAGTGGCCCCGTTCGCGATCAGATGGTGCCTCAGCTCCTGCCTCAAGCCATGAACGAACTGCGCGGTCTTCACCCTCTCATGCTCCATGATGTGAGGTGCATACCGACCCAGCTCGACAAATCGGGCCCTGTACTGCAACACGGACATGTCGCCCTGCACCAGCTCCAGAAACTCACGCATCCGCTGCGTAGCAACGTAGTCTGGACAGTACGTACGCTCGAAAGCACTGACGAAGTCGTCCCACTTGACCTGCTCAATTGGACGAAGCTGAAAGGACGTCTTCCACTCGGAGGACCACCACTTCCGAGCCGTACCCTGCAACTGGTTGTAGGCCAACACCATTCTGTCCTCGGCAGCACTCTTCGCAGAACTGAACACCCGCTCCATCTCGTCAAGCCAATCACGAGCCGCATCGGGGTCTGGCTGGCCGCTGAAGTAAGGTGGATGGAACTGTAAGAAGTCCCTCACTGCTCGGCCTGGCCCACCCCTAGCTGACGAGCCCTCACCAGCCTCTCCGCCGAACTACTGAGACATAAGCTGGTACATGCCTCGGAAGAAATCATTGGCCCCCGGAAACCTCGCAGTATCCACTACCTCGGTGGCCACAAGAGGCGCTCTGCTATGCTCCTCCTGGTCCCTCTGGACCCCGCTAGATCTCCTGACCTCCAGCCGACTGCCCCTGCTGAGAGCGAGTGCTCCGCCTCGGGGCCATGCTCGCTCATGAAGTAAAAAGGCAAAAAACACAAAAACGGTAGGGTCAAGAAAATGCGCGATGCCCAATGCCAGTGTCATCTGTACGTCATCGCTGTGGACTAGTGGACCACTACAATTACTTATAATTCTTGTATAATCCCACAACCGCGCTCTGATAGCAGCTGTAACGACCCGAGAATCTGATTACCGGGAAGGCCCGATAACCCGAGACTCACACCACCACCCACGAGCCCGAAGACTCGGAAGGGTTAGAAGGATGGTGTGGGAACTACACAAGTATCATGAGTAATTGTAGAAATTAAACAGATTATATTATTAAGCAGGAAATAAATTAACATTTTACATGGTCCACAAAATAATAATAAAATAACAACAGTAGTCCACAACTAGTACAGAGACAAGAAAAGAAAGTACAGCTACACGGGGCATACCCCGGCTCTGACCTCTGGCGCTACCTCTGGGCACCCGCACCACGCTGCGCCCCAGACGCGCTCCCCTGGGGCGGCGCCTCACCTGAAACACGGTGAAAACACGCAGGGAATGAGTCTCGGAACAAGACTCAGTAGGGATCACTCGAACCCTACCTCGATGGAGCGAATGCTCTACCGGATCATCCGTGAATCGTGAAGAACGCTTTAGAACACCTCGCCTCTTCACGCTTCCCATGCTCACCGCACGCCCACGAGATCACCTCGCCGTCACCCACGTCCTCACGCCGTCGCCCCGCCGCCGTCTGCAGCCGGAAGGGACCTCGCCGCTCTCGAACGGGAGGAAGAGAGGGAGAAAGGGAGCCGCGGTGGGGAGAAATGGAGGAGGAAGAAGAAGAGGAAAGAGAAGGTGGGGAAGAGAGAGAAATAGGGGGGTATTTATAGAAAATCCGGAAAATCTGAAAAATACCAAAAAATAGAAAATTACATTTCCGGAATCCTCGGGACGCACCGATCGCAACGGTACCACTCGTGCCCAGGTGAACGACCCGGTTCACCCGCAGCGAGGTTCCGAAGGAATTACCGAAACACACACCGGAAATCAAAAAATACAGGCGGAAAAGCCACGGAACACTCCCGGGCCTCCGAAACAACTCCAGATCGCGCCGATCCGAACACGAAAGATGTCTGAAATGAAATTTCAGACACAACGGAGCTGGACACTCCGAAAAACCAGATCCGGGACCCACGAAGAAGGATCCGAAAGGTCCGGGATATTACATAAAACCTCGGGTTGGACAGGTTTAGAAAAACACAGTCATTTACTAGACCGTTCCGAAATAAAAGCGGTCTATAACCGACCGTTTCTATCAATAGAGTCGATGCAGAAAGAACTGAGGTCGGTGCATAAGAAAATGAGGTCGGTGCATGGCAGATATACGTGGTCGTTGCCGGACCATCTATCAAGACAGGCGGTCTAGTCCTGGACCGTTCTATGCCTGGAGTCGACACATACAAAGAAGGGTCGACGCACAAAACACAACTGGACTACACGATCATTTGGAGGGCCGTTGTCTGACATACGCGGTCATATGGCGGTAAAGTGCATTCTAGACAAATGGGATTTAATGGTACAACCAGCTTGGCGTCCTAGTGGGAATCCCAGGCTCGCAGAGACTTACAGAGGCCTTGAAACAAGATTTCCTAGTCCGTTGGAAGGAATATCCAAAGGAGAGGTTATCAAGTCCAAGATTATTTTCTTAAGGTGCAAAAGTGTATCTAATGGTCACATACCAGGGTATACGCCATGTACTTAGGAAAATGACTCTATAGATGAGAAGAGAACAGTGATAATCAATAATAAATCTCGTCAATGTAGCATTTAAACCATGGATTTAATACAAAGTATATGGTTTTGGCATAAAACTAATCTTATGCTTAAAATAATCCCAAGTATAATAAAGAACCATGAATAGTAATTAAAATCCAAAGTAAGAAAACAATACTTAAATAGGTTTGGAACATAGTTAACTAGGCTTGTTATAAGTTAAATGGCTGTTCTTTATTCAATCTCGGGTTGACAGAACTCAGAACGTAGGCGGTCTAATATAACTCCGTTTACCAACGGTTCGCGGTCAATCATAAGGCCGTGTGTGAGGGAAAAATAGTCTATTAATGAACCGTCTAGAGTTATTGAAAAAATCAAATTGCAGAGGACTAAACGGTCTATCGATCGGCCGCTCACTTGGACAAGAAGTCTATCATTGGGCCGCAAATATAAACTTGGCGGTCCTTTGTTAGGCCGTTTAGCATCGACTTACCGAAACTAAATAATTGAAACTAAAGGCTAATCTAAGACATATCATGCTTGGAAACCAACAAATATAAACTCTCTAGCATGCAAGAACGAAGTTAGGTCAACAATATGCATGGTTTCTGTGAAATTTACAAGAGAGTTTATTTTTAGTTCATTAGGGTTAGGATTTATGCATGAACATTACACTAAGGCATAGACTCAAATAAAACAAGAAATTCTCGGTCTATAATGCGTGAAATCAAGTGCAACAAGAGGGCTTTTAATCCTAGAATAATGTTTTAGCCGTTCATGAGATGACCTACCTCTGTCCTTGACTTTTGACTTCGAATTTAAGCATGGAAGTTAACCTTTGTTCCCTGCACTTCCTGTGCTAAAATAGTAACTTCCCGACCTAATATCTCTTGATTCTCCTGACCTAAAGACGTGAAATTTGGAAGGTAAGAAGAAGATACAAAGGAGAAAAAAAAGTTCTAAAGGTGCAACCTCTAAATACCTTGTTTAGGGCTCCTAATATCCGGATCTTCACCACACCGTTGCACAGTTTCCTGGGTCATTTGTGTGAAATCAACAACTTTGCACACCTCTAACTCCCTGTGTGCTTGACCTCCTAGCACAAAATTTTGAGGGAAGTTAGACCTTAATATTAGGAATAAAAACCTCAAAAGAACCTACTCGAAATAATGCTTCCTTACCTTAGTTCCACGCGAGCCAAAAGTAAGGGTCGTGCAGGTCAATCCTGGGTTTTATTTATAGGGTTTGGCTAGGGTTTCGTGGATTAGATCCATCCAAGAGTCCTTATTTGGCTTTAGGTCGATATCTGAGAGTCCTAAACACATTTACAAGCCATAATATCTTGGTCTCTAGAAGTAAGAACGCCAAAAATCCAATCTTTTCGCTCTTGTTCCTGCTCACGGAATCTACAGAGATAAGCGGTCGATCAGGTGACCACTTTATAGGCGTAGGCGGTCTTACCATAGACCGCTTACGGGTGTGGGCACCAAATTTGAATTAAATTCAAATTCTTTTATTCTTTTATCCATTTATTTATCTAAATAAGGAGTATTTATCCCCTATATTCCTTGAATAAATTAATTGACCTTCTAGAATATAGGCCAAACTTCATGGGCTTGGCTCTTAATCCTTTGGGATTTATTTAAATAGGCTAGGTTAATTGGTCATCATATTTGGGCCTTAATAATAATTTATTTAACCCAGAAATTCATTTATTAATCCATTTAGCTCTTAAAAATTCCTATTAACTCCTAGAAAATTCCCAAATATTACATAAATATTTTATAAAATTTTTGGGATATTACACCCTCTCACACTTAAGAGAATTTGGTCCCCAAATTCAACATATGGATTATATGGAGAGTGTACTTACGATTAAATAACTCGGGAAATCTTTTACGCATAGCTTCCTCCGTCTCCCATGTTGCTTCAATGGGCCATGATTTCTTCCACTGGACTTTGACCATAGGAATGGTTTTATTCCGTAGTTGACGTACTTCCCGTTCAAGAATCTTGATTGGTGTTTGCTCGTACGTCATATCCTTCTGAATTTCTAAATTATCATAGGTGATAACATGGTAAGGATCATAAACATATTTCTTCAACATAGAGACATGAAACACGTCATGCACTCCCTCTAGTTGTGGAGGCAAAGCAAGTCGATAAGCCCCTTCACCAACCCTTTCCCAGATTTCAAAAGGGCCAATGAATGTTGGAGTAAGCTTGCATTTAATACCAAATCTTCGGATACCTCGACCTGGAGAAATCTTAAGGTACACATGATCTCCTACGTACTTGGAACTCCAAGTCGCGCCTTCGATTGTCAGCATACGATTTCTGCCTATCTTGTGCCATCTGGAGTCTTTCTCAAATAAGCTTTATCTTCTCGATAGTATCCCTGATAATATCGGGACCTAGAAATTACCTTTCTCCTACTTCATTCCAGCATATCGGTGATCGGCAACTTCTTCCATACAGAGCGTCAAATGGTGCCATTTGTATACTAACTTGGTAGCTATTGTTGTATGCAAATTCTACTAGAGGCAAGTGATCATGCCAACTTCCTCCAAAGTAAATAGCACAAGCCCTGAACGTATCTTCCACCACCTGATTTGTCCTTTCAGTCTGGCCATCAATTTGTGGATGGAATACCGTGCTAAAATTCAGTCGGGCCCCTAATGAATGTTGCAGACCCTTCCAAAACTGTGATGTGAATCGGGGATCTCTGTCAGATATAATAGTGACAGGGACACCATATAATTTGATGATTTCCCTTATGTACAATGCTGCTAGTACATCCACAGACCATTGACTTTTGATCGGTAGAAAATGTACAGATTTAGTCAATCAGTCTATGATCACCCATATACCATCGTGTCCACCTCTTGTCTTGGGTAAATCCATAATAAAATCCATCCCTATACTTTCCCACTTCCATTCAGAAATATTCAAGGGGTGTAATTTACCTGCGGGTTTTAAATGCTCTGCCTTCACTTGCTGACAAGTGAGACAGCGTGACATAAAATCTGCGACCTCTCTCTTCATGTTGGGCCACCAAAAGTTTCTTTTTAAATCTTGATACATCATGGTAGCACCAGGATGAGCAACATATCTTAACTTATGTGCTTCTTCCATGATTAATTTCTTAGTGTCATTATGATTTGGCACACAAGTTCTACCTTTAAACAGTAGTCTTCCACCATTTGAGATAGAAAATTCTGGTCTCTGATCAATTCTATCCCTGATTCCATCAATGTAGGGTCATTCTCTTATAATTTGACTATGTCCTCAATTAAGGTAGGTTGAGATCTTATATTAGCAATTATACATCCATCTCCTTCCCTATCAATATCAAGATTTAAGTGAGAAAAATCCTTGATAAGACAAGTCATACTTTTCCTGAGGCTTGCTAGAGTTGCCCTCGGTCTTCTACTAAGAGCATCAGCCACATCATTTGCTTTCCCTGGATGATATTAAATTGTGAAGTCAAAGTCCTTGAGATACTCCAACCATCTGCGTTGTCGCATATTCAATTCCTTATGGGTGAAAAGATATTTTAGACTTTTATGATATGAGAATATAGTGAATTTCTCTCTATAAAGGTAGTGTCACCAAATCTTCAAAGTGAAAATAATCGCAGCTAATTCCAGATCGTGCATAGGGTAATTCTCTTCGTGACGCTTCAACTGCCTAGAAGAATAACTAATCACCTTCCCATTTTGCATAAGAACGCATCCTAGGCCAATGCCAGATGCATCCGCATAGACTTCAAATCCACCACCCTCAACGGGCAATGTCAGAATATGGGCTGTAGTGAGGTGATCTTTAAGAGTTAGAAAACTCTCCTCGCAGTCCTTCGACCATATAAAAGGATTATCCTTTCTTGTAAGTCTAGTTAAAGGAACGACGATCTTAGAGAAATCTTTAATAAATCTCCTATAATAGCGAGTTAGTCCTAGAAAACTTCTTACCTCTGATACGGTCGTCGGTCGGCTCCAATTCTTGACTGCTTCCACCTTAGAAGGATCGATAGCGATACCTTCCTTTGAAATAATATGACTGAGGAATGAGACTTTCTTAAGTCAGAACTCGCACTTGCTAAGCTTTGCATAGGGTTTATGTTCTCTTAGTGTCTGCAAGGCTATTCTTAAGTGCTCTTCATGTTCTTCCCTTGTTTTGGAGTATATAAGAATGTCATCAATGAAGATGACGACAAACTGGTCAAGATAAGGCTGGAAGACATTATTCATAAGTTGCATAAATGCTGTTGGGACATTGGTTAACTCGAACGGCATTACAATAAATTCATAGTGGCCATAACGACTCCTGAAGGTAGTTTTGTATATGTCTTCATCCTTGATCCTGAGCTGATGATAACCTGACCTGAGGTCTATCTTGGAAAAGTACTCCGCTCCCGAAATTTGATCAAAGAGCTCATCGATACGCGGCAACGGATACTTGTTCTTGATAGTAAGTTGATTCAGTCGCCGGTAATCGATACACAGCCTGAGAGACCCATCTTTCTTTTTGACAAATAGTACTGGCGCACCCCAAGGGGATGTGCTAGGTCGTATGAAACCCTTGTCTAACAACTCCTGAAGCTGTCTCTTCAATTCCTTAAGTTCTGTAGGGGACATCCTGTAGGGAGCTATTGGGACATGTGCTGCTCCGGGAATGAGTTCAATGGAAAAGTTTACTTCCCTTTCGGGCGGTAAACCGGGTAAATCTGATGGGAAAACATCAAAAAATTTATTTACGATGGGGATGTCTTCTAAGATGATCTCCTTGGACTCGGTGAGGATCACGTAAGCAAGAAAGGCTTCACATCCTTGCGATATAAGTTTGCAAACGTGAAGAGAGAAAATGATGGTAGGATGTTTCCTATATTTGATACCAAGGAAAGAAAACCTTGGAAGACCAGGTTTTAGAAAAGAGATAATCCTATTGCGGTAATTTATATCGGCGTCATGGTCTACAAACCAATCCACCCCTAAAATAGCATCATAGCCTTCCATGTCAAGGCATACAAGGTTCGTAGGGAGATTATGACCTTCTACCATTACCTCACTATCCGGGTAGTAATTGGTAAGCTTTGTTTTGGGACCTAAAGGTGTAGTAATAGCAAGGTCCAAAGTTAAAGGAACTGATGAAACTGGCAAGGTTTTTGTAAAAGTGGTAGATATAAAGGAATGAGAAGCACCAGTATCAAATAGTACAAATGCAGGATGGGAACAAATGTGGACGGTAACTTCCATAAGTCCATCATCCCTGGGCACTTCATCATCATCTAAAACAGCATTGAGACGAGCCTGTCTCTTACGTCCACCACCGGACGATTGTTCCTTCATGAGAGCGCAGTCTGGCATGCGATGCTCCCGACTGCCACAACGTAAACAACCGCCGAGACGCTTCCAACATTCTTTGGCTGAGTGGCCGAGCTTTTCACAAAAAGAGCATGCCGCCATGACTTGTTTGTCCTCTTCCTTGACCTTCTTATTTTTATGGGAACTACTACCGCTCCCATTCCTGGATCTCTTCCTGCTATCACGGGATTTGTGGGACTCCGTGATGCTAAACTTCTCCTTCTTATTACGCCGATCAGACCTTCGGCTTGACTCGTCTCCTTTGCCTTTTAATTTTTCGACCTTCTCCAAGGTCCTTTCACACAGATATCCCGTTGGACCATCTCTGCATAAGTACGGATATTTTGAGTTTCGAGCTGCTGAATAAAACTGGGTCTTAACCCATCCATGAACCGATTAGCCTTTAATAAATTGGTACTGACCAGATGAGGAGCATACGGCGCCAACCTAGAAAAATGAAGTTCATACTCGGCTACCATCATCATGCCTTGGCGTAAAGAAGCGAACTCTATAGCCTTTCGCTCCTTGACATGTTCGGAAAAATACTTGGCACGAAATAATGTAAGAAAACCTTCCCATGTATGTGGTGCATCAACTGGCAGTGCCGACACCGATTTCGACCATGTACGTGCATCTTTGTTTAGTTGAAAAGTAGCAAGACGTACTTTCTCTTGGTCAGCACATTACATGACCTCAAATATACGGTTCATCTCATCAATCCAGTTCTCAGCTTCATCTGGATTAGAAGAACCATAGAATCGTGGAGGGTTTAGGCTCCGGAAGTTGCGATGTAAATCCCCAGCTCTTGCCCCTACGCCAGCTTGGGCCATATTCTACAATGCTTGGGTCAGACCTACAACATTTTGCTGCATACCGTCCCAGTCCACACGATGAGCCATTGAGAAAATAGTGTACCTTAGAGAAATAACAAATTGTTAACTCCCATGGAATTTAAAAGGGTTAATCTAGAGCCAAATTACCATATCATCCCAAGCTCTACCACTTCTCACATAGGTGGGGGAATTTCTTCCTTAGTTTCATAGGTATGGGTCCTTAAACCTTGGACTTAACCTATGACATGACTCTCTTCCTAAGTTCTTAGACTAAGGCTCTGATACCAACTTAACTGTCACGCCCTGAGATATGCAGCGGAAACAATTGGGAATGTGAACAGCCGGCATGGTAAGCCTCTTGTAAGCAAGAATAATCAGAGCGTAAGAACAATCACATAAAAGTAATTGCACAAGAGTTGAACAACCTCACTTCCATTAATAATAAAAATCATAATTCAAGTACATGAGATATTTAAACTCACTTTAATCCACTAGTCTCAATAAAAGAAAATACATAGACTCAATCTAGATATTGTGGACTTCCTAAGTCATCACTCTTCAATTGCTCTCGGACCCATCACTAGAATGACCTGAATCCGAATCTGACTCACTGGTACTTCCTGAAAAGATTGAAAAGTAGGTAATGAGCACACTTGTCCAGTAGGTATCTTCACATCAACATGAAGGCAATGTTAAAGTGATTAATGTCTTAGCTCTAAAGAACAAGATAAAATCATGTAGATACGATGAATCACGTGAATAAAACCCAAATCAAGATATAACCAAATCGAGATATGAGAAAATGATTGAGCACGTATGATCAAGCAAGAATGTAATTATGACCTTTCATGAACGAGAACGTAACAAGAATGTACTAAAAAGTCATGTAACAGGCAAGTAAGTACTTTATGCTAAATAGAAAGTACTTCATGTATCAAGTCCGTGTGATCCGTGGATCTGTATTCATGTTCCCGTGGATTTTCACTTATCTATAAAGAAAGTACTCCCAGCGCAATGTAATGCCAGTAGCATCATACTCCAAGGTTTACAGTATGTTTTTGACAATTAGCCGAGGGGACTAGCATAGAGCCCTTGAACACAATCAGTGCTCGAACTGTATCTTCAAGTATAAATCAAGCTATTTCCACGATTATATCATTAAGGTTTGGCCAATGAGGCAACAAGTTCAATGGTAGTTTCATAATGCAAAGTCAAAGGAAAGAATGCGCCAAATATGAATATGAGATTTCAAGAATTGCATTAATAACTAGGTCATGCTACGGAGAAAATTCGACAGCATAACAGTATATTCATTAAGTTTCATAATTCATCCTTAACACTGTAAAACATGTTTTTAGGCTCCAGATAATCCTAAGATCACCGAGGAACTTAAGAAAACCAATCCCAAAGGTAAAACCTCGGGTAAGACAAGTTTAGAAAAACACGGTCGTTTACTGGAACGTTCCAAAATGAAAGTGGTCTATAACCGGCCGTTTCTATCAATAGAGTCGACGCAGAAAGAAATGAGGTCGGTGCATAAGAAAATGAGGTCGATGCATGGCCGATATACGTGGTCATTGCCGGACCGTCAATCAAGACAGGCGGTCTAGTCCTGGACCGTTCTATGCCTGGAGTCGACACATACAAAGAAGGGTCTACACACAAAACACAACTGGACTACACGGTCATTTGGAGGGCCACTGTCTGACATACGCGGTCATATGGATGGCCTTCCAGTTCCAGAGTGTAGTAAACATCGGTAAAGTGCATTCTAGACAAATGGGATTTAATGGTACCAGATTGCATCCAGCTTCCATGTGCATCCAAGGAGCACAGCGTCGAGTCGCTGACGACATTCATTGTCACCTTCAAGCGACAACGCTGAAACAAGAAGAAGGCTAACAGGGACAAACCGATTATCTTCTATAAGGGAGACATGGTCCCTCAAGCCCCGCCGGATGACGACTTCAGCTGGTCCAGGCAAGCCGATGGCACCCCCGAAGCAGTTCAGGTGTGGGGCGATCTGTCCCCGCATATTGAAGAAATGTGTCTGAAGCAACACATTCTCCTGTGGCAGACATCTTCACAACAAAGATACTTCCGTCAGCTGTGGACCCCTTCCCAGGTCCGGGGGCAACCCCCATCCTTCTACAAGGATACCAGGGGACTTGGCTACGACCAAGACCCGGACTTTCGCGTCCACTATGTAGTCAACGTCATAGGCTTGGTGTTGAGTTATGATTTTGATGATTGTTGTGTTATGGTTTTGATGATAACTAAACTTAATGTGTGATTAAGTGATGATAACTAAACTTGTGGTTGATTGCTCATGCTCTTGTTTTCTATGTATGGTTGAGATGGCAAATGGCAACGGTTACATGGTCTTGATCCTTGGTTTGCATATGTTGGTTCTACAAGAGGTTTCAAGCCTTTATATGTTTGAACATATAGACTTGAGCTCTGATGAACACTTTTGTTCAAATCCTGATCAAATAGTTTGAAACTTGTTTGGTTGATTTTTACACATACCATACATGTCAAAGCAACAAGTGTTCCAATCTTATATGTGAAATTGGGTCTCAATGTAAATCACTTCTTGAACTCTAATACATATTTCACATATCATTTTGAGCTTGCATTATGTTGAAACAACTCATGAGAAACTTGCTTGAAAATTGGAATAATGGTACTTATATCTTGCTCAAACGGTTTACAATAAGCTCTTGTTAATTGATTAAAACTGCCAAATGGCCAAAAGGGTTTCATACATGTACTTCATGCAATTGCCACATGGATTATTGATCAAAGTTCTAATTCTTTTTTCTATGGTTTTGTAGGTCAAAACACTCGACATATATTCCCCAAGATCAAAGGAGTTTGAAGTCTCAGACTTAAATGGGTTGCAATGGAGTTCGGGGGTGAAACCTAAAAAGTCTGAAATTTACTATAGCTTTAGGTCGACCGCCCCAGGTCGACCGAAAATTTAAGGGATCAAATTTCTACAGGGTTTCTCAGTAGCGGTCGACCGCCAGCTTCCACAGGTCTACCGCCAGCCCCCAGCCAACAAAAGTTGACTTTGTTCTCCACTTCGAGAAGAGCCATTCTCCTTGTATTTCTTTAATCCTAATGACATCTAATCATCCAAAAAATGTGGATCTGGTCTGGAGGATGTCCAAGGACCATTCAAAGGCTATAAAACCTCCACAAGAAGGGTTATAAACCCTAATGCTTCAAGGGGATCAAGAGAGATCAAGGGAGGCTAGAGGAGGAGATTCATGGGTACTGTAGCACCTCCGTGAACAGTGCTTCGAGCTAAAGTTCTTCATCCATTCCAAGTGATTCAAGCCTAGATCTGAAGCCTTCATCCTCTCATGAAGTGAAGAAACAAGCATCCAACCAGAAGAGATCGAAGGAGAGTCCATCAACCAAGGAGTCTATCAATGGAAGAAGAAGAAGTCTGCTACAAGGAAGAAGGAATCTCTTCATCCATTTGAAGGTATGCAAGCTCCATTTTGAACCCAACAACCTCAAAGGAAGAGAAGAAGCAAGCAAGGATCAAGGAGATCAAGGAAGTTGTGCAAGCAAGAAGGAACTGTTACTGTAGCAGTGAATAGTGTTCTGTGGATCAACTCTTCATCAAGAGCTAAAGATTCAAGGTCCATCTGAAGCCATCAACTTCTAATAAACTGAAGAAGCAAGCATCACTCAAAGATCATCAGCATACATTCAGGGGGAGCCAAATCAAGGGATTTCTAAACTGTGCCTTATTGTGTTTCAAGCTCATATTCGTGTGTTGTACAAACTATGAAAACTTGTGTGTGTGTGGATCGTTCTGGATCCGTGTTTGAGTGTGGTTGTCGTATTTGATTCATGTGTGCATAGGTCTTCCTAGATCTTTTTTTTTATCAAAAACCTTTCCTAGGTGCATTGGGATGCACTGCTAGGAGGTGGATTTATTCATATAAAAGAATCAAGGGAATTACATTGTGCGGATGCTAGGCATTCCTAGCTTATCCAAACGGGCAAAACCTCTAACAGTACTAGGAAGTTGCTGCTGTGAGGAAAAATAAAGATTACATTTGTTGGTGCAAGCTAGATTGGCTAAAGAATATGCCACCTTATTGGCTTCACGAAAGATGTGAGTGATAGTGTCAGTTGCCATGAGAAGGGTCCGGATTTCCCTCACATACTTCAAAATTTCCCAAGGACAGGGAATCTTTTGGTTGATAACTTGGACCAGGATTTGGGAGTCACATTCAATGGTGCTCGGGTGTGTAGTAAGGGTTCTCAGATATTTTAGACCATCCTAGAGTGCTCGAGCCTCTGCCATCATGCTGCTAGCTTGGTCATAAAAATGGGAGAAAGCCAAGATGATTGATCCATGTGAGTCCCTGATGACACCACCACCACCTGAAATCTGAGCTAGCTTGGAGGCACCATCGGTGTTCAGTTTAATATGAGGCCAGGGTGGGAATTGCCATTTGATGAGCTTCAGTTTTGGATTGTTGTTCCTGATGGCCTGAATTCCACATTCTGCTAGAACAGTTCTCCTTTCATGTTTGTCTTCCCGAAGCTTAGACAGTGCTAAAGATTGTCTCACCTGGGAGAGAATTTTTGGGATCATTTGCTGGATCTTAGGAGGCTTCCCATCATGGAGGATAGAGTTCCTAGCAGTCCAGATCTCCCACAGGCTAAAACTAGTTAGAGCAATAATGAAGAGACCAAATAGAGATGTACCAGCAGCACTTTGAATATTTTTGGAGATTAGTTCTCTGATTGTCCGACCACCAATCTCCAGGCCTTTGTTTTGAAAGAAGGACCATATGTTCACAGCCCAGTCACTGTTAAGGAAGAGATGATTTGTATCCTCTGCTTTATGGTTCTGGCAGCAATTGCATTTGGAGCATATAGGTATACCACTAGCTTTAACATTCTGATCAGTGGGCAGGCAGTTGAAGAATACTTTCCATATATGCAGTGAGATTTTGGTTGGAATCCAAGGGGACCAAATGCGTTTCCAGTTGGTATGCACCTCCATAATCTGAGAGTGTTGAGGTTGCATCAGTTTTTTATAAATGGAGGAGACAGAATAGCTCCCATTCCCTGAAAGTGACCAGATGAAGTGATCAGAGTGATGAGTTAAAAGGGATGGAGATAAAGTTCTCCTAATCTCAGCTGGAAGGTGAAGTTCCAATGCAGCAGTGTCCTCTGGCCTTGGAGTCATAATGATGTCTTGAACAGTAGCATTAGTGTTGATGGTGCCATCAGTGCATATATAAGAAGCAAGAGTTCTGTTTCCCAACCATGTATCTAGCCAGAAATTGGTTTGAGCCCCATCACCCAGTATGACCCTCTGGTGCTCCAAGATGAGTGTTTTTGCTTTATTCCAGCTGTTCCTGTTGATTCCCTTCATGTTTTGAAATTGACCTCAGAGAGATGTGTATTCTGAATGTATTTAGCCCTGAAAAAGACTGCCCAAAGAGATTGAGAATGGAGTCCATTCCATAGCATTTTGACCATAAGAGCAAGATCCATTTGTTTTAGGGACATAATCCCAAGACCTCCCTGCTCCATAGGTTTGCAAATAGAATTCCAAGATTTCCAGTGTTTTCGGTTGCCATAGTTAGAGGAGCCCCAGAAAAAATTGGCAAAATATCTGTCCATCATTTGATGTATGCCTGCATGCAGAGGAGTGGAAGCCAGTATATAAATTGGAATGGATGATAGGACATGTTTGATCAATATTAACCGAGCACTCTGTGTGAGTAATCTAGCTTGCCATCCTTCTATACGCTTCTGAATGGTGGTAATGATGCCAGCAAAGAAAACCTTCTTGGATCTGCCCAAAACCAGTGGGTATCCCAAGTACTTTTGAGGAAATGATTGTCTTGAGAACCCTGTTATATTTTCTAGTCTTCGGATGAGGCTGGGACTACAGTTTGAGTGCAATAGAAAACCACTCTTGCTAGAATTTATCAGTTGCCCTGATGCTTCCTCATAAGTTTGTAAGGTGTGCATGAGTTGACGGAGGGAAGTGACATTGGCATTGGCAAAAATTAGTGTATCATCAGCAAATAAAAGGTGGGAGATGGATGGGCACCTCCGGGGGCCAGAATACCAACCCACTTTACCTTTGTCAAATTTGTCCTTTAGCAACCTGCTAAGTGATTCTTGGGCCAGAATAAAGAGAATTGGGGCAATAGGATCACCTTGTCTGAGGCCTCTGGTGGATTTGAAAAAACCAGCTAGATCTCCATTGACTGCTATTGAGAACCAGCAGTTAGTAATCAAGCTTTCAATCATGTTAATGAACTGGGAGTCAAAACCAAATTTCGTCAGGA
Source organism: Amorphophallus konjac (assembly GCA_022559845.1). Classification (NCBI taxonomy): domain Eukaryota; kingdom Viridiplantae; phylum Streptophyta; class Magnoliopsida; order Alismatales; family Araceae; genus Amorphophallus; species Amorphophallus konjac. The sequence continues at coordinate 248,853,747 of CM040126.1, forward strand.
CTGCAGCAAGAAAATCCCATTCAATTCTATCATATGCCTTAGCCATGTCCAATTTGAGAATGACATTGCTACCTCTGGTTTTCCTACCTAATTCTTGCACCATTTCCTGGGCCAAAGCAACATTTTCAATGATGTGCCTGCCTTTGACAAAAGCTGTTTGCTCCTTTGAAATGAGTGATGGCAAAAGTCTGCTCATTCTGTTGCTGATGATTTTAGAAATGATTTTATGAGAGAGGTTGCATAAACTGATTGGCCTGAATTCAGAAATGTCAGTAGCATTGTTGGTCTTAGGAATAAGGGCTATGACAGTAGCTGTTATGCATCTTGGGAGAGGCTTTCTGTCAGTGAAAAATTCCTGAATGGCCTTTATGAGAGTGTCTGCAATTATGTGCCATGCATGTTGAAAAAAGCTACCAGTATAGCCATCCGGGCCAGGGGCACTGTCAGGGGATATAGAAAAGACAGCTTCCTTTATTTCCACATCAGTTGGGACTGCATTTAACAGAGTGTTATCATCCTGGGTCACAATACAAGGAATGCAGTTCAGACTGTCCATATCAACATGATGTGGTTGGGAGGTGAAAGCAGTTTGAAAATGGGAGATAGCAATTTCCTTCATCTGCTGATGGTCTGAAGTTAGATTACCCATGGCATTCCTGAGACAGTTGATAGAATTTTTCCTTCTATTAGCTGAAGCAGTGGCACGAAAAAATTTAGTGTTCCTGTCTCCTTCAGCCAACCACCTGATCCTAGACTTTTGTTTCCAAAAAATTTCCTGCTGTAAGATTCTTTCTGTGAGAATGTATTTGGCACTGTCTAGGGCTGAGAGTGTGTTAGGGCCTGGTTGCTGATCATAGTTGTGCTCGGCCTTTAACACCATATCTTCTGCTTCCATTAAATTTTTGTGCACATTTCCAAAAATGTTCTTGTTCCAATCCCGAAGGGTATACCTCAGGGATTTAAGTTTGAGAACTAGAGTAGTAATGGCAAAGGAAGCTAATGGACTGGTTCTCCAAGACTGCTCCACTGCAGAGAGGAATAAATCATGCTTAGTCCACATTTGCTGAAAGTAAAATCTACTTTTAGTAGTGTATTGTCTAGCCAATTTAACCAGAAGGGGGGCGTGGTCAGAGGCTTCTCTAGAGAGGTGTTCCACAGTAATAGGAAAAGAATGCATCCAAGAGTTATTGGTAAGGACTCTATCAAGTCTAGCCCAGATGCCATTGGAGCCAGCTTGCTGATTGTGCCATGTATATTTGGAGCCCATAAAACCTGCATCTATGAGGCCACAATCATTCATGCAATCCTTAAAGTCATTCATGGACCTGAGTGAAGGTATATTGCCCCCCAATTTTTCATCAACAGCCATGATACTGTTGAAATCTCCAGCCACTACCCAAGGGCCATTGATTTGAGAATTGGCATGAATGAGGGATGCCCATAACTGAAGCCTTTCCACTGGAGTACATTTAGCATAAATAAAGGATGCATGGAATTCAGGCAGATTGTTAGAAGTCTGTTTGATTGTGACTTGTTGGTCATGCTGACATGTAATAACAAAATCCAACTGTCCTTTCCACATAATCCAGATGTGAGCTTGCTCATCTTTATTTGCTATACATTTCTCCATACCTAGCTTTTTGCAGATTCTATCCATATTGCTATTATGAATTTTAGGTTCAAGAATGGCAATGCAGTCAACTCTGTGCTCTTTAATTAAGAGTTTGGCACGACCCACAGAGAGGTCATTACCGATACCCCTTATGTTCCAGATGAGGAAAGACATTATAGAAGGGTTTTGGATAGGATCTTGCCTTCAGATCCAATCCTCTTCATACCTCTGGTTAAGACCCCCGGTCTATCAGCATGTAAGGCTGTGATGTTGTCAATCTCAGCTTGTAAGGCAATGTTATTCCTGCATTCTGTTATTTTATCCTGCCACTGGGGATCATGTAAATGATGTGCCTCCTGCTGCATACTGGAATTGGTATCAGTCTCCAACAAGTAGCTTTGGTTTCCAATTTGGACAGAGCTTATATCAGAAGGGGGCCTAGTAGTGAAGGAGGAGGAATTTATAATAGTTTTGCCTTTGTCCAACCTATTGATAGTCAGGTGATCAGTGCCCTGGGGTGTTGGAGTAGAGGATATTTCAGGATCATCAGCATGCTTCTGTGTGGACAGAGTGTGAGTCGCCTGAGAGGAGGAGTCGACTTGTATCTGGGTGTGGTCCTCACTTTGCTTAGGAGAATTCTCCATTGGGGAGGGGTGCAACTCGAAAGATGGAGGGACAGTCTCCTCCTTTGAGGATTCATCCAGCTGCTGAAGGAGTTGAAAGGAGTTGCCAACTGGAATTGCTACTTGTTCTGTAAGTTGTTGCTTATGTGTGGCAGGGTGAAGATTTGTCGAGCCCACAGGAATCCAAGTCTTAGTATGCTTGGCAATTGTAGTATCATCAGAAGGAGGTCTCTGTTTTTGATTATCTGTTTTAGCAATTGAAGTGCATTGTTTCCTCGCGCAATCCTTTGTTTCATGGCCAATCTTGTGACAAGCCGAGCATAGGTGGGGTATGCGGTGGTATTTGATGCTCTGCCAGAAACCAGGACCCCCACAATCGATCCAAATGTTTTCCACAAGAGGTTTTTCAATATCAAGTTCAACACAAACGTAAGCCTCAGCGGTGTGAGTCCAGGCTAGAGTGGATTCATGAATTCGCAGAACCTTCCCAAGGTTGCCTGCTATCGAGCAGAGGAAGTCCTCACCATAAAAATTGACAGGAAGGGCTGGAAAACTAACCCATATCGGCATGATGGAAGGATCATTGTTGAAGTTGAAGTCTGCTGTCCATCTGAAGAACCGAAAGAGAAAGCCTTTGACGTATATATTCTTCTGGAGCAGGACCTTCAAGAAATCTTCTTCCGACGAGAACCGCAGCAGGAGGTGTCGGGGATTAAGCACACTGAGCAAGAAATCCTTCTGAAGATTTAGACGTTGGGCAAGAAAGCTCTTGGTCTCCGGTATCGACGGCCTACCATAGGAGCATCTGGCTATTATTGCGAACTCAAGAGGCTTGTAGGACTGCATTACTTCCTGTTTGGAGAAGAAGACCGCAGCATGGCCATCATCCGTAAAAGCTGGAGGCTTGATACTTATAGAGACCTTTGTTGGGGAGAGGGCGCGGGCTAGAGTTTGAAGGAAGGAAGGCTTTGGCGAAGCGGGAGGGGGATGGGGAGGGAGCTCGCCATCCCCTGAGGGGGGGGGGGCCGCCATGGCTAGGCAGCCATGCAAACCCTAAGGGAGGTTCGCTCTCTATTCTCAAATACAACTAGCTTAGCGATGTGTCTTCTAGATCTACGTGTGTGTGTGTGTTTATTCAGATCATAGTGTTTGTGTGTGGAGTGCTGCACATGTCGCAGCGTGTGTGTGTTTTGTGGATCCGCTTGTTAGATCGTGTTGGAGACCTCGTCTCCGTGTGTGTGTGTGTGTTGGGGTGCGTCCCCGTGTGTGTGTGGGCAGGCGTCGTCCTGCGTGTGTGGTTGGAGCGTCGTCTCCGTTTGGGGATTTATCCCCGAGTGAAGCCTCACCAGGTTTGGTGAGGGGTGGACGTAGGATTGCCGTCGTTGCATCCGAACCACCTTAAAAACCGCTGTGCATTGTGTGTTATTTGTGTGGTTTGATTGTATTTATTTTATGGTCGTGTGGGAACGGTGAGTTTGAGAGAATTGGTTAATTAGTTTTCATATTACTAATTAATATTTATCATATATTTTGTAAAAAACTAAAAGTTTCTTTAAAATTTGTAAACACCTAATTCACCCCCCTCTTGGGTGTCATTGATCGTGGGACTTCAATTGGTATCAGAGCCAAGGCTCTATTCTTCATAGATCTAACGATCTAGAGAGATCTAGATCAATGACTACCAATATGTACACCTTGAATTCTCCACCGGTGTTTGATGGTTGCAATTTTGATTTGTGGTTAGGAAGGATGTGCAGTCTAGTCAACTCATATGATCCTAAGCTATGGAAACTTATCTCACATGGTCCTTATGAGTTGCCTAAAGATAAATCTGTCTGGACCGTAGATTCCAAGCTTAAACATGATCAAAATTGTTTGGTTCTAAAATTGCTTATTGCTGCAGTTGATTCTAATCATTTCCCTTTTGTCTCCCATTGTAAATCCGCGAAGGATATCTTGGTTGGCTTAACCAAAGTCCGGGAAGAGCATGAGATCAATGTCTTGTGGTAGGCACGAGTGATCAAGGGAGTGGTCAGCAAGTTGAATCAAGTTCAAAGGTAAATTCTGATTCTGATAATGAAGATGAATTTAGCTATGAGGAGTTATTGATTGCATATGATGAGCTTGCTGATAAATATGAGAAGGTTAAGTCGGAAAACAAAAAATTGAAAAAGAATGTTGGACAAAATAAATGTGATTCTCCATGTAAAGAATGCTCGCACTTGAAGGAATTGATTGATGGTCATGTGTTTGACATTGAAATTCATAAAGATCAAATTTCTTCTTTGAGAAATGAAAATAAAGAGCTGAGAGAGAGAGTAAGTCTTATGAACAATGGTCAAAATGAGTTTGCTCATGATAAAAATCTTGAAATAGAAAATGAAAAATTGAAGGAATTGAATAGAACCATTTCTGAAAGATTGCTTGCTTTTGAAAAAGGAAAATATATGAATATTGATCAATCTGAAAAAGTGCATGTTTTGTTGCAAGAAATTGAAAGTCATAAAACCATCAATGCTACTTTACATGAACAAGTCAACTCCTGTGAAAATAAACTTCTTTCCTATGAATTGCACATTGCATCTCTTGAGAAAGAGATTATTGACTTGAATGCTTCATTATCTAGATTTGTGAATGGTCAAGAAAATTTAGACAAACTGTTGGGGACGAAAGTAAATTTTCAAAGGGAAGGGCTGAGTTTTAATCCTGTGAACAAAAAGAAGTTCAAAAATAAAGTTTATACATCTTTTGTGCACAGTTCAAACATAGCCAGCACATCAAATGAAAATCTGAAAAAGGAAAACCATGTTACACACACACATGTATCCACAAAGAAAATCAACTTGCATCAAAAATCTAAAAATATTGCTAGCACTTCCATGCATGTTAACCATACTTCTGCCACACACACAACCAACTAGAAAGAAACTCACATACTTTTATTGTGGAAAACATGGACATGCTATGCATAATTGCTTCATTATGAAGAATGATGACTTGAGAGCATGTAGGAACCAAGCTGTTTTAAAAAATGTAAAGAAAGTCTTCACCACAAAACCTTCCATGTATTGTAATCACTGTGGTAAAAGAGGTCACACCAAGTCATACTGCTGGTTACTCATGAAGAAAGAGAGTTTTCACTCAACAAGTCATGCTCACATACATAAACCAGTAGAGCCAATGAGAAAGAAAAGTGTAATGCCACGTGTTCCCCCCCATCACTTTGGCAAATCTGGAAATGTTAAGCATGATTATTTTCCTGTGAAAGATGATGATTTGAATGTTGTTAAGAAGTGGAAACCATGTACAAATATTGCGGCTAACCCACAAGGACCCAAAAGGATTTGGGTACCTAAAAATGGTAAATGAGAAATCTATTTTGTAGGTGTGTCTTTGGAATGTAAAGCATGAAATCTATTTTCATCAAGAAGGTAAGGCACACGGGTAAAGTGGCATAAGTCAGGTTGGAAGAAAAATCAAAAATGAAATTTGAAGATCAGGTGATATCTCTCCTACTTTCTGTAGTGAATGTGTCATGTCTCAACTTACTTTGTGTCACATAGTCATGTAATCTTGCATATGTCTATACATGCATTTCATTCATAGTTGTTTGCATATTTGTGCGCATATCAATTGTCATATAGTATCTTTGTGTAAAGAAGACCTTGAAGATTCATCAAAGCATGATTTTACTACATACACTGAGATTGCATATACTTTCACGTATTATCATGCATAAGTTGAACATTGTGTATTCATGCCATAATGTAATTGCAATCCCCATGTCTTCATCATCCATGATTACATAGTATATTAAATGGTGACATGTGGAAGGGCAGGTTACGCCTGTCTGAAAACTATCACTATGTGTGAGGTGATCTTCGAATCTAAGTTCTCCGCCTGATACTATGAGTCATTTACTTAAAAGGCTGCATATGGTGTTGGATTGTTACTAAACATCTTGCATTCATGCACACACTAAGGGGGAGCAACCACATTCGTCATATGGGCTTAATGTTTAGGTTCAAACATGAGTCATGCATTGTATCTAGAGCTATCTAGGGGATGTTGGTTGTTAAAAGAATTTGTCATGCCATTCTTAATAAATCTGAATCGAAACTGATAAATCAAATCTTCTTGTCCTTGGATGCAGATCATACTCCCAAAAGCCAAATGATAATGGGCTAGTCATGACCAGGCTTGAATCAATTAAGGAACACCTTGCAAGGATAAAAATGTTAAGAAATTTCCTCCACAACCACTAGGAGATAGGAAATGATTTTGATGAGTACCCAAGGCATGGTATGAAAGGCGCACATCTCTTTTGACTGAGAATTGGTTAAATGGGTAAGGTTGATTAAACATATCTCATGAGGTAAATCAGGTAAAAGACACTTTAGTGGTTCAAGCATATGTGGATGATATCACTCTTTAAACGACTAATAATGCCTGAACTACTAATAATGCTTTTTCTGAATAATTTGCAGGGTTTTTTTTTGCAAAGAGATTTTGGTATAAGCCTCGTGAATGAACTGAATTTTATTCATCTTTAGATTGCAAGTAGAAGGCTTGGATCAAAATAGATTCTCAAGGCAAAGGTATGAAAAGTAAAATCTGAAGTACTAACCGTCGTGGGGTTAGCAATCTTAGTGCATGAAGGCTTTCGATCTTGTCATCTAAACCAAGGTAATTCAACCTTGTGAATTCATGCAATGGTCTTTTGTCACTTGGTGACACCTTTAGATGACATGTATTATTTCTAAATACCTGAAATGATTGCTCCTCCATTCTACGGTGATTAACTTGCTTATTGGTTGAATGAAACTGAAAATCTTGAACTTTATGTTGACCTTTGAACATCCTTCAATCTGATTGCTTGAGCACATTTAAGCTTAATTGAGTATCTGGCATATCAAATACTAAGTAGTGAAAAAGTGGATTATCTTCACCTAGAAACTCTCATTATGCGTGAGTTGGTCTTTGGACCAAAGTTCTCCGCCTTGTACCAGAACTGGAAGAAATCGATTGTTTGGCCTTGAAAGAATTTTCTGATGCTATTATTTGCTCCTTGTTAGCTAGCCTCATGTCATAAGAGAAACATTGCACTTTCACTGAATTTTTCTGAGATTCATGTTTTTGTCAAAGGGGGTCTTGCTAGCTAAACAAGTTGAAATGAATGCTATTTCATTCTCTATTGACTGAGTGATCTCCAATTGAAACATGCAACATGCTCATGATGAATTGCTTCAAAATTTCTCAAATTGATCCTTGCTGAAGTGAAGAGTTCTGCAATAGAAATGTCAACTCCTGAATGACTTGTGATTGATTTCAAAATCTTTGAAAATCTGTTCTTAACAATCTTTGACAATAAATGGTTTCCACTGCATGCCAAATAATTTTTGCACCTTTATAAATAAACCACTTGTGATGAATAATGTTCCATGCTCATCTTTTAAATCTGAACTGCTCTCTTGTATATAGTGTCATTTTTCATCTTATATTCCTTTCTCACATAGTTATAGGTTGCATGCATCATAATTCAATGCATAAGGTGCTTTTAGATCATGCAAATGAAAATCAAAAGTCTGAATCACTTTGCACATCGCATCGTATTCTCATATGCTCATATGTTGTATTGCATTGGAACTCAACAGTTGGCATCCATTCAATTGGCAACTGTTGATATTATATGCCATTCAATTGAAACATTTTTCATTCAGTTGGCATCCATTCAATTGGTATCAAATCTACATCACATTGCTCGCATGCATGTCATAGTGCATTTGTATAAACTCCCAATATGTGCTTGTGTGATATTATATGCTATTCAACCCCATCCTTTGGCATTTCTATGGCCTTATGTCATCTTGATAAATAATGTTGCATTTGAGTCATTATTGGCGTGTTTCATATCGTACACTCTGGGAGAATTTATATTTCATAAGTGCATCTATTTAGGGGGAACTGCACTGTTATGTATTCATGATATTTTCGTTATACACGCTGAATCAAATTTACACACTTCATGCATAAAATGTGAAAATGAGTGTTAAAGATAAGGATATATGAATTTCTTTTCAACACTCTAGAGATGTTAAACTTGCTGCATGTATGTTGAAGAGACAGTTGAGGAAAAAGTTGCCTACCTATCTTTGTTAAAAAATCTGAAATGAAAATGAAAGATAGAACAATGCTCGGTCTCACTGAGTAAACTAGGAACATGTCACCTGAGACGTGATGTGGTTCATATCTGAAAAGTGTTGACTAGTATCTCTGTTCACATGAGGTGAAATGGTTCAGTATTCTGAGTAACCGGGGATTCTGGCATGAGCTCCATGCGTCTACTCGCGTAAAAAGGAATTATTTGAACCTGATCACTCCTGAAAAATTCTGACTATCATGTGATATTGGTTGAGTTGAAAAATATTGGTGAAAACTCATTGTGGTAGAGCGTAGCCTCCAATACGCTGTTCTCAAAATTGAAGTGCAGTATGTACAATGTCTCCTTGTGTTAATCTGAAAATATGAATATCCATATTACAACTATCACTTTTTCATGTTACTCACTTACACATCTGAAAATTTGATTCATTATGTATTCAGAAAATTGATTGACTGCTTTAGCAATTGCATATATCTCCTATATGATTGTACAATCTCCCATGTGCTACACATGTGCATTCCGGTTAGCATGACTCTCTTGCATCTTTCTTATACCATTCCCTTCTTCTATATGTACGGGGGAGATTGCATGTATGTTTATATGTAACTGTTTGGTTGCATTGTGTGCAATTCATGAGTCATTATCTGCATATGCATAGCTTCATGCATTTACACAGAAAATATAAAAATTAGAAAATTTAAAAATCAAAGAAAATCCTTTTGATATGCCCTCCTGCTCTTGTTTGTTGTGAACATCTGACAGCCAATCTTCACCTTCAATTGGTATCAATACACGCTTGACTATATTTCCTTTGGATGGTACCATATTGTTTTGTTAGTCCATGATTTGTTGCTGCTTCATCTGAATTCTGAGCCATTACTGTTTCAAAGAGGGAGAAAGATTTGCCCTTGCGTCTTCTGATTTGATAAGATGGGCTATTGCTGTTTCAAAGGGAGATAAGTTTGTTCTTCCTTGTTTGGGTTCCACCAGCTTGTTGATCATGTCACAGGGGGAGATAGAGTTGCATTATCCCGCTTTTTGATTATGTCAAAGGGGGAGAAAATTTGATGATTGTGTGTGATAGGGGGAGAAAAACATTTGTACCATTCTATTGTATCATCATTGATAAGTTTATCATTAAGTTTGTCATCATCAAAAAGGGGGAGATTGTTGAGTTATGATTTTGATGATTGTTGTGTTATGGTTTTGATGATAACTAAACTTAATGTGTGATTAAGTGATGACAACTAAACTTGTGGTTGATTGCTCATGCTCTTGTTTTCTATGTATGGTTGAGATGGCAAATGGCAATGGTTACATGGTCTTGATCCTTGGTTTGCATATGTTGGTTCTACAAGAGGTTTCAAGCCTTTATATGTTTGAACATATAGACTTGAGCTCTGATGAACACTTTTGTTCAAATCCTGATCAAATAGTTTGAAACTTGTTTGGTTGATTTTTACGCATACCATAGATGCATTTGTCAAAGCAACAAGTGTTCCAATCTTATATGTGAAATTGGGTCTCAATGTAAATCACTTCTTGAACTCTAATACATATGTCACATATCATTTTGAGCTTGCATTATGTTGAAACAACTCATGAGAAACTTGCTTGAAAATTAGAATAATGGTACTTATACCTTGCTCAAACAGTTTACAATAAGCTCTTGTTAATTGATTAAAACTGCCAAATGGCCAAAAGGGTTTCATACATGTACTTCATGCAATTACCACATGAATTATTGATCAAAGTTATAATTCTTTTTTCTATGGTTTTGTAGGTCAAAACACTCGACATATATTCCCCAAGATCAAAGGAGTTTGAAGCCTCAGACTTAAATGGGTTGCAATAGAGTTCGGGGGTGAAATCTAAAAAGTCTGAAATTTACTGTAGCTTTAGGTCGACCACCCCAGGTCGACCGACAACAGCGGTCGACCACCTCAGGTCAACCGAAAATTCCAGGGATCAAATTTCTACAGGGTTTCTCAGTAGCGATCGACCGCCAGCTTCCATAGGTCGACCGCCAACCCCGAGCCAACAAAAGTTGACTTTGTTCTCCACTTCGAGAAGAGCCATTCTCCTTGTATTTCTTTAATTCTAATGACATCTAATCATCCACAAAATGTGGATCTGGTCTGGAGGATGTCCAAGGACCATTCAAAGGTTATAAAACCTCCACAAGAAGGGTTATAAACCCTAATGCTTCAAGGGGATCAAGAGAGATCAAGGGAGGATAGAGGAGGAGATTCATGGGTACTGTAGCACCTCCGTGAACAGTGCTTCGAGCTAAAGTTCTTCATCCATTCCAAGTGATTCAAGCCTAGATCTGAAGCCTTCATCCTCCCATGAAGTGAAGAAACAAGCATCCAACCAGAAGAGATCGAAGGAGAGCCCATCAACCAAGGAGTCTATCAATGGAAGAAGAAGAAGTCTGCTACAAGGAAGAAGGAATCTCTTCATCCATCTGAAGGTATGCAAGCTCCATTTTGAACCCAACAACCTCAAAGGAAGAGAAGAAGCAAGCAAGGATCAAGGAGATCAAGAAAGTTGTGCAAGCAAGAAGGAACTGTTACTGTAGCCGTGAATAGTGTTCCGTGGATCAACTCTTCATCCCAGAGCTAAAGATTCAAGGTCCATCTGAAGCCATCAACTTCCAATAAACTGAAGAAGCAAGCATCACTCAAAGATCATCAGCATACATTCAGGGGGAGCCAAATCAGGAGATTTCTAAACTGTGCCTTATTGTGTTTCAAGCTCATATTCGTGTGTTGTACAAACTACGAAAACTTGTATGTGTGTGGATCGTTCTGGATCCGTGTTTGTGTGTGGTTGTCGTATTTGATTCGTGTGTGCATAGGTCTTCCTAGATCTACATGTGTGTGTGTGTGTGTTTATTTAGATCATAGTGTTTGTGTGTGGAGTGCTGCACTTATCGCAGCGTGTGTGTGTTTTGTTGATCCGCTTATTGGATCGTGTTGGAGACCTCGTCTCCGTGTGTGTGTGTGTGTTGGGGTGCGTCCCCGTGTGTGTGTGGGCAGGCATCATCCTGCGTGTGTGGTTGGAGCGTCGTCTCCGTTTGGGGATTTATCCCCGAGTGAAGCCTCACCAGATTTGGTGAGGGGTAGACGTAGGATTGCCGTCGTTGCATCCGAGCCACCTTAAAAATCGATGTGCATTGTGTGTTATTTGTGTGGTTTGATTGTATTTATTTTATGGTCGTGTGGGGACGGTGAGCTTGAGAGAATTGGTTAATTAGTTTTCATATTACTAATTAATGTTTATCACATATTTTGTAAAAAACCAAAAGTTTCTTTAAAATTTGTAAACACCTGATGGGAATCGACGCCGAGCAAGTACTTTTCATATTACATTTATATCCTTTAGTTTATTTTTATATCCACGGGAAAGTATACGCGCAATTGTACGGCTTTATCAGCCAATGCGTCACTCCCGTAGATTGTGTGGGTTTCTATGTAATTTGCCGGTAGGACCAGCAAGGGGGCCCTCAGCCCTTTCCCATTGGTCCACTTAGACCATGTGGGGCTGGTCAACCAGCCTAGGTGGCCTTCTAGATGAGTTGAATGTCAATTGCCACATGGGTAGACAAAGGGGGTGATATTTCCTTGGTAGGCTACCTACCAAGTCAAATTGTCTCCCTTGCCACTCCATAGTCAATAGGCCGCCCCCCCTTCAATTTTTTATTGTATTTTTTTTTTGTGTTTGTGGCATGCAATCCAGACCCTCCATCTCCCCTCCCTAGATCCAAGGGTTGAGGTTGGATTTGGTTGGAAGCATATATAAGCTTGTATTTTCATGTGAAAATTAGTGAAAATTCAGAAATTTTGTTGAATGCCAAGAAGGCTCTTGCGCCCCCAGCCCTCTCCCCCTAGTTTTCTCTCCTCAAACCTCTAGTTCTAGAGTGTATCAATCTTCTATCTCCCCCTCTCAACCTCTGATCTTCATCTGTGCCGCCGCCGCCGCCGTTCGTGCCGCCTTCGAGCCACCGCGAATCCGTCTTCGGTTTTCTGTCCCGCTGGATAGAGGTGTCTTCCCGAAATTCCTGATACCAGCCACGGCCTCTTCGTGGTTTGTAATTTTTATGGTGTGTTCCTATCTTCCATCCCATCATCCACAAAAAAATTCAGATTGAAAATCCCTCGTTTGATATTTTTTCAATTTCGGTCTTCAATCACTCCCAGATCTGTCCTATCTCTGTCTACAGTGACAGAAGCTCTGAGTTTCCCATCTCTGACCTTCTTTTTGAATTTTTTTGGGGCTTCCAATTTTACTGAGAGTTCTCTCTATCATCCCCTACATCCACCATTTTTTGTGATTTTTGATCCACTTTCTATCCATTTTTCAAAATTCGTGTTCTATCTCTGCTACAGTACTTTCAGCCAAGTTCTAGATCCAACCACCTTCCAGTTCAAAAATCAGAAAAAATCACAGCCACCTCTGAACCCTTCATAAAAAATAGTCCCGGTTTCCTAGCTTGATTTCCTACAACGTTTCTGAAGACCATAACTTCAGATTCGGACGTTCACATATTGTTCAAAGGCAACTCTCAGGAAAGTTCCCTGCTAGTCTGAGAGTTCAGACACTGTACAATAGCAACATTCAGAATTCTCCAATCAGAAGTACAGGCTTTTTATTTTTTTTAATCCCACAAGGTTGAAGCCCTTCGAAGTAGCTTTCCAACGACGCCAGTTTTGTCGCATTCCAACGTCGGGGCTGATCGCAGCGTCCGTTCTCGCCGGAGCGCGCGCCGGAAAACAGAACCGGCAGATCCGTGGCCGGTCATTCCGACCGGTGCCGAACGGACCGCCTGGCCTCCGGCCGGCGAACCAGCACGCCTCCACTCCAGGGAGTGCCCTTCCAGGCATCCTCCACTACAGCGGTGCCATCATGTGACGACCCAGAGTTCAGGATACCGATATACCGATAACATCAGTATACCGACACCAAGAACTGGGGAGGCCACCCAAGAGGCTGATGAGGCCCCTGAAGGGTTAGTGGGGGGTTAGCTGAGGAATATGCATAATTAATTGCGAATTGGGGCGCGCAATACAAATAAGTATTTAAGATTTAAACACAAGTGCGGAAGCAATTTAAAATAACCAGAGTGATATATATAACTAGTCTAGAGTCACAAACACTAGTCCACAGGGCACAACTACGCGGGGCATACCCCGGCAAAAGTACAACACAAGCCTCAAAAAGGCAGCTCGTGCTCAGCTGGCAGCTAAGGAACGGTCCCGAAACAGCACGCTAAACTCCGGGAGATGTCGGGCGCGGCTCACCTGAAAGGAGAAGGGTGAGTCACAGCCAGACTCAGTAGGGGTCACGCGGATCCCTACCTCGCACTAAACAAGCGAACATGCATAATTAACAGCAATTAAAGCATGCATTCAAATAAATACACAGGCAATGGCATGAATATCTAATCACAAGAAAGCTGTAAACTCTATCTAAGCAAGTATAACAGCTAACACATGCCGCTACTAATTAAATGCAAGCGATTAAAGCTAAAACTACCAATTAGAATGAGCTGCAACTAGTCCAAGCAACAAGGAAGGACAACCACTGGAGCAGAAACCAGAAGCGTCCACTGACGGCTTACACTGCGTCTCAAGCACTCGCAGTCGACAAGCGACAAGCTAAGCGCGCAAACAGTACCAGACCAAGTGACCAGTCGGAGTGACACCCGTCGGCGTCAGTCCACAGTCTCCGACCACGTGTGCACACACTGACTCTAGCCTGAGCCAGGCCCTCTAACTAGTTTTCTCCCTTGGCAGGACGCTACCATTGGCTGGGAGCCCACGGAACTAGCTTACAAACCGTGAATGGGAAATATACCCCTCCGCCATCCTCAAGCGGGTCGGTACTCAACAGACCTTAGGGCAACAACAGTGGCTCCATTGCCTGGAAAGAAAAGCTACTCTATTGGCACATAAAACACGCCACAATATAGTAAAACAATACAACTATGGCATGAATATAGAACGGAACGCATAAGCAATGGGCTGGGAATATATTGCAGCCATCAGGGAAGTGGCGGTCAAGGACCCACGCGCCACATGCAAACGACGGTCGGGGGTCGGCGCGTTACTTCAAGAATGACGCTCCAGTCCCCATCCGTCACTCCCTTCAGGATTCCAGCTCAAGAGGCACCAAAGGCATGTAACGGTGGGGGCCCTGCGCGTTACTTCGAAGCGACGCGTGGGGTCACCGCCGTCACATCCACCCGAGGCTCAAACCACCTATCAGCGTTCTAAATGGTAGCAGGCGAAGTAACGCCCCGGTCTAGGCGCGCCGGACCGAAACGACGGTCGGCCGACTGGCCGCCGGGCGCACCGCCTGACCAAAATCACGGAAAACAGTTGATGAGTAACGGATGGGAGCCCCACCGTTACTCTCGAAGTAACGCACCCCCATTGGGCCGCTATTTGGTAGTGACGCGTCCACCTTGGACCGTCGGGCAAGTGACGGTTCCTGGCAGGACCGTCACTGCACCTGGGTTACGGGCGGGTACGGTTTGTAAACCGAAGCCCTCCCGGACGGCTGAAAACGCCGGGTATCGACGAGAAACCTAATAACCTGTCAAACCACGCATGCTAGACAACAATCTAACATCTAAATCTAGCACATGCAAGGCCTAAAACGCATTAAACTCAAGATTTAGGCTAAAACCCCAAAAATGGAAATATGAACATCATGCATGCTACGGGGTGCTAATCAACAAGCGAGCTAAAGGAAACGATCCTAGCAAGATCGAGGTTCCATCCCCCTACCTTTCGCAAGCCGAAACCGTCGAACGGGCCGCATGCAAGGAGGAATAGCCACGGAGCTTCCACGCTCCACCTCGCTCCCACGATCACCGATCCACGCCGAAGTGGACACCCACGCGCTCTACTCGACGCGAGGAATCCAACGGTGCCAACCTCGTCTCAATCCGACGCCGTCTCGACCCCGATCCCTAAGAGAGGAGAGGAGGTGGCCGCACGGAGGAGAGAGAGAGGGAGAGGGTGAAATGAGAGATCGACGGGGGAGAGAGAGTGAGGGTGAGAGATATAAAAAATAAAAATAAAATTAATATATATATAATATAATCATTATATATAAAAATCTTATTAATATTCAATAACCCTCAAACAGCTCCGAACAAATCCGGAAAAATGCCAGACAAATTCCTAAAAATCCAGGAAAATAGCCGGAATTTCCAGAACAATTAATAGAACAAATACCACGAAGGATCCATTAAGGCACGGGCCTTACAGTCCCTCCCTCCTTACAGAAATTTCGCCCTCGAAATTTACAATAACCGAAAAGGAGGAAACTGAGAAAGGACTTATACCTCACTGGAACAAGAAAGGAAAAAGCTGACGCATCTCATCTTCACGCTCCCAAGTAGACTCGTTACCAGAGTGACGCTGCCAAGCAACCCTTACCAGAGGAATAACCTTATTTCTCAACCGCTGCTCACGACGGTCTTCAATTCGGATAGGAAACTCTGGCGTGGACAAATCAGCAGTCACCTCGGGCCACACTGAATCATCGAGAACATGAGAAGCATCAGACACATATTTCCTCAACTGAGACACGTGGAACACATTATGAATAGCTTGCATGGCCGCCGGCAGTTGCAAACGATAAGCCACTGAACCAATAGCTTCAACAATCGGAAAAGGGCCAACATACCGCGGACTAAGCTTTCCACGCTTCCCAAACCTGGAAACACCCTTCATTGGAGATATTTTAACAAACACCATATCTCCTGGCTCAAATTGTAGTGGACGTCTGCGCCGATCTGCATAACTTTTCTGTCGACTCTGAGCCGTCAACAATCTCTGTCTGATCAGACGAACCACATCAGAACACTGCTGTACCATGTCCGGTCCTGTCAACAGTCGGTCCCCAACATCAAACCAGTTCAGAGGAGTACGACAAGGACGACCATACAGCGCTTCATAAGGAGCCATGCCAATACTGGAGTGAAAACTGTTATTATAAGCAAACTCAACAAGTGGCAAATGCTGACCCCACGAACCTTGCCAATCAAGGCAACACGATCTCAGCATGTCTTCCAAAGTCTGAATAGTTCTCTCTGACTGTCCATCTGACTGTGGATGATACGCTGAACTGAAAGCTAACTCAGTGCCCAAAGCTTTCTGGAAACTACGCCAGAAGCCAGAGGTAAAACGCGGGTCACGATCTGACACAAGTGAAACAGGAATTCCATGCAATGGCACGATCTTCTGCACATAGAGCTCGGCCAATCTCTGCACACTCCAAGTAACTTTAATTGGCAACAATCTGGCGGTTTTCGTCAATCTGTCGACAAGCAGCCAGATTCCATCAAAACCTTGAGAAGTTCGAGGCAAACCCACCACAAAATCTGTAGTAACATGGTCCCATTTCCACATCGGAATTTCCAATGGCTGAAGCAGACCACCTGGCTTTTGATGTTCGGCTTTAACTAATTGACAAGTCAAGCACTTAGAAACAAAAATAGCCATGTCCTTCTTTATGCCGGGCCACCAGAACTGCTTCTTCAAATTCTGATACATCTTGGTGACACCAGGGTGAATAGCAAAACGGGAACCATGGGCTTCACTCAAAATCTCATTCCTCAAATCATCATCAACAGGAATATACAATCTGCCCTGGAAACTGACGACCAGCTCGTCATCAAATTCCACATCATATCTTGATATAACACGGGCCAAATCAGAATCAGCTTGTTGGGCTTCTAGAATCTGCTGATACAAAGCTGAACCCAAAACCAAGCTAGCACAAACTGCCATCCTCGGATCGGCAGGAATCTCTACACACAATGCCTCGCTCGGAAGCTGTTCCCACAATTTCCATTCATGAAGCAACAAATGACTGACTTGTACTTTCCTGCTCAGAGCATCAGCCACAACATTCATTTTACCTGGCTGATAGGAGAGTGTAAAGTCATAATCTTTCATGTATTCCATCCATCGCCTCTGCCTGAGATTCAGATCTTTCTGGGAGAAAATATACTGTAAACTCTGATGATCAGTAAGAATCTGAAATTTCTCACCATACAGATAATGTCTCCAGATCTTCAAGGCAAAAATAACTGCAGCTAGCTCTAGATCATGAGTGGGATAATTTCCTTCATGCTGTTTCAATTGCCGAGATGCATATGCGATAACCTTACCATGTTGCATCAGCACTGCACCCAAACCTACTCGAGACGCATCTGTACAAACAAGAAAACCACCCGAGTCGGAAGGCAAAGTCAACACTGGAGAAGAAGTCAACAGCCTTTTCAATTCAACAAAGCTAGCCTCACACTGATCCGACCAGACAAATGGCACACCCTTCCGTGTCAAATTAGTCATCGGTGCTGCAATCTTCGCAAAATCCTGAATGAATCTGCGGTAATACCCAGCCAATCCTAAAAAACTTCGTATCTCCGTGATGGTCCTCGGTCTCTGCCAACTCAAAACGGCATCAATCTTTGCAGGGTCTACTGCTACTCCATCACTAGAAATCACATGGCCAAGAAAATGAATCTCCCGAAGCCAGAATTCACATTTACTGAGCTTCGCATAAAGCTCGTGATCTCTTAGAGTCTGCAGAACGATCCTCAAATGCTGCACATGATCATCAACAGAGGCAGAATATATCAAGATATCATCAACAAAGATCACCACAAAATGGTCCAGAAATGGACGAAAGATACGCTGCATTAGATCCATGAAGGCTGCTGGGGCATTAGTCAAACCAAACGGCATGACTAAAAATTCAAAGTGACCATATCGAGTACTGAAAGCAGTCTTCTCCACATCAGATTCCCGGATCCGCAACTGAAAATAGCCAGACCGGAGATCAATCCGTGAAAAGACAGCAGCAGACTGTAACTGGTCAAACAAATCATCAATCCTGGGGAGCGGATACTTATTCTTGATAGTCGCCTGATTCAGCTGCCTGTAATCAATACAAAGCCTCAGGTTTCCATCTTTCTTTTTCACAAACAGTACTGGGGCACTCCACGGAGAAAAACTGGGACGAATATAACCCTTCTCCAGTAACTCTAGTAGCTGTGCACGCAGTACTTTCAATTCAGCTGGAGCCATTCGGTACGGCGGCTTTGCTAAGGGGCCAGTACCTGGAATCAGTTCAATCACCATCTCAATCTCTCGCTCTGGGGGCAAGCCTGGCAACTCGTCAGGAAACACATCAGGGAACTCACAGACAACCGGAATATCACAAACATCCCGTCGTGGTTTTTCAACAGCCACCACTGAAGCAAGGAATCCCTGACAACCTGTGCTAAGCAACCTATAGGCTCGAATAGCAGAAATAATCATACGAGAAGAACGGGATCGAATACCTTGAAAATAAAAGGCTGATTTTCCCTGGGGCTGAAAATAGACTTTCTTCGATCTGCAGTCAACCACAGCTCCATAATGCTACAACCAATCCATTCCCAGAATAACATCATAATCTGCCAGCTGCAACGCATACAATCTCGCCGGCAACTGGTGATCATCAATCATCACAGGAGACTCATCCAAACACAAGGGAGTAACCATGAAATCTCCAGAAGGCAATTCCACAAACAACTCACAAGACAGCTCAGAAGTTGGTTCCTCAATACAAGCCATAAAATCCTCAGAAATAAAAGAGTGAGAAGCACCAGAATCAAATAAGACATGAGCTGAATGACCATAAAGCATAATCGTACCTTCCACAAGATGGGACGCAGCAGCATCAGCTCTTGTCAAATGAGAAACTTTGCCTTTCTGCTTCTTAGAACCAACTGAAGATTGCTGAGAAGACGCCGACGCCTGAGAGAAAAATTGCTGTGGAGCTTGAGGTGCAGGAGGTCTAAACTGCGGCTGAGGTTGAGAAAACTGAGGAGCTTGCAATGGATTCGGCCTCAGCGGGCAATCTCGAACCACATGACCTGGCTGGTCACACCTAAAGCAAACAACAGGAAGAGAACACGGTTGGCCCTTATGATGACCACCGCATCTCCGACACGTCCACGGCTGACTAGCAGCTGAGCTCTGTCGAGTCTGAGAAGAAGGTGCTGTCGCCTGCTGAACAGAATCTGCACCGGACGGCTGCTGAACAAACTTCTTCTTCTTCTTGAACCTTTTGAACTTGGGCTTAGAAGGAGAGGAAGCACTGGAAACCTCTGACTGGACCGAAGGAACACTAGGCACGGGCTGTCGGTAAGCCTGCTGAACCTGAGCCACCGGCTGCACTGACCCTGCCTGGGGATATCCACCCGGTCTCGCCATCTCCAGCTCTAAAGCTACAGCTGTCTGGCACGCAGTATCGAGATCCGCAACACGACTCGCTATCAACGGCATCTTCAACTCTGGCCTCAACCCTCGCAAGAATTGCTGGGTCTTCAAAGCTTCGCTGGCCAGCACATGGGGCGCATACTGACCCAATTCCAAGAACTTATTCCTGTACTGAAGCACGGTCATACTGCCCTGGGTCAATTCCATAAACCGATACATCTTATCCATCTGCAAGCAGGCAGGAGTATAGGCACGCTCAAAAGCAGCAACGAACTCTGCCCAAGTGATTTGCCGAAGAGGTCTGGATCGAAAGGAAATCTGCCACTCGGCTTTCCACCACGCAATGGACGTACCCTGGAGTTGAAAGGCAGCGAGCATGACTTTCTCATCTTCAGCACACTCCATCGAGACAAAAACACGCTCTATCGCATCCATCCATTGCCTCGCGACTTCTGGATCAGCTTGGCCATCGAAAGCAGGCGGATTGAACATCAGAAATTCCTTCAAAGCCTTGCCTCGACTGCCAGGCACTTCAGCTTGAACGATCGGCACTGGAGGAGCAACTGGAACGACAGGAACAGCGGGAACTGCAGGAGGAGGTGCAGAACCGCTATCTTCCCTGGGCGCATCTCGAGGAACACGAGGAGCTCGAGGAGGTCTTCCTCGACGAGGCGGCATAATTATGCTGCCAAAAACACAATCAACAATGAAATCCATCAATCATACGGAAAACATCCTATGCCAGCAAGAGACAACAACAGGACTAGCTCTGGACCAAGCGTCAATTCCAATTCTTTACGCAAATCCTCAACTTCAAGCTCTGATACCATCTGTGACGACCCAGAGTTCAGGATACCGATATACCGATAACATCAGTATACCGACACCAAGAACTGGGGAGGCCACCCAAGAGGCTGATGAGGCCCCTGAAGGGTTAGTGGGGGGTTAGCTGAGGAATATGCATAATTAATTGCGAATTGGGGCGCGCAATACAAATAAGTATTTAAGATTTAAACACAAGTGCGGAAGCAATTTAAAATAACCAGAGTGATATATATAACTAGTCCAGAGTCACAAACACTAGTCCACAGGGCACAACTACGCGGGGCATACCCCGGCAAAAGTACAACACAAGCCTCAAAAAGGCAGCTCGTGCTCAGCTGGCAGCTAAGGAACGGTCCCGAAACAGCACGCTAAACTCCGGGAGATGTCGGGCGCGGCTCACCTGAAAGGAGAAGGGTGAGTCACAGCCAGACTCAGTAGGGGTCACGCGGATCCCTACCTCGCACTAAACAAGCGAACATGCATAATTAACAGCAATTAAAGCATGCATTCAAATAAATACACAGGCAATGGCATGAATATCTAATCACAAGAAAGCTGTAAACTCTATCTAAGCAAGTATAACAGCTAACACATGCCGCTACTAATTAAATGCAAGCGATTAAAGCTAAAACTACCAATTAGAATGAGCTGCAACTAGTCCAAGCAACAAGGAAGGACAACCACTGGAGCAGAAACCAGAAGCGTCCACTGACGGCTTACACTGCGTCTCAAGCACTCGCAGTCGACAAGCGACAAGCTAAGCGCGCAAACAGTACCAGACCAAGTGACCAGTCGGAGTGGCACCCGTCGGCGTCAGTCCACAGTCTCCGACCACGTGTGCACACACTGACTCTAGCCTGAGCCAGGCCCTCTAACTAGTTTTCTCCCTTGGCAGGACGCTACCATTGGCTGGGAGCCCACGGAACTAGCTTACAAACCGTGAATGGGAAATATACCCCTCCGCCATCCTCAAGCGGGTCGGTACTCAACAGACCTTAGGGCAACAACAGTGGCTCCATTGCCTGGAAAGAAAAGCTACTCTATTGGCACATAAAACACGCCACAATATAGTAAAACAATACAACTATGGCATGAATATAGAACGGAACGCATAAGCAATGGGCTGGGAATATATTGCAGCCATCAGGGAAGTGGCGGTCAAGGACCCACGCGCCACATGCAAACGACGGTCGGGGGTCGGCGCGTTACTTCAAGAATGACGCTCCAGTCCCCATCCGTCACTCCCTTCAGGATTCCAGCTCAAGAGGCACCAAAGGCATGTAACGGTGGGGGCCCTGCGCGTTACTTCGAAGCGACGCGTGGGGTCACCGCCGTCACATCCACCCGAGGCTCAAACCACCTATCAGCGTTCTAAATGGTAGCAGGCGAAGTAACGCCCCGGTCTAGGCGCGCCGGACCGAAAACGACGGTCGGCCGACTGGCCGCCGGGCGCACCGCCTGACCAAAAACACGGAAAACAGTTGATGAGTAACGGATGGGAGCCCCACCGTTACTCTCGAAGTAACGCACCCCCATTGGGCCGCTATTTGGTAGTGACGCGTCCACCTTGGACCGTCGGGCAAGTGACGGTTCCTGGCAGGACCGTCACTGCACCTGGGTTACGGGCGGGTACGGTTTGTAAACCGAAGCCCTCCCGGACGGCTGAAAACGCCGGGTATCGACGAGAAACCTAATAACCTGTCAAACCACGCATGCTAGACAACAATCTAACATCTAAATCTAGCACATGCAAGGCCTAAAACGCATTAAACTCAAGATTTAGGCTAAAACCCCAAAAATGGAAATATGAACATCATGCATGCTACGGGGTGCTAATCAACAAGCGAGCTAAAGGAAACGATCCTAGCAAGATCGAGGTTCCATCCCCCTACCTTTCGCAAGCCGAAACCGTCGAACGGGCCGCATGCAAGGAGGAATAGCCACGGAGCTTCCACGCTCCACCTCGCTCCCACGATCACCGATCCACGCCGAAGTGGACACCCACGCGCTCTACTCGACGCGAGGAATCCAACGGTGCCAACCTCGTCTCAATCCGACGCCGTCTCGACCCCGATCCCTAAGAGAGGAGAGGAGGTGGCCGCACGGAGGAGAGAGAGAGGGAGAGGGTGAAATGAGAGATCGACGGGGGAGAGAGAGTGAGGGTGAGAGATATAAAAAATAAAAATAAAATTAATATATATATAATATAATCATTATATATAAAAATCTTATTAATATTCAATAACCCTCAAACAGCTCCGAACAAATCCGGAAAAATGCCAGACAAATTCCTAAAAATCCAGGAAAATAGCCGGAATTTCCAGAACAATTAATAGAACAAATACCACGAAGGATCCATTAAGGCACGGGCCTTACACATCAGGTCCCACACGGCCCCTCCGGACAGCACATGGGCCCCACCATCACTAGTTCGGGTGTTGCCGAATCAACGCGAGAAGCCGCCCGTCAACCCAAATTCGGTCCTCCCGGACCCCATTGTGTAGCCCTTTACCTCCCTGCGTGGAGTGGGCAGCGACTTGTATTGCTGTAATATTGTGTAGTATTGTTCCGGGAGTACGAGTTTCGGCCGGGACCGTCTTCCCCACGCCGAGCGCGTGGAGGTATCGTTCTCGCTCCCTACACTCGGCATTTGTTTATTTTCATATATACTTGTTTATGCCACTGCTAGAGAGCATGTTCTAGGATCGTAGCTCGCTTTATATTTATATCATCGCTGCTGCGAGAGAGAGCGTTATCGTCCCGTGACCCGATCCGGGATCGGGTACGAAAGTGTGAATTGACCACCCTAGCTCTAGCCGGTTTCTCAACCATGCACGTCTGACGCTTCCCTCGTTAAGGGACGATCGCGAGCTTGTCGTGTCCGTGTCTCGTCCCGCATCAATTTGGTATCAGAGCGAGTTTGAGTCTAGGGTGTCAAAAAAAAGTGTCATTCATTAGTCATTTACGTCTAAGTCATGTTTAGGGTCATCATTGTTTTAAAACAAACAAAAAAGTGTCTTTTGCATTGCATCCCAATAACCCGGTATATCAAAAGGTGTTGTCCGAACGTTAGACTACGCCTATCGGGAAGGCCACACACTTGCGCGAGTGATCTTCGGATCGATTAACTCCGCCACGTGCTGAGTTTTGGTTAAGTCTAGGCGCATCATTTTGCATTAGTGTGTTTGCTTTAGTCGGCGTCTTCTAGTCGGTGTGTCTGCATGCCCACTCGTAGGGGTACTCAGTACTCACCCCCACCACCACCTATGGCGGATCCCCGAGCCACTAGTCTCGATGCGTCAGTTGTGGTTGAAATGTTCTAAAATCTTATGGGACAAGTGCAAGGATTGCATACGCGTCTTGATGGGTTGGATACGCAAATGGGTGATTTAAGTACCCGGATGGATAGGATGGAAGGAGTGAGTACCCGAGTGAATGGTCTAGGCACCCACCTAGAAGAGAGGATGAAAGCCGTAGAGGATAGGGCCGCTGGGTCGAACCAGTTCGTTCAAGGATTGGTCGGGAGAGTTGCCGCACTAGAGAGAGGCCCAGCCGAAGCACCCCCGATTGCCCCAGTCCAGGCACCCGTCCCACCTACACAAGGTCAACCGGAGCCGGTTCAACAACCCGCGACTCCAAGGGTTCAAGGGGTGGCTTTTAGGAGGCATGAAGTCCCCGAGGTGCATAACTATGAGTCTGATAATGAGCATCGGGGACATGGTCGTGATCATCGCCCTACACGGCGTACCCACGACCAAGATATGAATGAACGGGCCCTTCGGACCGTTCGGGCCGACCCTCCCACCTTTGACGGGTCCTTAGACCCAAAGGTCTATCTTGATTGGGAGGCTGGTATGGACCGATATTTTGAGTGGTTCGAGATGTCGGACCAACAAAAAGTCAAGTACGCCAGGATGAAACTTTTAGGCCAAGCACAAACCTATTGGAGGAACATGGAGAACCTATTGTTTCATCGTCAAGAACCCCCGATCGATACGTGGACCGATATCAGGGAGAAACTTAGGAAGAAGTACTTCCCTACCTCCTACCGCCAGCGTCTTATAGAGAGGTGGCAAAGCCTCACCCAAGGAGACCGGTCCGTCTCTGATTACATCGTCGAATTTGATGAATACTACTTGCGATGTGATGCCACGGAGGAGGATTCCCTTACCGTCTCTCGGTTTCGGCGTGGTCTACGCCCGCACCTACGGTATGAGCTTCTCCGCCGCAAGGTGGACAAGTTGGAGGATGCATATCAAGTTGCTCTCGAGATGGAGCAATTCGAGGGAGAGTTTGAGTCTATTCCTCGGTGGAGTCCCGCTCCTCTCCGTAGTGATTCCCGTGGCTCCTTAGGTTCATACCCGAGGGGACCCATGGCTCGTCCTCAGGAGCCCGCCCATCAGGAGCACTTTGCTCCTCGACCTCACCCTCCTCCACCCCGGGATCTATTTCCACCCCAACCACCGACACCCGTTGCCCGTCCCCCGGCTTCTATAGCCCGTCCTCTGGCACCGGCACCCCCTCCACTATTGTCCAAGGCACCTACACCTCTCCCATTGCTGCCTACACCCCCTACCCGACGGGATGATAAGGGTAAGGCCCCTTTTATAGGAGAGAGTAGTCGGTCGAGAGTGCAGTGTTTCCACTGTCACGGGTTTGGCCACATTGCCAGCGAGTGTCCCGCTCGCACCACCCTAGCCCTAGGTGTTGGAGAATCCGTACCTCTCGAGCTTGAGTATGTCAATTACGTGGCCGATGAGGCACTAGCCGATGAGTACTATGCCTTGGGGGGGGGGAAGAGTTGGACGGCTCTCCGGCCGCCCAGGATGCCGCCACCTAGTGGGCTTGATGTCACCACCTTAGTCTAGAGTCGTGCATGAGTCAGTGTGTTTTCCTTGTGTGGTTTGTTTGTGTGGTTTGTTTGCATGGTTTGTGTGTCGTTTGTCTGCATGTGTCTTGTGCAAGCTCGTTGTCGTTCTCTTATGAGTAAGAGGCGAGTGGACTCATTCGATGAGTATGGGATCGGTTCTATATCTACACCCGGATCTAGTCACCTATAGGGACTCAACGGTGATTCCTAGTGAGTCTTCGAGCTGCTTCCTTCCCTTTTGAGAGTGCCCCACTCCGAGTGTCCACCTTTAGCCCATAGCAGTTCACGTATATCGAGTATATATGGAATGAGCAGGTGACGATCATTTGGAGGGGAGCATACCCGCGCTACTTGGCATGGTGACGGATCCGCCGGAGTACTTGAGCATCCATACCCTACTCGATGGGGTCGAGTTCCTCCCACCCGGGGAGAGTTGATGGGAATCGACGCCGAGAAAGTACTTTTCATATTGCATTTATGTCCTTTAGTTTATTTTTATATCCACGGGAAAGTATACGCGCAATTGTACGGCTTTATCAGCCAATGCGTCACTCCCGTAGATTATGTGGGTTTCTATGTAATTTGCAGGTAGGACCAGCAAGGGGGCCCTCAGCCCTTTCCCATTGGTCCACTTAGACCATGTGGGGCTGGTCAACCAGCCTAGGTGGCCTTCTAGATGAGTTGAATGTCAATTGCCACATGGGTAGACAAAGGGGGTGATTTTTCCTTGGTAGACTACCTACCAAGTCAAATTGTCTCCCTTGCCACTCCATAGTCAATAGGCCGCCCCCCCTTCAATTTTTTATTGTATTTTTTTTGTGTTTGTGGCATGCCTTCCAGACCCTCCATCTCCCCTCCCTAGATCCAAGGGTTGAGGTTGGATTTGGTTGGAAGCATATATAAGCTTGTATTTTCATGTGAAAATTAGTGAAAATTCAGAAATTTTGTTGAATGCCAAGAAGGCTCTTGCGCCCCCAGCCCTCTCCCCCTGGTTTCCTCTCCTCAAACCTCCAGTTCTAGAGTGTATCAATCTTCTATCTCCCCCTCTCAACCTCTGATCTTCATCTGTGCCGCCGCCGCCACCGTTCGTGCCGCCTTTGAGCCGCCGCGAATCCATCTTCAGTTTTCTGTCCCGCTGGATAGAGGTATATTCCCAAAATTCCTGATACCATCCACGGCCTTATCGTGGTTTTTAATTTTTATGGTGTGTTCCTATCTTCCATCCCATCATCCACAAAAAAATTCAGGTCGAAAATCCCTCGTTTGATATTTTTTCAATTTCGGTCTTCAATCACTCCCAGATCTGTCCTGTCTCTATCTATAGTGACAGTAGCTCTGAGTTTCCCATCTCCGACCTTCTTTTTGAATTTTTTTGGGGCTCCCAATTTTACTGAGAGTTTTCTCCATCATCCCCTACATCCACCATTTTTTGTGATTTTTGATCCACCTTCTATCCATTTTTCAAAATTCGTGATCTATCTCTGCTACAGTGCTTTCAGCCAAGTTCTAGATCCGACCACCTTCCAGTTCAAAAATCAGAAAAAATCACAGCCACCTCTGAACCCTTCATAAAAAATAGTCCCGATTTCCTAGCTTGATTTCCTACAACGTTTCTGAAGACCATAACTTCAGATTCGGACGTTCACATATTGTTCAAAGGCAACTCTCAGGAAAGTTCCCTGCTAGTCTGAGAGTTCAGACACTGTACAACAGCAACATTAAAAATTCGCCAATCAGAAGTACATGCTTTGTTATTTTTTTGTAATCCCATAGGGTTGAAGCCCTTCGAAGCAGATTTCCAACGGCGCCAGTTTCGTCACATTCCAACGTCGGGGCTGATCGCAGCGTCCGTTCTTGCCAGAGCGCGCGTCGGAAAACAGAACCGGCAGATCCGTGGCCGGTCATTCCGACCGGTGCCGAACGGAGCCGCCTGGCCTCCGGCCGGCGAACCAACGTGCCTCCACTCTAGGGAGCCCCCTTCCAGGCATCCTCCACTACAGCGGTGCCATCAGGTCCCACACGGCCCCGCCGGACAGCACGTGGGCCCCACCATCACTAGTTCGGGTGTTGCCGAATCAACGCGAGAAGCCGTCCGTCAACCCAAATTCGGTCCTCCCGGACCCCATTGTGTAGCCCTTTACCTCCCTGCGTGGAGTGGGCAGTGACTTGTATTGCTGTAATATTGTGTAGTATTGTTCCGGGAGTACGAGTTTCGGCCGGGACCGTCTTTCCCACGCCGAGCGCGTGGAGGTATCGTTCTCGCTCCCTACACTCGGCACTTATTTATTTTCATATATACTTATTTATGCCACTGCTAGAGAGCATGTTCTAGGATCGTAGCTCGCTTTATATTTATATCACCACTGCTACGAGAGAGAGCGTTACCGTCCCGTGACCCGATCCGGGCACGAAAGTGTGAATTGACCACCCTAGCTCTAGCCGGTTTCTCAACCGTGCACGTCCGACGCTTCCCTCATTAAGGGACGATCGCGAGCTTGTCGTGTCCGTGTCTCGTCCCGCATCAACACCCAATTCGCCCCCCTCTTGGGTGTCATTGATCGCGGGACTTTACTTGGCACAACCAGTCGACGATAGAGCTAGAGTCAAAGCCAAATTCGACAGCTCCGGGGATGAGGAAGAGGAAATTCTGATCCCGATCCCCGTCAAAGCCGGCACCCCAGCTCAAGCTATCGAGGAACCTTCCTCGTCTCCCTGCCAAGACAAAGGGGGAGAAGAAGCTCCTCCGGTCTCTCAGCCAGTCGAAGGACCCAGTCCAACCGACCCTCCTGAAGGGGGGGATATCTCTGGTCTTGACCGCGAAGGATTGCCAGCTTCACCAAGCAACCTCGGGGGGATCTCAGCATCCCCAATTGACAACTGCGAGTCAGGAACCGGTGGTCCAGATCAATCCTCGATGGGTCCCAGCAACAACCACTCTCCAACCCCTTCAACATCAACCGGTGGCTTCGAGAACCAAGAGATACACAAAGCCGACACTGACGACGAGGATTTCATCGACTTCCAACCCGCTCCTCCCAAGCTGGAGGACGGCGGCCAAGCGACCGTGGATGAGCTCGTTGAAATCAACTTGGGTGAAATTAAAGCCCCTCAGCCTACATTCGTCAGTGCCCTCCTCATCGAGGCAGAAAAATAGGACTACAGGCAACTCCTGCTCGAATTCAAGGATTGCTTCGCCTGGACATACAAGGTGATGCCAAGGCTAGACCTCTCCGTAGCGAAGCACGACCTAGCCATTTCTCCCTCAGTCGCTCCGGTCAAGCAACCACAGCGGCGCATGTGCCATGAGCTAGAGCTCCAGGTTTCGGCTGAAGTCCTTATAATGGCAGAGGTCGACTTCATCGAGCCGTGCATCTATCCGATCTGGCTCGCTAACATAGTCCCAATCAAGAACAAGAATGGTCAAGTCCGCATCTCCGTCGACTTCCTGGACCTCAACAAAGCTTGTCCGAAGGATGACTTTCCTATCCCAATTACAGAAATGATGGTCGATATGACCACCGGTCATGAAGCCTTGTCTTTCATGGATGGGTCATCGGGTTATAATCAAATCCGGATGTCCCTTAAAGACAAGAACCATACAACATTCAGATCCCCCAAGGGGATTTTCAACTACAAGCGCATGCCCTTTTGTTTGAAGAATGCCGGTGCTACTTACCAGAGGGCCATGACCAAAATATTCGACGAGATGCTGCACAACACCGTCGAATGCTATGTTGATGACATCGTCGTCAAGACCAAAGCATGAGAAGACCATTTGCGCGACCTCCGCCAAGTCTTCGAGCGTCTCCGGCAATACGGGCTCAAGATGAACCCCATGAAATGCACCTTTGGCATATCCAGCGGCAAATTTCTCAGCTTCGTCGTTAGGTATCGAGGAATCGAGGTGGATCCCAGCAAGATCAAAGTAATCTAAGAGCTTCCACCACCCAGCAACATCATCGAACTGAGATCCTTCCAAGGGAGGTTGACCTACATTCGGAGGTTTATCTCTAACCTCTCCGGTCGATGCGCACCTTTCAGCAAGCTGATGAAGAAAGATGCCCCGTTTACATGGGACTCGGAATGCCAGGCAACTTTCAAGCAAATCTAGGAGTATCTCTTTACTCCTCCAGTCCTGGGGGTGCCAATCAAGGGTAAACCCCTCATCCTTTATATTGCTACCATGGACGCTTCGCTAGGAGCTCTGTTGGCGCAAATCAATGAAGAAGGTAAAGAGCAGCCCCTCTATTACCTCAGCCGGAAGCTAATCGGTGCCGAGTACCGCTACTCCTCTATGGAGAAGGTTTGCTTGGCATTGGTGTTCACAGTTAAGAAGCTGTGGCATTACCTCCTATCCCATCGAGTCGAGCTTATATCCAAGAACGACCCCGTGAAGTATCTCCTTCGGTGACCTGTCCTCTCAGGCAGCCTAGGAAGGTGGGCTCTCCTACTGATGGAATATGACATTACTTATGTCCCTAGAAAAGTAATTAAGGGACAGAGTATGGCTGAATTCTTGGCAGCCCATCAGTGCCAGACGACTCACCTTTCAGCTTGGAGCTCCCGGACGAGGAGTCCCTTGCTGCTCAATCACAACAACCGGTTGAACAGAGCGGAGATGTCTTGCATTACTGGTAGCAAAGCGCTCTTACAACCACATTTGTTCAATCACAACAACCGGTAGAATAGAGCGGAGATGTCTTGTATTACTGGTAGCCAAGTGCTCTCACAACCAGCGTGCCTTGTTGGGAGCTCTACTTCGACGGTGCTTCCCGAGGGAGCCACCACGGCAGGTGCCGACATTGTTTTCCTGACTCCTCAGGGTGGAGTTTTGTACAACTCCTGCGCCCTCATGAAGTCCCTGACCAACAATGAAGTCAAGTATGAAGCTCTACTCATTGGGCTCCAGATGGCTCTCCATATGGGCATTAAATGTCTCAAAGCCTACGGGGACTCCCAGCTGATAGTCCGACAGGTCCTCGGCGTCTACGACGTGCAGAAGCCAGAGTTGGTTCCGTACCATACCGCCGTCACCAGATTAACCCAGAAGTTCTATTTCTTTGAAATAGATCATATTCCCAGAAGCAGCTGTTGTGCCCTTGGTTTTGATGATGACAACCATAAGATGTGTGTGTGTTGAGTTCAACAGAACTGATGAATTAACCCTTGGTTCATTAACACATGTATATACTTTATTCTTGAATGCAAGGAAGAAACAGGGTCTACGCAGGATGCTCACGGTGTCTACGCAGCGATTTGAATAAAAGGACAGCGCCAACGCAGGATGCTAATTGCGTCTACGCATCAGTACAAGAGGCAGAAGTATCAAATCACTGGCATAGCTCAGTGCGTCAACACCACAGTTCAGCAGCGTCGACGCAGCAGTTCAAGTGGCAGAATCATTATTCACTGGAAATACCCCGGTGCGTCAACGCTACAGCATGATAGCGTCGACGCAGCAATTCATTCTGAGATAAAGATCGCTCTGGGTTAGTTCAGTGGGTCGACGCAGTGACCCCATGCGTCAACGCATCCAGCTTTATACTCAAAGACATGTGGGGCATTTCAAGGCTGCGTCAACCTCATGGTCTCAATGAGTTGATGCCATCTGAATTTCATCAAGAGATGATTGGGTGGACCCCAATCGTAAGTGGCGTTAGATGCCACGTCATCTAAAAGAGGATGCTGAAGTCCCGCGATCAATGACACCCAAGAGGGGGGTGAATTGGGTGTTTACCAATTTTATGAAAACTTTTGACCTTTTTGAAACATGTGATATAGTGCTAGTTAAGAGATTCAAAACTATATGATCACAAATCAGATTTATCAAACTATGTATGATAATGATATAGATTATGCAACATATACGTAGATAAATCCGTAACAATAATTAACAAATACACTCACTTAGAATGAAGGTAGAAGAAAAGGACCAAACCACATAAATCAAACCATAGTGCACAACGGTTTTTAAGGTGGTTCGGATGCAACGACGGCAATCCTACATCCACCCCTCACCAAACCCGGTGAGGCTTCACTCGGGGATAAATCCCCAAACGGAGACGACGCTCCAACCACACACGCAGGATGACGCCTGCCCACACACACGGGGATGCGCCCCAAAACACACACACACACACGGAGATGAAGTCTCCAACACGATCCAACGAGCGGATCAACAAGACACACACACGTTGCGACAAGTGCAGCACTCTACACACACAAACACTAAGATCTAGATAAATCCACACACACGAATCAAGTACGACACACACACACATGACCACGGATCCAACAACGATCCACACACACACACGAGTTTGCAGTTTATAAGAAACACAAATATGAAACTATAAAGCACAAAACATAAACATGAATAAACCATAGTTTAGAAAGCTCCTGATTTAGGCTCCCCCTGAGTGTGTGCTCTGGATGTTCACGTTGATTCCTTCTTCACTTGAATAGCTTGAGACTCAGCTTGAATGGCCTTGTATTTGATGTAGATCTTCTTACACGGAGTACTGTTCACGGCTACAGTACCCTTCCTTCTTCCTTGGATAAATCCATGTATCTTCTTGATGCTTGTGAGCTTGTTCTCTTCCTTTGAGACTGCTGACTTCAAATGGAGCTGGAGTACCTTCAGATGATGCTTGAATGGCTCCTTCTTCTTTGTAGCGTCCTTCTTCTTCTTCCCTTGGATCACCTTGAGTTGATGAAGAGGTGTATGGATGTAGCTTTGAACCTTGATTGCTTCTACACCTTCTTGGAGGTAGATGGCTTCAGAAATACCTTGAATGGGTTGGAGGTAGATGAAGAGCTTGCTGCACGAGGTACTGTTCACGGAGCTACAGTACCTCTTCTTCCTCCTTGGATAGCCTCCCCTTTGGATCTCTTGGATAGATAGGGTTTATGGCTCCAATGAGATATTTTATAGCCCTTGAATGGTCCATGGACAACGCCAGACCAGATCCACATTTTGTGGGTGATTGGGTGACTTTAGGATTAAAGAAATCCATGGAGAATGGCTCTTCTCGAAGTGGAAAACAAAGTCAACATATGTTGGCTCGGGACTGGCGGTCGACCTGTGGAAGCTGGCGGTCGACCGCTACTGAGAAACCTGTAGAAATTTGATCCTTGGCATTTTCGGTCGACCTGGGGCGGTCGACCTATAGTTCTGCAGAATGATACTTTTTTAGGTTTCACCCCCGAACTCCATTGCAACCCATTTAAGTCTGAGGCTTCAAACTCCTTTGATATTGGGGAATATATGCTGAGTGTTTTGACCTACAAAACCATAGAAAAAAGGATTAGGACTTTGATCAATAATTCATGTGGTAATTGCATGAAGTACATGTATGAAACCCCTTTGGCCATTTGGCAATTTCAATCAATCAACAAGAGCTTATTGTAAACCATTTGAGCAAGATATAAGTACCATGATTCCAATTTTCAAGCAAGTTTCTCATGAGTTGTTTCAACATAATGTAAGTTCAAAATGATATGTGAAATATGTATTAGAGTTTAAAAAGTGATTTACATTGAGACCCAATTTCACATTGAGACCCAATTTCACATATAAAGTTGGAACAATTGTTGCTTTCACAAATGCATGTATGTAGCCAAGCTCCATGAAGAGTATGCATGGGAAGCATTCAAAGCACATGTTCAAGTCAATCATATTCAACCAATCGACAGGAACAATCAACCATTTAGTTTAGTTATCACCATTCACTTAATCGCACATGAACATCAAAACCATGACTTCAACAATCATCAAAACCAAGGCATCACACAAGAAGTTTAGTTATCATCAAAATCATAGTTTAACACATGCGCTCTCTTTCCCTCGCGATTTGAGAAGCCTCAAGGACAACAATCATTGGGCTAACCAGAAAATCTGGTTGGGACCCACAAAAAGGAATATTCACGTGAATAGGTAGAGCGCGGGAAAACAGAACAAGAAGAAGGAGTAGCAGTCGAACAAAAAGAACAGGAGAGTTTTGCAGAAGAAGTAGAAGAAGGTCTCCATCATCGGCTTGCTGAGTGCGTGCTGTTGCATCCACTAAATATCAGAGGAAGCCCAGTGGCAGTTGATCATTGCAAGATTATCTACCATCCAGAAGGAGAAGGCCAGTTGATCGACGAAGCCGTTCCTCTCTGATCTCTACGTTCGAGATTTATGAATCATCACCATCAAATATCTGAGGCTCCTTCTTCCATTTTCAAGTGATTTTGTTTATTGGTTTTCATTTCAGTTTGAACTTTACTACTGTAATTCTCCCTTGTACTTGTTGAGTAGAGGGAGGGATTTTAATCCAGCGGAGTGTGCTTGGGTCAAGGGGTCTGGGCTTGTATGCCCTCAAGCTGTTTGTCAACGGGTATCTGGTGAAGAGGATATGTTCCTCTTGTCAACCAAGCTGTAGTGGTCAGCATTGTTGAGGGGATTGTTCCTCGATTTAGCAAAGCCGTAAGGCTCAGCAGGGATCCTCACTGATCTAGTGAGGGGTGGACGTAGGTCTCCACAGGGAGACCGAACCACCATAAAAATCTGTGTTCTCTTGTGGTTTGCTGTCTCTTGCTATATCTGTGTGTCGCTAGATGATTGATTAGGTTCGATCTCCACACCGTCTGTTTACTGAATTCTGAAATAGTATTCTGGTTCTTAAAAGTTGATTGTGATTTTTCACAAAAGATTTCAAAGGGTCAACCTATTCACCCCCTCCCCCTCTAGTTTGACCATCCACTTAATCCAACACGTGGTATCAGAGCTTGGCTCTCTTGTCAAGGGTCTCACAACCCATAGAGATTCATTGGAATGGAAAACAAGGGGCTCATGCCTGAAGGGTATGCAGTGAATAGGCCACCCTTCTTTGATGGCACTAACTATGCTTACTGGAAAAATCGGATGCAGGTATTTCTGAGAGCTCAAGATCATGAGATTTGGAGAGTCATGAGCAAGGGACCCTATCAGTTAGAAGGAGATGAAGAACTGTGGGTGAAAGAGCAGATTCGGAAGTCCAACGTCAATTGGCAAGCTATGAACATCATGCAATGCTTATTGCATCCTAAGGAGTTTTCACGAGTGTCCTCATGTGCCAGTGCCAAGGAAATGTGGGACAGACTTCAAGTCATCTATGAAGGTACGTCAGAGGTAAGAGAGACAAAAGCTAATATGTTAATTTCTGAATATGAAGCTTTTAGAATGAAGCCAGAGGAAAATATATCTGAAATGTATGCTAGACTAACCCTATTAGTGAATGATCTTAAAGGTTTGGGAAAGATTTACACTGATTATGAACTGGTCAGAAAAATTCTTAGACCCCTAACTCCAATTTGGCACACCAAGGCCACTATTGTTGAGGAATCTAGGAACCTTCCTACCACTACCCCTGATGAGCTTATTGGATCACTGATGGCTTATGAGCTGAGTTTCAAAAGAACTGATGAGGATGTGAAAAAGAAGAAGCCACTTGCTTTGAAGGCTGGTCCTAGCAGCAAGGAGAGTTCAGATGACAGTCAGTCATCTACTTCAGATGATGACTCAGGTGAGATAGCAATGCTCACTAGGAAATTCAGGAACTTTCTAAGGTAGGAAGGTAAATTTAGAAACAACAGAAGACCAGAGGTAAGAAAGAGTTCAAAATTCAAATCAGAAAACTCTAGGAAATCTAACAAGGTTGTCGGTTACAAATGTAGGAAACAAGGTCATATTAAATCTGAATGTCCAGAGAATGTGAAGAAAGTCCAACCAAAAAGGAAGAACCAGATCTTCAGGAGAAAGAGTCAAGGCCATGTGAGAGTCTGGCAGAATCAAGCACTCAAGGTAATGCAGATGCTAATGAAGGTAATTCTCTAACCAATGTTAGAATGTTAAGAGATCATCCTTTATCAAGTATTATTGGTAATCTGCATGACCCTACAAGAACTAGATCTCACTTTAAGATGATTGAGGAAATGGATAATTTGGCTCTTGTATCTCAAATTGAACCTAAAAATGTAAGTGAAGCCCTAAAAGATGAATGTTGGATAAATGCAATGCATGAAGAACTAAATCAATTCAAGAGAAACAAAGTGTGGCACCTTGTACCTAGACCCAATGAACATTCTGTAATTGGAACTAAGTGGGTCTTCAGAAATAAACAAAATGAAAATGAAATTGTGATAAGAAATAAAGCAAGACTGGTAGCACAAGGATATAACCAAGAATTCGACATTGATTTTGAAGAATCCTTTGCTCCAATAACTAGATTAGAGGCCATTAGATTATTACTTGCATATGCTTGCTGCCATGGAATAAAACTACAACAAATGGATGTAAAAAGTGCGTTTCTTAATGGTTTAATAAAAGAAGAGGTGTATGTTGAACAACCCCCTGGTTTTGAGTGCATAGATAGTCATAACCATGTTTACAGATTAGACAAAGCTCTCTATGGACTTAAACAAGCACCTCGAGCATGGTACGACCGACTCAACTCATACCTCACTGAAAAAGGATATTCAAGAGGTAAAGTGAACCAAACTTTATTCACCAAGGTAAGAAACAATGACATTGTTCTGGTTCAAATTTACGTTGATGATATAGTCTTTGGATCCACTAAACCAAGCATGTGTGAGGAATTTACATAATTGATGACTACAGAATTTGAAATGAGTCTAATGGGTGAGCTGCAATTTTTTCTAGGACTTCAAATAATCCAAAGCAAAGAAGGATGCTTTATCAACCAGGCAAAGTATATCTCTGAACTATTGAAGAAATATCAAATGGAGACTCTTAAAGCAATCAACACTCCCATGAGCACCAACACAACTCTGGATGCAGATCTGAAAGGTAAATCAGTGGATGCCAAGACCTATCGAGGTATGATCGGATCACTCCTCTATCTTACTCCATCTAGGCCAGATATCTAATTTTGTGTATGCATGTGTGCTTGGTTTCAATCTGATCCTAGAGAATCCCACTTGAGCTCTGTTAAGCGTATCTTTCGATACCTTGCCGGAACTCGAGATTTAGGGATTTGGTATCCTGCATCTTGCACTCTTGATTTAGTATCTTATTCTGATGCAGACTATGCTGGTTGCAAACTTGACAGGAAAAGCACAAGTGGCTATTGCCAATTTTTGGGAGGGTGTTTGGTTTCTTGGACATCCAAGAAACAACACTCAGTGGCACTATCCACTGCAGAGGCAGAATATGTCGCTGTAGGGAGTTGTGGCACTCAAGTGTTGTGGATCAAACACCAACTCCAAGATTATCAAATTGATCTTGGGTGTGTACCAATATTGTGTGATAACACGAGTGCCATTAACCTGGCAAAAAATCCAATTCAGCACTCTAGGACCAAACATATAGAAATTAGGCATCACTTCTTGCGAGATGAAGTTAATAAAGGAAGCTTTAAATTGATTTTTGTAGACTCAGGACATCAAATTGCTGACATTTTTACCAAGCCTCTGAGTAATGAAAGATTTACTTGTCTTAGGAGAGAGCTTGGACTATGTAATTTTCATCCTATTGCCTAACTTGATAGCTCAGTTTATTCTTTGGAATTTGATTGGTTAATTTTACTTAGCAATAAATTGATTACATGCCTTGCTTGAGTTGAAAGTGCTTGGTTTCTAAATAAGTCACAAATCTAGGGGGAGCTCAATTTTTGGTCATACTCTCTGTCTTGAAAAACAGATGATGAATAAAAAGCCCATCATGTCAATCACTGCATTTTCATCAAAACTTTTTGTCATGCATGATCTGAGGGGGAGCTTGTACTAGATTTTTCTTGCTGAGGAGAACAAGTTACCACCTTGAGATTAATATTTTGTGAACCTGAAGTGTGGCTCACTCAGTTGATTGAACTGGCTTATTGGTGGAGAAGTTTGAGTTAACGCAGTGATGAGGCTAGGTCAACGCACTGATAGAACTAATCTGGAAACAGTGATGGGAGTTCAGCTGATTGGTAGAGTGAGTTAACGCTGTGAAGTGGTTGAGTTGACGCACTGACAGAAACCTGGTATAAATCGTTCTGGAGTCAGCTTGCTCACGTAAGAGGAGTTAACTCTGTAATACCCCGTAATTAATTAACAAATTTTTATTTGAATTATTACTGTTAAATTAAAATTTTTGGGAATTAATTAGGATTTAATTGAATTTATAAATGAAAAGAAATTGAAATAAACCCTTAATTTTAAATGAAAATGAAATGAAATTAACATGAAATGTAAACCTAAATGAAAATGAAATTTTAGGTGAAATGAAACCTAAATGAAATAAGGTTTGGAATGAAATAGAAATGAAATGGGTGAATTTGAAATTTGAATTTCGAATCTATTATTTTATTATTTAATGAATAGTGAAAGTGAAATTTCGTTAACCTTATTAAAATCCCGAAAAATGATAGTTAGGTAAAAGATAACTCAATTAACAAATTTATCTTCTGTGATTAAGCCTAATAAAATCATTAACCTGGTCAAATTAAGGGATTAAATCGGGTTTTCGAATTTGATTATTTTATTATTTAATGAATAGTGAAGTGGAAATTCGTTAACCTTATTAAAATCCTAAAAAATGGTAATTAGGAAAAAGACCATTCGATTAGCAATTTTGTCTTCTATGGTTAACC
The DNA here is from genome assembly GCA_022559845.1 of Amorphophallus konjac. Classification (NCBI taxonomy): domain Eukaryota; kingdom Viridiplantae; phylum Streptophyta; class Magnoliopsida; order Alismatales; family Araceae; genus Amorphophallus; species Amorphophallus konjac. Next base: position 248,891,745 of record CM040126.1, read on the forward strand.
CTGATTAAATCATTAACCTGGTCAAATTAAAGGTTTAAATCAGATTTTTACACTTACGTACCCAATAGTGAATGCAATAGTAAACCTCATCTTAAAACCTTAAATTCGCGCTCAATTCTCAACCAAATGAGGTGATATTTGAGGCAAATGAAAGATCTTAATGGGTAGATTAAATTCCCCCAACTAATTTCATAGGACATTAACCGTGGTAGAAGTTATTAGTCGAGCTTTAGGTAAGTCAAATATTTCGGCGGCGTTTCAAACACGCCTCTTGCAACGCGAAATACTCTCTTCTCGGAAGGATCCAGAAGGTGTATAGGCTATTAAAAGAAAGCTGAGGATGTCTATTTTCTTTTGGTAGCTGGGGTTTTCGACGAGGTGGCCAGATCTAGGAGAAATCGACGATTTGGTGGAAGGGTGTCGGCAGCTCGACGTCCATCTTAGCTCCATCTTCTTCCGTCGATTAAGGTTAGTGTTCTCAACCAAATTAGGAAAGTAAATATAGCATCTTGTTCAGCTCGATGAGATCTTTTCATTGGTAGTAAAAGCCCTAATTTTTATAGGGTATCCAGGAAGATCTCGGGGCATCTTTGAAGGACTATCAAGGATCGTCCTTCGTTCTAGGTCGTGGTTTTATCCCTCCAAATCAGGTTGGTAATCTTAACCAAAATTCATAAATAGATAGTCTATCTCGATCAGCTAGACGAGATCTTTCATTTGGTAGTAAAAGCCCCAATTTCTATTGGGTATTCAGGAAGTTATCGAGGGATCTTTGAGGGCTATCAAGGATCGTTGGGCGTTCTTGTTGCTGGGTTTTGATCTTCGATTGAGGTAGGTTCTAACAGACCTAACTTTAATTATTATACATGAATGAAATCCTCATCATGTTAGCTTCCTTTTAACGTAGAAAGCCCTAATTTCTATCAATCATACTAGGATAATTTCTCGATTTAGTAAGCATATGTCCATGTTAGGGTTTTAAGTGTACCCTTTAGGTTAAAGCACGATTTCACGTGGATAATCACAGGCTAAATTTAAAATTGAGCATGCCATCTTGTTCATCTTCCTCTTATCTTTTTATTGATATCTTGTTTGCTGAATTTCATCAAGAAATAAGGAAAATATGGCCTTTTTAGTGCAAGGTTTACCCAACTCGTGTAAAATCTGGGTTCTGTTATGAACACGGTGCGTAGCAGGACCGTGTTCTCAACGCGGTCGTGCGATATGCCGCGTCCATAACAGAATTAAATATGTTATACACTTAATGATATTTTTAGCTTATAGAAATCTATTTTTCTCCATATAATAGAAAATAAACGCATATAAAATATATATCTAGCATGCTAAAATATTCCAAATGTCTTAAATTCATGAAAAATATATTCTGATATTATCAGCATGTTGAAAGTTATTTTCTGTGAATTAATGATATTTTTAGCTTATAGAAATCTATTTTTATCTATATAATAGAAAATAAATGCATATGAAATTATGTTAGCATGTTAAACTATTCTTACAGCATGATAAAATTCCTCACAGCATGACAAAAATTCTTCCAGCATATTAGGATGATAACAGCATGATATAAATGATTTTTAGTATATTAAACTATTTCTCAGCATATTTCTCCTATTAAATGGAGGGTAGAATATTGTAGAAAATTACTTTAAGCATGATAAAAATCTTATTGTTATCAGGAAAAATGAATAATCAGTATGATAATTTACTCCTATTCACTTATCCAAAATTTATGTAGAAAACTCATTATAGCATATTAAGTGTTAGTTTTAACGTCTAAATAATGTATTTTTAGTGTGTTAAAAAATTAACTCCAGCAAGAAAATATATATTTCTATCATCTTACTAGTAGAATCATGTGCTGGAGCTATTTTAAACATGTTAGAGATATTTTCATCATACTATGATTTATTTCAATGAATTAAACTAAATTCTTAGCAATTCACTAAGATAATACAAAATAAATCATTTTTGACATTTTGGCATCCAATTAGATTAAGTCATTTCCAGTATGATAAAAACATTGACCAGAAACCCCTGAAATTGAAATCACAAGAGATGATAATCATACTAAGGTATTTCAAGAATATGGCACTCACCCCCACCATATTCTTAAAAACACTCCCGAATTTCCTTAATGGGAAATTACATTTTTAGCTTAAGTAAGCTAGTTCACTGATATTAAAAGATCCTAAAACAACCCTAAAAACTTGTTAAACCAACGGAATACAATGTTAAACTATGGAATTAAGAGTATTCTAATGATTGCATTTTCTTACTTACCATTCGTTCTTGAATTCCACGACTTAATTATCGTTAAACATGATGCCTAAATTTAATTCTCTACTCTTCTTGTTATTCTGATGTTTTGTCAGATCTGTATTTTTTACAATTTAGTTTATTCCTTGAAATTCATTGGCCATGATTACTTGAGAAAATGTCTAGACAACTTGGGATCTTTGATCCAATAAATCAATGCCATCGCATCATAGGGGCCCGGTCTGGTCCTGGGGAGAGCGCCCAAAAAATTAGTGAGCCCAAGGGATGTTAATGACATGGTGAGGCATTGCACCGAGTACTTGATTAGTGTGACGTCTATGACATTCAATATATTATTATTTCTTGTACTTGATCTTGAATTATTTCATGTTTAAAATACTTGCTTGTTGGCCAATTATTATTGCAATTGCTCTTATTAAAATTATTGTACTTGTCATTATTGTTAATTGTCCTCTTTTAATTCTTGACCTTGCAAGATCTTATTACATTGTCCTTGATCTCGTTATTTATTTCCTTGCTTATCATTGCATACAACATGTAATTAAGTCATTAACTACGTAAACTTGCCTGTTATTACCTACTGAGCGTCAGCTCATAGTGTTGTTTCCCCCCCCTTTCCAGGTTATTCAGGTGGTGACGTTCACACAGACGGGGAGGGACATGAGTGATTCTAGAGTGTACTTGTACCTAGATGCCGAGTTGGCATAGTCGTTACTTCCAGTTATTTCCTTAGTGTTGTATTAGTGTTCTGTTACTATAGTAAATCAGTTGTTGTATTAAATTAGTTTTGGAAGATATGTTTGATCGTGTTTAAACAGTGATGATCATTGTAATAAAAGTTTAGAATCCTTCCTTGATCGATAGAGTTTCTTTCCTTCCTTAGTAAATTTTTATTGTTTAGTTTAGAATAAATGTTATTTCTAGCTCGTTACTGACTGTACGTCCCGATATTCCGCGTCGGGGCGTGACAGTTTAGGTGGTATCAGAGCGTAGGTTTAATAATCCTAGGTTTTCTAAGTTCTTGGGTTCTAAGTGTCATTATAGGACCCCGACCTTGTTAAAGTTTAAGGACCCAACCTGGTGAGATTGGGTAAAAACTCAGGTTAAGTTAATACCTTGATTGTGAAATTAACTATCTTAATGACCTTAAATGATCTATTCCACATGTAGGCATTTGAAATGGCAGCTGAACGTGCGGAGTGGAGGAACTTGCAACGCACGGTTCAAGGCCTCACGCAGGCATTGCAACAAGTGGCTCAAGCTGGAGCTGCAAATCATGACACCGGTGATCTATACCGGAACTTCCGAGGGATGAATCTGCCAAGGTTTGCTGGTTCGACCGACCCCGACGAAGCCGAGCACTGGCTAGATGAGATGGGAAGGATCTTCGAAGTTATGCAATGCACCAACCAAGAGCGTGTCCTTTTATCTACATTCCAACTAGAACGTGATGCACGTACTTGGTGGGATTCTATCAAGGCGACTCTCGGTGATCAGCAGGTTACGTGGGAAGAGTTCGAGGAATTTTTCAACGGCAAGTATTTTTCTGACCGGGTACAAGAGAAGAAAGCGGCGGAGTTTGCGGCCCTGAAACAGCGAGGTCTGTCCGTGGCGGAGTATGAGGCTCAATTTTCACGGCTTTCTCGTTATGCTACACACTTTATTTCCACCGAGAAGATGAAGGCGAAGCATTTTCTCAACGGTCTGAGGCTGCATTATATTAATCAGTTGGCACCGATGGAAATCTCTACATATTCTGAAATGGTGAGGAAAGCGCAAGTCCTGGAAGATACCTTAGAGATGACGGAGCAAATCCGTGGAAAAGACACCAAGAAGGAGCAACCGAAGGATTTCAAGAATGCTAAACCCGGACATGGCATTGGCAAGAAGAGGCACGTGAGTGGGTCTAGTTCGTGGACCGGATCTGGAACGTGGAAGGGCAAGATGCCAAAGCATGAAGACAAGAAGCCTGGCCCTGTTGTACCGTTCAAGGGTGTATGCAAATTTTGTGATCATCCTGGTCACAAAATGGAGGAGTGCTGGCGCAAGTGAGGCGCCTATTTGCGTTGTGGAAGCAAGGAGCACCGTATTCCAGACTGTCCTTTGATATCGGAGCAAGCTACCCCGGCAAAACCTCTAGGCATCAGAAAGCCACAAGGCAAGCTTCAAGCTTTGCATGTAGATGAAGTAGGAACCGCCGAGGATGGTGGACTCGTTGAAGGTACTCTTATTATACTCGACAAGCCAGCATTTGTTCTTTTTGATACTGGTGCCACACATTCATTTATTTCTCGGAGATTTGCTAAGTCTTTAGCTGTGGAACCTGTTTTGATGAATTCTCCGTTAGAAATATCAACCCCTATTGGTTCTAGATCGGCAATTCAGTATTTCTATCCTTCTAGTAAGGTTATGATTGATGAGCAGATTTTTCCAGCCGATTTTGTCTGCATGGACATGAAGGATTATGATGTAATCCTAGGAGCAGATTGGTTGGCTAGATATGAGGCTAATGTTCACTGCAGTTCTAGCTCCGTGTCTTTTACTAGGCACCCGAGACTTTCTTTTGTGGGAGTTAAGCACCATAACTCCGTATCACTTATCTCGGCTCTTCGAGCTGATAAGCTGATGAGACGAGGATGCGAGGCTTTTCTGGCCTTTGTATGTGCAACCCCTGAGCAGCAGATTGAGATTAAGGATATTTCTATTGTCCGAGATTTTCCTGATGTCTTTCCAGAGAAACTACCAGGACTTCTGCCTGAGCGGGAAGTTATCTTTTCTATTGATCTCGTTCCTGGCACATCCCCTATTTTCAAGGCTCCTTATCGTATGTCTCCTGCGGAACTGAGGGAGTTAAAGCAGCAGTTGATGGAATTACTTGAGAAGGGTTTCATTCGTCCTAGTACTTACCTTGGGGAGCCCCTGTATTATTCGTCAGGAAGAAAGATGGTTCGATGAGGCTGTGCATCGATTATCGGCAATTGAATCAGTTGACTATCAAGAACAAATATCCATTGCCAAGGATTGATGAATTATTTGACCAGATAGCGGGAGCTCATTATTTTTCTAAGATCGATCTTCGATTGGGATATCACTAGTTGCGGATTAAGGAGGATGATATTTTTAAAACGGCTTTCCGCAGCAGGTATGGTCACTTTGAATTTGTCGTTATGCCTTTTGGTCTAACGAATGCACCAGCAGCTTTCATGCAGTTAATGAACAGTGTGTTTAGACCCTATCTTGATCAATGGGTCGTGGTATTCATTGATGATATTCTGATTTATTCTAAGAATAAAGAGGAGCATGCCGAACATCTGAGAACGGCATTGCAGTTATTAAGAGATCATCAGCTGTATGCCAAGTTCAGTAAATATGATTTCTGGCTACAAGAGGTGTCCTTTCTAGGGCATATTATTACCAAAGAGGACATTTCTGTTGATCCTTCAAAGGTAGAGTCAGTGAAGAATTGGGATCAGCCTACCAATGTGACTGAAGTTAGAAGTTTCCTAGGCCTGGCAGGATAATATAGAAGATTCATTCAAGATTTCTCCAAGATTGCGGTACCTATGACAAGATTAACCCACAAGGAGAACAAGTTTGATTGGTCTGATGATTGTCAGCGAAGCTTTCAGACTTTGAAAGAATGTTTAACTACTGCACTTGTATTGGCTTTACCTTCTGGTGAAGGAGGTTTTGTGGTATACACTGATGCTTCAGGTATTGGTTTAGGCTGTGTACTTATGTAGTATGGGAAGGTGATTGCCTATTCTTCTAGGCAGTTGAGGAAGCATGAAGAGAACTATCCTGTTCATGATTTGGAACTAGCAGCAGTCGTGTTTGCATTGAAGATAAGGAGGCACTACTTGTATGGAGAAACATTCACAGTGTTTTCAGATCATAAGAGTCTGAAATATTTGTTTTCTCAGAAGGAACTCAACATGAGGCAGAGAAGATGGTTGGAGTACTTGAAGGACTTCGACTTCTCGATTGAGTATCATCCTGGAAAAGGTAATGTTGTGGCAGATGCATTAAGCCGAAAGCCTGTAGCTAGATTGTCAAGTCTCATGTTACAAGAGTGGAAGCTACTGGAACAATTAGCTAGCCTGGATCTGAATGTTGATAATGATCGGGTTATGATTGCACAGAATCAACTTAAGCCTGAATTATTGATGGAAATCAAGTCCTTGTAAGATAATGATCCCGAGTTGGTAGAGATCAAGGGAAGCTTGAGCAGCAGACCTGACTTCATGATGGCTGACGATGGAAGATTGTTATTCCAGGGTAGAACTTGTGTACCTGATGAAGCTGGAATAAAGAACAAGATTCTGGAGGAAGCACATAGATCCAGATATACCATTCATCTGGAGGCACTAAAATGTTCAAGGATTTGAAGAGATCTTTTTGGTGGCCGAACATGAAAAGGGAAGTGGCAGACTTCGTGAGTAGATGCTTGGTTTGTCAGCAAGTCAAGGCTGAACATTTCAGACCGGCAGGAAAGTTGAAACCGCTCGACATACCCCAATAGAAATGGAAAAGCATTGGCATGGATTTCATTATGGGTCTACCTAGGACTCGTGGTGGTTTTGATGCAATTTGGGTGATCGTCGACAGATTAACAAAATCAGCCCACTTCTTACCCATTAAGTCTAAATGGACAGTTGATGTCTTGGCAACATTATATATGAAGGAAGTGGTGAGACTTCATGGCATTCCAGTCAATATTGTATCTGATCGAGACCCCAGATTCACTTCACATTTCTGGAAGGGATTGCAAGAGTCTTTGGGTACTCGTCTGAATTTCAGTACGGGTTTTCATCCACAGACAGATGGACAGACGGAAAGGACCAACCAGATAGTAGAGGATATGCTCCGAGCATGCATGATTGATTTTGGAGGCAGTTGGAGTGATCATTTGGCATTAATTGAATTCGCCTACAACAACAGCTATCAGTCCAGTATTCAGATGGCTCCATTTGAAGCTTTGTATGGAAGAAGCTGTCGATCCCCATTGTGTTGGGACGAGGTAGGCGAGAAGCAATGGCTTGGACCGGACCTTATTTCGGAATCATCGCAGAACATCCGTATTGTTCGAGACCGGTTACAAGTGTCTTAATCAAGACAGAAGAGTTATGCCGACAATAGAAGAAGGGCATTAGAATTTTAGGTTGGCGAGCATGTATTTCTGAAAGTGTCTCCTACGAGAGGGATTCGCAGGTTTGGCATTCATGGCAAGCTGAGTCCAAGGTATATTGGTCCGTTCTAGATTCTGGATAAAGTGGGAGAAGTCGCTTACAGACTGGCGTTACCGCCTCAGTTATCAGGCGTACATAATATTTTTCATGTATCAATGTTGCGAAAATATGTGTACGACCCCACTCACATTATTCAGCAAGTGGACTTCGAGTTGAAGGAGGATGTGACCTATGAGGAAAGACCGATCAAGATTTTGGACCGGAAGCAGCAGCAACTCCGGAATCGATCTATACCTATGGTCAAGATTCAGTGGAGTCGGCGTGGAACTGAGGAAGCTACCTGGGAGTCCGAAGATACCATGCGGAAGCAGTATCCCGACCTATTCTCGGTAAGCTTGTTATCCCCTGTTTTTCGCATTATAGTGCAGTGAATTTGGAGGACCAAATTCCTTTAAGTAGGGGAGGGTGTAATACACCGTAATTAATTAACAAATTTTTATTTGAATTATTACTGTTAAATTAAAATTTTTGGGAATTAATTAGGATTTAATTGAATTTATAAATGAAAAGAAATTGAAATAAACCCTTAATTTTAAATGAAAATGAAATGAAATTAACATGAAATGTAAACCTAAATGAAAATGAAATTTTAGGTGAAATGAAACCTAAATGAAATAGGGTTTGGAATGAAATAGCAATGAAATGGGTGAATTTGAAATTTGAATTTCGAATCTATTATTTTATTATTTAATGAATAGTGAAAGTGAAATTTCGTTAACCTTATTAAAATCCCGAAAAATGATATTTAGGTAAAAGACAACTCAATTAACAAATTTATCTTCTGTGATTAAGCCTAATAAAATCATTAACCTGGTCAAATTAAGGGATTAAATCGGGTTTTCGAATTTGATTATTTTATTATTTAATGAATAGTGAAGTGGAAATTCGTTAACCTTATTAAAATCCTGAAAAATGGTAATTAGGAAAAAGACCATTCGATTAGTAATTTTATCTTCTATGGTTAACCCTGATTAAATCATTAACCTGGTCAAATTAAAGGTTTAAATCAGATTTTTACACTTACCTACCCAATAGTGAACACAATAGTAAACCTCATCTTAAAACCTTAAATTCGCGCTCAATTCTCAACCAAATGAGGTGATATTTGAGGCAAATGAAAGATCTTAATAGGTAGATTAAATTCCCCCAACTAATTTCATAGGACATTAACCGTGGTAGAAGTTATTAGTCGAGCTTTAGGTAAGTCAAATATTTCGGCGGCATTTCAAACACGCCTCTTGCAACGCGAAATACTCTCTTCTCGGAAGGATCCAGAAGGTGTATAGGCTATTAAAAGAAAGCTGAGGATGTCTATTTTCTTTTGGTAGCTGGGGTTTTCGACGAGGTGGCCAGATCTAGGAGAAATCGACGATTTGGTGGAAGGGTGTCGGCAGCTCGACGTCCATCTTAGCTCCATCTTCTTCCGTCGATTAAGGTTAGTGTTCTCAACCAAATTAGGAAAGTAAATATAGCATCTTGTTCAGCTCGATGAGATCTTTCCATTGGTAGTAAAAGCCCTAATTTTTATAGGGTATCCAGGAAGATCTCGGGGCATCTTTGAAGGACTATCAAGGATCATCCTTCGTTCTAGGTCGTGGTTTTATCCCTCCAAATCAGGTTGGTAATCTTAACCAAAATTCATAAATAGATAGTCTATCTCGATCAGCTCGACGAGATCTTTCATTTGGTAGTAAAAGCCCCAATTTCTATTGGGTATTCAGGAAGTTATCGAGGGATCTTTGAGGGCTATCAAGGATCGTTGGGCGTTCTTGTTGCTGGGTTTTGATCTTCGATTGAGGTAGGTTCTAATAGACCTAACTTTAATTATTATACATGAATGGAATCCTCATCATATTAGCTTCCTTTTAACGTAGAAAGCCCTAATTTCTATCAATCATACTAGGATAATTTTTTGATTTAGTAAGCATATGTCCATGTTAGGGTTTTAAGTGTACCCTTTAGGTTAAAATATGATTTCACGAGAATAATCACAGGCTAAACTTAAAATTGAACATGCCATCTTGTTCATCTTCCTCTTATCTTTCCATTGATATCTTGTTTGCTGAATTTCATCAAGAAATAAGGAAGATATGGCCTTTTTAGTGCAAGGTTTACCCAACTCGTGTAAAATCTGGGTTCTGTTATGAACACGGTGCATAGCAGGACCATGTTCTCAACGCGGTCGTGCGATATGCCGCGTCTATAATAGAATTAAATATGTTATACACTTAATGATATTTTTAGCTTATAGAAATCTATTTTTCTCCATATAATAGAAAATAAACGCATATAAAATATATATCTAGCATGCTAAAATATTCCAAATGTCTTAAATTCATGAAAAATATATTCTGATATTATCAGCATGTTGAAAGTTATTTTCTGTGAATTAATGATATTTTTAGCTTATAGAAATCTATTTTTATCTATATAATAGAAAATAAATGCATATGAAATTATGTTAGCATGTTAAACTATTCTTACAGCATGATAAAATTCCTCACAACATGACAAAACTTCTTCCAGCATATTAGGATGATAACAGCATGATATAAATGATTTTTAGTATATTAAACTATTTCTCAGCATATTTCTCCTATTAAATGGAGGGTAGAATATTGTAGAAAATTACTTTCAGCATGATAAAAATCTTATTGTTATCAGGAAAAATGAATAATCAGTATGATAACTTACTCCTATTCGCTTATCCAAAATTTATGTAGAAAAATCATTATAGCATATTAAGTGTTAGTTTTAATGTCTAAATAATGTATTTTTAGTGTGTTAAAAAATTAACTCCAGCAAGAAAATATATATTTCTATCATCTTACCAGTAGAATCATGTGCTGGAGCTATTTTAAACATGTTAGAGACATTTTCAACATGCTAGGATTTATTTCTTTGAATTAAACTAAATTCTTAGCAATTCACTAAGATAATACAAAATAAATCATTTTTGGCATTTTGGCATCCAATTAGATTAAGTCATTTCCAGTATGATAAAAACATTGACCAGAAACCCCTGAAATTAAAATCACAAGAGATAATAATCATACTAAGGTATTTCAAGAATATGGCACTCACCCCCACCATATTCTTAAAAACACTCCCGAATTTCCTCAATGGGAAATTACATTTTTAGCTTAAGTAAGCTAGTTCCCTGATATTAAAAGATCCTAAAACAACCCTAAAAATTTGTTAAACCAACGGAATACAATGTTAAACTATGGAATTAAGTGTATTCTAATGATTGCATTTTCCTACTTACCATTCGTTCTTGAATTCCACGACTTAATTGTCGTTAAACATGATGCCTAAATTTAATTCTCTACTCTTCTTGTTATTCTGATGTTTTGTCAGATCTGTACTTTTTACAATTTAGTTTATTCCTTGAAATTCATTGGCCATGATTACTTGAGAAAATGTCTAGACAACTTGGGATCTTCGATCCAATAAATCAATGCCATCGCATCATAGGGGCCCGGTCTGGTCCTGGGGAGAGCGCCCGAAAAATTAGTGAGCCCATGGGATGTTAATGACATGGTGAGGCATTGCACCTAGTACTTGACTAGTGTGACGTCTACGACATTCAATCTATTATTATTTCTTGTACTTGATCTTGAATTATTTCATGTTTAAAATACTTGCTTGTTGGCCAATTATTATTGCAATTGCTCTTATTAAAATTATTGTACTTATCATTATTGTTAATTGTCATCTTTTAATTCTTGACCTTGCAAGATCTTATTACATTGTCCTTGATCTCGTTATTTATTTCCTTGCTTATCATTGCATACAACATGTAATTAAGTCATTAACTACGTAAACTTGCCTGTTATTACCTATTGAGCGTCAGCTCATAGTGTTGTTTTCCCCCCCTTTCCAGGTTATTCAGGTGGTGACGTTTACACAGACGGGGAGGGACATGAGTGATTCTAGAGTGTACTTGTACCTAGATGCCGAGTTGGCATAGTCGTTACTTCCAGTTATTTCCTTAGTGTTGTATTAGTGTTCTGTTACTGTTGTAAATCAGTTATTGTATTAAATTAGTTTTGGAAGATATGTTTGATCGTGTTTGAACAGTGATGATCATTGTAATAAAAGTTTAGAATCCTTCCTTGATCGATAGAGTTTCTTTCCTTCCTTAGCAAATTTTTATTGTTTAGTTTAGAATAAATGTTATTTCTAGCTCGTTACTGACTGTACGTCCCGATATTCCGCGTCGGGGCGTGACAAACTCAGTACTGGAGATGAGTCAACGCAATCTGGAAACTCTGCCTACTGAGGATATTTTTGGTGAGAAGAAGCTGTCACAATGTTTGCTGTGCGTCAAAGTCTGCTGCTGTGTGAATGTGTTCTGAAATGGCACTTCCAGTACCTTGGATTCTCTGAAGCCTGGAGCCTTGTCAACTTCTCATCAATTCGTTTCTTCCTCACATACTTCATCCATTCATCTTTTTAGCTAGTTGTTGAAGAACTCATCAATCTTCAAGTATGAGGTAAGGTTCATGAGCTCTGGATTTGAATTGATGCCATTGATTCAGGGGGAGTTAAAATGATGATTCCTTTATGAAAGGTTTTGGTCTTCACCGACCGACTCTATATAAATTTAATGGCTAGAGACTTATAAATCTTATGATCCTTGAAGGTTACAAATCCTTGAACTTAAAAGTGCTTTGCATATGGAATAGCTAGAGCTATTTAATAAAACTATGAACTCTTTCACTCTAGAACCATGATGATCAAAAGTAAAGAGACCACTTTGTGCAAAATGAATTTAATCTCTGTATTGACCTTAAACTCAGAATAGGTTTAATAAGAGCTGAAGGAATAAACTCTATATATATGTATATACATATATGAAATAAATTGCAGAGCAATGGCTAGTTCTCACTGAGAAACTGTCTCTATGCACCAAGGAAGTGCTAAGGAGCATGTCATGATGTGAGTTCCTATCTCTGTTCCCAAAGAAAAATAATTCGCTGCAGAGCAATGGTAAACTTTCACTGAGAAACTACCTTCATGCACCAATGAAGTGCTGAGAGGCATGTCATGATGTGAATTGCCAACTCTGTTTCATTGGAGTAGAATAGTTAGCTATGCTGATTAACTGAGACTCTGGTGTCTGATAAACATGTGTACCTGTGTCAATATGCTAGTTACACTTGACTGCTAATGAAAATTAAAAATAAAAATTAAAAAAATTGTGAATAAATAGATATATATATATATATATATGTGGTTGTTCTTAAGCTTACATAAAATCCTACCGAGTTCATCTTCAATACTCGTTAAATTCACTTCTATAAGGGTCTCTTGAAATTGAACAATCTAGGGGATAGTTTTGAGAAAGTTCCTGGTGTGCAAACTGTTCTATGTTTATTCCATACACATACTCTTCTCGTTCATGGGCTTAACTCAAACTCATAAGTTTGTCTTTCTCCACATCATTAAATGAATTAGGGTCTATTATCATATCTCTCATAAGGGAACTTCAATTTTAACAATTAAAAATCCTTGAATGCAATCCTCATCTTTCATGTTTCAGTGTCTTTTGAATGCCTCAATACTGTGGTTCTTAAATCGATATTACCTTCATATTCCTTATGGTGGCGTCACCTCAGGCCTCCAATGCGTCAACGCAGTCGCGTGGTCGCTCCATCAACCCAGTCCGGTTCATCTCTTTGAACCGGTTCTGTCTCTTTGAAACCAAGGGGTCATCTCTTTAAAACCCCTCTGCGTAAACGCTTCTGTCTCCTCCCCTCTTTTAAAAACCCTGTTGGCTCCTACCTCTCCGCTTCCCTCATCTTCTTTCCCACGGTACTTCTCTTCCCTATTGCCGGGTGATTCACCTCGCTACCATGGCTCCTCCGGCAAAAGAGAAAAAGGTCAAGAAGGGTTTAAAGAGAAGAGCTCCCATCTATGTTGAGGGCAAGATTGAGCCTCGAACCAAATTTAAACGTGCTCAAGAGGAGACGCCGTCTCAGTCAGCTCTAACACAACGGAAAGGAAAAGAGAATAGCTCGCTGGCAAAGCCAAGAAATTTCTCAGAATCGAGGGCAGCGAAGCGGAAGGATACTCACGATGCTCACGTGGTAGATCCTCCAGAGGAGATACCATCTTCTTCAGCTCCAAAGAAACGGAAAGGAAAAGAGATAGAGCTACCTCTTCGGAAACGTCGTCTCCATCTGAGCCCGCCGTCCAAAAAGAGGAAGCTCTCTAAATCAAGGGCAGAGGAGCAGTCTACATCTTCAGCTGCTGCGAAGGGGAAGCAAGGTGTGGACAGCTCCCATGCAAGGTCTTCTGATATCTCTCTCACCATCAATATATAAGAACCTCTGAAAGTCCTTATTCCACGATATATTGTTGCTACCGATGTTGAGATGCTTGAGGTTTTTCCGCAATTATTTCCCACTTTGGATTTTCAGGGTTGGTGGTCTTTTGTCACAAATCATAAGATATATTACCCCACCCTCGTTCGAGAATTTTACCAAAATTTGAAATATGAGCCTCAAATCCCTAAAGTTTCTTCAACAGTCATAAATGTCCGTTTTGAGTTAACAAATAAACTGTTTGCCAGATCATGGAAAATTCCAATGGATGGGGTTCAACTACACAGTTTTCACTTTGATGAACATGAAGCTTATGCTCTTCTGACTGAACAGCCTAGTGATCCTACTGTTGTTAAGCAGACATATCTATCTAGTCTGAAAGCCAATCGGTTCCCTCCCTTCAACAGACTGCTACATCATATCTGCACATCCATCATTACACCCCAGAGCAGTGGTAGGGAACGAGTTACTGAGATGCAAAGATTTTTGCTATACTGTATGCTAAAACAGATCAAGATTTCATTGACTGATGTTATCATTCAGACCATGGGTACATGTCTGAAACAGTCTAGGACACTTCTATATGCTGCCCCATTGACTGTAATTTTTAGAAAAGTTGGAGTGAACTTTGGAAATGAAAAGAAACTAAACATTCCCAGAGGGAATAGATACTCCTTATCATACATTCAGAAGTTCATGGGATTTAAAATTGTGAATGGATAGCCAGTCAGAGTACTGCCAAGTCAAAAGCATGCCTCTGCCTCTGGGACCCCTATTGTAGAATTGAGAGAAACAACACAAGAAAACCCAGAGGCCAGTCCAGCCAGAGTGGACAGACAAGAGGTTAGTCCTACCAGAATAGACCAACAAGAAGCCAGTCTGTCCAAGCTGATATTGTCACAAATACTGCTCCAAATTTCCCAGCTGTCACTAGAGATATTATGATCATACATGGTCTCTTTCAGGAACCCTCTCCTCGAAGGGAACATGAATCTACCTACTTTCCTGAGGAAGAAATGCCATATAATTTTCATCATGATGCTGGCATGCATGATCAGACTTCTGGCATCAATCCCACCTTGATTCAATTTCTGGAAATGAAATTCAAGAACATTGATTCTTCCATAATGCACCTGAGCTCAACTATGGAAATGAAGATTTCCCATCTTGAGCAGAAATCAGATAGCAGATGGGAACAGTTCAAGCAAGACAAATTCAAGTCAGACAAGAAGCTTCATAACTTCATGGAATCCCTCCTTCAGGTTTGTCAGAAAGCTGGATCAGTAATGCACAATTTGAAAAGCTTGCATCAACAATTTCTGAACAGGCTAAAGGTTGTACAGACATATAACTATGAAGTCAAGGAAAACTAGTCCAAGCTGAATTTGAAGTTTTCCACCATGATTGACAAGAACAATGAGTACAGTGAAAAGGTTCAGACTTTATTTGAAAAGATTACATCTTTTGGTACAGACCTTGCTAAACTGTTTGAACGAACCACTCTAGTGGGTGATGAGGTAATGGATGTTTTGCACATTCTAAAAGAAAATTTCCCACCCACACTTGAAGATCAGCATGATGTGTACTGCCCTCCACCAACAGAAGCCTCCTCTTCTGCACCTGAATGGGGATCTCAGCAGAAAGCTCAAGTGGACTATCTATTTGATATTTTACACAGCTGGTTTGATAGTATCACTTCCAAAGTACAGGATTATCATAAGTCTATCCTGCAAAGAAATCAGCAATTTTCAGACAGACTAGACAGTTTAGCATCTTCTATGGCTCAGCTTCAGCAACAACTGGACAATGTGTCTGCAACCATCCTTCAGTCACACTCTTCCTCACCTGCTCCCCTTCCTGATGATGTCAAAGGGGGAGAGACATGAACTCAAGTTGGAGCCTGGAATTGCATTGCATCTGCATCAAATATGATTGAGTGAAATTTTCCTTCGTTTACATATTTTGTGAAATGCTCGAAAGAAATTATCTGTGAGATTGCCCAACTTTTTGTTAGAAAAGTTCTTTTGTTCCTCTTATTGATGTTAAACCTTGGACTTAAATGAAATGAATGAAATGAACATGTGTTCTGGTCTCTGAAGTGAATTACTTGTTTGATCTGAACAATGCATTTTTTTGTAGATGCAATGGCATACACCTCATAGTTGCCATCATCAAAAAGGGGGAGATTGTTGTGCCCCTGGTTTTTATGATGACAACCATGAGATGTGTGTGTGTTGAGTTCAACAGAACTGATGAATTAACCCTTGGTTCATTAACGCATGTATATACTTTATTCTTGAATGCAAGGAAGAAACAGGGTCTACGCAGGATGCTCACGGCGTCCACTCAGCGATTTGAATAAAAGGACAGCGCCAACGCAGGATGCTAATTGCGTCTACGCATCAGTACAAGAGGCAGAAGTATCAAATCACTGGCATAGCTCAGTGCATCAACGCCACAGTTCAGCAGCGTCGACGCAGCAGTTCAAGTGGCAGAATCATTGTTCACTGGAAATACCCCGGTGCGTCAACGCTACAGCGTGATAGCGTCGACGCAGCAGTTCATTATGAGAAGCTCTGGGTCAGTTCAGTGGGTCGACGCAGTGACCCCATGCGTCAACGCATCCAGCTTTATACTCAAAGACATGTGGGGCATTTCAAGGCTGCGTCAACCTCATGGTCTCAATGAGTTGACGCCATCTGAATTTCATCAAGAGATGATTGGGTGGACCCCAGTCGTAAGTGGCGTTAGATGCCACGTCATCTAAAAGAGCATGCGCTCTCTTTCCCTCGCGATTTGAGAAGCCTCAAGGACAACAATCATTGGGCTAACCAGAAAATCTGGTTGGGACCCACAAAAAGGAATATTCACGTGAATAGGTAGAGCGTGAGAAAATAGAACAAGAAGAAGGAGTAGCAGTCGAACAAAAAGAACAGGAGAGTTCTGCAGAAGAAGGAGAAGAAGGTCTCCATCATCGACTTGCTGAGTGCGTGCTGTTGCATCCACTAAAGATCAGAGGAAGCCCAGTGGCAGTTGATCATTGCAAGATTATCTACCATCCAGAAGGAGAAGGCCAGCTGATCGACGAAGCCGTTCCTCTCCGATCTCTACGTTCGAGATTTGTGAATCAGCACCATCAAATATCTGAGGCTCCTTCTTTTATTTTCAAGTGATTTCGTTTATTATTTTTCATTTCAGTTTGAACTTTACTACTGTAATTCTCCCTTGTGCTTGTTGAGTAGAGGGAGGGATTTTGATCCAGCGGAGTGTGCTTGGGTCAAGGGGTCTAGGCTTGTATGCCCTCAACCTGTTTGTCGGCGGGTATCTAGTGAAGAGGATATGTTCCTCTTGTCAACCAAGCTGTAGTGGTCAGCATTGTCGAGGGGATTGTTCCTCGGTTTAGCAAAGTTGTAAGGCTCAGTAGGGATCCTCACTGATCTAGTGAGGGGTGGATGTAGGTCTCCACAGGGAGACCGAACCACCATAAAAATCTGTGTTCTCTTGTGGTTTGCTGTCTCTTGCTATATCTGTGTGTCGCTAGATGATTGATTAGGTTCGATCTCCACACCGTCTGTTTACTGAATTCTAAAATAGTATTCTGGTTCTTAAAAGTTGATTGTGATTTTTCGCAAAAGATTTTAAAGGGTCAACCCATTCACCCCCTCCCCCTCTAGTTTTACCATCCACTTAATCCAACAGCAGCAACGCTCAGGCAGATGCCTTAGCAAAATTGGCCGCGGCCATCAAGCTCCCGCCCGAGGGTGAGGTCGACATCGTCATCAAACACAGAAGGCTGATGCCAAGCTCACTTGAAGGCAATACCGGTCTCACCATTTATGAGGTCCACGACCTTGACCAGAGCATGCCTCCAGAAGAAGATGATTGGCGTGTGCCCATCATCAAATTCAAGAAGGGGTGGCTCCCCCCTGACCGAGCTCAAAGAGTCCAGCTACTCCGCCGAGCAACCTCTTACGAGTTGATTGGCGACTCCCTGTATCGACTCGTCCATGAGAAGGACAAGTCAATTCTCCTGAGATGTGTCTCCCTCACCGAAGCTCGAGCCATCATGCAGGAGGTCCACTCCGGGTTTTGCGGCACACACCAGGCCGGAGACCGAATGAAGCACAACATCAAGCTCAAAGGCTTCTACTGGCCAACCATATACGTGGACTGCATCCAGTATGCCCGTACATGCCACCAATGCCAACCCTTTGGCCCGGTACCCTGAAGACCTCCCAATCCACTGTGTCCTACAGCCCCCACCTAGCCATTCACTGAGTGGGGCATGGACATCGCGGGGCCTTTCCTGCCATCTTCCAAGGGCCATAAATACATTTTGGCCGCCACTGACTATTTCTCTCGCTGGGCGGAGGCTCTCCCTTTGCGAGAAGTCACCGGCGAGGTGGTTGCCAGATTCATCCGGCACAACATTATATACCGATTCGGTACTCCCAGTCGCATAGTGTCCGACAACAGGACACCATTTAAAAATAAGGCCGTATACCAGTTAGCGGCTAAATTCCACATCGACTGGAGAACTTCTTCGGTCTACAACCCCCAGGCTAACGGTTTGGCGGAAGCCTTCAACAAAACCCTCTGCAAGCTCTTGGCTAAGATTGGTAGCCACCGGAAACGCGATTGGGGTGAGAAGGTCTTCGAAGCATTATGGGCCTATCGGATGATCTACAAAACCCCCACGGGGTTCTCGCCGTTCTCCCTTGCCTACGGGACAGAAGCAGTTTTCCCCATCGAAATCCAGTTAGCTTCTTACCGTGTGGCGATCCACACCGGCCTTGCCGGCCCTGATGAAAGTGAGTACCAGAGAAGGCTAGAAGAACTTGCCAATCTAGAAGGCAAGCGGCTCGAAGCCTACAAACACCTGCAAGTATACCAGGCCCGCATGGAACGGGCCTATGATAAGCTCGTCAAGCAGCGAGCTTTCAAGCAAGGCGACCTTGTCATGATCAAGGAAAAAGAAGTCATGGCAGGGCACTCCAGCGGAAAACTTCAGCCGAACTGGCTAGGTCCATACATTATCTAGAATGTCTATGAGGGTGGGGCCTACACGACCGTTGATCACAAAGGTCATAGACCGTTCCCGCCTCTCAACGGCAAACACATGAAGCTATATTATGCACCGGAACACGAGTTCGCACGCCAGCCAGACTAAGGCGCACGTCCCAGCTACTACCGAAAAGGCCGGTCCTTTCCCGTAAAGGATCTAACCGTCCAGTCCTCCCAGTCTTCAATTCCCAGTCAACCAGCTAGCTCAGCTCCTCGGAACCGCCGCCAAGCATCCGCGGGGACTAATCTCCTGCCCTCGTTCCCGTCACCACGGGAGCACGGGCACTTCTGCACTGGCACCAGTCTGGCCGTCAGGCTCCCAGGTAAGTCAAAAACAAATAACAAAAAAATGGGGTTAAAAATAGAGATACCATGGCATACCCAGTCATCCTCACCACAAAAGAGTGACTGGGGGCAAAAAGGCCAGTAACCCGACTGAGGTGGAAGCCCGAAAGGGCACCTCAGGCAAAATTGGGAAACCCCTCGACGTGAAAACCCGCAAGGGCGCGTCGGAAAAAGCTAAAGGGGGTCGGCTCTAGCAAAAACCCGAAAGGGCGGTAGAGCCGATAGCGAGAAAATCCTCTTCTCCCCACCATTCAGGACGGCCTTCCACCTATTCCTCGGTGGGCCGTTAGCCTCACCCAAGTCTTCAATCAACTTACACTATTAGAATATGAACCCTATAATCTCCAGTTGGATTTGCACTACACCCACTCAGTTTGGCCAACCTCAGGCCCTCACCTCAACACCGCAGACCAACCAGTCCCTGCCATAATCAAGCTCCCAGTCACCATCCCAGTAGACTTATATCCCGGTACATTCCCAGACATTTATCAGTCTATGCCACTATACCCTACATTTCCTGCAAATCCAAAGCCTTCAAGTTGCATCACGATCCGAGTTTTCTCCTACAATCCCTGACCCACCAGCCATAACTCCAGTCACATCTTGCCATGACAAAGTGGCCCTTCGCCACCATGGCATGAGGATTTTTAAAAACCCTTATTAATGGCGGAACAATACCCAACCATCCACACCTCCCAGTTTCAGGTTACGTCCCCTGACAGCAACACGCTATAGACAACAGTCTCACAAAAAATATATACAAAGAAACAAACAAAAAAAAGGAAAAGGGGTTAAAAATAGAGATACCCCGGCGGGCCTGGTCGAATCCATTATAGGGAGCTGACTAGGTGCAAAAATTGCCACTAACCCAGCTGAGGTGAAAATCCGAAAGGGCGTCTCAGGCAAAATCGGGTAACCCCTCGGTGTGAAAACCCACAAGGGGGCACCGGAAAAAGCTAAAGGGGGCCAGCTTTGGCGAAAACCCGAAAAGGCGGTAGGGCTGGTAAAGAGATTTTTTTCTTCTTTCTCATTCTCCACTTTTTACTGATGAAAGCCGTCAACCGCAACGCCTCGCTGACGGCAACCTCCGTATCACTCCACAACAATGGTGGCCACTACACCCCAGAAGGTCAGTCATCGCCAGTCTCCAGTTTCAGTTTCGGCTACAATGTCTTCACAGGCCAGCCGCCAGTCTCCAGTTCCAGTTTCGGCTACAACGCCTTCACAGGCCAGCCGCCCTTTCTCCAGCTCTAGTTTCGGCTACAACGCCTTCACAGGCCAGCCGCCAGCTTCCAGTTCCAGTTTCGGCTACAATGCCTTCGTAGGCCAGCCACCCAGCTTCTAGTCCCAGTTCTGGCTACAACGCCTTCATAGGCCAGCCGCCCAGTCTCCAACCCCAGTTTCGGCCACGATGCCCTCACGAAGTAGCCGCTCGGCTCCCAGAGCCAGTTTCGGCTACAATGCCTCTACAGGCTAGTCATCCGGCCCAACTCCAGTTCCCAACTGCCGCACCTTTCCAGGTCACCCAGTTGGCTTCAGCTCCAGTCCCCATTTCCAGTCACAGTCCCAGCTTTAATTTCCAGTCTTTCTCCCAGTCCCGATCTTGGTTGCCATGTCTTCCTAGGCCACCCAGCTAGCTCAACCCCAGCTTCCCAGACACATGCGAATCCCATTTGTCGGCTAACAGCCTAATGCTAGCCAATACTCCACCATCTAGTTCAGAGTTAATACACCTTCTAGAATCAACTCTACAACCCTAGACCACATAAACTGCCCCACTATTATGGGCCCACGTTGGCTCCATGGTATGTAGGCTTTCATCCTCCAAGAGGATTGGCCCCCACATATAGCCCTTTCCTTTTCCCTACCACCCAGTGCTTACCTCCAGTTTCCAACATCGGGCTCTTTGGACCTGGTCCCAGTTATCCCCTATCACTCATGCTAGCACATCATAGAACAAACAAGCACGACTAACGATAATTGGTCGCTAGCTCACGCACATCACTCCATTCCATTGGAGAAGGGAGGCAACAACCCAGTAAGCAAAAGATCTGGAGTTTGTCATTAATACTCTGTAAAAGGAGCCCAAGACATGCCCTTGGGTGACAAAATCCATACACTCCATATATCACAAAAAAGGGGAAAGATACAATCAGGTCTCAGGCTCGGTCCCCTCTAGCGCTGCAAGGTGAGAGTCCGCAGCTGCGAGCTCCGCCTCCAAGGTGGACAAGAGCTGGGCACTAGCTCCGGTTGTCGTCTCGGCTGCCTGCCACTCAGCTCGGACGCGCTCGGCGACCGCCTGCTGCTCCTCCCAGGTCTTCCTCAAGGCCTTAGTCCGGCTCTCCACCTCCCTCAGCTATGTGGCGAGCTCCTGAGATGCCAACGCAGTCGCCTCGGCGTGACTCCTCTGCTCAGCTATGGCTGACACAAGCTGGGCCCTCTGCTCTCGCGCCTCTCGGATCACCGCTAGACGCCGAGCCCTCTGCTCCTGAGCCTCGCGGAGTCGCAGGTACTCGGCCCAGATCCCCGCTAACCCGGACACCCAGAGCTCGCGTGGGAAGCCAAGCGCATGGTAGCCCTGGGTGCACTCCCCCAGTCACTGCCTCATGTCCTCCAGAGAGGGAAGAGGGTCACTCTGGGAATAGCCTCGCGCCCGCTGGAGTAGGGCGGCACCTGCGCTCAACTCCAACAGTGGCTCCAGCGGAGAAGCAGACGTAGGCCACTCAATCCCTAAACCCAGGGAGAGGTCTCCAGATGCGGACAGCACTCCAATGGAACCTGCATAGTTCCGACAAACACCAAAGGGGGTGAGCAATACACGTAAGACTTCCTTCGACAGATAAGGTGATAAACCTGAGAAAAAGGAAAGGCAAGCCTTGACTCCCTACCTGAAGCAAGTCCAGCAATCCCTGCGGCGTCATCTGCCGGGGTCGGGGAAGGCAACTGCTCGTCCGCCTCAATAGCATCATAGACTGAGGTCGGAGAGGGCAGTGACTCCTCCATTGTTCGGTCATTCCCAGCAAGCACGGGTAGGATAGGGGGCTCCTCCTGCCCGCCCTCATCAGGAGCCGACGCGTGCTCCTCTCCAGGATCTGATGCTGCGGGCAACCCAAGAGCGTCAGCACCTTGCCATATAGGGCTAACAAGTGTCAAATGAGGATGGAAAGAGCCACCATATACCTCCAGAAGTGGTCCCCATCGGAACCTCCCTACTAGCGGGGACCCCAGAGGACGAGGAGCTCGAACTCGAACTCTCCGTTGTCTCCATCTCCGAGCTGCCGTCACCCCGAGAGCTCGACGAGGCCCCTGACGAACTCTCGGAGGTGGCCGAATCGGAAGCTCCTGCAAGCCAACGAAGCAAACAAGGTCACCACAGGGTCTAGCTTCATACAAGGGCGACTCCCCAACTAAGAATTGCAAATAGAAAACTCATCGGTCGGAGCACTCCCCTCCGAAACCTTTTCAATGTCGACGATCTCCTCGTCGCCCTCAACTGGAGCCACTTCAGTGGGCCCCTCCTCCACCACTCCAGCCCCATCATAGGGTATCTCACCTTCTTCTAGAGGCAAAGGGTCACCTGTAAACAATGCCAACAGGATCTCAGCACTAGAAGATAATCAACACAAAGGGCTTGACCGAAATGATTAAGTCCCCAGCTACGTACCTGAGGGTCGCATGCTTGAAGACCCGACTAGCCCCACAGTACAGGCCGACACCACAGCTGGCAGGGAAACTTGCTCCACCCCTGCCAACAGCTGTGGTAACATGCTAGATGCTTCTTCGGCCGGAGAACGCATCGAAGCGCTCCTCCCTTCAGGCTCCCCCTCAAAGGAGGGAAGGGACACTGATGGGACGGTACGGACCAGCTCCTGAATCATCTCCAGAGTAGCGGCTGGATCCTCACCTGGAAAATAGCAACATAAAAATAGTCAGCGTCTACAGCCCAGCAATTGTACAATACGAGGGCAATCCCCTCCGTAACAGTGCAACACTTACCCAAGCCATCCTGGGTACCTGTGGGCTTCTGCCCCTCGACAGGCGGGGGCACCTCGCTTTGTATCTCGGAGGGAGCCACGGTCACTGATGCCCTAGCCACCTCTGCATGACACCATCAATTATGTCAACTCCCGGATTCAAATACAACCATAAACATAATATGCTCGGTCTTAGAATTATTTACCTGGCTGAGCATCCCTTGAAACCTTCCACGACTCGAAATCAGGAAAGGTCCCAACATTGGGAGGAGTCTCGTCCATCAGACGAATGAACCCCTCCATGTCTATCTCGCAATCAACCCCGTCGTTAGGTAGCTGGTCGACCTGAGGTGGCGAGAAGGCCGCGTCAGCCCTGGCCTCCAGTGGCGCTGTGAAAAGCCAATCCAGTTACGCAAAGTTAGCCGATCATAAAAGCTAAATCAATACAAAGCAAGCAGGCGGATGTAGCACTTACTCAGAGCCGGTTCTGCCTCAATGTTTACCTTGGCAGCGGGCCCCCGAGAGGACTCGCCGGCCTCCCTGACTCCAGTCTCTACCCGAGGGCATTTTTGTCCAGGCTGAAGGGCCCCGTCACCATCCCCAGAAGACGTCCCCGTGGAGGGGTGATCCCTGTTCGCTGCAGAGCCTGCCAATAAACACAACCCCATAAAATCTCTCAGCCATGTACCCTAGAAAACAACAACGCGGGGACAACAGGCTAACGAAGAGGTCTTACCTGAAGCCACAAAGGGAGTCAGCGGTAGAGGAACCAACTGCTCCGGCTTCAAGCCCACGACCCGTGCGGCCTTCGCGACCGCTCCCTTCACGTCCCTCAGGGTGTAGGTGCACTCGATAAGGGACACGAGCTCCACGGGTCCGGCCGACCCGATCGCATGGGCGATATGACGCCTCCAGTCATCAATCGTTGTGTCTGCAAAACACCCTTTAGGGAGCACTCGGACCAGTGACCCCCTCTGCTCAAACCCGCAATCAGTTAGGAACTGGGTCCACCAAGTCCTCGGCGCACCGGGTCGAGGCGCCGCCGCTCCAATACCTCCAAGCACCGGCCACGCTTGCCAAAGGGGCTTCAGTGCCCTGTTGCCGCTCCGCCCTGTAGACATTGAGCCTCGGCTCCCCTGAGGCACCTGCTGGGGCAACCTGATGCGGGACGAGACCACAGACACGACTCGAATGAGGAATGCAGTCCTCGGACTCTAGGTGAGCTCGTGATTGTCCCTTAACGAGGGAAGCATCGGACGTGCACGGTTGAGAAATCGGCAAGAGCTAGGGTGGTCAATTTTCTTTTGTGCCCGGATCGGGTCACGGGACGGTCACGCTCTCTCTCTCGCAGCAGCGGTGATATGAAAATATAGAGAGCTAGGTCCTAAAACATGCTCTCTAACAGCGGCAAAAACAAGCATATATGGAAATAAGCGAAATGCCAAGCAAGGAGCGAATACGATACCTCTACGCGCTCGGCGTGGGGAAGACGGACCCGGCCGAAACTCATACTCCCGGAACAATAATACACGATTGTTACAGCAATGAGTCACTGCCCACTCCACGCAGGGAGTTAAAGGGCTACACAAATAGGTCCGGGAGGACCGAATTCGGGTTGACTGGCGGCTTCTCGCGTAGCTTCGGCAGCACCCGAACTTGTGACTGTGGGGCCCACGTGCTGTCCGGAGGGACCGTGTGGGACCCGGTGGCACCATTGTAGTGGGGGATGTCTGGATGGGTGATCCCTGGAGTGGAGGCACGCTGGTTCGCCGGCCGGAGGCCGGGCGGCTCCGTTCGTCACCCGTCGGGCTAACTTCCCACGGATCTGTAGCTTCTGGTTTTCAGCGCGCGTCCCGGCGAGAACGAACGCTGCGATCATCCCCGATGTCGGAACGACACAAAACTGATGCCGTTGGAAAGATAACTCAAAATACTTCGACCTAAGACCAGAGAGAAAAAATGAAGAGCTCCAGATCTGGCATTGATCGAATTTCCAAGCTGCTGTTGTACAGTGGCCGAAATCTCAGAACAGCAGAGGAGTTGTCTGAGAACTGCCGTTGACCGCTAGGAAGACCTTGGATTCAGACTTCGACCTCTTCATGAAAGTTGTAGGAAAGTGAACCAGGAAGACGGTAATGTTTTTTGTGAGAGGATTAGAGGTGGCTACGAATTTTTATGATTTTTTTACTGGGAAGTGGTCGGATCTGGAATCTGGCTGACAGCACTATAGATGAGGTAGAACACGATTTTTGAAAAAATGGATAGAGGGCTGATCAAAAATCAAGAAACTTTGGGGATGGAGGGGTTGATGGAAAGAACTCCCGGTAAAATTGGGAGTCCTAACAAAAATCACAAAAGTGATCGAAGATGGAAAACTCAGAGCTGCTGTCACTGTAGACAGAGACAAGATAGATCTGGGAGTGAAAGAAGAATGAAAATGGGAAATTACCAAATGAAGGATTTTGGACGTGAATTTTTGTGTGGAGATGTGGATACGAGATAGGAACAACCTCTGAAAATTACAGATCAAGAGGACGTCGTGGCTAACTGCAGAATTTCTTGGAAGTAACCTCTGTCCAGCAGGACAGAACCTTGAAGATGGCTCCGCGGCGGCTCGTAGGCGGCACGAACGGCGGCGGTGGCGGCACAGATGATCACCGGAGATAGAGGGGAGGGGATTGAAGATAGAACCACTCTAGAATTTAGGGTTGGAGGAGATGAACACCAGGGGAGAGGGGAGGGGCATAAGAATCACTCTTGATTTTCCAACAATTTCCTTTCATTAATCATAACAAATGGAAAATACAACCTTTTATATGCCTTACATCAAACCTAATCTACACCATTAGATCTAGGGGGGGATTGGATGGTTGGGATCAAGTGTGACCAACACACACAAAAATTAAATAAAAAATACAAGGGGGGGCGGCCTATTGACCAAGGGGAGACAAGGGGGCAAGTTTGAAATGGTAGGTAGCCTACCATGGAATTTCTTACCCATTTGTCTACCCATGTGGCGATTGACATTCAACTCTTCTAGAAGGCCACCTGGGATGGTTGACCAGCCCCACATGGTCTAGGTGGACCAATGGGAAAGGGCTGGGGGTCCCCTTGCTTGGGCCCATGGGAATTTTACATATAAACCCACTAAGACTTACAATTGCGTACCCATATAACACAAGGGTATACATACAAATATGAAAGGACATAAATGCAAACAAAATGCGGACGGTCTTGCCTCCATGTCCCTATCAATTCTCCCCGGGTGGGAGGAACTCGACCCCATCGAGTAGGGGTATGGATGCTCGAGTACTCCGGCGGATCTATCACCGTGCCCGGTAACGCGGGTATGCTCCACTCCAAGTGACCGTCACCTGCTCATTCCATATATACTCGATATGCATAAACTGCTATGGGATAGAGGTGGACATTCCGAATGGGGCACTCTCAAAATGGGAGGAGGCGGCTCGAAGACTCACTAGGAATCACCGCTGGGTCCCTGTAGGTGACTAGATCCGGGTGTAGATAGAGAACTGATCCCATACTCGTCGAGTGAGTCCAATCGCCTCTTACTCATAAGAGAATGACAACGAGCTGACACAAGACACATGCAGACAAACAAACGGCACACAAACCATGCAAACAAACCACACAAAGAAAAAGCACATTGACTCAACTATGACCCTAGACACACCTAATATTAGTCCGACCCGTACATGGATGACGGCGGACCAGGACACCCGAACGTATGCCATGCATGCATCTGACGTAACCGGTGGTTGACATCATGCGGAAATCCTAGACCCCCTAAGGTGGGCCATGCATGCATATGGGATGTGGATGTGGGAGGGCCAAGGGTATCTCCCCTAGATGATGGTGTATCTTGTAAGTGTACGGGCGTGGTGGGCATAGACGACCCGGCCCGTGGGGAAGCGGTGTGGTAGCGGACTCCCTCGAAGAAGTGAAGTGAATATGAAGGGTCTAGGGATCCACTAGGGAGTGGGTCAAAGGGATCAAAGAAGGTATGACCCCTGGTGGTGGGTTCCCACAAGTCACGGTCCCACGTGTAGAAGTTTTGAAGGTGTGGATAGTCACCTTCTTGAATTGTGACGGGTGGGATGGGGATCGTAGGCAAGAAGTATGATTCCTCCCTCGGACAAAAGGGTATGAATTCGGGCTCGTCCGGTAGCGGGAGAAGTAGAAGAACCTCCGTGGTGACACAACCCACGGTGCACTCGGAGGTAATGGACCCGTAGGCCGGATGGGTGAAGCTAAGACTAGCGGGTTGGTCAAAGCCTCGGGCCAAAAGATGCGTCAACTCCCATTGTGAATCTAATCCCATGACAAGATCGTCCAACGTATCAACATGGTGACGAGGTCAAAATGTGGTATGGAATGAGTTGACCGGCACTATAGGTAGGATGGGGTCCATGGATGGAAAGTGAGGTGGGACCAAGCCATCCTTGAGCCAACTAAAAAGCGGCTCGGTGATGTGTAGTGTACCCGTTAGAAATACGGGTGGCTCGGGCCTTGGTGGCTCCAAATGAGATGGTTCCGAATCACGTTCGGACATAGAGGGTGGTGGCATTGGAGCTCTCGAGGGTGATGGAGGCGTGGTCTCCATGGTGGGAAGAGGGCTTGGGGATGCTAGAGGTGGGGCCGGGTGAAGACTATCGGCTATGACCTCCTTGGGCTCGGGTTGGAGTAGTGACCTCTCAATCCTATCCAGCCCGTCCGTGAATTGTTTTAAGATCTCGGCAAGAGTGCGGGTTGGAGTAGGGACCTTGGGGTGGACTCGCTCCTCGTCCCTCGGCCTAGGTGTGGTCCTAGGCTCGGCTATAAGCTTCCACTCAGTTGGAGGTACTTGAGTGGGTTGGGATGGGGGTGCCAAGGGGAGGCTGGTTGGAGGTGACTGGGCGGGCCACTAGATTGGGGTCGCCTTGGTGGGCTTGGACGGCGGGGAAGAGGTGGGATTGGGTAGAAGTGTGGCCCACTTGATTGTGGGTGAGTTGGTGGGGTTGGTGAGTGGTATGACCTCCGTGGTTGGAGGTAGGTGGGCGGGGAAAGTAGACCCTCCTAAGCGCTCTCTTCATTTCCCACCATGACTCGATGGGCCTTAGATTCCTATCCTCCCTCCAATATTTGATGTCCCTCCATGTTTCGGCGGCTTCACCAAAAAGTCACCTTTTGGCAACATCTACTTGCATGGGCCCGTACATATTGTACACCTCGAAGTAGTCGTCCATAATGGCTTCCCACTCTAGGTAGTCACCTGGGTCATCGGACCCGTAGAAGTCCCGGGTTTCGGGCCTAGTGGGGTGGTTCGAGTGGTCCTTCCATTTGAGATAGTATCGCCACCATGGATAAGATCCGGGTGTTTGGTAATCCATGGGACATGGGGAATCTAGAGGATGGCCATGCCGACACTAGTAGATAAACCAACTAGACAATGGACTACAACCCTAGACATGACGACCAAGACTCGGTACGTGGCGGAGCTAACCGATCCGAAGATCACTCGCACAAGTGTGCGGCCTTCCCGATAGGCGTAGCCTAACGTTCGGACAACACCTTTTGATATACCGAGTAAAGGGATGTATGCGACCCAAAAGACACTTTTTTTTATTTTTAGACACCCTAGACTCAAACTCGCTTTGATACCAAATTGATGCGGGACGAGACCACGGATACGACTCGAATGAGGAATGCAGTCCTCGGACTCTAGGTGAGCTCGTGATTGTCCCTTAACGAGGGAAGCGTCAGACGTGCACGGTTGAGAAATCGGCAAGAGCTAGGGTGGTCAATTTTCTTTTGTGCCCGGATCGGGTCACGGGATGGTCACGCTCTCTCTCTCGCAGCAACGGTGATATGAAAATATAGAGAGCTAGGTCCAAAAACATGCTCTCTAACAGCAGCATAAACAAGCATATATGGAAATAAGCGAAATGCCAAGCAAGGAGCGAATACGATACCTCCACGCGCTCGGCGTGGGGAAGACGGACCCGGCCGAAACTCGTACTCCCGGAACAATAATACACAATTGTTACAGCAATGAGTCACTGCCCACTCCACGCAGGGAGTTAAAGGGCTACACAAATAGGTCCGGGAGGACCGAATTCGGGTTGACGGGCGGCTTCTCGCGTAGCTTCGGCAGCACCCGAACTTGTGACTGTGGGGCCCACGTGCTGTCCGGAGGGACCGTGTGGGACCCGGTGGCACCGCTATAGTGGGGGATGCCTGGATGGGCGATCCCTGAAGTGGAGGCGCGCTGGTTCGCCGGCCGGAGGCCGGGCGGCTCCGTTCGTCACCCGCCGGGCTAACTTCCCACGGATCTGCAGCTTCTGGTTTTCAGCGCGCGTCCCGGCGAGAAAGGACACTGCGATCATCCCCGATGTCGGATCGACACGAAACTGACGCCGTTGGAAAGCTAACTTGAAATACTTCGACCTAAGACCAAATAGAAAAAATGAAGGGCTCTAGATCTTGCCTTGACCAAATTTCCAAGCTGCTGTTGTACAGTGGCCAAAATCTCAGAACAACAGAGGAGTTGTCTGAGAACTGCCATTGACCGCTAGGAAGACCTTGGATTCAGACTTCAACCTCTTCATGAAAGTTATAGGAAAGTGAACCAGGAAGACGGTAATTTTTTTTGTGAGAGGATTGGAGGTGGCTACGAATTTTTATGATTTTTTTACTGGGATGTGGTCGGATCTGGAATCTGGCTGACATCACTGTAGATGAGGTAGAACACGATTTTTGAAAAAATAGATAGAGGGCTGATCAAAAATCAAGAAACTTTGGGGATGGAGGGGTTGATGGAAAGAACTCCCGGTAAAATCGGGAGCCCTAACAAAAATCACAAAAGTGGTCGAAGATGGAAAACTCAGAGCTGCTGTCACTGTAGACAGAGACAAGACAGATATGGGAGTGAAAGAAGAACGAAAATGGGAAATTACCAAATGAAGGATTTTGGACGTGAATTTTTGTGTGGAGATGTGG
This sequence comes from Amorphophallus konjac, assembly GCA_022559845.1. NCBI lineage: Eukaryota > Viridiplantae > Streptophyta > Magnoliopsida > Alismatales > Araceae > Amorphophallus > Amorphophallus konjac. Next base: position 248,922,006 of record CM040126.1, read on the forward strand.
ATACGAGATAGGAAAAACCTCTGAAAATTACAGATCAAGAGGATGTCGTGGCTAACTGCAGAATTTCTTGGAAGTCACCTCTGTCCAGCAGGACAGAACCTTGAAGATGGCTCCGCGGCTGCTCGTAGGCGGCACGAACGGCGGCGGCGGCGGCACAGATGATCACCGGAGATAGAGGGGAGGGGATTGAAGATAGAACCACTCTAGAATTTAGGGTTGGAGGAGATGAACACCAGGGGAGAGGGGAGGGGCACAAGAATCACTCTTGATTTTCCAACAATTTCCTTTCATTAATCATAACAAATGGAAAATACAACCTTTTATATGCCTTACATCAAAACTAATCTACACCATTAGATCTAGGGGGGGATTGGATGGTTGGGATCAAGTGTGACCAACACACACAAAAATTAAATAAAAAATACAAGGGGGGGCGGCCTATTGACCAAGGGGAGACAAGGGGGCAAGTTTGAAATGGTAGGTAGCCTACCATGGAATTTCTTACCCATTTGTCTACCCATGTGGCAATTGACATTCAACTCTTCTAGAAGGCCACCTGGGATGGTTGACCAGCCCCACATGGTCTAGGTGGACCAATGGGAAAGGGCTGGGGGCCCCCTTGCTTGGGCCCATGGGAATTTTACATATAAACCCACTAAGACTTACAATTGCGTACCCATATAACACAAGGGTATACATACAAATATGAAAGGACATAAATGCAAACAAAATGCGGACGGTCTTGCCTCGATGTCCCTATCAATTCTCCCCGGGTGGGAGGAACTCGACCCCGTCGAGTAGGGGTATGGATGCTCGAGTACTCCGGCGGATCTGTCACCGTGCCAAGTAACGCGGGTATGCTCCACTCCAAGTGACCGTCACCTGCTCATTCCATATATACTCGATATGCATAAACTGCTATGGGATAGAGGTGGACACTCCGAATGGGGCACTCTCAAAATGGGAGGAGGCGGCTCGAAGACTCACTAGGAATCACCGCTGGGTCCCTGTAGGTGACTAGATCCGGGTGTAGATAGAGAACCGATCCCATACTCGTCGAGTGAGTCCAATCGCCTCTTACTCATAAGAGAATGACAATGAGCTGACACAAGACACATGCAGACAAACAAACGGCACACAAACCATGCAAACAAACCACACAAAGAAAAAGCACATTGACTCAACTATGACCCTAGACACACCTAATGTTAGTCCGACCCGTACATGGATGACGGCGGACCAGGACACCCGAACGTATGCCATGCATGCATCTGACGTAACCGGTGGTTGACATCATGCGAAAATCCTAGACCTCCTAAGGTGGGCCATGCATGCATATGGGATGTGGATGTGGGAGGGCCAAGGGTATCTCCCCTAGATGATGGTGTATCTTGTAAGTGTACGGGCGTGGTGGGCATAGACGACCCGGCCCGTGGGGAAGCGGTGTGGTAGCGGACTCCCTCGAAGAAGTGAAGTGAATATGAAGGGTCTAGGGATCCACTAGGGAGTGGGTCAAAGGGATCAAAGAAGGTATGACCCCTGGTGGTGGGTTCCCACAAGTCACGGTCCCACGTGTAGAAGTTTTGAAGGTGTGGATAGTCACCTTCTTGAATTGTGACGGGTGGGATGGGGATCGTAGGCAAGAAGTATGATTCCTCCCTCGGACAAAAGGGTATGAATTCGGACTCGTCCGGTAGCGAGAGAAGTAGAAGAACCTCCGTGGTGACACAACCCATGGTGCACTCGGAGGTAATGGACCCGTAGGCCGGATGGGTGAAGCTAAGACTAGCGGGTTGGTCAAAGCCTCGGGCCAAAAGATGCGTCAACTCCCATTGTGAATCTAATCCCATGACAAGATCGTCCAACGTATCAACATGGTGACGAGGTCGAAATGTGGTATGGAATGAGTTGACCGGCACTATAGGTAGGATGGGGTCCATGGATGGAAAGTGAGGTGGGATCAAGCCATCCTTGAGCCAACTAAAAAGGGGCTCGGTGATGTGTAGTGTACCCGTTAGAAATACGGGTGGCTCGGGCCTTGGTGGCTCCAAATGAGATGGTTCCGAATCACGTTCGGACATAGAGGGTGGTGGCATTGGAGCTCTCGAGGGTGATGGAGGCGTGGTCTCCATGGTGGGAAGAGGGCTTGGGGATGCTAGAGGTGGGGCCGGGTGAAGACTATCGGCTATGACCTCCTTGGGCTCGGGTTGGAGTAGTGACCTCTCAATCCTATCCAGCCCGTCCGTGAATTGTTTTAAGATCTCGGCAAGAGTGCGGGTTGGAGTAGGGACCTTGGGGTGGACTCGCTCCTCGTCCCTCGGCCTAGGTGTGGTCCTAGGCTCGGCTATAAGCGGGGCTTCCACTCAGTTGGAGGTACTTGAGTGGGTTGGGATGGGGGTGCCAAGGGGAGGCTGGTTGGAGGTGACTGGGCGGGCCACTAGATTGGGGTCGCCTTGGTGGGCTTGGACGGCGGGGAAGAGGTGGGATTGGGTAGAGGTGTGGCCCACTTGATTGTGGGTGAGTTGGTGGGGTTGGTGAGTGGTATGACCTCCGTGGTTGGAGGTAGGTGGGCAGGGAAAGTAGACCCTCCTAAGCGCTCTCTTCATTTCCCACCATGACTCGATGGACCTTAGATTCCTATCCTCCCTCCAATATTTGATGTCCCTCCATGTTTTGGCGGCTTCACCAAAAAGTCACCTTTTGGCAACATCGACTTGCATGGGCCCGTACATATTGTACACCTCGAAGTAGTCGTCCATAATGGCTTCCCACTCTAGGTAGTCACCTGGGTCATCGGACCCGTAGAAGTCCCAGGTTTCGGGCCTAGTGGGGTGGTTCGAGTGGTCCTTCCATTTGAGATAGTATCGCCACCATGGATAAGATCCGGGTGTTTGGTAATCCATGGGACACGGGGAATCTAGAGGATGGCCATGCCGACACTAGTAGATAAACCAACTAGACAATGGACTACAACCCTAGACATGACGACCAAGACTCGGTAGTGGCGGAGCTAACCGATCCAAAGATCACTCGCACAAGTGTGCGGCCTTCCCGATAGGCGTAGCCTAACGTTCGGACAACACCTTTTGATATACCGAGTAAAGGGATGTATGCGACCCAAAAGACACTTTTTTTTTGTTTTTAGACACCCTAGACTCAAACTCGCTTTGATACCAAATTGATGCGGGACGAGACCACGGACACGACTCGAAGGAGGAATGCAGTCCTCGGACTCTAGGTGAGCTCGTGATTGTTCCTTAACGAGGGAAGCGTCGGACGTGCACGGTTGAGAAACTGGCAAGAGCTAGGGTGGTCAATTTTCTTTTGTGCCCGGTTCGGGTCACGGGACGGTCACGCTCTCTCTCTCGCAGCAGCGGTGATATGAAAATATAGAGAGCTAGGTCCAAAAACATGCTCTCTAACAGCGGCATAAACAAGCATATATGGAAATAAGTGAAATGCCAAGCAAGGAGCGAATACGATACCTCCACGCGCTCGGCGTGGGGAAGACGGACCCGACCGAAACTCGTACTCCCGGAACAATAATACACGATTGTTACAGCAATGAGTCACTGCCCACTCCACGCAGGGAGTTAAAGGGCTACACAAATAGGTCCGGGAGGACCAAATTCGGGTTGACGGGCGGCTTCTTGCGTAGCTTCGGCAGCACCCGAACTTGTGACTGTGGGGCCCACGTGCTGTCCGGAGGGACCGTGTGGGACCCGGTGGCACCGCTATAGTGGGGGATGCCTAGATGGGCGATCCCTGAAGTGGAGGCGCGCTGGTTCACCGGCCGGAGGCCGGGCGACTCCGTTCGTCACCCGCCGGGCTAACTTCCCACGGATCTGCAGCTTCTGGTTTTCAGCGCGCGTCCCGGCGAGAAAGGACACTGTGATCATCCCCGATCTCGGATCGACACGAAACTGACGCCGTTGAAAAGCTAACTTGAAATACTTCGACCTAAGACCAGATAGAAAAAATGAAGGGCTCCAGATCTTGCCTTGACCAAATTTCCAAGCTGCTGTTGTACAGTGGCCAAAATCTCAGAACAACAGAGGAGTTCTCTGAGAACTGCCATTGACCGCTAGGAAGACCTTGGATTCAGACTTCAACCTCTTCATGAAAGTTGTAGGAAAGTGAACCAGGAAGACGGTAATTTTTTTGTGAGAGGATTGGAGGTGGCTTCGAATTTTTATGATTTTTTTACTGGATGTGGTCGGATCTGGAATCTGGCTAACATCACTGTAGATGAGGTAGAACACGATTTTTGAAAAAATAGATAGAGGGCTGATCAAAAATCAAGAAACTTTGGGGATGGAGAAGTTGATGGAAAGAACTCCCGGTAAAATCTGGAGCCCTAACAAAAATCACAAAAGTGGTCGAAGATTGAAAACTCAGAGCTGCTGTCACTGTAGATAGAGACAAGACAGATCTGGGAGTGAAAGAAGAACGAAAATGGGAAATTACCAAATGAAGGATTTTGGACGTGAATTTTTGTGTGGAGATGTGGATACGAGATAGGAAAAACCTCTGAAAATTACAGATCAAGAGGACGTCGTGGCTAACTGCAGAATTTCTTGGAAGTCACCTCTGTCCAGCAGGACAAAACGTTGAAGATGGCTCCGCGGCGGCTCGTAGGCGGCACGAACGGCGGCGGCGGCGGCACAGATGATCACCGGAGATAGAGGGGAGGGGATTGAAGATAGAACCACTCTAGAATTTAGGGTTGGAGGAGATGAACACCAGGGGAGAGGGGAGGGGCACAAGAATCACTCTTGATTTTCCAACAATTTCCTTTCATTAATCATAACAAATGGAAAATACAACCTTTTATATGCCTTACATCAAACCTAATCTACACCATTAGATCTAGGGGGGGATTGGATGGTTGGGATCAAGTGTGACCAACACACACAAAAATTAAATAAAAAATACAAGGGGGGGCGGCCTATTGACCAAGGGGAGACAAGGGGGCAAGTTTGAAATGGTAGGTAGCCTACCATGGAATTTCTTACCCATTTGTCTACCCATGTGGCAATTGACATTCAACTCTTCTAGAAGGCCACCTAGGATGGTTGACCAGCCCCACATGGTCTAGGTGGACCAATGGGAAAGGGCTGGGGGTCCCCTTGCTTGGGCCCATGGGAATTTTACATATAAACCCACTAAGACTTACAATTGCGTACCCATATAACACAAGGGTATACATACAAATATGAAAGGACATAAATGCAAACAAAATGCGGACGGTCTTGCCTCGATGTCCCCATCACAACCACTCCACCGCCCGACGGATCCGAGAGAAGCGAGTCCGCAGGTAACCGTCGTCCAGTGCAATGAGGGGGAGATCCTCCCTCAAGAGACGGGTGTCTCGACTTTTCGGACGTCCGAGGCCTTCTTCCGATACTGGTGACTGTGCTCGAACCACCACCTGGCATAGTGGACGTCGAGCCATCCCCTCCGTCCCGGCACAGGCATCGGCAGTCGCTCCGGCTCTCGGCGACAGTAGAAGTCCCACCACGCCGCAGCTAGCAAATGTGTGTCCCGGCCTCTGTACTGACGACCCGCCAAAGGAAACTCCTAGTTCGGCGGGATCCCCTGGTCGTACCCGAAGTTTCGAGCGAACTTCTGCGGGTAGTACGGCTCTAGGAAGCTCGTCACGGACTGGTGTAGAGGTAGCACCGCTGGTCGGGTGCTCATCACCCACTCTATGTACAATGCCGCATCCGGCTCCTGCTGATTCAAAGGCACTAGGATCAGGTGGGAGTCCTTGGTGGCACCGTCAAAAGGAATCCCCTCCTCGCCCCAGCCGGGAAAGTTACACAAGACTCTCCTGGCATCCTCCAGCTGTACGACTGCATCCCCGTCTGGCTGCCCGATGAAGCTGAACAACAGTGGTGCTGCCTGGTTCGCCACGGACCCACGAGACACCAACCTTGGAAACAGTAGGCCAGCCCATGCACTGAGGTAGTGGGTCGACAGAAGCAGACTCCGCTCACGTGGTGCCGGGTGCACCGCCAGTACCCCCAGTCCCTGGTAAACATTGGCCAAAGCCGTAGGGGCTAAGGCCAGCCTTCATCCCTCTGCCAGTTGGCACGCAGGACACAATAGCTCCACCCTCAGTTGGCCATCCTCCCCGTGTGGGACCACGAACGTCGCCAGCTAGTATGCCAAGTACGCGGCCAGGTGGGTCACGTCTGGCAGTCTATGGGGGTTCCACCCCTCCTGTGGTGCATAGATGTACCTGGTGTATGTCCGGAAACGCAGCTCCACCTCTGTGTACTCCTCCCAGGGGGTCTGGTCCCTCGTAAACTCCTGGTGAAAGCAAAAAGGTCCGTTGTAGAAGTGGCGGACCCACGCGTTCAGCGGCACCCTGGGAGTCTGCGCTGCTCTCTCTCTCCCATCCAGGGCTAAGTCCCTCCAGGTCTTCAACAAATACTGGTAGCTGTAAGAAACCCGGTATCTCCCATGTTCGTCGGTGTGGCTACGATGGAGGTCATCCAGTACTACCTCCTCGTACCCGTCGCTGCTGATCGGCAGCCTGGAGATCCTGTACAGAGACCACAGGTCTAACGAAGTCTCTCCCTCAGCCGTCGCCACGGTATTCCACCTACGGTTGAAGCGCTCTACCAGCGCCTGTAGAAGCCCAGTGTAGCAGGGGTACCCGTACAAGGTTGCAGTCACATCATATCTGATATCTGCTCGGTCTAGTAGCACCCGGTAGTGGTGTACTATGCCCATCAACCACTCAGTAGCTCCCTGGCGGTATCTGTGTGATGAAATCACCGCCCAGCGGCCATACCAGCTAACGGCAGTCTGTCACAGTTTCCCGGATAGAAGGCAGCCTTCCCCGGCATACTCCAGCCCTGATGGCTCCAGTACTAGCCCGGGGTTGCCCTCTGTCTCTGCCCGGTGGTGCCTGTGCAAATCCCAGAAAGCAGGACCCATCACTCGAGCGCGGACTCCGAACTGGTCTGCTCTGCTGAAGAAGCCTAGGCACTCGGCACTGGGAAACTGACTCAGCCTCCAGTAGTCCACGGAGAAACTCGAAAAGCCGCAAAGGACGATTCCGTGCAAACTGTCTCGGCCCACCAAGATCGCCCGCTCCAGCCGGCGACAGGCTCCGGCGACCCGAGAGTCAATCTCCTCCAGCCCTGGCGGGATAAAGCGCCCGATGAACTCAAACAAGTGACGGTCCAAAGGGAACTCCATGGGGTATCCGCTGCTGCGATCATAAGTGTAAAGCCCGCCCGCCTCCGACGTGCGGGCCAACTCCACAATCCCAACTCCGCTGCCGCGCTCACCAACGGGGCCCTCCGCCACAGTCGTGTGCCCCCATTCGAGCTGCTCCACATTAGCCACAGTAATGACTGGCAAACCCAAAGGGGGCATGGGCCTCTCGATCCTCCTCACCCAGTGGTCCTCCTCTCGGACCACACGCCTCGGGACCCTCTCGTCCCTACCGAATCGTGCCATAGCTACAAGACAAAACACCAAAAATGGTCAGCGTGCCAGAAATTTAACACATGCAATACAATAAAGCACAAGTATATGAAGCGTCAAAATGCAACTACAACAACTCAAAAGGAGAGGTTCACGGGCCGTACGCCCTCGTCTCCGCCTCTGACGCATGACCCGTGGGGGGCATTTGTTGTACCCGGACAGTTTCTCCAGCAAAATACCCAGAAATAAGGGTTCGGGAATTCCCTCGAACACCTTCAAGGCACGGGCTACCCGGCCCCTCTAACAACCTAGTGGGCCCGACCAACAGCCCCGACCCGCTAGCCGAAGTATACGGCGGCACTAGCAATCAATCGGGGCCACTCCCGACTCCTAAGTTGCGGATTTTGTCGGCCTTCTACACGACCACCTGGGCCATCCCGAGGACACTCCGACTACAAGCCACGCCACGTGGCACCCAGTGAAAAGGCTAGGGGCCTATCCCGGGACGCCTTCTTTCAACCCTCCAAGGTCAAAGGGAGACCCAGATAGGTCAACCACAGGCTCGGGAGGCCCGCAGCACGTGTGTACGGCTCACACACGTGTGTTCCGCATTCTGCCAAACACCTTGTGGGCACACATGTTTCAAGCCTTCTACAGCAACCCACGGGCCACCCCATGGTTCCAGTACACCAAATGGGTCCTACAGCGACCCCCCAGTAAGCCGGGGCCACCCCCGACCCTCAGACATGTGGCAATATGCCACTCAACTTTGGCTCTCGGGCCAACCCGAGACTACCTTGCCAACCCGCCGTACAACACGGCACACAGCGCGAGGATGGGCCCGTATACCCAAGGTGCCTCCTCCCAGCCCCCATGGACTTCTACCCTCAGCCCTAGGCCAAATCCAAGGCCCGTCGGTCACCTACGCGGCTCGTTCGGCAACCCGGGGTGTGTCGGGCATTCGCCCGAACACCTTGCGAGCGGCCACTACAACTTGAAGACCAACAGCCCCCATGGGCCGTCTCGATATCTCGGAACTCCGTGTTCTTCAAAGGACGTCCTCAGACGATGAAAGAAGACCCCTGGGGGCCATCCCTCGGGGTTGCGGCTCGCTCGGGGCCAGTTCACCCCAGGGCATGGCCGCGCGCCCGGGGAGGGCGACCTCCCCGGGGGGCCGCGCCCTCTCCTCAGCCCGGAGGCCCGACGGCCCTCCCTCATCCCAGTCCGTGCAAATTCCTAATCTCGCGGTCCGAGGTTCGTGCAAAATTCATTCGTCATACCCGTGTGTGGAAGAACTCGCGAAGGCGAAGCTCCGGGATTACGTCAGTCACAACACCCGCGTTCCTCGCATGCACGTGGCCGGCTAACCAGTATCCTTCTACTATCCTCTTGTTCATTTCTTCTTAGCCAACTTAGAAAGAAAATTAACAAAAAATCAGATTTTATAGAGTTGGGGCCACCCCCTCTCTCTCTTCCAACCCGGTCCGCCCAACCCCCCTCGGGAGGGGTTTAGGCGGACCAGCCTGGGGGGTTGGGGGTTTAGGCGGCCCAGCCTGGCCCCCTCGACTGGTCCGTCTAAACCCCCAAAGGGGGGGGGGGGGTTTAGGCGGACTAGCCTGGACCCCCAGGCTGGTCCGCCTAAACCCCCTGGGTAATAAAAAAAAGATTTTTTAAATTAAAAAAGCGGCCACTTTGGTCCGCCCAAACCCCCCTAGGGAGGGGTTTAGGCAGACCAGCCTGGACCCCCAGGATGGTCCGCCTAAACCCCATCAAATATTAAAAAAAAGTTTTTCTCCCTCCGAAGAGGGGTTTAGGCGAACCAGACCAGCCCATGGGGCTGGTCCGCCTAAACCCCCTCTGGGGGAGGGGTTTAGGCGGACCAGACCAGCCCCTTGGGCTGGTCCGCCGGGCTGGTCTGGTCCGCCTAAACCCCACCCCCTGGGCTGGTCTGGTCCGCCTAAACCCCACCCCCTCCACTCCGTTACACACACAAAAACACACAAAAAATACAAATAAAATAAAATAAAAACACTATTTGGGGGGTTTACCCGGACCAAATTGGACCCTCAACTTGGTCCGCCTAAACCCCTCCCTCCACCCCTGCAAATTCTATAAATTCCCCCCCTTAGAAGCTCAAGAAGCATGAGGCATGCATACACAGCAAGATAGCAAGGAGGACGACACACGGACGGACAAAGACCCCCCGACCTAATTGTCACACCCTCAGACTCCCGGGGCCTTCGGTAAGGGTCGGGGACGCGAGAAGCTAAGTGCGCGTGCGGTTGGCTTGCTAGTCGGCTCACACACGCCGAGAGTATGTCCCACGTACTCCCCTCACGCGGTGTTTAGACATCTCACACCAAGTCTATCCCCGCCGCATGTGACATGACTACGCCAATGGCGAAAGCACCCGCATCCCGGGTCCGCCTGTGTACGCCAACTTACGACGGTGACAAAGGGTACTCCGCAATGCGGTAACGGACCCCGACACGAAACCGCGTTCCCACCGTGCACCCCCCAGCCGGCCGTTGGCCCCTCAGACTAACAACTCGAGTCCAGTCGGACCTCTGTCCTGAGAATCATAGTCCCGGGGCCGACCTCAACTCCCCAGCATGGCAACACTCGCCGTCCGAGGCCCGGACCCGATCGTTCACCACGAGCCGCGTCCGTCCTCCGCCAGGTGCCAGTTCGTGCCCACTTCGACTTCCAAGGAGTTCGGGCCCACACCAATCCCTCTGTGAACGGACCCTGTAAAACACGCGGATATCCGCCTCGTTACGCAATGACCCAGGGACCGACCCACGTGTCAGAATTGTCCCGCGGCTTGCACCCATTGTATTGTGGACACCTAGGCCCATATGTAAGGCCCATGTGGCCCATCATAAAGCTAGTAAAATATAAGCGCCGCATTCGGGCCCCCAGCTTCCTACCTACACCACTCGACATCCGTGCCTAACGTCCTAACCCCAGTAAACACCCCCCAGTCGAAAGCGCGCCCACAGCTGCAGAATGACCCCGGCCCTCTACCCATGGCTTCAGACATATATATTGACATTTCTTCAGCTCAGAACGAAGGTATTCAGATTCAATCCGATGTAAATAAACACCAGTTGCTTGCGGCCGGTGAGGAAAGATGTCCAGTACACGATTCTCGCAATCGCCTAACACACTTGCACCCATGGAACCTCTTCTCTCCACGTGTCGCCCAACCCCTCGAGCCCACGTGCCGCGTCCTGGCGACGCTTCCCCGGTCAACCCTTGGTTCCATGGGTGATTGTCAAGAAATCAACTGGCATGCCCGCATCCTGTCCGGTTAACCCTTATCCCGACATTCTCGTGCCATTCGACCCTTCTCGACTTTCCGTAAAAGGAGAGTGCCCGATACCGCCGTGAGAGGTATGCAACAGTAAGGAGGATACCCGAGATACATCAAACTCCCGTATTTTCCTTCCCCACTGTATCCCTTCCTTCACCCCGATTATTCGGCATAAAAACCCGTGCGACAATGCTTCATCATCATCTAAAACAACATTGAGACGAGCCTGTCTCTTACGTCCACCACCGGACGATTGTTCCTTCATGAGAGGGCAGTCTGGCATGCGATGCTCCCGGCTGCCACAACGTAAACAACCGCCGAGACGCTTCCAGCATTCTTCGGCTGAGTGGCCAAACTTTTCACAAAAAGAGCATGCCGCCATGACTTGTTTGTCCTTTTCCTTGACCTTCTTATTTTTATGGGAACTACTACCGCTCCCATTCCTAGATCTCTTTCTGCTATCATGGGATTTGTAGGGCTCCGTGATGCTAAACTTCTCCTTCTTATTACGCCGATCAGACCTTCGGCTTGACTCGTCTCCTTTGCCTTTTAATTTTTTGGCCTTCTCCAAGGTCCTTTCATACAAATATGCTTGTTGGACCATCTCCGTATAAGTACGGATATTTTGAGTCCCGAGCTACTGAATAAAACCGGGTCTTAACCCATCCATGAACCGATTAGCCTTTAATAAATCGGTACTGACCAGATGAGGAGCATACGGCACCAGCCTAGAAAACTGAAGTTCATACTCGGCTACCGTCATCATGCCTTGGCGTAAAGAAGTGAACTCTATAGCCTTTCGCTCCTTAACATGTTCAGAAAAATACTTGGCATGAAATAATGTAAGAAAATCTTCCCATGTATGTGGTGCATCAACTGGCGGTGTCGGCACCGATTTCCACCATGTATGTGCATCTTTGTTTAGTTGAAAAGTAGCAAGATGTACTTTCTCTTGGTCAGCACATTGCATGACCTCAAATATACAGTTCATCTCATCAATCCAGTTCTCAGCTTCGTCTGGATTAGAAGAACCATAGAATCGTGGAGGGTTTAGGCTCCAAAAGTTGCGATGTAAATCCCCAGCTCTTGCCCCTGCGCCAGCTTGGGCCATATTCTATAATGCTTGGGTGAGACCTGCAACAGTTTACTGCATACCGTCCCAGTCTACACGATGAGCCATTGAGAAAATAGTGTACCTGAGAGGAATAACAAATTGTTAACTCCCATGGAATTTAAAAGGGTTAATCTAGAGCTAATTTACCATCTCATCCCAAGCTCTACCCACTTCTCACATAGGTGGGGGAATTTCTTCCTTAGTTTCATAGGTATGGGTCCTTAAACCTTAGACTTAACCTATGACATGACTCTCTTCCCAAGTCCTTAGACTTAGGCTCTGATACCAACTTAACTGTCACGCCCCGAGATATGCAGCGAAAATATTCGGGAATGTGAACAGCCGGCATGGTAAGCCTCTTGTAAGTAAGAATAATCAGAGCGCAAGAACAGTCACATAAAAGTAATTGCACAAGAGTTGAGTCAACCTTCACTTCCATTAATAATAAAAATCATAATTCAAGTACATGAGATATTTAAACTCACTTTAATCCACTAGCCTCAATAAAAGAAAATACATAGACTCAATCTAGACATTTTTTTTAATACAACCGCCTCAAAGGGGAGCAGGAGAGTGCTCACCCCCTCAGAAAGGAGATGAGTTCATCACTCCACCACTACACACCTAGGAGGTGTAAATTTTATTAATAAAAAGGTAAGGATACATGATCAACGGGGCATTCCCCTGAGTGAACCTGTTGGCCAAGCAGCCATCTAAACTCTTATAGACATTAGACCTAGACGGTCTGTGACAAGAGGACCAAAACTACATTTAGGAAGATCTTTGGAAGACAAAAACACCTTGTTTTTCTGAACCTGACAAGCATATGAAGCTAAACTATCCACAAGCTTATTAGCTTCACGATACACATGGGATACAATTACCCCTAAAGAAACCAGAAACTCAGACACCTCCCGCCACCAGCGCAAGCACCACCAAGAAGGAGCAATCCATGTTAGAAAAGATTTGGCCAGCATCGCTGAGTCAGTGGAGATGGCAGAAATCACAAAGCCATTCTCCTTGGCTAACCGCACACCATCACACATTGCACGAGTTTCAGCGACCACACTGTTGCCAAAGCCATAGAAATGAGCAAAACCCAGCCGAAGGTTCCCAGCGCTATCTCTTATACAGCCACCTCCACTGCATATTCCCGGGTTTCCCTTACATGCGCCATCCACATTCAGAGCCAGCCCTTGAAGGGGCGGAATCCATCTGACGAGTTTCACCTTCACCGGAGAGTAACGAATGGTGAAACCAAAATTAGAAAAGTCCATTAGCTGCTGCTTCGGAGGAAAGCAATGGAAAGTGGTCTTCTCTAAAGCTGCACTAATATTGTATCAAATGGAATGCATGATAGAGGACGTGCTAACAATCACTCCCTCAAAACGCTTGGCGCACCTCGCCTTCCATACTTCCCATACAATAAGTAAGGAGGAGTAAAGAGCAATAAACCCTGAGGGAGAATGGGGATTACAATGCGCCCAGATATCCCATAGCCGGGAAGTGATCTGAGATTGGATGCCAATACCAGGCTCAAAAAAGGGAGAAATCCATGTCCAGAGCACCGACGCAACCTCGCTCTCTATAAATAAATGATTAAGATCCTCAACCTGAGGATTTCGACAGTAGCTACAGCAAGATGCCAAAGAAATACCACACGCAGCTATGCTCATGTCCATAGGAACTGCACTCTTGAATAGACGCCATGCAAACAAAGAAGCTCGATGAACAAAGAGGCTATGCCAGATCTTCATGAATTGAGGTCTGTGAACACCAGCTGGCCGGAGTAGCTCATAAACACTCTTGGTAGTGAAATCCCCCGAGGAGGTTAAGGACCACTTGCATTGATCTGCATTAGTAGACAGGTGGAGACCATCCAAACAACTAGTGTCAGACAAAAGCAACCGCAGGGGATGAGAATGGTTTAGAATAACCTCACGAACATGAGTAGTGAGCAGAGGACTCAATCTAGACATTGTGGACTTCCTAAGTCTTCATTCTTCAATTGCTCTCGGACCCATCACTAGAATGACCTGAATCCGAATCTGACCCACTGGTACTTCCTGGAAAGATTGGAAAGTAGGTAATGAGCACACTTACGTAGTAGGTATCTTCGCATCAACATGAAGGCAATGTTAAAGTGATTAATGTCTTAGCTCTAAAGAATAAGATAAAATCATGTAGATACGATGAATCACATGAATAAAACCCAAATCAAGATATAACCAAATCGAGATATGAGAAAATGATTGAGCAAGTATGATCAAGCAAGAATGTCATTATGGCCTTTCATGAACGAGAACGTAACAAGAATGTACTAAAAAGTCATGTAACAAGCAAGTAAGTACTTTGTGCTAAATAGCAAGTACTTCATGTATCAAGTCCGTGTGATCCGTGGATCCGTATTCATGTTCCCGTGGATTTTCACTTATTTATAAAGAAAGTACTCCCAGCTCAATGCAATGCCAGTAGCATCATATCCCATGGTTTACAATATGTTTCTGACAATCAGCCGAGGGGACTAGCATAGAGCCTTGAACACAATCAGTGCTCGAACTGCATCTTCAAGTATAAATCAAGCTATTTCCACGATTATATCAATAAGGTTTGGCCAATGAGGCAACAAGTTCAATGGTAGTTTCATAATGCAAAGTCAAAGGAAAGAATGCGCCAAATATGAATATGAGATTTCAAGAATTGCATTAATAACTAGGTCATGCTACGGAGAAAATTAGACATCATAATAGTATATTCATTAAGTTTCATAATTCATCCTTAACTTTGTAAAACATGTTTTTAGTCTCCAGATAATCCTAAGATCACCGAGGAACTTAAGAAAACCAATCCCAAAGGTAAAACCTCGGGTTAGACAGGTTTAGAAAAACATGATCGTTTACTGGACCGTTCCGAAATGAAAGCAGTCTATAACTGACCATTCCTATCAATAGAGTCGACGTAGAAAGAAATGAGGTCGGTGCATAAGAAAATGAGGTCGGTGCATGCTAGATATACACGGTCATTGTCGGACCGTCTATCAAGATAGGCGGTCTAGTCCTGGACCGTTTTATGCCTGGAGTCGACACATACAAAGAAGGGTCGATGCACAAAACACAACTGGACTACACGGTCATTTGGAGGGCCGCTGTCTGACATACGCGGTCATATGGATGGCCGTCTAGTTCCAGAGTGCAGTAAACACTGGTAAAGTGCGTTCTAGACAAATGTGATTTAATGGTACAACCATCTCGGCGTCCTAGTGGGAATCCCAGGCTTGCGGAGACTTACGGAGGCCTTGAAACAAGATTTCCTAGTCCGTTGGAAGGAATATCCAAAGGAGAGGTTATCAAGTCCAAGATTATTTTCCTAAGGTGCAAAAGTGTATCTAATGGTCACATACCGGGGTATACGCCATGTACTTAGGAAAATGACTCTATAGATGAGAAGAGAACAGTGATAATCAATAATAAATCTCGGCAATGTAGCATTTAAACCATGGATTTAATACAAAGTATATGGTTTTGGCATAAAACTAATCTTATGCTTAAAATAATCCCAAGTATAATAAAGAACCATGAATAGTAATTAAAATCCATAGTAAGAAAATAATACTTAAACAGGTTTGGAACATAATTAACTAGGCTTATTATAAGTAAATGGGCTGTTCTTTATTCAGTCTCGGGTTGACCGAACTCAGAACGTAGGCGGTCTAATACAACTCCATTTACCAACGGTTCGCGGTCTATCATAAGGCCGCGTGTGAGGGAAAATGGTCTATTAATGAACCGTCTAGAGTTATTGAAAAATCAAATTGCAGAGGACTAAAGGGTCTATCGATCGGCCGCTCACCTGGACAAGCGGTCTATCGTTGGGCCGCGAATATAAACTTGGTGGTCCTTTGTTTGGCCGTTTAGCATTGGCTTACAGAAACTAAATAATTTAAACTAAAGGCTAATTCAAGACATATCATGCCTGGAAACCAACATATATAAACTCTCTAGCATGCAAGAACGAAGTTAGGTCAACAATATGCATGGTTTCTGCGAAATTTACAAGAGAATTTCTTTTTAGTTCATTAGGGTTAGGATTTATGCGTGAACATTACACTAAGGCATATACTCAAATAAAATAAGAAATTCTCGGTCTATAATGCGTGAAATCAAGTGCAACAAGAGGGCTTTTAATCCTAGAATAATGTTTTAGCCGTTCATGAGATGACCTACCTCTGTCCTGGACTTTTGACTTCGAATTTAAGCCTAGAAGTTAACCTTAGTTTCCTGCACTTCCTGTGCTAAAATAGTAACTTCCCGACTTAATATCTCTTGATTCTCCTGACCTAAAGACGTGAAATTTGGAGGGTAAGAAGAAGATACAAAGTAGATAAAAAAGTTCTAAAGGTGCAACCTCTAAATACCTCGTTTAGGGCTCCTAATCTCCTGATCTTCACCACACCGTTGCATAGTTTCCTGGGTCGTTTGTGTGAAATCAGCAACTTTGGATGCCTCTAACTCCCTGTGTGCTTGACCTCCTAGCACGAAATTTTGAGAGAAGTTAGTCCTTAATATTAGGAATAAAAATCTTAAAAGAACCTACTCGAAATAATGCTTCCTTACCTTAGTTCCACGCGAGCCAAAAGTAAGGGTCGCACAGGTCAATCCTATGTTCTATTTATAGGGTTTGGTTAGGGTTTTGTGGATTAGATCCATCCAAGAGTCCTTATTTGGCTTTAGGTCGATCCCTGAGAGTCCTAAACACATTTACAAGTTCTAATATCTTGGTCTTTAGAAGTAAAAATGCCAAAAATCTAATCTTTTCGCTCTTGTTCCTGCTCACGGAATCTACAGAGATAAGCTGTCGATCAGGTGACCGCTTTATAGGCGTAGGCGGTCTTACGATAGACCGCTTATGGGTCTGGGCGTCGAATTTTAATTAAATTCAAATTCTTTTATTCATTTATCCATTTATTTATCTAAATAAGGAGTATTTATCCCCTATATTCCGTGAATAAATTAATTGACCTTCTAGAATATAGGCCAAACTTCATGGGCTTGGTTCTTAATCCTTTGGGCTTTATTTAAATAGGCTAGGTTAATTGGTCATCATATTTGGGCCTTAATAATGATTTATTTAACCCAAAAATTCATTTATTAATCCATTTAGGTCTTAAAAATTTAGATTAACTCCTAGAAATTCCCAAATAATCCATAAATATTTTATAAAATTTTTGGGGTATTACACGTGTCTTTTCGAGGGGAGAATCAATTAAGGTAAAAATCTCCCCGTTTGGCCTATAAAAGGTCCCGAAGGGCGTCTCCTCCTCTCTGCGCCGCTTGAGGCTTCCCTCACAGTCTTTGCCTCTTCCTCCCTTTCTACGAAGGGTCCGTCCTCTTCTTGGTGATCGTCCTTAGGCAGAGCATGGAGAACGATTCTGAAGACGAAGACTTTGGCGGTTGTTGGGGCGTTCATGTTGTTGCATCCCTACGGTTTTGATGATGTCTCACACTATAAATCAATCTGTTTCTATCTCTAGATTAATTCATGCTTCATCACTAAGGACAGTACAGTTCATGTGGTTGTCATATAGACATGCATTACTTGATCAACTCTATACACTGCCAGCATACTTGTTCAAAGTCTCTGCATTGTAGTCTGTACATTGGCCATGTCTGTACAGAGTCGTTTGCATCAAGTCTACACATCCTGTTTGCACGCAAGACTTCGAAGTCTATACATTGCATCATGTCTAAAGTCCATACATTGTCTCAGCGTCTCATACTTCGTCTACACTGTCTAGCACACACACTGCATATAAGGCAAAGTCTGCACATTGGTAGAGTCTATACATCGGCCTGGCGCTCGATAAGTCAATTCATCGCTCAAAGTCTGTACAGCCCAAGTCTGTACATCCATCATCTCACTTAGCGTCTCATTCAAGTCTATACATCGCAGAGTCTGTACAGAGTTTGCACAAGTCTGCATGCTTCTAAGTCTATACATAGTTTATGAAGTCTGTACAGCAGTGCATTCCTTAAAGCAAGTCTATACATTGCGTTGGTGGCAAGTCTATACATTGGGCTGTAGCTTGCACGAAGTGAAGTCTATACATTGTCCTTCATCTCATGCATAATCTTCCAAAGTCCATACAGCCATTTCCAAGTCTGTACATTGGATCATCCTCCAAAGTCTATACATTGTCACCTTTACCTACGTTCAGAGCCCTAAGTCTATACATCACAAAGTCTGCACATCGCAGTGTTCAAGCCTTCCAAGTCTATACATTGGTTCAGGGTTTCCAAGTCTGTACACTGGTCCTCAAGCGTTGTAAGTCTGTACGTTGGTGCTTTGCCAAAGTCTATACATTGTGAACCTTCAAGTCTGTACAGACTTTGCTTCGCTCAAGTCTGTACATCGTCCAGTTGTCTTTGGCAAGTCTTCACATCGTGAAGTCTATACATTCATTTGCTTTGCTGTGCTCAAGTCTGTACAGCCTTTCCCTTGCAAAGTCTTTACATCAGATTCGTATGTCTATATATCTCATAAGTAGTTCAGATGGCGTCAACCCAATGAGCCCACGAGGTTGACGCAGCCTTGAAATGCCTCAGATGTCTTTGAAGATAAGGCTGGAGGCGTTGACGCATGGGGTCATTGCATCGACCCACTGAACTGACCCAGATCTAACTTCTCTTCAAGGGGTAAGTGAAGTCTATACACTGGATATGGGTGTGCATCGTGAAGTCTATACACTGCTTGTCTAACTCAAGCCTTTACATCAAAGTCTATACACTTGTTAGGCTTGTTCATGCATAGTTCTTCTCAAGTCTGTACACTGCCTTCCCATGCACGCGTTCATCAAGTCTATACACTCGCTCATCTCTCCAAGGCTTTACATCGGCGCACTATTCATGCATCAGTTCTCCAAGTCTATACATCGGCGCACTATTCATGCATCGGTTAAGTCTATACACTGGCTATGGCTTGTTCATGCATCTTACCCACGCAAGTCTGTACACTGAGGTCGCTTGAAGGGCTTCAAGTCTACACACTCTCACATTGTACACACTTGCTTATTTGCTGCTTCTAAAGTCTATACACGCTGTGTTAAGAGCCTGAACTAACTAATTGCATTTCTTTGTCTCTGCATGCAGATGAGTCAGGTTGATGATTGGGCACGTGAACTGAGGATGATGCCTGGCACGTGATCCGATGATACTCTGGAAAAGGAGGGAACGAGCCCCACTCGTGTGAAGTCCTGGAATTCAGGTCTGATGCCATATAAAAGGAAGCCTTCTGTGAACAGGAGAAATGAACTGGAGGAAAAAGCTGAGCAGAAGAATCCCTGAGCAGAAGAAGAAAAGAGAGAGCCTCCACGTTCCAGAGAGAAGATAGAGAGAAAAAATTTGAGAGTATTGTTCTGAGAGAAAAGTATTAGTGAGAGAGTAGTGTTTAATTTGCTTCTTCGGAAGCTACATTGTTTTGGTTTTCAGAAACGATTGTCTTCACCGATTGTCTTATTTTCTGTTTCTTTCTTCATATTTCTGATTTCGAATTGTTACCCTCCAGTGTTTGGAGGAAGGGAGAGTTACTCCGGTTTCCCTCTGGGCTGCGGAGGAAGAGAGATCTGTGATCTCTGGTTTTGCCAGTGACGGGTTGTCACTAGCAGGTTCCCTCCAGGTTGGAGGAAGGGAGATCCATCTCCAGTTCTGGTCTTGCGGGTAGCAGGTCCAGGTGTCAAGCACTGTGGGTAGCAGAGTTTGGGTTGAGGGATTTGTTTCCCTTGGTTGGTCAAGCTGTGTGGCAGCATTGTGTTCGCAGACTGAGTCTGCTATTTCTAGCCGTGGCTAGTGGAATCCTCACTCTGGTTTGGAGTGAGGGGTGGATGTAGATTGTGGACTACAATCGAACCACCTTAAAATTTCTTGTCTCTTCTGTGGTTTGCTTGCTATTGTCGTGTTGCATTTCCTCTGCTCGTCAAATTGCTTCTCTGTGAACAGACCTTTCAATCGGACACTTATTCTGTCCCAATTATTGATTGCTTTAGCTATACTCTTTCGCTGTATCTGAAGGGTTGTGAAACTGTAGAACTGATTTTCCGCTGAAGTTTTAAAATCAAGAGTGATCTATTCATCCCCCCCTTCTATATCACTCTACGCTGCGCATATCACATGTTGCTTCGGCGTAGAAGAATGGATAGCGAGTGGGCGGACGGCGTACAAGAAGGGATGGGGCATGGCGAAGTGCTCCCACCTGTCCTCGGGACGGCCACCCCACTGAGGAAGGGGATGATTGAGGGGGGAGGAGACGTCATTCCGATGTCATTGCTCCTCCTTTCTTTCATGCCCACCCCTCTTCTCCCACTCCCTTCTAGGGAGTGTTCCATCCTTTCTCTCTCTTCTGTTCTTCTACCATCATCTTTTTCTCGGCTTTATTAGAATGTATGGGTGCAAGACTAAGATTTAGAGGGGGGGTGAATGAATCCCCATTTATAAATTACTTCGATTAAAATAATCTCAGAATGATTCGAGCGTGAATAGTAGTAGGAGGCTTAGCCAAGCAGATGTTCTATTAAGGAGCACACTCGAACACTTAGCGAGCACACACAGTCTAATACTCCACACAATACAAGTGATTCAGTTTAAGCACATAATCAGATTCAAGAGATAGATGTGAATACTGCAGATGGCCTGCCGTACTTGGCGGAGGTTTTAACACAAGTGTTTCCTCACGCAAGAGGCCACTCTTCCAGATAGGCCTAACCTATTGTTCTGACTGGGTCTATTGATATGCCAACTGGACACCGAGAGTTCACACTAAACCGAGATAGATCAATAATGCAATCACATAAATAACCAGCGAACTGGGAAGATGACAAAGAGCAAACTCACAAGGCAAACCACAGTGCACCAAGATTTTTAGGTGGTTTGGCCAGACACTAGTCTGCCTATGTCCACCCCTCACTCTAACCAGAGTGAGGATTCCACTAGCAGAAGCTAGAATAAGCAGACTCAGTCTGCAATAGACGCTGCCAAATAGCTTGAACTGAGAGAGACAAATCCCTCACACCGATCTTGCAACCCACAGGATCTGAACCCTGACCTTGCCCCAGCAAGATCAGAACCAGAGGACCAATCCTCCCTTCCTCCAAACCGGAGGGGAACCAGGAGTAGCACACCACTACTCGCAACCGGAGACACAGTCTCCCTTCCTCCAAACCGGAGGGGAAACCGTGAGTGACACCCAACCACTCACACCTGGAGACCCAAGTCTCCCTTCCTCTGAAACCCAGAGGGAAACCACGAGTGACACCCCGCCACTCACCAATCGGAGACACGGTCTCCCTTCCCCTGATTCTTCAGGAGGAACCCGACCTCAAATCGGAGGATCGGAAAACACTATAAGCAAGTGAAGAGAACAAACGAAAAAATAAAAGCAAAAGGAAAACAAATGTAGCTCCAAGGAGCACAAGAACTCTGGATTTGATCCATGAGTTGGTACACGAACATATAAGCAATTTGATGCTTCGGCTGCCTGCTTCCCCTCGCCCTCTGGCTGCTCCTCTCTTCTTCTTCTTTCTCTTCTTTCTCTCACTCTGGCTCTCCGCTTTTTCTTGGCTCTCGACTGGCTCTCAGCTTCTTCTTCTTCTTCCTCTTTCTGGAGTTGCGCTGCTCTCCTCTCGAAAGGGATCTTCTCACTGAAATTACTCTGGTAGCTTTCTATGCCTTTTCCCTCTGGCTCACCTTCATCCTAGGGCAAGGCTGCCTTTTTATAGAGATAGAGCCTCCGTAAGAAAGAGACAAAAAAGCCTGGTGAAGATCCATTGGTCCATGTGGCATTGTAGTCTTCTTTCCCGCCAAGCTTCTAAAACGCACGTGCCATCCTTTCTTGGATTTCGTGCCATCTTAATGTTGCAGCAACAGTTTGGTCGAACTCACATTCCTGCTTCCCGCCATTCTGGGAACACATGCCATCTACCAGCAGTCTTGGGATCACGTGCTGTCACGCCCCGACGCGGAATATCGGGACTGGCAGTAGAAAATACTAGTAATATTAACAAGCTAAGGTAAGAATTAACATAACGTCACGAACAGAAATAACTCCAAATTTATTACAATAACCATCAAACTGACTTAAACATAATCAAGCATAACCTCTACTTGAATCCGTTACAATAACTAACACAAGCTCTAAGGCATAACTAGATGTAAAACAACTATAACAATCTCAACATCTATCAACTAGCTTGATACACTCCAAGTCATCACTCTGGACCTTTCCCATCCATCTATGAATCTTCACCTGAGCTGCCTGGAAAGGGGGAAACAACTATATGAGCGAACACTCAGTAGGTAAGAACAGGCAAGTGTAAGTAATTAACCAATTAATTACATGTTTATATGAAACGGAAAGAAAAGAAATGACGATCAGATGAAACAACATAAAGAAAGTGCTAAAGGATGAAATGGAATAACAATATGGCAGGATGATATAATTATAAGAATTTCAAGTTTGTGAACAATATAAATAACATGAAATTGTAGGAAATTGGCCAACAAGCAAGAATATAACCAAGTCGAACACGATTCAAGTAAGAGATTAAGAGATCGTTGGCATAGACATCATGCTAGTCATGCACTCGGTGCAATGCCTCACCATGTCATTACAAACTCCCATGGGTACAAATACTTTTCGGGCGCTCTCCCCAGGACCAGACCGGGCCCCTATGATGCGTTGGCATTGATTTATTGGATCCAAGATCCCAAGTTCCGTCTAGACTTTAATCAAGTTAAAATGGCCAATTATAATCAAGTACAAACTTACCTCGGAACATCCCAAGGCTAAGTTGAAGAGATACTGTCCAGAATTTCTGTCCAAGAGTTCAAGTTATCAAGAACTATCATGTTCTTTGATTCAAAACCATAAAACACGGAGAAAACTCGTCTCTGGATGATATACGGTCACTACTGGACCGCTCAAGCACTTGTGCGGTCGACTCGGGGCCGCACTGTACGGGAACTGGGCTGGGTTGAACGGCTGATTAAGGGCCGCTCTTCAGCATGAACGGTAATTATTGGGCCGCACAGGGCCATAAGTTTATAAAATCAAGGACATGATATACGGTCCTGATAGAGCCGCTCATTAATTGAATGGTCTATTAAGGGCCGCCTGTAAGATGTACGGTCCATTACTATCCGCACAACATAGGGCCTAGCAATAATCTAGAACTTCACCCAAGTGGGCTCCCAGGTTGCCATAGGCAGGGTGGAACTGAACCAGAGTCCAGCCCACTGTCTGCTGGTCGGCCTAGGGTCTACTGGGCTGATCAAATCTGGAATTGGCCGAAGATGGATCAAGAATAATCGGCCAAACTAATTGACATTAATCAGGGATCAAGATTAACGGTTCATGTATAAGGTTATAACAAGTGTAAACCTAATAGCCATTTCAATTATAAATGATTCACAATTAAGATTGACATTCATTGGAAAGAAGAATCAAGATCAAGCTTAATTAAATAAATCATCAAGAATTATTTACTGTCATGACTTACAGTTTATTAGGTGTGTTGCTAACAAGCCATTTACCACTAATCTACTAACATAACATGCTGTAATGACAATTAATCTATTCTGCTATAGATGTGCGGTCGGTTCTGGACCTTACATCTCCATGGACGGTCAGAGACAGGCCGCTCATGCCCCCTCAGGTCCGAAGGCCTGCAGGAGATGGACGGTCGGTATGGTGCCGCTGGGAGGGATGTGCGGTCTGGAACTAGCCGCATGACAGACATGCGGTTGGGATTCGGCCGCACGTTCCAGGGAAATGATCAGAGATAGAAACATATAAACGGTCAACCATAGGCCGCCTATCTTGGTTGTGCAGTCTATCATGTGGCCGCACAAGTCCAGACAAGTCGCTGCTCCTCTCACCTTGCCTGACTCCGGCGAGGTTTCTAGGGTTAAACTAAAACATGGAATTTGCACGATATAAAGTATGGAATTTGGGGCTTTTACTACCAACAAAAAGAGCACAAAAAACTCTATAAGATGCATGAATCAATTTTATGTTTACAGCCTGAAATTACTACTTAATCGAAAGAGAACAGTTATAACCCTAGTTCTGACATGCTTCCACTAAAATTAGAAATTCTTGCAGAACACTTGATAAAATTTAGGGCTTTCTACATCAATGAAAAGCTAACACAATGATGCTTCCAACCATATGTTATTTGTAGGGTTTGGCTTGCTATCACCTACCTGAATCGGATGAAGAAAGAAGGAGAAAGAAAACCTGAGGCGCTTGTACACGCAGCCCCTAATCACCGGAGATCTCTCCCGATCCAACTCCTCTACAGCCGCCACTGGTTCTAAACGATTCTAGGGTTAGAGAGCTTCATTTTTATAGGTCACAAGCCTTCTAGAGGGTTCTATGCGCGGAGTATTCGTCCACGCAAGTCGGGTTAATGTGAATGCCGCCGCAATTGTTGACGCGAACCAATCGTCGCCGATTGCACCTCCTAGGGTTAGAGTTTTGTGAGATTAAGAGAGGAGAAATGATCCTCTCATCTTGGCCTTTCATTTGCCACCGATTTGGGCTCATTTGATGGAGTATTGGGCTCGAATTTTGTGTTTTAAGGTATGGTTAACTAAGTGTTTATTTTGGGCTTAATCCACTAATTCGACCTATTTACAGATTTTATTTGGGTTGGTCACAGAAGACAAGTTTGTTAAACGTGTTATCCTCTACAAGAATATAATTTTTTGAATTTTTATAAAATAGTCAAAATTTAGCTTATTCTATTTATTAAGGAATTTCTAATTAGTTTCTTGAAAAATCAGGGTATTACACGTGCCATCACCTGGTTCGAGCTCCCGTGCCTTGAGATTACATGCTGGCACTTGAATGTTCAGTCAGGAAATTCATCAAACACTTTGCCATCAACCTTATAGACATATGCTTTGACTTCAGTTTGATTCAAGATGTTCAGCCGCACCGACCTTGCACAGTAACATGCTCAGACCAGTAACCAATGCACATACCTTGAGTTATCATGTGCACAGACCTTAGTTCTTCATGTGCACAGACTTGATGCCACAAACGCTAGTATGCATAGACCTTGTTTCACTTGAGCTGCTATGTACATCATCCTTGACATTTTGCATACAAGTGAAACATTTTGTACACAGGTTAAACATTTTGTATTGGAGTGAGATACTCTGCATATAAGTAAAATATTTTGTACACAGGTTAAACATTTTGTATTGGAGTGAGATACTCAGCATACATGTAAAACATTTTGTGCACATGTTAAATATTTTGAGTTGGAGTGAAATATTCTGCATAGACCTTCAATCGTGCACAGACCCTTGCATACATTCTACAAAATGTGCAGTCACACAGGATGTGCACTGACCTTAAGTTGCTATGAATAAAACAAGCTCGGACCTGAGGTAGCACACAACAAAACATGCACCGACCTTCTATTGAAGGAACATGAATGTGCATCGACCCTAGTAAGCAGACCAACCAAATGTGCACCGACCTTCTATTGAAGGAACAGGAATGTGCACCGACCTTCATATGCATACTAACAAAGTATGCACCGAACTTATATGCAGGTAACAAGAACGTGCACCGACTTTAGACGCTAAACAAAAAAATGTGCACCGATGTTAGATGTGCATGATGTCCTATATGCACCGACCTTATATGCAAGTAACAAGAACGTGCACCCACCTTGTTTAGCACAGGGCAAAACCTGCACTGACCTTATCATGCACAATGTAAAACTTGCACTGACCTGCTATGCTGGTTGAACAGTGATGTGCATAGACGTTGTATGCAGCAGGCTAAAGTGTGCACCGACCTTATAATAGCTAGCATAGAAACGTGCACAGACCTTATGTATTGAAGTGAGAAACATACACCGACCTTATAATTGCTAGCATAGAAACATGCACAGATCTTATGCATTGCAGTAAAAGCATGCATCGACCTTGGTTAACACTAGGTGAAAAACATGCACCGAGCTTCATGCGATGAATAGTGATGTGCACGGACCTGTCTATATGCATGAATAGTAATATGCATAGACCTTGTATGCTGAATGCAAAATGTGCACAGACCTTGGTATGTGCGTGAAAAATAATGTGCACTGACTTGGAACAGTAGTTGCACTGACCTCAAAACCTGCACTGACCTTGTGACTTTGAGACTAGAACCTGCACTGACCTTGAACAGTAGTTGCACCGACCTTGGTGTGTACTTGCGGAACGTGCACGGACCTTGGCGCTTTGCTCAGTCAGATTTGTCCACCTGCCTTTTCCATTGGCTTGACCCTTGACCTTTGACCCTTGCTCAGTTGACTTTGATTTGTTGACTGATGACTTGTTGACCGGATGATCATTCTCTTCTTTTCTATCTTTTTGTTCACTGATCCACCTCTTGAACATTCAGAACCTATTCTTACAGAATATACATGTTTTGCATGCATAATAGAATCATGATGATCAAAGCAAGTGAAACATAAGAATCATATTCATATTAAGAAGTGATCAAAAATCATATTCATATTAAGAAGTGATCAAGATGACTCATAGTGGTTGATATCATCAAAACCACATGGGCACAACAATCTCCCCCTTTTTGATGATGGCAACACTATGAGTCACACAATCATCCAAGTAAGTCAAGTGCTATGCAGATGCATACATTGAAGCAGATCCATTGATGCAGACAGACTCAATGGATACTTGGATGCATGCAGATAGACTCAATGGATACTTCTCCCCCTTTGACGTCATCAAAAAAAATAATGAAAGACATTAGGCTCAATGATAGATGAATTCAAGGATAGCAAGCAAGCTGAGTTCAAGGTTTGCAGTAGAAATAGAGAACTGAGCACAATAATTTCAGCTAGATTTCCAATGGATTAAGAAGGGTTTTTCAATGGGATATCAATTTCATAAATTCGAGTCTTCCATTATAAGGCTTATGAATAAATATTTGTTGACCAACCTGGTTTAAAAAATGATGTATGCACAGTTTGTCAAAAAAAAATTATACTCATATCTGAAATCAAATTTTAATAAAAATGAACCAAGCCCTCACAATTACATCTAGCTAAACCTTCCGTCATCTTACTCACTTAAGCTCAAGGACTCCTTTAGGAGTTACAATCAATAGTATTGAGAATAAACAGACAAGAAGGACATTTGATTTTTGTCGAAGGTTCTTTTAGAGTTTCATTTGCAAACAATTTTTAGATATATCTTTTGAACAACAATAATCTTTCTGCAAGAATTTTAAGAGCAATCTAGTTCAGTATATACCTTGTAACTAGAGGATATACGTTGTTTAGACGCCAATATCCCTAAGCACTTGGAATGAATGACAGTCATGCTTCACCATGAACAGAGTTAAATATTGACACCTCATGACATACCCCGGCTCATTTCTTTGATGAGTGAGGTGTATTTCTCAGTGTGCAAGCCATTGCTCTGCCAATTTTTCAATCAATTTTTAAGCAGAGTTAACCTTGGCACTTCATGACACAGTCCTTTGGACATAGTTTCTCGGTGGCCACAATCATTGCTCTGACTAACTTGAACCTTAGACAATTCTTAGATTCTCATATGTTTACGAACAATACTTACTTCATTCATCTCAACACGGAAAATCCTAAAACAAAGTTTTCAGATATCAGAAAAGTCAGAATGACACAACATGAGAGTGTTGGTTAAGGTTTATTAAACCTGACTCAGATATTTTCAAGTTATTCAAATCTAAACTCATGGAATACATTAAACTTAAACCAACTCGATCTTTTATATATTCATAATCATGTACAATAGAAGATTCCTTAGTGACAACATTTTCAAATTTATGGTCATGATATGCAGATTGAAATCTCTTCAATTTCCAGGTCAAAGAAGTTTGAGAGCAGTCAAATTTTCAATAGAGGCAGCAGCAAGAATCATGCATCAAATGTGAGAACACTTGAGATTTATGCATGTAGCAAAGATGGTAAGGCTCCATGGATTTCCAACTCAGTAAGAGTGTCAGTTCAAGTGGATTCGGAGCAATTAGAAGGAAATGATGCACACTGATGTCAATTAGTGATGTATGTTGTAGGAAGAGCAGAGCCAGTCGAATGACCAAAGATATGGCTAGGCAAGGAGGAAATGGCCATGCAGATCAAGTGTTTGACTTAAATGCTCCCCCTGACTAAATGCACTGAATCAATCTTTTTGGAATTTTTCAATATGAATTGAATGCAATTAACTATATGTATGCAAATGCATAAACTTCTCTTAACTACATGCATTAACCAATCATGTTTGATATGAAGACCATGCATGGGACTTGATCTAATCAGATAAGCATGAAATGCAGTATTTCCTTTGACAAGCTCCCCCTAACTTTATGCAACATATGCAACATATGCAATGAAGCCTAAGCATAGGATCTTAAGATTCATGCTCATGATCATCTAGACTGCCCTATGTGCAAATTGACCCATGGTACTAGGCGGAGGTCTAGCACTTACGTATAGCGTGAGTTTCCAGACAGAAAATATCTGCCATTCTCCCAACTTACCATTTGATATACCATGTGAGGTCATGCATGACAATGTAGTTCAAATGCAATTCTATGTGCAATGCAAATTTTAGTATGACAGTATCTAAGCACATGTGAATGCAGATGATGCTTGCATGAAACAGATATTCAGAGATGTGCGATATTTTTTTCCAGATATTTAGACAAATGCAAATGGTCTTATGCAAGTATCAAACTAATTCAAATTAACAAGTTAAGCATGGTATGCAGCCATCAGAGAAATGTTATTGAAAACTCAAATGATTAAACCAAAAGAAACATGAATGGGGTTTTACCATACTCTGGTGCTTTGGTTTATTGAAACCCCCTTTTATTCCTCAGCTCCCAAGGCACTCTTGCAAAACAGATTCTTATTTTGCAGATTTAGGTACCCAAGTTTCCTTGGGCCCTGTAAAGTTAGTAGCATCTCTGAAGGATCCTCTTCACAATCTCTGGGATTTCTTATCATCAAATTTCATCAAGGAACTATCATTCATTAAATGCCCAACCTGGCCATAATAATGACAAGAAACAACATGTTTTCTTTTCTTTTTGTGCACATGATCATTAGCATGAAATTTATGTGCATGTGCATGAAATTTCCTATTGTTTACATGGACATTTTATCTTCTATTATCAGCCAGCCAACAGTCGGCTGCCCTGTGGCCTGGCTTTCCACAATTGAAACATGCATGATATTTTCCATTTAAAACAAATTTATTCCTACCAAAAGCATTATGGTTTGCAGGGAATTTAGCATATTAGAAGTGAACATATCTCCCCTGGTTGTGCCAAAAGTGGGCGGCAATGTGGCCTAATTTGCCACAACAAACACAATGAGTTTTCTTCTTCTGAAATCCATGATTTTTAACTTGAGGTCTCTTAGCTTTCAGGTCATCCTGTTTCATTAGTTTACATTCATGCATTAGATGACCAATTTTATGACAATAAAAACACTGAGACCTTTTACTTTGAGCAGAAAAATGTTTCTTGTCATGAGACTTCTTAGCATGATTTCTACTAAACTTCAGATCATCCTACTTCATTGCAAGACAATTATCCATGCAATGACCATACAGGCCACAGTAATGACATGTCATGATTTTCTTATGTGCATGTGTGTGCATGGATGATTTTTGAACAATATGCAATGAGGTGATAGGAACATTTTTGTTCTTTTCCTTTTGTTTTTCAGTTGTTTTCAAAATTTTCTGAGGCCTGCCGTACTTGGTTGAGGTTTTAACACAAGTGTTTCCTCACGCAAGAGGCCACTCTTCCAGATAGGCATAACCTCTTGTTCTGACTGGGTCTATTGATATACCAACTAGACACCGAGAGTTCACACTGAACCGAGATAGATCAATAATGCAATAACACAAACAACCGGCAAACTGGGAAGATGAGAAAGAGCAAACTCACAAGGCAAACCACAGCGCACCAGGATTTTTAGGTGGTTCGGCCAGACACCAGTCTGCCTATGTCCACCCCTCACTCTAACCAGAGTGAGGATTCCACTAGCAGAAGCTAGAACAAGCAGACTCAGTCTGCAACAGACGCTGCCAAACATCTTGAACTGAGGGAGACAAATCCCTCACACCGATCCTGCAACCCACAGGATCTGAACCCTGACCTTGCCCCGGCAAGATCAGAACTGGAGGACCAATCCTCCCTTCCTCCAAACCGGAGGGGAACCACGCGTAGCACACCACTACTCGCAACTGGAGACACAGTCTCCCTTCCTCCAAACCGGAGGGGAAACCATAAGTGACACCCAGCCACTCACACCCGGAGACCCAAGTCTCCCTTCCTCTGAAACCCAGAGGGAAACCACGAGTGCCACCCCGCCACTCACTAATTGGGGACACGGTCTGTAACGACCCGAGATCCGAATACCGGGAAGGCCCGATAACCCGAATCTCGAACCGCCACCCACGAGGAAGGGTTAAAAGGATGGTGTGGAGATACACAAGAATCTAAAATAATTACAGAACTACATAGATTAAATAAATTAAACAGGAGGCAACTCCACTGCCAAATCACAGGACAACTGGGTCACCGGCTCCTCAATACTCAGCGTAAAATCCTCCGAAATAAACGAATGAGACGCACCAGAATCAAATAAAACTCGAGCCGCACAACCCAAAATCCGAACGGTACCTTCCACGAGCTGTGACGCCACTACCCTTGCCCTGATCATGTGTGTAATCTAGCCTCAGGACCTCTGCCTGCCCCCCCACACTCACTGACCTGGGTAGTGGCGGATACTGCCCCTGCTACTGCTGCTGCTGTTGCTGCCTCTGTTTCAGGTGTGACCATCCAGGGCATATGGCACGTGACTGTCCCCAAAGGCCACAGTAGCAGCAGCACCCCCAGCAGTCGGAGAGGAGACGATGTGGCGGCGACGGTGGCGGTGAGGTGATCATGGTGGCGTGCGGCTCGTGGGATTTCATGAAGGTTCGAAGGTTCTTAGTTGTCAGCTCGTTGGGCCGAGTGTTCACTTGGCATGCGGTACATTTTACTGCTTTAGACTATACTTTCTGTTGGACTGGACTCTATTGTAGTAGTTGTTATTTATTTCTGTTAATTTTCCTGCCTTATTTACTATATCTTTGTACCTCCACACTCCTTTTAGCCCTTCCAAGCCCTCTGGCTCGTAGGTGGCGGGCCAGGATTCGAATGGTATCGATTTCTTCCCGGTATCCAGATCTTGGGTTGTCACACGCTCTCCCTTCCCCTGATTCTTTAGGAGGAACCCGACCTCAAATCAGAGGATCAGAAAACACACTAAGTAAGTAAAGAGAACAAACGAAAAAATAAAAGCAAAAGGAAAACAAATGTAGCTCCGTGGAGCACAAGAACTCTGGATTTGATCCACGAGTTGGTACATGTACAGATAAGCAATTTAATGCTTCGACTGCCTGCTTTCCCTCGCCCTCTGGATGCTCCTCTCTTGTTCTTCTTTCTCTTCTTTCTCTCACTCTAGCTCTCTACTTTTTCTTGGCTCTCGACTGGCTCTCAGCTTCTTCTTCTTCTTCTTCTTCTCTCTACTTCTTTCTGGAGCTGCGCTGCTCTCCTCTCGAAAGGGATCTTCTCACTGAAATTACTCTTGCAGCTTTCTGTGCTTTTTCCCTCTGGCTCACCTTCATCCAAGGGCAAGGCTGCCTTTTTATAGAGATAGAGCCTCCGTAAGAAAGAGACAGAAAAGCATGGTGAAGATCCATTGGTCTATGTGGCATTGTAGTCTTCTTTCCCGCCAAGCTTCTAAAATGCACATGCCATCCTTTCTTGGATTTCGTGCCATCTTAATGTTGTAGCAACAGTTTGGTCGAACTCACGTGCCTACTTCCCGCCATTCTGGGAACACGTGCCATCTACCAGTAGTCTTGGGATCACGTGCCATCACCTGGTTCGAGCTCTCGTGCCTTGAGATTACACGCTGGAACTTGAATGTTCAGTCAGGAAATTCATCAAACACTTTGCCATCAACCTTATAGACATATGCTTCGACTTCAGTTTGATTCAAGATGTTCAGCCGCACCGACCTTGGACAGTAACATGCTCAGACCCTTAAACAATGCACATACCTTGAGTTATCATGTGCACAGACCTTAGTTCTTCATGTGCACAGACTTGATGCCACAAACGCTAGTATGCATCGACCTTGTTTCACTTGAGCTGCTATGTGCATCGTCCTTGACATTTTGCATACAAGTGAAACATTTTATACGCAGGTTAAACATTTTGTATTGGATTGAGATACTCTGCATATAAGTAAAATATTTTGTACACAGGTTAAACATTTTGTATTGGAGTGAGATACTCTGCATACAAGTAAAACATTTTGTGCACAGGTTAAACATTTTGAGTTGGAGTGAAATATTCTGCATAGACCTTCAATCGTGCACAAACCCTTGCATGCATTCTACAAAATGTGCAGTCACACAAGATGTGCACTGACCTTAAGTTGCTATGAATAAAACATGCTCCGGCGTTAGGTAGCACACAACAAAAGATGCACCAACCTTCTATTGAAGGAACATGAATGTGCACCGACCCTAGTAAGCAGACCAACCAAATGTGCACCGACCTTCTATTGAAGGAACAAGAATGTGCACCAACCTTGATATGCATACTAACAAAGTATGCACCGACCTTATATGCAGGTAACAAGAACGTGCATCGACTTTAGATGCTGAACAATAGAATGTGCACCGACGTTAGATGTGCAGGATGGCCTATATGCACCGACCTTATATGCAGGTAACAAGAATGTGCACCAACCTTATTATGCACAATGCAGAACCTGCACCGACCTTATCATGCGCAATGCAAAACCTGCACGAACCTTATCATGCATAATGTAAAACATGCACCAACCTTATCATGCGCAATGCAAAACCTGCACCGACATTATCATGCGTAATGCAAAACCTGCACCGACCTTATCATGCGCAATGCAAAACCTGCACCGACCTTATCATGCACAATGCAAAACTTGCACCGACCTACTATGCTGGTTGAACAGTGATGTGCATAGACGTTGTATGCAGCAGGCTAAAGTGTGCACCGACCTTATAATAGCTAGCATAGAAACGTGCGCAGACCTTATGTATTGAAGTGAGAAACATGCACCGACCTTATGTATTGAAGTGAGAAACATGCACTGACCTTATAATAGCTAGCATAGAAACGTGCACAGACCTTATGCATTGTAGTAAAAACATGCATCGACCATGGTTAACACTAGGTGAAAAACATGCACCGACCTTCATGCGATGAACAGTGATGTGCACAGACCTATCAATATGCTGAACAGTAATATGCATAGACCTTGTATGCTGAATACAAAATGTGCACAGACCTTGGTATGTGCGTGAACGGTAATGTGCACTGACTTGGAACAATAGTTGCACCAACCTCAAAACCTGCACTGACCTTGTGCCTTTGAGACCAGAACCTGCACTGACCTTGAACATTAGTTGCACCGACCTTGGTGTGTACTGGCTAGAACGTGCACGGACCTTGGCGCTTTGCTCAATCAGATTTGTCCACCTGCCTTTTCCATTGACTTGACGCTTGACCTTTGACCCTTGCTCAGTTGACTTTGATTTGTTGACTATTGACTTGTTGACCGAATGATCATTCTCTTATTTTCTATCTTTTTGTTCACTGATCCACCTCTTGAACATTCAGAACATGTTCTTACAGAATGTACATGCTTTGCATACATAATAGAATCATGATGATCAAAGCAAGTGAAACATAAGAATCATATTCATATTAAGAAGTGATCAAGAATCATATTCATATTAAGAAGTGATCAAGATGACTCATAGTGGTTGATATCATCAAAACCACTGGGGCACAACATGCTTCACTCTTTGAAGGATGCCGGTCTTTTATTTTTCCTTTTCCTTCCTTGATCGCACCACTCAGAGGGTGCTTGCTCTCTGCTTCTTCCTACCGAGGCCATCAATTCTTTATGGCTTCGTTATGCTCCATCTTCCAAAGAGTTGGCAGAGGAGGCCTTCTCTTGTTTTCTACGGAGCTGGCGTTCGGGCGTACCCTCTTTTTCTTTTGATACCATCTCTTCCGAACTTCCCGAGCAGACAAAGTTAGCCGCCCTATTATTCGAGCCAATTTCCACACTGGGTGGAGTGAGTGGCTCGGCTTGGAGCTGCTAACCTCATCCACACCGAGTAATCAATTCGTGTTGTATCAATTTTTTGTTTCTACATATTGTATTGGCTACGGCCTATCTGATGTACTAAGATGTTGATGCAATAAAAAGGAGAGTTTGCTATCATAATTTGTTTCTTACATGTACTAGAGAAGCTCAAAAATAGAACTTTTGCAATGTTGCCGCATTCCACGTCAGAGGGATAGGCATTCCTTTCATGGTAGATAACTGATACGCTCTTTTTTCGAGCATCTCGACCACTCGGTAGGGGCCTTCTCAGTTAGGGGCCAGCTTTCCCACCGCCTCCAATGGTCGAGAGGCTTCGACTTTTCTTAGGATGAAGTCTCCTGGTTGGAATAGTCGGTCTTAGAGTCTGTCGTTGTAGTACCGAGTCATACGTCGTTGATATTTCATAGCTCGGATGCCCGCGACCTCGCGTCCCTTGTCCGCCAGGTCCAAGTTTTCTAACAACTTCTGCTCATTTGGCTCAGGTAAGAAGTTGATAACCCGAAGGGACGGGCTACCGATCTCTAGTGGGATGACTGCCTCAGTGCCATAGACTAGCTGAAATGGTGTTTCGCCCGTGGCAGTTCTCGAAGTGGTTCGGTACGACCATAGTATGCTAGGCAATTCCTCGAGCCAATTACCCTTGGCTTCACCTAGCTTAGTCTTAATACCTTTGAGGATGGTTTTGTTGGCATTTTCGATCAGCTCGTTAGCCTGGGGGTGGGCTACCGAAGTGAAGTGATTGCGAATGTGTAGGTCGGCACACTTATTCTTAAAATAAGTGCTATCAAATTGCCAACTGTTATCGCTCACAATCACCCGGGGGATGCCAAAATGACAAATCATCGTCTTCCACATGAAACTACAGATCATTATTTCTGTTATCCTGGCAGTAGCTTCGGCCTCGATCCATTTGGAAAAATAGTCGATGGCAACAATATAGAACTTTTTCTAAGCCTGGGCCACTGGGAAGGGCCCAAGGATATCGATTCCCCACCGAGCGAAGGGGTATGGCTCGATTAGAGTTATGAGCTCCGAGGCCGGTTGGTGGATCAGGTGGTCGAACCTCTGGCAGCGGTCACACTTCCGAGCATACGCGGAGCAGTCTCACTGGAGGGTGGGCCACTAGTAACCTTGGTGTAGCAGGATCCTCTCTATCGACCTCCCCCCTTGGTGTGCTCCGCAGATCCCTTCGTGAATTTCTTCAACGGCTCGCTGAGCCTTTGGGGCGCTAAGGCACTTGAGGAGGGGGCCGGTGAAGGATCACCGGTAAAGATTTCCGTCGAATAAGATGAATCATCGAGCTTGATATTTGAGTCTTCTGGCCTCCCGAGAATCGTCGGGCTTTCGAGAGTCAGCTATCCAGGCGACGTATGGGGCTCTCCAGTTGTTAGGTGATGCCTGCACGGTTGCTACGATTTTCATTTCCATGCTCGGTCGATCCAACTCTTCGAGTAGGACGGACTTGGTCTCTTCTCAGGTGATGGAAGAGGCCAATCGAGAGAGGGCATCCGCTCGGGAGTTTCCCCCCCGAGCTATTTGGATTAACCGAAAGCTCTCAAATGATCGGGCTATCTCTTTCACTAGGTGAAGGTATTTGGCCATCTGTGGTTCCCAGACTTCGTAGTCTCCGTGGATTTGGCTAGGGACCAACTGAGAGTTGGTGTAGATGTTGACTCGCTCGGCTCCTAGGTGCCTCGCCATCCTAGCCCCAAAAATCAGCGCTTCATACTAGGAGGCGTTGTTGGAGGCCTGGAAGTTGAATTTCTGAGCATACTGGAGCTCGACACCTTATGGGGATGTGATGAGGATGCCAGCTCCGCTTCCGATTGAATTGGAAGATCCGTCTACGAAGAGATCGTAGGCTGGGCCGGCCGTAGGTTCGGAAGCCTCTCCCGGAGGGACAACGGTCTCTGCGATAAAATCGGCGAGAGCTTGTCACTTAATGGCAGTGCGGGGCTGGTAGAAAATATCATAAGCCCCGAGCAATATTGCCCACTTGACGGGTCGACTCGAGGCTTTGGGATGGGCCAGAATTTTCTTCAGAGGCTCGCTAGTCAGCACCACAATGGAGTGTCCCTAGAAGTATGGCCGAAGGCACTTGGCCGAGGTAACCAATGCTAGCACGAGTTTCTCGGTTGGAGGGTACCTCCTTTCGAAATCTAGGAGCACTTTACTAACGTAATAGATGTGCCTTTGTCTTCCTTGGTCGTCTCGAATGAGGACTGAGCTTACTGTGGATGGCGTTGCCGAGAGATAAAGATATAGAGTCTCTCCCGACATTGGCTTGGATAACATAGGAGGTGACCCCAAGAACTCCTTAAGCTCGGTGAACACCTTCTCGCATTCCTCATCCTAGGCGAATGTAGGAGTTACCAACTTTGGCGCTCTTAGCAATTTGAAGAAAGCAGGCAACGTTTCGCCACTCGGGACAGGAAACGGTTCAGCGCGGCAATCCGACCGGTCAATCGTTGTACGTCTTTGATGCAGGTAGGAGGCTGCATATCCAAGATGGCCTGAATTTTGTCGGGGTTGGCCTTGATCCCTCGTTGGGTCACCAGAAAACCTAAGAATTTCCTAGACCTGACTCTAAAGGCACACTTGGCGGGATTGAGTTCATTTGGTACTTCTGGAGGGTGTTAAAGGTCTCAGCCAGGTCGGCGAATGGTTCTCAACCTTTGGTGACTTTACAAGCATGTCGTCGATGTAGGCTTTGATGTTCCGCCCGATCTGATCTTCGAAGATCTGATTGACCAGCCTCTGGTAAGTAGCTTTGGAGTTTTTTAACCCGAATAGAATTCGGGTGTAGCAATAGACGCCGAAGTCGGTGATGAAGGCGGTCTTCTCTATGTCTTCGTGGCTCATTTGGATCTGATGGTATTCAAAATATGCATCTAGAAAGCTGAGAAGTTCGTTACCCGTGGTTGAATCGACGAGTTGGTCGATACTTGGTAGCGGATAGCAGTCCTTCGGAGTGGCTTTGTTGAGGTCGGTGAAGTCGATGCACATCTGCCATTTGCCTGAAGTTTTGGGTACCAGGACGACGTTAGCGAGCCAGGTAGGGTAAAGGACTGGGTTGAATAACCATGTTTTCTTCTCCTTGTTGATTTGCTCTTTAATCATCACCTATTTCTCAGGGGCGTGCTTCCTCTTTCATTATTGTACTGGTTTTACCGTGGCGTCGAGGTTGAGGTGATGCATTACTGTCTCCTAGGGAATGCCAGGGATATCCTCGTCAGACCATGCGAAAATGTGCACATACTCTGAAAGAAAGTCTTTGTATTGAGTTTGTAGCTCGGGTGGTAGATCTGCCCCGATTTTTACTTCGAGGGCCAGATCATTTTTGAGAAAAATAGACAGCAACTCTCCCCCGGGTTTGCTTGCCATTTTATCTTCAATCATCCTGAGCTCTTTGCCCTTGTCCTCTGGCCTTACGGTTTCCACCGAGATCACATAGCACTTTCTAGCCATTGCCTGATTGCCTCGGACTTCTCCGGTGCCGTATTTGGTGGGAAAATTCATTTTTTGGTGGTATGTGGAGGGCACTGCCTTGATTCGGTCGAGGATGCCTCGGCCGAAAATGGCATTATAGGCCGATATCTCCTTGACCACTACGAAGTTTGCCATAAAGGTTACGGCTTTGGGCGGGGTACTGAGGGTAATAGGTAGGCTTAGAGCTCCCTCGGGATAGGTCACCTTGCCATTGAACCCACAGAGGGGGGTTCGGATCGAACGCAGTTTTGACGGGTTTTCACCCATCTTTAGCAAACACTCGTACGAAAAAATATCGGGGGCACTGCCATTATCCACTAAGATCCGGTCTAAGCTACAATGGTTTATCGTGGCCAAGATAGCAAGGGCGTCATCATGTGGGGTGACCACTCCTTCGAGGTCTTGGTCCGAGAAGACCAAATCCTACTGGTCAGTCACCAAGGGCGGAGCTTTAGGAGGCTCGAAAGTTCGGCTGGCTCGCTCAACATGACACTTCCTTCTTTGGCTGCTATCTCCGCCTGAGGCCGATCCTCCTGAGATGACGTTTATGTGGACCCCTCGGGGGCGATTGTCGATTTCTTCAGGGGGGACTCCGCGGTGCTCGGTCATGTACTGGGAGAGGTGGCCCTGGCAGATGAGACTTTCGATCTTGTCCTTGAGCTGGTGGTAATCTCCCGTATGGTGGCCATGATCGTCATAGAACTGACAGTGTTTCCGACGACTCCGATGCTTTGTGTCACCCTTCATCGGCTCGGGACGGTGGAGTAGTCCCGAGTCCTTTATTTCTTGATAAATTTGATAGACAGGGGTAGACAGAGGAGTATAGCGCTCGAACTTGCACGGGGGTTCCTTTCGGTCGCCCTCTCAATTCCTCCTCTTCCCCTACCCAGAAGATTGGTTGGACGACCTCTTTTTCTCCCCCTCTCGCCCCGAGCTCGCGGGATCTCAGCAGGCATTGAGGACCTCCTCGCATTCCGCATGGCGCAGAGCCAAGGTCATAAGGTCGGCGAGGGAGGACGGAGGGTGAAGCACCAATTATCGTCAGAGGTTTTCGTCGCAGGTGCCTCCGGTTAGTGCGGTGATGGCGGAGGCCACATCCAGGCGGGGGATGTGCAGAGCTTTCGCTTTGAGGCAGTTGATGTAAGCCCACAGCCTTTCCCCTTGCGCCTGCATGAGGGCCAGTAATCTCGCTATCGACCTTGGAGGGCCGCTGCTGGCGAAGCTTTCCCTGAACAGTCGCCCGAATTGTCAGAAGCTGGTGATACTTCTGAGGGCGAGTGCTCAGAACCATGCCTGCGCGCCTTGGACTAAGGTAGTCATGAACGCTCGACACTTGACCGCGTTGGACGCCCCGTGCAAGGTCATCAGGGCGTCGAAGCTATCGTAATGGTCGGCCGAGTCGCCCTGGCTGTCATAAGACTTGAAGGTCGGCAGATAGACTCTAGGCGAAATCTCTGCCTTCAATATTTGATCAGAGAATGGGGATCGCTCCTCATCCTCCTTGGTGGTGTTCTACTGGAGGCCGCGAAGAGCGTGCTCCTGCTCAGCGAAACGTCGCTTAAAATCTCGCAGCTGGAGGGATAGTTCCCCTTGTCTCCGGGATGGGGCCGGGGGGCTCCGAGTGTTTCCCTGGCATTCCGGGTCTGGAACATCCTCCTTTATGCGTTATTGATTAAGCTCAGACTTCCTCTTTCTTGGGCTAGAGGATGCTTCTTGCTCTGGAGGTGGGGGCTGCGAAGGTCCAC
This sequence comes from Amorphophallus konjac, assembly GCA_022559845.1. Taxonomy (NCBI): domain Eukaryota; kingdom Viridiplantae; phylum Streptophyta; class Magnoliopsida; order Alismatales; family Araceae; genus Amorphophallus; species Amorphophallus konjac. The sequence goes on from CM040126.1 coordinate 248,961,395, forward strand.
CCTGCTCACTCCGGATGATGCGTCCTCCTTGAAGGATGAATCGTCCGTCATCCGGGAGGCCTCCACACGGGGGTGATTCATCCGAGGAAGCCGTGACCTCTCCTCTCCAGCTATCTGGGTCCTCATCAAGTTGACGAGGATGCCCATTTTAGCATTGAGGGTTTGGCAGGCGTCTGGGTTCCTGGGAGTGAATTGTCCCCCTTCGACCGGTGAAGGTGGGTTGTTGGCTTGGTCGTTAGAGGGGGCGGCTGTCGAAGAGTGCGAGGGCAAGAGTTCCCTCTCTTTGGTTATCGGTGCCTTCCATTTTCCACCGACGTTTCTCCTACTCAAACTTCTTCGCACCATATTGGCTCTTTGTCTGTTTCCCATAGACGGTGCCAGATGAAGAGGGTCGATCTCGTGCTGTATCCTGAACCACACTATCCTGGACGAGCTTGTGTCGTTGTTACCACGATTGAGGATCTGCAAAGCAGGAAATTGATCAGAGGAGCCCAGGGTTGAGACCTCAAGGAAAACCCTCTGATGCCTAAGTCAGTAGATTAGTAAAGCGTAGGTGGAATAATGTAGGAGGGAGAATGAGGGGCACGTGATCGCTCTCCCCCAGTATGTATGGTGTTGAGTGCTCAGGATTACCTTCTTTTTTTGGGAGTTTTCCAGAGGTTTATATAATTGCTCGCCCCTCATAGGAGTTCAGGAAGCTTGGGAGACTAAGGGAAGTTACGTCCTGGCCGTAGGCTCTTAATGGCCTGAGGACTCTTGCTCTCCCTTATCCTTTTGAGTTCCCTACTCCGGGTGGCGGCGTAACCTTCGCCTAGATAGGCGTTCGGCAGCCCGAGTCGAGCGTTGGGTGCCCGTTATGGGGCTCTTCCTGGGTGACGGAAGCGTCGCAGGACACTTTATACTCGGTACCCGATTGGGGTTCTCCCTAGCGACCGTTGCTTGGCCTTCCAGGCATAAAAGGCCGCTTAGGAAGTGTCGGGCCGAGAGAGTTTTTAGGCTTCAGAAAGAGGGCCCGTGAGGGGGGCTATCACTTTGGGAATCTGACCTGCTTGGGTCGAGAATGGACCTGTTTGGGCTGTTCTGGGCCATATGTCTTTGGGCTACTGATTTTACCCCTCTCCAGCATGTTTGTATTCAAAGAAAATAAACTATAATCAACAAAACATGAGATAATGTAAAAAAATCTAACCAGATAAGTTTTCTATATTTCCTACAAAAATCTGATAAATTATTCTCATGATATAACTTCAACCATTCTAAACAAGTTGCATCATGAAATTTTAAGAATACACGATAAGCATTGTTACTCCTAACTAAATCAGCTACTTTAGCTTTCTCAGAAATTGTGAGATTCATCGTCATGATTAATTCCACACATTCTTGAATTATTTTATAGAAAGAAAGTATTGATGACATTCAGAACTCTGGATGGCCTCAACCATTGCTTCAACTAAAGATGTTGATTCTTTCGACCTTCTTCTTTTAGACTTTTCAATTGAGACAATAGATTCTTTACACTTACTACATTTTTCAGTACTTCTCACAACCTTAAAATCAGGAGTTAATATTGAACTATCATCATCTTTCGTCAAATCCACGTGTGTTTCATGAGGAGGTGTCATATATGGATTGACAACTTCAGATGTTTTTGTACGTGGAAGTGTATTTTGTTGCCTACTCCCATCTATTTTTCTACATTCCCCTAGTTGATTTTGGTGTTTGGTTTTAATGATAACAAAATGATTGTGCTTGTGTGTGTGTTTCATTGAGCAACATGTTTGCATCAAACTAATGGGGTTACCTTGTTTTGCAGGATCACATTTGGTAATTTTATGATTGCTTGGATGATCATATGTGCATGTTTTACAATAGTGGAGTCGACCACACCCCATGGAATGCGTTGAACCTTCCATGTTCATGCAGATTCTTAATGGGGTCATTGTGGCCTAGGATGCAATGGAAGCTTATGTTAATCTTGGTGAAAACTGGTTTGATAGCCTCATACATTTGCTTGGATGTATGGCTAATTGCTCATGATTTTTGTTTGAGGAAAACTGAGTTTTAATTGTGTTTCATGTACATCCTTCTTGATTCTTAAGGCTTATGATGTGCTTAGGTATATCACATAAGTTTTGAAGTAAATTGCTTGAATGTGCTTCATGCATTTTTCAAATGAGACTTTTGAAGCTTGTCATATGTTCAGGATCCTCATGCATATTTTAGTGAAAATTGAGATGATAATGGTCTTGTCTTGTAGAGATACATGATGGTTTGAATCTATGTCTTGGTTGTGGAGATTGTGAAGAATGATCTTTTTTTAAATGAAGGTTCATAGGTCTTTGCAAAGTTCTGAATGCATTTCATGCATGGTCTTCAAAAGGCTTATGAGCTAACAAAGTGTTTTAAACAATCCATGTTAATCTTGATGAACTTGGTTTGTGAGGAATTGGGTTGCATGTATTGAAATGAGTTAAATTCTTGAAATGAAGTGTGAAATTGATTCTTGGTATTGAAAATGTGTTTCATATTATTTAATAGGCTCCCAAGACTCCTAGACTTTGATCAAATGAATTGTGGCACCAATGCATATGAAAACCCATACTTTTAACTTCACTTTTATATTTTTGCAGGTTTCGGTCGACCAAAGCACAGGGTTTGGTCGACCTATCTAGCCAGAGTCTGCCATAAGGAAATGTCACAGGGTTTAGTCGACCGGCAGTCACAATTCGATCAACCGCAATTGCTAGAATGGCCAGATCAGAAATGTTTCAGAGTTTGGTCGACCGACGTCCAATTTCGGTCGACCGATTCCATCGGGCTCCGGATTCGGCTTCACGAATCTCATCCGAAACCCATCAAACTTGATCCAATTAGGTTCTATCTTTTACCCATTTGCCCTTAGGGTCTTGCTAGACATGTTAGGGTCTTTTTGGATGGTTCTAGAAGGGCTATATTGGTCTTTTACTTTCTCTTATATATACATATGTGAGAGCTATCAATTTCATAGAGAGAAACCCTTATGTGCTTATGTTTTCTATCTTGTAGGAGAAGAAATGGGAGAAAGGAAGAAAGAACTCAAGAAAGGAGGATTTGAACTACATCACGTGATTTCTGGAGCTCGTGAAAGAAGGAAAAGTGGAGTGGATTTAAGAGAGGAGCAAGAGGACGCTGAAATCGTCATCATCCGACTACGAACCAAGAAGCATAGGATCATTCCTAGAAGGGGGAGCTTTACTCATGATAGATTATATTTGTTTCAGTCTTTTGAATTTATTTTGGGGTTATTGTATCTATTTGTGCACACTGTTGTTGACACCCATTTTTAGCCCACAAGTTACGTCATTTCTCTTATTCATCATTTTTGATGTCCCGAATTACCCATTGTTTTGGAGCTTTCTCGGATGGATTTCAAGCCCATTTTTACCATTTCATATCCTTTGAGCCCTAGAGATCATGATTTCCTAGACCTCTGGAGCTTATTTTATCAACTTCCGACTTCTAAGCCGACTTACGGCCCATTTAGGCTGGCTTCCCTCAAGTAATCGGCTCTCTCTCACTGTGCAGTCCTGAAAGTGGTCCGTTTTTATCTCCTTCTATCCCTCTATTCAAAAAGTTATCTTCATCAAAGTTGTTCATCTTTCAAAGATCTACAATTTCTTCTTCTACGCCGTTGGCCAGTTCTGCCCCTATTGTGAGCTATTCACATTTTTCCGGCGTGCTGCGCTGTTCACCTATGTCCCAGAATTTTCCTCTCTGTTTTAGCCCCATTTATCCATCTTATAATCATTTTCTCAACTTTCTTTTTTCATAAAAGTTGTTCCTCTCTTGTTATCTACAATTTCTTCTTCTACCACTTTCGCTAGTTCTGCCCCGTTTGAGAGATACGCTTCAATTTCCAAAGTCACGCGCAGTCTGCCCAAAATCTTCCTCCATCAGTGTGACGGCCCTACCCTAGACCGCCATGGCAGTGTGACGGTCCTACGATAGACCGTCACACCGAAACTTGCCCAAAATTGCCCTGTTCGATCCCTAGAGCGTGGCGGTCCTACCCTAGACCGTCAGAGTCCATGTGACGGTCTAGTATGGGTGCGTTACACTGAAACTTGTCCGAAATCGTCCCGTTTGACCCCCAGAGTGTGACGGACCTACCCTAGTCCGTTACATAACTCTGAAGGTCATACGATAGACCATTACACACACCTGAGAGTCCAATTTGTGCTGGACTCTGCTCCGTTTCAGTGCGTCGTGGCCCTCTTGCAGAGTCCATAACTTCTTGAATTCTACTCCGAATTGAGCGCCGTTTATTCCTATGGTTTCTCCTTGGTATTATCTTGAATTCAGTCCAAAGAGCTCTAAATTTCATTGACTATATTGCTCAGAATCACACTCAAAAGTTGAGGTTTTAGGTGTCCTGGTTCAACTCAAACTCTACAGATTAAGCTCCGGGGCTCCCTTCCAGAAGCCATATCTTCCAGATCCTTCATCCAAATAGAGTCCCGTTTTCTCCTATGACTTATCTTGACTATTATCTCGAGATTGATCCATAGATCTCAAGATTTGATGGACTCTATCTCTTAAACTCATGGAGGAAAGTTGGGGGTTTCACCACTTTTCTATAAAAATTGCCCAGTTCGCAGTCGCGACGGGGGGCTCTTTCTTGGTTCGGGGCGAAGCCATGCTGTAATTCCAACTCACAACTTCGACCCTGGCTTGAAGAGGGAAGTATTAGCTTTCCATTGCATCCTTTTGGGCTTGATTTCATGATGCATATTCTTAATTCTCTTCCTCTTAAAATCATAAATCATCATAGTTCCCTACACTTTTCTACTATACATGCACTTTTGCACATTTTGCATCAATGATTTCTCTCTATTCTCTCAATCAAATCTTGTGATTTCAAATCCTATGCATGCACAACATACACACCTTTCTTTTCCACTCTTCCATAGAGGTTAAAAACCTCCCCCCGGTGAGTTTGCCCTCAATTTCTACCACTATTTTATCACTGCGAGATTGATACTACACTTCATGTTCTAATGGGTTTTTGCATTTATGTTTTGATCTTTGTTTTACAGGAGAGCATGAATACAACGTGAGGCCTTCTTCATTTAGCCGGCTGGAAGGAGAAGAGGTTCGATTCCACAAGTTCCCCACATCCCATTCTTAAGCGCGATCTCATTTTCTTTCCAAGGTACACATCGCCATTCATCTCCTTTCTTCATCCTTTGGCGTTGTTGGAACCTTGGTGGCGATCACGGTTAGTATTTCTCATCCTTTTATCCCCCTTGTCTTTGATTCACATGTTTATGCATGTATTAGTTTAAAGGGGGCGAGATAGGAATCTAATTAAAACAAAACCAACAGTTTTTTGGCGATCACAGTGGGACACCAATGCCCATCACGTTTGTTTTAATGCTCTTTTGTAAGTTGGGTGTGTGCATGTGCATGTTTAGGTCATATTTTATCATTCTTCCATTGTTTGGGGCGTTTTAAGGGCTCAGGTAGTGTGACGGTCCTATAGTAGACCGCCACATGCATGTAACAGTCATTTGGTAGACCGTTATAGCTTCTGGCTGTCTTGCGTGCATGCTCACAGGGCCGTGTTCATCGGGAGATAACTTTTGATCCTGATGTCCGATTGCGCTGATTTTTCTTCCGTTGGATAGCCCTTTGTATTGTCTTTCCATCCATATATCATTTGCATCATTTTGTTAACATTTGAATATTCTAATATTGTCCAACTTTTTGAGTTTTGTGCATAAGTTCTACAGGCAGGCTCAGTGATAGGTTCACAGGTACATCTTTACTCAGTTATTTGACTGCCTTCCCGGTGTCTGATTGCACTGATTTTTGTTCCATTAGATAGTCCTTTGTCTTGTCTTTCCACCCATAGCTTATTTGCATCATTTGGGTCTCATTTGCTTAGTTAAAAATTGTCATCATTTTATCATTTTGTCCATAAAATCTGCATGTGGTCTGCGCACAGGTTCACGGGGGTAACTTTGCTCAGTGATTTGATTGACCTCCCAGGGTCAGATTGATCTGTTCTTGGGCCCGTTGTGCAGACCTTTGTATTGTCTTTCCATCCATATACTATTTGTCTTAGTTGGATAAAGTTTGCATAGTTTAATCTAGTCTTGATTTTCTAGTTTTAAGCTAGAATTTGCATGCACTCCGGTGCACATAGGGCCATACATTGCATAACATAGTTGCATTTCCTACCGTGATAAGTGATCCTCTCACCTCCATATTCCTTGGAGTTGACTAGGTGATCTTATCCGGGACCTCCATAAGTCCCCGTGAGCCGTGGATTCTCACATGGACACCGGGCCGGTTGTACCTTTCCACCCCTTAGGCTTGCATTTGCATAAGTGTGCGAGAGTTAACCTTAGTCAACCCAAAGTTTGGACCTTATCTTGAGAGAATTATTATTAATTCAAATCATTAAAAGGTCTATTAAAATCCCTAAAATATTTCCCATCATATCAACTTGCTTGACTTGGGTGAAAACTCTCACATTGCATTGTTTGTGCTGTTTGGGCTTGTCCAAGCCCATTAGTGGTGTTTTATGTTGCATCCACATGTTTCGTCGTTGTTAGGTCCACTTAAGTCAGTCCATTTTGTGGGTTCATTGTCTAGTCCATCGTCCCTTGGTCGTTGTCCATTCGGTCTTTGCATTAGTGGGTCAGTCCCTCCTTGTTCTCAAGCCCATTAAGCCCTTACTTCCCCATTTGTATTGTCATTGATCTACTTATATTAAGTCTCCATTTGCCCTCATAGAGTATCATTCTAACCCCTTGTATCATTCTTTTTCTCAATCTTCTTCCTATTCCCGCGTGGAATCCTCTTCCCACGCGGGCCCATCTTCCCGTGGTCCCTCTGATCCCTCTGAGGAATATGCTAATCTCATGGCCCATATATCAAGCCTTGTTCGCCAAATGGACCCGGACCAGGCCCAACATCTTATTGCATCTCATCTTCATGGGCCTCCTTCACTTAATGGACCTTCTTCTCTCATTAATGGGCCTCATCATCTTAACGGGCCCCATTCTCCTAATGGGCCTTATTTTTCTAATGGGACTCATTCTTCATCTCTTTATGCTGCCAGGCCAATGGGTCCTTATGTTCATGATCCTTCTAGGCCCACATATCCTTCTACTCCTGGAATGGGCCCTTCTTCTTCTCAGCCCGGATCCTCTTATCCAGCCCATTATCATCATACTGGTCCGAATTCACATCCTCTTGCTCAAGCTGGCCCATATTCTTCTCGATCTCTCCCTACCCAAGAGATGATTGTTCAAACCCAACACCAACTTGATGAGCTTCAACGTCGGATCGATCCTAAATCCTCTTTAAGTGTTCTGTTCGCTTTCCAAGGTCTTCGGCTCCCACCTCCATCATAAATTCCCACATATCGTTGTTATAGTGGAGTCGGTGACCCGTATGTGCACTTGAAGGAGTTTGTTTATGAGTTGGCCCAATTTCAACATGATCAACACTTGATGGCTTATCTGTTTGGTTTGTCATTGGAAGGCCCGACTCGGGATTGGTTCTTCTCTCTTCGCAAGAGCAAGTTGTGAATTTTCAAGTTGTACAAGAGGGATTTATTCAGTAGTTTCAAGACCAGGTTGGGCCTAAGTACTCTATTGTGGATCTGGCCCATGAGATGATGAAGCCCGAAGAGGAGTTCTCTACCTTTGCCGATCGTTGGCATCACCTTGCCGCACTGGTCCAAGGGCACATTCCAGAAGGAGAGCAAATCAAGATGCTGATATCCAATGCCGCGCCCGAGTATCGATTTATCTTAGCCCTCAACAACATCACCTCCTGGCAACAATTATATAGCCGAGCCTACTTCATCCGCCAACAAATCCAAGATTCTCTTGACCCCGAGTCTCCACCATCCACCTCCACATATCAACCTTCACCCTCCACATTCCAACCCTACGCTCCCATGAGTCAGCCCACCATGAGTCAACCTTCCGCCACATATCCCTCCATGAGTCTACCCCCCGCCTCTACATACCTATACGCCTCCGCATATCAACCTTCCATGAGTCAGCCTCCTGCGTCCGCATATCAACCTTCCATGAGTCAGCCTCCTGCGTCCACATACTCGTCTCCGTCTCCACCCCCGGTCAAGGTCACACCACATCCCGAGCAGGTGGATGCCGTCTACATACCTCCCCACTCCATTTCACATATGCCTTCACCAAATCCGACCTCTGCCAGCCACACTCCATTACCTATGCAACCTCCGCTTCCATCTCCACAACCTTCTCCACCACCTCATACCCCTCGGCATCCACCTTGCCCGAAGCGGGCTCCTTTTCCTCCATTGCCGGAGTGCTTTACCGACATTTTTAGGGCTTTGATGGCCGCTCACGCGTTGCCGCTCTCTCCGACTGTGCCTTGCCAACCCGCGGTCGGTAATATGCTTCAATATTGTGATTTTCACCGCCAGCAGGGGCATTTGGTTGAGGATTGTCCCGAGTTCCGAGAGTATGTTCATGACCTGGAAGATAATAAAAGAACTGATTGGGCCGCCATGCGTAAAGTTGTTTTAGATCTCCGCAGCAAGCAGCAGCAATAAGAAGCACCGCCCAAGCAGCCGTCTCCATCTCTACAAGACCGGGGGCACCCCAGTGATTCTTCGTCTAGCGTTGAACCCACTCCATCACCTACTACTTCGCCTACTCTGTTACCTTCGCTATCTCCTATCCAATCTCCGCAACCTCCACAAACCCAAGCCTCTGCTCAGGCTTGTGCCACCTCCCCTTCTTCTACTTCTTCCACCATTACTTCCACCCCCAATGTCGTTCGGCATGTTGTGTCGATACGTCGACGGTGGGCACCACAATCCCCTCCTTCATCCTTGCCATGTCCACTACCTCCATCGACCACATCACCATCTCCACCATCCTCTCAATCGCCTACACCATCTCCGCCACCCTCACCATTGCCTAAACCTCCATCACCCCCGCCATCACCTTTGACTGAGCCTGAGCAAATTTTGCCTTTGCCACCCTCGCCCGAGAAAGTCATACCTCCACCCTTACCTTTACCTCCACCTAAACACACCATACCCGTTGAAACCTCCGCGTCTTCTGAATCTACTCCTATCCCCATTCTTCCACCTATTCCCACCCCACGGAGCGGGTGTGCGTTGCCCATGGTGCCCCTTGGGTCTAATCCCCAGGGAAACAACAAGCCAAGTCAGGATGATTCGGTGTCGGCCGTGCATTTCAAGATCCAGGACTTCATTTGCCGAATGCCGATCCGCATCCTGGTCCCTGGTTATTTTGGGGATGTTGAGCCTGCACTCCTAGTGAAGACGGTTGACAAGAAGAGTTCCCTTGAGTTGATGCCAGTTTCTTCCCGAGCAAGGCCGGTGGCAATCTCTTTGCTCGCTGGAGAGTTCATTGTTGATGCTATTATTTCTCCTCGCTCTATTGCCATTCAGATGACAGGCCAAGAAGGGTTCTCTACCCGTGTTGTGCTAACGCATATGGCCACCAAGCAGATTATGGATTCTATGTTCAAGGTGCAATTGGCCATATATTCTACACTTTCTGGAGATATTCTGCACTTGTTATGTAATCTTCCTCAGTTTATTAGCAAGCCGGCCATGTCAACACCATGTCTTACTCTCCCTCAGTTTCACCCGTCTCTTCTAGCAAGGGAGTTATGCTTCAAGTCTTATTGCCGAGTGGAGCTGCCAAATCTCATGCTACTTGTGCCAAGTAACAAGACTCCATGGTTTTATGATATTCAGCATTATGAGGAGTTAGTTGTTCAAGAACGTCCTACTATTGTTAGCACCGGGAGTCTAGGGGCAACCGCCCCGATGAAGCTGCATGTCCATAGTCGGGCAAGGCCGTCTGCTAGGTGGGCTCGCTATTTGAGAAGATATTGCAAGGCAAGGTGCCCAAGGATTCAAGCCCGGGCCAAGCGGGTCCATTTCAAGCCAATTTCAGCTAAGAAGAGACGGCGACACAGGTGCAAGAGCCGTCAATTATGTATTCAAGGGTCCACCTCTTCCTCCCCTTCTTTTCATTCATCCTTCATTCTACTCATTTCCCACCCTTGGGTGGTGTATCTTCCAACTTCAGATCCTGCTACTATCATCTTCTCCTCTCTTCCTGGGTCCGCAAACCCCAATTCCTCTTCTTCCCATCCAGAGTATCTGGATTTTCCCTCCTCTCACAATTCTGGGCCTCGGCCTATGCCCTCTTATCATCCCGATCTCGGGACATCTCCCAGTTCTTCTCCTTCGGTATCCCCGGGTTCTCGTTCTTATTCCCCGACCTTGTCGGGTGTCTATGATTCTCCTTCCCCGACTCTATCAGGTGGTCCTCATTCTTCTTCTCCGACCCTATCGGATGTCTACCATTCTCTTTCTCCGATCATGTCAGATGATTCTCATTCTCATCTTTCTACTCATTCTTCTTCACCCTTTCAGGGTTCTTGCCCTTTTTCATGCTGTTTTCGAGACTTTAGTCCACCTTGATCTCAGCTAATCTGATTTATTATGTATCTGGTTCCTTGTTATCAGGGCCTCAGTGCCTTAACGAGGGAGTTCTATCCCTCGTCTCTCTTCCTTTTTATCCCTTCTTCGTCCAGTATGATGTTTGCCACTCCTCTGTGTCGAGGAATCCAATCCTTTGCTCTCCTTTCATCCTTTATCATGACAAGCAAGGAATACAAAGCTACTCGCGCTCCTCAAAGCTTGATGATCGAGATCGCTTCAGGATGTTGGTTTCCACGCCAAGAATTTGCAAAGGTATCTTTATTTTGAGCAAAGAAACATGCTTTCATTTCCATTATTTCTATTGTTTCTGCACACACTTATAATGTTATTCCTCAACATGGTTAAGTGGCTTTTAGAAATTTACTTAGTTCATTTAAAATGAGTTCACTTCTGCAGCATCCTTAAGCCAGTGATAGCTCCGCACTGGGAGTCTAGTTCTTTCCCCGATCGTTGAGGGTGACCTTTGAGCATGGGTTTTTCACACACCACATGGCGAGCCATAGTCGATCTCTCTGAGACACACCGTTGCTGCTTTGGCCATACTTTGGGTATGCACGAAGGCCTTTTCTCTTCTTTGCTCGGCCAAGTGCAGGGGCAAGAGATTGATGGATAAGATGACCAACCTAGGCGCTCCCTAATACGAGAGAGGTCTCAAATAGGGGCAATCTTGACCCTTGAAAAATGAGCTTTCATGCTTTATCTAGCAAATAAGGGTTGTCAAATGAAAATCATATATGAATGAGAAGATCAATGCAAAATTATGAATCAAAGGTATGGCAAGAGTGGCAGTACAGTTCCCCGCGGGACGTCATGAGCCCGGTCGCATGCATGCTTGATAAATATGGGTCTAAAAATTAAAGACACAAAGCCCCGGCGCAACAGGCTATCTCTTTGAGGGGTGGTGCCCTAAAAGGGAATCAAGTCCTGACATCTCCCATCCTACATAAGGCTTGTCTCTAATTATTCTTCCACTTCTCCCTCTTAGGCTGGGTTGTATCCCGGGTATGGCCTTAGTAGGGGCACCGTTCTTTAGAGACAGTTGGTTGTGGTAAGCCACCCTCACACGCACGCCCTGCTGAAGGGAAGTCTTTAATGAGAGGGGAGGGACGGCGATCTCTGGTCAGTAGTTCGAGCTTGTCTTTGGGTGCTACAGATTACTATTCAAAAATCCAAAAAAAATGAGATATTGTCAAAAATCTAAAAAAATGAGATATTGTCAAAAATCTAGAAAACATGATGAGATATTGTCAAAAATCTAAAAAAAATGATGAAATATTTTCAAAATAAAAAAAATCAAGCGAATTGAAAAATCTAAAAATATTTATCTTTTTGTTCCTTTCTATCTATTTGTTTTGAGAACAGATACGTAATCTGTTTGCTAAGTGTGCAGGTTGCAGGTACTCAAGCTTTCCTTGCTCTATATTTTGTTCTATCTGTCTCATGTTCACATCTTCTGATCTGTTCTCTTCGTCATTCATGTCTCTCGATCTGTTCTGAAGCTTGTGTCCTTCTCAGCTTTTGTTTGCAATGATCATATCTATGTGAGAGGGCTTTACCTCACGATTATGAACCTGGCGGTTCTGCTTCATTCTGATCTTGGGTTTTGATTGAAGGGCGTATTTATTTATGTCCTTTGTCCCGCCGTGTCCTTATCTCGCCGTGTCTATGTCCCACCGTGTTGTCCCACACATGTCATTTTATTCTTCACCACGTGTTGTTAGTTGTCTTGCATATGTTGTTAGTCGTCCTTCTATATCTCGTGTGTTGTCCCAACTGTGTGGTCATCCCTCATGTTCTTGTCCCAACCATGTGTTGTCTCACTGCATTGTTGTCTTGTCCCCCACGTTCATCTTGCATACGTGTGGTTTGTTCATGCCATTGCATATGTGCTTGTTCGTCTTGTTGCGTTGTTTTCCATTCGTTTGATTGTTATGTGTCGTTCAGTTGAGCGTTATCTTATCATCGTTATGTTCATGCTTGTTTATCATGTTCATTCATATTGTTGTTGTCTTATTTGAAAATCCATAAAAATCTAAAAAATCAAAAAATCTAAAAAAAGATGCCATTTCGCTTGGCAGGTAAGTCAGGTATGACTCTCGATCCCTTCTCATTATTGCATTACTATATGGTATCTACGTTATTATAACCTCTCAAGGACCGACTGGTTGTCCATGTGTTCTAGGATCTGATGTTCCCCTTTAACAAAAATAATGATGATCTAGGAGCATACGGTTAATCGTTGGATATGTCGCTCGGTTGAGTCAGGTGGGGGACGATAGACTCTGTCTCACACGCCGTGGTTGCAAGAAGACTCTTGACCCCGTCCTGGCTCAGTCTAGCAATATTATCCTTGAGTACTTTCTATTTTATCTTTCTTTGCATTCATTTTAATGATTTCTTTATTTTAACCCAGCATGCATCATGTCATTTTGAGCACTCACGCCTCGTGATCCATTCAAGATTTCTCCTCAGCACTGGTTAATTGCACCTCAGTTCTCTTGGGTAAGAGATTCTTCATTCCACTCTGAGTTTGAACGATTTCTCTGATCTTCTCGCTTGGTCTAGTTGGCCAGCGTGATTCCTGTCTGGATTTTATCTCAGTCTTATCTCTCCTTTTCCAGCTCTTATGCTGTGTTCCTGCCGACCCACTCATTGTCCGTGGATTGTGTCCCCGATGAGGTTGGTCGTGTTTCCTTTCCTTTCTTAGTTAGTTCTCCAGACATGTCTCATCCTTGTCAATCATTTCAGGTGATTAGTTCGGCGTTTTCAGGAGAATTCCTGTCGCTTGTTGGTTGTGACGGGTGTCGTTTTACGTTGATGCCCGCTTTTCAGTTCTCTCTGCTTCATCTCCGCGTCATCTCCATTTCCCGTCGCTGTCACTTTCGCTTCATTTCCTTTCCATTTCACCTCCACGTCACTTTCGCTCGTTTCCTTGCAAAGCGGACATCAAGGAGGGACATATGTTGACACCCGTTTTTAGCCCACAAGTTACGCCATTTCTCTTATTCATCATTTTTGATATCCCTAATTACCCATTGTTTTGGAGCCTTCTCGGATGGATTTCAAGCCCATTTTTACTATTTCATATCCTTTGAGCCCTAGAGATCATGATTTCCTAGACCCCTGGAGCTTATTTTATCAACTTCCGACTTCTAAGTCGACTTACGGCCCATTTAGGCCGGCTTCCCTCAAGTAATCGGCTCTCTCTCACTGTGTAGTCCTGAAAGTGGTCCTTTTTCATCTCCTTCTGTCCCTCTATTCAAAAAGTTGTCTTCATCAAAGTTGTTCATCTTTCAAAGATCTACAATTTCTTCTTCTACGCCGTTGGCCATTTCTACCCCTATAGTGAGCTATTCACATTTTTCAGGCGTGCTGCGCTGTTCACCTATGTCCCAGAATTTTCCTCTCTGTTCTAGCCCCATTTTCTCCCTCTTATAGTCATTTTATCAACTTGCTTCCTTAATAAAAGTTGTTCCTCTCTCCGTTATCTACAATTTCTTTTTCTACCACTTTCGCTAGTTCTGTCCCGTTTGAGAGATACGCTTCAATTTTCAAAGTCACACGCAGTCTGCCCAAAATCTTCCTCCATCAGTGTGACGGCCCTACCCTAGACCGCCAGGGCAGTGTGACGGTCCTACGATAGACCGTCACACCAAAAATTTCCCTAAATCACCCTGTTCGATCCCTAGAGCGTGGCGGTCCTACCCTAGACCGTCAGAGTCTGTGTGACGGTCTAGTATGGGTGCGTTACATCGAAACTTGTCCGAAATCGTCCCGTTTGACCCCCAGAGTGTGATGGACCTACCCTAGTCTGTTACATAACTCTGACGGTCGTATGATAGACCGTTACACACACCTGAGAGTCCAATTCGTGCTGGACTCTACTCCGTTTCTGTGGGTCGTGGCCCTCTTGCAGAGTCCATAACTTCTTGAATTCTACTCCGAATTGAGCGCCGTTTGTTCCTATGATTTTTCCTTGGTATTATCTTGAATTCAGTTTAAAGAACTCTAAATTTCATTGACTATCTTGCTCAGAATCACACTCAAAAGTTGAGGGTTTAGGTGTCCTGGTTCAACTCAAACTCTACAGATTAAGCTCCGGGGCTCCCTTCTAGAAGCCATATCTTCTAGATCCTTCATCCAAATAGAGTCCCATTTTCTCCTATGACTTATATTGACTATTATCTCGAGATTGATCCATAGATCTCGAGATTTGATGGACTCTATCTCTTAAACTCGTGGAGAAAAGTTGGGGGTTTCACCACTTTTCTATAAAAACTGCCCAGTTCGCAGTCGCGACGGGGGGCTCTTTCTTGGTTCGGGGCGAAGCCATGCTGTAATTCCAACTCACAACTTTGACTCTGGCTTGAAGAGGGAAGTATTAGCTTTCCATTGCATCCTTTTGGGCTTGATTTCATGATGCATATTCTTAGTTCTCTTCCTCTTAAAATCATAAATCATCACAGTTCCCTACACTTTTCTGCTATACATGCACTTTTGCACGTTTTGCATCAATGATTTCTCTCTATTCTCTCAATCAAATCTTGTGATTTCAAATCCTATGCATGCACAACATACACACCTTTCTTTTTCACCCTTCCACAGGGGTTAAAAACCTCCCCCCGGTGAGTTTTCCCTCAATTTCTACCACTATTTTATCACTGCGGGATTGATACTACACTTCATGTTCTAATGGGTTTTTGCCTTTGTATTTTGATCTTTGTTTTGCAGGAGAGCATGAATACAACGTGAGGCCTTCTTCATCTAGCCGACTGGAAGGAGAAGAGGTTCGATTCCACAAGTTCCCCACATCCCATTCTTAAGCGCGATCAAGTTTTCTTTCCAAGGTACACGGCGCCATTCATCTCCTTTCTTCATCCTTTGGCGTTGTTGGAACATTGGTGGTGATCATGGTTAGTATTTCTCATCCTTTCATCCCCCTTGTCTTTGATTCACATGTTTATGCATGTATTAGTTTAAAGGGGGCGGGATAGGAATCTAATTAAAACAAAACCAACAACTGTGTTCATTTCTGAAAGGATATTCTATGTGTGTGTGACCGTTTGCGTACGGTCGTGTGTCTACGGTGCTGCGGTTGTTGCAGCATGTGTGTGTGCTGCTGGATTTACGATCCAGAGCGTCTGGGGTCGTCCCCATTGTTACTATGTCTACAACGTGAGGAGTGTTCTCCTCGTAAGGAGGTTGTTCCCCGTGTGTGTGCAGGTGTCGTCCTGCGTGTTGTTGGAGCGTCGCTCCGTATTGGGGATTTATCCCCGTGTTGATTTTTCAACAAGTGAAGCCTTACCGGTTTGGTAAGGGGTGGATGTAGGGAGCCTGTCGTTGTCCCGAACCACCTTAAAATCCTTGTGTCTTGTGGTTTGCATTGTGGAATTATGTGTTCCTTGCTTAATCTGTTTAGACGATCGTGTGAGATCGAAAAGGTTGAGAGAACCTTAATTTACTATGTTTAGCTTATTTTTATGAATCTCGTTAAAATTTGCCATATCGCGTGGGGGACAAATCAACCCCCCTTCTTGTCTGCTCGCCTACCGGTGCCATCAATTGGTATCAGAGCCACGACTCTATTTTCTGAAGGTCTAACGACCTATAGAGAGATCCCTGTCGGCGAGTTTCTTAAGCAACATGTCTGAATTTACTCTTCTTCCTCGTTATAATGGTAGTAACAATATTTCTTGGAGAAATAAGATGTGTTCCTACCTTGTTTTTAATGAATGTGAATTTTGGGAAGTTATTTGTAACGGTCCACATATACTTCCATCAAATGAAGCTAAGTGGAGTGAAAAGCATGTAAACAAAAATGATGTTAATCTTAAGGCTTTGAATTTTCTAAGGAACAGTATAGAGTCTGATGTTCTTTCTCGAATTTCTTCTTAGAGCTCAGCCAGAGAGTTATTGGATATATTGGCTATGTACGAGGCAAATGCAGAAAATTTCCAAGTCGGTTCATGTGACGACCCAAGATCCGGATATCGGGAGGAGCCCGATACCATTCGAATCTTGGCCCGCTGCCCACGAGCTGGGAGGGCTCGGAAGGGCTAAAAGGAGTGTAGAGGCACAAAGAAATAGGAAATTAGGCTGGGCAATTCAATAATTAACAGAAATAAATAAACAACTACTACACCAGAGTCCAGTCCAACAGAAAGTACAGTCTAAAGTAGTAAAACATACCACATGCCAAGTGAACACTCGGCCCGACAAGCTGGCAGCTAAGCACCTCCGAACAACACCCTCACAACTCGAGGAAGAACCGCCGCACCTGAAAAGCAGGGGTGAGCCTCTTGTCACTGGCTCAGTTGGGATCCCGCGGAACCCCAACCGAGAACAATGGCAGTAACGAAAGGAAAAATAGCTACAACTACAACAGGAACAACGAACCAGTGGCCAGTCAAAACTCGGCACTACTGCCACTCCTACTGTACCGGTCAAGTAGAAAGAGAAAGCCCGATCTCACAATCGGGAACCGGACCACACTAATACCAGACCTACAAAGGAAGCACTCACGGCAACCCTGCCGCAGAAGTCTACCTACACAGGCACGACCAACCGGGACCGCACAGTCTCAGACTAGCATGGCGAAGCCTCGGCAGTCCCTACCGAGCACCCCTGGCCACCACCTCGGAAAAGCACACTGGAACAGTCCAGCAACTACGCCTCACAGACGGGAAACAGAACCCAAAAACAGGAGAGTCACGTCTCACACGACAGGAGTACCAGCCCATTAGAAGCAAGGCCGGATGCGTCCACTGACGACTTAGTCCACAGCCTCAGGTGTCTCGCTGCGGTGCCCCAGGCAGAGACTGAGACACCGTACAAGTAACCACATAACACAGAACAAGGGTCTAGTCGGGGTCGCGCTCGTCAGCATGCGTCCGAAGTCTCTGACCACGTGTGCACACACTGACTGACTGCGCTATGTCAGGCCCTCTAGCTGGTTCATTCTCCCGGCCCGGACTCGAGCCGCCACAGTAGGAGGCCCACGGCAACCAGCGTAAAGCCGTCTCTCGGGTAGCCTCGTCACCACTCCCTGGTGGGACCACACGCATGTCGGAAGGCTACGACTAGTGGGGAGTCACTTATGTGACCACTCTCCGAAGAGAACTCTGAGAAACACGAATGCACCATACGCGAAAGTCAAGAAGAACCAAGTGGTACTGAGCCACTGGACTCTGGACAGTCCTGTAGACTCACTAAATCCAATGGTCCTTGAGTCACAAGACTCGGGGTCAAGACCATTGCACGCAACGGCACAATACCATTAATCTAGCCTAATCCCTAGGTCTAAAACCACGGTAGTATGAATACCGAGGTAGCTCACTAGCCGCCGAGACCATCCCCTCAAAAGGGAACTCAAGAGACCTCCAGCCCCAGGCTGAGTGACTGGACTCACAGTCCAAGGTCACAAACATGGCTCACGCGAAAAGCATAGAAGCACGATTCCCGAGGTAGCTCATAAGCCGCCACGCTTATTCCCGATCCGAGGGAAAATGGGAAACCTCCAGCCCCAGGCTGAATGATTGGACTCGCAGTCCAAGGCCAAACACTTGGCCCAGTCGGGAACCATCTTCCGCAGAAACCTACGACATAATGGGGAACCCCACCGCACTCACACCGATACACGGTGACTCGATCGAGCGTAACACGAAAGCCCGGAACACATGGGGTTACCCGGACCCACCACACCTACGGACATGCTAATCAAGGTAACAAGGTACCTCCAGACACCCCAGAAATACGGACACAGAACTCACAGGGTGTCCGGGACACTCACGAGGCCGAAGGTCGACCACTGGGTCGCAACCGGGCCGACCGGAGACCAACACAACGCGAACCCGACATCGCGAGTATGGAAATCTCCTAGCGGTCTAACCTTAAACCGCCACGATGGCCTAGCGGTCTATCCTTGGACCGCTAAGGAATGGCTAGCGGTTTAACATTGGACCGCTACACACTGAAACCACGGAACCACAACGGTCTACCCTTGGACCGCGAAGCAGAGCCTAGCGGCCTATTACTGCACCGCCAGCGGCCCTGGCGGTCCATCGTACGACCGCGAGGTCCAAACCGATATACACAGGGTTCTAGCGGTCTATCTCTGGCCCGCTAAACCCTCGGAACACACAAAGCTCAAGCGGTCTTAGCGATCTAACCCTGGACCGCCAAGGACCCTGGCGGTCTATCGCGTGACCGCCAGCCTTGAACCGACACAGGGAGACCCCTAGCGGTCTACCCTTGGTCCGCTTGGAGCCCTTAGCGGTCTCTGGAACGACCGCTAAGGCGTCCCGAACCCGAAATGGCCAGAAAACCCATTCCACATCCCAATCACCCCCGTGATGGAGAAACAAAGGGGAAACCCTTCCCCAAGCCCCTAGGCATTCAATGATGCCCTCAAACCACCGAATAACACATTAAAACGCTAGATCGGGCTCACACCCCAAAATCATGGATTTTTCCCAAAATGGCAATAAACCCATGCTCAGCTCGCCACGGCCTACCAAACTCATGGGAAAGGAAGTACGAGGGTTGGGGGTCCATCTCCCTACCTCCACCGAAGATTTCGCGCCCCGAGGTCGCTGATCCGCGAAGAAATCATCACGAAACCCTCGCCGATTCACGAACTCGCGGCCGAGCTTCATCACGCCTCCACCGCCTCGATCCTCACCCATCCTTGCCTGTGCCTCGCCCGCGCCGTCCCCGCCTCACCCGCGCTCCGCTCCGTCGGCCGTCGGAGAGAGTGGGAGAGAGCGTGAGAGAAGAGAGAGGGAGAGAGTGACAAATGAGAGGGGAGAGGGAGAAAGGGTTAATATATATAGAAAAACTCAAAAATTTTGAAATTCAAAAAAATACTAAAAAGTATCTCCGCAATCCTCGGGAGGAGCACAACGCAGTGGTAACGTCCCAGAGTCGGAGAACGTCATGGTTCGTCATGCACAGAGTTCCGAAGGCACATCGGGGAAAAACACATGTAAACCGCTAAACTCAATCCGGGACCCACGAAAATGATCCGAAAAATATCCAAAAAATCCAGGGGATTACAGTTCAAGCTTAATGGCTCATGATGAGGAAAGCTCAAGTCAGGTAAATTCTGATTCTCAAGAAGTTTCAATTGAAGAATGGCAATCCGCGTATGCAGAACTGTATGAAACATGTAAGAAGTTCAAATCTGAAATCAAGAGATGGAAAAAGAAAAATGATGAAAACGTGCATGCTAATTCCTCTTGTGAAAATTGTAAAACTCTGGGGTTAAAAATTAAAAATCTAGAAGACCAAAATGAATATCTAGAATCCAAAGTTGAATTACTTTCAGATGAGAATTCTTGTATGAATGAAGATCTTGAAATGGCTAGAAAATCTAATACCTCTCTTGCATATGAAAAAGAATGTCGTGAATTGCGTGAGAATAACAAATCTTTGTTATATAAAATTTCCATACTTGAGAAAACAAAATAATGCTTAAGAAGTAAGTTAGCTTCCCTGTCTGACGATGAAAAATTATTTGAAAAGCTCCATGATACTGAAATTGATAGCAACAACATCAGGATTGAAAATAAAGATCTTAAGAAGAAAGACTGAGGGGAATCAACACCGGACACTAATATTTTATTTTTACATTTGTATCCTTTTGTTTTGCTTTTATACCCTTGAGTCAATTGGGTTTACAATTGTATGGCATTATAAGCCAATGGGTTAGTCATTAGGATTTTGTGGGTTTTTTTGCAAAACAGCCGCGTAGGCCCGGTGGGACCCCCACCCTCTCTTCCATTGGGCCACCTAGACTCTCTAGGACCCACTGGGGTGGTAAATGGTCCAAAGAGGACCAGCCTCCCTTGTTGACCAAGGTGAAGGGGGCGCCCCCCTCTCTTGTCCCATATGGGAATTAAATATTCCCATTCCCCCCCTTTTCGTATTTTTGAATTTTGTATTTTCTTTGACCACATGGGAGAAGGAATTAAATATTCTTATCCCCTAACCCAAACCCTAGATCTGAGGGTAAGATTGGTCATTTGTCTAGGGTTTCCATTCCATATAAAAGTAATGTATTTTCATTATTTTCAGAATTAATGCATAAGAAATCAGAAATTGGCATTTGCCTCCAAGAGCCCAAGGGCGCCCCCCTCTCTCTCCCAACCCCTTGCAGCTGTATTGCTGCGAATTTCTTGAGGTGTGAGGCCTCCATATCATCCCCTCTCTGAGTGAGAAGCTCAGCACTACCGCCGCCGCCATCGAGCCACCGTCGCACTGCCGGAGTCACTTCTTCGGAGTTCTGTCCACCCCTGGACAGCAAGCTAAATCCTGGATTTTATCTTCCAGTTATGTTATCTGATCAACCTCAAATTTTGATTTGTGGTTCCTCCTGTCGTCCCCCATCTCCATTTTAAATTTTGTGTCAATCCGCCTTAGTTTGATATTTTCCCCTAATTTTTAGTTCCACCCTTGACAGTTTGCTAGTTTGCAGATCAACAGGATAGTAGTCTGTTTTTATATTTTTCCCGCCCCCTTAGCCATCTCTAAAAAAATCTCTAAAAATTCATGCGTGATTCCCCACATACCCCCTTCCACGCATAAAATTCACAGAGTCTAGATCCGCTATTTTCTTTTGGGTCAAAAATTGTCTTCAGGCAGATCCCTTTCTATCCTGCCAGATCTGGATTTCAAACCAGAAAACTTACAGTGCCACAATCGTTTTCATTTCCAATCCGATTGTTGGATAGATGTGAAAATAATTTATGTTGTAGTTCTGTGAGTCCTCTTTCCAACAGCGACAACCTCGGCTCGATCCGACATCGGATTTGGGCACAATAATTCTTGTCGTGGAAGCGCGCAGATCTGTCCTGAGACAGGGTTGCGGGAAGTTGTTGGGGAATAATTCCCAATAAAATATCACAGCTCAGATTCAGCGACCGCCACTTCTGGGAGTCGACCAGGGACGTCCCGCCATCGTCCCAGCCAAGCGCCGCCTTCAGAAGATCCCCGGAGGATGACGTCCCTTTGGAGGCCATTGTATGCTGTTCTGCCGGCCAGCAGATTTCAGAATCGGAGTTACTATCCACAACCGCTCCGGAACCCCAACATTGTGCTGCCCGTCAACCCAAATTCGATACTCCTGGGTCCCACGTGTAGCCCTTTACCTCCCTGCATGGAGTGGGCAGTGAAATTCATTTATGTAAATTATTGATAATTGTTTGTACCGGGAGTACGAAGCTTGGCCGGGGTCATCTTCCCCACGCCCGGAGCGTGGAGGTATCGTTCTTGCCCCTACATTTTATCGCATTTGCTGCTTTCGTATATTTATGAATGCCACTGCATGAGCGATTGTTAGGATATTAGCTCGTTCAAATTTCATCGTCGCTGCGAACGAGTGAGTGTGACCCGTCCCGTGACTAGATCCGAGCACGCAGAGAAGCCGATACTCGAGACTCATTGTAGGTTCCTCAGCCGCGCAATCCGCACGCTTCCCTCGCTCAGGGACGTTCACGAGCGAGAGTCCCAGGTTCGCGTCCCGTCCCGCATCAAATTGGTATCAGAGTGGGTTGAGTCTAGGGTAGTCTTCAAAGCACGGTCTATGTCTTGTCCAAGGTGTCGCATTGCTTCCCAATAACCCGGTATATCAAAAGCTGTTTCCGGAATGATAGGTTACGCCTATTGGGAAGGTAGCACCTTGCGTCGAGAGGATCTTCAGATCCCGTAACTCTGCCAAGTACCAGATATTGGTTGAGTCTAGGTTTGTAGTTGAGTCTGCATTCCAACTTTGTATTGTTATTTTAGGGTCGTGTTAAGTCCATTGCCAAGTCCATTGTCTAGTCTGTTAGAGAGTCGGTTTGTCTTGTCACCAAGTGTCGGCATGGCCATCCTATAGCTCCCCGTGTCCCATGGATCCCCAAAAGACCACGTCATATGAATGGTGGCGACAAACCCAAGGATGGGTAGTCCAACTCCACCACCTCTATAGGCCCGAAGCCCCGGACTGCTATGGCTCCAAAGTCCCGAGCGACTACCTAGAGTGGGAAGCCGCTATGGACAAATACTTTGAGTGTTACATTATGTCCGATGCCATGCAAGTCGACTTTGCCACAAGGTGACTTTTTTATGAAGCCGTCGAAAAATGGAGGGACATAGAATGCTTGAGGGAAATTAGGAGGCAATGGCCTATAGAGTCATGGCGTGAGATGAAGCGCGAGCTTAGAAGGGTATACCTACCACGCCCAGTCGCCTCCAACCGGCCCCACCCACTCACCTCCAACCGACCCCACCCAATCACCTCCAACCAAGTGGGTCATAGTCGGAGGCCAAGGGTCCCACATGTAGACGAGCCTAAGCGTAAGTCTAGGCCGATTGAATATGAGCAAACCCACCATGATTCCACTAGTCCAAACCGCACCTTAGACGACCTCTTGCAAATGTTTATGGACCGGATGGATAGGAGGGTTAGGATGTGGGCACGACTCCTGCCCGAGCCTAAGGAGGTAGTAGCCGGTAGTCTGAACCCGATGCTGTCTACGGAGTCCCCAAGTACTCTCACCATCATGGAGGAGGTCCCTTCCCCAACCGAGGGAGATACCATGCTAGAACCTTCACTCTTTGAACTTCATTCGGAGCCATACTGTAGCACCCCCGATAAATACATTTGAGTAAATTCAAAACTTCTCCTTAAAAGAAATCATACATGAAGGTCTTACATAAAGAACCCAACCTCACAAGGACTATAAAATAATTATACAAGCCAACCTTACTTTATACCATAAAAGAATCATGAGGGCTTTATGTAAAGAGCCAAACCTTAGGGGGCTAGTATATAAATTACAACCCATCACTTTATGCATACGTAATCTACTCTTCTTAAAAGAATTCTATATGGAGGCTTTGTTTAAAGAACTAAACCATAGGAGGACCAGCATATAAATGTGCAATCCAACTTTTTGCACATGGGTAGTACGTAGTGAACTCTCCCAAAGAATCTTACATGGAAGGTCTTGTACAAAGAACCAAACCATGAGAGGGCTATTATATAAATGTAAAAGACAACTTTAAACACATGGGCCATGGGTAGTACGTAAGTGGGATTTCTTTCCACCCATTCAACAAATTGAAGACCTTGCATGGAGACGCCATTTTCCCTTGGGGCCCCATCCTATTATGATATTAATATATGTATGTACACCATGAATGCCAACACGTGAAGTTGACAGTTTCGTCCAACAGTTAATGCCCTCTTGCAAGGGCGTCATTCTCATCAATAATGACACCCAGATTAATAGACGCCCTCATGCAGAGACGTCATATACATGAATAGTACAACCTAGATTAATGAACGACCCCTTACAAGGGTGTCATTTAATCTATGTTTCTAGAAGGTTGAGACACGAACAACCCATTTTTGCTGGCAAACACCATGCCCACTCAGCAGGACCCGTAAGGCAATAAACCAATGCTTTGCGATTCCCTATAACTAATTCCCTCCGTAGCACTAACAGAGGCTACTGCCGCCATCTGTGCTGAAGGAGCGTCTTCTTCCCAAGTCTACATCCTGCTGCGATCCTGCTGCGGCTTCTTTATTCTGAACCTCGTAGCTCACGTCAAAAGGTAGGTGTTCTCAAATCCTTGCCTAACTAGTAGCTAAATAGGTTAACTTATACATGCTTAGAGTTAGATTAACTCATCTTCCATGCTATATATTACTGGATTCGGTGTAGTATTCAGAGGGGGGGGTGAATGAATATGACTTTCAAAAACCTTTCGCCCAATTAAAATTTCGCTCACTAAAAATGCTAGTTCGCAAACTAAACAAACTTGAAGGCTAATTGACAGTTGTGGAACTAACCAAACACACAGTGAGATCACTAGAGTGCTAACAAGACAGATTTAGTCAATCTGAAAACTAATTAACTCTTCTGCTCAACCAGATGCCAAACACAAGGAGCGCCCCTATGCAATCACCTAGCGGAAGCACAAATAGACAAGTCAAACCACAGTGCACAAGGGGTTTTTAGGTGGTTCGGTCCAGCAGACCTACATCCACCCCACACTCAACTCGAGTGTGGCTTCCACTAGCTCACGCTAGAAACCGCAGACTCAGTCTGCAACAGGTGCTGCCACACAGCTTGACCAGGGGAACAACCTCGCCTCTTCCTCCCAACCGGAGGGACACCCCAAGTGACTCCCAGCCACTTGGAAACTAGAGACCAAAGTCTCTCTTCCTCCAGTCCAGGAGGGAACCCGCCAGTGACTCCCCGTCACCAGCAACCAGAGGTCGAAGACCTCTCTTCCTCCAACCGGAGGGACCCCTGGACTTGCAACCCACAAGCCCAGAACCGGAGATCAGATCTCCCTTCCTCCAAACTGGAGGGAACACACAAGTGACTTCCAGCCACTTGCAAACTAGAGGTCGCAGACCTCTCTTCCTCCAGACCAGGAGGGTCCCGACCTTAGTCCAGAGGATCGGAAGTACAAAGCTAACCAAATGAAAAAGGAAAAATAGGAAAGGAAAAATACACAGCGATCAGAAAGCTGTAAAGAAAGATAACACAGATGTGGCTCGCATGGAGCTGACTGGCCTGGATTTGATCCACAGTCCAGTAGATAGATCTTCAGGTAAGCTTCTCTTCCTCTTCTCTTCTCTCTCACTTTCTTTTTCTCTTAACCCTCACGAGCTCTCTAACTCTCTCTTTCTCTTCTTTTCCTTCTGCTCTTCTTCTCTTTCTTTTCTTCTTCTTTCGCAGGCTCTCTCTATCTCTTCTCTTCTCTTCTTCTTCTGCTTTCTACTGCAGCTCTTTTCTTCTTCTTCTCTTTCACTCTCTTGATCTCTTTTCCTCTATTCTCTTCGGCTCACCCCTCCTCTTGCTCGATCAGCCTTTCTTCTTTTTATAACAGCAGCCAGTAGGAGGGCAGCACTGGGCGCGTGTGGCTTCCACATTTCCCGCCCAGAACTTTTGGCCACGTGTCAGTCTCTCAGCCAGCTTCAGCACACGTGTCACAATCCTGTCTGCCCTTCCATCCTCGGATCACGTGCCGCCCAGTCACTAGGGAATATTCTTCCTCGGACCACCTTCTTCTTTTTGTTTTTCTTCTTCTCCTACAAAGAGATTAAAACCATTAATACTCAGGGTTCTCTATATATATATATACCTAAAATAAGTCGGTTGACACTCAAGCTAAAGCTGCACGAGGTGTGTAGGAACAACAAAAGGTGCACTATACTGAGAACGACACGAGGTACATAAGATGACTATAGCATGAGATAAAGAGAGAATGACACGAGGTACCATAGTAACAAAGCTAACACTACAAAGAGAACGACACGAAGTCAGATGAGAACAGCACGAGGTGAGAAGGAAATAACACGGAGTGAAACGATAGAAACACACGATCAGAGGAACCTTGGACGAAGATAGAAAGAAGCAACACGAAGACACAAATACAAAACCAACATGAAGACGCAAAAACAACAACACGAAGACACAAACACAGAAACAACACGAAGACATAAAAAAAAATGACTCGAATACAAAATTGCTCGAACTTACGAACGACTCGAAGACGAGGACGACACGGACTGAAACCAACTCGAAGATGAAAACAGAACCCTACACGAAGTGTGGTCACAAAGCAAAAAGGACACGGGGTCTAGGAAAAATAACACGAAGACAGAAAACAGAAACCGACACGAAGTGTGGTCACAAAGCAAGAAAGACACGGGGTCTTAAAAAAAAACAACACGAATACAGAAGACTCGAAGTAAAACGGCCGAAAATAAGACTCGAAGACATAGGGGTGACACAGATGGAGCGACACGAGGTGGCACAGAAAGCAGCACGAGGTGCTGCAGTGTTCAGCATGCGATGGAACAAATAACGACTCGAGGACAACCCCTGAAAATAACTGAAGTGACTCGAAAGTTTATTTTTCACAGAGAAATATTTTTTGTTCTCCACTAAGGCTCGTAGTGTTGTCATCATCAAAACATGTAAAGACTCAACAAGAGTTCTCACTTCTGTTAACTTCACCCTTGGCAACTGGCCAATGCGTCAACGCATTCAGTGTCAGCGTCGACGCAGTGAATAAGACATAAAGGGAAAGACGCACAATTGCGTCTACGCAGTCCGCCAAGTGCGCCAACGCACTAATTGCACAGAACCCATATTAATGAAAGACAGACATGCAGACATGGTGAGTGTACAATCTATGCCATGCTCACAGTTAAGCTGTTTTGTGTACCAAGTTCTGAATGAAGTAAACACATATGACATCAATTTGTCATCATCAACACATGTAAACTATATCATCATCAAAACATAAGAAAACACATATGACATCAAACATATGAGAGTCATAGTGTTTGTCATCATCAAAACACAATATCCAACAATCTAGCCATATTCATGAATAGCTATTCAAGCAAACAATCAGATATTCAAGCAGTCAAACAGTCAGCACACCTCAGTGTGACTCATGGTGTGTCAGCCATCATCAAAACCACACAGGGGCACAACATATATTACCTGGCTTTACCATGATCAAGAAATAACCATGTATATACCATGTTATACATATTTTAATAGCATGTTACACATGTCGCATATACATACTGTTACCATGATCTTTATGAGTTTGAACATAGTCTGTTAGCATGATTTCATGAGTTTTTGAACATATTTTATTATACTAGTTTTACAGTCTTAATAATCATGTTTTAAACCTTAGTATAGAACCTCCGTACACAAAGTACTCGCATGTTTTAAAAAATCCGAAAGCCCTAGCTCTCAGGTAAATGGCACCCCTGACCAGGGCGCCAATTACCAAATTGAAGACCCCTCAACATGGCGCCAATTTTCAAATTGAAGACCCCTGACAGCGCGCCAATTTGCAAATTGAAGATGCTGACCAGGGCGCCAATTTGCAAATTGAAGACCCTGACCAGGGTGCCAATTTGAAAATTGAAGACCACTTGCGTGGTCATCAATTAAATGAAGACACTTCGCAGTGTCGTCATTTCCATTTCTGTAATTTCCAGTAATTGATAATTCAACACATTCAAAAATCTATAACTATCGAACTAAAGCATGAAGTTTTTACATGAACATGTTTCTAGAATCCTGACATTTATCTCAACATGCTCGTACCATTACTTCCTGATTCGGAGTATTTTGATACTGATGAATAGTGAACACTCACCTGTAAATGGCGCCCCTGACTAGGGCGCCAATTTCAAAATTGAAGACTTCACGCATGGTCGTCAATTAATTGAAGACATGTGCAATGTCGTCAATTCCATTTTCTGGAATTTCAGCAATCAGTAAATCAACGTATTCAAAAATCTATAACTAATAAATTGAACCCTGAAAATTTTACCTGAATATACTTCTGTGACCCTGAGATTTTTCTCCACCTGACCATGTCTTCGGATTCTGATTCGAGAAACTTTGAAAAATGAATAGTAGCTTGTATCACATAATGTACCATTCTGATACGAAGCATAACCCACTTGAAAAAAATAACTCAATTGGTGACCCTACGTAGTGTCGTCAATTAGTTGAACCTGTACATAAATTGGTGACACCCCGAAGAGTCTTCAATTAAATGAAGACTACTCACAGGGGCGCCAATTCCATTTCTTGAAAAATTAAAGATACAACATTAGAAAATTCGTATCTGTGAAACCAATACTCAACAATTAAACCTGAACATGTTTCTGGACTCCCGAGGTTTTACACTACCTGTTAATATCAGCAATTTATATTTTTGAGAAACTTTTCCAAAATGAATAGTGTTTTGAGTCACAAAACGTATCTGCTGGGTGAAAATCACCCATTGAAATTGGCGCCCCAAGCCAGGGCGCCAATTCATCAAATAGCGGCAGCCAGCAAGTCTTCAATTAATTGAAGACTTCCTGTAGGGGCGCCAATTCTTTGTATATATATATATATTCAAAAAAAATACCCTCTGCAATTGGCGCCCCAAGCCAGGGCGCCAATTACTTAAATAGCGGCGGCCAGGTCGTCTTCAATTAAATGAAGACTCCCTGGGCAGGCGCCAATTTGATATATATATATATATATATAATTTTAAAAATTGAAAATTTGAAAGATTGGTAAACTCCCAGATGCCAATTCAGGGAATTACAGCTTCTGATCTTGATCTGTCTCGTGATTTGTGAAAACACAACCCTAATCCATATTCCTGCATGTTGTGAGTTCTGAATTCCATTCCATGAAAAATCTACTTGTGTATATCCTACATGGTCAAACCTTGAACCTCTTAAACTACCATCTGGGAGTGTTGGAGCTAAGTGCCATGCATGACAAAGTGCTATGTTGTGGGAGCCACCTCTTGAGGCCATACGGCGCAAGGTGCTACACGATGGGAGCCACCTCTTGAGCCTGTAGGGGCCACCTCTAGAGTCCTACATAACCAAATGACTAGTTAATCTTGTCTGTAATACTATGTTTCTTAATTTCTTGAAATTTCATATTGGCTATAAATGAGAGTGGATGTCAAAGGTAATACATAAAATGCTGTGCATATAGGGCCCGGTCTGGTCCTGGGCGGAGCATCCGAAGGTACTTGTACCCATGGGAGTTTATTAACCACGGTGTTTAGCATTGCATCGGAGTACTTGCTTGACTTGAGACACTCCACCCCTACTCTCTCTTTACTTGACTTGACTTGCGTGGCCCGGAACGGGCAATACTTGACTTGTGGCTCGAGAAAGGGCAAAATACTTGCTTGATTAAAATAGCCAATTCTACTGATACGTACTTGACATTACTTGCTTGAATTGAATTTTTATTTGCTCGTACCTGAGATATACTTGTACATGAGTTCATTCTTGTACTTGCGTTCATACTTGTACACGAATCTCTACTTGCCCCGAAGTGGCATTTACATCTGTAAATTCTTGAAATACTGCTTGTCAAATACTTGAAATCTTGATATACTCTCTTTATACAGTTCTTGATCTCTTATTGTTCATCATACCTAGATTTACATGTATACCTGATTTTTCTTATACGTACATCATGCATAGCCATACTGATAATACATGCAAATTGTAAATCACGTAAAGATTGCTCGAATTTGAGATGTAATTCTACTGAGCGATTCGCTCATCCAGTTGTTCCCTAACATTTTCAGGTGATTTGGATAGCGATAAGAATGGGATTGAGACCGAGTGAAGAGTGCTAGAACGCCAATCACCTATCATTAGCTAGTCGCGTCCTTAAATTTTATTTGAGTCATACTTTGTATTTCAATATGTCCGTTTAGTTGTCCAACCCATGTTAAGGCATGTAGCCTAGTGTCAGATTTTAAATTTGGAATTATCATGGACTATCTTTTAATTCCTTTGGTTAATCAAATAATCATCCCTTGGACTATTGGGATTATTAATTTTTTATTAATCTTTTGTGCACTCCGTAATTATGTTTGTCAAAATTTTATCGCTCTAATGACACGATCTATATAGACATATCACGCATTCGAGTATCTTCCGCGCTCGGGACGTGACAGTCTTCGTGGTATCAGAGCCTAGGTTTTCAAACCTAGGAAACTAGAAGAAATAAGAGGTTAGAAAAAAAAATTAATTACGGTCATGATTGAAATGTAGGTAAAACTTGAGTCCAAGAATAAGTAAAAACCCGAGTCCAAGGATAGATATACCTTACCCGGTGAGATGGATAGAGCCCTACGTTAAGATCTATAATGACTTTTGACCTTACAAGTAAACCCGATCTTTATCATACTTAAACTCTTTTGTAGGGTCATGGCTGCTGAAAGAGCACAATGGCGCGAGATGCAGCGCACCGTGCAAGGCCTTACACAGGCACTACAGCAAGTGGCCCAACGCGGAGTAAACCGTGGAGCGGGTGATCTCCACAGGAGTTTCTGTAACATGAACCCACCAAGGTTCACGGTTTCGTCCGACCCCGAGGATGCCGAGAATTGACTAAAGAAGATGGAACGAATCTTTCGTGTGATGCAATGCGCGGACGAGGAGAAGGTTTTACTGGCCGTATTCCAACTGGAGCGGGACGCTCGATGCTGGTGGGAATCCATAGAAGCAACACTGCCAGAAGACCATGTCACATGGGATGAATTCACGGAACATTTCAACAACAAGTATTTCTCCGACCATATCCAGGAGAAGAAGGCTATGGAATTCGCCGTTCTAAAACAACGGGGCTTGAACGTGGCCGAATATGAGGCCTAGTTTTCAAGATTGTCGAACTATGCACCTTACTTTGTGTGTACAGAAAGATGAAGGCAAGAAGGTTCCTCAACGGGCTTCGGCCCCATTATATTACACAGCTTGCACCGATGGACATCCAAGCCTATTCGGAGATAGTTCGGCGTGCCCAATTGCTAGAAGACGTCACCGAATTGTCTGAGAGAATCCGAGGAAGAGACAAGAAGGAACCCGTCACAAGCCCGGGAAAATTCAAACAATCATTCAACAAGAAAAGGTTCTTCATGGGAGGGGATCCCTCCAAGGCAAAGAAATTCCAGAAGAATGATAGGCCATTCTCCACCGCCACACCCTCAAAGGAGATTTGCAAGTATTATGATAAAGCTAGTCATAAGACCGCGGAATGCTGGTGGAAGTTAGGAGCTTGTCTTCGATGTGGGAGTCGAGAGCATCGAATCCCAGACTGCCCACTGATGAAGGAGCAAGACACCAAAGATGAGAAGCGTCTGGTAAAGAGACAAGGCCGTCTGCAAGCTCTCCGAGAGACAGAACCCACAGAAGGCGGAATTGTGGAAGGTACTCTCACTATTTGTTCAAAAATTGCTCAAGTTTTATTTGATACCGGAGCAACTCATTCATTCGTTTTCAAGAAATTTGCTGCTTCATTTTCTAAGAAACATGAACTGTTAGATTTGGTCATATCTGCACCTCTTGGGAATGAGTCTGATATCACTTATCACTATCCAAATTGTGAAGTGATGATTAAGGGAAGCAATTTACCAGCTGACCTGATATGCCTAGATATGAAGGGTTATGATGTCATACTAGGTGTCGACTGGTTATCCACATACCAAGCAACTGTAGATCGCCGGCATGGCAAGGTAACTTTCGTGGATTTCCCAGAGCTAGTTTACAATAGCCCTCGGAGTAAATCACTTCTTATATCAGCACTCCGAGCTAGAAAGCTTATGGATAAGGGATGCATGGCTTTCATAGCATTCGTGACTGCCACGAAAATCGAGAAGGCTAAACTTGAAGACATCCGTGTAATTCGGGATTTTCTCGATGTTTTTCCAGAAGATGTACCCGGCTTACCCCCGGAAAGGGAAGTGTCGTTCACAATCGACCTTGTCCCTGGTGCTGGTCCTGTTTCCAAGGCACCGTACAGAATGTCCCCTGCTGAGCTGAAGGAACTAAAAGAGCAACTAATGTAGTTATTGAAAAGGGTTTCATCAGGCCGAGTACTTCCCCTTGGGGAGCACCCGTGCTGTTCGTCAAAAAGAAGGACGGATCGGTGAGACTATGCATCGATTATCGGAAGCTAAATCACCTTACAATCAAGAACAAATACCCGCTGCCGAGGATTGACGAGCTGTTCGATCAGTTATCTGGAGCTTCATATTTCTCCAAGATTGATCTTCATTCTGGTTACCACCAACTGAAGATCAAAGAATAAGACATTCATAAAACTACATTCCGAAGCAGGTATGGGCATTACGAATTCACTGTTATACCTTTCGGACTAACAAATGCCCTCACAGCTTTTATGCAATTAATGAACAACATATTCAGGCCCTACTTAGATCAATTTATTGTGGTCTTTATTGATGATATTGTGATCTATTCAAAGACCGAAGAGGATCATGAAGAACATCTCAAGAAGGCACTGCAAATATTGAGGGAAAACAAACTATATGCCAAATTCAACAAGTGTGAATTCTGGCTCGAGGAAGTATCCTTCTTAGGCCATATTATTTCGAAGAACGGAATTGCTGTTGACCCGTCAAAGGTCGAAGCCGTAAAGAATTGGGAACGACCCACAAATGCAACGGAGATTCGGAGCTTCTTGGGTCTAGCTGGTTACTACCGATGTTTTATCAAGGACTTCTCCAAAATTGCTGTTCCTCTGACCAGGTTAACCCGTAAGGAAGTGCATTATGAGTGGAATGAAGACTATGATAAGGGTTTCCAAACTTTGAAGGATCTCTTGACCATTGCTCCAGTCTTATCATTACCAGTTGAAGAAGAAAAATACGAGGTATATACCGATGCTTCTGGTGTTGGCCTCAGATATGTATTGATGTAGAATAGAAGAGTTATTGCATACTCTTTCCGACAATTGAAGAAACATGAAGAGAACTACCCGGTTCACGACTTAGAACTGGTCGCGGTAGTATTTGCCTTGAAGATCTGGAGGCACTATTTCTATGGAGAACAATTCACTGTATACTCCGATCATAAAAGTCTCAAGTATTTATTCTCCCAAAAGGAGCTGAACATGCGGTAAAGACGTTGGCTCGAATATCTCAAGAATTTCGACTTCATTATACAATACCATCCTGGTAAGGGTAATTCCGTAGCTGATGCCCTTAGTGGAAAGCCAAGAGTAATTTTGGCCAACTGTATGATACAAGAATGGAAGCTGCTGGAGAAATTCTCTGAGCTTGATATCAGCACAGATGAGAAGAACAAGTGTATTATTCTATCTCATATGAGTCTACACCCATATTCGCTACCTGAAATCACGAAGCTTCAAGAAGAAGATCCCGCACTAGTGGAGATAAAAAGTAAGCTGGACGAGAGACTTGATTTCAAGCTGGCACCTGATGGTAGATTGCTATTTCATGAACGGACATGTGTGCCCGACTGTCCCGAATTGAAAAAGAAGATTCTTGAAGAAGCTCATAGATCAAGGTATACGATCCACCCTAGAGCCACTAAGATGTACCAAGACTTGAAAAGAACCTTCGGGTGGCCTAACATGAAAAAAGAGGTAGCAGACTTTGTATCTCGTTGCCTCACATTCCAACAAGTGAAGGCGGAACATCAAAAACCCTCCGAAAAGCTACATCCGCTAGATATTCCCAAATGGAAGTGGGAAGACATTGGCATGGACTTTATCATGGGTTTGCCCAAGTCTAGGGGAGGATATGATGGAATTTGGGTAATTATCGGCCGGCTAACTAAATCGGCCCATTTCTTACCCATCAAAAGTCGATGGTCAGTCGATGTACTTGCTGCCCTGTATATTAAGGAGATGGTTAGATTGCATGGAGTTCCCGTCTCGATCGTATCTGACCGAGACCCGCGCTTCACTTCTTATTTCTGGAAGAGTCTACAACACTCTCTAGGGATGAAACTCAACTACAGTACTACTTTCCATCCCCAGACAGATGGACAGACCGAGAGGACAAATCAAGTTATTGAAGATATGTTGAGAGCATGCATTATAGACTTCGGCGGAAGCTGGCATGACCACTTACCACTAGCCAAATTTGCATATAATAACATCTATCAAGCCAATATACAAATGGCACCTTTTGAGGTATTATATGGCAGGAGTTGCCGATCTCCTATATGCTGGGATGAAGTCGGTGAAAAATAAATTCTAGGCCCAGACATGGTACGAGATTCTACCGAGAAGATACACCTCATTAGAGAAAGGTTAAAGATAGCACAGTCCAGGCAGAAATCTTATGCTGATAACAAAAGGTGAGATCTGGAATTTCAAGTCAGAGATCATGTCTTCCTCAAGGTATCTCCCGGCTGAGGCATTAGAAGATTCGGTGTTAAAGGTAAACTAACACCAAGGTTTATTGGTCCATTCGAAGTGCTGGAAAGAGTAGGCGAGGTGGCTTATCGCATCGCCCTACCTTCGCAACTATCAGAAGTGCACAACGTATTTCATTTTTATATGCTGAAGAAATATGTGCACGATCCTTTCCATGTCATTGACCACAATGATTTAGTGGTACAGAAGGACCTTACCTACGAGTAGAAGCCAACGAGGATCCTCGACCGAGAAGTTCGAATTCTAAGGAACAAGATGATCCCTATGGTGAAAATCTAATGGAATCGATGCTTAGAACAAGAAGCTACATGGGAAACTGAAGAATCTATGAAGAGGAGATTTCCAGAGTTATTCTAATTGTAAGTACTCTGCACCTTTCCTATTCCCGTATAATGCAGTTGAATTTGGGGACCAAATTCTTTTAAGTCGGGGAGGGTGTAGCACCCCTGATAAATACATTTGAGTAAATTCAAAACTTCTCCTTAAAAGAAATCATACATGAAGGTCTTACATAAAGAACCCAACCTCACGAGTACTATAAAATAAATATACAAGCCAACCTTACTTTATGCCATAAAAGAATCACGAGGACTTTATGTAAAGAGCCAAACCTTAGGGGGCTAGTATATAAATTACAACCCATCACTTTATGCATACGTAATCTACTCTTCTTAAAAGAATTCTATATGGAGGCTTTGTTTAAAGAACTAAACCATAGGAGGACTAGCATATAAATGTGCAATCCAACTTTATGCACATGGGTAGTATGTAGTGAACTTTCCTAAAGAATCTTACATGGAAGGTCTTGTACAAAGAACCAAACCATGAGAGGGCTATTATATAAATGTACAAGACAACTTTAAACACATGGGCCATGCGTAGTACGTAAGGGGATTTCTTTCCACCCATTCAACAAATTGAAGACCTTGCATGGAGACGCCATTTTCCCTTGAGGCCCCATCCTATTATGATATTAATATATGTATGTACACCATGAATGTCAACACGTGAAGTTGACAGTTTTGTCCAACAGTTAACGCCCTCTTGCAAGGGCATCATTCTCATCAATAATGACACCCAGATTAATAGACGCCCTCATGCAGAGACGTCATATACATGAATAGTACAACCTAGATTAATGAACGACCCCTTACAAGGGCGTCATTTAATCTATGTTTCTAGAAGGTTGAGACACGAACAACCCATTTTAACTGGAAAACACCATGCCCACCCAGCAGGACCCGCAAGGCAATAAACCAATGCTTTGCGATTCCCTATAACTAATTCCCTCCGTAGCACTGACAGAGGCTACTTTCGCCATCAGTGCTGAAGGAGCGTCCTCTTCTCGAGTCTACGTCCTGCTGCGATCCTGCTGCGGCTTC
The DNA here is from genome assembly GCA_022559845.1 of Amorphophallus konjac. NCBI lineage: Eukaryota > Viridiplantae > Streptophyta > Magnoliopsida > Alismatales > Araceae > Amorphophallus > Amorphophallus konjac. The sequence goes on from CM040126.1 coordinate 248,997,076, forward strand.
TTTATTCTGAACCTCGTAGCTCACGTCAAAAGGTAGGTGTTCTCAAATCCTTGCATAACTAGTAGCTAAATAGATTAACTTATGCATGCTTAGAGTTAGATTAACTCATCTTCCATGCTATATATTACCTGGCTTTACCGTGATCAAGAAATAACCATGTATATACCATGTTATACATATTTTAATAGCCTGTTACATGTCGCATATACATACTGTTACCATGATCTTTATGAGTTTGAACATAGTCTGTTAGCATGATTTCATGAGTTTTTGAACATATTTTATTATACTAGTTTTACAGTCTTAATAATCATGTTTTAAACCTTAGTATAGAACCTCCGTACACAAAGTACTCGCATGTTTTAAAAAATCCGAAAGCCCCAGCTCTCAGGTAAATGGCGCCCTTGACCAGGGCGCCAATTACCAAATTGAAGACCCCTCAACAGGACACCAATTTTCAAATTGAAGACCCCTGACAAGGCGCCAATTTGCAAATTGAAGACCCTGACCAGGGCGCCAATTTGTAAATTGAAGACCCTGACCAGGGCGCCAATTTGAAAATTGAAGACCACTTGCGTGGTCGTCAATTAAATGAAGACACTTCGCAGTGTCGTCATTTCCATTTCTGTAATTTCCAATAATTGATAATTCAACACATTAAAAAATCCATAACCATCGAACTAAAGCATGAAATTTTTACATGTACATGTTTATGGAATCCTGACATTTATCTCAACATGCTCGTACCATTACTGCCTGATTCGGAGCATTTTGATACTGATGAATAGTGAACACTCACCTATAAATGGCGCCCCTGACCAGGGCGCCAATTTTAAAATTGAAGACTTCACGCATGGTCGTCAATTAATTGAAGACATGTGCAATGTCGTCAATTCTATTTTATGGAATTTCCAGCAATCAGTAAATCAACGCATTCAAAAATCTATAACTAATAAACTGAACCATGACAATTTTGCCTGAATATACTTCTGTGACCTTGAGATTTTTCTTCACCTGACCATGTCTTCGGATTCTGATTCGGAGAAACTTTGTAAAAATGAATAGTAGCTTGTATCACAGAATGTACCATTCTGATACGAAGCATAACCCACTTGAAAAAAACAACTCAATTGGTGACCCTACGTAGTGTCGTCAATTAGTTGAACCTGTACATAAATTGGTGACACCCCGAAGAGTCTTCAATTAAATGAAGACTACTCACTGGGGCGCCAATTCCATTTCTTGAAAAATTAAAGATACAACATTAGAAAATTCATATCTGTGAAACCAAAACTCAACAATTATACCTGAACCTGTTTCTGGACTCCCGAGGTTTTACACTACATGTTAATATCAGTAATTTATATTTTTGAGAAATTTTTCTAAAATGAATAGTGTTTTGAGTCACAAAACGTATCTGCTGGGTGAAAATCACCCATTGAAATTGGCGCCCCAAGCCAGGGCTCCAAGGAGGGATAGGATATGGGCACGACTCCTTCCCGAGCCTAAGGAGGTAGTAGCCGGTAGTCTGAACCTGGTGCTGTCTACGGAGAGTCCCCAAGTACTCTCCCCATCATGGAGGAAGTCCCTTCCCCAACCGAGGGAGATGCCGTGCTAGAACCTTCACCCTTTGAACTTCATTCAGAGCCATACCTACTTACAAAGGGTGAGATTGTCATTGTAGAGCCACTTCTTAGCTGGCTCAAGCAAGGCTTAGTCCCTAAAGCCTTTTTCTACCCATCCATGGACCCCGCACTACAAATAGTGCCCGTCGACTCATTTCACACCATTTTCCGGTCTTGTCACCATGTTGATCCATTGGAAGACATTATTATCGGATTAGACTCGCAAATGAAGTTGACGTATATGTTGGCCCGAGGCTTCGACCAACCCACAAGTCGTAGCTTCACCCATCCCGCCTTAGGGTCCATTACCTCTGTGTGCACCGTGGGTTGTGTCACCACGGAGGTTCTCTTATTCCTCCCCATGCCGGCCGAGCCAAACATCATTCCACTTATCCTGAGGGAGGAACCATACCTTCTGCATAGGACCATCATCCCACTTACCCCAATGCATGAAGGTGATCATCTACACCTTCAAGAATTCTAAACATGGGACCGTGTCATGAGGGAACCCATATCAAGGGGTCACCCATTCTTTGATCCCTTCGATCCCTTCCCTAGTGAGCCCCTTGACCCACCATATCTACTCCCCTTCTTCAAGGGAGTCCACTACCACACCCCTTCCCCATGGGCCAGTCCACCTATACTCCGCAAGGAGCCCGTTCATTGGTGTAATGAATTCGGCTCTCCTGGCCCACCCAAACCACCCAAACCACCCAAACCTCCCAAATCCAAAAGGTTGTCAGTGTATGAATGGTGCATGTTAGGATGTCTAGGATTCCATTCCACCAATATTAGGTTGCGTCGTGTGTATGCATGGCACACATTCGGATGTCTTGGTCCACCATTGCATATGTATGGGTCGGTCTAACAGCAGGTTTGTCTAGTGTCATTTGTGAGTCTGTGTTTTCTTTATTTGTTCAGAGTCTATACATACATGTGTCAAGCATATTAGGAGTCGCATAGTCGGTCTCATGTCAGCTCGCGATGTCAGTCCTATTAGAGTGTGAGGCAAGTCGGGTCTAATGCGTACGTTGTAGACTTGTCACAATTTTGGATCGGTTCTACCTCAATATCTTGGATCTAGTCACATATAGGGACCCAACGGTGATTCATAGTGAGTCATTGAGCCGTCTCCTTCCTTTGAGAGTGACCCCACCTTGGAGTGTCCACCACTAGCCTCATTCCTACAACAGCATGTGCATATCGAATATATACGGGATGAGCAGGTGACGATTACTTGGAGTGGAGCGTACTCCGTGCTACCTGGTACGGTGACAAGTCCGTAGGAGCCACACAAGCAGCCGCACCCCTTACTCGATGGGGTCGAGTTCTTCCCACCTGGGGAGAATTGATGGGAATCAACACCGGACACTAACATTTTATTTTTGCATTTGTGTCCTTTTATTTTGCTTTTATACCCTTGAGTCAATTGTGTTTACAATTGTATGGCATTATAAGCCAATGGGCTAGTCATTAGGATTTTGTGGGTTTCTTTGCAAAATAGCCGCGTAGGCCCGACGGGACCCCCACCCTCTCTCCCATTGGGCCACCTAGACTCTCTAGGACCCATTGGGGTGGTCAATGGTCCAAAGAGGACCAGCCTTCCTTGTTGACCAAGGTGAAGGGGGTGCCCCCCTCCCTTGTCCCATATGGGAATTAAATATTCCCATCCCCCCTTTTAGTATTTTTGAATTTTGTATTTTCTTTGACCACATGGGAGATGGAATTAAATGTTCGTATCCCCTAACCCAAACCCTAGATCTAAGGGTAAGATTGGTCATTTGTCTAGGGTTTCCATTTCATATAAAAGTATTATATTTTCATTATTTCCAGAATTAATGCATAAGAAATCAGAAATTGGCATTTGCCTCCAAGAGCCCAAGGGCGCCCCCCCTCTCTCTACCAACCCCTTGTAGCTGGATTGCTGCGAATTTCTTGAGGTGTGAGGCCTCCATATCATCCCCTCTCTGAGTGAGAAGCTCAGCACCGCCGCCGCCGCTGCCATCGAGCCGCCGTCGCACTATCACCTCCGCTTCTTCGGAGTTCTATCCACCCCTGGAGAGCAAGCTGAAGCTGGGATTTTATCTTCTAGCTCTGTTGTCTAATCAACCTTAAATTTTGAGGTTTTGTTTCTCCTGTCATCCTCCATCTTTTAAATTTTGTGTCAATTCGCCTTCGTTTGATATTTTCCCCTAATTTTTAGTTCCACCTTAGCAGTCTACTAGTTTGCAGATCTACAGGATAGTAGTCCATTTTTATATTTTTACAGCCCTCTTAGCCATCTCCAAAAAATCCCCAACAATTCATGCGTGATTCCCCACATACCCCCTTCCACCCATAAAATTCACAGAGTCTAGATCCTCTGTTTTCTTTTGGGTCAAAATTCATCTTCAGGTAGATCCCTTTCTATCCTACCATATCTGGATTTTGAACCAGAAAACTTACAGTACCACAGTCATTTTCATTTCCAATCTGATGATTGGATGGATGTGGAAATAATTTATGTTGTATTTATGTGAGTCCTCTTTCCAACGGCGTCAACCTCGAATCGATCCGACACCGGATATGGGCACAACAATTCTTGTCGTGGAAGCGCGCAGATCTGTCCTAAGATAGGGCTGCGGGAAGTTGTTGGGGAATAATTCCCAATAAAATATCACAGCTTAGATTCAGCGACCGCCACTTCTGGGAGTCGACCAGGGACATCCCGCCATCGTCCCAGCCAAGCGCCGCCTTCAGAAGATCCCAGCAGGATGACGTCCCTTTGGAGGCCATTGTACGCTGTCCTGTCGGCCTGTAGATTTCAGAATCGGAGTTATTGTCCACAACCGCTCCGGAACCCAACCATTGTGCTACCCGTCAACCCAAACTCGATACTCCCGGGTCCCACGTGTAGCCCTTTACCTCCCTGCGTGGAGTGGGCAGTGAAATTCATTTATGTAAATTATTGATAATTATTTGTACCGGGAGTACAAAGCTTGGCCGGGGTCGTCTTCCCCACGCCCGGAGCGTGGAGGTATCGTTCTCGCCCCTCCATTTTATCGCATTTGCTGCTTTCGTATATTTTTGAATGCCACTGCATGAGCGATTGTTAGGATATTAGCTCGTTCAAATTTCATTGCCGCTGCGAGCGAGTGAGTGTGACCCGTCCCGTGACTCGATTCGAGCATGCGGATAAGCCGATACCCGAGACTCATTGCAGGTTCCTCAGCCGCGCAATCCGCACGCTTCCCTCGCTTAGGGACGTCCGAGAGCTAGAGTCCCAGGTTCGCGTCCCGTCCCGCATCAAATTGGTATCAGAGCGGGTTGAGTCTAGGGTAGTCTTCAAAGCACGGTCTATGTCTTGTCCAAGGTGTCGCATTGCATTCCAATAACCCGGCATATCAAAAGCTGTTTCTGGAACGATAGGTTACGCCTATTGGGAAGGTAGCACCTTACGTCGAGAGGATCTTCGGATCCCATAACTCTGCCAAGTACCAGATATTGGTTGAGTGTAGGTTTGTAGTTGAGTCTGCATTCCAACTTTGTATTGTTATTTTAGGGTCGTGTCAAGTCCATTGCCAAGTCCATTGTCTAGTCCGTTAGAGAGTCGATTTGTCTTGTCACCAAGTGTCGGCATGGCCATCCTATAGCTCCCCGTGTCCCATGGATCCCCAAAAGCCCACGTCATATGAATGGTGGCGACAAACCCAAGGATGGGGAGTCCAACCCCACCACCTCCGTAGGACCGAAGCCCCAGACTTCTATGGCTCCAAAGTCCCGAGTGACTACCTAGAGTGGGAAGCCGCTATGGACAAATACTTTGAGTGTTACATTATGTCTGATGCCATGCAAGTCGACTTTGCCACAAGGCGGCTTTTTTACGAAGCCACCGAAAAATGGAGGGACATAGAATGCTTGAGGGAAATTAGGAGGCAATGGCCTATAGAGTCATGGCGTGAGATGAAGAGCGAGCTTAGAAGGGTATACCTACCACGCCCAGTCGCTACCAATCGGCCCCACCCAGTCACCTCCAACCGACCCCACCCAATCACCTCCAACCAAGTGGGTCATAGTCGGAGGCCAATGGTCCCACATATAGACGAACTTAAGCCCAAGTCTAGGCCGGTTGAATATGAGCAAACCCACCATGATTCCACTAGTCCAAACCACACCTTAGATGACCTCTTGCAAATGTTTATGGACCAGATGGATAGGAGGGATAGGATATGGGCATGACTCCTGCCCGAGCCTAAGGAGGTAGTACCCGGTAGTCTGAACCTGGTGCTGTCTACGGAGTCCCCAAGTACTCTCCCCATCATAGAGGAAGTCCCTTCTCCAACCGAGGGAGATGCCGTGCTAGAACCTTCACCCTTTGAACTTCATTCAGAGCCATACCTACTTACAAAGGGTGAGATTGTCATTGTAGAGCCACTTCTTAGCTGGCTCAAGCAAGGCTTAGTCCCTAAAGGCTTTTTCTACCCATCCATGGACCCTGCACTAAAAATAGTGCCCGTCGACTCATTTCACAACATTTTCCGGTCTTGTCACCGTGTTGATCCATTGGAAGACATTATTATGGGATTAGACTCGTAAATGAAGTTGACGTATATGTTGGCCCGAGGCTTCGACCAACCTACAAGTCGTAGCTTCACCCATCCCGCCTTAGGGTCCATTACCTCTGTGTGCACCGTGGGTTGTGTCACCACGGAGGTTCTCTTATTCCTCCCCATGCCGGCCGAGCCAAACATCATTCCACTTATCCTGAGGGAGGAACCATACCTTCTTCATAGGACCATCGTCCCACTTACCCCAATGCATGAAGGTGATCATCTACACCTTCAAGAATTCTAAACATGGGACCGTGTCATGAGGGAACCCATATCAAGGGGTCACCCATTCTTTGATCCCTTCGATCCCTTCCCTAGTGAGCCCCTTGACCCACCATATCTACTCCCCTTCTTCAAGGGAGTCCACTACCACACCCCTTCCCCATGGGCCAGTCCACCTATACTCCGCAAGGAGCCCGTTCATTGGGGTAATGAATTCGGCTCTCCTGGCCCACCCAAACCACCCAAACCACCCAAACCTCCCAAATCCAAAAGGTTGTCAGTGTATGAATGGTGCATGTTAGGATGTCTAGGATTCCATTCCACCAATATTAGGTTGTGTCGTGTGTATGCATGGCACGCATTCGGATGGCCTGGTCCACCATTGCATATGTATGGGTCGGTCTAACAGCCGGTTTGTCTAGGGTCATGTGTGAGTCTGTGTTTTCTTTATTTGTTCAGAGTCTATACATACATATGTCGAGCATATTAGGAGTCGCATAGTCGGTCTCATGTCAGCTCGTGATGTTAGTCCTATTCGAGTGTGAGGCAAGTCGGGTCTAATGCGTACGTTGTAGACTTGTCGGAATTTGGGATCGGTTGGGGAAGGGACCACATGGGCGATGTCAGTCCTATTCCCCCCCTTTTAGTATTTTTGAATTTTGTATTTTCTTTGACCACATGGGATAAGGAATTAAATATTCTTATCCCCTAACCCAAACCCTAGATCCGAGGGTAAGATTGGTCATTTGTCTAGGGTTTCCATTCTATATAAAAGCATTGTATTTTCATTATTTTCAGAATTAATGCATAAGAAATCAGAAATTGGCATTTACCTCAAAGAGCCCAAGGGCGCCCCCCTCTCTCTCCCAACCCCTTGCAGCTGGATTGCTGTGAATTTCTTGAGGTGTGAGGCCTCCATATCATCCCCTCTCTGAGTGAGAAGCTCAGCACCCCCGCCACCGCCGCCATCGAGCCGCCGTCGCACCGACATCGCCACTTCTTCGGAGTTCTGTCCACCCCTGGACAGCAAGCTGAAGTCGGGATTTTATCTTCTAGTTCTGTTGTCTGGTCAACCTCAAATTTTGAGGTTTGGTTCCTCCTATTGTCCCCCATCTCCATTTTAAATTTTGTGTCAATCCGCCTTCATTTGATATTTTCCCCTAATTTTTAGTTCCACCCCTAACAGTCTGCTAGTTTGCAGATCTGCTGTATAGTAGTTTGTTTTTATATTTTTCCTGCCCCCTTAGTCATCTCCAAAAAATCCTCAAAAATTCATGCGTGATCCCCCACATCCCCCCTTCCACCCATAAAATTCACAGTGTCTAGATCCGATGTTTTCTTTTGGGTCAAAATTCATCTTCAGGCAGATCCCTTTCTGTCCTGCCAGATCTGGATTTTGAACCAGAAAACTTACGGTGCCACAGTCGTTTTCATTTCCAATCCGATTGTTGGATGGATATGGAAATAATTTATGTTCTATTTCTGTGAGTCCTCTTTCCAAGGTCGCGAACCTCGCCTCGATCCGACACCGGATCTGGGCACAATAATTCTCGTCGTGGAAGCGCGTAGATTTGTCCTGAGACAGGGCTGCGAGAAGTTGTTGGAGAACAATTCCCAATAAAATATCACAGCTCAGATTCAGCGACCACCACTTCTGGGAATCGACCAGGGATGTCCCGCCATCGTCCCAGACAAGCTCTGCATTCAGAAGATCCCAGGAGGACGACGTCCCTTTGGAGGTCATTGTACGCTGTCTTGCCAGCCTGCAGATTTCAGAATCGGAGTTACTATCCACAACCGCTCCGGAACCCCACCATTGTGCTGCCCGTCAACCCAAACTCTAAACTTGTAATACCCCGATTTTTCAAGAAATTAATTAGAAATTCCTTAATAAATAGAATAAGCTAAATATCGACCATTTTATAAAAATCTAGAAAAATTATATTCTTGTAGAGGATAACACGTTTAACAAACTTGTCTTCTATGACCAACCAAATAAAATCTGTAAATAGGTCGAATTAGTGGATTAAGCTTAAATTAAACACTTATTTAACCATACCTTGAAACGCAAAATTCGAGCCCAATACTCCATCAAATGAGCCCAAACCAGTGGCAGATGAAAGGCCAGGATGAGAGGATCTTTTCCCCTCTCTCAATCTCCCAAAACCCTAACCCTAGGAGATGCAATCGGCGGAGATTGGATCGCATCAACAATTGCGGTGGCGTTCGCATTAACCCAACTTGCGTGGATGAATACTCCGCGCATAGAACCCTCTAGAAGGCGTGTGACCTATAAAAATGAAGCTCTCTAACCCTAGAATCGTTTAGAACCAGTGGCAGCTGTAGAGGAGCTGGATCGAGGGAGATATCCAGCGATTAGGGGCTGCGTGTACCAGTGCCTTGGGTTTTCTTTCTCCCTTCTTCATCCGATTTAGGTAGGTGATAGCAAGCCAAACCCTACACATAATATATGGTTGGAAGCATCATCGTGTCAGCTTTTCATTAATATAGAAAGCCTTAAATTTGATCAAGTGTTCTTCGAGAATTTTAGTTTTAGTAGAAGCATGTCACATCTAGGGTTATAACTGTTCCCTTTCAATTAAGTAGTAATTTTAGGCCGGAAACACAAAATTGATTCATGCATCTTTAAGAGTTTTTCGTGCTCTTTCTTTTGATAGTAAAAGCCCCAAATTTAATGCTTTATATCATGCGAATTTTATGTTTTATCCCAACCCTAGCCAACCTCGCCGGAGGCAGGCAAGGCAGAAGGGGCAGCGATCTGTTGAGATTGCGCGGCCTCCCAATAGACCGCCTAACCATCTAGGCGGTCAGTTACGGACCATCCAATGCTTCGATCTCCGATCATTTCCCTGACCCCCCTATTTTGGTTTAGACGGCCTCGCGACAGACCGCGTATCCTTATAAGCGGCCGAATTTTGACCGTTCTACTGTTTTATTGCTGTTACGTCTCCAGAGGCACGCGGCAGACCCCTGACCGCTCAACCTAAGCGCGGCCAGTCTTCAACCATTCAACATCTTCAGCGGCACCCTACTGTCCACCCAACTGCATAAGGCCTTCGGACCTGATAGAGATTAAGCGGCCATCAGTGGACCGCCTATATCGTTGCGCGGCCATAAGTGGACCGCCTATATCATTGAGCGGCCAACCAGAGACCGTTCGCTTCTCGTTATTGCCAATTAACCTTGTTCGTTTATCCTTGATCCATCTTCGACCAAACCCCGAATTGATCAACCCAGTAAGCCCTAGGCCGACCAACAGACAGTGGGCTGGACTCTAGTTCAGTTCCACCCTGTCTATGGTAGCCCGGGAGCCCACTTGGGTGAATTTCCAACTTATTGATAGGCCCTATGTTGCGCGGACGATATTGGACCGTCCATATTATAGGCGGCCCATATTGGACCGTCCTTCCATTGAGCAGCCCAATGTTGCCCGTATATCTTGTTCTTACCTTCTGGCCCTGAGCGGCTTATTTTTGACCGTCTGTATCTTGCGCGGTCCAGTAGTGCCCGTTCAGCGGACTTGCGCGGCCCAGTAATTACCGTCCAACTTCTGAGCGGCCCTTAATAGTCTGTTCAACCTTAACCTCGTGGAGGCTGATCTCCAGCCCAGTTCTTGAGCGGCTCATAATTGACCGCCCAGTGTTTGAGCGACTCAGAATTGACCGTCCAGTTCTTGCGCGGCCTAGTAGTGACCGCCTATCTCCCAGAGACGCGTTTTCTCCTTGTTTTATGGTTTTGAATCCAAGAACATGATGGTTCTTGATAACTTGAACTCCTAGACAGAAATTCTGGACAATATCTCTTCAACTTAGCCTTGGGATGTTCCGAGGTAAGTTTGTACATGATTGTAATTGGCCATTTTAACTTGATTAAAGTCTAGACAACTTGGGATCTTGGATCCAATAAATCAATGCCAACGCATCATAGGGGCCCGGTCTGGTCCTGGGGAGAGCGCCCGAAAAGTACTTGTGCCTATGGGGAATTTGTAATGACATGGTGAGGCATTGCACCGAGTGCATGACTAGCATGATGTGTATGACAATGATATCTTAATCTCTTACTTGAATCGTGTTCGACTTGGTTATATTCTTACTTATTGGCTAATTTCCTACAATTTCCTGTTATTTATATTGTTCATAAACTCTAAATTCTTGTAGTTATATCATCCTGTCGCATTGTTATTCCATCTCGTTCTTTAGCACTTTCTTTTTATGTTGTTTCATCCGATCGTCATTTCTTTTCTTTCCGTTTCATATAAACATGTAATTAATTGGTTAATTACTTACACTTGCCTGTTGTTACCTACTGAGCGTTCGCTCATATAGTTGTTTCCCCCCTTTCCAGGCAGCTCAGGTGAAGATTCACAGATGGATGGGAATGGGCCAGAGTGATGACTTGGAGTGTATCAGCTGGTAGATATGTTGAGATTGTTATAGTTATTTTACATCTAGCTATGCCTTAGAGCTTGTGTTAGTTATTGTAACGGAGTCAAGTGGAGGTTATGCTTGATTATGTTTAAGCCGGTTTGATGGTTATTATAATAGATTTGGAGTTATTTCTGTTCATGACGTTATGTAAATTCTTAGCTTAGCATATTATCATTACTAGCGTTTTCTACTGCCAGTCCCGATATTCCGCGTCAGGGCGTGATAATACTCTTGGGTCTCACGTGTTGAGTATATCCAGGTGATTTAGAAGATAACAAAACCCAGGATATTCGTTCTATCACTTGCCATGTTTTGACCTTCATGCGCAATCAAGGTCTAAATTCATCATGAATTATGCTTAAGTATTCATAGCTTTCCGAACTCATTAAGAGAGCTCAAATGGACTTGAAATCAATAACAATATAAGTTCAATTCAAGCCTCGATCATATGGATCTGATTTTCTAGGCTAAAAACTTGTTTTTGTAGGATTTTTCATAGTCCGGTCGACCTGAGAGCATGGGCCGGTAGACCGGAATTAACAGCGTTCCAAAAATCTACATGAATTTACAGTTCGGTCGACCGTCGGCCCTATCCCGGTCGACCGGTTTTCCCAGTGCTGAAAAGTTCAAACTCTGTAAATTTTTGGTCGACCGCCAGCTTCGAGGCAGCAATTGTTGACTTGTGTTCTTCAACGTGGAAAGCTCTTTCATTGGGTTTGTTTAATCCTAAAGGCACCAGACATGCCATGATTTGTGGATCTGGTTCCTGGCTTGTCCCTTGACCATCCAAGATTTATAAAAACATCATATTAGGGTCAAAAACCCTAATTACTCAAGGGAGATAGAAGAGGCTATCAAGGGGAGAAAGAGTGCTGCCACTGTAGCTCATGAACAGTGTTTCGAGGAAGAACTTCTTCATCCATCTCCAAGTTTTTGAAGATCATCCTAAAGCCATTCAAGAGAAGATCAATATGTGGAGCAAGCTTCATCCAAATCAATCTTCATCCACTAAGGGGGAGCTTTCGTTTGAAAATTTTCTTTTAGTGTTTCTCATTCCATTTCTATTTGAGCTTCAAGTGTTGTTATGTATAATCTCTAAACATTCTAGTGTGTGTGGATCTATTTAGATCAGTGTATGTGTGTCATGGATCTTTCAGATCCGTGTGTGGTTTGGTAAGTATGCACCGTCGTGGGAGTTCCGAACTCTCCACAAGTGTGTATGTGTGTTGATCTTGTAATCCTTTACAAGATAGTGTGTGAAACCTCACAGTCTGTGAGGGGTGGACGTAGGTTGGCTTTGCTGCATCCGAACCACCTAAAAATTATTGTCTCTTGTGTGGTTTGTTCCTTATCTTCTACCTCCAATTCTGTTATAGTATATTCGCATATTGCATTTGTTGTTTTCTTCGTTTAGATTTAAATTAATTGATCATTTTCTAATAGATCTCTGGTATATCAAAAGCTCGGTTCGGACCGACAAGGTTAGTCTTGTCGGAAAGATAACACCTTGCGTGAGAGATTTTTCGGATTCGCTAACTCCGCCTAGTACCAAAGAGCTATTGTAGTGATTGATTTTGATAGATTTAATCTCCTTTGCATCAGATCTAAATTGATAGTTGTTATTTCATCATATAAACTTCAAATTGGTTAAAGTTTTCTTAAAACTTGTTATCACCCAATTCACCCCCCCTCTTGGGTGTCATTGATCGTGGGACTTCAATTGGTATCAGAGCTAAGGCTCTAATTCTTTCAGATCTAATGATCTAGAGTCAGATCCAGATCAATGGCCAACAAGGGGATGATGCTTGAGGGTCATTCTATTCACCGTCCTCTATACTTCGATGGCTCTAATTATTCCTATTGGAAAAACAGAATGCATGTGTTTCTGAGAGCCCAAGAGTATGAGATATGGAGGGTTGTGGATAAGGGTCCTTATGAACTTTCTGAAAATGAGGATAAATGGTCAATTGAAGAAATTAAAAAATCCACAGTTAATTTTAATGCCATGAATATCATGCAATGTGCTATACATCCTAACGAGTTCTCTCGTGTATCCATGTGCAGCTCAGCTAAGGAGATGTGGGACAAGTTGGGGCTCATATATGACGGAACTTCCGAGGTCAAGGAGACAAAGGCAAACCTACTTGTCAGAGATTATGAGCTGTTCAAAATGAAGCCTGAAGAAACCATTTCAGAAATGTTTGCAAGGTTAACTGAGATCACTAATGGTCTCAAGAGTCTCAGAAAAGAATACACCAACTCCGAGCTCGTGAGGAAAGTGTTGAGATCTCTCCCATCCGCGTGGCACACCAAAGCTACTGTCATTGAAGATTCAAAGAATCTGTCCAGGCTTTCTCTGGACGAGCTCATAGGGTCCATCATGACATATGAGATAAACATGAAGAGAACAACCGAGGAAGATACGATGAAGAAGAAAGTGATTGAATTGAAAGCTCACCAATCTGATGATGACTCTCAAGAAGAAGAATCCAGCGAGGGAAGTAATGAAGAAGAAGACTTGGCCATGATAACTCGCCAAGTAAAGAGATTTTTGAGAAAAAAGAGGAATTTCCAAGGTAACTTCAGAAAGGGGCAAAGAAAGCCCATTCAAACCAAGGTCGAGCCGAGCAAGCCCAATACTGTCATTTGTTGCGAATGCAAGAAGCCCAGACACATGAGAGGAGAGTGCCCAGATCTGAAGAGGAAATTCAAGAAGGATAAGTTCAGGAAGCCCAAAGCCATGGTCGCCACATGGAGCGACGAAGAGGACGAATCGTCCCAAGAGGAGCTGCAAGAGCTTGTGGAAAGTCTATGCCTCATGGCACATGAAGATGAATCAACAGAGGTAAATTCTGACCCTGATTTCATTTCAAGTAAAAAATGGGAGTCAAAATATGAAAAATTGTATACGAAATACAGAAAAATCAGATCTGAAAATAAAAATCTCAAAAAGAGAATTGATGAGTCAACACATGAGGATATATATGTTAAGTTTGAAAAACTGGAACATGAATGGTTCAAATTAACAGAAGAAAAAGAAAGCTTGTTGTAATCAATTTCAAATATTGAAAAAGCAAAAGAGGGGTTATCATGTAAAATGTCTGAAATGGAAGAAGTGTATAAAAAATTGAAAAATGAAGAAGAAGTTCTGAAATCCACAAATTCATAACTTGAAAAGAAAAATGTAAGTTTGGGTGAAGAAGTGGCTGAACTTCAGTCCACCTTATCTAGGTTTGTCAAGGGCAAACAAAACTTAGATAACCTGCGGGGAGTTAAGGTTAACTTCCAGAAGGAAGGATTGGGATATAGTCCTCAAAACAAAAAATCTTTTGAGCATAAGATCACTACATCCTATGTTCATGAAAAAGAAAACAACTGTGCTTCATGTTCTAACCTTAAGTCAAAACATGTCCAACCCAAACCAAGCCAATTCCAAAGAAAGTTTGCACACGTTAATTGCTTTCATTGTGGTAGACTCGGTCATGTTGTTACTAATTGCTGGTTCAAACAAAAATCACCAAGAAATCATGCAATTTGGACCAAGAAAAGATATGCAGAGAATTGGACTAACTCCTATGGACCCAAACTAGTTTGGGTACCAAAAATAATTATATGAGAATGTTGTTTCTTGCAGATATGTCTTGAAGCCAGAGGGAGCAAATGATACCTGGACAGCGACTGTTCAAGGCATATGACAGGGGACAAAAAGGTGTTCGCTACACTGCAAGACAAGGATGGATGTTCAGTTGTCTTTGGAGGGAAAGACAAAGGTAAAATCATTGGGATCGACAATATAGGTAAGAATTCTGAAACCTTGATTGAAAATGTTCTTTTAGTGAAAGGCTTGAATCACAACCTGCTAAGCATAAGTCAATTGTGTGACAAAGGTTTTAAAATTATTTTTGACGAAACTCACTGCCTTGTCATGAATAAGATCTCTAATCAAATCAGATTCATCGGGAAAAGGAATAACAATGTCTATACTATTGATCTTGATGATGTTGATGGTGATGATGTGTGTTTAGTAGCAAATAACCATGACAATGCATGGCTATGGCATCGAAGACTAGGTCATCCTAGTTTTGGAGTAATCTCCAAATTGTCTAGACATGATTTAGTGAATGGGCTGCCTAAATTGAAATTTGAAAGTGATAAGATATGTGAGGCTTGCACAAAAGGTAAGCAAACATGTATTTCTTTCAAGAATAAAAACATTGTTTCTACCGCTAGGCCTCTAGAACTGCTGCACCTTGATCTTTTTGGTCCGACTAGGACATCCAGCCTAGGAGGAAAATCTTATGGATTTGTAATTGTTGATGACTACTCCAGATTTACATGGGTATTATTTTTAGCCAATAAAAGTGATACCTTGATGGAGTTTCAAGTGTTTTGCAAGAAAATCTAGAATGATAAAGGATACCTTATCACCATAATTCAAAGTGATCATGGTGGTGAGTTTGAAAATCATGAATTTAGCAGTTTTTGCAAGGAGAAGGGATACACACACAACTTCTCATCACCAAGGACGTCTCAACAAAATGGAGTAGTGGAGAGGAAAAATAGAACATTGATAGACATGGCTCGGACCATGCTAAGTGAGAACTCCCTACCCAAATACTTTTGGGCCGAGGCGGTAAGTACAACATGCTACATCATCAACAGGGCAATGGTAAGGCCCATTCTGAAGAAAACCCCGTATGAGCTTTACAAGGGTAAGAAACCAAATATTTCCTATCTTAAACCCTTTGGATGCCCATGCGTCATTCTGAACAATGGTAAGTCTAACCTAGGTAAGTTTGATGAGAAAAGTGACAAAGGAATTTTTCTAGGTTATGCACTTAATTCTAGAGCTTATCGATTGTTCAATAAGAGGACTTTGGTTGTTGAAGAAAGTCCTCATGTTATTTTTGATGAATCTGAATTGAAATTGACAACTCCAACTTTGGATGCAGGTGAAGCTCCTAAGAATCCAACTGATGCTGGAGCTAAGGATGAACAGGATGAACCAATGGAAGCAACCTCCACCAAGGATGAAAAGGATGAAGATCTGTCCATTGAGACACTTCAAGAACAGCAAGTGCAGCACCTCGATTTGCCCAGTTCTTCCACATTCCTGAAAGATCACCCCGCTGAAAACATCATAGGTAATCCTGAAGATAGGGTAAGAACTAGATCTTCATTAAGGCAAGTAGAAGAAGAGGATTTGATGGCCTTAATATCACAAGAAGAGCCTAAGGATATTCATGAAGCTCTGCAAAATGAATCCTGGATCCAGGCTATACATGAAGAGCTGCACCAGTTCAAAAGAAACAAGGTGTGGACTCTTGTGCTGCATCCTAAAAATCAACCCGTAATTGGAACCCACTGGGTTTTAGAAATAAACTTAACGACACGGGGGTGGTTGTTAGGAAAAAGGCCCGTCTTGTAGCCAAGGGGTATACCCAGGAGATGGGGATTGATTTTGATGAGTCTTTTGCACCGGTTGCTAGACTAGAAGCAGTCCAGATCCTTTTGTCTTATGCTTGCTCATTGAACTTTAAATTATTTCAAATGGATGTTAAATCTGCCTTTCTTAATGGGTACATCAAATAGGATATTTTTGTAGAACAACCTCCAGGTTTTGAAGATTCAAGACATCCAAAGCACGTGTACAAGCTGCAGAAGGCCTTATACGGTTTAAAGCAAGCACCAATGGCATGGTATGAAATGCTTACTTCATTCCTCGGGGAAAATGATTTCAATAGATGTAAGGTTGACCAAACACTCTTCATGAGGAAATCAGGTAAAAATATCCTAGTAGTTCAAGTGTATGTCGATGACATAATTTTTGGAGCTACTAACAATGTCTTATGTGAAGAATTTGTAGAAATCATGCAAGGATAATTTGAAATGAGCTTAATGGGTGAACTAAACTTTTTTCTTGGTTTGCAGGTGAAGCAAACGCCCGAAGGCATTTTCATCAATCAAGCTAAGTACACACTGGAGCTGTTAAAGAAATTTGGGATGGCTGAAGCGAAACCCTTGTCAACTCCGATGGCCACAACCATGAAGTTAGACAAAGATGAAAATGGTAAAACAGTAGATCCTACACTGTTTCGAGGTATGATCGGATCATTACTGTATCTCACAGCATGTCGCCCTGACATTCAATTCAGTGTATGTCTATGTGCTCGTTTTCAGTCATGTCCTAAAGAATATCATTTAATGAATGTTAAACGCATCTTTAGATATTTAATTGGCACGATAGATTTTGACTTGTGGTTTCCCATCGGAAGTCCTTTTGATTTGATTGCATACACTGATGCGGACTATGCCGGATGTATTGTAGATCGTAAAAAGACTAGTGGGTACTGTCAGTTTCTTGGTGGGTGCCTAGTTTCATGGGCCTCCAAGAAACAACATTCAGTAGCTCTCTCAACGGCTGAGGCTGAATATGTAGCCGCCGGAAGTTGTGGAGCCCAAGTACTTTGGATCAAAAATCAACTACTTGATTTAGATGTTGAAATGAAAACTGTTCCAATACTATGTGATAATACCAGTGCAGTCAGTTTGTCAAAAAATTCTGTTCAACATTCTAGGACAAAACACATTGATATTCGACATCATTTTTTGAGAGATCATGTAGGAAAAAGGGCCTTTGAATTGAATTTCATTGACACACATAATCAGCTAGCCAATATTTTCACAAAACCTCTAAACCAGGATCAATTTAGCAAGATAAGAAGAGAACTTGGGATGTGCAAGGGTGAGAGCATACATACGTAGGTTTGCACTTAGGATAAGAATTGCACTTGTAGAAACTCATATGCATAAAGGGTAGATTAACATGCATATTGTATATATTTACTGTTAATACTTTGTGTGTTCATATACACCCCTACATGTTGAGTGTATTTATACGTATAGCCCTCCTTGAAAAATTTTCTAAGGATAAATATTTCTTGATTAAATAAATGTGGACCCAATGACTTCAGATCTGAGGCATTTTCTGAGGGGGAGTTAGAGCATCCTCTCCATACCTCATCTCCTCTCTTTCACTCTACTGCATGATAGTGGACGGTCGACTGATGATGCTCATATTTAAAAAAAGGGAAAAATAAAAAGAAACAAAAATAAAAAAATGAGAAAAATGAGCTTTTAGGGCTCGGTCGACCACTTCGGTCGACCGCCAGCCTCGTCCCGGTCGACCGAACCCGACGAACCGGGTCGGCCGAACCAACATCCGAACCCCTTTTAAAGCGGTCTTCACACTTCATTTTCTCATTCCAACCCCCTCACTCTCTTTCCTACCCTAGTTCCTAACCCTAAAGCATCAAAATCCCATTTCTTCACCCCAAAAACCTCTTTCCTCCTTCACCCGCACTAGATTCGGTCGGTTCGTCATGGTTTTGGGATGAAATCTCCATGGCCGATTTGTGCGTTCGTGAAGCCACCTTCAAGGATCCAGGTTGTGAAGAAGTTCATTCCAAGCTCTAGAAGTGTCCTTTTGGTCCATTTTCCTCCCCTGGGTTGAGATTGATTCTTTAAGGGTTTCCCGGTGAGTTCTTCTAGTTCAGGATGCTGCCTCGACGGAGTTCTCGACGTCCTGCCCATGGAGAGCCTAGCAGTCAAAGACAAGAGGCCCAGGTTCATCCCCCACAGTCGGCACCTGCAGCTTGTCGTGCCCCTCGTCTGCCTCCACGGCCCATTATCGACCCTCGATTGGTCGACTTTGATGAGGTGAATGAGATTTTACCCGATTTATGTGCACTCTTTGAGATTCAAGACGGTTGGAGTGATTTTGTCACTAGATATACAAGGTATTACCCCAACCTAGTGCAACAATTTTATGGGAACTTGGTTGATAGAAATGAGGAGCTATATACAGTTGTTCAAGGTATAGAGATCCATATCTCTCCGGATCTATTTGCACGTGCCTTAGGGGTCTCAGCCAGGGGTGCCGACATGACCTTTGGCCATGGTGAAGCATCAGCTTCATTTACTGCTATGACAAGCTGTGAGTATGTGCATGGGGTCAGTGATCTGATTCAGTTGAATGCCAATTATTTTCTACCTCTACAGCGGATTCTCCACCACATGTTCACATCTTTTATCTATCCAAAAAGTGGAAGCAGAAATGAAGTGACAGCGGTTCAAAGATTTCTATTTTTTCATGTTATGAATGGCAGCTTAGTAAACATGGGTAGGCTCATGACAAGCTTGATAGGGACATGCCGAACTCAACTGAGGAGATCTTTGCCCTATGCTTCTCAGTTGACGGGAGTGTTTATTCATGCTGGGATAAACTTGAATGATGAACTGTTCCTTCGAGTTCGACTGGATGACATCTATAACAAGCATAAGATTTTCACAGATTTTGGGTACTACTATGGTCCCGACGGCAAGCTACACCGGAATGTGCCTGTTTATGGAGAAGAATCTGAAAGTGAAGAAGAGGCCGAGCAGCAGCAAGGTCAAGGGGCAGTCCCCCCTCCAGTTCAGGCTGAGGACCAGCCTCCTCCTCCTTCCCCTCATCACATGGATCCAGAGATGCCTCCTCCATCTCAGTACCATTATGGGGAGTCTTCTACTCAAGGGGCCGGACAGCATCCTTGGGTAGACGATGAGACTTTTGACAGGCGGATCACTGAGCTAGAAACTCGAGTGGATACCTTTGGGGATCGACTTTCTACCTTTAGGGATCACCTAGACACTATGGGTAATGTGATTGACACTATGTCAGGTCGCATAGACTCTTTCTCCACAGTTCTGGACACTCTTTCCACTCAGATGACCACACTCTCCACCCACATGACCACCCTCACCCAAAGCCATGAAGATTCTAGTGTGGCTTTTCATGTTATGAACCGTGTTCTCCTGAACATGCAGCGCCGTGACTATGATAGGGATCAAACTCTTGCCCATATCTAGCACTGCCTTCAACATCATGACCACCTCCTTGGAGATATTCGACAGCGCCTTGGCTATATGCCTCCTCCTCCACCAGATGCCCAACCTCCTGCAGATGATCCTTGAGGACGTTCTTTGGTTTCCAATCTTCAGTCTGTGTCCTTGGGTCTTTTGTCTTTTGGGTCACCTACTTGCTATCCTATCCCTTCTTTTGATGATGTCAAAGGGAGAGAAGTAGTAGCGTAGGTCTTATATATTTTATGTCGGTCTGTTTGTATGTTTGTATGCATGATCATTGGTGAGGATCATTGTGTCAGTTCTGCATTTGTTTTGTCGCATGTGTCAAGAGTCTTGCATTCCTTCTCACAAGCATCAATGTACCTTGTAACACAATGATAAAAAATGATGAAATGAATGCACCTGGTTTTTGATATAAAATGTTGGCTCTTATTTCATTTCCCATCAATCTTGGCAAATAAAGTGTTGGATGGTTTGTGTTAGATAGCTTGATGTGATGTGAATAAATGCATTGATTTCAAACATTGATCTCAAATTTCCAAAATTCTTAAAGGCACACCAATGTAATTAAATGTCCTATAGTTTTTTGTCATCATCAAAAAGGGGGAGATTGTTGAGTATATCCAGGTGATTTTGATGATAACAAAACCCAGGACATTCGTTCTATCACATGCCATGTTTCGACCTTCATACGCAATCAAGGTCTAAATTCATCATGAATTATGCTTAAGTGTTCATAGCTTTCCGAACGCATTAAGAGAGCTCAAATGGACTTGAAATCAATAACAATATAAGTTCAATTAAAGCCTCGATCATATGGATATGATTTGCGAGGCTAACAACTTATTTTTGTAGGATTTTTCACAGTACGGTCGACCTGAGAGCATGGGCCGGTCGACCGAAATTAACAGTGTTCCAAAAATCTACAGGAATTTACAGTTCGGTCGACCGCCGGCCCTATCCCGGTCGACGGGTTTTCCTAGTGCTGAAAAGTTCAAACTCTGTAAATTTTCGGTCGACCGCCCCCTCCTACCGGTTGACCGCCAGCTTCGAGGCAGCAATTGTTGACTTGTGTTCTTCAACGTGGAAAGCTCCTTTCATTGGGTTTGTTTAATTCCAAAGGCACCAGACATGTCATGATTTATGGATCTGGTTCCTGGCTTGTCCCTTGACCATCCAAGATCTATAAAAATATCATATTGGGGTCAGAAACCCTAATCACTCAAGGGAGATAGAAGAGGCTATCAAGGGGAGAAAGAGTGCTGCCACTGTAGCTCCGTGAATAGTGTTTCGGGGAAGAACTTCTTCATCCATCTCCAAGTTTTTGAAGATCATCCTAAAGCCACTCAAGAGAAGATCAATATGTGGAGCAAGCTTCATCCAAATCAATCTTCATCCACTAAGGGGGAGCTTTCATTTGAAAATTTTCTTTTATTGTTTCTCATTCCATTTCCATTTGAGCTTCAAGAGTTGTTATGTATAATCTCTAAACATTCTAGTGTGTGTGGATCTGTTTAGATCAGTGTGTGTGTGTCATGGATCTTTCAGATCCGTGTGTGGTTTGGTGAGTGTGCATCGTCGTGGGAGTTCTGAACTCTCCACAAGTGTGTGTGGGTGTGTTGATCTTGTAATCCTTTACAAGATAGTGTGTGAATCCTCACAGTCTGTGAGGGGTGGTCGTAGGTTGTCTTTGCTGCATCCGAACCACCTAAAAGTTGTTGTCTCTTGTGTGGTTTGTTCCTTATCTTCTACCTCCAATTCTGTTCTAGCATATTCGCATATTACATTTGTTGTTTTCTTCGTTTAGATTTAAATTAATTGATCATTCTCTAATAGATCTCTGGTATATCAAAAACTGGGTTCGGACCGACAAGGTTAGTCTTGTCGGAAAGATAACACCTTGCATGAGAGAATCTTTGGATTCGCTAACTCCGCCTAGTACCAAAGAGCTATTGTAGTGATTGATTTTGATAGATTTAATCTCCTTTGCATCAGATCTAAATTGATAGTTGTTATTTCATCATATAAACTTCAAATTGGTTAAAGTTTTCTTAAAACTTGTTATCACCCAATTCACCCCCCATCTTGGGTGTCATTGATCGTGTGACTTCACCACATGTAGCCCTTTACCTCCCTGCGTGGAGTGGGCAGTGAAATTCATTTCTGTAAATTATTGATAATTATTTGTACCGGGAGTACGAAGCTTGGCCGGGGTCATCTTCCCCATGCCCAGACCGTGGAGGTATCGTTCTCGCTCCTCCATTTTATCACATTTGCTGCTCTCATATATTTTTGAATGCCGTTGCATGAGCGATTGTTAGGATATTAGCTCGTTCAAATTTCATTGCCGCTGCGAGCGAGTGAGTGTGACCCGTTCCGTGACTTGATCCGAGCATGCGGAGAAGCAGATACCTGAGACTCATTGCAGGTTCCTCAACCGCACAATCCGCATGCTTCCCTCGCTTAGGGACGTCCACGAGCTAGAGTCTCAGGTTCGCGTCCCGTCCTGCATCAAATTGGTATTAGAGCTAATTCAGATTTCTTTGCTTGAAGGTAGCTTGAAAAGTTTTGATAAATTTGAAAAAGAAAATATGTTGTTGAAATGTGAAAATGAATGATTGTTTGCAAAGAGTTCAAATTTTGTTGAAACTGAAAAAGTTATTGAACAGTTAATATAAAAATTGCAATCCATAAATGTTGAAAACAAGGAACTCATAGAAGAAAATGCAAACTTCAAATCTGTTAACTATTTGTTGAATGATAAAGTTTGTGCATGCGAAGAAGAAATCACAAGTGCTAAATTGCATATTTCTGCTTTAGAAGAAGAAGTGCAAAGATTAAAAGATGATTTGTCCAGATTTATCAAAGGAAAAGAGAATTTGGATAAAGTGTTGGGTGGCAAAATGAATTTTCAAAGAGAAGGCATTGGATATTCCCCTATGAACAAAAAGTCATTTGAATCTAAATTGAAAACTTCTTTTGTTCATGCTTCCGATATTCCTAGTACTTCCAAAGCGCCTCGCTCAAAAGAAAACTTCTGAAAATGATTTTGAGAAAAAGAAAAATGTCAACACAAAACCCTCCATGCCAAATAAATTACAGAAATTAAAATCTAATGTTGAATACTTTTATTGTGGCATGTATGACCATGTAATAGATGATTGTAATGTCATGAAGAAAGATGACCAATATGCTTGCAAAGATAAATAGACTTTCAAAAGATAAAGAAATGCTTCTTTTTTTATTGTGGTAAGCTAGGTCATATGATGAAAATTACTTTGTAAAGCAAAATGATGATTTTCATGCCATGAATGCTAAATTCACTTTTCAAAGAAAATTTAGTGATAAACATACTTTCCGTACTCAAAGGTTTTCATCTTATAAGGGAAAGTTCTTTGGAAAAACTCATGCTTATAATGAAAAATCTTTCGATAGAACTACTTCGCCTTGTTGTTTTCACTGTGGAAAGTATAGACATGTTATGAAAAACTGTTGGTCATTGAAAACTAATAATTTTCATACTTCTAGGATGAATGCTAGGTTTAATTTTGCTAGACTTAGATCTTTTGGAAATAGGAGATGGAATGCTTTTGAAAACTCCTATACTCATAAACAGAAATCTTTTGCTAAAGCAGCTCCTCCTCATTGCTTTTATTGTGGAAACTATGGTCATGTGCTTGAGGATTGCAGGATGTTGGAAAATGATGACATGAAGGCAATGAAAAAGAAGAAGAATTTGTTTGCCAAGAATGCTACTAACCTCTAGGGACCCAAGAAGGCTTGGGTACCTAAATCTGTTGATTGAGTTGATTTTGATGCATGTGTGTCTTGAGGTAAATAGAAAATAAAAGGGCTCCAATAAAAAGGAACAAGGCACACTCATTTGGTAAAATCCTGACCTTACTTATCCTTATTGTCAAACTTGGTGATTTGATGTTTTTTTTCTACTACTTTGTTATGCTTTAATTGCAATCTCTTCGCAAGCCATACGTGCTCTTGTTGTATGAATATTTGGTATATCAAATGGTGTTATGTGAATTGACAGATCAAGTCTGTCAGGAAGCTAACACTATGCGTGAGTTGGATCCTTGGATCAGATCTCCGCCAAGTACTAAAATTCAGAAACCCAATTGTTTGGCGTATGAGGAATCATGTGTTTTGAATGAAATCAATTTACTTTTGATTTGCATGGTTTTCAAATTGAATTTGAAAAACTTTCTTGTTTCAAGAATGCAAAAATTTTCTGAATTGTGGAATTGTTTGCTCACTACTGCAACAATACTTTTGATTGATGACCATGGCTTAGTTTCAGCTTGATGACATTGTGTGGATGCTTTTCTAGTCATATAGGGCATATCATGTTCAATCTGAAGCTCATATCTCATGCAACAATGTTTTGAACGATCATAGTTGAACATTTGGATTCTAAAAAATACGGTTCTTCATGATAAAATCTGAAATAAAATGCTCATGGTTTAGATCTAGATTCAGTGAAAACTCATCTCGTGCATTTACTGGTTTCATCCTTACTTGAATGTTCTGGACTGCATAATTTGTATATAAGGTCAAAACTTTAAACAAACTTGAAAATCTGCATAGAAAGATTGCATTGGCATTTTTGCATCTCATTAACAGATTTTGCATGCATTGTGAATTTGAGTCATGCATACTTTGATGCTTCTGCATATCATTCACTCCTGCATATACTAGCATTTGTAAGTTGCATATCTTGAGTCATGAGTGCTTGCATGAATGTTTTCTGAAGCCTTGCATGTCTGCATGTACTTAGTTTATGAAACCATTTCTTGACTGTTCTAAGGCTTCACCTCCTTCCTAAATAACAATGCAGTGATTTTGTTCACATGTGATTCATGTCATATACTAAGGGGGAAGATTTGATTTCGACCGTGCATACATTTAAGGGGAGTCATATCTGTGACTTGACAAATTCATTTTATACATGGCGAATATTATCCCCACACTTTGCACATAATGAAATTAATTGCTTTAATTGATAAGATTTGAGAAATTCTTTCCAACACTCTAAATGGAACTTGAATCTCTACATAGACATTAAAGAGTAATCGTGAGGAAAAAGCTGCCTACCCCACATTATTCAATAAGTGGAATGTCAAACCTAGTAGTCGGGAATCCCCATTGAGACACATGAGGAAACTCGCATCGAACGGTGAAACAAAAATCTACAATAAAAATCAAAATGCGTGACGAATCTTAGTAGCCGAGAATCCCCATTGAGACATATGAGAAGACTTGCACCGAACGGTGAAGTCCATTAAAAGAAAATTAATCAGGGTTGTGCGAAGTTACCGATAGTCGAGGATCTAAAGTGAAAGTGTAGAGAGGAGATTACCTTCTAGTGTTCTTAAGAAAATATGAATATCCATATCTTTTGAAGCTCAATGTTCATTGCATCACATTTCACAAGGGTATCTTTGTGATGAATGTATACTATGAATTTGTTTACGTTCATGGTTTATGCATTACTTCTAGTTGTGTATGCAAAGCTCTTTTAATTATGCTTCATGTCTCTCATTTTGAATTTGAATCACGTGCTCTTTTCTTAAGTTGTGCCCCATTTAGGGAGAGTTACTATTAATAGTATTTGCGTGCATGATAGTTATGCTTGTGTGCTTGCCTGTTCATACAAATCACAACATGTGCATAGGTAGAATAGGTTGAAGGTCATGGTGTGCATATTTTCATATTTGGCATTTTTAGCATGGACATAGTGCATACACTTTGCATTTGGAAGATGAAAGTCATATTGTGCATATCTGCATATCTTGCATATAGTGGATACTTTGAACTGCATCATTTTGAACATATCTTTGGGCCAACCATTAGTAACAATTGGTATCAGAATTGGTATCATATCTTCAGGCCTAACATGTTTATATCATCTCTAATAACCCCATTGTCTTTTTGTTGATGACAAAAGGGGGGAGAATTGTGAGCTTAATGTTTTATCTTTCAGTGCTTATTGGGGGAGAATAGGTTTGTTGTTGCTTAATGCTTAATGGGTGTGCTTAATGTTTTATCTTTCAGTGCTTAATGGGGGAGAATAGGTTTGTTGTTGCTTAATGCTTAATGGGTGAGATAGTTTTGATTGCTTGGTTTGTTTGCTACAAAACTGTTCATACAAAACTGCTCACACTATTCATTGAATGAAATGCTTCTACTCTATATCTTTTGGAACTCTCGCACACATCGTTTTATCATCATCAAAAAGGGGGAGATTGTTGCATTCCCCTCGTTTATTTTGGTGTTTGATTTTAATGATAACAAAACGATTGTGCTTGTGTGTAGCGACCCGGATTCCGGATACCCGGTGCACCCGGTATAAATACCGAATACACGTGATACCGCATGGGACCCGCGAGGCCTCCCAAGCGCGGGAAAGCGCCGAAGGGAAAAAGGAGTGTGTGGAATACATTGAAGCCAGCAGATGTAACAGTAAGCAATTAAATTTCATTAGAATGGATTGCTAAAGTAGCAGAAATAAAATTACTTTTTCATTAATAATACAAATAATTACAATTATACACCAGAGTCCAGCCCAAAGGAAAGACAACAAGTCTATCACAGTACAGTCCGACAGAAAAGAAACGTACACAGAAGTCGGGGGAAGCCCGACGCAGGTACAACTGGCAGCTATAGCGAACGCACTCCACCAAGGACAGCAGAGGCAGACGGCGAAACCCACCTGAAAAGCAGGGGTGAGTCTCAACAGAAACTTAGTAGGGGTCACGCAGATCCCTACTGGAAAACGCACAAAGCAACGAAAGCAACAACAAAAACAGCAGGTGCAGCAAAGCAGGAAAAGCTACACTACAAAGCTGTAAACAGAACAGGGATAGCAGGATTAGGGAACAGGCTAAGAGCAAGGGGAGCTCAACAACAAAGAAGAGTGAGGCCGTAAAACATGGAACACGGCCACCGAGGTGAACTCGGCACCCTAAGCTACTCCAAGCGGCAACAGACGGTCAACCCCGGCCTCGCACAGTAGGGTAACCCAATCCGTCAGCCAAAACAAAGGCGAAGGCGGACGCCGACGCCGGAAACACAGACAAAACACGATAGGAAACGTCGTGCACGCAGCCATGACGAGAATGTCATGCCAACAATAGAACACTGACCTCGAGTACGGCCACGAGAGGGCAACTCGCAAAGGTCACAGTGCGCAGGAAAATGCGAGGGTCACGAACCAAGTGACAGGAGCACCCTTCCACTAGAGAACAGCCAGATGCGTCCACTGACGACTTACACTGCGCTACAAGTGTCATGTCACTCAAGGACAAGACACACCAAGAACCAGGTCCGAGGAACAACAGTTCCAAGGAAACATGGTACCACAGCACAGGACTACAGAACCAACTGCGAGTGACTAGTCAGGGCCACGCCCGTCGGCGCAAGTCCCCAGTCCCTGACCACGTGTGCACACACTGACCAATACCTAGGCCAGGCCTCTAGCTAGTATTCCCCTCGGTAGGACGCTACCGCTGGCCGGGGCCTACGGAACTAGCTTAAGAACCGTACGTACCAAACGCAATAGGAAAACCCCTTCACTATTGAGATCGGTGCAAGGATTCAGAGGGGGGGGTGAATGAATCTCACCCTTAAAACTTTTCGCTAAATAAAAGACTCGAACACTATCCAGGCAGAACAAACAATCTGATGAACAAGTTGAATATTCTTTTAAACAAAACAGCAAATATGTAACTGGCGCCCAAATAACCAACTAGCAGAAGCAACACAAATGAGAATAAGAAAGCTCAAGACAATCTATGAAGGGTGGTAGGAGATATGGAAGAACACACTACAAGCAAACCACAGAACAGCAGGTTTTTAGGTGATTCGGTCCACAGACCTACGTCCACCCCTCACTCACAACCGGAGTGAGGCTTCCACTAGCACAAGCTAGAAACCGCAGACTCAGTCTGCAACAGGTGCTGACACACAGCTTGACCAGGGAAACAAACTCCCCCCTTCCTCCCAACCGGAGGGACACCCCAAGTGACTCCCAGCCACTTGGAAACCAGAGGTCGAAGACCTCTCTTCCTCCAGACCAGGAGGGACCCCTGGACTTGCAACCCACAAGCCCAGAACCGGAGACAAGTCTCCCTTCCTCCAAATCGGAGGGAACCTACAAGTAGCTCCCAGCTACTTGCAACCGGAGATCAGATCTCCCTTCTCCTGACCCACCAGGAGGAACCCGACCTCAGTCCAGAGGATCGGAAATACCAAGGTAATCAGAAAATAAACAAAGGGGAAAACAAGAAATGAAAATAACACAGCAATCACAAGCTGTAAAAGATGAAGCACAAAGATAGCTCTCAATGGAGCAGGCTGGCCTGGATTTGATCCACGGTCCAGCAGGAACAAATCTTCAGATGCAACTTCTATTCTTCTTCTCTCAATCCTCACGAGCTCTCTTTCTTCTTCTTCTTCTCTTCTTTCTTCTCTTTCGCAGGCTCTCTCTGGCTTTTCTCTTCTCTTCTTCTTCTACTCTCTACTGCTCTTTTCTTCTTCTGCTCTTTCACTCTCTCGATCTCTGCTCCTCTATTCTCTTCTTCTCTTTCTTTCTCTTCTGCTCTCCTTTTCTCTCACGCTGTTCTCTCCTTCTTCTCTTTTTCTGGATCGAAGAGCTTTCTGCTCTCCAGGCTTCTTCTTCGATCAGCCTCCATCTGAAGACGAAGGCTCCAATATATACCAGCAGCAGTGGGGAGATAGGGCGTGTGCTTCCCACGCCTTTCGTCCAGAAGATTCCTCCTCGGATCACGTGCTCAGCACCCACCTTGGATCACGTGCTCAGCACCCACCTCGGATCACGTGTCAGGTGCCAGCTTCGGATCACGTGCCCATTCATCAGTACGCTCAGCAACTGGAGTTGAGGTGGCGTCAACACACTTGCTCTAAAGGGTTGACGCAGCCTTCAAAGACATTCGACCAGTAAAACTCAAGTCTGTTGCGTTGACTCCATCAGCCTGCTGTGTGGACGCATCGGTGATCCAGTGATCAAGTCTTCAGCAGACGGGCGTGCTGCGTCGACGCTCTCAGCATGCTACGTTGGCGCATTTGGAATAGCCTGTGAAGGTCTCTGCTTCTTTAACTGCTGCGTCGACGCTGCTTGCTTGTGGCGTTGACGCAGTGGAAGATATCGTGAAGGCTTCGTCAACTGATGCGTGGACGCTTTAAGCTCCCAGCGTCGACCCTGTTCCATTCAGCAACAAGAATGAAGTCATAAGATTTAAGTATGTACATTGCAGTGTATATACTTCGTTGTATAGACTTGTGAAGGTGAATGCAACGTACAGACTTGCCCAATGTGTTGACTTCAACAAAGGAGGCAACGGCTGTATAGACTTTAAATCCTAAAGGCAGTGTATAGACATTGAAGAACAACAACCAATGTATGGACTTTACAATGCAAACAATAATGTATAGACTTCATGTAAGAGCCCAATGTATAGACATTGAATGGAGCGAAGCCAATGTGTAGACTTCACGCTGTACAGACTTTGCCAATATGAGACACTGAACAGACTTTGTCAAGAGACTGGCTGTACAGACTTCAACATAGCTGCGATGTACAGGCTTTGACAAAGCAGCGTTGTACAGACTTGAAAGTTCAAGGCCACGATGTATAGACTTTGCCCAACGTGAAGCCAATGTACAGACTTGAAAGTCCACTTAGCTAATGTATAGACTTCAGGTGAAGATCAATGTATGGACTTGTGAACAACCGATGAATGAACTGAGGGGTCGACCCATCAGCACAAGGGGTCGACGCACCACAGACCAGACCAATGAATAAATGCAGCAAAGTTAAAGAGGCACCAAGCGTCAACGCATTGCCCAAGCAGCGTGGACGCAGCAGATCAAATATTTCTTACTACTACCTCTGAAGTGCCTTGGCAGCGTCGACGCTGCAGTTCGATGGGTCGACACTGCAGTATCAAACTGCAGTCTAAAGAGCAACAGTAACATGACTGAACATAATCAAATATGCAATGCCATATCAGAGAGAATGAAGAACTGTATTATGATCAGAAAGTGAATAATAGCATGATGACACACACAGCAAGATGACTCACAGTGAATAACTCACTTCAAAGGCCAATCATCAAAACCACCATTAAAACCATCATCAAAACCACAGGGGCACAACAATCTCCCCCTTTTTGATGATGGCAACACTACACAGTGAATCAAACTGATGACTCAAACTATTCTCCCCCTTTGACTTCATCAAAAAGAAAATAGTTTGAGAAATTAAAGCATGTAAAAAATTCAGTCAATTTCTCCCCCTTGCAAGAACATGATTCTCCCCCTTTAAGAGATTCAGCAAAAGCATGAGTTAGAGATGATCAAAAGGAACCTGCATGCACTGATTGAATGATATTCTCCCTCTTTGGCAAACAATCTCCCCCTTTGGTATAATCAAAATAAACCATGGGAAGGGGTATGAATGTAGATGCAGATACCAGAAATATGAATGCAAGAGCACAATTCTTCTCCTTCTATGCAGCATGATGCATATGACAAGGAGGCTCCCCCTCAATAAGTGGAATCTTATGAGATGAATGGGACGGAGATCATAGGGGCAAACAAGGACAAGTTCAGATCAATGAGCAGAAGAGGTTCAATTAGCAGATTTTTAAAGGAGCTCTAATCTTAGAAAATTCAGTCAGATTTTCAGAGAGATATCAATCTCATAAATCCAAAACATAAGTTTTTCAAAGTCTTCCATTATAAGGGCTTATGAATGAGCTTTATTGAACAACATGGTTTAAACATGATGTATGTAGAGTTTATCAATAAAATTCTGTATTGATATCTAAAACCATGGTTTAATAAAAATGAACCAAGCCCTCATATTTATCTTGATAAAACTCCCTTTCTCTTACACAATCAAATTTATTGACTTCTTTCGGAATTACATGCATTAGTATTGAGATCAAGCAATTATGAAGTCATATGATTTTGTCTAGGGTTGTAGCAATTTGATTTTAGCATCAATATTCAGATATTTCAATTTGTTCAATAAATTTTTCATGCTACAAATTTTACGAGCACTCTAGTTCAGTGCACACCTTGTAACTAGAGGATATACCTTGATCAGAGGCCAATATCCCTAAGCACTTAGTGTGACTAACTGTCATGCTTTATATGAACAGAGATAGCATTTACACATCATGACACACTGCAAATCATTTCTTGATGAGTGAGTTGTATTTCTCAGTGTGCATGCCATTGCTCTGCCTGAATTTTCAATGAATTTTATTCTGCAGAGTTGACTAAGACACCTCATGACATAGTCCTTTGGACATGGTTTCTCAGTGACCAAAG
Organism: Amorphophallus konjac; assembly: GCA_022559845.1. NCBI lineage: Eukaryota > Viridiplantae > Streptophyta > Magnoliopsida > Alismatales > Araceae > Amorphophallus > Amorphophallus konjac. The sequence goes on from CM040126.1 coordinate 249,028,237, forward strand.
TCATTGCTCTGACAACAATTACCCTTTAGACAATTCCGACAAATTCCTTTGCTTCAAGTCAATAATAATTTCATGTACTTAACCAATTAAAGCCATGAATTCAATAATGTTGATTTCAGAAGATTTTACAAGACACAGCATGAAACAGATGGTTAAGGTTTATTAAACATGCTTCAGATATTTTTAAGATATTTTAAAGCCAAACTCATTGAATACATTAAACTTAAACCACATGAGTTATTTCAGTCATTCCTAAAAACGTATAATAGAAGATTTTTAGTTCAAGAATTTTTCAGATTTATGATTGAGATAGTCCCATTGAAATCTTCATGACAGACTGATAGATTTCTGAAGCCAAATGATACCAATTGATAGGAGAGATTTTGAAGCTTAGTGTTTTTCGAATATGATCAAGGTTTGTCAACAAAAATGATAAGAAGGGATATGCAATGAATTCTGACAAATGTATGCATTTGAGAACCTATATGCAATGCATTGACTCCCCCTGACAACATGCATTCAGACAATCTTTTTGGCATTTTCAGTTTAAGGAAATGCAATGCACTATATGTATGCAAAAACTCAACACTGAATGCTATGCAAGGACATGCAATTAACTCCCCCTCTGACAAGCAACTATCAGTTAGAAGGCGTACGGATGAATTAAGAATTGAATTCAGATTAAGAAGGCAGCAGTGAATTTACCTAAAGCGTTCAAACATGGGGTCTTTTTATGTGCCCTGGTTTATTACCCCTTTATTCCATCCAAGACACACCTGCTAGGCACCTTCCTATTTTCCACTAGCAGGAACCTAAGTGGTCTTGGGTCTTGCATAGTAATTAGCCCCTTTTGGGACTGCCTGCATCTTTTTCTGTGCCAAATAGTCATCAGAGTTCATGATAAAACAGTTATGCATTGAATGCCCAGACAGCCCACAATATTGGCATGAACTAGCAGGTTTCATGTTCCTCTTATGTATACTAGCATGAACTTGAGCATTATAAGAGTGAGCATGAGGGTTTCTGTTATTATTATGAAACTTTTTCTTTTCATGACCAGCTACCCTGCAAGCAGCAACTTGGTGGCCTGGTCTTCTGTAATTTGAGCAAACAAGAATTCTTTTAAAAATAAGTTTGTTCCTATCAAATTCTTTGGAATTTCTATTCCTACCCTGGACATGCCAGCAGTCCTTGACTGCATGGCCATGCTTCCCACAATGGGAGCAGAAAGGGAACTTTCTTCTAAAAGAACTTGCCCAACATTCAGTGGCCTTGTGCCCAAGCTTGTTACAATTAAAACATTTGACATGCTGGTTCAGAGAAGCAGTTTTGTTTATATTAAAAGCATGTTGGTTAGCATAAGATTTAGCATGATGTGAGAGAGGTTTTTTCTTTCCATTAGCAAACCAACATTGAGTAAAGGTGTGGCCTAATCTACCACAATGAGAGCATTCACTTTTCTTTGAATGAAAAGCAGGTTTTTTATCATGATATTTCCTAGCATTCATCATTTCAGCATTCAAATCATCCAGTTCGTTTAATTCACACTCATGCATCAAATGGCCAATTCTATGGCAGTAATAACATGACATTTTCTTTTTCTGAACCTCATGATTTCTGACATGAGTTTTCCTGACATGCATTTTACTGGCATTCATGTCATCTTTTCCTTTCAGTTTGCATTTATGCATTTGATGACCAGCTTCATGACACTTAAGGCATGACATGAGTTTCCTGTTAGCATGAGATTTAAAAACAGGATGCATGTAAGTAGTAGAAGCCATTTTGTTCTTTCCTTTTTATTTTTCAGTTGGCTTCAGAATTCTTTGAGCAGCAAATTGAAACACTGAAGGATTGGCTGAACTAACAGAGGCAACATTTGAAACAGCTGAAGTTTGAATCTTATTTTCAAAACTCTTTTTCTTTGTTGGGTTATAGCCCAACCCTTCTTTTTGAAAATTGACTTTAACACCTAGCAGTTTATCTAGATTTTCTTGACCATCAACAAATTTGGACAAAGAATTTTTCAAGTCATGAATTTCATTTTCCAAAGAGACAATCAACAATTCAGAGTTGGCAATTTCTTCATCACCATTTGCAAGTTTATCATTAAGTCTTGAATTCAAAATCTTAAGATTCTCAACTTCAATTTTAAGATTATCTGAGCTCTCTGAATTGTCCAATAACACACTCTTTCCTTTTTCAAACACAAGAAGCCTCTCAGCCATACTACTGTTCAACATTTTCAGTTTTTCAATTTCTTCCTTGAACTTGTCATTCTGAGTCAGTTCCTTTATTAAGATCTGATCTTCACAAGGTGGTTCAAATTGTTGATTTGCTTCAGATTTTTCAGTTAGCAGTTTATTTTCTCGTTCAAGGTTTCTAACTTTCTGAACATTTTCTTCAATGATTTTCCTGAGAGAGTCATTTTCAGATTTAAGTTCATTCAGTTCTGAGTTAACAGATACTTGATTCTCAAGCTCACGAATCTCAGATATAGAAGCATCATTTGTTTGTTTCAATTTTAAACAATTTTGACATGAAGAGGAATTTGCACTGTTTAACCTAGTACCCTTTTTCAGTTTCTTATGTTCCCTTTTTAATTTTTCATATAATCCCAACAAGTCAGCATAAGTATTTTCCCAATCATCCACAGTATAATGTTGGAAAGGGTTTACCTGATCATCATTGTCCTCTTCATCACTTTGATTGTTGCTGTGATCAGTCCCATTGGCCATCATGCAGGCGTCCTTCTTTGACTGGAAAGCTATCTTCAGTTTGTCTAGGATTTCGGCGGCTGACCTGCAATGATAAAAACACGAGTGTAAGGCCTTGTCAGTGGCAGCCTTCATAATTTCCATAGCCTTCATGTTTTGATCACACATGTATCTATCACTGTCAGTCCATTTGGACGTTTTCTTTGGCAGTATGTGTGGACCATGCGAAATCAACTTCCACAGATCCGGATCAAGTTGTTTAACATAGGTACGCAGACCTCTAAGCCACAACTTAAATCCAGAGTCACTAAAGATCGGTGGATGCTTCATTGAAATCAGTTCAGGAGTAAAACCAAGCAAAAAAACCCAATCAGAAATGCACCTATCAGACCAGCAGGAACCCCTACAGATCATTGAATCTGGAGAAATAGGGAACCTCTCTGATACCAATTGTTGAGATCGGTGCAAGGATTCAGAGGGGGGGTGAATGAATCTCACCCTTAAAACTTTTCGCTAAATAAAAGACTCGAACACTATCCTGGCAGAACAAGCAATCTGATGAACAAGTTGAATATTCTTTTAAACAAAAGAGCAAATATGTAACTGGCGCCCAAATAACCAACTAGCAGAAGCAGCACAAATGAGAATAAGAAAGCTCAAGACAATCTGTGAAGGGTGGTAGGAGATATGGAAGAACACACTACAAGCAAATCACAGAACAGCAGGTTTTTAGGTGGTTCGGTCCACAAACCTATGTCCACCCCTCACTCCCAACCGGAGTGAGGCTTCCACTAGCACAAGCTAGAAACCGCAGACTCAGTCTGCAACAGGTGCTGACACACAGCTTGACCAGGGGAACAAACTCCCCTCTTCCTCCCAACCGGAGGGACACCCCAAGTGACTCCCAGCCACTTGGAAACCAGAGGTCGAAGACCTCTCTTCCTCCAGACCAGGAGGGACCCCTGGACTTGCAACCCATAAGCCCAGAACCAGAGACAAGTCTCCCTTCCTACAAACCGGAGGGAACCCACAAGTAGCTCCTAGCTACTTGCAATCGGAGATCAGATCTCCCTTCTCCTGACCCACCAGGAGGAACCCGACCTCAGTCCAGAGGATCAGAAATACCAAGGTAATCAGAAAACAAACAAAGGGGAAAACAAGAAATGAAAATAACACAGTAATCACAAGCTGTAAAAGATGAAGCACAAAGATAACTCTCAATGGAGCTGGCTGGCCTGGATTTGATCCACGGTCCAACAGGAACAAATCTTCAGATGCAGCTTCTATTCTTCTTCTCTCAATCCTCACGAGCTCTCTTTCTTCTTCTTCTTCTCTTCTTTCTTCTCTTTCGCAGGCTCTCTCTGGCTTTTCTCTTCTCTTCTTCTTCTGCTCTCTACTGCTCTTTTCTTCTTCTGCTCTTTCACTCTCTCGATCTCTGCTCCTCTATTCTCTTCTGCTCTTTCTTTCTCTTCTGCTCTCCTTTTCTCTCACGCTGTTCTCTCCTTCTTCTCTTTTTCTGGATCGAAGGGCTTTCTGCTCTCCAGGCTTCTTCTTCGATCAGCCTCCATCTGAAGACGAAGGCTCCAATATATACCAGCAGCAGTAGGGAGATAGGGCGTGTGCTTCCCACGCCTTTCGTCCAGAAGATTCCTCCTCGGATCACGTGCTCAGCACCCACCTCGGATCACGTGTCAGGTGCCAGCTTCGGATCACGTGCCCATTCATCAGTACGCTCAGCAACTGGAGTTGAGGTGGCGTCAACACACTTGCTCCAAAGGGTTGACGCAGCCTTCAAAGACATTCGACCAGCAAAACTCAAGTCTGCTGCGTTGACTCCATCAGCCTGCTGCGTTGACGCATCGGTGATCCAGTGATCAAGTCTTCAGCAGATGGGCGTGCTGCGTCGACGCTCTCAGCATGCTGCGTTGACGCATTTGGAATAGCCTGTGAAGGTCTCTGCTTCTTTAACTGCTGCGTCGACGCTGCTTGCTTGTGGCGTTGATGCAGTGGAAGATATCGTGAAGGCTTTGTCAACTGATGCGTGGACGCTTTAAGCTCCCAGCGTCGACCCTGTTCCCTTCAGCAACAAGAATGAAGTCATAAGATTTAAGTATGTACATTGCAGTGTATATACTTCGTTGTATAGACTTGTGAAGGCGAATGCAACGTACAGACTTGCCCAATGTGCAACGGCTGTATAGACTTTAAATCCTAAAGGCAGTGTATAGACATTGAAGAACAACAACCAATGTATGGACTTTACAATGCAAACAACAATGTATAGACTTCATGTAAAAGCCCAATGTATAGACATTGAATGGAGCGAAGCCAATGTGTAGACTTCACACTGTACAGACTTTGCCAACATAAGACACTGTACAGACTTTGTCAAGAGACTGGCTGTATAGACTTCAACATAGCTGCGATGTACAGGCTTTGACAAAGCAGCGTTGTACAGACTTGAAAGTTCAAGGCCACGATGTATAGACTTTGCCCAATGTGAAGCCAATGTACAGACTTGAAAGTCCACTTAGCTAATGTATAGACTTCAGGTGAAGATCAATGTATGGACTTGTGAACAACCGATGAATGAACTTAGGGGTCGACCCATCAGCACAAGGGGTCGACGCACCACAGACCAGACCAATGAATAAATGCAGCAAAGTTAAAGAGGCACCAAGCGTCAACGCATTGCCCAAGCAGCGTGGACGCAGCAGATCAAATATTTCTTACTGCTACCTCTGAAGTGCCTTGGCAGCGTCGACGCTGCAGTTTGATGGGTCGACGCTGCAGTATCAAACTGCAGTCTAAAGAGCAATAGTAACATGACTGAACATAATCAAATATGCAATGCCATATCATAGAGAATGAAGAACTGTATTATGATCAGAAAGTGAATAATAGCATGATGACACACACATCAAGATGACTCACAATGAATAACTCACTTCAAAGGCCAATCATCAAAACCAGCATCAAAACCACATGGGCACAACATCCACCACTCCCGGTGGGTCGGCAAAAGCCTAGGGCTACAACTAGTGGAGGCTCACATGGCACAGACTCCGAAACACAGGTGCTAAAGCACAGACAGTCAAGAAAGACCCGTCTCGTGCACCCCAAAGCACCATGGCAGCTAAACAACCGCCAACCGACTCAGGACCAGGCAACTAGACCTACAACGTAGTGATCCTGAGTCGAACAACTCAAAGGCAAGATCGTCACGAACAGCGGAACAAGCCGCCAATCGGTCTAATCCTAAGCCACACAAGAAAATAACACTCCGCAAAAAAAAACAACACACAGAGACCTGAGGGGAACACCAAGAACCCTCAGACACGTCTGGACACACAAACCGAGGTAGAACAACACCTCAGAGCATCCAGAAGTAGTGTCTCGAACCGGACACAACCACCGAGACACACACACACACAAGGTCACACGTCAACCACTGGGTCACACCGGGTTGACCTGAACCCAGCAACGCACAAGCAAAAAGTAGGATAGATAATCCTACCGCAAGTAAGAAGACTCCTGGCCACCTTACAACGTAGTCTTAGCCCTCATAGGACGTCAAGAAACATCCACGGGATAACGGGCAAACCACTAGGACAAGCCAAGACAAGCTAAAACCGAAATCACGGAAAACGGAGCACAAGGCATGTAACACGCCACCCCTAGACCGCTACCAGCATGTGACGGTCTAGACCAGGGCCGTTACTCACCAAACGACGGTCGGACGACAGGCCGTCGCTCACACCACCCTAACCAACTCTAAGACTTAAAACACGCACGAGCCAAGTAACGCACTAGACTAAGCGCGTTACAGCCAAACGACGCATGGGAGCAGGCGCGTTATTCACAACGTGCACAGCCACCCACAACCAAAGCGAAGTAACGCGCAACGCCAGGCGCATTACAAACAAACAACACGGCAAGGGAAACGCGTCAGAGCCAAACGACGCGCAGGGGAAGGCGCGTTACTATCATCGTGCCCAGCCACCCTCAACCCAGCACAAAACAACAAACGACGGCCAGAGACAGGCGCGTTATAACACAACGACGCATGGGGGCATATCCGTTATATCCAACGGGCACAGCCACCCAAGCTCGGCCAAACAGAATGTAACGGCCGGGGGCAGGCGCGTTACACTCAAACAACGGATAGGGGCACCATCGTCAGAGGCACCGCCTCTAATGGTCAATGTCGGTCAAACAGCAAGTAACGGCCAGGACCAGGCCCGTCACATTCATCTAACGCGCTGGGTCAAGCGCGTTAGATCAACCGACTCAACCCCAAAATAAAATGACGAAGACGAAGTAACGCGCTAGCCTAGGCGCGTTACAAGGAAGCGACGCGCCACCATAGGGCCGTCACTCACCCAAAAGCCAGAAAGCTCAAAGATGCCAAACGAAGTAATGGTCTGTCGTAGGACCGTCAGAAGCAAGTAACGGCCACTGGAACGACCGCTACTTCCCATACGGCAGGAAAACAGAGGAACGGCCAAACCGGCCCGTTCCACGCCCCATTCACGCCGAAACGCAGGGGAAACACACCTAAATGACAAATAACAACATCAGGGGACTCCAAACCCCACATGCAAGCTCAAAAACGCAAGATCCTGGTGATTTAGACAAATCGACCCTAAGTGGGTCACCGAGGTTCCCGGGCTTCTACCGGCCTCGAATGAACACCAAATCACACGAAATCAACGTGGATGGGATCCTAACATCCCAGCGGTCAGTTAGAAACTAACTACGCCGCAAATGGTCGCCATTTACCGGCCGACCCTAAAAACCACGAAAATTACGGTTTAGGTAAAACAAGCCCAAACTCGGCCGTTTCCTTGCCGAACGCCGTGCAATGGTAGGGAAAACGAAGAGGACGAAGTGATGATCAGTCACCCTACCTCCACCGAAGAAACTGTGCCCCGAAGGGACTAAACCACACTGAAATCCACTCACGAACCGATTTCACCGGCTTTGAATCCACCGATCGGGATCACGCCAGAATCGATCCGATCCTCGCCCCATCGCGCACCTCGACAGCTCCACCTCGTTGCCACCTCACCCACGAGCGCCTCCGTCTGTAGCCGGAGCCGGAAGGGGGAGAGAACGAGAGAGAACGGGAGAGGGAGAGTGAGATCGCGAGAGTGAGGAGAGAGAGAGGAAAAAAGGAATAAAAAGAAAAGAAATTAGGAAAATTTCCTAATTTCTGAAAATTCCAAAAATGCGCCGAAAATGCACAAATTCAGAAAAATACGTAAAAATAGTCGAAACGACCGGCTCAAAGAGTACATCGTCGCTGCAGCATCCACGAGTTCGAGAATTGACAAACAAACTCACCGTAGGGTTCCGTAACTAGTACGTGAGAAAAACCCACACGGCTCGTCAAACTCAACTCGGAAGCCCCAAAAGTGAACCGAAACTCAACGAAACCAATCCAAAATAGATCCGAAAGATCCAACAAAGATCCCACAAGACCTACAAAGGATCCAGCAAAGATCTACCAAGGATCCAGGGCATTACATCCTCCCCTCCTTTAAGAAATTTCGCCCTCGAAATTAAGGACTAACAAAGGAGAAGCAGGGAAGAACAACCCAACAATACAACCACGATAAACGACACAAATCTCGAGAAACACAGCTCAGAGGAACACTGTCAGTCCACAATTACAGGTAGACGCTCTAGCTTCCAAGATAGCAAGTCCACAGCACGAGCATGGCACCAAAGTGAACACATCTGACACCTCCGAAGCAAAGGCAACGTCGCTTACGTCTCACCAGGAACGGAGACACGACTGCCACAACAACAGACAACCGAGAAACACAACGACAACATGGCAAGCAGCAGCTTACACAAGGAGACACATTCCTCACAGCTGATAGCTCGCAACATCATCGGCTCCAGTACCAAAGGCAACAGGGAACACCTGGCACACAGGACACCAACGACAACAACAACACTGGACCACAAACACAATCAAGTCAGCACTCAGCCAGCTATCACATCTAATCGAGTCGCAAGCTAACTCCACCAGGAAAAGAGAGCACAGCAAGCCAACTGACAAGACAAGACCATGGTCCAAGGCAGAGACACAAAATCATAAAGAAACAACGCTCACAAAAACAACACAACGGCAACACCTGTAGGATTCCGGCTCCGCACAACACACAGAACCAAGGAACACAACTGCAAGCAGGGTCACATCAAGGCACAGGAACAGCTGAGCACACGACCACAAGAGACAGGTCACGCATCAGACTGCTCACCAAGAGAAGACCCACAACAATGAGAAACGACAATACTCTCAAGGAACGCATCTCAAGGACTACGAACACGCCTCGAGAGCACAATACCCAAGAAAGAAATACAGAGCAGGGGGTACTCAATCAGCAAGGAATGCCGACAAATTCCCCAACACTCGCAAATGCCAATGCCAACACCAGAAAACCACAAACAATGGCACGGCAACATACAAAGTCAAGGCACGAGAAGCCAAGATGAAGTCACATCAAGAAAGAACGAACCTCTCGACGAGTGGGTAGCCAACCCACACACTTCCGCTGCACCCTCAACAATGCGCACAGGCAACAGAACAACACCGGTAATCGCACCTCAGCACATGCCAAACGCCATCACAATCAACAAAGATCGCAATTAACACGCCACGAGCACCGATCTCGCGAACAACCGATCACAAGGGGCCTAAGTGCAACAAAGGAAGAGCACCAGCTTCAGCACAAAGCACGCGGAAAGAGCTAATCTCAGTTTACCTTCATGTCCTGGAACAACAAATGAGCCTTCACAATACATCAGCCGTTGGACACGGCACGACAAATACGGTACACGACAGCTCTTAACACCATTACGGAGTCCAAAGCCAAGCAACCGTACAACAAGGAGCAGATCAGGCTCAAAACAAGGCCGTCCACACTTAAGCAGACGTAGGACAAAGGCAACACTAAGACAACAATTCTAAGGTTAACATCGAAAAAGCTTCACCAAGAAGAACGAGAAGCAACAAGCTCGACAACAACAGCTCACCAGGAAGGGAAAATCCTAGGTTCGCTCGAGCAACTTCTCAATCGAGGCAACACGATAATCGAGACAACTGAAACAACAATGCATCAGGAGCTACACAGACTCAAGCTGGGACAACCAAAGCAACGTAAGAACGTGCATGGCCATCACACCAACGCTGAAAGTCATAAGCCACCTGAGCAAAATCACAGAAAACAGCTCGAACAATGCACTGCAGGTTCATGCCAATCGAAAAACACTGCCAAGTGCAACACGATCGAGACCAACTTCAAAACCGAACGAAGCACCTCGTCATACCCAGACGAGAGCAAAACCATCTCGCACAGTGCCAACCAAGCACGTACAAGACCACACGCAAAAAGCACCGCGATAAACCATCGCAACACCTATGCCAGCAAGAGACTATACTGGACCTTACGGACTCTGGTAACTGTATATCTGGATTTCCATGTATTTCACACGACAATGATCTGATAGCTCAGAAAAGAAACTCCGAACATCTCAGAACACTGCTCTGATACCAGCTGTAGCGACCCGGATTCCGGATACCCGGTGCACCCGGTATAAATACCGAATACACGTGATACCGCATGGGACCCGCGAGGCCTCCCAAGCGCGGGAAAGCACCGAAGGGAAAAAGGAGTATGTGGAATACATTGAAGCCAGCAGATGTAACAGTAAACAATTAAATTTCATTAAAATGGATTGCTAAAGTAGCAGAAATAAAATTACTTTTTCATTAATAATACAAATAATTACAATTATACACCAGAGTCCAGCCCAAAGGAAAGACAACAAGTCTATCACAGTACAGTCCGACAGAAAAGAAACGTACACAGAAGTTGGGGGAAGCCCGACGCAGGTACAGCTGGCAGCTATAGCGAACGCGCTCCACCAAGGACAGTAGAGGCAGACGGCGAAACCCACCTGAAAAGCAGGGGTGAGTCTCAACAGAAACTCAGTAGGGGTCACGCAGATCCCTACAGGAAAACGCACAAAGCAACGGAAGCAACAACAAAAATAGCAGGTGCAGCAAAGCAGGAAAAGCTACACTACAAAGCTGTAAACAGAACAGGGATAGCAGGATTAGGGAACAGGCTAAGAGCAAGGGGAGCTCAACAACAAAGAAGAGTGAGGCCGTAAAACATGGAACACGGCCACCAAGGTGAACTCGGCACCCTAAGCTACGCCAAGCGGCAATAGACGGTCAACCCCGGCCTCGCACAGTAGGGTAACCCAATCCGTCAGCCAAAATAAAGGCGAAGGTGGACGCGGACGCCGGAAACACAGATAAAACATGACAGGAAAAGTCGTGCACGTAGCCCCACGCATGACGAGAATGTCATGCCAATAACAGAACACTGACCTCGAGTACGGCCACGAGAGGGCAACTCGCAAAGGTCACAGCGCGCAAGAAAATGCGAGGGTCACGAACCAAGTGACAGGAGCACCCTTCCACTAGAGAACAGCCAGATGCGTCCACTGACGACTTACACTGCGCTACAAGTGTCATGTCACTCAAGGACAAGACACACCAAGAACCAGGTCCGAGGAACAACAGTTCCAAGGAAACATGGTACCACAGCACAGGACTGCAGCACCAACTGCGAGTGACTAGTCAGGGCCACGCCCGTCGGCGCAAGTCCCTAGTCCCTGACCACGTGTGCACACACTGACCACTACCTAGGCCAAGCCTCTAGCTAGTATTCCCCTCGGTAGGACGCTACCGCTGGCCGGGGCCTACGGAACTAGCTTAAGAACCGTACGTACCAAACGCAACAGGAAAACCCCTCCACTGTTGAGATCGGTGCAAGGATTCAGAGGGGGGGGTGAATGAATCTCACCCTTAAAACTTTTTGCTAAATAAAATACTCGAACACTATCCAGGCAGAACAAGCAATCTGATGAACAAGTTGAATATTCTTTTAAACAAAAGAGCAAATATGTAACTGGCGCCCAAATAACCAACTAGCAGAAGCAGCACAAATGAGAATAAGAAAGCTCAAGACAATCTGTGAAGGGTGGTAGGAGATATGGAAGAACACACTACAAGCAAACCACAGAACAGCAGGTTTTTAGGTGGTTCGGTCCACAGACCTACGTCCACCCCTCACTCCCAACCGGAGTGAGGCTTCCACTAGCACAAGCTAGAAACCGCAGACTCAATCTACAACAGGTGCTGACACACAGCTTGACTAGGGGAACAAACTCCCCTCTTCCTCCCAACCGTAGGGACACCCCAAGTGATTCCCAGCCACTTGGAAACCAGAGGTCGAAGACCTCTCTTCCTCCAGACCAGGAGGGACCCCTGGACTTGCAACCCACAAGCCCAGAACCGGAGACAAGTCTCCCTTCCTCCAAATCAGAGGGAACCCACAAGTAGCTCCCAGCTACTTGCAATTGGAGATCAGATCTCCCTTCTCCTGACCCACCAGGAGGAACCCGACCTCAGTCCAGAGGATCGAAAATACCAAGGTAATCAGAAAACAAACAAAGGGGAAAACAAGAAATGAAAATAACACAGCAATCACAAGCTGTAAAAGATGAAGCACAAAGATAGCTCTCAATGGAGCAGGCTGGCCTGGATTTGATCCACGGTCCAGCAGGAACAAATCTTCAGATGCAGCTTCTATTCTTCTTCTCTCAATCCTCACGAGCTCTCTATCTTCTTCTTCTTCTCTTCTTTCTTCTCTTTCGCAGGCTCTCTCTGGCTTTTCTCTTCTCTTCTTCTTCTGCTCTCTACTGCTCTTTTCTTCTTCTGCTCTTTCACTCTCTCGATCTCTGCTCCTCTATTCTCTTCTGCTCTTTCTTTCTCTTTTGCTCTCCTTTTCTCTCACGCTGTTCTCTCCTTCTTCTCTTTTTCTGGATCGAAGGGCTTTCTGCTCTCCAGGCTTCTTCTTCGATCAGCCTCCATCTGAAGACGAAGGCTCCAATATATACCAGCAGCAGTGGGGAGATAGGGCGTGTGCTTCCCACGCCTTTCGTCCAAAAGATTCCTCCTCGGATCACGTGCTCAGCACCCACCTCGGATCACGTGTCAGGTGCCAGCTTCGGATCACGTGCCCATTCATCAGTACGCTCAGCAACTGGAGTTGAGGTGGCGTCAACACACTTGCTCCAAAGGGTTGACGCAGCCTTCAAAGACATTCGACCAGCAAAACTCAAGTCTGCTGCGTTGACTCCATCAGCCTGCTGCGTTGACGCATCGGTGATCCAGTGATCAAGTCTTCAGCAGATGGGCGTGCTGCGTCGACGCTCTCAGCATGCTGCGTTGACGCATTTGGAATAGCCTGTGAAGGTCTCTGCTTCTTTAACTGCTGCGTCGACGCTGCTTGCTTGTGGCGTTGACGCAGTGGAAGATATCGTGAAGAGTTCGTCAACTGATGCGTGGACGCTTTAAGCTCCCAGCGTCGACCCTGTTCCCTTCAGCAACAAGAATGAAGTCATAAGATTTAAGTATGTACATTGCAGTGTATATACTTCGTTGTATAGACTTGTGAAGGCGAATGCAACGTACAGACTTGCCCAATGTGTTGACTTCAACAAAGGTGGCAACGGCTGTATAGACTTTAAATCCTAAAGGTAGTGTATAGACATTGAAGAACAACAACCAATGTATGGACTTTACAATGCAAACAATAAGGTATAGACTTCATGTAAAAGCCCAATGTATAGACATTGAATGGAGTGAAGCCAATGTGTAGACTTCACGCTGTACAGACTTTGCCAATATGAGACACTGTACAGACTTTGTCAAGAGACTGGCTGTACAGACTTCAACATAGCTGCGATGTACAGGCTTTGACAAAGCAGCGTTGTACAGACTTGAAAGGTCAAGGCCACGATGTATAGACTTTGCCCAACGTGAAGCCAATGTACAGACTTGAAAGTCCACTTAGCTAATGTATAGACTTCAGGTGAAGATCAATGTATGGACTTGTGAACAACCGATGAATGAACTGAGGGGTCGACCCATCAGCACAAGGGGTCGACGCACCACAGACCAGACCAATGAATAAATGCAGCAAAGTTAAAGAGGCACCAAGCGTCAACGCATTGCCCAAGCAGCGTGGACGCAGCAGATCAAATATTTCTTACTGCTACCTCTGAAGTGCCTTGGCAGCATCGACGCTGCCGTTCGATGGGTCGACGCTGCAGTATCAAACTGCAGTCTAAAGAGCAACAGTAACATGACTGAACATAATCAAATATGCAATGCCATATCAGAGAGAATGAAGAACTGTATTATGATCAGAAAGTGAATAATAGCATGATGACACACACAGCAAGATGACTCACAGTGAATAACTCACTTCAAAGGCCAATCATCAAAACCACCATTAAAACCATCATCAAAACCACAGGGGCACAACAATCTCCCCCTTTTTGATGATCGCAACACTACACAGTGAGTCAAACTGATGACTCAAACTATTCTCTCCCTTTGACTTCATCAAAAAGAAAATAGTTTGAGAAATTAAAGCATGTAAAAAATTCAGTCAATTTCTCCCCCTTGCAAGAACATGATTCTCCCCCTTTAAGAGATTCAGCAAAAGCATGAGTTAGAGATGATCAAAAGGAACCTGCATGCACTGATTGAATGATATTCTCCCTCTTTGGCAAACAATCTCCCCCTTTGGTATAATCAAAATAAACCATGGGAAGGGGTATGAATGTAGATGCAGATACCAGAAATATGAATGCAAGAGCACAATTCTTCTCCTTCTATGCAGCATGATGCATATGACAAGGAGGCTCCCCCTCAATAAGTGGAATCTTATGAGATGAATGGGACGGAGATCATAGGGGAAAACAAGGACAAGTTCAGATCAATGAGCAGAAGAGGTTCAATTAGCACATTTTTCAAGAAGCTCCAATCTCAGAAAATTCAGTCAGATTTTCAGAGAGATATCAATCTCATAAATCTAAAACATAAGTTTTTCAAAGTCTTCCATTATAAGGGTTTATGAATGAGCTTTATTGAACAGCATGGTTTAAACATGATGTATGTAGAGTTTATTAATAAAATTCTGTATTGATATCTAAAACCATGGTTTAATAAAAATGAACCAAGCCCTCATATTTATCTTGATAAAACTCCCTTTCTCTTACACAATCAAATTTATTGACTTCTTTCGGAATTACATGCATTAGTATTGAGATCAAGCAATTATGAAGTCATATGATTTTGTCTAGGGTTGTAGCAATTTAATTTTAGCATCAATATTCAGATATTTCAATTTGTTCAATAAATTTTTCATGCTACAAATTTTACGAGCACTCTAGTTCAGTGCACACCTTGTAACTAGAGGATATACCTTGATCAAAGGCCAATATCCCTAAGCACTTAGTGTGACTAACTGTCATGCTTTATATGAACAGAGATAGCATTTACACATCATGACACACTGCAAATCATTTCTTGATGAGTGAGTTGTATTTCTCAGTGTGCATGCCATTGCTCTGCCTGAATTTTCAATGAATTTTATTCTGCAGAGTTGACTAAGACACCTCATGACACAGTCCTTTGGACATGGTTTCTCATTGACCAAAGTCATTGCTCTGACAACAATTACCCTTTAGACAATTCAGACAAATTCCTTTGCTTCAAGTCAATAATAATTTCATGTACTTAACCAATTAAAGCCATGAATTCAATAATGCAGATTTCAGAAGATTTTACAAGACACAGCATGAAACAGATGGTTAAGGTTTATTAAACATGCTTCAGATATTTTTAAGATATTTTAAAGTCAAACTCATTGAATACATTAAACTTAAATCACATGAGTTATTTCAGTCATTCATAAAAACGTATAATATAAGATTTCTAGTTCAAGAATTTTTCAGATTTATGATTGAGATAGTCCCATTGAAATCTTCATGACAGACTGATAGATTTCTGAAGCCAAATGATACCAATTGATAGGAGAGATTTTGAAGCTTAGTGTTTTTCGAATATGATCAAGGTTTGTCAACAAAAATGATAAGAAGGGATATGCAATGAATTCTGACAAATGTATGTATTTGATAACCTATATGCAATGCATTGACTCCCCCTGACAACATGCATTCAGACAATCTTTTTGGCATTTTCAGTTTAAGGAAATGCAATGCACTATATGTATGTAAAAACTCAACACTGAATGCTATGCAAGGACATGCAATTAACTCCCCCTCTGACAAGCAACTATCAGTTAGAAGGCGTACGGATGAATTAAGAATTGAATTCAGATTAAGAAGGCAGCAGTGAATTTACCTGAAGCGTTCAAACATGGGGTCTTTTTATGTGCCCTGGTTTATTACCCCTTTATTCCATCCTAGGCACACCTGCTAGGCACCTTCCTATTTTCCACTAGCAGGAACCCAAGTGGTCTTGGGTCTTGCATAGTAATTAGCCCATTTTGG
This sequence comes from Amorphophallus konjac, assembly GCA_022559845.1. Classification (NCBI taxonomy): domain Eukaryota; kingdom Viridiplantae; phylum Streptophyta; class Magnoliopsida; order Alismatales; family Araceae; genus Amorphophallus; species Amorphophallus konjac. The sequence continues at coordinate 249,044,406 of CM040126.1, forward strand.
GACTGCCTGCATCTTTTTCTGTGCCAAATAGTCATCAGAGTTCATGATAAAACAGTTATGCATTGAATGCCCAGACATCGCACAATATTGGCATGAACTAGCAGGTTTCATGTTCCTCTTATGTATACTAGCATGAACTTGAGCATTATAAGAGTGAGCATGAGGGTTTCTGTTATTATTATGAAACTTTTTCTTTTCATGACCAGCTACCCTGCAAGCAGCAACTTGGTGGCCTGGTCTTCTGCAATTTGAGCAAACAGGAATTCTTTTAAAAACAAGTTTGTTCCTATCAAATTCTTTGGAATTTCTATTCCTACCCTGGACATGCCAGCAGTCCTTGACTGCATGGCCATGCCTCCCACAATGGGAGCAGAAAGGGAACTTTCTTCTAAAAGAACTTGCCCAACATTCAGTGGCCTTGTGCCCAAGCTTGTTACAATTAAAACATTTGACATGCTAGTTCAGAGAAGCAGTTTTGTTTATATTAAAAGCATGTTGGTTAGCATAAGATTTAGCATGATGTGAGAGAGGTTTTTTCTTTCCATTAGCAAACCAACATTGAGCAAAGGTGTGGCCTAATCTACCACAATGAGAGCATTCACTTTTCTTTGAATGAACAGCAGGTTTTTTATCATGATATTTCCTAGCATTCATCATTTCAGCATTCAAATCATCCAGTTCGTTTAATTCACACTCATGCATCAAATGGCCAATTCTATGGCAGTAATAACATGACATTTTCTTTTTCTGAACCTCATGATTTCTGACATGAGTTTTCCTGACATGCATTTTACTGGCATTCATGTCATCTTTTCCTTTCAGTTTACATTTATGCATTTGATGACCAGCTTCATGACACTTAAGGCATGACATGAGTTTCCTGTTAGCATGAGATTTAAAAACAGGATGCATGTAAGTAGTAGAAGCCATTTTGTTCTTTCCTTTTTGTTTTTCAGTTGGCTTCAGAATTCTTTGAGCTGCAAATTGAAACACTGAAGGATTGGCTGAACTAACAGAGGCAACATTTGAAACAACTGAAGTTTGAATCTTATTTTCAAAACTCTTTTTCTTTGTTGGGTTATAGCCCAACCCTTCTTTTTGAAAATTGACTTTAACACCTAGCAGTTTATCTAGATTTTCTTGACCATCAACAAATTTGGACAAAGAATTTTTCAAGTCATGAATTTCAATTTCCAAAGAGACAATCAACAATTCAGAGTTGGCAATTTCTTCATCACCATTTGCAAGTTTATCATTAAGTCTTGAATTCAAAATCTTAAGATTCTCAACTTCAATTTTAAGATTATCTGTGCTCTCTGAATTGTCCAATAACACACTCTTTCCTTTTTCAAACATAAGAAGCCTCTCAGCCATACTACTGTTCAACATTTTCAGTTTTTCAATTTCTTCCTTGAACTTGTCATTCTGAGTCAGTTCCTTTATTAAGATCTGATCTTCACAAGGTGGTTCAAATTGTTGATTAGCTTCAGATTTTTCAGTTAGCAATTTATTTTCTCGTTCAAGGTTTCTAACTTTCTGAACATTTTCTTCAATGATTTTCTTGAGAGAGTCATTTTCAGATTTAAGTTCATTCAGTTCTGAGTTAACAGATACTTGATTCTCAAGCTCACGAATCTCAGATATAGAAGCATCATTTGTTTGTTTCAATTTTAAACAATTTTGACATGAAGAGGAATTTGCACTGTTTAACCTAGTACCCTTTTTCAGTTTCTTATGTTCCCTTTTTAATTTTTCATATAATCCCAACAAGTCAGCATAAGTATTTTCCCAATCATCCACAGTATAATGTTGGAAAGGGTTTACCTGATCATCATTGTCCTCTTCATCACTTTGATTGTTGCTGTGATCAGTCCCATTGGCCATCATGCAGGCGTCCTTCTTTGACTGGAAAGCTATCTTCAGTTTGTCTAGGATTTCGGCGGCTGACCTGCAATGATAAAAACACGAGTGTAAGGCCTTGTCAGTGGCAGCCTTCATAATTTCCATAGCCTTCATGTTTTGATCACACATGTATCTATCACTGTCAGTCCATTTGGACGTTTTCTTTGGCAGTATGTGTGGACCATGCGAAATCAACTTCCACAGATCCGGATCAAGTTGTTTAACATAGGTACGCAGACCTCTAAGCCACAACTTAAATCTAGAGCCACTAAAGATCGATGGATGCTTCATTGAAATCAGTTCAGGAGTAAAACCAAACAATAAAACCCAATCAGAAATGCACCTATCAGACCAGCAGGATCCCCTACAGATCGTTGAATCTGGAGAAATAGGGAGCCTCTCTGATACCAATTGTTGAGATCGGTGCAAGGATTCAGAGGGGGGGTGAATGAATCTCACCCTTAAAACTTTTCGCTAAATAAAAGACTCGAACACTATCTAGGCAGAACAAGCAATCTGATGAACAAGTTGAATATTCTTTTAAACAAAAGAGCAAATATGTAACTGGCGCCCAAATAACCAACTAGCAGAAGCAGCACAAATGAGAATAAGAAAGCTCAAGACAATCTGTGAAGGGTGGTAGGAGATATGGAAGAACACACTACAAGCAAACCATAGAACAACAAGTTTTTAGGTGGTTCGGTCCACAGACCTACGTCCACCCCTCACTCCCAACCGAAGTGAGGCTTCCACTAGCACAAGCTAGAAACCGCAGACTCAGTCTGCAACAGGTGCTGACACACAGCTTGACCAGGGGAACAAACTCCCCTCTTCCTCCCAACCGGAGGGACACCCCAAGTGTAAGGCCCGTGTCTTAATGGATCCTTGATGGTTTTTGTTTTATTATTTGTTCTGGAATTTCCGGCTATTTTCCAGGATTTTTAGGAATTTGTCTGGAATTTTTCCGGATTTATTTGGAGTTATTTGAGGGTTATTAGAATTAATGAGATTTTAATATATATAATAATTATATTATATATATTTTAATTTCTTTTTTTTTCTTTTAATCCCTCTCTCACCCTCTCTCCCCCGTCGATCTCTCATTTTCTCACCCTCTCTCTCTCTCCTCCATGCGATCGTCCTTTCCCCTCCTAGGGATCGCGGACGAGACGAGGTCGGATTGAGACAAGGTTGGCGCCGTTGGATTCCTCGCGTCGAGAGGAGCGCGTAGGTGTCCACTTCGGCATGGTTCGGTGATCGTGGGAGCGAGGTGGAGCGTGAAGGCTTCGTAGCTCTTCCTCCTTGCATGCGGTCTTTTCTTCGGTTTCGGCTTGCGAGAGGTAGGGGGATGGAATCCTGATCTCGCTAGGATCATTTCTTGTGGCTCGTTCCGTCGATTAGAGCCCGTGGCATGCATAATGTTCATTTCTTCCATTTGTAGGGTTTTAATGAAATTCTTGAGATTAATGCTTATTAGGCCTTGCATGTGATGTTTTTAGTTGTTATATTATCGTATGGGTTGCATGGTTTGACAGGTTACAGGTTTTACGCCATTACCCGGCGATTCAGATCGTCCGGGAGGGAACCGATTTTTAGATATAACCCGTCCGCGACCCAGGTGAAGTGACGGTCTCGCCAGGAACCGTCACATCTCCGACGGTCTTTCGTGAGCGCGTTACTTCAATGTAACGGCCCATCGTGGGTGCGTTACATTGAGAGTAACGGTAGGGCTCCCAGCCGTCGCTCTCTCGTTGATTTACGTTGGTTTGGTCAGGCGGTGCGCCCGACGGCCAGTCGGCCAGCCGTCGTTTCCAAGCGACGGGCCGAGACTGGGGCGTCGTTTCGCCTGCGATTGATTTAAACGCTGTACGTTGGTTTTTGGCCTCGGGTGAAAGTAACGGCGGTGCTCCCGCGCGTTGCTTCGAAGCAACGCATAGGACCCCCACCGTCACTCTCCCTCTTAGGTCCTTTGAGCTGGAACTCAGGTGGAAGTAACGGATGGAGACCAGTGCGTCGTTCTTGGTGTAACGCGCCAGTCCCCGACCGTCACTTTCAAGTAGCGCGTGGGTATTCGACCGCCGCTTCCCTGATGGTTCTAATATGTTGCCAGCCCATTTGTTATGCGTTCCTTTTTATACTCATGCCATATTCGTATTGTCTTAAATGTTTAGTGGCGTGTTTTATTACCATTAGAGTAGCCTTTCTTTCCACGCAATGGAGCCACTGTTGTTGCCCTAAGGTCTGTTGAGTGCCGACCCGCTTGAGGATGGCGGAGGGGTGTGTTTCCCATGCACGGTTTATAAGCTAGTTCCGTGGGCTCCCAGCCAATGGTAGCGTCCTACCAAGGGGGAAAACTAGCTAGAGGGCCTGGCTCAGGCTAGAGTCAGTGTGTGCACACGTGGTCGGAGACTGTGGACTGACACCGACGGGTGCCACTCCGACTGGTCACTTGGTTTGGTACTGTTTACGCGCTTAGCTTGTCGCTTAGTCGACTGCGAGTGCTTGAGACGCAGTGTAAGTCGTCAGTGGACGCTTCTGGTTTCTGCTCCAGTGGTTGTCCTTCCTTGTTGCTTGGATTAGTTAAGACTTATTCTATTTGGTAGCTTTAGTTTTAATCGCTTGCATTTAGTTAGCTGTGGCATGCTTTAGCTGTTATACCTGTTTAGTTAGAGTTTACAGCTTTACTTGAGTAGTTATTCATGCCATTGCCTGTTAGCTTATTTAAATGCATGCTCTACTTGCCTTTATTTATGCGTGTATACTTGTTTAGTGCGAGGTAGGGATCCGCGTGACCCCTACTGAGTCTGGCTGTGACTCACCCTCCTCCTTTCAGGTGAGCCGCGCCCGTCGTCTCCCGGTGCTTTGTGAGCCGTTTCGGAGACCGTGCTTAGCTGCCAGCTTTAGTCGAGGCGCCTTTTGTGGCTTGTTTATACTTTTGCCGGGGTATGCCCCGCGTAGTTGTACCTTGTGGACTAGTACTCTTGTTTCTCTGGACTAGTATATGAATATCACTCTAGTTATTTTTGAATTGCTTCCGCACTCGTGTTAATTTCTTTACTTAATTGTAAATTGTGCGTTCCAAATTCCAATTCGTTATGCATATCCCTCAGCACTTTTCTTCTAACCCTTCAGGGGCCTCATCAGCCTCTTGGGTGGCTTCCCCAGTTCTTGGTATCGGTGTATCGATGTTATCGGTATATCGGTATCCTGAACTCTGGGTCGTTACAGTTGGTATCAGAGCATTAGTTGAGGAATTGTATAAGGAATTGAAATTTGCGCTTGTCCAGAGCTAGTCCTGTTGTCGTCTATTGCTGGCATAGGATGTTTTCCGTATGATTGATTAATTGTGATTGATTTGCGTTTTGGTAGTGTAATTATGCCTCCCCGTCGAGGAAGACCCCCTCGAGCTCCTCGTGTTCCTCGAGATGCGCCCAGGGAAGATAGTGGTTCTGCACCTCCTCCTGCAGTTCCTACTGTTCCAGTTGTTCCTCCTCCAGCGCCGGTTATTGCTCCTCTAGTTGAAGCGCCTGGCAGTCGAGGTAAGGCATTGAAAGAATTTCTTATGTTCAATCCACCTGCTTTCGATGGTCAAGCTGATCCAGAGGTGGCAAGGCAATGGTTGGACGCAATCGAGCGTGTGTTTGTATCGATGGAGTGTGCTGAAGATGAAAAAGTTATGCTTGCTGCTTTTCAACTCCAGGGTACATCCATCACGTGGTGGAAAGCCGAGTGGCAGATTGCTTTCCGTTCAAGACCTCTTCGGCAGATCACTTGGGCAGAGTTTGTTGCTGCTTTCGAGCGTGCCTATACTCCTGCCTGTCTTCAGATGGACAAGATGTATCAATTTATGGAGCTGACTCAGGGCGGTATGACTGTGCTTCAGTACCGGAATAGGTTTATGGAATTGGGTCAGTATGCGCCTCATGTGCTGGCTAGTGAAGCTTTGAAGACTCAGCAATTTTTGCGAGGTTTGAGGCCTGAATTGAGGATGCCTCTTATCGCCAGTCGTGTTGCGGATCTTGATAGTGCGTGCCAGACAGCGGTGGCTTTAGAGCTGGAGATGACGAGACCTGGTGGATATCCTCAGGCAGGGTCAGTGTAGCCGGTAGCTCAGTCGCAGCAGATCTACAGACCGCCAGTGCCAGGTGTTCCCTCGGTCCAGTCAGAGATTTCTAGTGCTTCCTCTCCTTCCAAGCCCAAGTTCAAGCGGTTCAAGAAGAAGAAGAAGTTTTTCCAACAGCCGTCTGGTACAGATTCTGTTCAGTAGCCGACAACACCTTCTTCTCAGACTCGTCAGAGCTCAGCTGTCAGTCAGCCATGGTCGTGTAGGAGATGCGGTGGTCATCACAAGGGCCAGCCGTGTTCTCTTCCTGTTGTTTGCTTTAGGTGTGATCAGCCGGGTCATGTGGTTCGTGATTGCCCGCTGAGGCCGAAACAATTGCAAGTTCCTCAGTTTTCTCAACCTCAGCAGCCGCAATTCAGACCTCCGACTGCACCTCAAGCTCAGCAATTTTACTCTCAAGCGTCGGCGTCTTCTCAGCAATCTTCAGCTAGTTCTAAGAAGCAGAAAGGCAAGGTTTCTCATTTGACTAGAGCTGATGCTGTTGCGTCCCATCTTGTGGAAGGTACGATTATGCTTTATGGTCATTCAGCTCGTGTCTTATTTGATTCTGGTGCTTCTCACTCTTTTATTTCTGAGGATTTCATGGCCTGTATTGAGGAACCGACTTCCGAGGTATCCTGTGAGATGTTTGTTGAATTGCCTTCTGGAGATTTCATGGTTACACCTTTGTGCCTGGAAGAATCTCCTGTGATGTTTGATAATCACCAGTTACCGGCAAGATTGTATGCGTTGCAGCTGGCAGATTATGATGTTATTCTGGGAATGGATTGGTTGGAGCATTATGGAGCTGTGGTTGACTGCAGATCGAAGAAAGTCTATTTTCAGCCACAGGGAAAATCAGCCTTTTATTTTCAAGGTATTCGATCCCGATCTTCTCGTATGATTATTTCTGCTATTCGAGCCTATAGGTTGCTTAGCGCAGGCTGCCATGGATTCCTTGCTTCAGTGGTTATTGTTGAAAAATCACGACGGGATGTTTGTGATATTCCGGTTGTCTGTGAATTCCCTGATGTGTTTCCTGACGAGTTGCCAGGCTTGCCCCCAGAGCGAGAGATAGAGATGGTGATTGAACTTATTCCAGGTACCGGCCCCTTAGCAAAGCCGCCGTACCGTATGGCCCCAGCTGAATTGAGAGTACTGCGAGCACAGCTACTAGAGTTACTGGAAAAAGGTTATATTCGTCCCAGTTTTTCTCCGCGGAGTGCCCCAGTGCTGTTTGTGAAAAAGAAAGATGGAAGCCTGAGACTGTGTATTGATTACAGGCAGTTGAATCAGGTGACTATCAAGAATAAGTATCCGCTTCCCAGGATCGATGATTTGTTTGACCAGTTACAGTCTGCTACTGTCTTTTCACGGATTGATCTCAGATATGGCTACTTTCAGTTACGGATCCGGGAATCCGATGTGGAGAAGACTGCGTTCAGCACTCGTTATGGTCATTTTGAATTTTTAGTCATGCCGTTTGGTTTGACTAATGCCCCAGCAGCTTTCATGGACCTGATGCAGCGTATCTTTCGTCCATTTCTGGACCAGTTTGTGGTGATCTTTATTGATGATATTCTGATCTATTCTGCCTCTGATAATGATCATGTGCAGCATTTGAGGATCGTTCTGCAGACTCTAAGGGATCACGAGCTTTTTGCGAAGCTCAGTAAATGTGAATTCTGGCTTCGGGAAATTCATTTTCTTGGTCATGTGATTTCTGGTGATGGAGTGGCAGTGGACCCTGCAAAGATCGATGCCATTTTGAGTTGGCAGAGACCGAGAACTGTAACAGAGATTCGAAGTTTTCTAGATTTGGCTGGGTATTACCGCAGATTCATTCAAGACTTTGCGAAGATTGCAGCCCCGATGACTAGATTAACTCATAAGGATGTGTCCTTTGTCTGGTCGGATCAGTGTGAGGCTAGCTTTGTTGAATTGAAAAGGCTATTGACTTCTTCTCCTGTGTTGACTTTGCCTTCCGGCTCGGGTGGATTTATGGTCTGTACAGATGCTTCTCGAGTAGGTTTGGGTGCAGTGCTAATGCAACATGGTAAGGTTATTGCATATGCGTCCCGGCAGTTGAAACAACATGAAGGAAATTATCCCACAGCATGATCTAGAGCTAGCTGCAGTTGTTTTTGCCTTAAAGATCTGGAGACATTATCTGTATGGTGAGAAATTTTAGATTTTCACCGATCATCAGAGTTTACAGTATATTTTCTCCCAGAAAGATTTGAATCTCAGGCAGAGGCGATGGATGGAATTCATGAAAGATTATGACTTTACACTCTCCTATCAGCCTGGTAAATTGAATGTAGTGGCTGATGCTCTGAGCAGGAAAGTGCAGGTCAGTCGTTTGTTGCTTCATGAATGGAAATTATGGGAACAGCTTCTAAGTGAGGCATTTAGTGCAGAGTTTCCTGCTGATCCGAAGATGGCAGTTTGTGCTAGCTTAGTTTTGGGTTCAGCTTTATATCATCAGATTAAAGATGCCCAGCAGGCTGATTCTGATTTGGCTCGTGTTATATCAAGCTATGATGTGGATTTTGATACGGAGCTAGTTGTCAGTTTTCAAGGTAGATGGTATATTCCCGCTGATGATGATTTAAGACTTGAGATTCTGAGTGAGGCCCATGGTTCTCGTTTTGCTATTCATCCGGGTGTCACCAAGATGTATCAGAATTTGAAGAAGCAGTTCTGGTGGCCAGGTATGAAGAAAGACGTGGCTGTGTTTGTTTCTAAGTGCTTGACTTGTCAGTTAGTTAAAGCCGAACATCAAAAGCCAGGTGGTTTGCTTCAGCCGTTAGAGATTCCGATGTGGAAATGGGACCATGTTACTACAGATTTTGTGGTGGGTTTGCCTCGGACTTCTCAGGGTTTTGATGGCATTTGGTTGTTAGTCGACAGATTGACTAAAACTGCCAGATTGTTGCCGATTAAGGTTTCTTGGAATGTGCAGAGATTGGCCGAGCTGTATGTGCAGAAGATCGTGCCACTGCATGGAATTCCTGTTTCACTTGTGTCAGATCGTGACCCACGTTTCACCTTTGACTTCTGGCGTAGTTTCCAGAAAGCTTTGGGCACTGAGTTAGCTTTCAGTTCATCGTATCACCCTCAGTCAGATGGACAGTCAGAGAGGACTATTTAGACTTTGGAGGACATGCTGAGATTGTGTTGCCTTGATTGGCAGGGTTCGTGGAGTCAGCATTTGCCACTTGTTGAATTTGCTTATAATAACAGTTTTCACTCCAGTATTGGTATGGCTCCTTATGAAGCACTATATGGTCGTCCTTGTCGAACTCCTCTGAACTGGTTTGAGGTTGGGGACAGATTGTTGACAGGACCCGACATGGTGCAGCAATGTTCTGATGTGGTTCGTCTGATCAGGCAGAGATTGTTGACGGCTCAGAGTCGACAGAAAAGCTACGCAGATCAGCGCAGACGTCCACTACAATTTGAACCTGGAGTTATGGTGTTTGTTAAAATATCTCCGATGAAAGGTGTTTCCAGATTTGGGAAGCGTGGAAAGCTTAGTCCGCGGTATGTTGGCCCTTTTCCTATTGTTGAAACTATTGGTCAGGTGGCTTATCGTTTGCAACTTCCTGCGGCTATGCAAGCTGTTCACGATGTGTTCCACGTGTCTCAATTGAGGAAATATGTGCCAGATGCTTCTCATGTTCTCGATGATTCAGTGTGGCCTGAGGTGACTGCTGATTTGTCCACGCCAGAATTTCCTATCAGAATTGAAGACCGTCGCGAGCAGCGGTTGAGAAATAAGGTTATTCCTCTGGTAAGGGTTGCTTGGCAGCGTCACTCCGGTAATGAGTCTACTTGGGAGCGTGAAGCTGAGATGCGTCAGCTTTTTCCCTTTTTATTCCAGTGAGGTATAAGTCCTTTCTCAGTTTCCTCCTTTTCAGTTGTTGTAAATTTCGTGGGTGAAATTTCTGTAAGGAGGGAGGGACTGTAAGGTCCGTGCCTTAATGGATCCTTGATGGTTTTTGTTTTATTATTTGTTCTGGAATTTCTGGCTATTTTCCTGGATTTTTAGGAATTTATCTGGTATTTTTCCAGATTTATTTGGAGTTATTTGAGGGTTATTAGAATTAATGAGATTTTAATAAATATAATAATTATATTATATATATTTTAATTTCTTTTTTTTCTTTTAATCCCTCTCTCACCCTCTCTCCCCCGTCGATCTCTCATTTTCTCACCCTCTCTCTCTCTCCTCCATGCGATCGTCCTTTCCCCTTCCTAGGGATCGCGGACGAGACGAGGTCGGATTGAGACAAGGTTGGCGCCGTTGGATTCCTCGCGTCGAGAGGAGCGCGTAGGTGTCCACTTCGGCATGGTTCGGTGATCGTGGGAGCGAGGTGGAGCGTGAAGGCTTCGTAGCTCTTCCTCCTTGCATGCGGTCTTTTCTTCGGTTTCGGCTTGCGAGAGGTAGGGGGATGGAATCCTGATCTCGCTAGGATCATTTCCTGTGGCTCGTTCCGTCGATTAGAGCCCGTGGCATGCATAATGTTCATTTCTTCCATTTGTAGGGTTTTAATGAAATTCTTGAGATTAATGCTTATTAGGCCTTGCATGTGATGTTTTTAGTTGTTATATTGTCGTATGGGTTGCATGGTTTGACAGGTTACAGGTTTTACGCCATTACCCGGCGATTCAGATCGTCCGGGAGGGAACCGATTTTTAGATATAACCCGTCCGCGACCCAGGTGAAGTGACGGTCTCGCCAGGAACCGTCACATCTCCGACGGTCTTTCGTGAGCGCGTTACTTCAATGTAACGGCCCATCGTGGGTGCGTTACATTGAGAGTAACGGTAGGGCTCCCAGCCGTCGCTCTCTCGTTGATTTACGTTGGTTTGGTCAGGCGGTGCGCCCGACGGCCAGTCGGCCGGCCGTCGTTTCCAAGCGACGCGCCGAGACTGGGGCGTCGTTTCGTCTGCGATTGATTTAAACGCTATACGTTGGTTTTTGGCCTCGGTGAAAGTAACGGCGGTGCTCCCGCGTGTTGCTTCGAAGCAACGCATAGGACCCCCACCGTCACTCTCCCTCTTAGGTCCTTTGAGCTGGAACTCAGGTGGAAGTAACGGATGGAGACCAGTGCGTCGTTCTTGGTGTAACGCGCCAGTCCCCGACCGTCACTTTCAAGTAGCGCTTGGGTATTCGACCGCCGCTTCCCTGATGGTTCTAATATGTTGCCAGCCCATTTGTTATGCGTTCCTTTTTATACTCATGCCATATTCGTATTGTCTTAAATGTTTAGTGGCGTGTTTTATTACCATTAGAGTAGCCTTTCTTTCCATGCAATGGAGCCACTGTTGTTGCCCTAAGGTCTGTTGAGTGCCGACCCGCTTGAGGATGGCGGAGGGGTGTGTTTCCCATGCACGGTTTATAAGCTAGTTCCGTGGGCTCCCAGCCAATGGTAGCGTCCTACCAAGGGGGAAAACTAGCTAGAGGGCCTGGCTCAGGCTAGAGTCAGTGTGTGCACACGTGGTCGGAGACTGTGGACTGACACCGACGGGTGCCACTCCAACTGGTCACTTGGTTTGGTACTGTTTACGCGCTTAGCTTGTCGCTTCATCGACTGCGAGTGCTTGAGACGCAGTGTAAGTCGTCAGTGGACGCTTCTGGTTTCTGCTCCAGTGGTTGTCCTTCCTTGTTGCTTGGATTAGTTAAGACTTATTCTATTTGGTAGCTTTAGTTTTAATCGCTTGCATTTAGTTAGATGTGGCATGCTTTAGCTGTTATACCTGTTTAGTTAGAGTTTACAGCTTTACTTGAGTAGTTATTCATGCCATTGCCTGTTAGCTTATTTAAATGCATGCTCTACTTGCCTTTATTTATGCGTGTATGCTTGTTTAGTGCGAGGTAGGGATCCGCGTGACCCCTACTGAGTCTGGCTATGACTCACCCTCCTCCTTTCAGGTGAGCCGCGCCCGTCGTCTCCCGGTGCTTTGTGAGCCGTTTCGGAGACCGTGCTTAGCTGCCAGCTTTAGTCGAGGCGCCTTTTGTGGCCTGTTCGTACTTTTGCCGGGGTATGCCCCGCGTAGTTGTACCTTGTGGACTAGTACTCTTGTTTCTATGGACTAGTATATGAATATCACTCTAGTTATTTTTGAATTGCTTCCGCACTCGTGTTAATTTCTTTACTTAATTGTAAATTGCGTGTTCCAAATTCTAATTCGTTATGCATATCCCTCAGCACTTTTCTTCTAACCCTTCAGGGGCCTCATCAGCCTCTTGGGTGGCTTCCCCAGTTCTTGGTATCGGTGTATCGATGTTATCGGTATATCGGTATCCTGAACTCTGGGTCGTTACACCAAGTGACTCCCAACCACTTGGAAACCAGAGGTCGAAGACCTCTCTTCCTCCAGACCAGGAGGGACCCCTGGACTTGCAACCCACAAGCCCAGAACCGGAGACAAGTCTTCCTTCCTCCAAACCGGAGGGAACCCACAAGTAGTTCCCAGCTACTTGCAACCGGAGATCAGATCTCCCTTCTCCTGACCCACCAGGAGGAACCCGACCTCAGTCCAGAGGATCGGAAATACCAAGGTAATCAGAAAACAAACAAAGGGGAAAACAAGAAATGAAAATAACACAGCAATCACAAGCTGTAAAAAAATTTGAGTCATGCATTGTGAATTTGAGTCATGCATACTTTGATGCTTCTGCATATCATTCACTCCTGCATATACTAGCATTTGTAAGTTGCATATCTTGAGTCATGAGTGCTTGCATGAATGTTTTCTGAAGCCTTGCATGTCTGCATGTACTTAGTTTATGAAACCATTTCTTGACTGTTCTAAGGCTTCACCTCCTTCCTAAATAACAATGCAGTGATTTTGTTCACATGTGATTCATGTCATATACTAAGGGGGAAGATTTGATTTCGACCGTGCATACATTTAAGGGGAGTCATATCTGTGACTTGACAAATTCATTTTATACATGGCGAATATTATCCCCACACTTTGCACATAATGAAATTAATTGCTTTAATTGATAAGATTTGAGAAATTCTTTCCAACACTCTAAATGGAACTTGAATCTCTACATAGACATTAAAGAGTAATCGTGAGGAAAAAGCTGCCTACCCCACATTATTCAATAAGTGGAATGTCAAACCTAGTAGTCGGGAATCCCCATTGAGACACATGAGGAAACTCGCATCGAACGGTGAAACAAAAATCTACAATAAAAATCAAAATGCGTGACGAATCTTAGTAGCCGAGAATCCCCATTGAGACATATGAGAAGACTTGCACCGAACGGTGAAGTCCATTAAAAGAAAATTAATCAGGGTTGTGCGAAGTTACCGATAGTCGAGGATCTAAAGTGAAAGTGTAGAGAGGAGATTACCTTCTAGTGTTCTTAAGAAAATATGAATATCCATATCTTTTGAAGCTCAATGTTCATTGCATCACATTTCACAAGGGTATCTTTGTGATGAATGTATACTATGAATTTGTTTACGTTCATGGTTTATGCATTACTTCTAGTTGTGTATGCAAAGCTCTTTTAATTATGCTTCATGTCTCTCATTTTGAATTTGAATCACGTGCTCTTTTCTTAAGTTGTGCCCCATTTAGGGAGAGTTACTATTAATAGTATTTGCGTGCATGATAGTTATGCTTGTGTGCTTGCCTGTTCATACAAATCACAACATGTGCATAGGTAGAATAGGTTGAAGGTCATGGTGTGCATATTTTCATATTTGGCATTTTTAGCATGGACATAGTGCATACACTTTGCATTTGGAAGATGAAAGTCATATTGTGCATATCTGCATATCTTGCATATAGTGGATACTTTGAACTGCATCATTTTGAACATATCTTTGGGCCAACCATTAGTAACAATTGGTATCAGAATTGGTATCATATCTTCAGGCCTAACATGTTTATATCATCTCTAATAACCCCATTGTCTTTTTGTTGATGACAAAATGGGGGAGAATTGTGTGCTTAATGTTTTATCTTTCCGTGCTTATTGGGGGAGAATAGGTTTGTTGTTGCTTAATGCATAATGGGTGTGCTTAATGTTTTATCTTTCAGTGCTTAATGGGGGAGAATAGGTTTGTTGTTCCTTAATGCTTAATGGGTGAGATAGTTTTGATTGCTTGGTTTGTTTGCTACAAAACTGTTCATACAAAACTGCTCACACTATTCATTGAATGAAATGCTTCTACTCTATATCTTTTGGAACTCTCGCACACATCGTTTTATCATCATCAAAAAGGGGGAGATTGTTGCATTCCCCTCGTTTATTTTGGTGTTTGATTTTAATGATAACAAAACGATTGTGCTTGTGTGTAGCGACCCGGATTCCGGATACCCGGTGCACCCGGTATAAATACCGAATACACGTGATACCGCATGGGACCCGCGAGGCCTCCCAAGCGCGGGAAAGCGCCGAAGGGAAAAAGGAGTGTGTGGAATACATTGAAGCCAGCAGATGTAACAGTAAGCAATTAAATTTCATTAGAATGGATTGCTAAAGTAGCAGAAATAAAATTACTTTTTCATTAATAATACAAATAATTACAATTATACACCAGAGTCCAGCCCAAAGGAAAGACAACAAGTCTATCACAGTACAGTCCGACAGAAAAGAAACGTACACAGAAGTCGGGGGAAGCCCGACGCAGGTATAGCTGGCAGCTATAGCGAACGCGCTCCACCAAGGACAGCAGAGGCAGACGGCGAAACCCACCTGAAAAGCAGGGGTGAGTTTCAACAGAAACTCAGTAGGGGTCACGCAGATCCCTACTGGAAAACGCACAAAGCAACGGAAGCAACAACAAAAACAGCAGGTGCAGCAAAGCAGGAAAAGCTACACTACAAAGCTGTAAACAGAACAGGGATAGCAGGATTAGGGAACATGCTAAGAGCAAGGGGAGCTCAACAACAAAGAAGAGTGAGGCCGTAAAACACGGAACACGGCCACCGAGGCGAACTCGGCACCCTAAGCTACTCCAAGCGGCAACAGACGGTCAACCCCGGCCTCGCACAGTAGGGTAACCCAATCCGTCAGCCAAAACAAAGGCGAAGGCGGATGCCCACGCCGGAAACACAGACAAAACACGACAGGAAACGTCGTGCACGTAGCCCCACGCATGACTAGAATGTCATGCCAACGACAGAACACTGACCTCGAGTACGGCCACGAGAGGGCAACTCGCAAAGGTCACAGCGCGCAAGAAAACGCGAGGGTCACGAACCAAGTGACAGGAGCACCCTTCCACTAGAGAACAGCCAGATGCATCCACTGATGACTTACACTGCGCTACAAGTGTCATGTCACTCAAGGACAAGACACACCAAGAACCAGGTCCGAGGAACAACAGTTCCAAGGAAACATGGTACCACAGCACAGGACTGCAGTACCAACTGTGAGTGACTAGTCAGGGCCACGCCCGTCGGCGCAAGTCCCCAGTCCCTGACCACGTGTGCACACACTGACCACTACCTAGGCCAGGCCTCTAGCTAGTATTCCCCTCGGTAGGACGCTACCGCTGGCCGGGGCCTACGGAACTAGCTTAAGAACCGTACGTACCAAACGCAACAGGAAAACCCCTCCACCACTCCCGGTGGGTCGGCAAAAGCCTAGGGCTACAACTAGTGGAGGCTCACAAGGCACAGACTCCGAAACACAGGTGCTAAAGCACAGACAGTCAAGAAAGACCCGTCTCGTGCACCCCAATGCACCATGGCAGCTAAACAACCGCCAACCGACTCAGGACCAGGCAACTAGACCTACAACGTAGCGATCCCGAGTCTAACGACTCAAAGGCAAGATCGTCACGAACAGCGGAACAAGCCGCCAATCGGTCTAATCCTAAGCCACACAAGAAAACAACACTCCGCAAAAAAAAACAACACACAGAGACCTAAGGGAAACACCAAGAACCCTCAGACACGTCTGGACACACAAACCGAGGTAGAACAACACCTCAGGGCATCCAGAAGCAGTGTCTCGAACCGGATACAACCACCAAGACACGCACACACAAGGTCACACGTCAACCACTGGGTCACACCGGGTTGACCTGAACCCAGCAACGCACAAGCAAAAAGTAGGATAGACAATCCTACCGCAAGTAAGAAGACTCCTGGCCACCTTACAACGTAGTCTTAGCCCTCATAGGACGTCAAGAAACATCCACGGGATAACGGGCAAACCACTAGGACAAGCCAAGATAAGCTAAAACCGAAATCACGGAAAACGGAGCACAAGGCATGTAACGCGCCACCCCTAGACCGCTACCAGCATGTGACGGTCTAGACCAGGGCCGTTACTCACAAAACGACGGTCGGATGATAGGCCGTCGCTCACACCACCCTAACCAACTCTAAGACTCAAAACACGCACGAGCCAAGTAATGCACTAGACTAAGCGCGTTACAGCCAAACGACGCACGGGAGCAGGTGCGTTATTCACAACGTGCACAGCCACCCACAACCAAAGCGAAGTAACGCGCAACGCCAGGCGCGTTACAAACAAACAACACGGCAAGGGAAACACGTCAGAGCCAAACGACGCGCAGGGGAAGGCGCGTTACTATCAACGTGCCCAGCCACCCTCAACCCAGCACAAAACAACAAACGACGGCCAGAGACAGGCGCATTATAACACAACGACGCATGGGGGCATATCCGTTATATCCAACGGGCACATCCACCCAAGCTCGGCCAAACAGAATGTAACGGCCGGGGGCAGGCGCGTTACACTCAAACAACGGATAGGGGCACCATCGTCAGAGGCACCGGCTCTAATGGTCAATGTCGGTCAAACAGTAAGTAACGGCCAGGACCAGGTGCGTCACATTCATCTAACGCGCTGGGTCAAGCGCGTTAGATCAACCGACTCAACCCCAAAACAAAACGATGAAGACGAAGTAACGCGCTAGCCTAGGTGCGTTACAAGGAAGCGACGCGCCACCCTAGGGCCGTCACTCACCCAAAAGCCAGAAAGCTCAAAAACGCCAAACGAAGTAACGGTCTGCCGTAGGACCGTCAGAAGCAAGTAACGGCCACTGGAACGACCGCTACTTCCCATACGGCGGGAAAACAGAGGAACGGCCAAACCGTCCCGTTCCACGCCCCATTCACGCCGAAACGCAAGGGAAACACACCTAAAAGACAAATAACAACATCAGGGGACTCCAAACCCCACATGCAAGCTCAAAAACGCAAGATCCGAGCTATTTAGACAAATCGACCCTAAGTGGGTCACCGAGGTTCCCGGGCTTCTACCGGCCTCGAATGAACACCAAATCACACGAAATCAACGTGGATGGGATCCTAACATCCCAGCGGTCAGTTAGAAACTAACTACGCCACAAATGGTCGCCGTTTACCGGCCGACCCTAAAAACCACGAAAATCACAGTTTAGGCAAAACAAGCCCAAACTCGGCCGTTTCCTTGCCGAACGCCGTGCAATGGCAGGGAAAACGAAGAGGACGAAGTGAGGATCAGTCACCCTACCTCCACCGAAGAAACTGTGCCCCGAAGGGACTAAACCACGCTGAAATCCACTCGCGAATCGATTTCACCGGCTTTGAATCCACCGATCGGGATCGCACCAGAATCGATCTGATCCTCGCCCCATCGCGCACCTCGACAGCTCTACCTCGTCGCCACCTCACCCACGAGCGCCTCTGTCTGCAGCCGGAGCCGGAAGGGGGAGAGAACGAGAGAGAACGGGAGAGAGAGAGAGTGAGATCGCGAGAGTGAGGAGAGAGAGAGGAAAAAAGGAATAAAAAGAAAAGAAATTAGGAAATTTTCCTAATTTCTGAAAATTCTGAAAATGCGCCGAAAATGCACAAATTCAGAAAAATACGTAAAAATAGTCGAAACGACCGGCTCGAAGAGTACATCGTCGCTGCAGCATCCACGAGTTCGAGAATTGACAAACAAACTCACCGTAGGGTTCCGTAACTAGTACGTGAGAAAAACCCACACGGCTCGTCAAACTCAACTCGGAAGCCACAAAAGTGAACCGAAACTCAACGAAACCAATCCAAAACAGATCCGAAAGATCCAACAAAGATCCCACAAGACCTGCAAAGGATCCAGCAAAGATCTACCAAGGATCCAGGGCATTACATTGTGTGTGTGTTTCATTGAGCAACATGTTTGCATCAAACTAATGGGGTTACCTTGTTTTGCAGGATCACATTTGGTAATTTTATGATTGCTTGGATGTGCATTTATGCAGGTTTTACAATAGTGGAGTCGACCCCACCCCATGGAATGCGTCGACCCTTCCATGTTCATGTAGATTTTTAATGGGGTCATTGTGGCCTAGGATGCAATGGAAGCTTATGTTAATCTTGGTGAAA
This sequence comes from Amorphophallus konjac, assembly GCA_022559845.1. Classification (NCBI taxonomy): domain Eukaryota; kingdom Viridiplantae; phylum Streptophyta; class Magnoliopsida; order Alismatales; family Araceae; genus Amorphophallus; species Amorphophallus konjac. The sequence continues at coordinate 249,062,773 of CM040126.1, forward strand.
ACTGGTTTGATAGCCTCATACATTTGCTTAGATGCATGGCTAATTGCTCATGATTTTTGGTTAAGAAAATTGAGTTTTGATTGTGTTTTATGTACATCCTTCTTGATTCTTAAGGCTTATGATGTGCTTAGGTATATCACATAAGTTTTGAAGTAAATTGCTTGAATTTGCTTCATGCATTTTTCAAATGAGACTTTTGAAGCTTGTCATATGTTCAGGATCCTCATGCATATTTTAGTGAAAATTGAGAGGATAATGGTCTTGTCTTGTAGAGATACATGATGGTTTGAATCTATGTCTTGGTTGTGGAGATTGTGAAGAATGATCTTTTTTTAAATGAAAGTTCATAGATCTTTGCAAAGTTCTAAATGCATTTCATGCATGTTATTTAAAAGGCTTTTGAGCTAACAAAGTGTTTTAAACCATCCATGTTAATCTTGATGAACCTGGTTTGTGAGGAATTAGGTTGCATGTATTGAAATGAGTTAAATTCTTGAAATGAAGTGTGAAATTGATTCTTGGTATTGAAAATGTGTTTCATATTGTTTAATAGGCTCCCAAGACTCCTAGACTTTGATCAAATGAATAGTGGCATCAATGCATATGAAAACCCATGCTTTTAACTTCATTTTTCTATTTTTACAGGTTTCGGTCGATCAAAGCACATGGTTCGATCGACCTATCCAGCCAAAGTCTGCCAGAAGGAAATGTCACAGGGTTCAGTCGACCGACAGTCACAGTTCGATCAACCGAAATTGCCAGAATGGCCAGATCAGAAATGTTTCAGAGTTCGGTCGATCGACGACCAATTTCGGTCGACCGATTCCGTCAGGCTCCGGACCAGGCTTCACGAATCTCATCCGAAACCCATCAAACTTGATCCATTTGGGTTCTATCTTTTGCCCATTTGCCCCTAGGGTCTTGCTAGACATGTTAGGGTCTTTTTGGATGGTTCTAGAAGGGCTATATTGGTATTTTAATTTCTCTTATATATACATATATGAGAGCTACAAATTTCATAGAGAGAAACCCTTATGTGCTTATGTTTTCTATCTTGTAGGAGAAGAAGGGGGAGAAAGGAAGAAAGAGCTCAAGAAAGGAGGATTTGATCTACATCAAGTGATTTTTGGAGCTCATGGAAGAAGGAAAAGTGGAGTGGATTGAAGAGAGGAGCAAGACGACGCTGAAATCATCATCATCCGACTACGAACCAAGAAGAATCGGATCAAGAGCTTTACTCTTGATAGATTATATTTGTTTCAGTCTTTTGAATTTGTTTAGGGGTTATTGTATCTATTTGTGCACACTGTGTTTATTTTTGAAAGAATATTCTCTGTGTGTGTGACCGTTTGCATATGGTCGTGTGTCTACGGCGCTGCGGTTGTTGCAGCGTGTTTGTGTGTGTGCTGCTGGATTTACGATCCATAGCGTCTGGGGTTCATCCCCATTGTTGCTGTGTCTACAGCGTGAGGAGTGTTCTCCTCGTGGGGAGGTTGTTCCCCATGTGTGTGCAGGCGTCATCCTATGTGTTGTTGGAGCGTCGCTCCGTGTTGGGGATTTATCCCCGTGCTGGTTTTTTAGCAAGTGAAGCCTTATCGGTTTGGTAAGGGGTGGACGTAGGGAGCCCGTCGTGGTCCCGAACCACCTTAAAATCCTTGTGTCTTGTGGTTTGCATTGTGTGATTGTGTGTTCCTTGCTTAATCAATTTAGACAATCGTGTGAGATCGAAAAGGTCGAGAGAACCTTAATTTACTATGTTTAGCTTATTTTTATCAATCTCGTTAAAATTTGCCATATCGCGTGAGGGACAATTCAACCCCCCTTCTTGTCCGCTCGCCTACCGGGGCCAACATGTTTTAGTACCTATAATTAAAAAACTAATTATATATATTAAAGTTTTAATATTTATATCTAATAAGTAAAAGGAAGAAAAGTAATACCCTCAAATATTTCATACCACTCATTATATAGTGGTATAGTGACTCGTCTTGATGCCTTTGCTTCAAGATGTATATGAAATATACCAAAATAATTATTAAATCTCTCTCAACTTATATATAAAATAAAATATTTTATCATAGAAACAATCTATTATCTAAATATAAGCATCCCAGACTTTATGAGTTGCAACAAGTGTATTCAATATAGGATTGAAACCAAAGCCGCTTGTATTGAGTATATTCTTTATTACAACATAATTATTCTTCATCACCTAGACTTAACCTTTCAATTGTTTAGTAGTAATATTCAATCCAAACATATTGTTAAATTCTAATCACATTGCTTCCCATGCTTCGCACTTCCAACTAGTTGATGCCTTTTTTCCAGCATGATAGTATTCTACTAATATTTTAGTTAGGTAAGTTAATCGAGTTTCATCCCACCTCAACCTTTTATTAGGACCACTTGCTGAGGATACTTGTGTTTCAGACACCATATCTGTCATGTATTAAAGTATAGATTTATTAAATATTAATTCAAGAAAATACACAATTCGTTGATTCTTTAACAAGCACAATTATTAGGCTCACATCTTCACACTGACCAATCACACACACAACCAAATAGTAAGAGGATAGAACAAACAGAATATATGAACCAACAATACAAAGGCAATGAATCAAAAAAAAAAAACTGTGAGCTGGTGAGAATAAAAGAAAAATAATGAATCTGCAACACATATGTAATACCCTGGATCCTTCAGATCGGAATCAGAGAGCTTTCGGAGCACTTTCGTAGGTCCCTAATCGTGTTTTACGATCCACTCAAGTTTTTCCCCTGTATAACTTGCGGAACCCCGTGGAGAGTGAACCGTTGAGTTTAGAGACTCCGGGACGCTACAGGTGTGTTGTGCTCGTTCCGAGGATCGCGGAGGCTATTTTTTCATATTTTTCTGATTTTATGAAATTTTGGGCCAAAAATCAGATTTCAGAAATATTTGTAATTTCATTTTTTCTTTTCCTTTTTAACCCTCACTCACCCCTCTCCTCTCACCACCGTGCTCTCTCTCCCCCTCCATTCTCTCTCTCTTCTCCTCTCCCCTGGGCGCGTGACCGTGGCAGAGGTGGACGAGATGGTGACGATGTGGAGATGACCAGGAGCGTGATGGCGCGAGAATCGGGGCGTGGCGTTGGCGCGATCCCATTCCATGGATTCGAAGTGCCGGCGTGATTCGTGTGATGGTTTTCGGCGTGGATTTGATCGTTTTGGCACGCGAGATCTTCAGTGGAGGTAGGGGGATGGATACTCTACCTATTTCCGACTTTCCCTCGCGATTTCAAGCCGATTGCAGCGCATATGAGCGGGTTTTCCTGCCTTAAGGGCAAAAGCATGTTTCAGGGGTGTGAGATGAAATCGCCATTCCAGGCAATGGTTTTTGATTCAAATGGTAGAATTTGAACCCCCGGCTTGTCGGGATTCAATTCCTATTAGTTTGGCTATAATTGGCCATGATTTGGGGCCGGTATGAGGCTGATTGCCCATGTGGGTCATTTTTGGGCATTCAGAGGAAATCACCCGTTTCTTAGTCATTTTGTGGTTTTCTAGATCCCTTCTGACTTGTAGAAGGTTGATATCGAGTCTATGGTTGTTTCTCTGTCATTCAGGGATGATTGGGGCATGGAATGACCGAGTTTATTGCGTTCCTACGATTTTCAGATCGGAAACGAGTTTTCTGCGTACCAGAGACTGCCACTAGTGAAGGCGACCCTCTGGAGACCGCTATTCAGATTTTCTAAGTCAGTTTCAGGTAGCGGTCTTGCTCCAGACCGCAACCTTGAAGTAGCGGCCCTAGGTAGACCGCTACTTGGCGTTTTAAGTCGGTTTTGAGTCGGTTCCGGGTAGCGGCCTTGTGACTGATCGCCTTCTAAAGTAACAGTCAGGCCAAGGACCGTAACCAAGATGGCTTATCGTGCGTTTTTTGAGGTAGTCTGGAGATGGCGGTCTTGCCATGACCGCCACCTTCAAGAGGTGACCTTTTGAGGACTGCCACTTTCAAGAGGCGGCCCTGGGCAGACCGTTTCCTGCTTGTTCAGGTTTACAGGTAGCGGCCCTGCTGAGACCGCCATTTGCCTGGGCTGTTTGGTAGCGGCCAGGGGATGACCACCACCTGCCCAATGTGTTTCTATTTTGACGGTTCGGCTTCCGGTTAGCTTGGCTTCGACCCCTTGGTTAGCCCTTGGTCCCGTGGATAACTTGGATGTCCCGCGAGGGCTGTGACCGTGTTATAGGGTGTCCAGAAGTGCCATAATATCGAGTAGTGTGCCGTGTGGTTTCGAGAGTCATTATGGTCTCCGATCAATCCGGTTGTGACCCAATGGTTAACACGTGACCTTGTGAGTGTCTCGGTTATCCCGTGGGGATCGAGACTCTGTGTTATGGACGCTTAGAGGTATTGTGTTACCTTGATTTGCATGTCCACGTGGTTTGAGGATAATCACTTATGTTCCGTGCTTTCTTGTTATGCAGAATTGTGAGTATGATAAGCGGCTAAGGGGCAGAGGACTCATTATTGATGATGTGGATCGGCTGTTCTGTGCCGATTCCATTATATGTGTTTTACCGTGGTTTTTGACCCTGGGACTAGGCTGATTTGTCGACTTGTTGCCGTATTGTACGATGATCTTGACCCGAGTCGTGTGACTCAAGGATCGTTGTGAGCAGTTCTAGTTGACTGTCCTGAGTCTGGTAGTTTTGCATGCTACCTTGTAATGCCCTGCTATTTTATAGCATTTTATTTGGTTGTATAAAAAAAATTATGTATGTTTAAATGCTTAAATTACATATTTTGTTATATTTATTTTAGACATAGAAAAAAAAGGGAAGTTTAAAAGTTAAAGAAAGTGAAGAAAGGAAAGAATATAATAAATAAAGTTTAAAACAAAAATTATAGAAGGTTAATGGTTTTATAAAAAAATTTAAAGGGTTTAAAACAAAAAAAATGAAAGAAAGGATGTAAATATAAATATATAAAAAGAGAAGGTTAAAGTTGAAAAAAATAAAAAAAAATGTTGAGGTCGGCCGCGGGCGTGGGCGCCGCCCCGCCTTCCCCCTTTTGACTGCCGCTATTGCGGCAGTTATATAGAAAAAATTTTTTTTTTTTGTTAATTTAGTTAAACCTCATTAGCTCCTTAACTTCTTTAGTCAAATAACACATGCCTTATATAAAAAAAGAAAAAAAATACAGGATATTCAAAAGATGTTAGGTGAATTGGTAGGTGGGGTTTGAATGTCAAATGTGAATTAAATAATAGTAATATAATTGGTTAATTCTCCACCCTTAATTTAAATGAAGGGTTAAGTGGATTAGGCCAAAACTACTATAAATAGAGGGGTAAGGGACTTCATTTACATCCTTTAGAAGCTGGGTACGTGAGGTGCTGAGGAGAAGGTCCAGAGCCTATTAGGGAGGTGTTAAAGCATCATTAAGGTAAGGGATTAGCACTTTATCCCATTGATTAGCATGTATTAGCATATTTAGATTGGTTTAAGGTGTGTAATTAATATCTATATATGTAGTTAAGTCCATATATCGTTATTTCATGATCTGTGATCATATCTTAGTCGGATTAGTATTAGATCATTAATATTAAGGCATGTAATTAAGGATAAATCAAGTGATTAATGTCTTATAATTAGCAACAGTGTAAGATAAACTTAGAAAGTTTTCAGAATCATGAAATTTGATGTTCTAAACTTTCTGTAAAAATTTGCATGTCTGATTCAATTTATTATTACGTTTATGAATATTTTAATATTATCTTTAATGTGTTCAATTATACTAAAATATTAAAGAGATGATATTAAATCACCTAAAATTTTAGGAATGCATCTTACTGTGAATTCGAAATTTTTTCATAATTTCTGATCACGGTATTTATTTTAATGAATTTTCATACATGATAAAATATATAAATTATTATATAAAAATTACATAAATTAGAGATCATGTTCACAAAAATCTTAGAATTTCACAGAAAGGTTCATACATTGAGTTTGTTGTATTCTGAAAATATCAATAGTTATTGATGTCTGTAAATGATATTACATAATTTTTGATACTTTATTAGGAGTATAAAATTATGGGATAAATAGAAATACGGTATGAAAATTCTTGAAACTTTACCAGAAGGCTAAAATGCATGTTAGAACTAAGTGATGCAATTTTCATCTTAGTTTGATGATATAATCTTTACTAGTATAATTACCCATGTTTAAATAAATAATTAAAAAATTGAATAAATATTAATACTCTGTGAAAAATTCTGAGAATATTACAGAATTGATATAGAGTACTTTTAAGTTAGTTTTCAGTATATTTTGGTCATTGAAAGTATTCTGGATAATTTTATCTATTTAAAAGTTATTATTATAAATTATTATAAATTTTAGAAACTGATATAAAACTTTATAAAATAGACTTACTGAATGAAAAATGATGAAAATTTTTATGTATGACACTTCTGTCTGAAACAACATTCTGTAATTTTTTAGAAATTATCTGATCATTGTAAATATATTTAGTTGATTTATTACTCATGATATATTTTTCTTACTTAGTGTGAAAAATAGTAATACAGTGTGAAGAATAGTAATGCAGTGGGAAAAATAATAAAAAGTTTCAAAATTAAGATTTTTATTATGGATGATGGTTTGACGAATTATGGTGACTTTTAGAGTGTTGTGAGTAAATTTAGTTAATTTTCCATGTATAAGAAAATTTATACAATTCTAGAAAAAAATTAAATTCCTGCATGAAAATTTATGAAAATTTTTATGTATAATGTTACATGTAAATTTAATTTGTAGTAAAAATGTGATTAATTTTAGAACATAGTAACTAAATTTAGTTAATTTATGATATATGCTGAAATAGATGTAATTCTAGGAAATTCAAATTACTGCATGAACATTTGTGAAAAATTTCATGTGTAACGTTACATATAAATATGATATGCAGAAAAAGTTAAGTGATTTTCAGAACATGGTAGCTAAATTTAGTAAATTTTTGATACATGTTGATATACAACTAATTCTGGAAAATTATAAATTCTATCTGAAAATTGATGAAAAATTTATGTTTGAATTATTTCTGTAAATATATTGATTCCCTGATATTTCAAGGCATTCTGATACCTGTAAACAGATTTTGTAAATTTTTAATATATAGATATGTCATGATATTTGAATAACTTGAAAATTTTAGAAAAAGAAAAATAAATTTCAGTATTGGTATATTAATATTCACAGCATGAATTTTGAGTGGCATGCGTCCATTTCATATAAGTCATATTTATATTTTTACCGTACCGTTAGTAACGCCAAATAGACAATGCCACCATAGGGGGAGACTGGAACCAAGCTATAGAAATACCCCTATAGGGAGGTTCACACTATACTGGCCCCGAGGGTAACGGGGATTGAAATCCTAGAGGTGGACAAGTATCACTGGTTAAGGTGGAGAGGACTTCTCCCGGTTCTGCGCAGTAACCAAGACTCATCACTATTTACCTAGGTGATAGAGTACCGACTGACTGTCCTTCTAGTGGTGGTTTGGGCACTGTGTCTGGCTATTTATATCACTGTTACTGTTTATTGAACTGAAATTGAACAACTGTTATTGCCGACTGAATTGACACTGAACTACTATTACTGTTCACTGAGTCGTTATTAATACGACTATTACTGCTCACTGAATTGATACTAAAACTATTATTACTGTTCATTAATTCATTACTGGAATCATTAGTTAATGTTTACAAATGATGAATTCTTATTTACTGTGTCATGGGTAGGATAAATTTTAATGTACATACTTTCTCTGGCAAATGATAATAGAATGACTTTATGAAATAAATTACCGCAAATCACTTTGGATATGTTGATACATGTTTTGACTGGGGACTATGCTTAGTCTCTTACTGGGTCTATTCGTAGACTCATCCCGTTGGACAATTTCAGGAGAAGCGGTAGAAGGAAGCGAGGAGTGATCTCGCAGTGTTTGACCACGGCTCAGATTTTACTACCAGTCTTTATCTTAGGTAGTTATGTTATGAGTTATGTCTTATGTAAAAAAAATGTGTGAAATTTAGTTATGTAATAAAAGACGTGTGATATTATTATCGTTATTTCTATCTATGTGGATGTAGTCATTTGACTGTAAGCTGATGAATTAAGTATTTTCATTTCCGCTGCAATGATATCTCAGTGTTTATGTGTAATTCTCAATCGTAATTGTACCGCTTGGGTTGTTCCCACTGTGACGTTCCGATCGGGATCCGACGCGAGTCCTTACGACTAGACCGGGTTTACGAGTCGGGGCGTCACAGAGAGTGGTATCAGAGCCCAAGATTGAGAATTTACATAAATGGTCATCAGCTTAATCCACATTCTAAAAATCCTAAATTAGTAGGGAGTTATGATGAAAACCTAACCGTATTACTGCATTGTCAGACCATGGCGGGAGGAGGTCGTCGTGCGGTTCAAAATGACGATGCTCAGGAGGAGCCGAGAGGATCCCCAGCTCCGCCCCCACCACCTTTGGTGGACTATGGGATGTTCATGCAAGGCCTGGTTCAGGCTATGCAGACCCAGGCGCAGACGCAGGCGGCACTTTAGGTGTAACTCCAGACTCAGACAGCGTCACCTCAGGAGCAGGCTTTAGGAGGGGTGACTATGATGGAGAGGTTTCGGCGGATGTCACCACCCTCTTTTCAGGGGGAGAGTCAGCCAATCATGGCTGAAAACGCGAGATCGAGAAGATCTTCCGAGTCATCCGGTGTGCAGATGAGGACAAGACCAGTCTGGCGGCGTATATGCTACAGGAGAGAGCGGACGTATGGTGGGCGTCCATTCTGAGGAATCAATCTGACAGGCTGGAACATGAAATTACTTGGGAAGAATTCAAGGAGCTATTCACGGTAAAGTATATGTCGGAACATGTGCAAGACAAGCTGGAGCAGGACTTTCTGGCCCTAACTCAAGGGTCAAAGACCGTGCTCGAGTACGAAGCAAAGTTCGCGGAATTAGCAAAATATGCACCACATATTGCTACAGATGAAAGGAGGAAGGTGAAGAAATTTGTGGCGGGTCTACGACCGTCGCTTCGGACCCGCCTAGTTGCACTAGATCTGGCTACTATGGAGGCGGCTCTTGGCGCGGCATGTCGTCAAGAGAGCGACATGGATTTATATCAGGAGGAGAAGAGGACTTCAACAAAAAGACCATCGGCACCCTTTCACCAGAATGATAAAGGCAAAAGGGTGATGAGCAATCCGTCACGACCGTTCGTGGCAAGGAAGACCACACCACCATTTTGGGGCAGCAACAAACCAGAATGTAAACAATGTGGCAAGCGACATGGCGGAGAAGTATGCTGGATCGCCACTGGCAGATGTCTCCGTTGTGGCGAGAAGGGCCACATGATTCGGGATTGTCCGAAGATGATGCAACCTATTGCGGCTTGGCCAGTAGTAGCAACAGCAGCTCCAGTGGCAGCCAGACCAGTAATAGTAGCAGCCAGACCAGGAGCAGCGAGACCCGCGGGGAGACCCCGAGCGCCAGCTCGGGTATTTGCACTTGCGAGAGAGGATGCCGAGTAGGCGGAGGATCTCACAGAAGGTACTATTTCTATCAATGGTATTCATGCTAGAGTATTGTTTGACACCGGTGCCACACATACTTTCATCTATGAGAAGTTTGCTAGTCAATTGCATGAAGAATTTAGAATTGAATCAGTAGAACTAGACGTGCCCCTGTTGGTACACACACCTACAGGAGCAGTGTCTACCAAGAGGCACATCCCCTCACTATCAGTCAATATAGAAGGAAGAACTCTGCCTGGTTGTTTTTGCTATTTACCTATGCAAGACTTTGATGCTATCCTAGGACTGGATTGGTTAGAGGAGCATTACGCTCTGATAGATTGCCGAAGGAAGAGAGTAATTTTTCGCATCCCTAGAGAGAAAGAGTTTTCTCATCCCTTACTGAAGCATATGGCTGGGAAGAAGTTAGTAGTTTCAGCAATGAAGACTGTGCAAATGTTGAGAAAGGGCTACGATGCATTCTTGGCAAGCGTAGTCACGAAGTCGGATGTTGATCAATCACCAACTATAGTAGAGATCGAGGTTGTTCGGGAATTCCTTGATGTGTTTCCAGAGGATTTGCCCGGGTTACCACCTACAAGGGAGTTAGAGTTTGCCATTGACTTGTTACCTGGCACAGCACCTGTCTCTAAGACACCCTACAGAATGGCCCCATCAGTATTATCAGAGTTGAAAAAGCAACTTCAAGACTTGTTAGACAAGGGGTTTACTCGTCCAAGTGTGTCATCATGGGGAGCTCCAGTTCTATTTGTAAAGAAGAAGGATGGTTCTCTTAGGTTATGCGTTGACTATCGCAAACTTAATGAGGTGACCATTAAAAATAAATATCCTTTACCCCGCATTGATGACCTGTTTGACCAGTTGCAAGGAGCCATAGTGTTCTCAAAGATTGATCTACGTCCGGGATACCATCAGTTGAGGATAAAGAAAGAAGACTCATCCAAGACGGCATTCCGGACGAGATATGGTCATTATGAATTCTTGGTGCTACCTTTTGGTCTGACAAATGCCCTTGCTGTTTTATGGACTTGATGAATAGGGTGTTTAGACCTTATCTTGACACATTTGTGGTTGTCTTTATTGATGATGTGCTGATATATTCTCCTGATAAAGCTTCGCACCGGGAACACTTGAGAATCATCCTCGAGCGCTAAGAGCGCATGAGCTGTATGCTAAGTTCAGCAAATGTGACTTTTGGCTGACGGAGGTTCATTTCCTCGGGCATGTAATCTCAGGCAATGGTGTTGCTGTTGACCCCGCGAAGGTCCAGGCGGTTCTGGAATGAGAGACTCCTAAATCTCCCACAGAGATTCGGAGTTTCTTAGGGTTAGCTGGTTACTATCGTCGCTTTATTGAGGGATTTGCATCTCTAGCGGCGCCACTAACCAAGTTGACCCGAAAGGGAGTCAAATATATATGGTCTGAGAGCTGTGAGAAGAGTTTCCAAGAGCTGAAGGCTAGGCTGACATCGGCACCAATTCTTGTTTTGCCTAATAATGAGGATGACTTTGCCATATACTCTGATGCATCGAAGGTTGGGTTAGGCAGTGTATTGATGCAAAATGGAAGAGTGGTCGCTTATGCTTCTCGCCAACTAAAGGAGCATGAGCGAAATTACCCGACTCATGATTTAGAATTGGCTACAGTGGTTCACGCATTGAAGATGTGGCGTCACTACCTTTACGGCGTCAAGTTCGAAGTGTTCACTGACCACAAGAGTCTGAAATACCTATTTTCTCAGAAGGAGTTAAATCTAAGGCAAAGAAGATGGGTCGAATTCTTGAAAGATTATGACTTTGAATTACGATACCATCCAGGAAAGGCAAATGTAGTAGCCGATGCTCTCAGTAGGAAAAGAATTATGATGCAGCAAGACTAGAAGATGATCGAAGATGCAGCGCAACTTATGGCTGTGATCGAGCCTCAGCTATGTCAGGCATTTGTGTCTCAACTGACCATTCGGTCAACAATGCTTGACAAGGTGATAGGGATGTAAAAAGATGATCCCCAGCTGCAAGGATTGATCGGGAAGACCGGCTTTGATCGTGATGAAGATGGAGTGATTCGGTTTCAACACCGGATCTGTGTACCTGATATAGCCAATTTGAGAAGGCAGATTCTGGAGGAAGCTCACAGGTCAATGTTCTCCATTCATCCAGGAGGTGGTAAAATGTATCAAGACTTGAAATGGTCTTTCTGGTGGCAAGGAATGAAGAAGGATGTAACCGACTATGTTGCTAGATGCTTGGTCTGTCAGCAGGTAAAGGCAGAGCACCAAAGGCCCTCAGGGTTAATGTAGAAAATGGAAATTCCTCAGTGGAAATGGGAAGCAATCACTATGGACTTTGTGACCGGGTTACCCAGATCGGTAAAAGGCAATGACTCTATATGGGTGATCGTGGATCGATTTTCAAAGTCTGCACATTTCCTTCCTATGAAGGTAAAACAATCGGTGGAAAGTTTAACAAGACTATATGTTGATAACATTGTCAGACTTCACGGGATTCCAAAGTCTATTATCTCCGACAGGGATCCCCGGTTCACGTCCAGACTGTGGCAAGGGTTGCATGAAGCTTTTGGTTCGCGGATCAAGCTCAGTTCAGCTTTTCACCCACAAACTGACGGTCAGTCCGAAAGGACGATTCAGACACTGGAGGACATGCTTCGGGCTTGCGTTCTTGATTGGAAGGGTGATTGGGAGCTACATCTACCTCTCGTGGAATTTTCTTATAATAATAGCTTCCACGCGAGTATAGGTATGGCTCCATTCGAGGCACTATATGGTAGACCTTGTAGGTCTCCGTTGTGCTGGGTAGAAATAGGAGACATGCAGTATGTGGGTCCGGAAGTTGTTCAAGAAACTACTGAGAAGATCAGGCTGATCCGACAGAGATTGATGACAGCACAAGATAGACAGAAGAGCTATGCTGAGAACCGAAGAAAGGAGCTATCATTAGAAATTGGTGATCACGTCTTCCTCAAGGTGTCTCTATAATGCCCTGGATCCTTGGTAGGTCTTGCTGGATCTTTGTTGGATCTTTTGGATTGGTTCCGGTGAGTTTCGGTTCACTTTTGTGGCTTCCGAGTTGAGCTTTACGAGCCGTGTGGGTTTTTCTCTCGTACTAGTTACGGAACCCTACGGTGAGTTTGTTTGTCAGTTCATCGACTCACGGATGCTACAAAGACGATGTACTCTTCGAGCCGGTCGTTTCGACTATTTTTGCGTATTTTTCTGAATTTGTGCATTTTCGGCACATTTTCAGAATTTTCAGAAATTAGGAAAATTTCCTAATTTCTTTTCTTTTCCTTTTCCTTTCCTCTTTCTCTCTCTCCTCATTCGCACGTTCGCCTCTCTCTCCCTCTCCCGTTCTCTCTCGTTCTCCCACCTTCTCGCCTCCGGCTGCAGACGGAGGGGTCCGTTGGTGAGGTGGCGACGTCGGGAAGCTGTTGAGGTGCGTGATGGAGCGAGGATCGGAATGGTTCTGGCGCGATCCCGAACGGTGGATTCAAAGTCGGTGTTCGAGCTCGCAGCGTGGTTTTCGGCACGGTTTAGTCCCTTCGGGGCACGGTTTCTTCGGTGGAGGTAGGGTGATGGTTCCTCACTTCCTCCTGCTCGTTTTCCCTGCCCTTGCACTTCGTTTGGCGCGGAAACGGCCGAGTTTGGGCTTGTTTAGCCTAAACCGTAATTTTCAGGTTTTGTAGGGTTCGCCGGAGAACGGCAACCATTTGTAGCTCGGTTAGTGTTGAACTGACCGTTGGGATGTTAGGATCCCATCCATGCTACTTTCGTGTTGATCGGTGGTCATTCGAGGCCAGTAGGAGCCCGGGAACCTCGTTGACCCATTTAGGGTGGATTCGTTGGAATCGCCCCGATCTTGTGTTTTTGTGCTTGCATGTGGGCTTTTTAGCCTTCTTATGTTGTTTTTCATCGTCGAGGGTTGTTTCCCCTGCGCTTCGGCGTGAATGGGGCGTGGAACGGGCCAATTTGGCCAACCCTCTATTTTCCCGCTGTAACTGGTGTGGCGGTCGTTCCAGGGACCGTTACATGCCCTGACGGCCCCACGACTGACCGTTACAGCGTCTGGGTTGATTTGAGTTCTTCGCGGTTTTGAGGGTGTGACGGCCTAGGGGTGGCGAGTCACATCTCTCTGACGCGTCCCGTGAGACGCGTTACGTCTATTTTATCGTTTTGTGTTTGGGTTAAGTCGGTTCCTCTGACGCGCTTGCCCATGTGCGTCAGGTGAGTGTAACGCGCCTGCCCCAGGCCGTTACATTCTGGTTGACTGACGTTGACCTTTTGAGGTGGTTCCCCTGGCGCGCCTGCCTTAGCGCGTTAGGTGTACGTAACGCGCCTGCCCCAGGCCGTTATGTTCTGTTTGACCGTGTTTGACCGAGTGAGTCAGTTCACCTAACGGCCGTGCTCCCGTGCGTTAGGTGTGTGTAACGTGCCTGCCCCAGGCCTTACATGTTGTTTTGGCTGAGTTGGGGTGGTTGCGTCGTTGTCTCTAATGGCCTCGTCCCCGTGCGTTAGGTGATTGTAACGCGTCCGGTCGGGACCGTTACATGCCTCTCAATCAGTCGTTGTTCTGGGTTTTGTTGGCCCTGACACGATTGCCCTGGCGCGTTAGGTGGCTGTAACGCGTTCGGTCTGGCGCGTTACATGGTCCGAGTGTGTTTTGAGTTTTGAGGGTTGTTGGCCCTGACGGCCCCGGTTGGTCGCGTCAGGCTGGTGTAACGCGCCTAGTGCTGGCCGTTACATGCCTTTGCGTTTCTAGAGTTGGTTAGGGCGGTGAGTGTGACGGCCTGTTCCCCGACCGTCACGTTGGATGTAACGGCCTAGCGTTAGACCGTCAGGTTCATGTAGCGGTCTAAGGGTGGTGCGTTACATGCCTTGTGCTCCGATTTCCGTGATTTCGATTTCTGCTTGTCTTGGCTTGGCCTTGTGGTCTGCCCGTTGTCCCGTGGATGTCTCCTGACGTCCTATGAGGGCTAGGACTACGTTGTAAGGTAGCCATGAGTCTTCTTGCTTGTCGTAGGATTCTCTATCCTACTCTTGTATGTGTCTTTGGTTGGGTTTCGGTCAACCCGGGGTGACCCAGCGGTTGACGGGCGACCTTGCGTGTGGGTGTCTTGGCAGTTTTCGTCCAGTCCGAGACACTGGTTCTGGATGCCTCGAGGTATCGTCTTACCTTGGTTTGTGTATCCAGGCGTGTCTGAGGGTCTTTAGTGTTTCCTCAGGTCTCCGTGAGTTATTTTCTACGGAGTGTCATTTCTTGTGGCTTAGGATTAGACCGATTGGCGGCTCGTTTCGCTGTTTGTGACGATCTTGCCTTTGAGTCGTTCGACTCGGGATCGTTGCGTGGTAGGTCTAGTTGCCTGGTCCTGAGTCGGTTGGCAGTGGTTGTACTGCCAGTGGTGCTTCGTAGTACGTGTGACAGGGCTTCCGTAGACTATCTGTACTCTAGCACTTATGTTTTGGAGTCCGTGCCTTGTGAACCTCCACTAGTCGTAGCCTGTGACGTAGGCTTTTTAGTACGTCACCCACCGGGAGTGGTGGACTGGCAGTTTCCCGTTACACGGTTTTTAAGCTAGTTCTGTGGGCCCCGGCCAACGGTAGCGCCCTACCGAGGGGACTACTAGCTAGAGGCTTGGCCTAGGTAGTGGTCAGTGTGTGCACACGTGGTCAGGGACTGAGGACTTGCGTCGGCGGGTGTGACCCTGACTAGTCACTCGCAGCGTGGTACTGCAGTCTTGTGTCCGTGAGGTGCCATTTATCCTTGGAACGTCGTTGTTCCTTGGACCTGGTTCTTGGTGTGTCTCGTCTCCTCCGTGCTGCACACGGTTTGGTAGACGTGACACTTGTGGCGCAGTGTAAGACGTCAGTGGACGCATCTGGCTGTTCTTCTAGTGTGAGGGTACTCCTATCACTTGACCGGCGACTCTTGCGTTTCTCGGAGCCGGTGTTCTCCTTTCTGTGTCGGCTAGTCTTGGCCTTGCCCAAGATTTGCTTCCCTGGCTGTGTGGTCCGTTCTTGGCTGTGTCCAAGATGAGCCTGGGGTTGCGTACACGATGTTCCAATCGTGTAGGTCGTTGTGGTTGTTTTATCCGTCCTTGCAGGTCTTCGTTTTGGACCTGGTGTCGGGTCGACAGATCGGTAACTTCTGACTTTGCTGGATCAGAGTCACCCTTCTGTTGTTGTTTGGAGTAGTTATGGGTGCCGAGGTTAGTTCGGCCGCCGCTTGTCTGGCGCAGGTTCTCCCCCTTTCTTGCTTGCTCCCTACTCCTACTTCCCTTCTGTTCACTACTGCATGTAGCGTAGTTTTACAGCTTTCTAGTGTAGTTTCCTGCTTTACTACACCTGCTGTTTTTATCGTTGTTGTTCCGTGTTACTGCGTGTTTTTCCGTGGGGATCCGCGTGACCCCTACTGAGCCAGTGACACATGGCTCACCCCTACTTTTCAGGTGGGGTGGCGTTGTTCATTCTGCTTCCGCGTGGTTCCTGGAGTGTGCGTGCTCGTTGCGTGCCATTGCTGCCAGCAGGTACCTAAGTCGGGCTGCCCCTGACTTCTTGGTACGTTTTTCCTTTCTGTCGACTGTACTGTGTTAGACTTGTTGTCTTTAACTTTGGACTGACTCTGGGATATAATTGTTAATTTGAACAGTTAATTAAAAAAGTAATTTTATTTCTGCTACTTTAGCAAACCTATCTAATGAAATTTAATTACTTACTGTACTATCTCTGTGGCTTCAATGTACTCTACACATGCCTTTTTCCCTTCGGAGCTTTCCAGCTCTTGGGAGGCCTCACGGGTTCCAAGTGGTATCACGTGTATTCGATAGTTCTACCGGGTACATCTGGCATCCGGAATCCGGGTCGCTACAGCTTGGTATCAGAGCAGTGTTCTGAGATGTTCGGAGTTCTTTTCTGAGCTATCAGAGCATTGTTGTGTGAAGTACATGGGAATCTGAGATATACAGTTTCCAGAGTTGTGAAAGTCCAGTACAGTCTTCAGCTGGCTTCGGTTTGCGATCCTTTGTCGCTTTGTGTTTTCTGTGTGTTGTCTTGTGCGTGCTGTCCTGGCACTGTACGAGATGGTCCTGCTCTCGTCAGGTTGTGACGAGGTGTTTCTTTTTGTCGTTGTGTTTGTCTCGATCATGTTGTACTTGGTAGTGTTCGCCGGAAGGCTTGAATCTGTAGTACGTTGTTCGAGGTTTTCTCCGTGTGTTGTTCAGGTTGCTGTTGACCTTTGGCCTTGGTTTGATGATCGTACACATTCTCACGTTGTCTTGGTCGTCCTGGCTTGAGTCTGTTCAGCCCCTGATGTGTTTTCGCTTCTGTTGAAGTGCTCGATTTGATTCTGTGTTGGAGAAGTTGCTCAGGCAAGCTAGGATTTTCCCTTCCTAGTGAGCTTTTGTGATTGAGCTTCCTGCTTCTTGTCCCTTCTGGTGTAATCTTTTCGAGGTTTTCCTTGGAATTGATATCTTAGTGATGCCTTTGTCCTATGTCTGCTTAAGTGTGGACAGCTTTGTTTTGAGCCTGATCTGCTCTCGGCTTTACGGTTGCTTGGCTTTGGATTCCATGATGGCGTTAAGAGCTGTCGCGTACCGTAGTTGTCGCGTCGTGTCCAGTGGCCGATGCATTGTGAAGGCTCATTTATCATTTTCAGGACGTGAAGGTAAACTGAGATTGATGCTTTCCTTGTACTTTGTGCTGAAGCTGGTGCTCTTCTCCTGTTGCACTTAGGCTCCTTGTGATCGGTTGTTCGCTGGATCGGTACTCGTGGCGTGTTGTTTACGATCATCATTGATTGCAATGGCACCTGGTGTGTGCTGAGGTGCGACTACTGAGGTTGTTCGGTTGCCTGTGCGCGTTGTTGAGAGTGCAGCGGAAGTGTGTGGGTTGGCTACCCACTGGTCGAGAGATCTATTTCTCCTCGATGTGACTTCGTCTTGGCTTCTTGTGCCTTGATGCCGTCTGTTGCCGTGCCATTGTTGGTGGTTTTCTGGTGTTGGCATTTGCGAGTGTTGGGGAATTTGTTGGCATTCATGCTGATTGAGTACCCTTTGCTCTGCATTTCTTTCTTGGGTGTTGTGCTCTCGAGACGTGTTGGTGGTCCTTGAGTTGCGTTCCCCGAGATTGTTGTCGTTCCTTGTTATTGTGGGTCTTCTCTTGGTGAGTAGTCTGATGCGTGACCCGTTTCTTGTGGTCGTGTGCTCAGCTGTTCTTGTGCCTTGTTGTGACCCTGCTTGCAGTGGTATTCTATGGCCCTGCGTGTTGTGCGGAGCCGGAATCCTGCAGGTGCTGCCGTTGTGTTGTTTCTGTAAGTGTTGTTTCTCTATGATTTTGTGTCTCTATGTGGACCAAGTCTTGTCGGTTAGTCTTGCTGTGCTCTTTTCCTAGAGTTAGCTTGCTACTCGATCAGATGTAATATCTGAGTGAGGACTGACTTGATTGTGTTTGTGGTCCGGTGATGTTGTTGTCATTGGTGTCCTGTGTGCCAGGTGTTCCCTGTTGCCTTTGGCACTGGAGCCGATGATGTCCTCGAGCTGTCAGCTATGGAGATTGTGTTCCCTTGGTTAAGCTGATACTCGCCGTGCCTGTCGTTGTGTTTTTCGGTCGGTTGCCTGTTGTTGTGGCAGTCGTGTTCCCTGTCCAGTGAGACGTAAGCGACGTTGCCTTGTTTCGGAGGTGTCAGAATTGTGCTCACTTGGGTACCGTGCCCTTTTGTGGGTTGTTGCCTTGAGATCGTGAGCGTGTGCTCATGATCGTGGTCTGACAGTGTTCCTCTGAATTGTGTTCTCTCGAGATTTGTATTGTTTTTGTGGTTGTGTTGTTGGGCTGTTCTTCCCTGCTTCTCCTTTGTTAGTCCTTAATTTTGAGAGTGAAATTCCTTAAAGGAGGGGAGGATGTAATGCCATGGATCCTTGGTAGGTCTTGCTGGATCTTTGTTGGATCTTTTGGATTGGTTCCGATGAGTTTCGGTTCGCTTTTGTGGCTTCCGAGTTGAGCTTTACGAGCCGTGTGGGTTTTTCTCTCGTACTAGTTACGGAACCCTACGGTGAGTTTGTTTGTCAGTTCATCGACTCACGGATGCTACAGCGACGATGTACTCTTCGAGCCGGTCGTTTCGACTATTTTTGCGTATTTTTCTGAATTTGTGCATTTTCGGCGCATTTTCAGAATTTTCAGAAATTAGGAAAATTTCCTAATTTCTTTTCTTTTTCTTTTCCTTTCCTCTTTCTCTCTCTCCTCATTCGCACGTTCACCTCTCTCTCTCTCCCGTTCTCTCTCGTTCTCCAACCTTCTCGCCTCTGGCTGCAGACGGAGGGGTCCGTTGGTGAGGTGGCGACGTCGGGAAGCTGTTGAGGTGCGTGATGGAGCGAGGATCGGAATGGTTCTGGCGCGATCCCGAACGGTGGATTCAAAGCCGGTGTTCGAGCTCGCTGCGTGGTTTTCGGCGCGGTTTAGTCCCTTCGGGGCACGGTTTCTTCGGTGGAGGTAGGGTGATGGTTCGTCACTTCCTCCTGCTCGTTTTCGCTGCCCTTGCACTTCGTTTGGCGCAGAAACGGCCGAGTTTGGGCTTGTTTAGCCTAAACCGTAATTTTCGGGTTTTGTAGGGTTCGCCGGAGAACGGCAACCATTTGTAGCTCAGTTAGTGTTGAACTGACCGTTGGGATGTTAGGATCCCATCCATGCTACTTTCGTGTTGATCGGTGGTCATTTGAGGCCGGTAGGAGCCCGGGAACCTCGTTGACCCATTTAGGGTGGATTCGTTGGAATCGCCCCGATCTTGTGTTTTTGTGCTTGCATGTGGGCTTTTTAGCCTTCTTATGTTATTTTTCATCGTCGAGGGTTATTTCCCCTACGCTTCGGCGTGAATGGGGCGTGGAACGGGCCGATTTGGCCAACCCTCTGTTTTCCCGCCGTAACTGGTGTGGCAGTCGTTCCAGGGACCGTTACATGCCCTGACGGCCCCACGACTGACCGTCATAGCGTCTGGGTTGATTTGAGTTCTTCGCAGTTTTGAGGGTGTGACGGCCTAGGGTTGGGGCGTCACATCTCTCTGACGCGTCCCGTGAGACGCGTTACGTCTATTTTATCGTTTTATGTTTGGGTTAAGTCGGTTCCTCTGACGCGCTTGCCCCTGTGCGTCAGGTGAGTGTAACGCGCCTGGCCAGGCCGTTACATTCTGGTTGACTGACGTTGACCTTTTGAGGCGGTTCCCCTGGCGCGCCTTCCTTAGCGCGTGAGGTGTGCGTAACGCGCCTGCCCCAGGCCGTTACGTTCTGTTTGACCGTGTTTGACCGAGTGAGTCGGTTCACCTAACGGCCGTGCTCCCGTGCGTTAGGTGTGTGTAACGCGCCTGCCCCAGGCCGTTACATGCTGTTTTGGATGAGTTGGGGTGGTTGCGTCGTTGTCTCTAACGGCCTCGTCCCCGTGCGTTAGGTGATTGTAACGCATCCGGTCGGGACCGTTACATGCATCTCAGTCAGTCGTTGTTCTGGGTTTTGTTGGCCCTGACGCGTTTGCCCTGGCGCGTTAGGTGGCTGTAACGCGTTCGGTCTGGCGCGTTACATGGTCCGAGTGTGTTTTGAGTTTTGAGGGTTGTTGGCCCTGACGGCCCCGGTCGGGCGCGTCAGGCTGGTGTAACACGCCTGGTGCTGGCCGTTACATGCCTTTGCGTTTCTAGAGTTGGTTAGGGCGGTGAGTGTGACGGCGTGTTCCCCGACCGTCACGTTGGATGTAACGGCCTAGCGTTAGACCGTCAGGTTCATGTAGCGGTCTAAGGGTGGTGCGTTACATGCCTTGTGCTCCGATTTCCGTGATTCTGGTTTCTGCTTGTCTTGGCTTGGCCTTGTGGTCTGCCCGTTGTCCCGTTGATGTCTCCTGACATCCTATGAGGGCTAGGACTACGTTGTAAGGTAGCCAGGAGTCTTCTTGCTTGTCGTAGGATTCTCTATCCTACTCTTGTGTGTGTCTTTGGTTGGGTTCCGGTCAACCCGGGGTGACCCAGCGGTTGACGGGCGACCTTGCGTGTGGGTGTCTTGGCGGTTTTCGTCCAGTCCGAGACACTGGTTCTGGATGCCTCGAGGTATCATCTTACCTTGGTTTGCGTATCCAGGTGTGTCTGAGGGTCTTTAGTGTTCCCTCTGGTCTTCGTGAGTTGTTTTCTGCGGTGTGTCGTTTCTTGTGACTTAGGATTAGACCGATTGGCGGCTTGTTCCGCTGTTTGTGACGATCTTGCCTTTGAGTCATTCGACTCGGGATCGTTGCGTGGTAGGTCTAGTTGCCTAGTCCTGAGTCGGTTGGTAGTGGTTGTACTGCCAGTGGTGCCTCGTAGTACGTGTGACAGGGCTTTCGTAGACTGTCTGTACTCTAGAACTTGTGTTTTGGAGTCCGTGCCTTGTGAACCTCCACTAGTCGTAGCCTGTGACATAGGCTTTTTAGTACATCACCCACCGGGAGTGGTGGACGGGCAGTTTCCCGTTACACGGTTTTTAAGCTAGTTCCGTGGGCCCCGGCCAACGGTAGCGTCCTACCGAGGGGAATACTAGCTAGAGGCCTGGCCTAGGTAGTGGTCAGTGTGTGCACACGTGGACAGGGACTGAGGACTTGCGTCGACGGGCGTGACCCTGACTAGTCACTCGCAGCGTGGTACTGCGGTCTTGTGTCCGTGAGGTGCCATTTTTCCTTGGAACGTCGTTGTTCCTTGGACCTGGTTCTTGGTGTGTCTAGTCTCCTCCGTGCTGCACACGGTCTGGTAGACGTGACACTTGTGGCGCAGTGTAAGACGTCAGTGGACGCATCTGGCTGTTCTTCTAGTGTGAGGGTACTCCTATCACTTGACCAGTGACTCTTGCGTTTCTCGGAGCCGGTGTTCTCCTTTCCGTGTCGGCTAGTCTTGGCCTTGCCCAAGATTTGCTTCCCTGGCTGTGTGGTCTGTTCTTGGCTGTGTCCAAGATGAGCCTGGGGTTGCGTACACGACGTTCCAATCGTGTAGGCCGTTGTGGTTGTTTTATCCGTCCTTGCAGGTCTTCGTTTTGGACCTGGTGTCGGGTCGACAGATCGGTAACTTCTGACTTTGCTGGATCAGAGTCACCCTTCTGTTGTTGTTTGGAGTAGTTTGGGGTGCCGAGGTTAGTTTGGCCGCTGCTTGTCTAGCGCGGGTTCTCCCCCTTTCTTGCTTGCTCCCTACTCCTACTTCCCGTCTGTTCACTACTGCATGTAGCGTAGTTTTACAGCTTTGTAGTGTAGTTTCCTTCTTTACTACACCTGCTGTTATTGTCATTGTTGTTCCGTGTTACTGCGTGTTTTTCAGTGGGGATCCGCGTGACCCCTACTGAGCCAGTGACACGTGGCTCACCCCTGCTTTTCAGGTGGGGTGGCGTTGTTTGTTCTGCTTTCGCGTGGTTCCTGGAGTGTGCGTGCTCGTTACGTGCCGTTGCTGCCAGTTGGTACCTAAGTCGGGCTGCCCCCGACTTCTTGGTACGTTTTTCCTTTCTATCGACTGTACTGTACTAGACTTGTTGTCTTTAGCTTTGACTGACTCTGGGATATAATTGTTAATTTGAACAGTTAATTAAAAAGTAATTTTATTTCTGCTACTTTAGCAAACCTATCTAATGAAATTTAATTACTTACTATACTATCTCTGTGGCTTCAATGTACTCTACACATGCCTTTTTCCCTTCGGAGCTTTCCCACTCTTGGGAGGCCTCGCAGGTTCCAAGTGGTATCACGTGTATTCGGTAGTTCTATCGGGTACATCTGGCATCCGGAATCCGGGTCGCTACAGTCTCCGTCAAAGGGAATCGTTCGATTCGGTAAGCATGGAAAATTAAATCCACGATTCGTCGGACCATTCGAGATTCTGGAGAGACTAGGGAATGTGGCATATCGGCTGGCTTTACCTCCGTCTCTGGAGGGAGTACACCCGGTGTTCCACGTGTCCATGCTGAGGAGGTACGTGCATGATCCGGCATATGTAATCAGTTCTGAGCAGATGCAGTTTCAGCAGAACCTATCTTATGAGGAGCATCATGTTCGAATTCTTGACCGCAAAGAGCAAGTGCTGAGGACTAAAGTCATCCCACTGGTGAAGGTACTATGGAGGAACTTCTCGCATGAGGAGGCCACGTGGGAACCCGAGGAAGCGATGAAGAAGAAGTACCCTCATCTGTTCGGTATGTGATCTAACCCCTACTTCGAGGACGAAGTTTTCTTTAAGGGGGAGAGGGTGTAATGCCCTGCTATTTTATAGCATTTTATTTGTTTGTATAAAAAAAATTGTGTATGTTTAAATGCTTAAATTACATATTTTATTATATTTATTTTAGACATAGAAAAAAAGGGGAAGTTTAAAAGTTAAAGAAAGTGAAGAAAGGAAAGAATATAATAAATAAAGTTTAAAACAAAAATTATAGAAGGTTAATGGTTTTATAAAAAATTTTAAAGGGTTTAAAACAAAAAGAAATGAAAGAAAGGATGTAAATATAAATATAAAAAAAGAGAAGGTTAAAATTGAAAAAAAAATAAAAAAAATGTTGAGGTTGGCCGCGGTCGGTCGCCCACGCGGGCGCGGGCGCCGCCCCGCCTTCCCCCTTTTGACTGCCGCTTTTGCGTCAGTTATATATAATTTTTTTTTTGTTAATTTAGTTAAACCTCATTAGCTCCTTAACTTCTTTAGTCAAATAACACATGCCTTATATAAAAAAAGAAAAAAAAATACAAGATATTCAAAAGATGTTAGGTGAATTCGCAGGTGGGGTTTGAATGTCAAATGTGAATTAAATAATAGTAATATAATTGGTTAAATCTCCACCCTTAATTTAAATGAATGGTTAAGATGGATTAGGCCAAAACTACTATAAATAGAGGGGTAAGGGACTTCATTTACATCCTTTAGAAGCTGGGTACGTGAGGTGCTGAGGAGAAGGTCCAGAGCCTATTAGGGAGGTGTTAAAGCATCATTAAGGTAAGGGATTAGCACTTTATCCCATTGATTAGCATGTATTAGCATATTTAGAATGGTTTAAGGTGTGTAATTAACATCTATATAGGTAGTTAAGTCCATAGATCGTTATTTCATGATCTGTGATCATATCTTAGTCGGATTAGTATTAGATCATTAATATTAAGGCATGTAATTAAGGATAAATCAAGTGATTAATGTCTTATAATTAGCAACGGTGTAAGATAAACTTAGAAAGTTTTCAGAATCATGAAATTTGATGTTCTAAACTTTCTGTAAAAATTTGCATGTCTGATTCAACTTATTATTATGTTTATGAATATTTTAATATTATCTTTAATGTGTTCAATTATACTAAAATATTAAAGGGATGATATTAAATCACCTAAAATTTTAGGAATGCATCTTACTGTGAATTCCATGTGTAGAAACGTTTTCATAATTTCTGGATCACGGTATTTATTTTAATGAATTTTCATACATGATAAAATATATAAATTATTATATAGAAATTACATAAATTAGAGATCATGTTCACAAAAATCTTAGAATTTCACAGAAATGTTCTTACATTGAGTTTGTTGTATTCTGAAAATATCAATAGTTATTGATGTCTATAAATGATATTACATAAATTTTGATACTTTATTAAAAGTATATATTATGGGATAAATAGAAATACGGTTTGAAAATTCTTGATACTTTACCAGAAGGCTAAAATGCATGTTAGAACTATGTGATGAAATTTTCACCTTAGTCTGATAACAGAATCTTTACTAGTATAATTACCCATGTTTAAATAAATAATTAAAAAATTGAATAAATATTAATACTCTGTGAAAAATTCTGCGAATATTACAGAATTGATATAGAATAATTTTAAGTTAGTTTTCAATATATTTTGGTCATTGAAAGTATTCTGGATAATTTTATCTATTTAAAAGTTATTATTATAAATTATTATAAATTTTAGAAACTGATATAAAATTTTATAAAATAGACTTACTGAATTAAAAATGATGAAAATTTTTATGTATGACACTTCTTTCTGAAACAACATTCTGTAATTTTTTAGAAATTTTCTGATCATTTTGGATTTATTTAGTTGATTTATTACTCATGATATATTTTTCTTACTTAGTGTGAAAAATAGTAATACAGTGTGAAAAATAGTAATGCAGTGGAAAAAATAAAAAGAAGTTTCAAAATTGAGATTTCTATTATGGATGATGGTTTGACGAATTATGGTGACTTTTAGAGTGTTGTGAGTAAATTTAGTTAATTTTCCATGTATAGGAAAATTTATAAAATTCTAAAAAAAAATTAAATTCCTGCATGAAAATTTATGAAAAATTTTATGTATAATTTTACATGTAAATGTAATTTGTAGTAAAAGTTTGATTAATTTCAGAACATAGTAACTAAATTTAGTTAATTTATGATATATGTTGCAATAGATGTAATTCTAGGAAAATTCAAATTACTGCATGAAAATTTGTGAAAAATTTTATGTGTAATGTTACATATAAATATGATATGCAAAAAAAGTTAAGTGATTTTCAGAACATGGTAGCTAAATTTAGTAAATTTTTGATACATGTTGATATACAACTAATTTTGGAAAATTATAAATTCTGTCTTAAAATTGATGGAAATTTTATGTTTGAATTCTTTTTGTAAATATATTGATTCCCTGAAATTTCAAGGCATTCTGATACCTGTTAACAGATTTTGTAAATTTTTAATATATAGATATGTCATGATATTTGAATAACTTGAAAATTTCAGAAAAAGAAAAATAATTTTCAGTATTGGTATATTAATATTTACAGCATGAATTTTGAGTGGCATGTGTCCATTTCATATAAGAATTATTTATATTTTTACCGTACCGTTAGTAACGCCAAATGGACACTGCCACCATATGGGGAGACTGGAACCAAACTGTAGAAATGCCCCTATAGGGAGGTTCACACTGTACTGGCCCCGAGGGTAACGGGGATTGAAATCCTGGAGGTGGACAAGTACCACTGGTTAAGGTGGAGAGGACTTCTCCCGGTTCTGCGCAATAACCAAGACTCATCACTATTTACCTAGGTGATAGAGTACCGACTAACTGTCCTTCTAGTGGTGGTTTGGGCACTGTGTCTGGGTATTTATACCACTGTTACTGTTTATTGAACTGAAATTGAACAACTGTTATTGCCGACTGAATTGACACTGAACTACTATTACTGTTCACTGAGTCGTTATTAATACGACTATTACTGCTCACTGAATTGATACTAAAACTATTATTACTGTTCATTGATTCATTACTGGAATCATTAGTTAATGTTTACAAATGATGAATTCTTATTTACTATGTCATGGGTAGGATAAATTTTAATGTACATACTTTCTCTGGCAAATGATAATAGAATGACTTTATGAAATAAATTACCGCAAATCACTTTGGATATATTGATACATGTTTTGACTGGGGACTATGCTTAGTCTCTTACTGGGTCTATTCGTAGACTCACCCCGTTGGACAATTTTAGGAGAAGCGGTAGAAGGAAGCGAGGAGTGATCTCGCAGTGTTTGATCGCGGCTCGGATTTTACTACCAGTCTTTATCTTAGGTAGTTATGTTATGAGTTATGTCTTATGTAAAAAAAAATAATGTGTGAAATTTAGTTATGTAATAAAAGACATGTGATATTTTTATCGTTATTTCTATCTATGTGGATGTAGTCATTTGACTGTAACATGATGAATTAAGTATTTTCATTTCCACTGCAATGATATTTCACTGTTTATGTGCAATTCTCAATCGTAATTGTGCCGCTTGGGTTGTTCCCATTGTGACGTTTCGATCGGGATCCGACGCGACTCCTTATGACTGGACCGGGTTTGCGAGTCGGGGCGTCACATACCTTGTGTTCAGTGGTACGTGCGACGGGTACGTGCGTGACCTATCCGTACTTCGGTGTTTTGAGTCTCTGTGTCTAGTTAGCCTCCACTAGTCGTAGCCTGATGACACTCTCGTGTGTCGGCCCACTTGGGAGTTGTGGCAGGGCAGTTCCTGGTAGAGGCGGTTTTTAGGCTGGTTGCTGCGGGCCCCTTTGTCTAGCTGTTAGAGTCCGACGGGCGGGGAAAACTAGCTAGAGGCCTGGCTCAAGACATTGAGCTTGTGAGTGCACACGTGGTCAGGGGCGTTGGACCTGCGCTGACGGGTGTGACCCTGACTAGTCACTCATTACTGTTGTTCCTTGGTTCCTTCTCTGGTGTCTCAGTTACCACGTTCGAGGTGAGTGGGAGATACCTGAGGCACCGTGTAAGATGTCAGTGGATGCATCTTGCTTTTCTTCTAGTGAGGAGGTGCTTCTGTCACATGACACGTGACTCGTGACTCGCATTTCTTTGGTGAGTCAGTGCAGCGTACATGACGACGAGGTTGTGTGTGCGTCGGTGTTTTAGACTGTGTAATCTTGTTTTGGGCCTGTCTTTGAGGACGAGTGCCCATGTTCGAGAGGTCGTGATGTGTTTCTCCACGTTCGAGAAGTCGTAATGTGTTTCCCTACGACTGAGATATCGTGGCGTATTCTGGCAATATAGCTAGAGTTTCCATGTATCGGTTCGGTGATTCCCGACCATGGGGACGAGAATTTGTGTTTCTTACTGATAGGAGTAGCTTGCGGCTCAACCATGGTTCCTTCGACTGTTGTCATTCTAGCTGTCACTTTGTTGTTGTTGTTACTCCTGTTACTGCTATTGTTTAGTACTGATGTTTACCGCTTTTGGTTCGTGGTGGGGATCCGCGAGACCCCTACTGAGCCAGTGAGATGAGGCTCACCCCTGACTTTTCAGGTGTAGCTGTTCTTCCTCGTGGTTTGAGGTGCAATGCGGTGGTCCTTAGTTGCCAGCTTTGCCAATGTCGGGCTTCCCCTGACTTCAGAGTACGTTTATCTTTCTGTTAGACTATACTTTTCTTTTGACCGGACTCTGTGGCTTTAATTGTTTAAATAAAAATATAATTTTATTTCTGCTAATTTAGCAATCCTGATCATAGTGATACAATTGTTTACTGCTTTATCTTGAAGTTGAATGTACCCACACACACCTTTTTATCCCTTCGGAGCCTTACAGCTCTTGGGAGGCCTCTCACGATCCAAGTGGTATCGGGTTTACCCGATATCTGGGTTCTAGGTCGTTACAGTTGGTATCAGAGCAAGGGATGTGGAAAGTACATGGGAATTTGAGATATTACAGTAATTAGAGTCCATAAGGTCCAGTGCAGTCGACAGTTGGCATAGGTTTTGTGTTTCTTTACCGCTTTGCTTCTCGCGTGAGAGCTTGTCTGTGCTGTGTTGGTGCTGTGAAGGTGGTTTTGCTCTCGTTAGGATATGACAGAGAGTTCTTCTTTCGTAATGGTATTGGTCTCGGTCGTGCTGCGTTGGGTAGAGTTTATCGGTAGGTGTGAGTCTGTGGTGCGGCGTTCGAGCTTTGTATGGCGTGATCAGGTGGCTGATGGGAATTTTTGTTGGTGTGATGGCCGTCCATGTTCTCCGGATGAGATTAATGTTGTTTTGGCCATCCCAGCTTGAGGTTTGGTCAGCCCCTAAGGTGACGAGGTTGTGTTTGAGGTGGTTGTTTGGATGCCCTGATTAAGAGAGTGCTCGGGCGAGCTAAGGATTTCCTTCCTGGTGAGCTGTTGTTAGTTGAGCTTGACTTTCTCATCCTGTCTTACAGCGTCATTTTGAGGTAAGCTTTGGAAGTGTTGTCTCCGTAAGGCCTTAGTCCTGCGTGCGTCTGATTTTTGCAGATTGCGTTCGTTCTGAACCTGATTTGATGTTCGGCGGTGGCTTGGTTTTGGACCCAGATTGTGGAATTGGTGGCCATTGTACACCGTGCTCGATGTGCCGTGCGAGGCGATAGTCGAGATGTGATGGTTCAACATTGTTTTCAAACTTGAGGATAAGCTGAGATAGGTGCTCTTTGTGGTTTATGATGTGGCTCTTGGCACGAGGGTTGCACTCTGACAGTTTGTGATCGGCAGTTGACAGGATTAGTACTCGAAGTGTGATACATTGCAGTTTGGTGAATTGCAAGGGCGCCGAGAGGTGTGCTGAGATGTGGATGCCGAGTTGTCTGTGCTACTTGTGTGTGTTGTGTTGAGTGCGTAGCGAAAGTGTGTGGTCTCATAACCCACAAGTCGAGGATCGTATGGTTGGAAGATTCTGACCAGGTGAGAGGATTGTTTCCTCGATGTGAGATTATCTTGGCTATGTGTGCCTTGATGTTGTTGGTTGTCGTGCCATTGCTTGAGGCATTGTGGTTGTTGGCACTGGCAGGTTTTTGGAATTGGGGAAATATGTCGATGATTATGCTGGTTGAGTACCCTTTCTATTTTTCTTGGAAGTTGTACTCTCGAGATGTGATCGTGGTCCTAGAGATGCTTTTTCTGAGAGTTGTTTATGGGTCCTTGTTGGTAAGCTGCGAGCGGTTGGTACCATTAGCAGTGTGGTCAGCTGTGAATATGCCTTAAGTGACCCTGTCTGCGGTTATGTCCCGTGGTTCTGTGTTGAGAACGGAGCCGAGGATTTGCAGGTGTTGTTGTTGATAGAATAGATGGACGCTCTGATACCAATAGACAAGACTCTATTGATGATCTCGAGGGGGGGTGAATAGATCGATCACCCAATAAAACTAACTACAGCAGGAACAGTTGCAGAATAAAATCAAGCTGCTGTAGGACGAAGAAGAACATTTAAACGCAATCAAACTATAGCGAGTCTAGACGATCAGCACAATGACGGTCTCAAGCATTCATCTACTGGGCTATGAAACGAGATAGAGATGAGCATAAACCACAGGGCAATCACACAGTAGACAATGAATTTTTAAGGTGGTTCGACCTCAAACCTGAGGTCTACGTCCACCCCACACTCCAACCTGATTGTGGTTTCCCGCTGATGCACAGCTTAACCTGCTGATCCACAGCTTCAGGGTAAAAACCATACAGACCGCTGGGCCTTACAGCTTACGCCGACCAGAGGAGTCCTCCTCTGCAACCGCTGGGGAATTACAGCTTTACCCGACCAGAGGATACCACACCTTTGCACGCTGAGGAATTACAACTTCACCTCTGTTGATAAACATCTTGAACAAGAGTTTCTGAAAACGAAAAGAAACAAACGAAGAAATAGAAAACCCACAATGGGAATGTTGTTCAACAAGGAGCGAAATCAGTTCCGATTTTGAACCAGGAAGCTGATGATGAATCTCTCTAAAAAATTCTCAAGGAACTCTACTCTCAAAACTTTCTCTCTTCTTCTTTCAAATCTGCTCTCTCTCTTCTTCTCTCTCTGGGTTGTGCTGGCTCGAGCTCTTTCTACTTTAACTCTCAAAGTCACAACCAGTCTTCTCTTGAAGAAGACTCTCCTTATTTATAGGAAGTAGCAGAAGGTAGGGTGTGTGCTCGCCACAATTCCCGCCCAGAGCCTGATCCAGATCTAGAGTAGTCAGGCCAAGTGGCATCATCTTGGCACCTCCTCCATTCTTGGATCACGTGCCTTTCTTAAACTCCTCGAGTAGATATCCTGTTAAAGTCAGACTTAATGTCAGCTTGAAACAATATGAAAGATAGTAGAAAGATGCACAGAGTTAATTAGAGATTTTAGCTAAATGTGCACAGACTTCACGGACTTGATATAACATATGAACACATATGTACGGAGTCAAGTGTTCATACTATTGCATCCCTATGGTTTTGATGATGTCTCACACTATAAATCAATTTGTTTTAATTATAAATCAATCTATTTTATCGCATTCTTGCAATAAGAGGTCTGTGCGTGTTGCATGATTTAAGTCAGTGCATGTTTTGTGTCAATCATAAAGTGCTTGCCTCGGTGCAAGTCCTTGTTCATGCACAGGTTCTGTTATTCATATTTTGTCTCTGTGCATTTCTCTAGGTTGTGTGCACCAAGGTCCGTGCATATCATGTCTCTGCATCTCACCTCTTGAAGTCAGTGCAACTGTTGGGTCGGTGCAATTCTTGACTAGAATACACTGTTTGATCTGCTCGTTTCTATCTCAGTGCAAATCCAACTCGGTGCAAGCTTTGTCTTGCTTCTTTCCTTGTTCTGCACATTTCTCTCTGCCATCTCGGTGCAGCTCTTGCTTGGACTGCACATCCCGACTCGGTGCATTCTTTCTCCTTCTGAATAGAATAAAGTCAGTGCATCTTTGTGCTTTATCCTTTCATGTCAGTGCACATCTGTTGCACGTTTTAACTCTATGGTCCGTGCTTATGTCGTCGTGAGCTTTCACAAGTCAGTGCAATGGCTGACTTGGAAACTCCTACTCTGTGCAGTTTATGCTTATTTACTCGCTTCATCCGTAAAACTTGTACTAAGTGTGTGACAAAGTATTATTCCTTTTCTGACAGTTTGTCTGTGCATTCATCAGGTAAATGGCACGTGATCCGAGGAAGATAGAGGCCCAAAATATTCCTACACGTGCTCCAACCTTTCAGGCGGGAAACATGGTATCCACACGTCAAAATTTCTGGAACAGACGTATATATATATACGGGAAAAAGGGCTTGAAAGCGAGTGTGGATGGAACAGAGGAAAAAGAAGAGAAGCGTGAGAGCAATGCTGTAGATCAAGAGAGAAAACCAGAGACAACCCACTCCATCCAGAGCTGAGAGAAAATTCTGAGAGAGAGAGTTGATTGTGAATCTGAAGATATTCTTCTACGGAAGCTACATTGTTTTGGTTTAGAGAAAAATTATCTTCCATCGATCCTTTTCATTTTTGAGTTTTATTTCATTCTCATTCCATTCTGTTGCCCTCCAAGCTTGCTCGGAGGAAGGGAGAAGTTCTCTGGTTTCCCTCCATTGTTCTTGGAGGAAGAGAGGTTTGATCCTCTAGTTGTGTGAGTTGCTTGGGAGCAATTTCACAGGGTTCCCCTTTGCTGCGCGCAAAGGAAGGGAGATTTGTTCTCCAGTGCTTCTTCTGGTTGATCAGAAGGCTGAGGAGGGTGTTCCTCAGGGCAAGCTGTTTGGCAGCGTTTGTCACAGACTGAGCCTGCTATGTGCGATTGATCATTGCAAGGAAACCTTACTCTTCTGAGTAAGGGGTAGACGTAGATTGCGGGTAGCAATCGAACCACCTAAAAATTCTCTGTCTCTTTTTGTGGGTTTGCCTGTTTACTTTGTGCTGCTCTCCATCTACTTGATACATTGTTCCATCGTGAGTTGCTTTCTCGATCTCATTCCTTAATCTAGACATCTCTATTGCCTGTCTCTGAAGTTTTCTTCATTGCATTTGGAGGGGTTGAGTAATCGTTTCTGAGTTTATCGAATTTGGGAGTGATCTATTCATCCCCCCCCTTCTATCTCACTTTCCGCTGCGCGTATCACACACATGGGCATGTGCACAGACTTGGTGTTACTCTAAAACCAGAAGTGCACAGACTTGATGTGTGCACAATGCAGACACTGTACTGACCAGCTTGTGCCATTACCAACCTTGCACAGACATTATGCTTGCAAAAGATGAGAGTTGCACAGACTTTGTCACTATGCAATGCAGGATATGCACAGACTTTCATATGCAAGATGTAGAACGCGCACCGACTA
This sequence comes from Amorphophallus konjac, assembly GCA_022559845.1. Lineage (NCBI taxonomy): Eukaryota > Viridiplantae > Streptophyta > Magnoliopsida > Alismatales > Araceae > Amorphophallus > Amorphophallus konjac. Next base: position 249,094,979 of record CM040126.1, read on the forward strand.
TGGATGAAATGCACCGATCCTGAATGTGCAAAAGACTAAGACATATACCAACGTTATCTTCCAAATAACGTGGTATGCACAGACTAAAGTAAAAGATGCATGGACTTTCTATATATAGGAGAGACTAAAAACATGCATCGACTTTCAATGCACGTTGTCCATATGCTCGAGGCAATACTGCACTAACTTGGTCGCGTGTAGAAACAAGGCTTGCATTGACTTTGTGTATGCATGCACAGACTTAGTGTGTGTGTGACCAACTTTGCTTAGACTTGATCGCGTACAACGAGAGGTGTTGCACCGACTTGATGCACCTGGACTAAAGCATGCACGGACTCAATGCAGAACTAACCGACTTGATCGCGTGCAACAACAAGATTTGCATAGACTCTAGGTAGTGTGTGGCAACAAAGCTTGCACCGACTTGGTGAACGCATGCGCGGACTCAATGCAGAACTAACCAAGTGTTGCACCGACTCTACTCAATGCACAGACTAAGTGTAATGATGCAAACAACATTTATATGATTATCTGACATATAAAGGTCATCAAAATACACACATCATTATGTCAATATAAAGTTAACAAAGTCAACTATGCAGTCAACTAAGTCAACCAATACTGTTGTCAATTATTAAAACAACTATTGTCAATCATCAAAACATTTCAACACAAAGCAGTGCACATACTGCTTATCAAAACAAGGGAGTCCCAACAGTTGTGAGTTTAAGTGTTGGATTGTTGCTTGTGTTCAGCTTGGGAGGAGTTCCCTGTGAGTCTGAGTTTGGCAGTGTGTGGACCGAGATCTTGTCTGTCACGCCCCGATGCGGAATATCGAGAGCGTGAGCGAGTCGTAAACAAGCGTGTCGATCAGAGCATGTACAATTTCATTTCCAAAGATAGAAATGAATGGAAAAATAATACTTTTATTCCATCAAAATGAAATTTACATCACTAATTCATAAGCCATAAAGGTAATTACAAACTTCTAATCCAAAATACATCATTCTTGTAAAAACACTAATGATCTACATAAACATAGGTAAAAAGGAAAATCACTCTCTCACTCCTGTCCATTCCCTTGTTCATTTTCATTTCCTACAACAATTAATCAAAACGTAGGGTGAGCTAAAAGCTCAGTAGGATTTTATATCTCTAAGAATCCAGGAAATCTTTAAGTATTAACAATTTAAGCAATTTTCTAACTTGTATCGGGAAGTGTATAAACATGAATGGAATTTCCAAGTAAATGAGATAATATGATATCAAGATGAATTTCTAAATAATAACTTTGAACAAGTAGAGAATTTCATGTAATTGGCCATTTTCACGTAAGTCAAGTAATTCATGTAATTTTCAAGTAAACAAGTAAACAAGTAACAAGTAACAAGTAAACAAGTATGAATAGTGGAATGCCGTAAAATCTAGCAAGTCATGCACTTCGGTGCAATGCCACACCGTGGTCAATCAACTCCCATAGGTACAAGTACTTTCGGGCGCTCCTCCCAGGACCAGATCGGGCCCCATTAATGCCAGGCATTGGGTCAGTGGATCATAAGATCCCAAGTACGTTTAGACATCCACTTAACACTATGGCCAATGAATTTCAAGAATAAGCTCATTTGTAAAAAGTACAGATCTGGCAAAAAACTCAAAAGTAGCAAGAGGAGTGAATAATAATTTTAAGGCATCATGTTTAACGACATTAAGTCGTGGAATTCAAGAAAGAACGGTAACTAGGAAGAAAATTCAAGTAATTAGAGTTTAATAGAATTAATTTTATTCCATGGTTTAATCTTGTGTGCATTTAGTTTACAAGTATTTAGACATGTTTTCAGGAAGTTTTTGTACATTAGAGATGTATTAGTTTAGCCAAAACGGTGATTTATTATTATGAAAACCAGAATATTATTATAAAGATAGATTTTTATGCCGAAAATAATTCTAACTTGTTAAAAATAATCTTAACATGTTTAAAATGATTTTCATATGTTACTTTACTGGTAAGATGATAAAAATAATTTTTTTCATGCTGTATTTTATTTTTAACATGCTGGAAATTAATATTTAACATGCTAAAATTAATACTTAACATGCTAAAATAATTCTCACACATTAACTTACTGATAGGATGATAAGATAAGTTTACCATGCTGATTACAGAAATTTTCTGATAACAACATAAATTTTATCATGATAAAAATCATCTTTCTATATTTATTTACTAATTATTTGATAGAAAAATAGAATTATCATGCTGAAAAATAATTTTAATATACTGAAAATAATTCTATCATGCTAAAAATAATTATAACATGCTAGGAATAATTTTATCATGCTGGAAGAAATTTTATCATGCTGGAAGTAATTTTCATGCACCAATTTACTAATTATTTAATAGAAAATTAGGTTTAGCATGCACAAAAAATAGTTTTAAATAGATTTTAACATGCTAAAAATAGTTTTTATATCTCAGTATGTATAAAATAATTTTATCATGTTGTAAGTCATTTTTAACATGCTGGAAATATTTTTCATGCATTAATTTACTAATATGGTAAAAATTAGATTTTTACATGTAAAAAAATAATTTCATTCTACAAAAATAATTTTTAACATGCTGTAAGAATTAAAACATGCTACTATTACCTTTTCTTGCTTTTGGTGACTAAATACTTATAATTATTAGAGATTCCAAAGGTTATAATTCATATTGTGTTCATAATGTGTAGTGACTAATCTTTAGTCCCACATTGGAAGTTTAAAAAATTTGCATGGCTTCATATGTTGGAGAGCTCACCCTTGGGTCAAGACCCAAGGGCCATAAGATGTGGGCTCGAGTTGTGTGTGAATACAAAACTATACTATTAATATATTTATTTGTGCCGTGTCGTTTTATGCCGTGCCGAGCCGCACTGCACTGCACTGAGGTGTGGTTGGTTTTGAAATTATTTTGTTTGACATTATATATATATATATATATATATATATATATATATATATATATTTCTGAACGCGCTAGCCTCTGCTAGCGCGATCATGCGCGTTCTGGATATATATATATATATATATATATATATATATATATATATATATATATATATATATATATATATATATATATATATATATATATATATATATATATATATTTAAAATATATGTTTGACCCCTGAGGGCGAGAAAATACACTGTATGAACGCGCTATGTCGGGGCAGCGCGTTCATAACACGCTACTGAGGTATAGCACGTTCTGGACCTGATGAAAAAACGGGAATACCCCTCCAATAAAATGACTATAACTTGCTCATTTCATAACGAAATTTAATAAATGAGCTATCAATGGAAAGATGACAGAAAAATGAACAAGATGGAATGCATTAATTAGAGTTTAGCCTGAGAAACACATACCTTTAGACGGATCTAAAGAAATATCCCCAAATAATAAGAAACTCTTTGATATTCCAATTCTTCCTTCAAATCCTCACCAATCTTCACAGCAGCGTAACCTTAGCCTCCAAGGATGGTTTGAGGGTTGAATGTAGTTCTATTTATAGCCAAAACTTGGCCAAATTTGTCAAGATTCCTTGCCTAACAATGCCAAACTTTCCAACTCCGAATTAGAAGAAAATTCTAATTTTTCTTCTTAACCTAGCCTCCATTTGGTGTGAAACCAATGTAAAAACGGCTGGTCCAAGGTGGGCTGTTAGGTAAGAGTCAATTTTTGTGTCATCCTTCTATAAATGGGGTTATTTTAATCCCTTAAATGGCATATTAAACACGTGTTATGAATTTAAGGTTAATTATCCTTTAATAAATCTTTTAATCTATTAATCCAACCCATTATGGATTATCCAATGGGCCAATTGTAATCCTAGTCCATTACATGGACTTTTATTGGAATTTCTATGATTTATCTAAGGTTTAAAGCATTTAATCTCTATTTACTTCTAGTTAATTCAAGTAAATTCAGTAAACTAGTTTATTTCATATAGTAAAAATGTAATTTAATTATTTCATGAAAATTTTAATTACATAATGAAATTGAAAAAAATTATTTCTCATTTTTAATTATCGGGTTTCTACATTGTCGGTTGGTTTTGCCATACTCTCCTGAGAGGGTAGAGTTGGCGTGAAACTCGAATAAGATATAATGTCTGAGTGAGGACCGACTCGATTATGTTTGTGGTCCAGTGGTGTCATTGGCATTCTGCGTGCCAGATTCGATTGTTGTTATGATGCGGAAGCCGATGGGTGGCAACAGTCAGCCGAGATGACTGTGCTCTTTGTGCGAGCTAATGCTTGTGTCGTCTGTCGAGCATGTGTTTTCATCGGTGGCTGTTTTCGTGGCATGGGTCGTGTCTCTTTGCTGTGTGAGACGGTAGCGATGATGCCATGTTTGGAGGTGCTAGACTAGTGTTCCTTTGTGTGTCATGCTCGTTCTGTGGATCGATGTGCCTTGAGATCCGGAGGATGATGATCTTGCCAGTGATCATGGTATGGTAGTTGTAGACACGCCATTTTTGACATCTCTGTGAGTAAATATCATATTATACCATGATGCACCAAAATGGCTCTCACATTTGAGTTATTTGAGTGATTTTATATTTTTTTGATATTTTCCCCCATTTTAAATTTTTTTTAAAAAAAATTTTAAACACGGCGGCCTAGAGGCGTCAGTCACCCAAGACACCTTCTTGAGCCCACGTGTAGCATGCCGTTCAGTTCGATGGTACAAATAAATCTAAAATAAGAAAATGTCTTGCTAACCAGATGCGGATGAGACATCAAGGTAGGGACTTAGCGACTGGGCCCCTTTGAGCAGAGGGATTGCCCCGCCACATGACCCATGGGATCGGTCCTGACAAATATTTGATTATGATGTAATCCTCATTTTATGAGTCATTATTAGCTTGTGATCACCCCTCAAGACATCGAGGTCGTTCATTATTTTGTTGAGGGATTTCATGGACATTTGTAACCCTAGCTTCCCCTATAAATAGGGAGCCAAGGGCTATATTTTTGGGGGATGATTTTTTTGGAAGAAATCGTGTGTGAGAAAGAATCCTTGAGTCTCTCTCCCTCTCTCTTTAAAAACCTCAACCTGCACCAATAGTCCATCGGAGTTCTAGAGCCTTTTTCTACCTTTTCTGCTTCCCTTCTCCTTTGGCTCCTTTGATTAAAGTTGGTTGTTTTTGTCTGCTCTACAACTTCTTATTCTTTGTCATCCTCTGATTCTGCTTCATCTTCGCGTTCTCCTCTAGTTTTCAAAGGTTAGTCTTTCACGTTTACTGTTCATCCGCGCGCGTCCCCCTGTTCTTCGCACATTTTCTCCATCTTCCGTTCTTTTTCTTCCTTTCTCTCTTCACCAAATTTCTTCCTTTTTAAAATATCTACAACTTCTTCTTCTTTGTCCTCCTCTGATTCTACTTCGTTTTCGCATTATCCTTTAATTTTCAAAGCTCTATCTTCCCATTTTATTGTTCACCCGCGCGCATCCCCTCTGTTCTTCACACTTTTTCTCCCTCTTCTGCTCTTTTTATCTCTCTGATCTCTTCATCAAAGTTCTTCATTTTTAAAATTTATACAACTTCTTCTTCTTCGTCCTCCTCTGATGCGGCTTCGTTTTCATGTTATCCTTTAATTTTCAAAGCTTTGTCTTCCCATTTTATTATTCACCCATGCGCGTCCCCTCTATTCTTTGCATATTTTATCCCTCTTCTGCTCTTTTTCTCTCTCTGATCTCTTCACCAAATATCTTCCTCTCTTCAACCCCTTCAACTTGTTCTTCTTTGTCATCCTCTGATTCTGCTTTGTTTTTGAGTTTTTCTCTAGTTTTCAAAGAATAACCCGAAGGAAAGCCCTCTTCGTCGGCCGGCCGAAGGAAGAGGAAGAAGGAACCCACAGGATCCCCTGCTTCTGAGACGTAACGCAATCACATCCTTTTTTATTTTGGAGTATGTGACCCCTGGCGATCACACCACCAACCTACACGTTCTTACGCGTGTCTTTTCATTTGCTTTTATTTCAGCTCAAACCCGGAGAGAGTGATTTCCTGCAGTGGTCCCCCTTGCCCATTTCAATTCAGTTACATCCCCTTCCCCTCCCATTTCTGTTAAATCCTGTGGAGAGTAACATCTCACAACAACTTCATTCACGTCACTCTCGTTTCTGTCATTTCAATTCCTATTTAATACCGCGGAGAGTCATTTCTAGCGGTGGTTTCATTCATGTAATTTTTATTTCTATCATTTAATTCCTTTTCAATATCGTTGAGAATCATTTCTCGCGGTAGTTTTATTCATGTAATTTTTATTTATGTCATTTAATTCCTATTCAATCCAGCAGAGAATTATTTCTCGTGGAGGTTTCATTCACGTCACTCTCATTTTTGTCATTTAAATTCCTGTTTAATCCCGTGGAGAGTCATTTCTCGCGGTGGTTTCATTCACGCGATTTTTATTTCTGTCATTTCATTTTAGTTCAAATCCCGTGAAGAATCATTTCTCACGGTGGTTTCATTCATGTAATTTTTATTTCTGTCATTTTAATTCATGTTTAATCCCACGGAAAATCATTTCTCGCGGAGGTTTCATTCACATCACTCTTATTTCTATCATTTAATTTCTATTCAATCCCATGGAGAATCATTTCTCGCAGAGGTTTCATTCACGTCACTCTTATTTCTATCATTTTAATTCTTGTTAAATCCCGCGCATAATCATTTCTCACGTTGGTTTCATTCACGTTATCTTCATTTCTGCTATTTTCATTTCTATCAAACCCACAGAGAGTAATATCCCATTGTGGTTTTGCATTGTAACATTTCCATTCCGTATGTTTCCCCTGTTTCAAATCCCATAGAGACAATCCTCTTCGGGGTCTTTCTCCGCATTCCGTTAAGCGCGTGTGTTTTTTCTCGTCTCTTTCTCCTTTCGCGTGACGTCGTTTACATCTCTAGGTGATCACGGTGGGACCTCTTTTGTTTTCTTTCAGTTACCCGTGTATTTTCGGCACCCACGTGTGCCCCTCCATCCGGCACCCACGTGTGACACTCCTTATTGCGCCCACACGCGCTACAGTTGTGCTCCAAGCAACACTTTACTTTCATCTCTCATGTACTACATGCACTCCCCCATAGTCCCTTGTGATTCATCGAGAGGTTTACGTGTTGCGGAAAAGGAGATCCGGTTCTAAGCAATTCATCATTTCAGTTGATTGCCATATCTACGCGCTCTTTTGATTCTGTAAAAAAAAAATCAATCATGTTCTATCATGCACAATTTCTATTCTTCTTCATCTTGTGAGAATTGTTTAGTTCTATTTTGTCCTGCATAATTCTTGTTCTTCGTGATCTATGTGTTTTTTATATACAACACTGCATTGCATTGGCATGTTCCCCTTTCTTTTCAATTTTCTAAGGACTACTCACTCTCGATGAAGGAAGGACTCTTCATTCAGAAATTCCTCTCGATGGACTAGGATCTCCTCCATCGGGACCTCCATAAGTCTCCGACAGCGAAGGATTCCCTCTTCGTTCACTGGGCTGGTTGTACCATTGAAGTTCCCTGGAGCTAGTTGACCCATTCGTGGTGAGACGAGTGTCCTTAGTTGGCATGGCGGTGGCCGAAATTCTAACTAGGGTCCTACCTTTTTGTGTGAACTTCTAATTTGTAAAAAAAATAAAACAAAAAAAACCAAAAAAAAAATGTAAAGCATCCACTTGTTTGATAATATCTGTCAATTGTTTATTGGTGCATGTTATTGCGTTCCGACAAAGTCTTAAAGATGGCCGGGTACCGTTATGAGGAGTTTAAGGCCGGGGCCTTTGAATATGAGCCCCAGATGAATAGCCCAGCTCAGGGTTCTTATGAAGAGTACAACCCAGACCATTGCTACCAAATTCAGCCACATGTCCATGGTGTGGACGTAGGTCCATCCCGAGAGCCTTCACATGATGTGCAAACTACTGCCGGAGAGGCATCTACCTCCCAAGACATCTTCTCTATGCTAGATGTCCTCGCCAACGTACAACTCAGTCCTGAGCAACTCCAAGCCCTTCAGGCCATTACGAAGGGGAAATCTGTCTCCCCCTCTCTCCATGAGCCGACTCCGGCTATCACTCCCATCCAAGAGTCTGTTGAGTCTCTCGGGTGATTTTGAGATAACAAAACCCCGGAATGGCAAACAATTTGATAGCATTCATTATTGCAAAAGTAAGAGCTCATTTAGGCTTATAAAGCCATTTTTATCACAAGCTAAATGCTCAAATTTACTTGCTTCAAGATGCCAAGAATAAGCCAAAATAAACTCAAATTGAATGGAACTAAATGTGGACACAGTCTTTTGTATGAGGATATGATTTGTGGGCTAACACTGTTGTTTTTGCAAATTTTTCAGAGTGTGGTCGACCATCTCAGATGGTGCGATCAACCTATTCTTCCAGCACTCAGAACTCTGTAAATTTACAGAGTTCGGTCGACCGCCAGCCCAGGACCGATCGACCGATTCTCCCAGCGTTGAATGTTTCAGATACTGTCACAGTTGGGTCGATCGACCGACCTTGACCGGTTGACCGAACCCTTCAAAGCCACTATTTTAGACTTTGTTTTCTTCACGAGGAAAAGCATCTAGATATGATTTTTTAATCCCAAAAGTCTCCAGACATGCCTGAAATTGTGGATCTATATCTTGGCATGTCTCTTGACCATTCAAGGGTTATATAAACATCTCCTTGGGGTAAGAAACCCTAATCACTTAAGGAAGATCAAAGAGGCTATCAAGGGGAGAAAGAAGGCTGCTGCTGTACCTCCGTGAATAGTGCTTCGTCTAGGAATTCTTCATCCAAATCCAAGCTTTTCAAGATCAATCTGAAGCCAATCAACCCCAAATCAAGTGGAGATTCAAGCTTCATCCAAAATTTGCATCACCTACTCACGGGGAGCTTAAATCAGAGTTTTTCTTTTGTGTTTCTTATTCAAAACTCTTCAAGCTTCAAGTGTGTGTTATTTGTAATCTCTAAACATTCATGTGTGTGTGTGTCTTGGTTCCTTCAGATTCGTGTGTGTTTCGGTGTGTTTGCACCTTCGTGGGAGTTCCTATCTTCCTACGAGTGTGTGTGTGTTCAGATCTTGTAATCCTTTACAAGATAGTGTGTGAATCCTCACAGTTTGTGAGGGGTGGATGTAGGTTGATGTCGTTACACCCGAACAACCTAAAAATCTATATCTCTTGTGTGGTTTGATCCTTCTCTTCTACCCCCATTCTGTAATAGCATTCTCGTATATTATCTCTATTGATTTCTTAGTTCAGATCTAGCTTAATTGATCATTTTCACATTAGATCTTTGGTATATCAAAAGTTGGGTTCAGATTGACAAGGCTAGTCTTGTCAGGACGATAACACCTTGCGTGAGTAGAATCTTTGGATTCACAACTCCGCCTAGTACCAAAGAACTATCGTTGTGATTGGTTTTGATAGATTTAATTTGTCTTTCAATAGATCTGAACTTCTTAGTTGCTATTTCATCACACTTGTTTTAAATCGGCTAAGTTTTCTAAAAACTTGTAATCACCCAATTCACCCCCCTCTTGGGTGTCATTAATCGCGGGATTTCAATTGGTATCAGAGCTAATGCTCTATTGTTTTCAGATCTAATGATCTAGAGTCAGATCCAGATCAATGGTAAACAAGGGGATGATGCCAGAGGGTCACTCCATCCATTGTCCTCCATACTTCGATGGTTAAAACTACTCCTACTGGAAAAATAGAATGCATGTTTTTCTGAGAGCCCAAGAGTATGAGATATGGAGGGTTGTGGACAAGGGTCCTTATGATCTTTCTACTGATGAGGACAAATGGACCCCTGAGGATATTAAAAAATCCACAGTAAATTTTAATGCTATGAATATTATGCAATGTGCTATTCATCCTAACGAGTTTTCTCGTGTATCCATGTGCAATTCAGCAAAAGAAATGTGGGACGAGTTGCGGCTCATCTATGAAGGAACCTCCGAGGTCAAGGAGACCAAAGCCAACCTTCTGGTTAGAGACTATGAGCTATTTAAGATGAAGCCTGAAGAAACGATTTTAGAGATGTTTGCAAGATTAACGGAGATCACCAGTGGTCTCAACAGCCTTGGGAAGGAGTACACAAACTCCAAACTTGTGAGGAAGGTATTGAGATCCCTTCCACCTGCGTGGCACACAAAAGCCAAGGTTCTTGAAGATTCAAAGAACCTGTCCATACTTTCCTTGGATGAGCTCATAGGGTCACTCATGACCTATGAGATAAACATGAAGAGAACTCCTGAGGAAGAAACAAGGAAGAAGAAAACGGCCTTGAAAACCCACCAATCTGATGATGACTCCCAAGAAGAGGAGTCCACCGAAGGAAGCGATGAGGGAGAAGACTTGGCAATGTGGATACGCTAAGTAAAGAAGTTTTTGAGAAGAAAAAGAAATTTCCAACGAAATTTCAAAAAGGGGCAAAGAAGGCCAGCCCAAACCAAGGGGGAGTCGAGCAAGCCCAACAACATCATATGCTATGAATGCAAGAAGCCCGGGCACATGAGAGGAGAGCGCCTAAATTTGAAAAGAAAATTCAAGAAGGATAAGTTCAAAAAGTCCAAAGCTATGGTCTTCACATGGAGCGACGAAGAGGACGAGCAGTCTGAAGAGGAGCTAGAACAGCTCGTTGAAAGCCTGTGCCTCATGGCACATGAAGACAATTCACCTGAGGTAAACTCTGATCCTGATTCTATTTCAAATGAGTAATGGGAATCTAAATATGAAAAACTGTATAACAAATATAGGAAAACTAGATCAGAGAATAAATCCCTCAAAAAGAAACTTGAAGATTTAGCACACAAGGACTCTTCTGTTAAGTTTGAAAAACTCGAACAAGAATGGTTTGAATTAACAGAAGAAAAAGAAAGCTTGCTTCAAATAATTTCAGATATTGAGAAAATCAAAGAGGAATTGATGTGTAAAATGTCTGAAATAGAAAAAGTTTCTGAAAAATTTAAAAATAAAAAATAAGTTCTGACATCCTCAATCTCAGAACTTGAGAATAAAAATGTGAGTTTGAATAAGGAGGTGACTGATTTCCAGTTTACTCTCTCTAGGTTTGTTAAATGGAAAGAAAACCTAGACAATATGTTGGGAGTTAAAGTTAACTTCCAGAAAAAAGGATTGGGGTACATACCCTAGAACAAAAAATTCTTTGAGCACAAGATTACTACATCTTACGTGCATGAAAAAGAAAATGATTTTGCATCATACTCACACACTAAGCCAACACATGTTCAATCTAAACCACATAAATACCAAAGAAGATTTTCAAATGTCAATTACTTTTATTGTGGTAGATTTGGTGATGTTATTGCTAATTGTTGGTTCAAATAAAACACACAAAGAAATCATGTTGCTTGGACCAGAAAAAGATATATGCAAAATTAGACTAACTCACATGGACCCAAATTAGTTTGGGTACCAAAATCAATTGGATGAGAATTGTTTTTCTTGCATATATGCCTTGAAGCCAGGGGAGCAAATGGTACTTGGATAGCGGTTGCTCAAGACATATGACAGGGGACAAGAAGGTGTTCTCTACTCTGCAGGATAAGGACCGAGGTTCGGTTGCCTTTGGAAGAAAGGATAAAGGTAAAATCATTGGAATTGACAACATAGGTAAAAATTCTGAAACCTTGGTTGAGAATGTTCTTTTAGTGAAGGGCTTGAATCATAACCTTTTGAGCATAAGTCAAATGTGTGACAAGGGCTTTAAAATTGTTTTTGATGAAACTCACTGCCTTGTCATGAATAAAATCTCAAATGAAATAAAATTCATCAGAAAAAGGAACAATAATGTATACACCATTGATCTTGACGATGTTTCATGCGATGATGTGTGTTTGGTAGCTAACAATCATAAAAATGCATGGCTATGGCACCAAAGACTTGGTCATGCTAGTTTTGGAGTAATCTCCAAATTGTCTGGACATGATGTGAGGCCCGTGCCTTAGCGGATCTATAGTGGTTCGGACCTAGAATCCATTCTAGAATTTCTGACTATTTTCCTAGATTTTTAGGAATTTTTCTGGTATTTTTTAGGAATTAATGGGAATTGTTAATAGAGAAAATAAGGTTTTTATATATATTGTAAATATATATATATTAACCCTTTTTTTCTTTCTTCTTTTCCCATTATCCCCACTCCCTCTCTCTCCCCCCTCGTCGATCTCACCCTCACGCTCTCTCTCTCCTTCCGATCGCCCCTCCCTCCTTCCTAGGGAAATCGGGCGAAACGACGGCGGTTCGAGGCATGGAGCATGCCGTTGGAATCCTCGCGTCGAGTGGAGCGCGTTGACGCCCTCCACGACGTGATTCGCGGCCCATGGGTGCGAGACGAGGTGTGGAGGCTTGGTGAACCCTCTTTGGTGCATGCGGCTTAATCGGCCGTTTCTGCTCGAACGAGGTAGGGGGATGGAATCCTGAGCTCGCTAGGAGCCTTCCCTATAACATGTTTTCTTGGCTAAACCCCTATGGCATGCATAATGGCTATTTTTCATTTTTGGGGTTTAAGCTTCGTTCTTCACGTTTAATCCATTGTGAGTGTTGCATGTGGACGTTTTAGTGGTATATCGTTGTTGTGGATGTGTGGTTTGGCAGGAAACAGGTTTTTTCTGATAAGTACAATATGAAGTGATCTAGAAGGGGAGGGGATGAATAGATCACTGTTTTCGTATATTTAAAAAATTATTGCAGAGTATATTGCTAAACGGAGCTAACCTCGAGCTCTAACTATCGTAGAAGATGCAGTGCAGTTAATAGCTCAAGCAAATAGAAGGCATACCACAATATTATCACGATCAATCACACAAGGGCTCAGAGGATTTTAAGGTGGTTCGGTCCTTCAGACCTACATCCACCCCACACTCAACCTGAGTGTGGCTTCACTAAAGGCTGGACAACACAGCTTGCCAAACAACTGCTGATACACAGCTTCCCAGGAGAACAACCTCTCCTCTTCCTCCTACCCGGAGGGAACCTCTAGAGATCAGCAGTCACTAGAACCCAGAGACTCACGTCTCTCTTCCTCTTTACCAAGAGGGAAACCCCACTAGTAGCAGCCCTGCTACTAGTGAACCAGAGGTCGAAGACCCCTCTTCCTCCCAACCCGGAGGGTACCTACAAGCAGCTCACCTGCTGCTTGCAAACCGGAGATTGACTCTCCCTACTCCTGATCTCACAGGAGGACCCCGACCTCAGTCCAGAGGATCGGAAACACAAACAATAACAGTTGAAGAAAGATAAGAACAAGAAATGAAAAATACGAACGAAGGAAATCAAATGCCAGACAATGGAAACAATGTAGCTCAATATAGAGCAATAGACTTCGGATTTGATCCGCAAGTCAGAACAATTCTTCTGATCACTCTTCTGCTCTCTTTCTATTTCTCTCTGCTATTCTTTCTTCTTTCTTTTCTTTTTCCTGGATCGAAGGGCTCTCTGTTTCCCTGTTTTCTTCTATGCCTCTCTACTTCGATCACCTTCATCTGAGGACGAAGGATTCTATTTATAGCATCAACAGCAGATGGATAGGGCATGAAACGCGTGTGCCTCCCACGCTCGATCCACAAGTTTCCTGTCACGTGCCTTTATCAAATTGGTTCCTCTTGTCTCGGATCACGTGCAGCCCTGGAGTGTGGAATGTTCTTCCTCGGACCTGTAATGAGATTAAGTCCATTAATACGCTGCATGGCTATTAAAACCAAAACTGCATGAGGTATAGTAACAACAACACGACGTGACTATTTCTCGAGATGACATAAGAACGACACGAGATACTCTGTAACAGATCAGATATACAGAAGATAATGACACGAGGTGAGGTTATAAGCAAGAGAGACACGAGGTTACGAATGCAAAAACAACACGAGGACAATACGGGCTAACGACAGAAACCGACATGAAGACTAAAGCGAGAGACCAACACGAGGACAGAATATAAGGAAACGACTCGAGGTGAAAACAACACGAAGTGAAGTTAGACACGAAGTAAAAAGCAACGACACGAAGTATAGTGGTGACAAACACACACTACACAGAAAAACGACACGAAATAAAAATAATGCTAAGTGAAAACAGTAATCGACACGCGGTGAGAACAACACGAGGATAGTGAGAACAGCACGAGATGAAAACAACACAGGCTGATAACGACACAAAGTCGAAACAGTAAATGACACGGGATAACACTGCACGAGGTAAAACGACACGAAGACTTAATAATAAAAACGACACGAGGTGGCAATAAAGGAGAACGACATGAAAACAACATGGACTGCAACCGAAACCGACACGAAGTCAATCAGTACAACACGAGGTGTTGTAACCAAGACGAAGTGCCAATCAATCACGAAGACAGTATGCAAAGAAACGACTCGAAGTGAGATGAGAACAGAATGAAACAAAGAAGACGACACGGAGTGCATAAAACCAACACGAAGACGTGGACTATAGTAACCGTCACGAAGTGTGGTTACTAAGCAGGAATCGACACGAGGTCTACAGAAAAACTACTCGAAGTTCATCAGAACTTTTAGAGCAGCTTCAGGAACACGACACGAAGTCATGAGAAGAGAAAAACAATCACGAAGTGAAACGACCACTTGAACTTAGACTGACTTAGAGACTCAGCGAAAGGACTCGAAGACAGGAATACAAAGGATGACATGGAAACAACACAGTAAACAAAGACTGCACGAGGTGTGAGACAACACTCAAACAGACGACAACATGGCTAACTCGACACGAGGTGAAAACGCGAAGCAAGAACTACATGATGTTTGAGGAAAAACAGCACGAAGACAGAACGTGAACGAACACACGAAGTGTTACCTCTTAGCAGTTATTTCATATAAAACCATGGATAACTCAAGTGCAAGATATCTGATCAAAAATAACAAGAACAATTAACATAGTGTTGCTCATCATCAAAATACTTAGGGAAGACACACAATCCAACAATCTCCCCCTTTTTGATGATGGCAACACTATACTAAGTATGAGAGACAAGTTCAAAAGAGATCAATTCAGGATATTTAATGCAGACAACTTACAGCATACTTGCTTCCTTACTTCCCTTGATGAAACTTGAACACTCCCCCTCACTCCCCCTGAACACAGCAACAGTTTACCAACAGTTTACCTCAGACTTGATAACTAACTCCCCCTCAACTCAATTCTCTCCCCCTTTGACATCATCAAAACTAGGGTCAAATCTGAAGATACAGAGAAGGGAAAATTGCTGACTATAGAGAGAAAACAGGACAGAGTAAGGCAGATAAATGGAGACTATTGAGATGTTTAGTCAATTAAGAAAGCCATTAATTTTATGTGAGGATTTTTGAGGAACAGTTAGTCAGACTGTGCAAAAACTGTGAATAAGGATTTGCTCCATACACAGAACCAGATTCTAAGCAAGTGAGGTACAAGATACCAGTTTGATCAAAATAAGTCTTTACTGAGAGAGTATTATGTAAGACAGCCAGAAGACAAAGACCTGTGGTATTGAGAACAAACAAATCAAAAGCTATACTTCAAGTGAGCAGGATCTTTAAAGATGGTCAAGATCAGAGATAAGTCTGTCAAGTACACCTTTGACATTAGGGAGACACCTTGTTTAGAGGCAAGAATCCCCAGTTACTCGGTGGCAGGACCACATTACCCCTTCTGATAAGAGGACAGAGATAGTATTCTAGCTGGTGTTGACATTAAGGTGACACCTTTATCTGAGGCCAGACACCCCAGTTACTAACCAGATATGTACCATAGCTCTGTATGATCAAGACAACTATTAAGACCAGATGATTACTGCCATCTCATGACATGGGAAGCTTTCACTTCATTGATGAAAATCCCAGTTTCTCAATGAGCAGTTAACAAAGTTGATAACCCTTTTATGAATTTTGTTTTTATTTACCAGCTCTTAAAACCTTGTTAATGAAGCTTGAGTCCGTTTGAGAACAATACACCAGATCCAAGGTAATTCAGACTAAAGCACAAAATACCTCATTTTGGACTCACCATTGACTAAGTAGGTATGCTGTACTGACTAGATCAGAAGACAGTTACAGTGTATGAAGATTAATCTTGAATTCAGATTTTGATCTCAGTGGGACTAATAGCTGAAATTCCAACAAGAAATTAGATGAACACCCTTAAAGAGTAAAGCATCCAACATTTTCTTTTATACACCTAATCAACCTGATTCTCTTATGATGTCAGCAAAATGTCGTTCGGAGTATGTTCAAATTAGGTCAAAGATCAAGACATCTATTATAAATCATCTCCCCCTGAGACCTTGACCCCAATACAGACTTAGCCAAGACAACCCTCAACGCACTTCAAAAAGAACACCATGATGAATATGATAAGCATAATAACACATGACATGGTATTCAGAAATCAAATTTTCAATCATGAAATTCTGTAAATACCTAGTTCTCTGCGCATAGTGCTAAATTTTTCAGTATCCAGTGGCTTAGTAAAGATATCTGCAATTTGTGAGTTAGTGCCAACATGGATCAACTCAAAAGTCTTCCTTGCTACTTCATCTCGAATAAAATGATGCCTGATTTCAATGTGTTTAGTTCGAGAATGAAGTACAGGATTCTTTGCAATGTTTATTGCACTAGTATTGTCACAAAAGATAGAAGTACAACCTAGCTCAACCGAGTAATCCAGAAGCTGGTGTTTTATCCATATAACCTGTGTGCCACAGCTCCCTGCTGCCACATATTCAGCTTCAGCAGTAGAGAGAGCCACAGAGTGTTGCTTCTTGGATCCCCAAGAGACTAAGCACCCTCCTAGAAATTCGCAGTGACCACTAGTGCTCTTCCTGTCCAATTTACATCCTGCATAATCTGCATCAGTGTATGCAATGAGATCTAAGTTACATGATGCAGGATACCAGAGACCTAGATCATGAGTGGCAGATAAGTATCTAAAGATTCTCTTTACAGCTGCCAGATGCAATTCAGTAGGTCTAGCCTGGTATCTGGCACACATCCCTACACTAAATTGAATGTCGGGCCTGGATGCAGTTAAGTAGAGGAGTGAACCGATCATACCTCTATATAGTTTAGCATCCACCTCTTTACCTTTTTCGTCTGAATCCAGTGAGGAGCTGGTACTCATGGGTGTTGAGATTGTCTTGAGGTTGGTCATTCCAAACCTTTTCAGCATCTCCAGAGTATACTTGGTTTGATTTATGAAACAACCATCCTCCATTTGTTTGACCTGCAGCCCAAGAAAATATTTTAGTTCGCCAACTAGACTCATTTCAAATTCTTGGGACATAGACTCAGAAAAGTCTTTACATAATTTTGAGTTGTTAGATCCGAAAATGATATCATCAACATATACCTGGACCACAATTAACTCCTTTCCGAGACTTTTGGTGAAGAGGGTTTGGTCAACCTTACCTCGAGTGTAGCCCTTGCTCACAAGGAACTCAGAAAGTCTCTCATACCAGGCTCGAGGAGCCTGCTTCAATCCATAGAGGGCTTTATTCAACCTAAAAACCATGTTAGGCTGAACAGAGAAATTAAACCCAGGAGGTTGTTCAACATATACCTCTTCCTTCAATAACCCATTTAAGAATGCGCTTTTGACATCCATTTGCTGTAGCCGAATTTTTCTAGAGCATGCAAATGCAAACAGAATTCTTATAGCTTCCATCCTAGCTACTGGTGCATAGGATTCATCAAAATCCACACCAAATTCCTGACTGTAGCCTTGAGCTACAAGTCTTGCTTTGTTTCTAGAGATAGCACCATTTTCATCAATCTTATTTTTGAAAACCCATTTAGTGCCAATGACATGAGTGTTTTCAGGTCTAGGAACTAGTTTCCATACATTATTTTTCTCAAATTGATTTAATTCCTCACCCATGGAGGATACCCAAGAATCATGCTTTAAAGCCTCTTCCACAGTCTTGGGTTCTACCTGAGATGTCAAAGCAGCTAAGTCCTGTTCTTGGACAGTTCTAAAGTGAGACCTTGTCCTAGTGGGATCATGCAAATTACCTATGACATTTTCACTAGGATGATCTTTGTGAAATATTACCTCACCTGAGGGTTCACCTACCTCAGTTGCTCCTTCTTGTTGTAAGTTTTCTGGTTGAGCAGTTTGCTGCATCTCTCCTACTTCAATTTTCTCCAAGAAATCTCCCTCATCAGGTGACTCCCTGTCATCATTTGTCCTTTTGTCAGATAGAACATTCTCATCAAACACCACATGAGGTGTTTCTTCAACAGTTTGCTCATCTTTATTGAAGACTCTGTAAGCCCTAGAGGTTTCTGAATATCCGAGAAAAATTCCAGGAGAGCTTCTTGCTTCAAACTTATCCAAACCATTCTTACCATTATTGTGGATGAAGCATTTGGAACCAAAAATTTTAAAGTAAGAAATGTTTGGCAGCTTACCCTTGAGGAGTTCATAAGGAGTTTTCTTATGAGTAGGTCTTACCAAGGCTCGATTTAAAATGTAGCATGCTGTATTTGCAGCTTCTGCCCAAAATCTCCTTGGAAGTCCACTCTCAATTAGCATAGTCCTGGCCATTTCAATTATTGACCTGTTTCTTCTCTCAACAATTCCATTCTGCTCCGGTGTCCTGGGAGAAGAAAATCTGTGAGTCACTCCCTCTCTTGAGCAAAATTCAGAGAACGAAGAGTTTTCAAACTCTCCTCCATGGTCAGACTGAATTGTAATGATATTATGTTCACCTTGCAGTTTGATTTTATTAAAAAGTTCTTCAAAGTGAACAAAAGCATCATTTTTATTTGCTAAACAGAACAACCAAGAAAATCTAGTGAAGTCATCAACTATGACTAGACCATATCTCTTACCTGACAGGCTTTGTATTCGAGTAGGACCGAAGAGATCCATGTGCAAGTGCTGTAGTGGTTTAGATGAGAGACCCTCAGTTCTCAACTTAAAAACTGCACGAGTCTGTTTACCTTGAGCACAAGCATCACAGAGCTTGGACCCTAACTGGAATTTTATTTTGGGCAAACCTCTGACTAGGTTATAATTAGACAGTTTATTCAAAGTAGACACACTAGCGTGGCCTAGACGCCTATGCCAGTCAAAAGCAACCTGTTCAGAATTAGCAGACAGACACAAGTTTGTTTCAGAATTATCATCAAGATCAACGATGTACACATTATTTACTCTATGACCTTTGAACATGATGTTATCAGAATTCAGCTCAAAAACAGTGCACGAGTTGTGGTCAAAGAGTACCTTGTGTCCTTTGTCACAAAGTTGACTTATACTTACCAAGTTGTGCTGAAGTCCTTCTACAAGATACACATCTTCAATGGAGTTAGTGGAGGACTTACCAACCGTGCCAATTCCAATTATTCTTCCTCTGTTATTTCCTCCGAATTTGACCAAGCCCCCAGACTTCATTTTTAGTTTGCTGAATTTGGACCGGTCTCCTGTCATGTGCCTGCTACAGCCGCTGTCAAGATACCACTTGTTATGCTCAGCTGCCAGGCTGACCTGCAAAAATTCAGACAGAGTAATGTGGGACCCAATTCAAATTGGGTCCAAAACCAGTTTTCTGATTATGCAGAAAGCACTTGGGAATCCACATTTGTTTTATAGTTCTCTTCAGTGGATTTATGTGGGTTGATTCTTCCCTTTTGTTATTTCTTGGTGGGTGTTGAATAAACTTATTTCTATTTGAACTATGCTGTTTCTGAACAAAGACATTGTTGGTTGGCCTCTTAGAAGATGTGCGTGTGTGTTGAGCATAATTCATGTAAGCATTTTTACTCCAATAAAATTTGTGCTGAAACTGGTGATCGTTGCCATGCTCTACTTGATAATTAGCATGATGAGTTTTCTTAACAAAACTTTTCGCTCTTTTTGTGGCCTCTATAGGACTGGTCCTGTGAGGACCTTTGTTCCACGCCTGCTGTACATGAGCAGTGCTTGTCTCAGGATTTCCTGACTTAGACTGCTGACCAGTGGAGTGAATGAATTTACTGGTCGAAGACTTCATTGTAGAGACAGATTTGGAACTGGATGGTGTTTCCAGTTTCTCTTTGCCTTTGGCGGGGCAGAACGTGATAGTCTTAAATTCAAAGGGTTTTTTACTAGTAGGATTGTATCCTAATCCCTCCCTATTGAAGTTTACCCTCGACCCCAGAAGGACATTCAGGTTGTTTCTCCCCTCTGTAAACTTTTCAAGCACTTTTTCTTTGTCCTCAATCTCCTTCTGAAATTCATTGCATTGGTCCTGGAGATCCTGATTAACTGTTCTAACTGCCTCATATTTTTCAGCCATCAGTCTAATCTCTCCTTTAGACTCTTCAGCTTTACACTTCAGCTCATCTATTCTAGCTAGACTCTCCTCTCTTTCCATTCTCAACCTCTCAATCTCACCTTTAACCTGGTCTAGCTCAATGGCCATCTCCTTGGTTTTCATGCTATCAGTGACAATAGAAGAGTGTTCTTCAGACAGAGAATGAAACTTACGTCTAAGCATTCTGTGCTCCTTGTTTACACAATTATATTTACTTAACAGGTCGCCATATGCGTCCTCCCAATCATCCAAAGTAAAATTCTCAAATAAATTTGTTACCTCTTTCTCATGGTCGGCCATGAGGCAGGTCTTCTCTTCATTTTCACTGGACGAAGTGGCTTCTGGGTCCTCCTCCTCATCGCTCCATGTGCACAGCATGGCCTTCTTCTTCTTGTGCACCACATTCTTCTGGTGTCCTGGAGCCTTAGCTTGTAGCTCTGGACATTCACTTTTCATGTGACCGGATTTCTGACAATGATAGCAAGTGATCTTCTTAGCAGACCGGTTCTTCTCAAATCTTCGTTCAGGAGACTTCATTGCAGCATTAAATTTCTTCCTCCTGTAGAATTTTCCTTTTGTTCTTAGGAACTTTCTGAACTGCCTGGTGAGCATAGCTCGCTCGTCCTTGTCCAGGTCTGAGAGTCCATCAGACCCTTCGCTGCTATCATCACTGCTGCTGCTGCTGCTGTTGTTGCTCTTCTTAGTATGTCGTGAAACCTTCAGAGCAACATTCTTTCCCTTTCTGTCATGCCCATCGTTTCCTCGTTTGAAATTCATTTCATGGGTCATGAGAGAACCAATCAGCTGGGTTACTGTCATGATGGATAAATCTCTTGATTCCTCTATTACAGTCACCTTGGTATCCCAGACGGGAGTTAGAGACCTAAGGATCTTCCTGACTATGTCTTCTTGTTGAATATCCTTTCCAAGGCCTTTCAGACTGTTGATGATCACAGATAATCTGGCATACATTTCTGTGATCGGCTCCTCTGGCTTCATCTTAAATAACTCATATTGAGTTGTAAGTATGTTGATCTTGGTAGCCTTCACCTGAGATGTGCCCTCATGAATTAACTGCAAATCATCCCACATGTTCTTTGCAGTCTTGCACGCTGAGATCCTTGAATATTCTTCCGGATGGACGGCGCACTGTATGATGTTAAGAGCTGTCCAATTCAGTGCGGAGAGTTTGACCTGATCTTCTGTCCACATATCTTCATTCGATGGAAGGGTGTATGGACCATCTGTAATGACTTTCCATAGCTTGTTGCTTTGGGCCCTGATAAAGACTTCCATCCTGTTCTTCCAGAAGAAGTAATTATTACCATCAAAGAAAGGGGGGCGGGTGATAGACTGCCCATCAGCTATGAAACTGCGAGGACCATTGGATCCGTTTCCCTGGCCGTTGGACCACATTCTGGGAAAAACCTTCTCTGATACCAACTGATAAGTACAATATGAAGTGATCTAGAAGGGGAGGGGATGAATAGATCACTGTTTTCGTATATTTAAAAAATTATTGCAGAGTATATTGCTAAACGGAGCTAACCTCGAGCTCTGACTATCGTAGAAGATGCAGTGCAGTTAATAGCTCAAGCAAATAGAAGGCATACCACAATATTATCACGATCAATCACACAAGGGCTCAGAGGATTTTAAGGTGGTTCGGTCCTTCAGACCTACATCCACCCCACACTCAACCTGAGTGTGGCTTCACTAAAGGCTGGGCAACACAGCTTGCCAAACAACTGCTGATACACAGCTTCCCAGGAGAACAACCTCTCCTCTTCCTCCTACCCGGAGGGAACCTCTAGCGATCAGCAGTCACTAGAACCCAGAGACTCACGTCTCTCTTCCTCTTTACCAAGAGGGAAACCCCACTAGTAGCAGCCCTGCTACTAGTGAACCAGAGGTCGAAGACCCCTCTTCCTCCCAACCCGGAGGGTACCTACAAGCAGCTCACCTGCTGCTTGCAAACCGGAGATTGACTCTCCCTACTCCTGATCTCACAGGAGGACCCCGACCTCAGTCCAGAGGATCGGAAACACAAACAATAACAGTTGAAGAAAGATAAGAACAAGAAATGAAAAATACGAACGAAGGAAATCAAATGCCAGACAATGGAAACAATGTAGCTCAATATAGAGCAATAGACTTCGGATTTGATCCGCAAGTCAGAACAATTCTTCTGATCACTCTTCTGCTCTCTTTCTATTTCTCTCTGCTATTCTTTCTTCTTTCTTTTCTTTTTCCTGGATCGAAGGGCTCTCTGTTTCCCTGTTTTCTTCTATGCCTCTCTACTTCGATCACCTTCATCTGAGGACGAAGGATTCTATTTATAGCATCAACAGCAGATGGATAGGGCATGAAACGCGTGTGCCTCCCACGCTCGATCCACAAGTTTCCTGTCACGTGCCTTTATCAAATTGGTTCCTCTTGTCTCGGATCACGTGCAGCCCTGGAGTGTGGAATGTTCTTCCTCGGACCTGTAATGAGATTAAGTCCATTAATACGCTGCATGGCTATTAAAACCAAAACTGCATGAGGTATAGTAACAACAACACGACGTGACTATTTCTCGAGATGACATAAGAACGACACGAGATACTCTGTAACAGATCAGATATACAGAAGATAATGACACGAGGTGAGGTTATAAGCAAGAGAGACACGAGGTTACGAATGCAAAAACAACACGAGGACAATACGGGCTAACGACAGAAACCGACATGAAGACTAAAGCGAGAGACCAACACGAGGACAGAATATAAGGAAACGACTCGAGGTGAAAACAACACGAAGTGAAGTTAGACACGAAGTAAAAAGCAACGACACGAAGTATAGTGGTGACAAACACACACTACACAGAAAAACGACACGAAATAAAAATAATGCTAAGTGAAAACAGTAATCGACACGCGGTGAGAACAACACGAGGATAGTGAGAACAGCACGAGATGAAAACAACACAGGCTGATAACGACACAAAGTCGAAACAGTAAATGACACGGGATAACACTGCACGAGGTAAAACGACACGAAGACTTAATAATAAAAACGACACGAGGTGGCAATAAAGGAGAACGACATGAAAACAACATGGACTGCAACCGAAACCGACACGAAGTCAATCAGTACAACACGAGGTGTTGTAACCAAGACGAAGTGCCAATCAATCACGAAGACAGTATGCAAAGAAACGACTCGAAGTGAGATGAGAACAGAATGAAACAAAGAAGACGACACGGAGTGCATAAAACCAACACGAAGACGTGGACTATAGTAACCGTCACGAAGTGTGGTTACTAAGCAGGAATCGACACGAGGTCTACAGAAAAACTACTCGAAGTTCATCAGAACTTTTAGAGCAGCTTCAGGAACACGACACGAAGTCATGAGAAGAGAAAAACAATCACGAAGTGAAACGACCACTTGAACTTAGACTGACTTAGAGACTCAGCGAAAGGACTCGAAGACAGGAATACAAAGGATGACATGGAAACAACACAGTAAACAAAGACTGCACGAGGTGTGAGACAACACTCAAACAGACGACAACATGGCTAACTCGACACGAGGTGAAAACGCGAAGCAAGAACTACATGATGTTTGAGGAAAAACAGCACGAAGACAGAACGTGAACGAACACACGAAGTGTTACCTCTTAGCAGTTATTTCATATAAAACCATGGATAACTCAAGTGCAAGATATCTGATCAAAAATAACAAGAACAATTAACATAGTGTTGCTCATCATCAAAATACTTAGGGAAGACACATAATCCAACATTGTCGTCGTTACCCGACGATTCCGGTCGCCCGGGAGGGAACCCGTTTTTAAATATAACCCGTCCGTAACCCAGACGGTGTGACGGTCCTACCAGGAACCGTCACACCCGTAACGGTCCATAGGGGACGCGTTACAGTCTTGTGACGGACCCAAGGGGGTGCGTCACAGGGAGTGTAACGGCCTATCCCTAGGCCGTTACATTTCGTTTGCCTACCGTTGACCTGGTTTGGCGGTTGGCCTGAAGGCCTGTCGGGCGGCTGTCAGGGCGCTGTAACGCGCCTCCGGGTGCGCGTTACATCCTGCTAGGGCGTTAAAATCTGTGGGTTTTGTTTTGGCGTCGGGTGGCTCTAACGGCCAGGGGCGGGCACGTCACAGTCGATGTAACGCACCAACCCCCGACCGTCACACTCTTTGACGCGGTGGCAGTGGACCGTTACACTCCTGCTAGTTTCTAAAGGCCGCCTGTTCATTCTTTAATGCTTTCCACAATATTTCTACGCCATGTTTAAGTTATTTTATGAACTAATGGCATGTTTTTAGACCCCAATAGAGTAACTTTTCTTTCCTTGCGATGGAGCCACTGTGGTAGCCCTACGGCCTTTGAGTTGCCGACCCGCCTGGGGATGGTGGAGGGGTGTTCCCGTCACACGGTTTGTAAGCTAGTTCCGTGGGCTCCCGGCTAGCGGTAGCATCCTGCCGAGGGATAAAACTAGCTAGAGGGCCTGGCTCAGGTGAGAGTCGGTGTGTGCACACGTGGTCGGAGGCTTTGGACTGACACTGACGAGTGTCACTCTGACTAGTCACTTGGTTTGGTACTGTTTACGCGCTCAGCTTGTCGTGTTACAGACTGCGAGTGCTTGAGACGCAGTGTAAGTCGTCAGTGGACGCATCTGGTTTCTACTCCCTGTGGTTATCCTGTTCCCTGTGGCTTGGTTAGTTGAGGCACATTCTATTGGTAGATTTAGTTTTTGTCGTTTAGATTTATATGTTATTGGCATGTATTATTTGTTATACCTGTTCAGTTAGGTTTACAGCTTTCAGCTTTCAGTTTTAATCATGCCATTGCCTGTTCATTTATTTAAATGCATGCTCTAATCGCTTTAATTGTGCTTGATTGCATGTTTAGCACGAGGTAGGGATCCGCGTGACCCCTACTGAGTCTGGCTGTGACTCACCCTTCTCCTTTTAGGTGAGCCGCGCCCGTCGTCTCCCGGTGTTTCCCGTGTGCTCGGAGACCGTTCTTAGCTGCCAGCAGTAGACGGGGTGCCTTTTGGCTTTCTGGTGTACTTTTGCCAGGATATGCCCCGTGTAGTTGTACTTTTGGACTAGCACTCTTGTGCCTCTGGACTAGTTTATATATTTAGCACTCTGTTTATTTTGAAATTGCTTCCGCTCTTTTGCTAAATTTTATTGCTTAAATCTATTATGCACGCTTGTGATTGCGATTCATTATACATCCCCTTGACAAACTTCACTAACCCTTCAGGGGCCTCATCAGCCTCTTGGGTGGCTTCCGCAGTTCCTGGTATCGGTGTATCGATGTTATCGGTATATCGGTATCCGGAGCTCTGGGTCGTCACAGTTGGTATCAGAGCGGAGTTGAGGATTTGTATAAGGAATTGGAATTTACACTTGTCCAGAGTTAGTCCTATTGTGTCGTCTATTGCTGGCTTAGGATGTTTTCCGTATGATTGATAGATTTGCTGTTGTTTTATGTTTTCGGCAATTGTAAAATGCCGCCTCGTCGATGAAGACCTCCTCGAGTTCCTAGACATGCGCCTAGAGAAGAGAGTGGTTCTGCTCAGCCTCCTGCAGTTCCTGCTCCAGCGCCAGTTATTGCTCCTCAAGTCGAAGCGCCTAGTAGTCGAGGCAAGGCTGTGAAAGAATTTCTTATGTTCAATCCGCCCGCTTTAGACGGTCAAGCAGACCCAGAGGTAGCAAGGCAGTGGCTAGATGCGATCGAGCGCGTGTTCCTGTCTATGGAGTGCGCGGAGGATGAAAAGGTTATGCTAGCAGCGTTTCAACTCTAAGGTATAGCTATTACATGGTGGAAAGTCGAGTGGCAGATTGCTTTTCGTTCCAGGCCCCTTCGGCAGATCACTTGGGCAGAGTTTGTGGCAGCCTTCGAGCGTGCCTATACCCCTGCCTGTTTGCAAATGGCGAAGATGTACCAGTTCATGGAATTGATTCAGGGCAATATGACCGTGCTTCAATATCGGAAAAAAATTATGGAATTGGGTCAGTATGCACCCCATGTGCTTGCTAATGAGGCATTGAAGACTCAGCAATTTTTGCGAGGACTCAGGCCTGAACTTAAGTTACCGTTGATTGCGAGTCGAGTGGCTGATCTTGACGGTGGGTGCCAGGCAGTTGTGGCACTCGAGCTAGAGATGGCGAGACCAGGAGGATATTCTCAAGCTGGGTCGGTTCAGCCGACGGTTCAGTTTCCGCAAACTTACCGACCGCCAGTGTCAGGAGTTCCCTCTGTTCCGCCAGATATTAGCAGTGTTTCTTCCTCTTCCAAGCCCAAGTCCAATAGGTTTAAGAAGAAGAAGAAGTTCTTTCAGCATCCGTCATCTGGTACTGATACTATTCAGCAGCAGTCGGCGCCTTCTTCCCAAGGTCGTCAAAGTTCTGCTGTTAGTCAGCCGTGGACTTGTAGGAGGTGTGGTGGCAACCATAAGGGTTAGCCGTGTTCTCTTCCTATTGTCTGTTTTCGTTGTGACCAGCCTGGTCACGTTGTTCGAGATTGCCCATTGAGGCCAAAACCGGTGCAGACTCCTCAGTTTCCTCAGCCTCAGCAGTAGTAATTTAGACCTCCTCCTATACCTCAACCTCAGCAGCAATTCTATTCTCAAGCTTCAGCGTCTTCCCAACAGTCTTCAGCCGGATCCAAGAAGCAAAAGGGCAAGGTTTCTCACATTTCTCGAGCTGAGGCAATTGCATCCCATCTAGTTGAAGGTACGATTATGCTTTATGGTCATTCTGCTCGTGTCTTATTTGATTTTGGTGCTTCTCACTCTTTTATCTCTGAGGATTTCATTGCATGCATTGAGGAGCCGACATCAGAAGTGACCTGTGAGTTGAATGTTGAAATGCCTTCTGGAGATTATATGATCACGCCTCTGTGTCCGGAAGAATCTCCTATTATGATTAATAATCATCAGTTGCCGGCGAGATTATATGCATTACGGCTGGCAGATTATGATGTCATTCTGGGTATGGATTGGTTAGAGCATTATGGAGCTGTGGTTGACTGCAGATCGAAGAAGGTCTATTTTCAGCCACAGGGGAAATCAACATTTTATTTCCAAGGTATTCGATCCCGCTCTTCTCGCTTGATTATTTCTGCTATTCGAGCATGTAGATTGCTTAGTACAGGTTGTCAGGGAATTTTAGCTTCTGTGGTTGCCGTTGAGAAACCACGACAGGACGTCAGTGATATTCCTGTTGTTTGTGAGTTCCCTGACGTGTTTCCTGACGATTTGCCAGGCTTGCCTCCAGAGCAAGAAATAGAAATGGTGATTGACCTGATTCCAGGTACAGCCCCGTTAGCAAAGGCACCGTACCGAATGGCTCCAGCTGAACTCAAAGAACTGCGAGCACAGTTGCTTGAATTACTGGAAAAAGGCTATATTCGCCCCAATTTTTCCCCGTGGAGTGCTCCAGTATTGTTTGTGAAGAAGAAAGATGGAAGCCTGAGGCTTTGTATTGATTACAGACAGCTGAATCAGGTGACTATCAAGAACAAATATCCGCTCCCTAGGATTGATGATTTGTTTGACCAGTTACAGTCTGCTACTATCTTTTCTCGGATTGACCTTCGGTCTGGCTATTTTCAATTGCGGATCCGAGAATATGATGTGGAGAAGACAGCTTTCAGCACTCGTTATGGTCATTATGAATTTTTGGTTATGCCATTTGGCTTGACTAATGCTCCAGCAGCCTTCATGGACCTAATGCAGCGTGTTTTCCGTCCATATCTAGATCAGTTCGTGGTGATCTTTGTTGAAGATATTTTGATTTACTCTGCTTCTGAGGAAGATCATGTGCAGCACTTGAGGATCGTTCTGCAGACTCTAAGAGATCACGAGCTCTTTGCGAAGTTCAGTAAATGTGAATTTTGGCTTCGGGAGATTCATTTTCTTGGCCACGTGATTTCTGGTGACAGAGTAGCAGTAGACCCTGCAAAGATTGAAGCTGTTCTAAATTGGTAGAGACCAAGAACTGTGACAGAGATCAGAAGCTTCTTAGGTTTGGCTGGGTATTATCGAAGATTCATCCAGGATTTTGCAAAGATTGCAGCCCCAATGACTAGACTAACCCGTAAAGATGTACCTTTCGTCTGGTTGGTTCAGTGTGAGGATAGCTTTGTGGAATTGAAAAGGCTCTTGACTTCTTCTCCAGTGTTTATTTTACCGTCCGGCTCGGGTGGATTTGTGGTTTGCACAGATGCTTCTCGAGTAGGTTTGGGTGCAGTGCTGATGCAACATGGAAATGTTATTGCTTATGCATCTCGGCAATTGAAACAGCATGAAGAAAATTATCCCACGCATGATCTGGAGTTAGCTGCAATTATTTTTGCCTTAAAGATCTGGAGACATTACCTGTATGGTGAGAAGTTTCAAATTTTTACTGATCATCAGAGTTTACAGTATATATTCTCCCAGAAAGATCTGAATCTCAGACAACGTTGCTGGATGGAGTACATGAAAGATTATGACTTTACACTCTCCTATCAGCCCGGTAAAATGAATGTTGTGGCTGATGCTCTGAGCAGGAAAGTACAAGTCAGTCATCTGTTGCTTCATGAATGGAAATTGTGGGAATGGCTTCCGAGTGAGGCGTTTAGCGTGGATATTCCTGCCGATTCGAGGACAGCAGTTTGTGCTAGTTTGGCTTTGGGTTCAGCTTTATATCAGCAGATTAAAGAGGCTCAACAAGCTGATCCTGATTTGGCTCGTGTTATATCAAGGTTCGATGTTGAATTTGATGATGAGCTGGTTGCCATTTTTCATGGTAGAATGTATATTCCCGCTGATGATTCATTGAGACATGCGGTTCTGAGTGAAGCCCATGGATCCCGCTTTGCTATTCACCCAGGCACCACTAAGATGTATCAGAATTTGAAAAAGCAGTTCTAGTGGCCAGGTATGAAGAAAGATGTGGCTGTGTTTGTTTTAAGTGCTTGACTTATCAGCAGGTTAAAGCTGAACATCAAAAGCCAGGTGGATTACTTCAGCCATTAGAGATTCCAATGTGGAAATGGGATCATGTCACTACAGATTTTGTGGTGGGTTTGCCTTGGACTTCACAGGGTTTTGATGGTATCTGGTTACTTGTTGACAGATTAACTAAGACTGCCAGATTGTTGCCGATAAAAGTCTCCTGGAATGTGCCGAAGTTGGCCGAGCTTTATGTTCAGAAGATAGTGCCACTGCATGGAATTCCTATTTCACTTGTGTCAGATCGTGATCCACGGTTTACCTCCGGCTTCTGGCGCAGTTTTCAGAAAGCTTTGGGCACTGAATTAGCCTTCAGTTCAGCCTATCACCCGCAGTCAGATGGACAGTCGGAAAGAACTATTCAGACTCTGGAAGATATGCTGAGGTCGTGTTGCCTAGATTGGCAAGGTTCGTGGAGTCAACACCTGCCACTTGTTGAGTTTGCTTATAATAACAGTTTTCATTCCAACATTGGTATGGCTCCTTATGAGGCACTATATGGTCATCCTTGTCGTACTCCCTTGAACTGGTTTGATGTTGGGAACAGACTTTTAACGGGACCTGACATGGTGCAGCAATGTTCTGAAGTGGTTCGTCTGATCAGGCATAGATTGTTGACAGCCCAAAGTCGACAGAAAAGCTATGCAGATCAGCGCAGACGTCCACTGCAGTTTGAGCATGGAGACATGGTTTTTGTCAAGGTATATCCGATGAAAGGTGTTTCTAGATTTGGGAAGCGTGGAAAGCTTAGTCCACGTTATGTCGGCCCGTTTCCTATTGTTGAAGCTGTGGGTCAGGTAGCTTATCGACTGCAACTTCCAGCGGCTATGCAAGCCATTCATGATGTGTTCCACGTCTCTCAGCTGAGGAAATATGTATCTGATGCATCCCATGTCCTTGATGACTCTGTTTGGCCCGAAGTGACTGCTGATTTGTCTACGCCAGAGTTTCCTATTAGAATTGAAGACCGTCGTGAGCAACGGTTGAGAAATAAGGTTATCCCTCTAGTAAGAGTCGCTTGGCAGCGCCACTCTGGCAATGAGTCTACTTGGGAGCGTGAAGATGAAATGCGTCAGCTTTTTCCTTTCTTATTCCAGTAAGGTATAATTCTATTTCTTAGTTTCCTCCTTATCCATCATTGTAAATTTCGAGGGCAAAATTTTTATTAGGAGGGAGGGACTGTGAGGCCCGTGCCTTAGCAGATCTTTAGTGGTTCGGACCTAGAATCAATTCTGGAATTTTTGGCTATTTTCCTGGATTTTTAGGAATTTTTCTGGTATTTTTCAGGAATTAATGGGAATTGTTAATAGAGAAAATAAGGTTTTTATATATATTGTAAATATATATATATATATATTAACCCTTTTTTTCTTTCTTCTTTTCCCATTATCCCCACTCCCTCTCTCTCCCCCCTCGTCGATCTCACCCTCACGCTCTCTCTCTCCTTCCGATCGCCCCTCCCTCCTTCCTAGGGAAATCAGGTGAAATGACGGCGGTTCGAGGCGTGGAGCACGCCGTTGGAATCCTCGCGTCGAGTGGAGCGCGTTGACACCCTCCACGACGTGATTCGCGGCCCGTGGGTGCGAGATGAGGTGTGGAGGCTCGGTGAACCCTCTTTGGTGCATGCGGCTTAATCGGCCGTTTCGGCTCGAACGAGGTAAGGGGATGGAATCCTGAGCTCGCTAGGAGCCTTCCCTATAACATGTTTTCTTGGCTAAACCCCTATGGCATGCATAATGGCTATTTTTCATTTTTGGGGTTTAAGCTTCGTTCTTCACGTTTAATCCATTGTGAGTGTTGCATGTGGACATTTTAGTGGTATATCATTGTCGTGGATGTGTGGTTTGGTAGGAAACAGGTTTTTTCGTCATTACCCGGCGATTCCGGTCGCCCGGGAGGGAACCTATTTTTAAATATAACCCGTCCGTAACCCAGACGGTGTGACGGTCCTACCAGGAACCGTCACACCCGTAACGGTCCATAGGGGACGCGTTACAGTCTTGTGACGGACCCAAGGGGGTGCGTCACAGGGAGTGTAACGGCCTATCCCTAGGCCGTTACATTTTGTTTGCCTACCGTTGACCTGGTTTGGCGGTTGGCCTGACGGCCTGTCGGGCGGCCGTCAGGGCGCTGTAACGCGCCTCCGAGTGCGCGTTACATCCTGCTAGGGCGTTAAAATCTGTGGGTTTTGTTTTGGCGTCGGGTGGCTCTAACGGCCAGGGGCGGGCACGTCACAGTCGATGTAACGCACCAACCCCCGACCGTCACACTCTGTGACGCGGTGGCAGTGGACCGTCACACTCCTGCTAGTTTCTAAAGGCCGCCTGTTCATTCTTTAATGCTTTCCACAATATTTCTACGCCATGTTTAAGTTATTTTATGAACTAATGGCATGTTTTTAGACCCCAATAGAGTAGCTTTTATTTCCTTACGATGGAGCCACTGTGGTAGCCCTAAGGCCTTTGAGTTGCCGACCCGCCTGGGGATGGTGGAGGGTTGTTCCCGTCACACGGTTTGTTAGCTAGTTCCGTGGGCTCCCGGCCAGCGGTAGCGTCCTGCCGAGGGAGAAAACTAGCTAGAGGGCCTGGCTCAGGTGAGAGTCGATGTGTGCATACGTGGTCGGAGGCTTTGGACTGACACTAACGAGTGTCACTCTGACTAGTCACTTGGTTTGGTACTGTTTACGCGCTCAGCTTGTCGTGTTACAGACTACGAGTGCTTGAGACGCAGTGTAAGTCTTCAGTGGACGCATCTGGTTTCTACTCCCTGTGGTTATCCTGTTCCCTGTGGCTTGGTTAGTTGAGGCACATTCTATTGGTAGATTTAGTTTTTGTCGTTTAGATTTATATGTTATTGGCATGTATTATCTGTTATACCTGTTCAGTTAGGTTTACAGCTTTCAGCTTTCAGTTTTAATCATGCCATTGCCTGTTCATTTATTTAAATGCATGCTCTAATCGCTTTAATTGTGCTTGATTGCATGTTTAGCACGAGGTAGGGATCCGCGTGACCCCTACTGAGTCTGGCTGTGACTCACCCTTCTCCTTTCAGGTGAGCCGCGCCCGTCGTCTCCCGGTGTTTCCCATGTGCTCGGAGACCGTTCTTAGCTGCCAGCAGTAGACAGGGTGCCTTTTTGGCTTTCTGGTGTACTTTTGCCGGGGTATGCCCCGTGTAGTTGTACTTTTGGATTAGCACTCTTGTGCCTCTGGACTAGTTTATATATTTAGCACTCTGTTTATTTTGAAATTGCTTAAGCTCTTTTGCTAAATTTTATTGCTTAAATCTATTATGCGCGCTTGTGATTGCGATTCATTATACATCCCCTCAACAAACTTCACTAACCCTTCAGGGGCCTCATCAGCCTCTTGGGTGGCTTCCGCAGTTCCTGGTATCGGTGTATCGATGTTATCGGTATATCGGTATCCGGAGCTCTGGGTCGTCACACATGAGTTGGTGAATGAGTTGCCAAAGTTAAAATTTGAAAGTGATAAAATCTCTGAGGCTTGCATAAAAGGCAAGCAAACACGCATCTCCTTCAAAAATAAGAACATTGTTTCTACCGCTCGGCCTTTAGAACTGCTACACATTGATCTTTTTGGTTCGACTAGGACATCCAGCCTAGGAGGAAAATCTTATGGATTTGTGATTGTTGATGATTACTCCAGATTCACATGAGTATGATTTCTAGCCAATAAAAGTGATGCCTTGATGGAGTTTCAAGTATTTTGTTGAAAAATCTAGAATGATAAAGGATACTTTATCATCATAATTCAAAGTGATCATGGTGGTGAGTTTGAAAATCATGAATTCAGTAGTTTTTGCAAGGAGAAGGGATACATACATAACTTCTCATCACCAAGGACGCCTCAACAAAATGGAGTAGTGGAGAGGAAAAATAGAACCTTGATAGACATGGCACGGACCATGTTAAGTGAGAACTCCCTACCAAAATACTTTTGGGCTGAGACGGTAAGTACATCATGTTACATCATCAACAGGGCAATGGTAGGGCCCATTTTGAAGAAAACTCCATACGAGCTCTACAAGGGTAAGAAACCAAATATTTCTTATCTTAAACCCTTTGGATGCCCATGCTTCATCCTGAACAATGGTAAGTCTAACCTAGGTAAGTTTGATGAAAAGAGTGATAAAGGAATCTTCCTAGGTTATGCATTAAACTCTAGAGCTTACAGACTATTTAATAAAATGACTTTGGTTGTTGAAGAAAGTCCTCACGTTATTTTTAATGAATCCGAATTAAAACTGACCAATTAATCTATTCCAATCTTGGATGCAGATGAAGCTCCTTGGAATCCAACTGATGCTGGATCATCTAAAGCTAAGGATGAACCAACTGAAGGAATCATCAACAAGGATGAAAATGATGAAGATCTTTCAATTGAAACACTTCAAGAACAACCATTGCAACACCCTGACTTGCCTAGAGCTTCAACATACTTGAAAGATCACTCCGCTGAAAACATCATCGATAATCCTGAAGATGGGGTAAGAACTAGATCTTCTTTAAGGCAAGTTGAAGAAGAGGATTTAATGGCCTTTATCTCTCAAGAAGTGCCTAAGGATATTCATGAAGCTCTTCAAATTGAATCCTGGATTCAGGCTATGCATGAAGAGCTACACCAGTTCGAAAGGAACGAAGTGTGGTCTCTCGTGCCGCATCCCAAGAATCATCCCGTAATTGGAACCCATTGGGTTTTCAAAAATAAACTAAATGACACGGGATTGGTTGTTTGGAACAAGGCCCGACTTGTAGCCAAAGGGTATAGCCAGGAGATGGGCATTGATTTTGATGAGTCCTTTGCACCGGTTGCTAGATTAGAAGCAGTCCGGATTTTATTGTCCTATGCTTGCTCTCTTAACTTCAGATTATTTCAGATGGAGGATGTTAAATCTACCTTTCTTAACGGGTACATCAAAGATGATATTTTTGTAGAACAACCTCCAAGTTTTGAAGACCCAAAACATCCACAACATATGTATAAGCTGCAAAAAGCCTTGTACGGATTAAAGCAAGCACCAATGGCTTGGTATGAAAGGCTCACCTTATTCCTAATTGAAAATGATTTCAAAAGAGGTAAGGTTGACTAAACACTCTTCACGAGAAAATCAGGTAAAGACATATTAGTAGTTCAAGTGTATGTTGATGATATAATTTTTGGAGCTACTAACAATGCTTTATGTGATGAATTTACCGAAATAATGTAAGGAGAATTTGAGATGAGCTTAATGGGTGAACTTACATTCTTTCTTAGATTGCAGGTTAAACAAACATCAGAAGACATCTTCATAAATCAAGCCAAATATACCTTGGAGTTTTTAAAGAAATATGGGATGGCAGAAGCAAATCCCATGTCAACTCCGATAGCCACAACCACGAAGTTAGACAAAGATGAAAAGGGTAAAACAGTAGATTCTACACTATTTCGAGGTATGATCGGATCACTATTATATCTCACAACATGCCATCCTGACATTTAATATAGCGTATGTCTATGTGCTTGTTTTCAGTCATGTCCTAAAAAATCTCATTTATTGGCTGTTAAACGGATTTTTTGATACTTAATGGGCACAATAGACTTTGGCTTATGGTTTTTCATTGGTTGTTCATTTGATTTGATTACATACACCGATGCATATTATGCTGGATGTATTATTGATCACAAAAGTACTAGTGGGTACTATTAGTTTCTCGGTGGGTGCCTAGTTTCATGGGCCTCCAAGAAATAACATTCAGTAGCTCTATCAATGGCCGAGGCTGAATATGTAGCCACCGGAAGTTGTGGAATCTAAGTACTTTGGATCAAAAATTAATTGCTTGATTTGGATGTTCAAATTAATTATTTTCCAATCCTATGTGACAATACCAGTACAATTAACTTGTCAAAAAATCTTGTACAGCATTCTAGGACAAAGCATATTGACATTCGACATCATTTTCTGAGAGATCATGTAGGAAAAGGGGTCTTTGAATTGAATTTCATTGACACACACAATCAGTTAGCTGATATCTTCATAAAACCCCTAAACCAAAAATAATTCAGCAAAATAAGAAGAGAACTTGGCATGTGCAAGGGTGATAGCATACATACCTAGGTTTGCACTTAAGTTAAGGGTTGCACATATAAAAAAATCATTTGCATAAAGGGTAGATTGCCATGCATACTCTGTGTGATTATTACCAATAACTTGTGTGTATATATACCCTTGCATGATTGAATGTAATTATACATACAACCCTCCTTGAAACTATTCTAAGGCCGAATAGTCCTTGATTTGTGGACCCAGTGACTTCGGGATCCGAGGCATTTTCTGAGGGGGAGAGTAAGAGTATTTTCTCAATACCCCATCACTTCTCTTTAAGTCATTCCATCAGTCATTCCATCTCAACGACATCATGGTTGAAGGAGATAAAAAAAGGGGTTGAAGGAGTTATTCAAAAAAAAAGAAAAAAAATATGGCTAGGTCAACCATTCCGGTCGGCCACCGTCCCGTGTACGGTCGACCGAATCTGGTGAATCGGACCGGCCGAACCCACATCCGAACCCTTTTATAAGGGGTTCTCTCCCCTATCTCCTCATTCCAACCTCATTCCCTAACCCTAGAACACTCTTTATCCCCATTTCCACACTAAAAACCTCCTCCTTCTTCTATCTGCACAAGATCCGGCTTGTTCATCACCGTTTCGAGACGAAACCTCCTCGGCGGTTTGTGCGACCTTGAAGCTATTTCCTAGGTTCTAGGTTGTGGAGAAGATCTTTTCAAGCCTTTGGTGTGTCTATTGGTCCATCTTCATCCCCAAGGAAGAGATCAATCCTTTTAAAGGGTTTTCACAGTGGGTTTTCAAGTCTAAGATGCCGCCGAGAAGAAGTTCTCGGCGTTCTACCCAGGGGGAACCCAGTGCTCGGAGACGTGAGGCCCCGGTTCCTCCACAACAACAGGCTCCTGCACTTCCACGTGCACCACGGTTGCCTCCACGGCCAATAATCGACCCTCGGCTAGTCAATTTTAATGAGGTGAATGACATTCTTCCTGATCTTTGTGCAATATTTGAGATTCAAGAGGGTTGGGTTGACTTTGTCACAAGATATCCCCGATACTACCCCAACCTAGTCCAGTAATTTTATGGAAATCTAATTGAGAGGAATGAGCGTTTATATACGGTTGTTCAAGGTGTTGAGATTACTATTACTCTGGCCCTTTTTG
Organism: Amorphophallus konjac; assembly: GCA_022559845.1. Lineage (NCBI taxonomy): Eukaryota > Viridiplantae > Streptophyta > Magnoliopsida > Alismatales > Araceae > Amorphophallus > Amorphophallus konjac. The sequence continues at coordinate 249,131,601 of CM040126.1, forward strand.
AACAAGCCTTAGGAGTTTCAGCCAGAGGTGCATACATGGTTTTTGGTCATGGTGCCGTTGAGGACACCTTTCTTGCTATGACCGGTTGTGAATATGTGCATGGTGTCAGTGACTTGATCACATTAACTGCCAACTATTTTCCACCACTATAGTGAATCCTGCACCACATGTTTACTACATTCATCTACCCCAAGAGTGGAAGCCGAAATGAAGTGACAGAAGTTCACAAATTCTTGTTTTACTATGTTATGAATGGGATATTAGTAAACATAGGTCGGCTTATGACAGATTTGATTGGGACATGCCCTACCCAACTGAGGAGATCCTTGCCATATGCTTCGCAGTTGATGGGAGTGTTCATTTATGCTAGGATTAATTTGGTCGATGAACTATTTATTTGAGTCAGGTAGGATGATGTGTATATAACAAACACAAGATTTTTACAGATTTTGGATACTTTTGGGGTCATGACGGTCAGTTACGCAGAAATGTGCCAATTTATGGGGAAGAATCAGAAGAGGAAGAGGAAGAAGAGCAACAACAGCAGCAGGGTCAAGGGGAAGCCCCCCTCCAGTTCAGGCGGAGGACCAGCCTCCTCCACCTCTCCTCCACATGTAGATCTGGAGATGGCTCCTCCACCACAATTCTTTCACGGGGATTCCTCTACTCAAGGAGCCGGATAGCCTTCTTGGGTAGATTCTGAGACTTTTGATAGGCGTCTTATTGGGTTGGAAACTCGCGTGGATACTTTTGGGGACCAACTCTCTACCTTTGGGGGTCACATAGACACCATGGGTAATATGTTTGACACCATGTCCGATTGCATAGATTCCTTCTCCACAGTCCTGGACACCTTGTAATGCCTCGGAAAATTTATAAAATACTTCTGAAGTATTTAAATATTTTTTGGGAATTTTTAAAAGGCCGAAATGGATTAATAAATAAATTTCTGGGTTAAATAAACCATTATTAAGACCCAAATATGGTAACCAATTAACCTAGCCTATTTAAATAAAGCCTAAAGGACTTAAGGAATAAGCCCATGAAGTTTGGCCCATATTCTAGAAGGGTAATTAGTTTATTCACGGAATATAAGGGAAAAATACTTATTATATGGACAAATAAGTGGATAAAATGAAAATAGAGTTTGAATGAATTTGAAATTCAGCGCCAAAACATAGTGGCGGTCTATCGTAAAACCGCTAGGGCACATATGGCGGCCCAGTCCTAGACCGCTACATTCTGTCAGTTCCGTGAAATAAAGAAAGAGCAAAAAGATTGAATTTTTAAGATTCTATCACCTAGAGATCGAGATAGGACGACTAGTAAACATATTAATGACTCTCATAAGTCGATCTAAGATTTAATAAGGACTCTAGGATCGTTCTAATCCTCAAACCCTAGTAAAAACCTATAAATAGACCCTAAGTTTCACTTGCGCGACCCTTACGTTTGGCTCGCGTGGAACTATGGTAAGGAGACATTATTTCGGGTAAGTTCTTTAGAAGTTTTTATTCCTAATACATAGGACCAACATCTCCAAAATTTCGTGCTAGGAGATCAAGCACACAGGGAGTTAGAGGCGCCCAAAGTTGTTAGTTTCACAACAATGACCCAAGAGACTGTGCAACGGGGTGTTGAAGATAAAGGAATTTGGGATCCAAAATGAGGTATTTAGAACTGGAACCTTTAGAACTTTTCGTTCCCCTTAGTGTCTTCTTCTTACCCTCCAAATTTCATGTCCATAAGTCAAGAGAGTAAGGAGTTAGAGTAGCGTGAAGTTGCTGATTTGTCACAAGAAGTGCAAGGAACTAGGGGTAGCATCTAGCCTTAAATTAGAAGTTAAAGGTCCAGGAAAGAGGTAGGTCATCTCATGAACGGCAAAAATATCATGCTTGGATTAAAAGCCCTCTGGTTTTACTTGATTTCATGCTGTATAGACTGAGAATTTTATGTTAGTTGAATCATGCACTTAGTGTATCATTCATGCATATTTCATAGCCCTAAAGGAACTAAAATAAATTCTCTTGTCATGATACATGAATCCCATGCATATTATAGCCTATCCTTTGTTCTATCTTGGTAGAAGTTTATATATGTTGATTTCTAGACATGATGTGTCTTGGACTATCATTTAGTTAAATTGTTAGTTTTCTGTCAAGCCTGACGGCCTATTTATGGACCGCCATATTTATTTAGCGGCCCTACGATCAACCGCTTGTCAAAGATTAGCGTCCCGTAAATAGACCGTTAGAGATTTTGGCGATTCCACTGTTATAGGACCTCAGGCGACCTTACGATAAACTGCCAACTTTATGTAATGGTTCTATAATAGACCGCCAATTTTCTGATTTCTGTCAACCCGTGAAAGATTTAAGAATAGTCCATTTAGCTTATAAATAAGCCTAGTTAACTACATACCAACCCGTTTTAATGTTATTCAGTACTCTGAGTTTTATCTACTGATTCATAACCGTGAGTTAATGATCTTTATTCTACTTGGGATTATTTTAAATATAAGTTAATTTATGCCAAAATCATATACTTTTGTAAATAAATACATGTTTCTAAAGTTAGATGATTCATGGTTTACATTGATCAATGTTTTAATGATCTCTTTTCTCAACTATAGAGTCATTTCTATAAATACATGGCATATATCCCGGTATATGACCATTAGTTACACTCTTTGCACATTAGGAACACAATCCTGGACTTGATAACCTCTCTTTTGAATATTCCTTCCAATGGACTAGGAAATCTTGTTTCAAGGCCTCCGTAATTCTCCGCGAGCCTGGGATTCCCACTAAGACGCCGAGTTGGTTGTACCATTAAAGCCCAGTTGTCTAGAAAGTACTACCGATGTTTTCTAAAATTCTATCCAGTAATGCTTCAATACTCGACCGCTAAGGCCCATTAACGGTCCAGTATCTGACTGCCAAGTTCTCTGAGTCCAAACTGATCTCTTTCTGGATTCAGCCCACTCTAGCGGCCCAATACCAGACCGCCATGACAATATAGCGGCCCAGTTATAGACCGCTAAATTTCTTGAATACTGTTGACCCGGGGTTGATCCAAGGGTTAATATTCCTATGATCCTAGATTGATTAATGCTAGTCTAGGACATGTAACCTTATTCAAGACATCTAAGATAAATTATGAAAGGCAAAGAACGTATCGTTATGCTGTCGAATTTTCTCCAAGGCATAACCTAGTTATTAATGCATTTCTTAAACTCATGAATCTATATTGGATGCATTCTTATTATTGACGTTGAATCTTGAACATTCGTTGAACTTATTACATGCGTGGCCAACTTTATTGCTATATACGTGGAAGTAACTTGATTTATATTTGAAGATGCAGTTCGAGCACTGATTGTGTTCAAGGGCTCTATGCTAGTCCCCTCAGCTAATTGTCTGAAACATACTATTATAAACCATGGGGTATGATGCTACTGGCGTCGCATTACGCTGGGAGTACTTTCTTTATAAATAAGTGAAATATCCACGGCAATCACGAAAATATTCACGGCTTATGAAGTGAATTATCCATAGAAATTCATGAAGTACTTGTTACTAAGTGAAGAGTACATTATTGCTTGACTTTCTAGTACATTCTTGTTACATTCTTGTTCATGAAAGGCCATAACTACATTCTTGTTTGATCATGCTTGCTCAATCATATCTTAACTTGATCATGTCTTGTTATCTTGGTTTATTTACATGATTTATCGCATTTACATGATTTTACCTTATTCTTTAGAGCTAGAACGTTAATCACTTTAATATTGTCAATTATGTTGATGCGAAGATACCTACTGGGCAAGTGTGCTCATTATCTATTTTCTAATCTTTTCCGGAGATGCAAGTAGTTCGGATTTGGATTCGAGTTATTCAAGTGATGGGTCTGAGAGCGAATGAAAGTCGAATAAGATTGAGAGAAGACTTAGGAAGTTAATGATGTCTAGATTGAGTCCATGTAATTTTCTTTTTATTGAGTCTAGTGAATTAATGTAATTCATGTACTTGGATTATTATCATGGTTATTATGGAATAAAGTCGGAGTTTGAATAGATTTTTGTGCAATTACATCTTATGGGTGATTGTTATTACGTTCTGATTATTCTTGCTTGCAAGAGGCTTACCATGTCGACTGTTTACGTTTCCCGAGATCATCTTCCACTATAATAAAGGCTCGGGGCGTGACAGTTAAGTTGGTATCAGAGCCTAAGTCTAAGGACTTAGGGAGAAAAGTCATGTCATAGGATAAATCCAAGGTTTTAGGACCCATACCTATGAACTAAGGAAGAAATTTATCCACCCATGTGAGAATTAGGTAGAGCACCGGATAAGATAGTAAATTAGCTTTAGATTGACCTCCTTCAAAAATTCCATGGGAATTAACAACTTGTTATTTCTCTCAGGTACCTTATTCTTATAATGGCTCATCGCGTAGATTGGGATGGTATGCAGCAGACTATTGCAGGCCTTACTCAAGCACTGCAAACGATAGCCCAAGCAGGCACAGGAGCGAGAGCTGGGGACTTGCATCGTAACTTTTGGAGTCTAAACCCTCCATGATTTTATGGTTCTTCTAATCCAGACGAGGCCGAGAACTGGATCGGCGAGATGAACCATATATTTGATGTTATGCAATGTGCGGATCAGGAAAAGGTTCGCCTTGCTACTTTTCAACTAAATAAAGATGCACGTACGTGGTGGAAGTCTGTTCCTACACCACCAACTGATGCACCACACACATGGGAATGTTTTCTTACGGTCTTCCAAGGCAAGTATTTTTCGAGCATATCAAGGAGCGGAAGGCTATGGAGTTCGCTTCTCTACGCCAGGGCATGTTGTCAGTGGCAGAATATGAACTTCAATTTTCCCGACTGGCACCATATGCTCCTCATCTGATTAGCACTGACTTGTTGAAGGCTAATCGATTTATGGACGGATTAAGGCCCAGATATATTCAACAATTGGGGACCCAGAATATCTGTACATACGCGGAAATGGTCCAGCGGGCACACCTATGTGAAAGGACCTTAGAGAAGGTCGAGAAATTAAAAGGTAAGGGCGAAGAACCAAGCCGAATGTCAGATCGACGTGACAAAAAAGGCAAGTTCAGCATCACGGAACCCTACAAATCTCGTGATAGTAAAAAAAGGTCCCGAAATGGGAATGGTAGGGGCTACCACAAGAACAAGAAAGTCAAAGAAGAAGATAAGTAGGTCGCCACGACCTGTACCTTTTGTGAAAAGTTTGATCATTCGGCCGAAGAATGCTGGAAGCACCTCGGTGCCTGTTTAAGATGTGGCAGTAGGGAGCACCGCATGCCGGATTGCGCCCTTATGAAGGAGCTATCTTCTGGAGGTGGATGTAAGAGACAGGCTCGTCTCAATGCCGTTTTAGATGAGGAAGCGCCCAAGGATGATGGGCTTATGGAAGGCACTATTCACATTTGTTCACATCCTGCATTCGTATTATTTGATACTGGTGCTTCTCATTCTTTTATATCTACCGCCTTCGTAAAAACTTTACCTCTTTCATCAGTTCCTTTACCTACGGACCTTGCTATTACTACACCTTTAAGACCCGGAACCAAACTCACAAACTATTATCCCGATAGTCAGGTAAGGGTAGAAGGTCACAATCTCCCTGCAAACCTCATATGCCTTGACATGGAGGGCTATGATGCTATATTAGGGATAGATTGGCTTATAGATCATGATGCTTACATTAATTGCCGCAACCGGATTATTTCTTTTCGAAAACCTGGTCTTCCGAGGTTTTCTTTCCTTGGTATCAAATATAGGAAGCATGCTGCCATCATTTCATCCCTACACGCTTGTAAATTAATTTCCCAAGGATGTGTAGCTTTCCTTGCTTCCGTAACCCTCACTGAATCCAAGGAAATCATCTTGGAGGATATCCCTATCGTCAATGAATTTCCAGATATATTTCCATCTGATTTACCCGATTTACCACCCGAAAGGGAAGTAAACTTCTCCATTGAACTCATTCCCGGAGCAACATCTGTTTCAATAGCTCCCTACAAGATGTCCCCCATAGAACTTAAGGAATTGAAGAGACAACTTCAGGAGCTACTAGACAAGGGATTTATTCGACCTAGCAGATCCCCTTGGGGTGCGTCGATTCTATTTGTCAAGAAGAAAGATGGATATCTCAGATTATGTATCGATTACCGGTGACTGAATCAGCTTACTATCAAAAATAAGTATCCGTTGTCGCGTATCGATGAGCTCTTTGATCAAATTTCGGGAGTAGAATATTTTTCCAAGATTGACCTCAGGTCGGGATATCATCAACTCAAGATCAGAGATGAAGAAATATACAAAATGGCTTTCCAGAGCCGTTATGGCCACTATGAATTTGTGGTGATGCCGTTCGGGTTAACCAATGCCCCGGCCACATTTATGCAACTTATGAACAATGTCTTCAGACCTTATCTCGACCGATTTGTGGTCGTATTTATTGATGACATTCTTATTTACTCCAAGATGAAGGAAGAACATGAAGAACATTTGAAAATAGCCTTGCAGACTCTAAGAGAACACAAACTCTATGCCAAACTTAGCAAATGTGAGTTTTGGCTGAAGGAAGTCTCATTTCTTGGCCATATCATTTCAAAGGAAGGTATCGCTGTGGATCCTTCTAAAGTAGAAGCTGTCAAGAACTGGAGACGGCCAGCGACTGTGTCAGAAGTAAAAAGTTTCCTAGGGCTATCTAGCTATTACAGGAGGTTTATTAAGGTTTTTTCTAAGATTGCTGTCCCTTTGACAAGACTTACAAGAAAAGAAAATCCTTTTGTATGGTCGAAGGACTGTGAAGAGAGTTTCCTAACTCTTAAGGAACATCTCACGACTGCCCCTATATTATCATTGCCCATTGAGGGTGGTGGATTTGAAATCTATACGGATGCATATGACATTGGCCTAGGATGCCTTCTTATGCAAAATGGGAAGGTGATATGTTATTCCTCAAGATAGCTGAAGCGTCACGAAGAGAATTATCCTGTGCATGATCTAGAATTGGCTGTAGTTATTTTCACATTAAAAATTTATCGACATTATCTTTATGGGGAGAAGTTCACTATATTCTCAGATCATAAAAGTCTGAAATATCTTTTTACCTAGAAGGAGTTAAATATGCGACAACGCAGGTGGTTGGAGTATCTTAAGGACTTTGACTTTACAATTCAATATAATCCAGGAAAGGCAAATGCTGTAGCAGATGCTCTTAGCAGAAGACCAATGGCAACACTAGCAAGCCTCAGAGAAGGTATAATTTATCTTATCAAGGATTTTTCTTACTTAAATCTTGATATTGACAGAAAAGACGATGGATGTATAATTGCCAATATAAGGTCTCAACCTACATTGATTGAGGATATAGTCAAATTGCAAGAGAATGATCCTATGCTGATGGAGATAAAAGATAATATTGATCAGAGACCAGAATTTTCTATCTCAAATGATGGAAGACTACTATTTAAAGACAGAATGTGTGTGCCAAATCATAATGATACTAAGAGATTAATCATGGAAGAGGCACATAAGTCAAGGTATGCTGTTCTTCCTGGTGCTACTAAGATGTATCATTATTTGAAAAGAAACTTTTGGTGGCCCAACATAAAGAAAGAAGTAGCAGATTTTGTGTCCCACTGTCTCACTTGTCAATAGGTCAAGGCAGAACATTTAAAGCCCGTAGGTAAATTACACCCCTTGAATATTCCCGAATGAAAGTGGGAAAGTATAGGGATGGATTTCATCATGGGTTTACCTAAGACAAGGGGAGGACATGATGGTATATGGGTGATCATAGACCGGTTGACTAAGTCTGCACATTTTCTACCAATCAAGAGTCGATGGTCTGTGGATGTACTAGCAGCATTGTACATGAAAGAGATTGTTAAATTACATGGTGTTCCAGTCACCATTATATCTGACCGAGATCCTCGGATTACTTCACAATTTTGGAGGGGTCTACAACATTCTTTAGGGACCCGACTGAGCTTTAGCATGGCATTCCATCCACAAACTGATGGTCAAACAGAAAGGACAAGTCAAGTGGTGGAAGATATGCTCAGGGTTTGTGATATTGATTTTGGAGGAAATTGGCATGATCACTTGCCTCTAGTAGAATTTGCATACAACAATAGCTACCAAGCTAGCATTCAAATGGCACCATTTGAAGCTCTATATGGAAGAAGCGGTCGTTCCCCTATTTGTTGGAATGAAGTAGGAGAAAGGCAATTTCTCGGTCCCGACATTATTAGGGATACTACCGAGAAGATTAAACTCATTCGAGAAAGACTTCAAATGACCCAAGACAGGCAGAAATCATATGCTGACAATCGAAGGCGCGACTTGGAGTTTCAAGTAGGAGACCATGTATTCCTTAAAGTTTTTCCCGGTCGAGGTATTCAAAGATTTTGTATTAAGGGCAAGCTTACTCCAAGATTTATCGGCCCCTTTGAGATTCTTGAAAGAGTTGGTGAAGTTGCATATCGAATTACTTTACCTCCTCAATTATTTGAAGTCCATGATGTATTTCACGTCTCAATGCTCAAAAAGTATGTTCCTGATCCTTTCCATGTCACCACCTACGACAATCTGGAGATTAAGAAGGATTTGAAATATGAGCAAAAGCCAATCAGGATTATTGAACGGGAGGTACGTCAACTTCAGAATAAAACTATTCTTGTGGTCAAGATCCAGTGGACAAAGTCAGGAGAAACATGGGAAACCGAAGAAGCTATGCGTAAAAGATTTCCAGAACTATTTGAATGTAAGTACACTCTCCACAATCCATACATTGAATTTGGGGACCAAATTCTCTTAAGTGGGGGAGGGTGCAATGCCCTGAAAAATTTATAAAATACTTCTGAAGTATTTAAATATTTTTTGGGAATTTTTAAAAAGTCAAAATGGATTAATAAATAAATTTCTGAGTTAAATAAACCATTATTAAGACCCAAATATGGTAACCAATTAACATAGCCTATTTAAATAAAGCCTAAAGGACTTAAGGACCAAGCCCATGAAGTTTGGCCCATATTCTAGAAGGTAATTAGTTTATTCACAGAATATAAGAGAAAAATACTTAATATATGGACAATTAAGTAGATAAAACAAAAATAGAGTTTGAATGAATTTCAAATTCGGCGCCCAAACATAGTGGCGGTCTATCGTAAAACCGCTAGGGCACATATGGCGGCCCAATCCTAGACCGCTACATTCTGTCAGTTCCGTGAAATGAAGAAAATGCAAAAAGATTGGATTTTTAAGATTCTATCACTTAGAGATCGAGATAGGAGGACTAGTAAACATCTTAAGGACTCTCAGAAGTCGATCTAAGATTTAATAAGGACTCTAGGATCGTTCTAATCTTCAAATCCTAGCAAAAATCTATAAATAGACCCTAAGTTTCACTTGCGCGACCCTTACGTTTGGCTCGCGAGGAACTAAGGTAAGGAGACATTATTTCGGGTAAGTTCTTCAGAAGTTTTTATTCCTAATACATAGGACCAACATCTCCCAAAATTTTGTGCTAGGAGATCAAGCACACAGGGAGTTAGAGGCATCGAAAGTTGTTGGTTTCATAACAACGACCCAAGAGACTATGCAACGAGGTGTTGAAGATCAAAGAATTTGGGATCCAAATCGAGGTATGTAGAACTAGAACCTTTAGAACTTTTTGTTCCCTTTAGTGTCTTCTTCTTACCCTCCAAATTTCATGTCCATAGGTCAAGAGAGTAAGGAGTTAGAGCAGCGTGAAGTTGCTGATTTGTGACAAGAAGTGCAAGGAACTAGGGGTAGCATCCAGCCTTAAATTGGAAGTTAAAGGTCCAAGATAGAGGTAGGTCATCTCATGAACGGCAAAAATACCATGTTAGGATTAAAAGCCCTCTACTTTTACTTGATTTCATGCTGTATAGACCGAGAATTTTATGTTAGTGGAATCATGCACTTAGTGTATCATTCATGCATATTTCTTAGCCCGAAAGGAACTAAAATAAATTCTCTTGTCATGATACATGAATCCCATGCATATTGTAGCCTATCATTCGTTCTATCTTGGTAGACATTTATATATGTTGATTTTCAGACATGATGTGTCTTGGACTATCATTTAGTTAAATTGTTAGTTTTCTGTCAAGCCTGACGGCCTATTCATGGACCGCCATATTTATTTAGCGGCCCTACGATCAACCGCTTGTCAAAGATTAGCGGCCAGTAAATAGACCGTTAGAGATTTTGGCGATTCCACTGTTATAGGACCTCAGGCGGCCTTATGATAAACCGCCAACTTTATGTAACAGTTCTATAATAGACCGCCAATTTTTTGATTTCTGTCAACCCGAGAAAGATTTAAGAATACCCCATTTAGCTTATATATAAGCCTAGTTAACTATATACCAACTTGTTTTAATGTTATTCACTACTCTGAGTTTTTATCTACTGATTCATAACCGTGAGTTAATGATCTTTATTCTACTTGGGATTATTTTAAATATAAGTTAACTTATGCCAAAATCATATACTTTTGTAAATAAATACATGTTTCTAAAGTTAGATGATTCATGGTTTACATTGATCACTGTTTTAATGATCTCTTTTCTCAACTATAGAGTCATTTCTATAAATACATGGCATATATCCCGGTATATGACCATTAGTTACACTCTTTACACATTAGGAACACAATCTTGGACTTGATAACCTCTCCTTTGGATATTCCTTCCAATGGACTAGGAAATCTTGTTTCAAGGCCTCTGTAATTCTCCGCGAGCCTGGGATTCCCACTAGAATGCCGAGTTGGTTGTACCATTAAAGCCCAATTGTCTGGAAAGTACTATCGATGTTTTCTGAAATTCTGTCCAGTAACGGTTCAATACTCGACCGCTAAGGCCCATTAACGGTCCAGTATCTGACCGCCGAGTTCTCTGAGTCCAAACTGATTTCTTTCTAGATTCAGCCCACTCTAGGGGCCCAATACCAGATCGCCATGACAATATAGCGGCCCAGTTATGGACCGCTTAATTTCCTGAATACTATTGACCCGAGGTTGATCCAAGGTTTGATATTCCTATGATCCTAGATTGATTAATGCTAGTCTTGGACGTGTAACCTTATTCAAGACATCTAAGATAAATTATGAAAGACAAAGAACGTACCGTTATGCTGTCGAATTTTCTCCAAGGCATAACCTAGTTATTAATGCATTTCTTGAACTCATGAATCTATATTTGATGCATTTTTATTATTGATGTTGAATCTTAAACATTAATTGAACTTATTACATGCATGGCCAACTTTATTACTATATACGTGAAAGTAGCTTGATTTATACTTGAAGATGCAGTTCGAGCACTGATTGTGTTCAAGGGCTCTATGCTAGTCTCCTCGGCTGATTGTCGAAAATATACTATTATAAACCATGGGGTATGATGCTACTGGCGTCGCATTGCGCTGAGAGTACTTTCTTTATAAATAAGTGAAATATCCACGGCAATCACGAAAATATTCACGACTTATGAAGTGAATTATCCACAGAAATTCACGAAGTACTTGTTACTAAGTGAAGAGTACATTCTTGCTTGACTTGCTAGTACATTCTCGTTACATTCTTGTTCATGAAAGGCCATAACTACATTTTTGTTTGATCATGCTTGCTCAATCATATCTTAATTTGATCATGTCTAGTTATCTTGGTTTATTTACATGATTTATCACATTTGCATGATTTTACCTTATTCTTTAGAGCTAAAATGTTAATCACTTTAATATTACCAATTATGTTGATGCGAAGATACCTACTGGGCAAGTGTGCTCATTACCTATTTTTTAATCTTTTCAGGAGATGCAAGTTGTTTGGATTCAGATTTGAGTTATTCAAGTGATGGGTCCGGGAGCGAATGAAAGTCGAATAAGATTGAGAGAAGACTTAGGAAGTTAATGATTTTTAGATTGAGTCCATGTAATGTTCTTTTTATTGAGTCTAGTGAATTAATGTAATTCATGTACTTGGATTATTATCATGGTTATTATGGAATAAAGTTGGAGTTTAAATAGATTTTTGTGCAATTACATCTTATGGGTGATTATTATTGCGCTCTGATTATTCTTGCTTGCAAGAGGCTTACCATGCCAACTGTTTACGTTTCCCGAGATCATCTTCCGCTGTAATAAAGGCTCGGGGCGTGACACACCTTGTCCACTCAGATGACCACTCTCTCCACCCTCACCTCCAGCCATGAAGACTCCAGTCAGGCCTTTCACATCATGAACTGCACTCTTCTTGATATGCAGCGCTGTGACATGGCTTGTGATAACTCCATTGGCAATCTTCAGTACCGCCTTCAGTTTCAAGACCACTCTCCTGAGGATATTCGACACCGCCTTGGCTATCAGCAGCCTTCTGAAGATCAGCCTCCAGCAGATGGCAACTGAGGATTTTATTTTGTTTCCTACCTTCAGTGTGTTGTCCTTGGGTCCTGTATCCTATGGGGTCTACTTTTTGTGAACCCTATCCCCTCCTTTGATGATGCCAAAGGGGGAGAAGTAGTTAGTGCAGATTTTATATAGCTTATGCATACATGTCCTTATGTTTGTATGAATGTTCATTTGTGAGTCATTGCATTTTGTTTGCGTCCGTTTTGCATTTGCTTTGTCATGTGTGTCTAGTAGATGTCTTGCATTCTCAAGCATCAATGTACTTTGTACTGAACTAATGGAATGAAATGATGAAAAAAATGCACTTGGTATTTGACATTACATGATTGGTTCTTGTCTCTCATTTCCTCTCTATTTGGCAAATAAAATGTTTTAATGGCTTGCGTGTCTTTGGCTTAGAGAAATGATTACATGGATTGATCGCCTTGTGGACTGTTGGCTTTGCCTATCATCAAATTGGTTCTATGTATATCAAATGCTATCGGATGAAAGACAGGCTAGCCCGTCTGAAATCCTTCACTATGCATAGGTGTAAACTCCGCATCGTACAAGAATCATGTGGATCTTTGCGTGGATAGAATACGATGTTTTGCAAGTTCCTAATTTGCCTAAAAGCACTCCAATGCACTTAATAATCTAGAGTTTTGTCATCATAAAAAAGGAGGAGATTGTTGAGTCTCTCCGGGTGATTTTGATGATAATAAAATCCTGGAATGGCAAACAATTTGATAGCATTCATTATTGCAGAAGTAAGAGCTCATTTAGGCTCACAAAGCCATTTTCATCACAAGCTAAATGCTCAAATTTATATTGCTTCAAGATGCCAAGAATTAGCCAAAACAAACTAAAATTGAATGGAACTAAATGTGGACACAAAGTCTTTTGTATAAGGATATGATTTGTGGGCTAACACTATTATTTTTGCAGATTTTTTAGAGTCCGGTCGACCATCAGAGATGGTGGAGTCGACCTATTCTTCCAGGACTCAGAACTCTGTAAATTTACAGAGTTCGGTCGACCGCCAGCCCAGGACCAGTCGATCGATTCTCCCAGCATTGAATGTTTCAGAACCTGTCATAGTTAGGTCGATCGTGGTGCGGACACCAGGGCGATCACGTGACACGTCGGTGAACCGACGGTGCCATACGCGGAGCGCCAAGTGGACTACATCGGCTTATCTTCAAAATGGGGATAATTTGACTTGAATTTGGACCTTTTTTGGCATTGAATTGGGCTTGTAAAGGGTATTGTATATGTAATTTTCTAATGGGCTGGTTGTAAGGCTCCTAAAGGGCCAAATTGTTAAAGCCCCTTAAGCATTCCATAAGTAGAAATGGTCTTGGTCCATTTGTAATGGATCCATAAGCCATATGGGCTTCCTTCCTACATGGGTTCTCTAGATTGGATAATCTAGAGTGGGCTCTCTTCATTCATGGGCTTGGTTAAGGCATGGCCACATTTGGCCTTAAACCATCTAGGTTGGAATGGGCTTGGTTAAGCCATGGCCACATGTGGCCCATTCAAGGCCCATGATTGGGGCGCCCCCTCTTTTGGCTTATTAGGCTAGGAATTGTGTTTTTTTTAAGCTTCTTCCACCTCCATTCACCACATGGATTAATAGATGGCTGCTGGTCAAGATCTAATGGCTGCTAGCCTACCATATATGGCTGCCACCAACCTTTGAATTTCAAAGGGAGGAAGCTTCCACTCCCCTTTCTTGGTCTCCCCTCCCATCACAATCAAAAGGGGGCGCAGCCACCTTCCCTCTCCCCTTGCTCCATCGATCTTCCCTTTCCCCTACCCCTTGTATTTCCCTATATAATGGCGTGTATAGTGTTTATGCTTAATAGAATGAAGTTTTGTTGAAAGAAAAGTTCATTAGAGAGTGATTCTCTTTGTGTGTTCTTGGGTGTGACTCCCATTGAGCTGTCCTGGGACTGGACAGAACAGGGTCATGAGACTCGACCCTGTATCCCCCTCTTCCTCTTATCGTATTCTTCCAAAAAACTTATCCGTGATACCTCTACAAGTTAGCAAACTTTCAACTTTGGTTTCGCATCGATCGGAGTTCATGAGCAACGATGGTGATTTTTCTCGTGGAGGCACGCAGATCGGTTCCTGAATGCTTCCCAGAATTGAAGTTGTCTGTGTTTTAATTCTGGAGCCCAACCCCAACGCCATCTGAAGTTGGTTCCTGAAGAGCAATCGTAGTATTTCAAGTCCTATTTGTGTTGCCGCTGGTTTCGCCTCGATCCGTGATCGGTGCTGATCGTGACGGCAGTTCTCGTGGGATCGCGCGGGCTGGTCTGAGCAGGCCCGGCTGAGAACTAGAATCAACTTTCAGAGCCTACCCCGCTTCATCCGGCCAAGATCAGTGTGAGGGATCTTCATAGTATTTCTTCCTCTGGACGTCGCCTACCCTCTTCCACAAGGAACGCCCCGATCCGACATCGTCAACCATTTTCCCAACATTTTACCGTGTTTCTGTGCAGTTCTGTGAGCACAAAACCAGAACCTCAGAAGATTCGTCACTGCGCCCAGATCTAAAGGCATCTGTTCACGATCTTCAGAGTGAAGATACTACATCCAGTCGCCGACATTCTCCAACAAACGACGCTCCGATCGGGCATCGGATCCAGCCGTACCAGCCTCCACAAGCTTGCTGCGCAGGGTGACCAGCGCGGGCAGAACCGGGTCAGCTTTCCTTCGGCGTACCCGAGCGACTCCGGCATGCGTTCCTCGCCTCCTGCGAGTGTGGCCCGTCAACCTGGGTTCCAACAACTCCAAAGTTATTGATTGTAGCCCGATACCTCCCTGTGTGGAGTGGGCCAAGCTTCTGAAATTGTAAAGTTAATCTTGTGTGTATTGGGGTTGTTCGAAAATCGGCCAGGAATTCTTCCCCACGACTAGTCGTGGAGGTACGTGCTCGTTCCGATCCTTACATTTACTGTTTAGTATGCTTTCTATATTGCTACGTTTGTGAGAATAGGGCCGATAGCTAGTTTCAAATTCACCGCGTTTGTGAGTTGTGAGCACCCGTTCCATAGCTCCAATTGAGCATCGAGCGCGAATTAGCACCCTAGACGACGGTGGTTTCTTAATCGCCGCGATCCCCACGTTTCCCTCGCAAGGGACGATCATCGGGCTCAAGAGAGTCGCTGTTGAGAGACGTCTCCACCCGGAGAATACCACGGTGGTCAGCCGCCCGGCTTGCCTTAGTATGCTAGTGCTGGCCGCACTTCGAGTCCGTCGTAGGTCTTAGCCCGGTCGTCAACCGTCCCACATCAAATTGGTATCAGAGAGGGTTGAGTCTAGGGTAGTCTTTGCATAAGTCTTGCATGCATCATGGTCTAAGTCGAGTCTAGAACCATCATTACTTTCAAAACAAAAAAAAGAGTGTTTTCAAATTACATTTCACCCAATAGCCCGGTATATTAAAAGGCGTTGCCCGAACATTAGGTTATGCCTATCGAGAAGGTAGCGTACTTGCACGAGTGATCTTCAGATTCCTTATCTCCGCCACGTACCGGATATTGGTTAGGTCTACGTGCATCATTTTTTTGCATTAGTGAGTGTTTGCATTAGTCGATGTCTTCTAGTTCGTGTAGTCCTATAAGAGTCAGTCAGTCTTGTCCAAGTGTCGGCATGTCTAACATGTAGTTCCCCAATTTCTCATGGAGTCCCAATCACCCGGGCGATATGACCGTTGGCCCACCCATGGGCTTGGCAACCATCCTCTCCGCTTCTGTAGGCCTGAAGCCTCAGATTTTTTTTGCTCCAATGACCCGGGCATCTACCTCAAGTGGGAGGCCACCATGGACACCTACTTTGATTGTTATACTATGTCCGAGGCAATGCAATTCTCTTTCGCCAAAGAGCGGCTTCTTCATGAGGCTGTCGAAAAGTGGGATTACATCGAAAGAATGAGAGAGGTTAGGGGGCAATGGCCCATCAAGTCATGGTGGGACATGAAGAGAGAGCTTAGGAAGGTCTACGTGCCCCAACCGGTCACCTCCAACCGGCCCCACCCAATCACTTCCAACCAAGTGGGTCCTAGCCGGAGGCAAAGAGCCCCACATGTCGATGAGCCAAGACCCAATCCTAGGACGGTTGACTACGGGCGAGTCCACCAGGATATCCCTATTCCAACCCACTCCGTTGCCGAACTTATGCAAATGATTTTGGACCGGTTGGATAGGGTGGATAGGACACGTACTCCTAGTGATGTACTCCTACCCGAGCCTAAGGAGGTCATCACCGATAGTCTTAACCCGGCCCCATCAACGGAGTCCCCAAGCCCTCTCCCCATCATAGTGGATCCTCCTTCCCCACCCATGAGAGCTCCATCACACTCACCTTCCGATCTTATTTCGGAGCCCTCTCATTTGGAGCCACCAAAGCCCGAGCCACCCGTATTTCTAACGGGTACACTTTACATAGCCGAGCCACTAGTTAGTTGGCTCAAGGATGGCTTGGTCCCACTTCCATTCCCATCTATGGACCCTATCCAACCTCTGGTGCCAATCAATTCATTTCACACCACTTTCCGGTCTAGTCACTATGTGGATACATTGGATGACCTTCTTAAAGGGTTAGACCGGCAATTGATATTTACGCACTTGTTGGCTCCAGGCTTCGACCGACCCACAGGTCGTAGTTTCACTCATCCCGCTTTAGGGTCCATCACCTCCGTGTACACCGTGGGTCATGTTACCATGGAGGTTCTTCTACTCCTCCCGCTACCGGTCGAGCCCGACTTCACTCCTTTTATCCCGAGGGAGGAGCCCTATCTTCTATACACTGTCCCATCTACCACGATGGATGGAGGTGACCATCACCTTCATGAATTTCAAACATGGGACTATGTAATGGAGGAACCGGGGGGTCACACATTCTTTGACCCATTCGACCCCTTCTCTAGTGGGCCTCGTGCTCCACCACTTACCCTCTACTTTGTCAAGGAAGTCCCCTACCACTCTCTTCCCACTCGGGCCAATCAAATTCCACATAGCAATAGGTCCGATTATTGGGAAGCATGGCATGCCTTACCTACATGTAGTGGTGATGAACCTTTTAGCCCACCCACACCCACATCTGATAGGAAGTCCTTGCATGCATGGTGTCTTTTTGGGTGTCTAGGAGTACATCATCCTACCTACCTTTGGTTGCATCTAGTGTATGCATGGCACACATTTGGGTGTCCTGGTCCGCCATCGTCCATGCGTAGGTCGGACTAGCCATAGGTTTGTCTAAGGTCATGTGTGTGTGTTTGTTTGTCTCCCTCGTTGTTCTCTTTCATGCATATGGTTTGCATTAAGTCGTGTCAATAAAAGGCCAGTCAAAGCACGCATAAGGAGGTAGCCAATGCATGCTACATATCCGTGGATTCAAAGGGAGAGTACATCTAGATCAGGGTCATACCTAACAGGTTTCCACTCGGAGAATACCACGGTGGTCAGCCGCCTGGCTTGCCTTAGTATGCTAGTGTTGGCCGCACTTCGAGTCCGTCGTAGGTCTTAGCGCGGTCGTCATCCGTCCCGCATCAACGCACGCATATAGATTGTATACTGGATGAGCAGGTGATCACAAGGAACGGAGCATACCCACACGTCCTAGTGTGTTGGCGAGGATGTCCCCACGATGACCAACGCCTTGATCACAAGCGGAGATTGCAAGCTTTGAGACCCTTACTCGACGGGGTCGAGTTCCTCCCACCCGGGGAGAATTGGTGCGGACACCAGGGCGATCACGTGACATGTCGGCGAACCAACGGTGCCATACGCGGAGCGCCAAGTGGACTACATCGGCTTATCTTCAAAATGGGGATAATTTGACTTGAATTTGGACCTTTTTGGGCATTGAATTGGGCTTGTAAAGGGTATTGTATATGTAATTTGCTAATAGGCTGGTTGTAAGGCTCCTACAAGGCCAAATTGTTAAAGCCCCTTAAGCATTCCATAAGTAGAAATGGCCTTGGTCCATTTGTAATGGATCCATAAGCCATATGAGCTTCCTTCCTACATGGGTTCTCTAGATTGGATAATCTAGAGTGGGCTCTCTTCATTCATGGGCTTGGTTAAGCCATGGCCACATTTGACCTTAAGCCATCTAGGTTGGAATGGGCTTGGTTAAGCCATGGCCACATGTGGCCCATTCAAGGCCCAAGATTGGGGCGCCCCCTCTTTTGGCTTATTAGGCTAGGAATTGTGTTTTTTTTAAGCTTCTTCCACCTCCATTCACCACATGGATTAATAGATGGCTGCTGGTCAAGATCTAATGGCTGCTAGCCTACCATATATGGCTGCCACCTACCTTTGAATTTCAAAGGGAGGAAGCTTCCCCTCCCCTTTCTTGGTCTCCCCTCCCATCACAATCAAAAGGGGGCGCAGCCACCTTCCCTCTCCCCTTGCTCCATCGATCTTCCCTTTCCCCTACCCCTTGTATTTCCCTATATAATGGCATGTATAGTGTTTATGCTTAATAGAATGAAGTTTTGTTGAAAGAAAAGTTCATTAGAGAGTGATTCTCTTTGTGTGTTCTTGGGTGTGACTCCCATTGAGCTGTCCTGGGACTGGACAGAACTAGGTCATGAGACTCAACCGCGTATCCCCCTTTTCTTCTTATCTTCTTCTTCCACAGAAATTATCTGTGATACCTCTACAAGTTAGCAAACTTTCAGCTTTGGTTTCGCATCGATCGGAGTTCGTGATCAATGATGGCGATTTTTCTCGTGGAGGCACGCAGATCGGTTCCTGAATGCTTCCCAGAATTGAAGTTATCTGTGTTTTAATTCCTGGAGCCCAACCCCGACACCATCTGAAGTTGGTTCCTGAAGAGCAATCGTAGTATTTTAAGTTCTCTTTGTGTTGCCGCTGGTTTCGCCTCGATCCGTGACCGGTGCTGATCGTGACGACAGTTCTCATGGGATCGCGCAGGCTAGTCTGAGCAGGCCCGGCTGAGAACTAGAATAAACTTTCAGAGCTTGCCCCGCTTCATCCGGCCAAGATCCGCGTGAGGAATCTTCATAGTATTTCTTCCTCTGGACGTCGCCTACCCTCTCCCATAAGGAACGCCCCGATCCGACATCGGCAACCATTTTCCCAACATTTTACCGTATTTCTGTGCAGTTCTGTGAGCATAAAACCAGAACCTCAGAAGATTCGACACTGCGCCCAGATCTAAAGGTATCTATTCGCGATCTTCGGAGTGAAGATACTACATTTAGTCGCCGACATTTTCCAATAAACGGCGCTCCGATCGGGCATCGAATCCAGCCGTACCAGCCTCCGGAAGCTTGCTGCGCAGGGTGACCAGCGCGGGCAGAACCGGGTCGGCTTTCCGTCGGCGTACCCGAGCAGCTCCGGCACGCGTTCCTCGCCTCCTGCGAGTGTGGCCCGTCAACCCGGGTTCCAGCAACCCCAAAGTTATTGATTGTAGCCTGATACCTCCCTGTTTGGAGTGGGCCAAGCTTCTGAAATTGTAAAGTTAATCTTGTGTGTATTTGGGTTGTTCGAAAATCGACCGGGAATTCTTCCCCAAGACTAGTCGTGGAGGTACGTGCTCGTTCCGAACCTTACATTTGCTGTTTAGTATGCTTTCTATATTGCTGCATTTGTGAGAATAGGGCCGATAGCTAGTTTCAAATTCACCGCGTTTGTGAGTTGTGAGCACCCGTTCCATAGCTCCAATTGAGCATCGAGCGCGAATTAGCACCATAGACGACGGTGGTTTCTTAATCGCCGCGATCCCCACGTTTCCCTCGCAAGGGACGATCGTCGAGCTCAAGAGAGTCGCTGTTGAGAGACGTCTCCACCCGGAGAATACCATGGTGATCAGCCGCCCGGCTTGCCTTAGTATGCTAGTGCTGGCCGCACTTCGAGTCCGTCGTAGGTCTTAGCCCGGTCGTCATCCGTCCCGTAACAGATCGACTGACCTTGACCGGTCGATCGAACCCTTCGAAGCCACTATTTTTGACTTTATTTTCTTCACGAGGAAAAGCATCTAGATATTATTTTTTAATCCCAAAAGTCTCCTGTAGAAACCCGGATAAAATTATGGGAATAAATTTCCTAAATAGCTAAATCCTCCAAAATAAACTAAATAGTCAAAGAACCCAAATCAATGATCATCACTATTGGGCTTAAACTCAAAACCACAAAGGCCTCAACCTTTATACAAAAGCCTTAATTATGGGCTTATCTGCATGAGGACGTAGGGTTTATGCCCAACTAGGAAGGTGGCTGCAGTATGAGAAGGAAAGAAGTTAATATGAGGAAATTTAAACTTACTAGGATTATTATATAGAAATTTAAAACTTATGAGGATTCGGTACGTAGGAATTCTAAACCCATTAGTAAACAAAAACCTCCAATCCTATATATATGACTCTCTCTCAATCGAGCTCCGGCTACTGCCGCTGCATCATTCATCCTCCGGTTGTCATACGTGAAGAAGAGAACTTGTTATTCTTCTTCCGTTGATCCTGCTACTGCAGTTGCTGTGAAGGAGTTCTTCTTCCTCCATCGCTGCGGTATGCTACTTCGTCATCCTTGCTGAACGTGGAGAAGCCACTGCTTCTTCCTTCGTGTTTGTTTGCTGCCATCTGCTTCTTCTTCCACGACCGTGTGCCGCTGCTACTATTGCTATTGTTGTTGCTTTAGCTACTGCATATTCTTCTTTCTCTACTTCGTTCTGTCATCCAAATTCACCGAATAAGGTAGGTTTTCTCAAGAAACGAAGCCCAATACAATAGAAAATAATTACTACATGCATATAAATTTCATATCATGTTCACAGGTTAACGTCAGTTTAGTTTTTACTGAGTTTTTTGTAAATTGTGACCATGGTAAGGGCGCTTATTGAATGAACGCCCACGCAAATAGTCGCTAATTCGTTATTGCAATTTAATAAATAGGGCATGTTAAAATTTAATAACTATGTAACCTGATGTTAAAATTAATGCATGAACATGTTTCTGGATTCTTGATATTTTCTCTGTCTACTCATTGTTGACATCCGTTTTTAGCCCGCAAGTTGCATTATTTCTCTTATTCATCATTTTTGATGTCCCGAATTTACCTATTATTTTAGGGCCTTCCTTGGATGGATTTCGAGCCCATTTCATTCTATTCTCTTTGAGCCTCGGAGATCAGCCTCGGAGATCATGATTTCTTAGAGCCCTGGAGCCTATCTTATCACCTTCCCGCCTTCCAAGTCGACTTACGGCCCATTTAGGTCGACTTCCCTCAAGCATTCGGCCCCTTTCGCTGCATAGTCTTGAAAAATGGTCCCTTTTCATCCCCTCCCGTTCCTCTATTCATTAAGTGTTATTCACCAAAGTTGTTCTATTTTTAAATCCCTACATTTTTTTCTTCTACGCCATTGGCCAGTTCTCCACTGATTTCAAGCTATTTGCATTTTTCTAGCATGCTACAGTGTTCACCTGTGTCCTAGTATTTGTCCTCTCTGTTCTCGCTGTATTTTCTCTCTCTTCTGCTCATCATTTCATCTTGTTCTCTTCATAAAAGTTGTTCATTTTTTAATTATCTACAATTTCTTCTTCAACCACTTTTGCTAGTTCTGCACCGTTTTTGAGATATGCTCTGATTTCCAAAGTCGCGCCCAGCTCCTAAAGGAGGTCAATTGCTAGACCGCCCAGCTCCTAAAGGAGGTCATTTTCTAGACCGCCCAGCTCTGAGAAGTGGTCATTTGGTAGACCGTTTTTAACCTATTTTGCCCAAACTACCGTGTTCGCCAACGGCTCTATTCTTCATGCCATCCCAAGGATAGTTGCGGTCTAGTCATGACCGTTTCTTACCAGAAACGGTCGCTCGATAGACCGTCTCTATAACAGAGAGTCCAAATAATCCTGACCTCTGATTTCTTCGCCGCTGGACTCTAAGGCCAACTTCTGCTCGATGGGGCCTCCTTGTTAGGGCTCTATCTTCCAGAATATTCCACCAAATGGCGGCCAGTTTGTTTCTATCTCTTGGCCTTTCTATTATCTCGACTTTGGTCTATAGAACACGAATTTTAATGGGGTATATCTTCTGGAATCTTGGCCGCAATACCAGGATTTACGCATTTTGTGTAACACAAACTCCTCCAGAATAGGCTCCGGGGCTACCTTCTAGAGCTAATAACTTCTAGATCCTTCCACCAAATAGAGTCTTGTTTCTTCCTACCTTTTATCCTGACTATTATCTCGAGATTGATCCAGAGATCTCGACATTTGGTGGGCTCTATCCTCTGGAATCACACCAGAAAGTTTTGGGCTCCAATAGATTTCTGTATAAAACCTGCCCAGTTCGCCTACGCGCGGGGGGGCTCTTCTTGGACTCGGGGTGTAGTGCCCCAGAATTTATATAAGTCATTTCTAGATTATTTTATAATTTATTTGCAATTTATAAGGGATAAATAAATTTATAAAAGGATTATTGAGTTTATTAGTCATTATAAGGCCCAATTGTGTTAATCAATTAACCTAATCCACTTAAACAAATCAAAAAGGTTTAAAAACTAGGCCCATTTAATTTGGCCCATATTCTAGAAGGTTATTTAGCCTATTCACGGATTTCAAAGGATAAATACCACTTAATAGGATAATTAGATGGATAATGAATAAAAGTGTTTTATTAAAATTTAAATTCTGAATGCGTTGAATGTAACGGTCCATCGGGGGACCGCCACATCCTTGTAACGCGTATACCCTAGACTGTTACACTCTGTGAATTCCGTAAGTTGAAGAACTTGTAAAAAGATGGGAACTTGGTGATCCTATCTACAAGAGACCTAATTGAAACGATGTATAAAGTCACTAGGGACTCTTAGAGATCAGGTTTTGACAGAATAAGGACTCTAAAATCGATCTAATCCTCAAAACCTAGCTAGAACTCTATAAATAGGACCTAGTTCTGAACTGCGCGACCCTTACTTTTACTCGCGTGGAATCAAGGTAAGGAGTCATAATCTCAGGTAAGTTCTTTAGAGGAATTTGTTTACAATACTTTAGACTAACTCCTCTCCAAATTTCACGTCCTTAGGTCAAGAGGTCGTGGAGTTAGAGCCCAAGGAAGTTGCTGAAAATTCACAAGAAGAGGAGAACTAGGGCCAGCTTTTCAAACCCAAATTGGGAGTTTGAAGCCTAGTTAAGAGGTATGTTATCTCATGAACGGCAAAAACAGCTTGATAGGAATAAAAGCCCTCTGGTTTGATTGAATTCCATGTATGACAGATCATGAATTTCATGTTTTAATAGTTCTATGCATTCATACATCTCTTAGCCCTAAGTAGAAAATTAAAAGATGTTACCTTGTCTATTCACTGATACCTATGCATGTAGTTGGCCTATACTTCATTATCATGTCTAAGAATACATGGTATTTTGATTATAGACATGATGTGAGTTAATCTCTTGTATCTCATACTGATTTCTATTAGCAGATTCTCTGACGGATCATAGTAGGACCGTCACAGTGATGTAACGGCCTTACGACAGACCGTCACACACTCCGTTATGTTTTCGTTTCACGGTTGTCTCTAACGCACCAGGGCAGGAGCGTTACATTATTGTAACGGCCCCTCGATAGACCGTCAAAGACACTGTGACGCACCTCTATTCGACCGTTAGACTCTGTGTTCTGTCAGCTCCTGACAGAATAGTTACCAATTAAGTTTACTTATAATTAACCCTAGATAGCTAAGTTTTAACCTGTTATGTGACTCTTAAGTTATCTAATTGTTCATGATAGGCATTGCATGTTATTTTAAGTTATGCTAGTTTCATGTGCCAAAAGCTCTATAGTTTTGTATTATACATTATGATTTCCAAATGTTGTATTGACGGAGTTTATCTTGGCTACACAACGATTAAACCTTCACTCTTTATCAATAGAGTCATTCTTTAAGTACATGGCACATATTCCGGTATGTTGTCCATTAGTTCACACTTTGCACTATAGGAACATTATTCTTGGACTTGAGGACCTCTCTATTGGATATTCCTTCCAATGGACTAGGAAATCTTGTTTCAAGGTCTCCGTAATTCTCCGCGAGCCTGGGATTCCCACTAGGACGCCGAGTTGGTTGTACTCTTAAAGCCCATTGATTAGAGTACACTATCGATGTTTTCTGGTTATCAGTAGTGTAACGGCTCTATATTGGACCGTATGGCAATGTAACGGCCCAATATAAGACCGTCACATTCATCTGAGTTTGATTGCTTGATTCTGGTCTCAAACTACTGTAACGACCTAATCATGGACCGTCACACAACGTAACGGCCCAATGAATGACCGTCACACTTCTCTGAGTCTATTTGATCGTTCTGAATTCGGATCATTGTAACGGCCCACTACTGGAGCGTTACATTATGTAACGGCCCAGTGAACGACCGTCACATTGCTTAAGTATTTAACCCAAGGTTTGACCCAAGGGTTGATATTCCAAGGGTTCTAGATGGACTAATGATAGTCTAGAACTTATAATGTTGATCAAGGAACTTTATATAATGATTGGAAAGAGAAAAGAATGTACCGTTTTGCTGTCGATTTATTTCCATGAGCATGACATTGTTTATGTATTTTTCTTGATCTCTCATACTCTAAATTGAAGCATTCATTCATTGATTGTTGTTATCATGAGTTATTGACCTTATTACATTCTTGGCCATACTTTATTATTACACTCATGGAAGTAGCTTGATTTATACATGAAGATGCAGTTCGGGGGCTGATTGTATCCAAGGGCTCTATGCTCCCTACGGTTGATTGCCGGAAACATACTATTTTATAAACCATGGGGTATGATGCTACTGGCGTCGCATTGCGCTGGGAGTACTTTCTTTATAAATAAGTGAAAACCATGTGCACTCGTGAAAATCTAGTGAATTGCTACATGATTGACATTCTCGTGCGTAACCTTTATGGTTATGAAAGTGAAAGTGCATTCTCAATACATTCTTGTTCATGAAAGGCCAAACATCATGTTCTTGTTACATTCATCCTTGTTCATTCTTGTTCACTCTATCTTACATGATTATCGTGTTACTTTGGTTTAATCGCATGATATTCGCATTCGCATGATTTTGCCTTACTTCTTTAGAGCTAAATTGTTAATTACTTTAATAGTGCCTTCATGTTGATGCGAAGATACCTACTGGGCAAGTGTGCTCATTACCTATTTTTAATCTTTTTTAAGAAACGGAAGTGAGTCGGGTTCGGATTCGGAAGGTTCAAGTAGCGGATCCGAGAGTGAATAAAGAATGAGCGAAGACTTAAGAAGTCTACATTGTCTAGATCGAGTCAATGTAATTTCGTATTTCTTGAGTCTAGTAGAGTGAAAGATGATGAAAAAATAATTATATTTGACTATTAATCATTTATGAAATAAAGTTGGAGTTTGATTAAATATTGTGCAATTGCATTCATTTTGTGTGATTGTCTCGCGCTCTGATCGTTCTTGATTGCAAGAGGCCTACCATGCCGGCTATTCGCACTCCCCAAGTTAGTCTTCCGCTGAAATAAAGGCTCGGGGCGTGACAATTAAGTTGGTATCAGAGCCTAAGTCTCAGGACTTAGGAAGAAGTAATCATGTCATAGGATAAGTCCAAGGTTTAAGGGCCCCTACCTATGAACTAAGGAAGAAGTTTCCATACCCATGTGAGAAGTGGGTAGAGCCCGGGATAAGATAATTAATTAGCTTTAAGATTTATTTTGCTCATTCCAATTTCATGAGAAATAACAAGTTGTTATTTTCTCCCAAGTACCTTATCTTACAAATGGCTCATCGTGTAGATTGGGATGGTATGCAACAAACAGTTGCCGGCCTTACCCAGGCATTACAAACTATAGCGCAAGGTGGCGCAGGAGCACGGGCTGGCGATCTACATCGCAATTTCTGGAGTTTAAACCCTCCGCGTTTCTACGGCTCCTCTAACCCGGATGAAGCAGACAATTGGATCGATGAAATGAATCGTATCTTTGATGTCATTCAATGCACCGATCATGAGAAGGTGTGTCTGGCAACGTTTCAACTTAATAAGGATGCCCGTACTTGGTGGAAGTCGGTTCCAGCAACTCCAGCCAATGCACCTCATACATGGGACGGTTTTCTTACCCTATTCCGTGCCAAGTACTTTTCTGAGCACGTAAAGGAACGAAAGGCTATGGAGTTCGCCGCTCTTCGGCAAGGAATGATGACGGTTGCCGAATATGAACTACAATTTTCAAGGCTAGCACCTTACGCACCACATCTTATCAGCACCGACTTATTGAAGGCAAATCGGTTTATGGACGGGTTACGACTCGGTTTCATCCAGTAACTCGGGACCCAAAACATCCGTACCTATGCGGAGATGGTTCAACGAGCATATTTTTGTGAAAGGACCTTAGAGAAGGTCAAGAAATTAAAAGGAAAATGGGAAGAGTCGAGCCGACATTCTGATCGGCGTTATAAGAAAGAGAAATTTAGTATCACGAACCCTACAAAAGCCGTGATAGTAAGAAAAGATCTAGGAGTGGGAACGGTGGAGGTTCCCACAAGCAAAAGAAAGTCAAGGAAGAGAAGGAGCAGGTCGCCACGGCTTGCACATTTTGTGAGAAATTTGGCCATTCGACTGAGGAGTGTTGGAAGCGCCTTGGCGCTTGTTTACGTTGTGGAAGTAGGGAGCATCGCATGCCGGATTGCCCCCTTATGAAGGACCAGTCATCTGGTAATGGACGCAGGAGGCAGGCTCGTCTCAATGCCGTTCTGGATGAAGAGGAAGCGCCCAAGGACGATGGGCTTATGGAAGGTACTCTTCAAATTTGTTCTCATCCTGCATTTGTGCTATTTGATACTGGTGCCTCTCATTCTTTTATCTCCACTACTTTTGCTAAGACATTACCAATCGTATCAGTTCCCTTACCTTCAGATCTTGCTATCTCCACACCCTTAGGATCTGGAACTAAGCTTACCAACTATTATCCTGATAGCGAAGTGATAGTAAAAGGTCACAATCTCCCCACAAACTTAGTATGCCTTGACATGAAAGGTTATGATGCCATTTTAGGGGTAGATTGGCTTATAGACCACGATGCTTATATCAAGTGCCGAAATAGGATTATATCTTTTCGAAAACCCGGTCTTCCAAGATTCTATTTTCTTGGCATCCAATACAAGAAACACCCCACTATCATATCCTCACTTCACGCTTGCAAGCTCATCTCGCGAGGATGTGAAGCTTTTCTTGCTTCCGTCATTATTACAGAGTCCAAGGAGATTATCATAGCAGACATCCCTATTGTAAATGAGTTCCCAGACGTGTTTCCATCTGAACTACCTAGTTTACCTCCCGAGAGGGAAGTAAACTTCACTATTGAACTCATCCCAGGAGCAGCACCTGTTTCTATAACCCCTTATAGGATGTCCCCCACAGAACTTAAAGAACTAAAGAAGCAGTTGCAGGAACTTCTGGATAAGGGCTTCATTAGACCTAACACATCCCCTTGGGGTGCGCCGGTTCTATTTGTCAAAAAGAAGGATGGTTCTCTTAGACTATGCATCGATTATCGGTGACTAAATCAGCTTACAATCAAAAATAAGTATCCGTTGCCGCGTATTGATGAGCTCTTCGATCAGCTTTCGGGAGCAGAATATTTCTCTAAGATTGATCTCATATCAGGTTATCATCAGCTGAGAATTAAAGAAGAAGACATTTATAAATCGGCTTTTCGAAGTCGTCATGGCCACTATGAATTCGTGGTAATGCCATTTGGGTTAACTAATGCCCCAGCATCATTTATGCAACTTATGAACAGTGTCTTCCAGCCATACCTGGATCAATTCATTGTCGTCTTCATCGATGATATCCTGATATACTCCAAAACAAAAGAAGAACATGAAGAACATCTAAGGATAGCTTTGCAAACACTTAGAGAACATAAGCTTTATGCCAAACTCAATAAGTGTGAATTCTGGCTCGAGGAAGTCTCATTCCTCGGCCACATTATTTCAAAAGAAGGTATTG
The DNA here is from genome assembly GCA_022559845.1 of Amorphophallus konjac. Classification (NCBI taxonomy): domain Eukaryota; kingdom Viridiplantae; phylum Streptophyta; class Magnoliopsida; order Alismatales; family Araceae; genus Amorphophallus; species Amorphophallus konjac. The sequence goes on from CM040126.1 coordinate 249,160,091, forward strand.
CTGTGGATCCTTCTAAGGTAGAAGCTGTCAGGAATTGGAGTCGGCCTACGACTGTGTCTGAAGTAAGGAGCTTTCTGGGTCTAGCTGGTTATTATAGAAGATTCATTAAGGACTTCTCAAAGATAGCAGTTCCTTTAACTAGACTCACCAGAAAAGAAAATCCTTTTATCTGGTCAGAGGAATGTGAGAAGAATTTCTAAACTCTTAAGAATCATCTTACAACAACCCCTGTTTTGTCACTACCAATGGAGGGTGGTGGATTCGAAGTGTATACGGATGCATCTGGCATTGGCTTAGGATGCGTTCTCATGCAGAATGGAAAGGTGATCTGTTATTCTTCAAGACAACTGAAACGGCACGAGGAAAACTATTCTGTGCATGATTTAGAATTGGCAGCAGTTATTTTCGCCTTGAAATTTTGGCGTCATTATCTTTATGGAGAAAAGTTTACGGTCTACTCAGACCACAAGAGCTTGAAATACTTATTCTCTCAAAAAGAGCTTAACATGAGACAGAGGAGGTGGTTAGAATACCTCAAAGACTTCGATTTTGCTATTCAGTATCATCCTGGCAAAGTTAATGCTATAGCAGATACACTCAGCAGAAAACCAATGGGTATGCTATCAAGTCTTATGATAAGTGTAACTAACCTTGTTCCTCAATTTGCTCAGTTGAACTTAGATATTGACATAAAGGAAGAAGATTGTTTCATAGCCAATATCCGAGCTCAACCTACATTGATAGAAGATCTGGTCAAGCTGCAAAATGATGATCCTATATTACTAGAAATTAAGGCTAATATTGAACAAAAGCCAGATTTTTCTATTTCCAATGACAGAAGATTATTATTTAAGGGCCGAATATGTATACCAGATCATGAGGCTACAAAGAAACTGATCCTAGATGAAGCACATAATTCCAAGTACACCATTCATCCAGGAGGTATAAAGATGTATCAAGATCTCAAAAGAAATTTATGGTGGCCCAATATGAAGAGAGATATAGCTGATTTCGTGTCTCGTTGCCTCACTTGTCAACAAGTAAAAGTTGAGCATTTTAGACCTGCAGGTAAATTGCATCCCTTACATATTCCCGAATGGAAGTGGGAGAGTATAGGGATGGATTTCATTATGGGGTTACCTAAGACAAGAGGTGGACATGATGGCATATGGGTAATCATAGATCGATTGACTAAATCTGCACATTTTATACCAATAAAGAGTCGATGGTATGTGGATATCCTGGCAACATTATACATAAAAGAAATCGTCAAGTTACATGGTGTCCCTGTCACTATTGTATCAGATAGAGATCCCCGATTTACATCACAATTCTGGAAGGGCCTACAACATTCACTGGGGACTAGGTTGAATTTTAGCACATCCTTTCATCCACAAACTGATGGTCAGACGGAAAGAACAAACCAGGTAGTAGAGGATATGCTCAAGGCTTGTGCTATTGACTTTGGAGGTAGTTGGCACGATCACTTACCTCTAGTAGAGTTTGCTTATAACAATAGCTATCAGGCAAGCATACAAATGGCACCTTTTGAAGCCTTATATGGTAAAAGTTGTCGATCACCAATATGTTGGAGTGAAATGGGGGAAAGACAATTCTTAGGCCCCGATATTATCAGAGATTCTATAGAGAAAATAAAACTCATTCAGGAAAGAATGAAGATGGCGCAAGATAGGCAAAAATCTTATGCCGACAATCGAAGACGTGACTTGGAGTTTCAGGTAGGAGATCATGTATATTTGAAGGTTTCTCCAGGTCGTGGTATTCGAAGATTAGGCATTAAAGGAAAGCTAACTCCAAGATTCATTGGACCGTTTGAAATTCTTGAAAGGGTCGGTGAAGTAGCTTACAAGCTGGCTTTACCCCCACAATTAGCAGGAGTTCATGACGTATTTCACGTCTCCATGCTAAAGAAGTATGTATATGATCCTGACCACATTATCACTTATGACAATCTGGAGATTCAGAAGGACTTGACATACAAATAAATACCGATAAAGATTCTGGAACGAGAAGTGCGTCAACTAAGAAATAAAGTTATTCCTATGGTCAAGATTCAATGGAAGAAGACATGGCCATACGAAGTAACATGGGAAACCGAAGCAGCCATGTGGAAGAGATTTTCAGAATTATTTAACTGTAAGTACACTCTCCACAATCCAGGTATTAAATTTGGGGACCAAATTCTTCTAAGTGGGGGAGGGTGTAGTGCCCCAGAATTTATATAAGTCATTTCTAAATTATTTTATAATTTATTTGTAATTTATAAGGGCTAAATAAATTTATAAAAAGATTATTGAGTTTATTAGTCATTATAAGGCCCAATTGTGTTAATCAATTAACCTAATCCACTTAAACAAATCAAAAATGTTTAAAAACTAGGCCCATTTAATTTGGCCCATATTCTAGAAGGTTATTTAGCCTATTCACGGATTTCAAAGGATAAACACCACTTAATAGGATAATTAGATGGATAATGAATACAAGTGTTTTATTAAAATTTAAATTCTGAATGCGTTGAATGTAACGGTCCATCGGGGGACCGCCACATCCTTGTAACGCGTATACCCTAGACCGTTACACTATGTGAATTCCGTAAGTTGAAGAACTTGTAAAAAGATGGGAACTTGGTGATCCTATCTACAAGAGACCTAATTGAAACGATGTATAAAGTCACTAGGAACTCTTAGAGATCAGGTTTTGACAGAATAAGGACTCTAAAATCGATATAATCCTCAAAACCTAGCTAGAACTCTATAAATAGGACCTAGTTCTGAACTGCGCGACCCTTACTTTTACTCGCGTGGAATCAAGGTAAGGAGTCATAATCTCAGGTAGGTTCTTTAGAGGAATTTGTTTACAATACTTTAGACTAACTCCTCTCCAAATTTCACGTCCTTAGGTCAAGAGGTCGTGGAGTTAGAGCCCAAGGAAGTTGCTGAAAAGTCATAGGAGGAGGATAACTAGGGCCAGCTTTTCAAAACCAAATTGGGAGTTTGAAGCCTAGTTAAGAGGTATGTTATCTCATGAACGGCAAAAATAGCTTGATAGGAATAAAAGCCATCTGGTTTGATTGAATTCCATGCATGATAGATCATGAATATCATGTTTTAATAGTTCTATGCATTCATACATCTCTTAGCCCTAAGTAGAAAATTAAAAGATGTTACCTTGTCTATTCACTGATACCTATGCATGTAGTTGGCCTATACTTCGTTATCATGTCTAAGAATACATGGTATTTTGATTATAGACATGATGTGAGTTAATCTCTTGTATCTCATACTGATTTCTGTTAGCAGATTCTCTGACGGATCATAGTAGGACCGTCACAGTGATGTAACGGCCTTACGACAGACCGTCACACACTCCGTTATGTTTTCGTTTCACGGTTGTCTCTAACGCACCAGGGCAGGAGCGTTACATTACTGTAACGGCCCCTCGATAGACCGTCAAAGACACTGTGACGCACCCCTGTTCGACCGTTAGACTCTGTGTTCTGTCAGCTCCTGACAGAATAGTTACCAATTAAGTTTACTTATAATTAACCCTAGATAGCTAAGTTTTAACCTGTTATGTGACTCTTAAGTTATCTAATTGTTCATGATAGGCATTGCATGTTATTTTAAGTTATGCTAGTTTCATGTGCCAAAAGCTCTATAGTTTTGTATTATACATTATGATTTCCAAATGTTGTATTGACGGAGTTTATCTTGGCTTCACAACGATTAAACCTTCACTCTTTAACAATAGAGTCATTCTTTAAGTACATGGCACATATTCCGGTATGTTGTCCATTAGTTCACACTTTGCACTATAGAAATATTATTCTTGGACTTGAGGACCTCTCTATTGGATATTCCTTCTAATGGACTAGGAAATCTTGTTTCAAGGCCTCCGTAATTCTCTGCGAGCTTGGGATTCCCACTAGGACGCCAAGTTGGTTGTACCCTTAAAGCCCATTGATTAGAGTACACTGTCGATATTTTCTGGTTATCAATAGTGTAACGGATCTATATTGGAACGTCAGGCAATGTAACGGCCCAATATAAGACCGTCACATTCATCTGAGTTCGATTGCTTGATTCTGGTCTCAGACTACTGTAACGGCCTAATCATGGACCGTCACACAACGTAACGGCCCAATGAATGACCGTCACACTTCTCTGAGTATATTTGATCGTTCTGAATTTGGATCATTATAACGGCCCACTACTGGAGCGTTACATTATTAATGGCCCAGTGAACGACCGTCACATTGCTTAAGTATTTAACCCAAGGTTTGACCCAAGGGTTGATATTCCAAGGGTTCTAGATGGACTAATGATAGTCAAGAACTTATAATGTTGATCAAGGAACTTTATATAATGATTGGAAAGAGAAAAGAATGTACCGTTATGCTGTCGATTTATTTCCATGAGCATGACATTGTTTAAGTCTTTTTCTTGATCTCTCATACTCTAAATTGAAGCATTCATTCATTGATCGTTGTTATCATGAGTTATTGACCTTATTACATTTTTGGCCATACTTTATTGTTACACTCATGGAAGTAGCTTGATTTATACGTGAAGATGCAGTTCGGGCGCTGATTGTGTCTAAGGGCTCTATGCTAGTCCCCACGGCTGATTGCCAGAAACATACTATTTTATAAACCATGGGGTATGATGCTACTGGCGTCGCATTGCGCTGGGAGTACTTTCTTTATAAATAAGTGAAAACCATGAGCACTCGTGAAAATCTAGTGAATTGCTACATGATTGACATTCTCGTGCGTAACCTTTATGGTTATGAAAGTGAAAGTGCATTCTCGATACATTCTTGTTCATGAAAGGCCAAACATCATGTTCTTGTTACATTCATCCTTGTTCATTCTTGTTCACTCTATCTTACATGATTATCGTGTTACTTTGGTTTAATCGCATGATATTCACATTCGCATGATTTTGCCTTACTTCTTTAGAGCTAAATTGTTAATTACTTTAATAGTGCCTTCATGTTGATGCGAAGATACCTACTGGGCAAGTGTGCTCATTACCTATTTCTAATCTTTTTCAGGAAACGGAAGTGATTCGAGTTTGGATTCGGAAGGTTCAAGTAGCGGATCCGAGAGTGAATAAAGAATGAGCGAAGACTTAGGAAGTCTACATTGTCTAGATCGAGTCAATGTAATTTCGTATTTCTTGAGTCTAGTAGAGTGAAAGATGATGGAAAAATAATTGTATTTGACTATTAATCATTTATGAAATAAAGTTGGAGTTTGATTAAATATTATTCAATTGTATTCATTTTGTGTGATTGTCTTGCGCTCTAATCGTTCTTGATTGCAAGAGGCTTACCATGTCGGCTGTTCGCACTCCCCGAGTTAGTCTTTCGCTGAAATAAAGGCTCGGGGCATGACACGGGGCGAAGCCTTGCCGGATCGTCGACTCATACCTTCGACGCCACTTCAAAGAGGGAAGTACCAACTTTAATTTCCATCTCTTTGGGCTCAGTTTCATTGCTCCATTCTTTAGTTCTTCTCTCATATTTTTTAAAATCATCACAAATTACACTATTTTTACACGTTTATGCATTTTTTTCCATTTTGCACAACACTTTTCTCTCTTCATTAAATTTTATGATTTCAAATTCTATGCATGCACAACACTCCCACCTTTCATTTGCACCCATTTATAGGGGTTAAAAACCCTTCCCCGGAGATCATCGATAGAACGTGAGGCCCTTGCTTTCTAGTCCGCTGGAAGGTGAGGAGGTGCACCCACGATCAATTCCCGCGTCCCATTTCAAGCCCGATCACGTGTAGCGGCGTCCCTTCGGTCCACGTCTTCTTCCCTACTTTCCAAGGTACACGGCGCCATCTTCATCCGTCCTCCATCCTTTTGGTGACGTAGAACCTTGGTGGTGATCACGGTTAGTTCTCTATTCTTCGTCACCCCTTTGCTTTTCATTGTCTATACTTTATGTTTAAATGTTCATGTTTATATGCTCATAGTACTTGGGGCAGGAGATAGATAGAAACATTTACTTCTTATAGTTTTTTAGCGATCATAGTGGGACACCTAGTGCCCATCACATTTTTTAGTCTCTTGCAAAGTTTGGCGGGTGTTTGTGCATGTTTGGGTAGCATTTCTATCATTTTTCCACTGTTCTGTCCAGTTTTGGATCTGTCAGGGAGTCGCGGTCTATATATCGCAGGGCCGCCTAGCCTTGCGAGCGGCCAATCCATGACTGCCCCAGCACTCTGGGGTTAGTAGTGGCCCTCCCAGGGCCGCCCAGGTCTATGGCGGTCGTCCAGTAGACCGCAACTATGTTAACAATGGTCATCTAGTGACCTTTTCTTGGTTCTGGTGGGACATGCGCACTGCTCACAAGGGCCTTATTTATTCATGCATAACTTTGTCTCCTGACATCGGATTGGGCTGATTTTTGTTGCATTGTGTTATCCTTTGTATTGTCTTTACATCCATATAAAATTTGCATCATTTGGACATCATTGGCATATTTAAAAATTTCCACAATTTTTGCATTTTCTGCATTTGGTCTGCAAGGTAGATTCGGGACAGATTCACAAGGCCATTTTCTTTGCTGATTTAAATTACCTTCCAGGGTCTGTTTCGACTGTTTCTTGGTTCCATTGCATAGTATTTTGTTTTATCTTCACATCCATATATAATTTGCTTGCATTGAACTTCATTTGCCTAGTTAAATATTATCTTCATTTTTGCATTTTATGCATAAAATTCACTTGTAGGTCCGGGGGCAAACAGAAAGGTATGTTGTTCTTTTATGGTTATTCCTATCTTTTAGTGCCTAATTGTCCCTATTTCTGGTCTTGCATTATTGTTATTCATATTGTCTTGCAATTTTCATGCCTTTTGTGATGTTTGCATAATTTTATTATTGCTTTGATTTGTTAGACTTAGGTTAGAAATTACATGCACTCCGGTGCACATAGGATCATGCATGTTCGCATATTGTAGTTGTATTCCCCCTTGGTAGGTGATCCTCTCGCTCCCATATTCTTTGGGCTCGACTATGTGATCTTATCCGGGACCTCCGTAAGTCCCCGCGAGCCGTGGATTCCCACACGGACGTCGGGCCGGTTGTACCTTTCCACCCCATAGTTTCGCATTTTGCATACGTTGTGAGGGAGTTAACCATAGATTAACCCAAAGTTCGGACCTTCTTTCTATAAGAAATTTATGTCTTGAGAGAATTATGCTTAATTTAAGTCATTAAAAGGCCCACCAAAACTTTGAAAAAATAAATTAACGATCATATCAACTTGTTTGATCTTGGTTGAACCCTCTCACACCCATATTGTTTGTTTGGACTTGTCCATGCCCATTTGTGATGTTTTGTGTTGTATCACCCATCATCCATATAGGTTTTATTGTTAGGCCCATTTAGGCTAGTCCATTTTGTGTGTCCTTTGTCTAGTCTCATTGTCATAGGTTTCTTTTTCTTTTTCCCTTTGAATTAATTGAGTCAGTCCCCCTCCTTGATCTTTGAGCCCTTACTTCCCTCATTATATTCCCTTGATTTTTCATGTATAAAGTCTCTAGTTGCCCTCATGGAGCGCCATTTTTCTCCTGTATATTACCCTTCTTCTTCCCCGTCTTTCTATTCCCGCGTGGAATTGTAATGACCCAGAGTTCAGGATACCGATATATCGATAACAAGAACTGGGGAGGCCACCCAAGAGGTTGATGAGGCCCCTGAAGGGTTAGAAGGGCATGTGTAGAGTACATTGAAGCCACAGAGATATAACAGTAAGCAAGTAAATTTCATTAGATTGGATTGCTAAAGTAGCAGAAATAAAATTACAGCTTCATTAATAAATTTTTAATAATTAAACACAGAGTCCAGCCCAAAGGAAAGACAACAAGTCTAGCACAGTACAGTCTGACAGAAAGAAACATACACAGAAGTCGGGAGAAGCCCGACGCAGGTACAGCTGGCAGCTACAACAGCAAGCGAGCACTCCGCCAGGAATAGCAGAGGCAGACGTCGAAACCCACCTGAAAAGCAGCAGGGGTGAGTCTCAACAGAAACTCAGTAGGGGTCACGCGGATCCCCACTGGAAAACGCACAAAGCAAAAGCAACGGAAGCAGCAATAAATGCAGCAAGAACAGCAACGTAGCAAAGCAGGAAAGCTACACTACAAAGCTGTAAAGGAACAGACGGGAAGTAGGAGTAGGGAACACGCAGGAGAGGGTGAGAACCCGCACCAAACAAGCGGCTACCGAACTAACCTCGGCATCCCAAACTACTCCAAACAAAAAGGCAACAGGTGGATGACCCTAAACTCACACAGAAGGGTACATCGGCCTGTCAACCAGCCCAAACAAAGGCGAAGGCGAACGCCGACACCGAGAAACAGACAAAACACGACAGAGAACGTCGTGCACAAAGCCCCACGCACGATCAGAACACCGTGTAGACGACAGAACACTGACCTCGAGCACAGCCACGAACGGGCAACTCGCAAAGGTCACAACGCGCAAGAAAACGCGAAGAGCTACGCGTCACGTGACGGAAGCACCTCCTTAAAAAGCCAGCTGCGTCCACTGACGTCTCATGCTGCACCTCAAGTGTCTCACCTACAGTACTGCTGTAACAACAGCAGAGATGTAGACACCAGCTGAACCAAACAGTAACAGCAAACAAGTAACTAGTCACGGTCACGCCCGTCGACGTAAGTCCTCAGTCCCTGACCACGTGTGCACACACTGGCTATAGTCTAAGCCAGGTCCTCTAGCTAGTATTCTCCCTCGGCAGGACGCCACCGTTGACTAGGAGCCCGCGGAACTAACTAAAAACCGCTCACCGGGAAAACCCCTCTGCCATCCGCTAGCGGGTCGGCACCTCTAGGCCTTAGGTCACACAAGTGGAGGCTTCACACGACACAGAAGCTCAAAACACAAGTGCCGAAGTACAGACAGGCAACCACGCCCATCTACTCGTACTTCTAAGCACCAAATGGCAGCATCACCACCGCCGACAACTCAGGACAAGCAACTAGACCTCCTATGTAACGATCCTGAGTTGAACGACTCAAAGGCAAGATCGTCACAAACAGCGGGACAAGCCGCCAATCGGTCTAATCCTAGGCCAGAAAAACCACGCTCCGCAGAAAACAACACACGGAGACCTGAGGGAAGCACCAAGAACCCTCAGCACAGCTGGACATGCAAACCGAGGTAGAACAACACCTCGAAACATCCAGAAGCAGCGTCTTGGATAGGACAGAACCGCCAAGACACGCACAGACAAGGTCACACGTCAACCACTGGGTCACACCGGGTTGACCGAAACCCAAACAACAAAAGCATACAAGAGTAGGGTCAAGGATCCTACCACAAGTAAGAAGACTCCTGGCTACCTCACAACGTAGTCTTAACCCTCATAGGACGTCAGGAGACATCCACGGGACAACGGGCAGACCACAAGGACAAGCCAAGACACACAGAATCATCGGGCGGAAAACCAAGGCACAAGGGAAGCAACGCACAGGCCCTAGACCATTATTAGCAAGTGACGGTCTAGCTCAGGGGCGTTATTTCCCAAACGACGGACGGACACAGGCCGTCGCTCACACCACCCTAACAACCTACAAAGCACACAAAAGCCAAGTAACGCACGGGACCAGGGGCGTTACAAGCAAACGGCGCACAGGGGCTCCACCGTTACTCCCAACGGCATAGCCACCCAAACCCAAAACGAAGCAATGCGCTAAGCCAGGCGCGTCACTCACGAAACAGCGCGGCAGGGGAGGGCCGTCAGAACCAAACGACGCACGGGGGCCTATCCGTTACTCACAACGGCATAGCCAGCCTCAACCCAACACCACAGCAAACGACGGACAGGGGTGAGCGTGTTACTCTCTAACGACGCACAGGGGCTCCACCGTCGCTTCCAACGGGACAACCACCCAACCTCGTCCACGCAGAATATAACGGCCAGGGGCAGGCACGTTATACTCAAAACAACGGATGGGAACACATCCGTCGGAGGAACCGCCTCAACAGGTCAAAGTCAGTCAACGGAAAGTAACGGCCAGGGCAAGGCGCGTTATTTCCATCTAACGCGCTGGGTCAAGCGCGTTAGATCAGCTGACTTAACCCGAAGGAAAAACGATGAAAGCAAAGTAACGGCCAGGCACCGGCGCGTTACACGGGAACGACGCTCCAAGCTATGGCCGTCGCTTACCCAGAAGCAAAAGGGCTAATAAACCCTCAAACCAAATAACGGTCCATCGTAGGGCCGTCAAAAGCAAGTGACAGTCGCTGGCTAGACCGCTACTTCGGTTACGGCGGGAAAACAGAGGAATGGCCGGATCGTCCCGTTCCACGCCCCATTCACGCCGAAACGCAGGGGATACAAACCCATTCGACAAAATACAACATTCAAGGGCCAAAACGCCCACATGCACGCACAAAAACGCAAGATTCGGGCGATTTTACCAAATCAACCCTAAGTGGGTCACCGAGGTTCCCGGACTTCTACCGGCCTCAAATGAACACCAAATCGCACGAAAACTACGTGGATGGGATTCTAACATCCCCACGGTCATTTAGAAACTAACTGAACCGCAAACGGTCACCGTTTACCGGTCGACCCTAAAAACCACGAAAATCACGGTTTAGGTAAAACAAGCCCAAACACGCTCGTTTCCTAGCCGAACGCCGTGCAATGGCAGGGAAAACGAAGATGAAGAAGCAAGGATCCGTCACCCTACCTCCACCGAAGAAACCGCGCCCCGAAAGGACTAAACCACGCCGAAAACCACTCGCGAACCGATTTCACCGGCTTTGAATCCACCGTTCGGGATCGCGCCAGAATCGATCCGATCCTCGCCCTATCGCGCACCTCGACAGCTCCACGGCCTCGCCACCTCGCCCACGCACGCCTCCGTCTGCAGCCGGAGTCGGAAAGGGGAGAGAACGAGAGAGAACGGGAGAGAGAGGGACGGTCGCGCGAATGAGAAGGAGAGAGAGAGAGAAAAGAAAAAGGAAAAGAAATTAGGAAACTTTCCTAATTTTTGAAAATTCCGAAAATGCGCCGAAAATGCACAAATTCAGAAAAATACGCAAAAATAGTAGAAACGACCGGCTCGACAAGTACATCGTCGCTGCAGCATCCACGAGTTCGAGAATTGACAAACAAACTCACCGTAGGGTTCCGTAACTAGTACGTGAGAAAAACCCACACGGCTCGTCAAACTCAACTCGGAAGCCACCAAAGCGAATCGAAACTCAACGAAACCAATCCGAAACAGACCCGAAAGATCCATTAAAGATCCTACGAGACCTGCAAAGGATTCGACAAAGATCCGACAAGAAACCGGGTCATTACATTCTCCCCTCCTTTAAGAAATTTCGCCCTCGAAATTAAGGACTAGCAAAGGAGAAGCAAGGGAGAGCAACCCAACAATACAAGACTCGGAAAACACAGCTCAGAGGGACACCGTCAGGTCACAACTATAGGTACACACTCTAGCTTCCAAGACAGCAAGTCCACAGCACGAGCATGACACCAAAGTGAACACAACTGACACCTCCGAAGCAAGGGCAACGTCGTTTACGTCTCATAGGGCAAGAGACACGACAGCCACAACAATCGAGAACCAACACCGAAAAACACAATAACAACACGGCAAGCAGCAGCTCACACAAGGAGACACAGTCCTCCCAGCTGACAGCTCGACCACATCATCGGCTCTAGTGCCAAAGGCAACAGGGAACACCTGGCACACAGGACACCAACGACGACAACACCACTGGACCACAGACACCATCAAGTCAATCCTCACTCAGATATCACATCTGATAGAGTCGCAAGCTAACTCCAAGGAAAAAGAGTACAGCAAAGCTAACTGACAAGACAATGGTCCAAAGGCAAGGACACAAAATCATAGAGAAACAGCACTTACAAAAACAATCACAACGGCAACACCTGCAGAATTTCGGCTCCGCACAACACACAGGGCCAAGGAACACATCTGCAAGCAGGGTCACATTAAGGCACAAGAACAGCTGAGCACACGACCACTAAAGTCAGGTCACGCATCAAACTGCTCACCAAGAGAAGACCCACAACAACGAGAAACGACAATAATCTCGGGGAACGCAACTCAAGGACTAGCAACACGCCTCAAGAGCACAACACCCCAGAAAGAAAAATGCAGAGAAAAAGGGTACTCAATCAGCAAGGAATGCCGACAAATTCCCCCAACACTCGCACAAGCCCATGCCAACACCGAAAAACCAAAAATAATGGCACGGCAACCGACAAAGTCAAGGCACAAAAAGCCAAGACGAAGCCACATCGAGAAGGAAAGGACTTCTCGACAAACGGGTAGCCAACCCACACACTTCCACTGCACTCTCAGCAACGTGCACAGGCAACAGAACAACATCGGTAATCGCATCTCAGCACACACCAGGCATCATCGCAATCAACAAGATCGCAATTAACACGCCACGAGCACCGATCTCGCGAACAACCGATCACAAGGAGCCTGAGTGCAACAAAGGAAGAGCACCAGCTTCAGCACAAAGCACAAGGAAAGCATCAATCTCAGTTTACCATCACGTCCTGACGCAATAAATGAGCCCTCACAACACATCGGTCGTCAGACACATCACGACAAATACGGTACACGACAGCTCTTAACACCATTACGGAGTCCAAAGCCAAGCAACCGTACAACGAGGAGCAGATCAGGCTCAAAACAAAGCTGTCCACGCTTAAGCAGACACAGGACAAGGCAGCACTAAGACAACAATTCCAAGGCTAACCTCGAAAAAACTTCACCAAGAAGGGACGAGAAGCAACAAGCTCTACAACAACAGCTCACCAGGAAGGGAAAATCCTAGGTTCGCTCGAGCAACTTCTCAATCGAGGCAACACGACAACCGAAACAACGAAAAGAACAATGCATCAGAAGCTAAGTAGACTCAAGCCGGGATAACCAAAGTAACGTAAGAACGTGCATGGCCATCACACCAACGCTAAAAAGTCATAAGCTACCTGAGCAAAATACAGAAAACAGTTCAAACAATGCACAGCAGGTTCATGCCAACCGACAAACACTGCCAAGTGCAACACGATCGAGACCAACTTCAAAACTGAACGAAGCACGTCGTCACATCCAGACGAGAGCAAAAACCATCTCGTACAGTGCCAACCAAGCACGTACAAGACCATACGCGAGAAGCACTACGATAAACCATCGCAACACCTACGCCAGCAAGAGACTGTACTGGGCCTAAGGACTCTGGAAACTGTATATCTCGGATTCCCATGTACTTCACACAACAACGCTCTGATAGCTCAGAAAAGAAAAACTCCGAACATCTCAGAACACTGCTCTGATACCAGCTGTAACGACCCAGAGTTCAGGATACCGATATACTGATAACAAGAACTGGGGAGGCCACCCAAGAGGCTGATGAGGCCCATGAAGGGTTAGGAGGGCATGTGTAGAGTACATTGAAGCCACAGAGATATAACAGTAAGCAAGTAAATTTCATTAGATTGGATTGCTAAAGTAGCAGAAATAAAATTACAGCTTCATTAATAAATTTTTAACAATTAAACACAGAGTCCAGCCCAAAGGAAAGACAACAAGTCTAGCACAGTACAGTCTGATAGAAAGAAACGTACACAGAAGTCGGGAGAAGCCCGACGCAGGTACAGCTGGCAGCTACAACAGCAAGCGAGCACTCCGCCAGGAACAGCAGAGGCAGACGTCGAAACCCACCTGAAAAGCAGCAGGGGTGAGTCTCAACAGAAACTCAGTAGGGGTCACGCGGATCCCCACTGGAAAACGCACAAAGCAAAAGCAACGGAAGTAGCAATAAACGCAGCAAGAACAGCAACGTAGCAAAGCAGGAAAGCTACACTACAAAGCTGTAAAGGAACAGACGAGAAGTAGGAGTAGGGAACACGCAGGAGAGGGTGAGAACCCGCACCAAACAAGCGGCTACCGAACTAACCTCGGCATTCTACTCCAAACAAAAAGGCAACAGGTGGATGACCCTAAACTCACACAGAAGGGTACATCGGCCTGTCAACCAGCCCAAATAAAGGCGAAGGCGAACGCCGACACCGGGAAATAGACAAAACACGACAGAGAACGTCGTGCACAAAGCCCCACGCACGATCAGAACACCGTGCAGACGACAGAACACTGACCTCGAGCACAGCCACGAACGGGCAACTCGCAAAGGTCACAACGCGCAAGAAAACGCGAAGAGCTACGCGTCACGTGACAGAAGCACCTCCTTAAAAAGCCAGCTGCGTCCACTGACGTCTCATGCTGCACCTCAAGTGTCTCACCTACAGTACTGCTGTAACAACAGCAGAGATGTAGACACCAGCTGAACCAAACAGTAACAGCAAACAAGTAACTAGTCAGGGTCACGCCCGTCGACGTAAGTCCTCAGTCCCTGACCACGTGTGCACACACTGGCTATAGTCTAAGCCAGGTCCTCTAGCTAGTATTCTCCCTCGGCAGGACGCCACCGTTGACTAGGAGCCCGCGGAACTAACTAAAAACCGCTCACCGGGAAAGCCCCTCCGCCATCCGCTAGCGGGTCGGCACCTCTAGGCCTTAGGTCACACAAGTGGAGGCTTCACACGACACAGAAGCTCAAAACACAAGTGCCGAAGTACAGACAGGCAACCACGCCCATCTACTCGTACTTCTAAGCACCAAATGGCAGCATCACCACCGCCGACAACTCAGGACAAGCAACTAGACCTCCTATGTAACGATCCTGAGTTGAACGACTCAAAGGCAAGATCGTCACAAACAGCGGGACAAGCCGCCAATCGGTCTAATCCTAGGCCAGAAAAACCACGCTCCGCAGAAAACAACACACGGAGACCTGAGGGAAGCACCAAGAACCCTCAGCACAGCTGGACATGCAAACCGAGGTAGAACAACACCTCGAAACATCCATAAGCAGCGTCTTGGATAGGACAGAACCGCCAAGACACGCACAGACAAGGTCACACGTCAACCACTGGGTCACACCAGGTTGACCGAAACCCAAACAACAAAAGCATACAAGAGTAGGGTCAAGGATCCTACCACAAGTAAGAAGACTCCTGGCTACCTCACAACGTAGTCTTAACCCTCATAGGACGTCAGGAGACATCCACGGGACAACGGGCAGACCACAAGGACAAGCCAAGACACACAGAATCATCAGGCGGAAAACCAAGGCACAAGGGAAGCAACGCACAGGCCCTAGACCGTTATTAGCAAGTGACGGTCTAGCTCAGGGGCGTTATTTCCCAAACGACGGACGGACACAGGCCGTCGCTCACACCACCCTAACAACCTACAAAGCACACAAAAGCCAAGTAACGCAAGGAACCAGGGGCGTTACAAGCAAACGGCGCACATGGGCTCCACCGTTACTCCCAACGGCATAGCCACCCAAACCCAAAAAGAAGCAACGCGCTAAGCCAGGCGCGTCACTCACGAAACAGCGCGGCAGGGGAGGGCCGTCAGAACCAAACGACGCACGGGGGCCTATCCGTTACTCACAACGGCATAGCCACCCTCAACCCAAC
Organism: Amorphophallus konjac; assembly: GCA_022559845.1. Taxonomy (NCBI): domain Eukaryota; kingdom Viridiplantae; phylum Streptophyta; class Magnoliopsida; order Alismatales; family Araceae; genus Amorphophallus; species Amorphophallus konjac. The sequence goes on from CM040126.1 coordinate 249,175,704, forward strand.
ACCACAGCAAACGACGGACAGGGGTGAGCGCGTTACTCTCTAACGACGCACAGGGGCTCCACCGTCGCTTCCAACGGGACAGCCACCCAACCTCGTCCACGCAGAATATAACGGCCAGGGGCAGGCACGTTATACTCAAAACAACGGATGGGAACACATCCGTCGGAGGAACCGCCTCAACAGGTCAAAGTCAGTCAACGGAAAGTAACGGCCAGGGCAAGGCGCGTTATTTCCATCTAACGTGCTGGGTCAAGCGCGTTAGATCAGCTGACTTAACCCCAAGGAAAAACGATGAAAGCAAAGTAACGGCCAGGCACCGGCGCGTTACACGGGAACGACGCTCCAAGCTATGGCCGTCGCTTACCCAGAAGCAAAAGGGCTAATAAACCCTCAAACCAAATAACGGTCCATCGTAGGGCCGTCAAAAGCAAGTGACGGTCGCTGGCTAGACCGCTACTTCGGTTATGGCGGGAAAATAGGAATGACCGGATCGGCCCGTTCCACGCCCCATTCACGCCGAAACGTAGGGGATACAAACCCATTCGACAAAATACAACATTCAAGGGCCAAAACGCCCACATGCACGCACAAAAATGCAAGATTCGGGCGATTTTACCAAATCAACCCTAAGTGGGTCACCGAGGTTCCCGGACTTCTACCGGCCTCGAATGAACTCCAAATCGCACGAAAACTACGTGGATGGGATTCTAACATCCCTGCGGTCATTTAGAAACTAACTGAACCGCAAACGGTCACCGTTTACCGGCCGACCCTAAAAACCACGAAAATCACGGTTTAGGCAAAACAAGCCCAAACACGCTCGTTTCCTAGCCGAACGCCGTGCAATGGCAGGGAAAACGAAGATGAAGAAGCAAGGATCCGTCACCCTACCTCCACCGAAGAAACCGCGCCCCGAAAGGACTAAACCACGCCGAAAACCACTCGCGAACCGATTTCACCGGCTTTGAATCCACCGTTCAGGATCGCGCCAGAATCGATCCGATCCTCACCCTATCGCGCACCTCGACAGCTCCACGGCCTCGCCACCTCGCCCACGCACGCCTCCGTCTGCAGCCGGAGCCGGAAAGGGGAGAGAACGAGAGAGAACGGGAGAGAGAGGGACGGTCGCGCGAATGAGAAGGAGAGAGAGAAAGAGAAAAGAAAAAGGAAAAGAAATTAGGAAATTTTCCTAATTTTCGAAAATTCCGAAAATGCGCCGAAAATGCACAAATTCAGAAAAATACGCAAAAATAGTTGAAACGACCGACTCGACGAGTACATCGTCGCTGCAGTATCCACGAGTTCGAGAATTGACAAACAAACTCACTGTAGGGTTTCGTAACTAATACGTGAGAAAAACCCACACGGCTCGTCAAACTCAACTCGGAAGCCACCAAAGCGAACCGAAACTCAACGAAACCAATCCGAAACAGACCCGAAAGATCCATTAAAGATCCTACGAGACCTGCAAAGGATTCGACAAAGATCCGACAAGAAACCGGGTCATTACAGGAATTCTCTTCCCACGCGGGCCCATCTCCTCGTAGTCCCCCTGATCCGGCCGAGACACAAGCAAATATCATGGCCCACTTATCATCTCTTGATGCCAAATGGACCCGGTCCAGGCCCAAAAACTCATTGCTAATCATCTTAATGGGCCTCATTCTCATAACATGCCTCATTCATCTAATGGGCCTCATTCCTTTAATGGGTCATCTTTCTTGAGTGGCCCATCTTCCTTTAATGGGTCCCATCATCTTAGTAGGCCTTATTCCTTCAATGGGCCTCATCCTTCTAATGGGCCTCCCTCTTCTTCACTTCTTCTATTTTTAGTGGACCCCCTTCCTTTAACGGGCCTTCTTATTCTCTTAATGGGCCTACGTCTCTTAATGGGCCCGCTCCTTCTACCCATGTTGCTGCTAGCCCAATGAGTCCTTATTCCCATGTTCATGTTCCTTCCAGGCCCACATATCCTTCCACTCCTGGAATGGGCTTTCCCTATTCTTCTCAGTCCGGATCCCCTTATCCAGCCCAATACCATACTCCTGGTCCAAATTCACACTCTCTTGCTCAAGCTGGCTTGCATCCTTCTCGATCTCTCCCCATCGAGGAGATGATTGCTCAAACCCAACGTCGGCTTGATGAACTACAACACCGAATCGATCCCAAATCTTCTTTGAGTGTCCCATTTGCATTCCAAGATCTTTGGCTTCCACTGCATCCACAAATTCCTGCTTATCGCCGCTATGGTGGAGTCGGTGACCCCTATGTGCATTTAAAGGAGTTCATTTATGAGTCGGCCCAATTCCGACATGACCAACGCTTGATGGCCTATCTGTTGGGTCTGTCTTTAGAAGGCCCGGCTCGTAATTGGTTCTTTGCATTGCCGCAAGATCAAGTGGTGAATTTCCAAGCCGTCCAAGAGAAATTTATTCAGCAGTATCAAGATCAGGTTGGGCCCAAGTATTCTATCGTTGATCTGGCCCATGAGAAGATGAAGCCCGACGAGGAATTCCCTACCTTCGCCGACCGCTAGCGTCACTTGGCCGCTCAAGTCCTGGGGCATATTTCGGAGGGAGAGCAAATCAAGATGCTCATTTCTAATGCAACGCCCGAGTATCGGTTCATTTTAGCCTTTAATGATATCACCTCATGGCAACAACTTTATATCTGAGTCGCTTCATCCGTCAACAACTTCTAGGTTCCCTTGACCCCGAGTCTCCTTCACCTTCTACGCCCACATACACCTCCTATCCATCATCTCCCATGAGTCAGCCCTCCACGAGTCAGCCCTCCATCACATATCCTTCCATGAGTCAGCCTTCCGCTCCCACATACCCATATCCCTCCACGTATCAACCCTCCATAAGTCAACCTGCCGCCATTCACCGTCAGCCCTCCACCGTTTCATATCCGCACGCGTCTCCACCTCCGGTCAAGGAAACACCACACCCCGAGCAGGTGGATGCCTTCCACTACATACCTCCTCATCCCGCTCCACATGTGCCTCCACCTAGTCCCTCCACCAGTCACCATGCGCCTTTGCCTTCACAACCCCCACTTCCTTCTCCACTTCCATCTCCATTACCTTCCCATATCCCTCGGCATCCACCTTGCCTGAAGCAGGCTCCTCCTCCTCCGTTGCCGAAATGCTTTACCAACATTTTTGGGGCTTTGATGGCCACTCACGCGTTGTAGCTCCCTCTGACTGTGCCTTGCCGACCCGCAGTCGAAATATGCTTCAATATTATGAATATCATCGCCAGCAGGGGCATTTGGTTGAGGATTTCCCCGAGTTCCATGATTATATTTATGGATTGGAAGATCAGAAGAGGATTGATTGGGAGACCATGCATGAAATTATTTTGGATCTCCACAGCAAGCAACAACAAGTGGCACAGCCCAAGCAGCCGTCTCCGTCTTTACAAGGCCAGGGTCACCCCTGTGATTCTCTAGCTAGCGCTGCACCCGCTCCGTCACCTACTCCATCACCTGTTCCCTCACCTATGCCCCTGCCTACATCATCGTCTTCACCATCTCCTACCCCGTCTCCATCTCCTCCACCTACCCAAGCCCTTGCTCAAGCCATTGTCTCCACTTCTTCTACTCCCATCACTGCTACCACTGCTTCTATTCCTAATGCTGCCTGACATGTCGTGTCAGTACGTCGAAGGTGGGCTCCACGACCCTCCTCTTCACCCTATCCATCTTTACCACCTCCACTATGCTCATTGCCTACATCACCATCTCCACCATCCTCACCATTGCCTAACCCGTCGCCATCACTTTCGCCGCCTCCTCTCCCCAAATTGCCTAACCCATTGCTTCCGCCTTCGTCGTCTCCACCATCTCCACCGCTTTTGCCAACACCGTCCCCACCTTCACCTTCTCCACCATTACCCTTCTCGCCCGAACTTGAGCAAGCTACTCCTATACCTTTTCCACCTTTACCCCCTCCTACACCTCCACCTTTGCCTTTGCCTCCACTTGAGCCTGTCATTGACGCTATCCCTTCACCACTCGCATTGCCTTTACCCCCACTTACGCCTTCTAAACCTTTGCCTCTACTCTCCAAACCTATTACCTCCATTTCTTATCCGTCTACTTTCACCCCATGGAGCGGGTGTGCATTACCTCCGGTGCATGTTGGGTCTAGTCCCCAGGGAGATGATGAGCCATGTCAAGATAGTTTGGTGCCAGCCGTGTGTTTCAAGATTCAAGATTTCATCTGCCGGATGTTGATCCGTGTCCTGGTCCCTGGCTATTTTGGTGTTGATGTGCCACTATCTCCTATGCCGATTGTTGAGAAGAGTTCCTTCTCATTGTTGCCAATTTCTTCAAGAGTGAGACCGGTGGCAATCTCTTTGCTCGCCGAAGAATTCACTGTTGATGCTATTATTTCTCCTCGCTCCGTTGTTGTTCAGATAATTGGCCAAGAGGGGTTCTCTACCCGAATTGTGCTAACGCATACGGCTGCCAAGCAGATTATGCACTCTATGTTCAAGGGGCAATTGGCCATATCTTCTGCACTTTCCAAGGACATTCTGCACATTCTATGCAATCTCCCTTAGTTTATTAGCAAGCCGGCCACGTCAACGCCGTGCATTACTCTCCCTCAGTTTCATCCTGCTCTTTTGGTAAGGGAGTTATGCTTCATGCCCGATTATCGAGGGGAGATGCCGAATCTCATGCTGCTAGTGCCAAGTGACAAAACTCCATGGTTTTATGATATTCATTCGTTTGAGGAGTTATCTCTTCAAGAATGTCCGCCTATGGTTAGCACTGGGTGTCTAGGGGCAACCGCCCCGATGAAGCTGCATGTTCAGAGCCGGGCCAGGCCATCTGCCAGATTGGCCCGTTATATAAGAAGATATTTCAAGACAAGAAGGCCGAAGGTCCAAGCCTGCGCCAGGTGGGTCCATTCTCAAGAAGTGTCAGCTAAGAAGAGGTGGCGGCATAAGTTTAAGGGCCGTCAGTTGTGCACTCAGGGGTCCACCTCTCCTTCTTCTCCTTTTCACTCATCATTTCTTCTGCTCAGTTCCCACCCCTGGGTGGTGTGTCTTCCCTCTCCTAACTCTCTCTCCATGATTCTCTCCTCCCCTCTCGAGTCCGCGAATCCCCGTTCTTCCTTTTCCTATCTGGAGCCTTTGTATTTTCCATCTTCTCGCCATTCTTGGCCTCAGCCTGTGTCCTCCTCTTCCCCCGAACCCGGGACATCTTCTGATTCTCCTCCCCCAGTATCCCCGGGTTCTACTTCTCATTCTCTTTCCCCAACCCTATCGGGTGTTTATCGGTTTTCTTCCCTGACCTTGTCGGGTGATTCTAATTGTTTTTCCCTGACCCTGTCGGGTGTCTCCTATTTTCCTTCTCCAACCCTGTCGAGTGATTTTCATTCTCCTTCCCCGACCCTGTCGGTGATTCCTTTGCTCCGACCACGTCGGATGATCACTCCTCTTCCCCCTTATCTTTGCAATAATCTTCTCATGGTTTGTCTATTCTTTCCTCCTCACCCTTTCGGGGTCATTGCCCTTTTTCTTGCTATTTTCGAGGCTTTAGCCCACCTTGATCTCAGTTAATCTCTGTTGATTCTGTATTCTGTTCCTTGTTATTAGGGTCTATGTGCCTTAACGAGGGAGTTCTAGCCCTCTTCTCTCTTCCTTTTTATCCTTCTTCGTCCAATTTGGTGTATGCCGCTCCTCCGTGCAAAGGAATTTACAAGCCTTGCTATCCTTTCCGTCTTGATCTTGTCAAGCAAGGAATACAAAGCTCGTGCTGCTCAAAGCTCGATGGTCAAGATCATTTCAGGATGTTATTTTCACACTATGGATTTGCAAGGTATCTTTATTTTGTGCAAGAATATGCTTTCATTTTCATTATTTCTATTATTCATGCGCATTGTTAAGATAATGTTGTTTCCTCACACGGTTGAGTGGCATTAGGAAGTTTGTTTAGTTCAGTGAAAAAGAGTTCGCTTTTGCAGCATCCTTAGGCTGGTGATAGCTCCGCGCTGGGAGTCTAGTTTCTTTCCCCAATCATTGAGGGTACCTTTAAGTATGAGTTTTTCACACACTACACGGTGAGCCATAGCCGATCTCTCTATAGCAATATCATTGCTGCTTTGGCCATACCATGGGTATGCACGAAAGTCTTTTATTTTCTCTTCTCGGCCAAGTGCAGGGGCAAGAGATTGATGGATGAGATGACCAACCTAGGCGCTCCCTAATACGAGAGAGGTCTCAAATAGGGGCATTCTTGACCCTCAAAAGTGAGCTTTCATGAGAAATCTAACCAATAAGGGCTATCAAAATCAATGAATTAAAAAACAAAATTATGAATCAAAGGCATGGCAAGAGTGGCAGTACAGTTCCCACGGGACATCATGAGCCCGATCGCATGCGTGCCAGTAAATATGGGTCTCAAAATGAAAGACACAAAGCCCCGGCGCAACAGACTATCTCTTTGAGGGGTAGTGCCCTGGAAGAAATTCAAACCCTGATATCTCCCATCCTGTATAAAGCTTATCCCAATTTTTCTTCTTTTTTTCCCTCTTAGCCTGGGTTGTATCCCGAGTATGGCCTTAGTAGGGGCACCATTCTTTAGAGACGGTTGGTTGTGGTGAGCCCCCTTCAAATGCACGCCCTACTCAAGGGAAATATTTAATGAGAGGGGGTGGGATGACGACCCCTTTGCCAGTAGTTTAAACCCATCCTTGGTTGCTGCAGATAGCCTTATTTTTAAAATAAAATAAAAATCAGATATGTCTTAATCCAAAAAAAATCAAATATTCAAAAGCACCAAAAAAAATCAAAAATTCAATGAAAATCTAAAAAATATGTGTTCTTTGTTTCTTTATCTTAAGGATGGATACATAATCTGTTTGCTAAGTGTGCATGTTGCAGGTTGCAGGTTCAAGCTTCCTTGCTCTTTATCTTTTTCTCTCTACCTCCTGCTCATATATTAGATCTGTTCCTCATCTCTTCAATCTAGTCTCTCGATCTGTGTTGGAGCTCATGTCCTCCTCAGCTTTTGCTTACTCGCCTGATTATATTTTCATGAGAAGGCATTACCTCACGATTATGAACCTGGCGGTTTTGCTTCGTCAGATCTTGGGTTTGATTGAAAAACATATTTGTCATGTCTCATGTTGTCCCCCTGTGGTCGTCGTCCAGGTGTCTTTGTCCCACCTATGGTCATCTTATGCATATTCTAGTTCCACGTGTTGTCTCATTCCACCATGTGTTGCATGTGTCCTTGTCCCACTTGTGGTTGTTTCACATGTGCTATGTTGTCTCCCCTATGGTTGTCTTAGATGTCCTTATCCTACGTATCTCTGTCCCACTGCATGTGGTTTCGTTCCGCATGGTGTGTTGTCCCGCTATGATCTGGTCCCAACTATGTGTGTTGTCTCATCACGCGTTCTCATGTTTGTTGTTTGTTGATGTGGTGCTTTGCATATGTTGGTATGTTAGTTCATCCTTCGTTATGCTGTTATGCTATGTTACGTTATTCTTTGTTCATTTTGTGCTTATGCTATTGCTATGTTTTGCTTATCTCTTTGTGTGTTTGTGTCATATAAATTTAAAAATCCAAAAAAATGCCGCTTCGCTTGACAGGTAAGTCAGATATGGCTCTCTATCTCAGCTCATTGTTACATTACTATATGGTATCTACATTATTATACCCTCTCAAGGACCAGCTGGTTGCCCATGTGTTCTAGGATCTGATGTTTCCCTTTAACAAAAGCGATGATGATCTAGGAGCACACAATTAATCGTTGGATAGGCCGCTCGGTTGAGTTGGGTGGGGGACGATGGACTCTGTCTCACACGCCGTGGTTGCAGACAATTCTTGACCCCGTCTTGGCTCGGTCTAACAATATTATCCTCGCGTACTTTCTATTTTATCCTTTCTTTGCACTCGTTTTAATAATTTCTTTATTTTAGCCCAGCATGCATCATGTCATTTTGAGTACTCACGTCTCGTGATTCTTTCGGGGTTGTTCCTCAGCAATGGTTAATTGCACCTCATTTCTCTTGGATAAGAGATTCTCATTCCACTCTAAATTTGAACGTCTTCTCTGATCTTGACGCTTGGTCTGGTTGGCCGGCGTGATTCCTGTCTGGATTTTATCTCAGTTATATTTCTCCTACTTTTTACGCTGTGCTCTTTCTGATCCCCTCATCATCAGCGGATTGTGTCCCTGATGAGGTTGGTCGTGTTTCCTTTTCTTCCTATTAGTTTAGTTCTCCAGACATGTCTCATCCTTGGCAATCATTTCAGGTAGTTAGTTTGGCATTTTTGGGAGAATTCCTGTCGCTTGTTGGTTGTGACATGTGTCTTTTTGCCTTAATGCCCGCTTATCAGTTCTCTCCAATCCTTTAAACGGTGTGTCTCTGATGCTTGGCAGCAAACCAACACTAGTCACCCCAATGCCATGGTTCGGCTTTTTGCTAAATTGAAGACTGTTAAAGATTCTCTGCGAAAATGGAATAAGGAAGTCTTTGGGGATGTATTATGCAATGCAAGTCTTGCTGAAGCTGAAGGGGCACTCAAACATGACACTTTTGACTCAGACCCTTCTGCAGTTCATAGAGAGGGGCTAAATGCTGCAAATGCTAGTCTTCGCCAAGCTATACTTAGAGAAGAAATATTCTGGAACCAAAAGTCCAGAGTAGGTTGGATAGAATGTGGGGACAAAAATACCTCTTTTTATCATGTTGTTGCCCAATGCAATAGAAGGAGAAATGCCATCAGACGACTGAGAGTAGGTGACCCTAAAGAATGGTGTGATAATCAGGAAACTCTGAGAAGTCATGCAGAGGCTTTCTTCAAGAACCTTTTCTCTACTGAGAAACACTCCATAAATTCTAACTTGTTGGAATGCATTCCACAGGTTATTACTGAAGCTCAGAATTCTACTTTATGTGCCAAACCAGATTATTCAGAAGTCCGGGAAGCGGTGTGGTCTCTAAAGGGTTCCAGTTCTCCTAGCCCAGATGGTTTTTCTGGTGAATTCTATACAGCAGTGTGGGATATAATAGGGCAGGATGTCACTGAAGCTGTTGGTTCATTCTTTGAAGGCTTCCCTATTCCAAGAGGTATATCCTCCTCTCTCATCACTTTAATCCCTAAGGTGCCAGAGCCCAGGTCCTTTAGTGATTTTAGGCCTATAAGCTTATGCAACTTTTCCTATAAAATCATTTCCCGGATTATCTCTAAAAGATTGGCTCCCATATTGCCAAGTATTATATCAGTGGAGCAAGGGGCTTTTGTTAAGGGGAGATTCATTTTAGATAATGTGGCTCTTGCTCGGTAGTTAATGATGGATATAAACAAAAAGGTACGCGGTCATAATATGATCGTTAAGCTTGACATGGCAAAGGCCTATGATAGGATGGAATGGGATTTTATCTTGACTGTCATGAGGAAGTTTGGTTTCAATATTAGATTTACCTCGTACATTGGAATGCTTCTTTATAACTGTTGGTTTTCGGTCAATTTTAATGGAGCGGCATCAGGTTTTTTTAAGTCCAGCAGGGGCATTAGGCAAGGGGACCCCATAGCCCCATACCTGTTCATAATTGCTTCTGAGGTTCTAAGTAGAGGCCTCTCTGCCCAATTTCAATCTGGAAGCTTACAAGGTTACAAAGGACCAAGGCAGTCCATGCAGATTACACACTTACTATATGTAGATGATTCTCTGGTTTTCCTTAATGCTAGCAGATAAAATGTTGTGGCATTCCAACAATTCATTTGCAGATATGAGCAATGCTCAGGGCAGAAAGTGAATATTAACAAAAGCTGCTTTATTCTTTCAGAGAAAGAACCTTCCTCCCTTAAACAGTCAATTCATGTTCTTACTGGTTTTAAATATCAGACTGCTGGAATCAACTATTTGGGCATTCCAGTGAAAAAGGGCAGGTACCTTTGCTCTAACTTCAAATCCCTGATTGAAAGGGTTCAGATCAAGTTGGAAGGCTGGAAATCCAAGCTTCTATCCCAGGCTGGCAGAGTAGTTCTAATAGATTATGTTCTGCATAGTATGCCAATCTACCTTGCTTCTGCTTGTTTTATCCCAAAGAAGGTTGTCAGATTCATTGACAGTCAATGTGCAAAATTTTTCTAGCAAGGCAGTGATGGCCATAACCGAAGACACTGGATAGCTTGGTCAGTAATTCAGAGGCCACGCTCAGAAGGAGGACTGGGAATAAGAGATCTAAAATGGGTTCAAATCTCACTGGCAATTAAGAGTTTATGGAACATTCTTCATGGGTCTTCCCTCTGGTCTCGATATGCTAGGCAACGGTTCATTAAATTTCATTTTGCCAACTGTACTAAGCCTTTCCCTGCAGGTATGCCTTTGGCAGTCTTCAGGCAAGCCCAAGATTTTCTAATAAAAAGCAGCAGATGGCTTGTTGGAAATGGGGCAGAAATTGACTTCCTGAGAGATAATTGGACTGGGCAAGGCCCTGCCATTAATGTAGTTCGGGCTTATGGTAGAAATAGAGGCGCAGATTTCCCTCTGGCTTCAGTCCGAGAAGTGCTTCAGGATTCTCAACATATCGCCAGGGGTTCCCTCAGTAACACCTTTCCTTTTCCACACATCTAGTTCAGCAATGAGGCTGACATCTGTATCTGGACAGCCACTTTAAAGGGCGATTTCTCTGTAAAGTCAACATGTAACTTGCTTCGAACTAAAGGTATTCGGAGGCCAGCTTGGGCCAAGTTATGGCACTCAGCAATTGCTCCGAGAGCAGCTCTTTTCACATGGAAAATTCTCCATCGAGCAGTGCCGGTCGATAGCAGGGTGGCTGAATGTGGAATTCAAATGGCTTCTAGGTGCAACTGTTGTTCATCTCCTTCCCAAGAAGACTTGAACCTTGTTTTCATCTCCAGTGAATTGGCTTCTGACCTATGGGGCTGGGTGCACCCTCTTGTTAGCAACAAGATTGCTCTTTGTGAGCAGATTACAACCCGAAGCTGGAATTTAATTTCTGAAACCAACATGTCATCTGCAATACAGTTTATTGGTATGTATGCTGTAATTTTGATGCTATGGGAAATATGGAAACATAGATGTGCTCTAAGATTTGAAGGAGTGACCCTCAACAGTGCATCTATCAAAAGGAAAATAATCTCTTCAATAGCTTTGGTGTTGGACAAGCTAAAATTTCACAAGCCTTTATCTCCAGCCCAATCCCACTGCTTAGCCTCCTTCCATTTACATCCCCGAGTGGAAATCAAACAGCCACTCTTGGTCTTTTGTCATTTGGCTGCCCAAGATTTTTCACTCCATGTAGATGGTGGCCTCAAAGGGCAACCCCGGCATAAGTGGAGGTGGAGGATGTATCAGGGACCATGCAGGCAAACTCATAGTTGGTTTTGCATTTCACTATGGTCGAGGCAATAGTATCTTAGCAGAGACAAGGGCTCTTCATGATGGTTTAGCTATAGCAAAGCAATGTCATATTAATCTGGCAGTAGTGTACTCAGACTGTGCCCTCCTAGTAGAGGCAATTCAGAATGGAATGGCTCCAAGCTGGATGGTCCTTCCCTGGTGGAAATGGACCTTGGATCTCCTCCAGGAGAATGGGTGTCCGGTCTGGCATGTTTTCAGAGAAGGGAATCAAGTTGCTGATTCCCTTGCCTCGTATGCATGCACCATTACTGAAAACACAATCTTCACTCAAGAAAGGGACCTCCCACGAAGGGCCAAGGGAGCGTTAAGAATTGACAAAGTTGGAATGCCAGCCGTCCATCTCTGTTAGCCTCTATTGGGGTATGCCCTGAAGCCAATATACAAACTTCAGAAGCTGCAGTCTCTGAATGTACAGACACTTCCCAATGTACAGACTTTAGGAGCGAAAGGGAGCAATGTGTGGACTTCTCAAATGTACAGGCTTCACAAGCTGCAACGATAGGGCGTGCAATGTACAGACTCTAGAATGTACAGACTCCACATAGTTGAAGCGCTCACAAAGATCAGCAATGTACAGACTTCAGTCAAAAGGGAGCAGTGTATAGACTTCCTCGAATGTACAGATTCCAGAATGTACAGACTTCACGACGTTGTAGAGCTCACAAAGCTCAGCAATGTACAGACTTCACGAAGTTGTAGAGCTCACAAAGGTCAGCAATGTACAGACTTCAGTCAAAGGGGAGCAATGTATAGACTTTTCGAATGCACAGGCTTCAGTGAAAGGCAGTCTACAGACTACATAATGTATAGACTTTACGAAGCTGTAGCGCAAGGGCATGCAATGTACAGACTTCAAAAGTGAAAGGGCGTGCAATGTACAGACTCCACGAAGCAGCTGCGTAAGGGCTATACAGACTTCACAAATCTCACAATGTACAGACTTCAAACTTCACAAACCTCACAAGACTTACAAACTTATATTTAGACTGTATAGACTTCAGCAGTAAAGGGATTGCAGTGTACAGACTTCCTAAAGCCATGTTGATGTGACACCAAATGCAGCAGAGACTTTGATTCCTTGGACCTAATTCGCAATCACAATTACAAGGCGCCGAGAATATGTTAAAGCTACCAACGCACCGTGCGCACACGATTCCCGTGGTGACCCGGTGATGCCGAGTCGAGGTGATGGAGATAGCCCCTGACTGGTTAGAGGACCAGCACCACTTTAGTTAGCCCTCCCGAAGGTTTGAAAGCCCACAAACAAGGGCGGCCGGATGCCTTAAGGGCACGGGGTCACTCGCTCACTTATAGCCACGGTGACCACACTGAAAGGTGGCGCCGGGATCGGGCACTCGCTCTCCTACCGGCCGATATGTTTCGCAGATATTAAATAAACAAGTATAAGGAGGCAAGGGCAGGAGGCTCACCTGGTTGGTTTGAGGAAACCAACCCCGGTCGGAGACGAGGGCGAGCGGGGAAGTGTGGGTTCCCCGCACACTGCGCCGATGAAGCTTCGAACCTGTTTAAGTGTACACTCACTACACCTCACGCAGGAGGGTGATCTCGGGGATGGGAATTGATGGATTACAACAAACACTACCTCCCGCAGGGAGGGGCGGTAAGCCGGCCAGGCAAGAGGAGGGAAATAAGCTAGTAGCCCACGAGGAGGGACCGCTTCCGAAGTGGGCCGCTGGCTGTGGATGTTGATAGGCAGTCGGTGTAGTCCCTGTAGATCTCGGTCAGGAATTTCTCCGATGACAAGCCCAGGGGGGATCTTCTCGTAACAGGAACCCAAACGCCTCTGATTTATATCAATTTATTCTGTCGTCGGCGATGGCTGCAGTGGAGGTCTGAGCAGAGCAATAGATTCTGGGGCGGGTGGCTCCCTGTTTCTGTCTGCAACTTGCAAAAGTTGCTCCGGTCGCTCCTGAACGCCGAATCATGAACAGTCGGAGCCGCTGGAACCGGGGACAAAGCCTCTACACAGAAAAACTGACGGCAACACCTTCTGAGGTCGGGGTGGACAGGGGGACGCCGACGAGCGGGAACTGGTCGCAGCAGACTGCAGGAGGCAGACCCGCGCGACTGAGGGAGAAAATTCGGAACTCTGGCCCCCGGATGCCGAATGAGGTTCTGTCTCTTGCTCCTGGTCGGGGACAGGGGAAGGAAGAACTTTGATGAAGATCCTTCGGTCTGATTCCTTTGCCGTTGGTCGTGCAGTTGCTTCCAACCGGGATCAGGCTCTCTGCAGAGGATGTCTGGCGCAGTTGGGGAAGAACAGCTCTCCCGGTCGGCCACGAACTCGGAACGGGACGATTCACCTCGCCTGCGTAGTGGACTGGACGACCTTTCCAGAAAGGTATGGTACGTCTTCAGATGATGCCGTTGGGCTCCGTGGCAGCTTCTGCAAGACGAACCTTCTTCTGCTACCTGCAGACTTGGCTAAGCAAAGGGGTGGTGGTGGAGCTTGGTTAAAGGGAATGGTGTTTTAACTATGGGGGAAGGCTGGTAGTGATGGTAGATGGGGGATGGGATGTGGGAGAATGATGAGAGGGGTGGAGGAGGGAAGGTGGAGGTCCAGGAGGGTGGAGGGTCCGCAGCTATCCAAAGGGGTGGTGGGGGTCGGCCAAGGGAATGGGGGGTGGGCTAGTGTGGTGGGTGCGCAACCAGCAGGGGTATGGGGGGGTTAATTTGCCCTAGGGATATGAATGGAGGGTGTGGGGAAGAGGGAGGGCTGCTTGGGGGAGAGGAAAGGCTGCCTTGGAGAATGAAGAGGTGTATGGGGAATGGGAAGAGTTGCCTAGGGTGGAGGAGGTAATGAAGGGAGTTATGAGTCTTGGGAATATGAAAGGGTGGAGGGATGAGGTGGCAGCTGAGGTGGCAGGGGGAGGGGGAGGTGAAAGGGCAGGTTCGCCCAAGGGAGAGAGAGAGAGGAGGAGGAAGAGAGAGAGAGGGGGTCGGCCCCCTTAGTGAGAGAGAGAGAAGGAGAGAGTGAAGGCTAGAGAGAGAGAGAGAGGAGTGCACTTATGCTTGCAATATTCAAATCTTCATTAACCTTAAAAGAGGGGGTTTGGGGTCCTATATATAGGAAAACCCAATTTACAAAAAGTCCTCATGGAATGGACAAATGACGAAAGACCAAGGGGTGGGGAGAGGGGCGCCCATGGGCCAGACCAAAGAAATGGCCCAATAAGAACTACTAGCCCCATTAGCCCACTAGCCTACATACAAGCATAAGTAAATAACATGATAACATAGTAACATGACTCAAAACATAGGCAAATACATCAAAATGACTCAAGAAAATAGGAAGATGTAATAGGATGATAAGCACCAATGTTCCTTCTGAAGAAGGGCTGCTCCCTAGCTGCCTCTGGGAGGGAGAGAAGTGCCAAGCCAGAGGGTATGTGGTGTGATGCCCTCATCAATTCTCCCGGGCGGCGAAGAGCTCGACTCTATCGAGTAAAGGCCCTCCCTGCTACAGTACTGCTCTAGGAGATCGGGGGACAGCTGCTGGAGATCCTCCCGGCTCACCCAGGTATCGTCCGAGGGTGGTCGTCCCTTCCACCTGACCAGGTAGCGCTCATACGCCTTGCTCCTTGTGATGGTAACCTGTTCATCTAATATCTGCTCCACTTCATCGCGCCGGTTTCTCAAATGGGGTTGAGCTCTCTGGGGTGTGGGGGCGCTCTCAAAGGAGGGAGTAGGCTGGATTTCCTCACCGGGTGTCACCTGTGGGGCCCTTGTAGGGCACCAGGTCAACCACATTGAATGTGGGGCTTACTCCGTACTCTTCAGGGAGGTCCAACACGTAAGCATTGGTGCCAAGGCGTCTCAGCACCTGGAAGGGGCCAGCTCCACGCGACCTCAACTTCGAAGTATTCCCAGGGAACAACCTCTCAGTTCTCACCATCACAAAATCACCAATCTGGAATTCTTGGTGGCGGCGGTGGGAGTCAGCAGACTTTTTGTAAATCTCGTTGCTCTTGTTAATGTTTTTGCGAATTTCTTCATGCAACTCTCTAATGTGTTGTGCAAAGGACTCAGCAGTGACGGATACTCTAGCATGCGGGGGTAGGGGAATGAGATCTGTTGGCTTCTTGGGCTTGTAGCCATGCACAGCTTCGAAAGGACTCATGCCTATGGACCTATTGATGGAATTATTGTAGGCAAACTCGGCTTGAGGCAGGATGAGATCCCAATTTCCAGGGCGGTCTTCAACAAGGCACCGCAGAAGGTTCCCTAGGCTCCGATTGACAACTTCAGTCTGTCCATCGGTTTGAGGGTGGTAGGCTGTGGAAAACTTAAGCAGGGTCCCCATAAGATGCCAGAGGGTCTTCCAGAAGTAGCTGGTGAATTTGACATCCCTATCTGAGATAATGGTCTTGGGTAGGCCATGGAGGCGGACCAGCTCATCAAAGAATAGGTGGGCCACATGGGAGGCATCTGAGGTTTTGAAACAGGGGATGAAATGGGCCATCTTAGAGAATCGGTCCACTACGACAAAAATGGAGTCATGCTTCCTTTGGGTCCGAGGTAGCCCTAACACGAAGTCCATGCTCAGATCCTGCCATGGTCGGTCCGGGACGGGTAGAGGGGTGTACAGGCCTGTGTTCTGTTTGACTTGCTTAGCAGTGGCACAAGTATGACATTGCCCCACAATTTTGGCCACATCCCTTTTGAGGCTGGGCCAATAGAATTGCCCTTCTACTAAGGCAATGGTTTTGTGAACCCCAAAGTGCCCAGCCAAGCCTCAGCATGTAATTCCCAGACTAATAGATCGCGCAGTGAGGTTCTAGGTATGCAAAGTTTGTGTCCTCTGAAGATGAACCCGTCCTCCAGGATGAAACCCTGATGTTCCTGGGGTGAATGGGTGGTCAATTTGGCGTGGACATGCCTAAAATCAGGACAATCCGAGTACTCTTCCTTAACCCGGTCGAATCCTACCACTTCTACCCGAATGGTAGCTAGTAGGGAAACCCTCCTACTCAGAGCATCGGCTGCTCGGTTTTCACTTCCGGCCTTATGTTTGATCACAAAGGTGTAGGCCTGGATATATTCGACCCATCGGGCATGCCGGGCATTCAGTTTTTGCTGGGAATTGAGGTATTTTAGGGCCTCATGGTCTGAGAATATGACAAACTCTTTGGGCAAGAGGTAGTGCCTCCAATGTCGGAGGGATTGCACCACAGCGTAAAATTCTTTGTCATAGGTGGAGTATTTCATCCGGGCATCACATAATTTCTCGCTAAAGTAGGCCACAGGATGTCCCTCTTGGCTGAGGATCCCGCCAATCCCCACCCCAGAAGCATCACAAGTTACCTCAAAGACTTTGGAGAAGTCAGGGAGGCATAAAACTGGGGCTTGGGTCATCCTCTCCTTTAGTTCTTGGAAAGCCCTAGAAGCCGTCTTGGTCCATACAAAGGTTCCCTTTTTAAGGCAGTCTGTGATAGGGGCAGTGACTGTGCTGAACCCTCGGATGAACCTACGGTAAAAGGTGGCTAACCCATGGAAACTGCGGACTTCATGGAGGGTGCGGGGTTCCGGCCAATTGAGGATGGCTTGGACTTTTTCTGGGTCCATGGATACTCCTTCTGTGGAGACAACATACCCAAGGAAGGTAATGGATTGGGTCATGAAGTGACATTTGCTTAAATTGGCAAAGAGACTTTCCTTCCTAAGGGTGGAGCAAACTTGCCTTAGATGACTGAGGTGGGCTTCCTTGGATTGGCTGTAGATGAGGATGTCATCAAAATATACTACCAGAAGACTCCAATGTAGGGCCTAAGGACCTCGGTCATAAGGCGCATAAATGTGCTTGGGGCGTTAGAGAGCCCAAAAGGCATCACCAGCCATTCATAGAGTCCATCTTTGGTTTTGAAGGCTGTTTTCCATTCATCCCCAAGCCTTATCCTTACTTGGTGGTAGCCACTCTTAAGATCTATCTTTGAAAAAATCGTGGCTCCAGCTAGCATATCAAGCATATCGTCAAGTCTAGGTATGGGGAACCTATATTTGACGGTAATCTTGTTGATGGCCCTGCTATCAATACACATGCGCCATGTCCCATCTTTCTTTGGTGTGAGGAGGGCTGGGACAGCACAAGGACTTTTGCTAAGATGGAGGAAGCCTTTTCTAATGAGTTCCTCCACTTACCTCCTCAATTCAGCATGCTCAGTGGGATTGAGGCGATAGTGGGGAAGGTTTGGGAGGGTGGCCCCTGGGACAAGGTCAATGGCATGCTGGACATCCCTCATGGGTGGCAGTTGATCAGGGAGCTCCTCGGGGAACACATCCTTGAATTCTTCTAGGAGAGGGTGTATCTCCACAGGATGAGGGTTGGAGGGGGTGGGTTCCTCTAGGCATATGACTACAGCGCATATGGGTGTCCCGAGGGCTACCTCTTCCTCGAGTTCTTGTCTAGTGATGAGGTGAAGGCCTTTGGTGGGACCCTCATGGGTGGACAGTTGACTTGTTGGTTGGGTTGGGGTTGGTGTGACCCCTGGGTTTTGAGGTGGTGTGGGGAGAATTCCCTTGGTGGGTGGGTCCTTTCGGGGTGAGGAAGGGTTGAGGCGAATGGTCTTCCCCTTGTGTTCAAAGGTGCACGTGTTCATTTTCCCATAGATGGTAGCATTGACATCATATATCCAAGGTCTCCCTAGCAGGATGCTTCTTACAGCCATAGGTATGATGTCACACCATATTGGCTCTTGGAAGGATGAGAAGGTGATGGGGATAAGATAACATGTGTTGACGGGTAGGGAATGGTTGTTTATCCATGAGACACGATATGGTTTGGGGTGGGGGTGTTGGGGTAAGTCCTAGGAGCTTGACAGTGTCCGGGGACACGGCATTGACACAACTTCCGTTGTCTAGGATAACCTTCCTGACATGGGCCCCAATTTTGATGAAGGTGTGAAAAATGGAAGTCCTCCTCCAATCATTCTCTTGTGGTTGGGTAAGGGTGCACCTTATTACTCCCAAGTGGGTGGAGTGGGGGTCATCTTCTACACCTTCCTCAAAGAATTGCTCCTCGTATTCCTCTTCCCACTCTAAGGTAGCCTCGTGTTCCTCAATTGTATTCTCTTGGATTTCTTGGGATGTGGTAGGTCCGCCCTCAATAACAAGGCTTGACATCCCCTTGGAAGGGCATTGGGAGGCTATGTGGCCATAACCATGGCACTAGAAACATTTAATCGTACTACTTCCCGGGGTCTTCCCTTTGGAGGCTTCCTCCCTTCGGGGAGGAGGGTTGAGTGGGGTGGTCTTTGTGGGGGTGGGAGTGATTGGTTGGGGATAGGGCCGAGTGGTGGTTCCCCCATTGGGAGGAGGTGTTCTTATCAGAGGAGGTAGGTTGGGACGGGGTCCCGGGCCCTTGGGGGGGCAAACCTAGGATTCCTAGAAAATCTCTCTACATCCCGGGCTATTTGATAGGCAATTTCCAAGCTATGCACCTCCCTCATAAAAAGCTCCCGTTTGATGTGGGGAAGGAGGCCATTCCTAAACCGGGATAAAGTGACGGCGGGGTCTTCAACCACACCACACCTTAGGAGATATGAGTCAAATTTTTCAATATACTCTTCCACGGTCTTTCCCTCTTGGGTAAGGCTTTGCCATTCATCAAGAAGAAGTTGGCTATAGGAGATGGGGAGATATTTGTTCCTAAGTTGATCTTTCATGTCTATCCAAGTGTCAATGGGTTCCTCACGCCGGATCCTCCTTTGGTTTTCTACCTTTAGCCAATAGGTTTTGGCTAGTTTAAGAAGGTGCATCTTGGCCAACCTAACCTTTCTCTCTTCGGACATGGGGTACCAATCAAAGTATTGGTCCATGCCATGCTCCCATTCTTTATAGATACTAGGGTTATGAGACCCATCAAAATTAGGAGCTTCCACTTTGATCATTCTTAGTAGGTAGTCATCCGGATCCTCACGTGGTCGCCTCTCATGGTATCGAGGTTGTGGGGCTCTCTCTTCACGATACCACTCATTCTCTAGGTATTCCCTCTCATGTTCAGCCTGCGGAGGGGGAGTCCTTGGGACATGATTCCTAGGTGGGGCCCTAGCTTCTTCTAGTCTCTCTAATCGGGTGGAAATTCCATTCATTTGCTCTGTGAGGACTTGGATGGCAGCCTCAATTCGATCCATAGGAGTTTGGGCAGCTTCCCTAGGGATGTTTTGGTTGCCATGCACATTGGGATCCATAGGTGGGTTGGAATGAGACGGATCAGTCCGATAAATGGTACCCCTACGGGTGGACATGCACAATGATGACAACACGGGACAGGAATGCAATTGCCCTTGGACCTAGGCTTGTAGAGACAAGTCTAAAACTTGCTCTGATACCACTTGATGTGACACCAAATGCAGCGGAGACTTTGATTCCTTGGACCTAATTCGCAATCACAATTACAAGGCGCCGAGAATATGTTAAAGCTACCAACGCACCGTGCGCACACGATTCCCGTGGTGACCCGGTGATGCCGAGTCGAGGTGATGGAGATAGCCCCTGACTGGTTAGAGGACCAGCACCACTTTAGTTAGCCCTCCCGAAGGTTTGAAAGCCCACAAACAAGGGCGGCCGGATGCCTTAAGGGCACGGGGTCACTCGCTCACTTATAGCCACGGTGACCACACTGAAAGGTGGCGCCGGGATCGGGCACTCGCTCTCCTACCGGCCGATATGTTTCGCAGATATTAAATAAACAAGTATAAGGAGGCAAGGGCAGGAGGCTCACCTGGTTGGTTTGAGGAAACCAACCCCGATCGGAGACGAGGGCGAGCGGGGAAGTGTGGGTTCCCCGCACACTGTGCCGATGAAGCTTCGAACCTGTTTAAGTGTACACTCACTACACCTCACGCAGGAGGGTGATCTCGGGGATGGGAATTGATGGATTACAACAAACACTACCTCCCGCAGG
This sequence comes from Amorphophallus konjac, assembly GCA_022559845.1. Classification (NCBI taxonomy): domain Eukaryota; kingdom Viridiplantae; phylum Streptophyta; class Magnoliopsida; order Alismatales; family Araceae; genus Amorphophallus; species Amorphophallus konjac. The sequence continues at coordinate 249,196,046 of CM040126.1, forward strand.
GAGGGGCGGTAAGCCGGCCAGGCAAGAAGAGGGAAATAAGCTAGTAGCCCACGAGGAGGGACCGCTTCCGAAGTGGGCCGCTGGCTGTGGATGTTGATAGGCAGTCGGTGTAGTCCCTGTAGATCTCGGTCAGAAATTTCGCCGATGACAAACCCAGGGGGGATCTTCTCGTAACAGGAAACCAAACGCCTCTGATTTATATCAATTTATTCTGTCGTCGGCGATGGCTGTAGTGGAGGTCTGAGCAGAGCAACAGATTCTCTGGCGGGTGGCTCCCTGTTTCTGTCTGCAACTTGAAGAAGTGGCTCCGGTTGCTCCTGGACGCCGAATCATGAACAGTTGGAGCCGCTGGAACCGGGGACGAAGCCTCTACACAGAAAAACTGACGGCAACACCTTCTGAGGTCGGGGTGGACAGGGGGACGCCGACGAGTGGGAACTGGTCGCAGCAGACTGCAGGAGGCAGACCCGCGCAACTGAGGGAGAAAATTCGGAACTCTGGCCCCCGGATGCCGAATGAGGTTCTGTCTCTTGCTCCTGGTCGGGGACAGGGGAAGGAAGAACTTTGATGAAGAGCCTTCGGTCTGATTCCTTTGCCGTTGGTCGTGCAGTTGCTTCCAACCGGGATCAGGCTCTCTGCAGATGATGTCTGGCGTAGTTGGGGAAGAACAGCTCTCCCGGTCGGCCACAAACTCAGAACGGGACGATTCCACCTCTCCTGCATAGTGGACTGGACGACCTTTCCAGAAAGGTATGGTATGTCTTCAGATGACGCCGTTGGGCTCCGTGGCAGCTTCTGCAAGACGAATCTTCTTCTGCTACCTGCAGACTTGGCTAAGCAAAGGGGTGGTGGTGGAGCTTGGTTAAAGGGAATGGTGTTTTAACTATGGGGGAAGGCTGGTAGTGATGGTAGATGGGGGATGGGATGTGGGAGAATGATGAGAGGGGTGGAGGAGGGAAGGTGGAGGTCCAGGAGGGTGGAGGGTCCGCAGCTATCCAAAGGGGTGGTGGGGGTCGGCCAAGGGAATGGGGGGTGGGCTAGTGTGGTGGGTGCGCAACCAGCAGGGGTATGGGGGGGTTAATTTGCCCTAGGGATATGAATGGAGGGTGTGGGGAAGAGGGAGGGCTGCTTGGGGGAGAGGAAAGGCTGCCTTGGAGAATGAAGAGGTGTATGGGGAATGGGAAGAGTTGCCTAGGGTGGAGGAGGTAATGAAGGGAGTTATGAGTCTTGGGAATATGAAAGGGTGGAGGGATGAGGTGGCAGCTGAGGTGGCAGGGGGAGGGGGAGGTGAAAGGGCAGGTTCGCCCAAGGGAGAGAGAGAGAGGAGGAGGAAGAGAGAGAGAGGGGGTCGGCCCCCTTAGTGAGAGAGAGAGAAGGAGAGAGTGAAGGCTAGAGAGAGAGAGAGAGAGGAGTGCACTTATGCTTGCAATATTCAAATCTTCATTAACCTTAAAAGAGGGGGTTTGGGGTCCTATATATAGGAAAACCCAATTTACAAAAAGTCCTCATGGAATGGACAAATGACGAAAGACCAAGGGGTGGGGAGAGGGGCGCCCATGGGCCAGACCAAAGAAATGGCCCAATAAGAACTACTAGCCCCATTAGCCCACTAGCCTACATACAAGCATAAGTAAATAACATGATAACATAGTAACATGACTCAAAACATAGGCAAATACATCAAAATGACTCAAGAAAATAGGAAGATGTAATAGGATGATAAGCACCAATGTTCCTTCTGAAGAAGGGCTGCTCCCTAGCTGTCTCCGGAGGGAGAGAAGTGCCAAGCCAGAGGGTATGTGGTGTGATGCCCTCATCACATGTCACCGAGTGTACAGACTTCAGCAATGACGGGAGTGCAGTGTCTGGACTCTTCAAATGTATAGACTTCACAGAAAAGGCTGTACAGACTTCACAAGGCCAGACACCGTGCGCCAGTCTCTAGAGGATTATTCAGTTTTTTACACTTGAATTCTCCTTGTATTTTTAGAGGCTTGGCCTCTTATGACTTTGTTCAAGTTTGGAAAATCAATAAAATAAAGCATCAAGTGGTGATTTGGTGGAGTGAGAACATTCCCTTCCTCTGGAATGGGGGTGCACTCTCCCTTCTTCCTGCTTGATGACTTGGGTATTATAAAAAAAAAAGTTCTCTCCGCTTCATCTCCGCTTCATCTCCATTTCATGTCGTTGTTGGTTTCGCGCCATCTCCTTTCCATTTCGCCTCCGCATCACTTTCGCTCACTCCCTTGCAAAGGGAACATCAAGGAGGGGCATCTGTTAACACCAGTTTTTAGCCCGCTAGTTGCATTATTTCTCTTATTCATCATTTTTGATGTCCCGAATTTACCTATTATTTTAGGGCCTTCCTTGGATGGATTTGGAGCCCATTTCATTGTTGTATTCTCTTTGAGCCTCGGAGATTAGCCTTGGAGATCATGATTTCTTAGAGCCCTAGAGCCTATCTTATCACCTTCCGGCCTTCCAAGTTGACTTACGGCCCATTTAGGTCGACTTCCCTCAAGCATTCGGCCCCTTTCGCTACGTAGTCTTGAAAAATGGTCCCTTTGCATCTCATCATGTTCCTCTATTCATTAAGTGTTCTTCACCAAAGTTGTTCAATTTTTAAAGCCCTACATTTTCTTTTTCTATGCCATTGGCCAGTTCTTCACCGATTTCAAGCTAGTCACGTTTTTTTAGTGTGCTACGCTGTTCACCTACGTCCCGATATTTTTCCTCTCTATTCTCGCCTTATTTTCTCTCTCTTATGATCATCTTTTCATCTTGCACCCTTCATAAAAGTTGTTCATTTTTCAATTATATACAATTTCTACTTCTACTTCTTTTGCTAGTTCTGCACCATTTTTGAGATATGCTCTGATTTCCAAAGTCGCGCCCAATTCCTAAAGGAGGTCATTTGCTAGACTGCCCAGCTCCTAAAGGAGGTCATTTGCTAGACCGCCCAGCTTTGAGAAGTGGTAATTTGGTAGACCGTTTTTAACCTGTTTTGCCCAAACTACCATGTTCACCAACGGCTCTATTCTTCATGCCATCCCAAGGATAGTTGCGGTCTAGTCATGACCGTTTCTTACCAGAAACGGCCGCTCGATAGATCGTCTCAATAACAGAGAGTCCAAATGATCCTGACCTCTGATTTCTTCGCCGCTGGACTCTAAGGCCGACTTCTGCTCGATGGGGCCTCCTTGTTAGGGCTCTATCTTCCAGAATATTCCACCAAATGGAGCCCCGTTTGTTTCTATCTCTTGTCCTTTCTATTATCTCGACTTTGGTCTATAGAACATGAATTTTAATGGGATATATCTCCTGGAATCATGGCCGCAATATCAGGATTTACGCATTTTGTATAACACAAACTCCTCCAGAATAGGCTCCGGGGCTACCTTCTAGAGCTAATAACTTCCAGATCCTTCCACCAAATAGAGTATTGTTTCTTTCTACCTTTTATCCTGACTATTATCTCAAGATTGATCTAGAGATCTCGAGATTTGGTGGGCTCTATCCTCTAGAATCGCAATAGAAAGTTTTGGGTTCCAGCATATTTCTGTATAAAACCTGCCCAGTTCGCCTGCGCGGGGGGGGGGGGGGGGGGCTCTTTTTGGACTCGGGGTGAAGCCATGCTGGATCGTCGACTCATACCTTCGACCCCACTTTGAAGAGGGAAGTATCAGATTTAATTTCCATGTCTTTGGGCTCAGTTTCATTGCTCCATTCCTTAGTTCTTGTCTCATACTTTTTTAAAATCATCACAAATTACACTGTTTTTACACGTTTATGCATTTTTCTCCATTTTACACAACACTTTTCTCTCTAATCTCTTCGTCAAATTTTGTGATTTCAAATTCTATGCATGCGCAACACTCCCACCTTTCATTTGCACCTATTTATAGGGGTCAAAAACCCTTCCCCGGAGATCGTCGATAGAACATGAGGCCCTTGCTTTCTAGCCGGCTAGAAGGTGAGGAGGTGCACCCACGATCAGTTCCCGCGTCCTATTTCAAGCGCGATCACGTGTAGCGACTTCCCTTCGGTCCGCGTCTTCTTCCCTACTTTCCAAGGTACACGGCGCCGTCGTCATCCGTCCTCCATCCTCTTGGTGCCGTAGAACCTTGGTGGCGATCACGGTTAGTTCTCTATTCTTCGTCGCCCATTTGCTTTTCATTGTCTATACTTTATGTTTACATGTTCATGTTTATATGCTCATAGTACTTGGGGCGGGAGATAGATAGAAACATTTACTTCTTACTCTTATCTCTGAATTTTTCTGATAATATGAACTCCAAGTTTATGAATGGTGTTGTGTGTCTAATAGTGTACCTGCCCGATGCGTAGCATCAGACAAATAATGGGCGACCGTCACAAAGTCGCTATTTAAATAATAAGTGGCCCTTTACGGTGGCGCTATATTTTAGAAAATCCAGTAAATAGAATTTATATTAAAAAATGTCGCTATTTAAAGAATGAACGCCATCTCACACAGTCGCTGTTTGGAATTAGAAAAATTAATTTTATGAAAAAATTCTAGAATTAACGCCCTTACACGGTGTCATTAATTATTATTAGTTCTTGAAATTTCTATTATAAATTAGGATTGAACAACCTTTCAGAAGGTCGCTATTTCGTTAAATAGCGACTTCTGTAGAGGCGCATATTTCCTGTCTCTTAGATTTATCTTGTTTTTTGACCCATATCGCGAGTCTATTGACACTATTATCTCACATCCGTAGATGGGATTTCTGTTTTGATTCTGTCGATTACAAACTAACTCTCGATGATGTTTGAACCCTCCGCGGGATATTCCTTCCTTCGGACTGGTGATTTCATCATGGAGACCTCCGTAAATCTCTGCTAGCCTTGGATTCCCTCAAGGCAGACGAGTGGGTTGTACCCTAAAAACCATGGAGCCTTTCTTTGTCATGTCACTCTGAAGAAACGTGATGATTAGTCCTCTTATAGCACTGTTTGTAGCCTCTTTGAGAAGTCTGTTATCTGTCTATAAACTGCGACCATGCCTTGGGTGCCAAAAAGAATTGGCAACCTGGACAGGGGCGCAAATTACTGATATAGCGACCGTTAAGTGGGTGCTATTTTCATCGAGCCTGTACTGTTCATAGGAATTGGCAACAATACAGTGGACTCTATTTCTGTAATTGATGGTGACTGAGTGGACGCCAATTACCCAGTGGAGAGGGGAATTTCTGTAGCCCATCCAAGAGCGTCCGAACTAGGTCCAGCGAGACCAAACAAGTCCCAGCTCATCTAAGTGACCACCCCGCAAGGCCTACTTAGCGTAAAAGCCCAATAAGCTCACTCGGGATCAAGCACTTCCTAGGCGGCCATTAGGCTCGGAAGGCCGAGCGTCGGTCCGGTCGGAGGAAGACCCACGCCCGACCTATCCCCCTCGTCGGGATAAGGGCTGGCACCCAGCGCCCACTCCGACCGAACCTCACCCGAGCTATGCCCATCGCCCGGGATAGGGCCGGAACTGTTCATGCTTGGGTCGATCGACGATTGCTTATCCACGCTGCCGTTAAGAGCCCTTTCTGAGCAGGAGTTTATGAGGATAAGGGGGCCCACGACTACTCAAGGCTATAAAGAGCCCACGTCGAGGACGTAAAGAGCCCACGTCGAGGACGTAACCCCCGCCTGAAACTCCTCAGCTTACGGGACTCATAAGGCAGGCGCACTATTTAAACCCGGGACTCCCTCCAGCGAAAGGTAAGGCCAACATATGCCTGAAACTCCCTGAGCAGGAACCACTTCACCACCTTGGTGGAGAGGGATCTCATGCATCTCCTTCCTCCTCCCTTCATAGCTTCCACCACTGCTCTACTGACTTATGCATCAGAGGGTTTTCCCTAGGGAACCATCCCTGGGCCCCCTAATCTGTTTCCTTTCCTTGCAGTTCACTGATCTGTGATCATCTCCTCCTGCTCAGGACCAGCGCGAGATCGCCCCTCTTCATCTGGCGTCGTCTGTGGGAAATGATCAAAGAGCCAGTATGGTGTGAAGGAGTACAGGGAGGAGGTCCACCGGCGATAGGGGAAAAGCCATGGTGGTGGGGGGAGAGGCCCCTTCTCCGGCCACATAGGACCCCCCCTCCAATGCCAGCACCCCAGTCGACGAACTGCCTCCTCCACCCGCGGCGGTGGAGCTACCACTCAACGGGGGCGCTGACGCTTTCCAAGCCCTCAACGCAAAACTGGATGTCCTCGTGGAACTCATGAGGACCCAGGTGGCCAGGGAAGGGAGGTCACGCGTCCCTCCGGAAAGCCCTCCCCATGAAAATGCATCCCAACACACTACCGGAGGCCGCTTCACCCTCCGAGGATGGCGGCTTATTCGTAACAGATCAGGAGGACCTTCACAAGCCCCTCCTCCGGAGCAAGAGGCCTCCTCCGCGCTGAAGAGGGGAAAACCTGGGGCACACCGTCCACACCCAGAGATCGAAGTCCCCAGGGAACGCTAGGATAGCCTGCCATCGCGCCCCCTAGCCCCACAGTGCAACGGCAGCCGGAGTTATCCCTCCGACTGCGAGAGTTCGAGAGACGCTTTGCAGAGTAGGAGCGCACCTTACGCGCCTTGCAGAAGACCTCCCCAGTAGAGGACGAGGAGAAATCCCTGTTCTCCGATTGCATCTTGAAGGCGGAGATATCTCTTGGAATCTTTATTCTGACCTTCAAGTCTTACGACAGCCAGGGTGACCCGGCCGACCACTTCAACAGCTTCGATGCCCTGATGACCCTTCACGGGGCGTCCGACGCCATCAAGTGCCAAGCCTTTGTGACCACCCTGGTCCAAGGCGCCCAAGCATGGTTCCGAGCCCTCGCCCCCGAATCCATCCGGGACTTCAAGCAGTTCGAGTGAGTGTTCAAGGAGAGTTTCACCGGCAGCGGCCCCCCAAGGTCGGTAGCGGGGCTATTGGCTCTCAAACAGGAGCAGGGGGAGACACTCTGGGCTTATATCAACCGATTAAAGTCGGAAGCCCTGAGAATCCCCCACCTGGATGTTGCCTCGGCCATAACTGCGATGACCAGAGGCACCCGTGACGAGAACCTCCGCCGCGAACTTTTTCTCCACCCTCCCTCGACCCTTGCCGAGCTAGTGACTCTGACTTTACGCCATGCTGAGTGCGAAGAAGTTCTCAGCGCATGCTGAGGCGCAATCGGTTCGGGTCGGGAGGGGGACAAGAAGTGAGCACCCGAGCCAATCTCGGGCCAAGGAAAAAGGTGGAATCGAGATGGGGAGCATAAAGAACCATCCCGGAAGTACGAGTAGTACACTCCCTTAACCGCTCCGGTTTACGAGATCTATGAAGACATCAAATGCTCGGGCCTCCTCTGCCAACCCGAGCCAATGAGGTCGAAGAGCCGCAATCGCAGTAAGCACTGCCTATTCCACAGCGACCACGAGCATCATACCGGCGATTGCCGCCAGCTCCAGGATGAGATCGAGCACCTCGTCCGCCAGGGACACCTATCCCGGTTCGTGGCCGGGCACAAGGAAGATCGAGGCGCCCCAGAGGAGATCGATAACGCCCCCCGCGGGGTTCACATCAATGTCATTGCTGGAGGAGCTGCATCAGGAGGAGACAGTAGTCGAGGAAGGAAACGTCATGCTGAGCAGGTGAGTTGAGCCTCCCAAGGCCCCGCCAAGTGAGCCACAGGTCATAGTCTTCTTCGACCAAGACCTGGAAGGGCTGACCACCCCGCATGACGACGCCCTAGTTATTTCGACTACGATAAACCATTATAACGTAGATAAAATTCTAATTGACAATGGAAGCGCCCCTGATGTATTGTCTTATGAGTGTTTTCTTAAGATGGGGGAGAATCAGTCTAAATTCTGCCCAATCCGAACCCCCCTTTACGGGTTCAATGGCCAGGCCATTTATCCCGAGGGAGCCCTGAGCCTGCCGGTTACTCTCGGCACCCCACCCAAAACAATTATGGTTATGGTGGACTTACATAGTGATCAAGGGTATGATGGCATATAACGTAATCTTCGGCCGGGGGATCCTTAGCCGAACGAAAGCAGTGCCCTCTACCTATCACCAAAAGATGAAGTTCCCCACTAAACAGGGGGTGGGGGAAGTCCGGGGCAACCAAGCGATGGCCAGAAGGTGCTATATTATCTCGGTCGAAGCCACAAGGCTGGATGGGAAGAACAAGGGCTCCCGGGAAGTCGAGGAAAAACCAACAACATCCGAGCCTGGAGGTGAGTTGTTAATGGTTTTCTTGAACGATGACCCGACACTAGGAGTAAAGATTGGAGCCGACCTACCATCTGAGGTTCAGCAGCAATACAAAGAATTTCTTTCCGGCTACATCCGAGTCTTTGCATGGTCTGATGATCAACTCCCCAGGATACCGGGAGAGACAGTAGTGCACAAACTCAACCTCGACCCGACCGTGAAGCCCGTACAACAACGCAGAAGGAAGCACGCGCCAGAGAAGCAGGCGATCATCAAGGGGCAAGTCACCAAGGGGTAGAAGATTGGTCTTTTTAGATCAGTCTTGTACTTGACGTGGCTGGCTAACATTGTCCTGGTGCCAAAAGCTTCGGGAAAGTGGCGAATGTGTGTGAACTTCACCGACTTAAACAAAGCCACACCAAAAGACTGCTATCCGTTGCCGAGTGTCGACCAACTGGTTGACTCAACCTCGGGCAATGAGATACTCAGCTTCCTAGATGCCTATTCAGGTTACCACCAGATCAGAATGGATCCAGAAGATATCAAGAAGACCGCCTTCATCACTGACTTCGGCGTATACTGCTACACTCGGATGGCCTTCGGGCTGAAGAACGCTGGAGCTACGTACCAGAGGCTGGTCAACCATATGTTTGAGGGACAGCTTAGCCGGAACCTCGAGGCCTACATCGACAACATGCTCATCAAGACCCCCAAGGCCTAGAACCACTTCGCCGACCTAGCTGAGACCTTCGACACTCTCCTAAGGTACAATATGAAGCTCAACCCCACCAAGTGTGCCTTCGGAGTAAGGTCCGAGAAATTTCTGGGTTTCTTGGTGACCCAGCGTGGGATCGAGACCAAGCCCGACAAGGTCCAGGCCATCCTAGACATGCGGCTGCCCACTTGCACCAAGGACGTTCAACGCCTTACCGGGCGCATTGCTGTACTCAACCGATTCTTGTCCCGTGCGACCGAACGATGCCTACCCTTCTTCAAACTGTTGAGGGGGCCCAAAATGGCATCTGCTATGTTCGCATGGGACGAGGAATGCCAAAAGGCGTTCACCGAACTTAAGGAGTTCCTGGCTTCACCCCTGGTCCTGTCCAAGCCTGTCCCAGGTGAAGCCTTGCATCTCTACCTCTCGGCAACCCCATCCACAGTTAGCTCGGTCCTGGTCAGAAATGACTCAGGAGTCGAGAGACCGATCTACTACACCAGCAAGGTGCTCAACAAGGCTGAAAGAAGGTACCCTACAACCGAGAGACTCGTGCTAGCGTTGGTTACCTCGGCCAAGCGCCTTCCACCCTACTTCCAAGGGCACTCCATCATCGTGTTGACCGGTGAACCACTGAAGAGGATCCTCGCTCACCCTGAAGCCTCGGGACGCCTCGTCAAGTGGGCCATTATGCTCAGGGCCTACGATATATCATACCGGCCTCGCTCGACTATCAAAGGACAGGCGCTCGCTGACTTCATCGCCGAAAGCACCATCCCGACCGAAGAAAAATCTCCGTCCCGGCCAACCTGGGAATTGTTCATCGACGGATCCTCCAACTCGGCCGGGAGCGGCACCGGTATCCTCCTGAAGTTCCCCGAAGGAGTAGAGCTGCAATACGCCTTGAAGTTTAACTTCCCGGCATCCAACAATGCCTTCGAGTACAAAGCCCTTATCTCGGGAGCCCGCATGGCCCGGCGGTTGGGGGCTGAGCGAGTCAGAATTCACACCGACTCCCAACTGGTCACTAGCCAGGTCAACGGCAATTACGAAGCCCGGGAAGAACCGATGGTCAAATATCTCCGGCTGGTCAAAACCGTGGCACAACAATTCGAGAGTTTTGAGGTAGTTCGAATAGCTCGGGAGGAAAACTCTCGAGTGGATGCCCTCTCTCGGCTGGCATCCTCTCTTGACCCCGAGGGTACTCGATCGGTCCTTCTCGAGGAGCTAGAGCGACCAAGCATTGATGCGAAGCTCATGGCTGATGACTCGGTCTGCCCAAGCGACTGGCGTACCCCCTATCTGTCGTGGCTCCAAGACTCTCAGGAACCTCTCGACCCTCGGGAAGCCCGGAGATTGAAATATCATCCTCGGCGATTCGTCATTCTGGACGGCACTTTGTACCGCAGATCCTTCTCCGGTCCCCTAATGAAGTGCATCAGTACTGACGAAGCCAGCCAAACGATTCAAGAGGTTCAAGAAGGCCTGTGCGGAGCGCACCAAGGAGGAAGGTCGCTTGCCAGGATCATGCTTCGGCAGGGTTACTGGTGGCCCACTCTGCAGCGCGACTGCTCGACCTACGTGCAACAGTGCGATTGATGCCAGTGATTTGACCACTTGGTCCATCGGTCGGCAACGGATCTCGTCACCCTAGCCGAGCCTTATCCTTTCGATCGGTGGGGGATCGACATCCTTGGGCCGTTCCCTACGGATCAGGCCCAGAAGAAGTTCGTTATCGTCGCCATCGACTACTTCACCAAGTGGATCGAGGCCGAAGCTATAGCTAGGATCATTGAGATAGTCGTATGGAGTTTCATCTGGAAGTCGATCATTTGTCGCTACGGCATCCCCCGGGTGATAGTGAGTGATAATGGTTGGCAATTTGATTCTCTTTATTTTCGAGATAGATGTGTCGACCTAAACATCCGCAATCACTTCACCTCGGTCGCCCACCCTCAGGCTAATAGGCTGGTTGAAAATACCAATAAGACTATCTTAAAAGGCATCAAGACTAGGCTCGGCAAAGCCAAGGGCAGCTGGCTCGAGGATTTGCCGAACATACTTTGGTTGCACAAAATGACTCCCAGAACGGCAACCGGTGAGAGTCCCTTTCATATGGTGTATAGAATTGAGGCCGTGATCCCGTTGGAGACTGGCAATCCCTCTCTCTGAGTCATCTGCTTCTCGCTCGAGGGAAACGACAGAAACTGCTCGAAAACCTCGACCTAGCAGATGAAGTCCGAGAGATTGCCAGCATCCGAGCAATGGAATATCAACGCCGCCTCACTCGATACTACAACGTCAAAGTCCGAGACAGACACTTCAAGTCGGGAGACTTCGTTCTCAGAAAAGCCGAAGCCTCTCGACCACTTGAGGCAACGGGCAAGCTATCCCCTAATTGGGAAGGCCCCTACCGAGTGGTCGAGATGCTCGGGAAAGGAGCGTACCAGATATCTACTATGGAAGGAGAACCAATCCCTCGGACGTGAAACGCGACTACACTACGCAAGTTCTACTTCGGAACACTTCAGTTGTGTAAGCAATATGAGATAAAACAAAAATTTTCTTCCTCTTTCATTCAAATAATTGTTTGTACATCAGAAAGGCCGAAGCCAATACAATACATGTTAAAAAAAAGCAAAATTCCATCTGGCGCCGCCGTACGAGCCCATCGCTCGGCTGACTCGGTTAACGTTCCTGCATCCAGCCATTGACTCTGCCTCGTGCAGAAACTGGCTCGGATAAAGGTTCGTCAGCTTCGTTGGATTGAGAAATCTCGGTGGAGGAAGGAAAGAGGAAGGAATACAAGTGAAGGCCTCCTCTCTGCCAACTCTTTGGAAGGCAGAGAGTGCAGGCACCCTCCAAAGAGCGAAAGGGGAGGGAGAAAGAGAAAACGGCAGAGATGGACGAGGAGGCAGGAGAAGGCCCGGAAAGGAGGGAGCTTAGTTGGCTCCCTCTTCCCCTCTGAATGGCGTCGGCAGGTCAGGGATAGGAGTGCGACATGCTCCGGCATGATGAACCCTCTTCATGAGTGATTGCCGACTGACGAACCCTCTTCCAGAGTGAAACAACAGGAGTTTCCCTCCTACCACCATCAACATCATCATCCTCTGAAACGTCTTCCATGCTTCAAATTTGACAGCACATCGCTTCGTGAAGAAGGAGGGAGGAAAGATTGTCAGAGAAAAACCCTAAGCGATGGAGTGAAAGAGACGCCCTTCAGCCCTTTTATAGGCGAAGGGAGGCTACTTGCCTTAAATGATTCTCCCCTCGAAAACACGCTAAAGGGACCTCTCCCTACGAACGGTCACCTCAGACTCCTCGGTTCCATCCCAGCGGGACACACGAAGCGACCGGGCATTTAAAGCATGAGAAAATGGAAAGACACCCTGTCAGACGCCTACCCAACCATTATGTGAGATCCACGTAGAAAGTATCGGCACTTTCCAACTACTGCGGATACACTGGTCAAACCACGGCAATGGCGGTAAGAAATAGTCAAGTCTTTATCATAACACTACTGCCTTACGTTTTCAACCTTCCCTTACACAAAAAGAGAAGTTTTTTCTTCAAAAAGGAAAAACATACAAGGAGAAAAAGAAAAATAGATACATCAGGCCCCTGGCCCATCTTGAGGCTCGAAAGTTGAAGGCTCGGACGATGTGCCTCCGGCACCCTCGGCGACGGCTGACCCTGGCACTGACCCCACCTACGTGGGAACTGCCTCGGTTGCGTGCCCTCCCGAGGCATCCGGAGTTGGTGACTCCTCGGATGAAGACGAGTCCCCCTGGTCTCCTTCTTCCCCCAACGCCGAACTAGAGGAATCAGAGGACGCCGAATCCGAGTCGTAGCATTGCCCGGATGGGAAACTGATTGTGCAGGGTGCCTGCTCCTCCGCGTAGAAGACGGCCCGACTGTAGCCATGCTTGAACCCCTTGCGGATGCCCTGGCGAAGTGCTTACTCGTAGTAGGAGAGGGCAGCCTCCTTAAGGTCAACCCGGTAGGTATCCGAGCGTTTGTATTGCTCGAGTGCCTCCGCCCCGGCCAATCCCACCCTTCTAGCGAGCTCGGCCTTCTCCCACTCCGCCTCGGCCAGCCTCCGCTCTGCCTCAGCCACCTGCTTCTCTGCCTTGACCTCCAACCGAAGACGCATGGCTTTCTCCGCTCGGTCCAAAAGCTCGACGCGCTCGGCCTCCCACTGGCCATCTCGCTCGGCGCGGGCCACGCACTCCTCCTCCAGAAGCTTGCTCTTCCTCTCGAGTGACCCGCGGGCCCGAGCCAGTTGCTCGGTCAATGTATGGGCCTCCGCCTGGCTCAGCCTCGCCAGCTCTCTAACCGAGGAGAGCTCACGTCGAAGCCCATCACGCTCCTCGGTGAGTCGAGCTACCTTCCGATCGGACGCGCCAAGGGTCCAGGCAAGGTTCGCTCGTTCTGACTCTGACCGAGCGTAGGCTTCAGCCAGAGAGGCCCCCAACTAGGCCAGGACTAGGCAACCCTCCATAACCATCTCGAGGGCCACGGGTGGGGAGCGTTGCTTGTCTCCTCCCCTCACCACCTTCGAAGCTATGCTGCAACATTTATGGTATAGAGGGCCCTGGATGCCCAGCCTCTCCAGAACAGCCGGAATAGGCCCCCCCCCTCCGAGTGGCATCCCCTCGGGAGCCCCGCCAGCAGCCCGGATTGAGCGACTGCTTCATCCACCTCTCTTGCCTTGGTCGGTTGGGGCTGCGTCGCCTTTCCTCGCGACCCCCCGGCCTCGACCGACTCGGCCCCGACGTCACCACCCCGAGGGCCGCCCGCCTCACCCGACGCTCTAGTCTCTGCCGCGGTCCTAGAGTCGCTCGCTTCGGCCCCGGCCCCCTCGGCTCCTGTAGAGGGGAGAGCCGGGCCAGTGCCGTCACCAACCGCAGAAACGGCCCTGGCCCCCTCGGCCCCCTCTTGCTCGGTGGATGGGAGAGCCGGCCTAATAGGGTCGGCCCCGTCACGCTAGGCAGAGGGGAGAGCCGAGCTAGAGCCACCTTCAACTGCGGGGATGACCCCGGCTCTTTTGGCCCGCTACTTGGCCTTCACGGCGTCCCGTATCATCCCCTCCATGGGATCCTTGTGCTTGGACCCCCGCCGCCTGGAAGACCCTTTCCGGGCCACCCCTTGCCCCTATCTCGGGCTCGGGAGCGACCCTCGGGAGCCCGCGACTCAACGACAGCCGAGTCGTTGCCCAGATTGATCACTTCCCGATCGGTCTCATGCTCCTCCTCCGCAGTCGGCCGCCTGGTGTTTGCGCAAAAGAAGATATGGTCATGAAAAGAAAAATGGCTTCATCATCCGAAGAGAACACTGATTCATGGTGCCCGTACCTGTCGGCCATAGCCGCTGGAGAAGGCATCGCTCGATGTTCTCTGGGGTCACCAGCTCCTCTGTGGACTGGCGATGCTTCAGCAGAATGGCCGCATACTTCTCCACATCCGGAGAGAACTCATCTTGCCTCGGGGGAATGTTCGGGTGAAAGTTGGGGATTACAGGACACCTCCAAGACTCCTCCACCGAAAAAATTCCCACCCAGAAGAACTGGGTCTGTCACGCCCCGGGCGCGGAAGATACCCGGAGACGCGTGACGAGTTTATATCAATCATGTCAATCAGAGTGGTCGTGTATTCTACACAAAGGCAGAGATGCGCAAAATAGCAAGATAACCCAATCCTTTATTTCATAATGGATAGACTATTACAAATCCAATACTCTGTTTAATAAAAAGAAAAGTACATAGTTGACTCAAGAAAAATAGGAAAAAGACTAGATGACACTTGGACAAGCTCTAGCTCTTTCACTCTTGACCATCCCCATCCGATTGACTTCCATCGTCGTCGGACTTACCTGAAAAGTAAAAAGGGACAAACGGGATGAGCGAACGCTCAGTAGGAAATTATATCTCAAGTACTAGCAAGGGGTTTAAGTGATTACATTTTTCATGAATGCGATAAAGCTATGCATGCTCGCATAAAACGACAAGATAGAGAGAATGTAATATCAAGGAAATAAGATGAACTTAATCATGAACTTTCAACAAGATAACAAGTTTATTCAAGATATTCAAGCAAGTACGTTTAACAAGTCATGTCAAGAACTTTGGCTATCATGTATCAAGCAAGTAAATTACCCTTTTTCGGGCCACGCATTTCATGTCAAGTCAAGTACGATTCAAGTACAAGATGTGTGTGGAATGTCCAATCAAGCAAGTCAAGTACTCGGTATAATGCCAGATACCTTATCATTTTAACTCCCATGGGCACAAGTACTTTCGGGTGCTCCTCCCAGGACCAGATCGGGCCCTATATGCGCAGGCATTTATCATGTATTTTGACATCCACTCTTGTTTTATAGCCAACATAGAATTTCAATAGTCAAGCTGGTAGACACGTATGACAACTTTGATAGAATAGAGTCCAAAATATGACAAAGGACATAGAATGGCGATAATAACGGTATAATCACGATATCGATAAAAATCTAGGTAGAATATGGTTCCCTTAACTTGGGTACCATGACAAATCAATATGGACATTCTTTATATAGAATTGAGGTCCACATGAACAGTATATCAAAGGTAAGATACCCTCATTCTTATCATAGAATTGAGATTTACAAGAATGATATGATATGGCATGATATCATCATCCCATTAAGAATTTCTTATGATACACTCTTTGTATAATCATAAGGGCCGGTATCCCATGTTTCTTTAGAGTGACATGGCATCAATGGTGTAATGGGTTTTTAGGGTACAACCAGCTCAGTCGGCCTTGAGGGAATCCAAGGCTACGAGGAGTCTTACGGAGGTCTCTATGACTAACTCGCTAGTCCAAAGGAACGAAATGTCCAATGGAGAGCTTGTATGTCAATGAGAGTTGAGTGTGATCGATGAAACAACGTGAAAAGTGGGACTATACTCACGGAGTGGAGAATAGTGCCGATATATAGATTATATAATATGAAACCATCGGTTAGCAGAATCAGGATAAAAATCATTTTTACAGTAAAATAACGACTTATGCCAAGTCGTTTCTCAAGTAAATAACACCTAACAAAAGGGCGTTTACATATGTTTCCATTTTGCAGAATTTTTATTAATTCAGTAATTTATCTAAAACGCGCCCTGGTCAGGGTCGTTTCTTCAAGATTTGACGACTACACCAGAAGGCGTCTTATTATTTACATATTTGACAGAATATAATTAATTTTCAGGAATTATCAAAAACGCGCCCTTGACATGGGCGTTAATCATTAAATTCCTATTTTTACAGAATATATTGTTCGGGATTTTAACAGAAACGCGCCCAATGAAGGGGCGTTACCTTTCAATTCACACCCTGTGATGGGGCGTTAACACATGGAAAACGACCTTGTCGAAGTCGTGAATTCAAGAAATTGCAGTAATTGACACGAACAGCCAGAAGTTTCACAATAATCGATGTACAGGATGGTATTTATATAGTCGTGACAGGAAGAACTTCACAGGGAGAGTCATGCATTCGATATTTCATATTTATGGATTTTTAAACATGAACAATTTAATTACATGTGATTTTCGTGGATAATCAGTTCTTAAGATAGCTGATTAACATTACATGAAATTAACGCCTGTGTACAGGGCGTCAAATATGAAATTGACGACCTGGGCAGGGTCGTGTCTTGTAAATTAGCGCCCTTGATAGGGGCGTCTCTTTCAAAATATTGCAGAAACTTAACAAAACCATATTAAACCGTATGCATGACATGCTTATATATATATCTTGCATTAATTTCATTTGGGCTACAGTAACTTGAGAAAACCTACCTTTAATGGTTGATATCTGGAGAGGGGACACGTGATTAACGTGATAAGAACACACTGAAGCTTCTAATACCCTTGATAGCAGCAGTATGCAGATGAAGAACCTTGACTCAGTTGATTGTTTTCTTCAACAGTCAACCTGGAGGCAGAAGAACGAAGAGATCATGCTTCGTATTAACTGGAGAGGAGGTAAAGGAGGAGAAGGGAAGAAGAAAGAAGACTTACCCGTTAGTCTTCTTAACCTGCAAGAATAGAAGAAACGAAGAATATTAATTCTTCAGATACTATGTTCATAAGGAAAAGAATCAGAATCAGAAGAAGAAGAAGAAGACGAACATATGTTCTTCACGCACCTGTAGTTCGAACGTCCAAATAGCGTTTTAGGTTAGATAGTAGATTATTTATAGGCTATGGAAATCCTATTAGAGTTAGTGTTCGTGTGAGGGTAATATATCCCTAATAGAGTCCTTACCCTAGTAGACACTTACTGGATTAGGTTAATCTTTCCCTGGATAAGCTCCCGTGTCGAACGGAACTCGAATGGAATTAACGACTTTGGTCAGGGCGTCTATTCTTGAATTGACGACCTTGTACAGGTCGTTTCTTAAGAAGCGCCTTGTATAAGGGCGTTCCTTATTTTTAAAACACGCCCAAGTAAAGGGCGTTTCTTGGCCTTGCCCTTTTTGGCATTTGGAATTTGACGCCGTCAGGTGAGGGCGTCCTTTCTTTAGTCACGCCGTAGATAGAGGCGTTTCTTTTTAAATTAACGCCTTGCTAAGAGGCGTTATTTGTATCTTGTTTTATTTCATCTATTTAACCCTCTTCTTATTATCTGTATTACTTCTGTAGTATATATATTTTAATTCATTTCAAATATTCATTTATCAGGGTTGCTACAGGGTCTTCCACCCCTTGTGGGAAGAGTCCTTCACGGATAAGGAAACACAGCTCCTGTTTCGCCTCGCCTGGATGAAATAGAAGTCCTTCCCGACCGAGGAATGCTTCTTCAACTCAAAAAAGTAATGGAAGAGGTCCAAGGAAGAAGGAACCCTGTACTGAAGGCAGAGCATGCGGAAAGCAGAGAGAAGGAAATAAGAGTTGGCTACCAACTGTACGAGAGCCAACTGAAAGAAATTGAGAAGGTTAAGAACAAAAGGGTCGAAGGGAAGACGGAACCCACCCTTCGACGACAGAAGGAAGGAGCAGAAATAGCCCGTATGAGAATCCAAGCTCGTCTCATTTAGGGTAGTCGCGACGAAGTAGTACTGCCAGGGCAAGCGAAACTGGTACTCCAGCCGCTTCACCTCCGCCTCCCCCAGCTCGCTGCAGTTCGGAGCCGGCGGTATCACCACCACCCTCGCCTCCGGCTCACCCACAAACTCCTCGATCTCTGGATGCTGGTCCGCCATGGAATCTGAAGAGGAACTTGAAGAAGAAGGCTCCCAAGACTCCAAAGACTCTGGAGGAAGGGGAAGCTGTCGAACCGCCTCCGCGGTTATCTCCGCCAACTCTACGAACGCCACTGCGAGTCTCTGCTCTTCCGTCGTTTCCCACGGCGCATCAAAGAGCCTCGAAAGCAAGTACGAAAGAGGGCAAAACCCTAAAGCGGAGGGAGTATGGAATGACAGCAAGCGCACAACGCTTATATCTCCTCGCGGAAGGCGACACGTCATTCCGACCTCCGAGAAAAAGGGGCCTCTTCATTTCAAATCCGTCAGGATTATCATTATTACGGGCCTAGGTGACCACGACACGTGGCTTCTTAACACTGCCAGATCTCCACCCACCTGAGCCACGCTGGTCCAAAACCCCAACGGCTGCTCTTTTGAGCCTGCCAAGGCTCGAGAGTAGGAGGGGGACAAGTGGAGAGGGGGATTTCTGTAGCCCATCCAAGAGGGGCCGAACTTGGTCCAACGAGATCAAATGAGGCCCAGCTCATCTAAGTGACCGCCCCGCAGGGCCCACTTAACGTAAAAGCCCAATAAGCTCAATCAAGATCAAGCACTTCCTAGGCGGTCATTAGGCTCGGAAGGCTGAGCGTCGGTTCGGTCGGAGGAAGACCCACGCCCGACCTATCCCCCTCGCCGGGATAAGGGCTGGCGCCCAGTGCCCACTCCGATCGAACCTCACCCAAGCTATGCCCATTGCCCGGGACAGGGCCGGCACTCTTCACGCTTGGGTCGATCGATGGTTGCTTATCTACGCTATCGTTAAGAGCCCTTTCTAAGTAGGAGTTTACGAGGATAAGGGGGCCCACGACTCCTCAAGGCTATAAAGAGCCCACGTCGAGGACGTAACCCCCGCCTGAAACTCCTCAGCTTACGGGACTCATAAGGCTGGCGCACTATTTAAACCTGGGACTCCCTCCAGTGAAAGGTAAGGCCAACATATGCCTAAAAATCCCTGAGCAGGAACCACTTCACAACCTTGGTGGAGAGGGATCTCGTGCATCTCCTTCCTCTTCCCTTCATAGCTTCCACCACTGCTCTACTGACTTAGGCATCGGAGGGTTTTCCCTAGGGAACCATCCTTGGGCCCCCTGATCTGTTTCCCTTCCTTGTAGTTCACTGATCGGTGATCATCTCCTCCAACTCAGGACCAGTGCGAGATCGCCCCTCTTCACCCAATTTTATGCTATGTCACGGTTTTCATGCGATGCATTGGTATGTCATTTTTGTTCGAAGTTCTGTCCTTGAACTCCTTCAATGAGGTCTACCTTATCATCCTACAAAGACTTATTCTTTGGAACTCTATATTGGCTATAACTTTAGTGGATGTCTAAAAATATACATGACTCAATGCTTACGCATATAGGGCCCGATCTGGTCCTAGGAGGAGCACCCGAAAGTACTTATGTCCATGGGGGCTATATTGATCACGGTGTGGCATTGCACCGAAGTGCATGACTTGCTTGATTGTTGACATTCCACGACTCATGCTTGACTTGACTTGACATGACATGCGTTGCCCGGAATGGGTATTTACTTGCTTGATATTGTAATAGCCAATTCACGTAACATGACTTGATATATTTACATGCTTGACCATCTTGATACAATTTACATAATTTTCTTGAAATCTTGTTAGTTCATCTTTATTGATTCTTGATACTCTACTCTTGTCTTGCGTACATGCATAGATTCACTTGCATTCATGTAACATGTAATCTACTTTAAGTAAGCTTGCACTTGAGATATAATCCCTACTGAGCGTTCGCTCACCTAGTATTTTCCTTATTTTTCAGGTAATTCCGATGACGAGAATCAATCGGATGGGAATGGGAAAGAGTAAAGAGCGTAGAGCCATTCCAGTTATCGATGCTGTTATCTAGTCGTGTCTTTTCTACTTTCTTGAGTCTCTCATTGTAATTTTCTTTCATTGAGTCTAGAATATCCTTTAATACTCTCTTCTAAAAAGGGAGATTATGTAAGGTTTACCTTAATGGTTATTATGAATAAATTGGATTTGGTTATCTTGCAATTTGCACATCTCTGTTATAACGTCAAAATCCTTATGCTTTGATTGACATGAATGATATAACTCGTCACGCGTACCGGGTTCCTTCCGCGCTCGGGACGTGACATCTCCAGACATGCATGAAATTGTGGATCTGTGTCTTGGCATGTCTTGTCACGCCCCGAGCGCGGAAGATACCCGGTGGCACGACGCCTTTATATAGATCGTGTCAATCAAGGCAGTAAGATTTCTTTTTGACAAAAGACATAGTAAGCAAATTATCTAAATAATAACCAAGATCCAATTTACCACAATAGAAAGATGCCAATTTTCTAATTAACCAACTGACGATAATTCTAGTCCAGGTCATACATTATTCCAATCCAACTACTAGGCAAAAGCCTTAACACGTTTCAATCAACTAGACTGTTAATGGAAGGACTTGAAATACAACAGACGCGGCTAATTAACAATTTGACGATCGGTGACTCTAGCACTCTTCACTCGGTCTCATTCCCATCTGGGTGATGGTCGCTATCCAAGTTACCTGAAAAATATTGGAATGCAACTGAATGAGCGAATCGTCCAGTAGGAATTACATCTCAAGTTCGAGCAATCTTTAAGTGATTTACATATTTCAGGCAGTGTAGGTAAGCTATGCATGCAGACAAGCGAGAATCAAAAACTGTATAGGAAGATGAGCAAGATATCAAGAACTGTATAGAACAATATTTCATGATTTTCAATATCAATAAGGCACTAGCAAGTGATTGCATAATATTTTTTTCAAGAAAGCAAGAATTCATGTTCAAGCGGGTAATATCAAGCACATGTAATATCAAGTACGTGTAATGGAATTGGCTACTTCATTCTATCAAGTACTTTTGCCCTTCTGCGGGCCTCAAGTCAAGTCAAGCAAGTCGTGTCACGAGAGAGTGAGTGGGATGTTTAAAGCCTAGCAAGCAAGTACTTCGGTACAATGCTTAAACACCATGGTCAATAAACTCCCATGGGCACAAGTACCTTCGGGTGCTCCTCCCAGGACCAGACCGGGCCCTATATGCACAACATTATTCCATGTATTTCTTTCGACATCCACTCTCATTTATAGCCAATATAGAATTCCAAGGGTTTAACTATTGTAAGAATATAAGGTAGATTCCATGAATGGAGTTCAAGGACATTTTATCATGTATAGATGAGCTATGATTAAAACAACGTAAAACACGAGACAAGTCGGGAACTTGGATGGAATTGGCACCTCAAGGGCTGCCACATGTCACTGAATTGGCGCCCTTCGGGCTGCCATTATATTATGAATTGGCGCCTGTGTCTAGGGGCGCCCATTTTGTCATAAGATAGGTTCAAAAAAAATTCAGAAACAGGCTCAGGGAAAATGGCGCCCCTCTACAGTGTCTTCATTTAATTGAAGACTCTGCAGAGAATCTTCATTTCTGTGAATGGCGCCCTGGACAAGGGCGCCCATTCACTGTCATTTCAGTAAATGGCGCCATAGGGGCTGCCATTATTCAAGTCATATATATATATACATTTTTTCTTTTCTGTTAGCCCTATGGAAATGGCGCCCCTCTGCAGTGTCTTCATTTAAATGAAGACTCTGCAGAGAGCCTTCAATTTGTATAAATGGCACCCTGGACAGGGGCGCCCTTTGTTCAGGCCCATATACGCACCAGGCACGTACGTTTTGAGACACAAGTTACTATTCATGATTTAAGTTCTCGGAATCAATAAATAAGGACATGGATAGGTAGAGAAAAATATCAGGATCACAGAATCATACTCATGCAAATATTTTATGGTTTAGTTTCATAGATATTAAATATCTAAACATGGGGTTTATTAATTACTGGAAATGAATTGAAGACTGTGTGGGAGGTCTTCATTTAAAAGGGTGCCCATACCTGGGGCGCCCTTCAAGAAATGGCGCCCAGGTGATGGGCGCCCTTTACCTGAGGGCTGGAAATTTTGGGTTTTTGTAAAACATATATATATTTTGTAAAACACGTTATATATTTGGGCTAAGCATGCTATTTTAAGGATGTAAAAACTAGTGTAATAGGATATATCGGAATCCGGTAAAACCAGTGTAACAGACTGTGTATAGAACCGGTGTAACAGGCTATAGTTGATCTACTTAAAAAATCCGTGTAACATGCTATATATCTGGCCATAAGGCCAATGTATTTTGATCTCAGTAAAGTCATGTAATAGGCTATATAACATGGAAGATAAGTTACTCTAATTCTACACATGCATGCTATGTTACCCTATTTAGCTACTAGTTAGGCCAGATCTTGAGAACACCTACCTTTTCGAATGATACACGTGGTACAGGTGGTAAGAATAAAGAAATCCTGGTAAGTCTTTCCTCGTCTCTGCAGCAGAGCTTCAGAGAATTGTTGTATATGCCTTGCATATGTTTTTGATGATAACTAAACTTTATGTTTGCTTGCACATGTTCTTCATGTCAGTGTGCATTAGTATTGTCGTTCAAATATGATTGAGATGGCAAGTGGCTCTTGAGGCTCAAACATGTTGGTTAAATGCATGACTATATGGTCTTGATCCTAAGTTTAAACTATTGGTTTTACCAGAGGTTTCAAAGTCTACTCTGAATGAACAAAGTCCTTGTGCAACTCATGATGTCTTAACTTTGACTATTTTGAATTGTATGATCAAATCTCATGGTAGTCACTCGGAAGGTAAAACAAGCGTGTGGATAAGCACCTTGCTTTATACAATCTAAAACAGGTGGTATATGTCATGTCTAGTCTGTCAAGAACCATTAGTAAGATTCTTACTTTGTCATAGCATCGATCTCACCATGTGCATTTCACGTAGCTCTCCTTAATACACTTCATTCATGGCATTTGAGGTTCACAATGTGCTTAAGAATTTTACAAAAGCCTTGGTAGAAACCGGTTTGGAAGATACTCTTTCATTGAAATGGTTGCATGGCTTGATAGCTCAATAGTTTTGTTTGAATGCATGGTTTTTCATTCCAATACTTAATTGTGTGAAATTGAGTAGCATACATCTTGATGGGTTGAGAATGTAATTCATACATTTTCAACATGAAGCCTTTTGGCTTGAATGTGGTTTGCAAATGAAGGTTCAATAAGTCTTTTGTATTGTTCATAAACGCATTTCATGCATAATCTTCAAGAGCGAGCCTTGAACGTGTTTAAGGCCATTTTATGTAATGACAAATGCTCAAATGTCTTGAGCTTTTCAAATGCATAAACTAATTTAAATCAAACCTAAAAATGAATGGATTAAATGATGACATAAAGCTCTTGTCATATGGATATGTTTCATTGGGCTAACAATCTATTTTTGCAAGATTTTCACTATTCGGTCGACCTAAGGGCATGGGCCGGTCGACCTAAATTAACAACATTCAAAAATCTACAATTTTTCACTATTCGATCGACCTAAGGGTATGGGTCGGTCGATCGGAATTTCCAGTACTAAAAAAACTACAGTTTTTTACAGTCCGGTCAACTGACCGCCCTGTATGGTCGATCGAACCCCCCGATGCAGCCATGTTTGACTTTGTGTTTCACCAACGTCTTCAAGCTTCTATTGTGGACTTTTCAGTCCTTTAGCCTCCAAAATCCGCCAGGAAATGTGGATCTATGTCTGGGGATGTTCCTTGACCAACCCAAGACATATAAGAATATCTCTTATGGCCAAGAAACCCAAGGAGAGAAGAGGATTCAAGGGGAGGCTGCCCAAGGGAGAACGAAGGCTACTATAGCTCCGTGAACAGTAACTCGTGCAAGATTTATTCATCCATATGTAAACTTTTCAAGCTCCATCTGAAGCCAATCAATCTCCATTCAAGTGAAGAAGCAAGCCTTGTTCAACATCTGCATCATACACTCAGGGGGAGCCTAAATCAGGAGTTTCTATTTTATGTTTCATCTGTTATTGTGTTTTGAGTTTCAAGTCTTGTTCTTTGTAATCTGTAAACATCAGTGTGTGTGTGTGAAGAGGGGCGATCTCGCGCTGCTCCTGAGCGGGGAAGAGGATGTCCACGTACACTTGAAGTGTGAACTGCAAGAAGGGAAACAAGTCAGAGGTGCCCAGGGATCGATCCCCGGGGAAGACCCTCCGATGCTTAAGTAAGCAAATGCAGTAGAGCACTGGTGCGAAGGGAAGAGTTATAAGGAAGAAGGGAGCGCGAGATCCCTCTCCACCAAAAGGTGAAGTGGTTCCTGCTCAGGGTTTTTGGTTTACCTTCTCATAGGAGGGTTCTTCCAGTTTAAATAATAGCTCGTTGAGTGAATGATCCCTGTAAGTTGAGGAGTTTCTGGGGGGGGTTACATCCTCCTTGCGGGCTCTTTATAGCATGCGGACTCTTGGTCTCCCTTATCCCCTTGAGCTCCCAGCTTTTAAGGGACTCGTAACGGCCGTACAGATAAGCTTCCATCAGTTGACCCGAGCAAGAGGCACTGGCCTAGGAGGGGTCTCCCGAGCGATGAGTGCGTGGTCGGGACAGGGAATAAGGGGCTCCGAAGGAGCTTTCCTGATCGAACTGATGCTCGGACTTCCCAACCCGAAGGCCACCTAGGAAGTGCTTGTTCCGAGTGAGTTATTAGGCTTATATTAAGTGGGCCCCGGGGGCTATCACTTTAAGGAGTTGGGCCTCATTGGGTTGGGTCGGACCTCGTTTGGCCTCTCCGTACGGGCAGTTATATTTCCCCTCTCAAGTGTTGATCGATTCAGATCTGTGGTCATGTGTGTTTATCTACTTTAGATCCTTGTGTGTGTGTGTATCTTCTTAGATCTGCATGTGTGTGTGTGTGTGTGGATCTATCCAGATCCAATTGTCTAGGTGTATAGAGTGGTGCGTTTGTTGCAGCGAGTGTGTATGTTGTTGATCTGGTCATCAGATCGTGTTGGGGCTCATCTCCGTGTGTGTGTTGGAGCTCCTCTCCGTGTGTGTGTTGTTGTGTCTCTGTGATTTTGATGATGTCAATATTATGTCTTACTATATATATTCTTGATCATATAAATTGATGCATTCATTGGTGATCTGATCATTTATAAGAGTATGAGATATGTCAGAACAGGTTCTAAAGATGATTCAAAAAGTCATGAAAAGAAAGTCAATGGTCAACGCCAACAGACAACAAGTCAACATCACTAGTCAAATGTGAGTCAACCTCTGACAAGTAAAGTCAATGCACATACGAGTCTGATACGCATCCAGGTCAGTACAGATATCTCAGACTTCCATTTGGTTGCATATAAAGTCTGTGTTAGCTTTTCATGAGGTCGGTGCATACTTCAATATTTGGGTCTGCATACCAGTGCATGTTCATGTTTTGGCAAGTTGGTGCATGTTCTTGTTGATGCACGCATGATAAGGGCTAGTGCACGGTTGTGCCTCGGTGCAGGTTTTTGCTTTATGCATATTTGGTTGGTGACTCACTGTCACTTTGTTGCCATCATCAAAAAGGGGGCGAATGTTGTGCCCCTTAGGCACAAGCATATGCTATGTTGTTTTGATGATAGCAACACAGTGAGAGTATCACAGGTGCATTCATTACAATGAGTCAGTCATTGTGTTTAGCATACATTGCATTTGTTCTTTATATAGATGCACTGCATTCTGTCAGATAGCTTCAGTTCAATATCTGCTATGTGCATACATTGCATCAGTGCACTTAGATGGGTCGACCCCCCTCTTAGATGGGTCGACCCCCCCCAGACTCGCATGTCTGTACATTCATGGCATTTGTGCAACGTTTGTTCTGAAGTCTATACATTGCATTGCTGCCTTGCTGCGTTGCATCCCATATAGTCTATACATCCATTGCTTCAGTTCAATATCTACTTTGTGCATACATTGCATTGGTGCATTGCTTCTTCTGTGCATATACTGCATCAGTGCATCCGTCTGGCAAAGTCTATACATCGGTTTCCTTGTACATTGGCCTAGCGCTCATAAAGTCTATACAATGCCATTTGTTCATGCATGTTAGCAAGTCTGTACAGCCTGTGTTCACAACACAAAGTCTGTACATCGCATGCTCACACAAACGCCAAGTCTATACATTGGCTTTGCTTGCATGAGCTTGAAGTCTATACATTGGCTTGTTCATTCATCTAAGTCAGTACAGCGCCATGTTCATATGCTTCCAAGTCCATACATTGCACTGTAGCTTACTCGAGGTGAAGTCTGTACATCCATCAGTGAACTTCGAAGTCTATACATTGGGATCTTTACCTACGTTCAGTTCTGCAAGTCTGTACATTGGGCTTTCACATAAAGTCTATACATCCTAGAACTGTGCAAGTCTGTACATCATTATTTTGCCAAGGTCTATACATTGTGAACTTTCAAGTCTGTACAGACTTTGCCTTGCTCAAGTCTGTACATCGTCCAGTTGTCTTTGGCAAGTCTCTACATCGTTCATGAAGTATGTACAACGAGCAAGTCTGTACATCGAGCTGATGGCTGGCTAAGTCTATACATCGTCCGTCTTCCTTAGAGTCTCATGCATAACATGAAGTCTGTACAACCGTCTGCATGCATTACCCTTCAAGTCTGTACATCGTCCTCCGTCTCACTTAGCATCTCATGCTAAGCCTGTACATTGGACAAGTCTATACATCATGCATGCATCGTCTCTCAAGTCTGTACAGGGTCTGCCTAGAATGCATTGTTCATCAAGTCTATACACTCTATGTGTCTGCATCGCATTCATCAAGTCTATACACTCTTGTGTCTGCATTGCATTCACGCTAAGTCCATACACTACATTTGGGCATTGTTCTTCAAAGCAAGTGTGTACACTACTTTCTCATGCATGCAATCAAAGTATGTACATCATGTGTTCGCAGCGGTCAAGTCTGTACATTGCTTTGTCATGCACATAAATGTGAAGTCTATACATTGCTTCAGCGTTGCTTTCACAAAGTCTGTACAATACCTTAGTCTTCTACACACTGCAAAGGCTATACATTGTCTTCGCATTACAAAGTCTATACACTGCTTGATGCATCGAACGAAGTCTATACAAGGTGTCGACATTAAACTGATAATTCTCTGTCTGATAGGTGCTGTTCGTGAAGCTAATGAAGGGCACGTGATCCGAGGCTGGAAGGGCTAACAGGATGACACGTGACCAAAACACTTGGGCAAGAACTGTGGAAGACACGCGCCCAGTGCTGCTACTGCTGTGACTGCTTATAAAAGGAAGCCTTCGTCCACAGATGAAGACTGATCGAATGCAGAAGCCTTGAAGGAAAAGTAGAGAGCAGAGAGCCCTTCGATCCAGTAGAAGAGAAAAAGAAAGAGAGAAAAGAAAGAGAGTTGAGAGAGTGAAGAGTTGAGAGATATGTTCCTCAGATCGTTGGTTCAAAACCCGATCTGAGTTTGCTCACTTGTTTGAGCTACATTCCCTGCAGGGATACATTTCCTTTTCGTTTGTTTACCTTTTTGTTTTGTTTTCGAAACTCTTGTGTTCAAGCTATTGGTCAGCGTTTGCAGAGGTGCTGCCTCTGGACGGCTCAAGCTGTAATCCCCAACGGTTGTAGTGGAGGATTCCACTGGATGGCAAGCTGTGAGGCTCAACGGATTGTAGGCAAGCTGTGAGGCCCATCGGTTCAAGCTGTGAGTCAGCAGTAATCCATACTCGGGTTGAGTGTGGGGTGGATGTAGGTCTGGAGGACTGAACCACCTAAAAACCTTTGTCTACTGTGTGATTGTTTTGTGGTTTGCATAGCTTCTATATTTCTGTCCTTGCGCAGTAGATGTTTGCTTAGGACTGTTCTTTATCTGTTCTAGCTGGTATTCGCATTGTGCCCACTATCTGTTCAGTAGAAATTTTCATTCCGCATTTGTTTCTGCTGCAGTAATTTTTTATCGGGTGTTTGATCTATTCACCCCCCTCTAGATCACCCTTTAGCGTCCCAACAATTGGTATCAGAGCCTAACTCTTTGTGCAGGACTAACATCCTAAAGAGGAACAACCATGGAAGCTAGAGGGTTAACAGCAGGGGGACAATCTACTACGAAGCCACCATTCTTCGACGGATCCAACTTCCCATATTGGAAGAACCGGATGCAGGTCTTCCTCAGAGCCAAAGACTACGAGATCTGGAAGATTATAAGCAAAGGTCCCTACGAGCTACATGAGAATGAGGAATTGTGGACCAGAGAAGAAATCAGAAAATCTACTCTGAATTGGAGCGCCATCAACGCCATTCAATGTGCACTCCATCCCACTGAATTTGATAGAGTGTCAGCCTGCAAGACGGCAAAGGAGATGTGGGATACTCTTGAGGTCATTTATGAGGGAACGTCTCAAGTGAGAGAGACACGGGCTAATATGCTAGTGACAAAGTATGATGCATTTCGGATGAAGCCCGGTGAGACAATGACCGATATGTATGCTCGTCTGACCATCATAACAAATGGTCTAAGAAATCTGAGAAAAGGCTATACCGATCATGATGTTGTGAGGAAGATTCTTCGATCGCTGACTCCGATATGGCATACCAAAGCAACTGTGATTGAGGAGTCAAAAGATCTACAGAAGATGAAACCAAATGAGCTGATAGGCTCTTTGATGGCGTACGAGATGAATCTTCTTCAAGCTGAAGAGCTCGAATACAAGAAGCCTATTGCTCTGAAGGCTAAACATAGCTGTTCAAAATAGTCCAGATGCAATGGATCATCCAGTGATCATAGCCAATGTGGATCAGATTTTGAAAAGGATGAACTAGCTATGATTACAAGAGAGTTCAGAAGATTTCTTAGAACTGAAGGGAAAAATGTCTACAGAAAATACCACAGCAGGAAGCAAAACATGTATAAATTTAACCCTGCTGAAAAATATGACGATAATACTTGTTATCATTGCAGGAAGACTGGCCACATGAAGGCTGATTGTCCAGAGTTACAGAAAATCAAAGGAAGACCATGGAAGAAAGCGCCAAAGGGAAAGGCCATGGTCAGTACATGGAGTGATGAGGAAGAAGGCACGCTGAGCACTTTCTCAGATAGTGGAAAATCAGAAAAGGACATCTGCTTGATGGCCAGAAATGGAGAAGAAGAAGAAGAGTCTGATCAGGTATCATCCCTTTTCGAACAATACACTATTTCTGATTAGGAAGATGCTTATGGAGATCTGTTAGATAAAGCTAATGATATTAAGAAGGAAAATAGACACTTGAAGAAGAAAATGAATTCTCTGGTTAATGAAAAAACACTTACTGATAAAGTTGCATGTTTACAATCAGAGAATGAAAAATTGAAAAATGCATGTTCTGATTTTGATGAATTAAAGCATGTTGTGATTGATTGTAGGAAAGAAAATAATTTGCTGAAAAATGTTGTTGATGAATTGAAATTGAAAATTCAGAAGTCTGAAAATGAAATAAAGATTTCAAATGAAAAATATGAAGCTGTTTTGTCAGTGAATGCTGAATTAAAGAAAACTATTGAAAATCTGGAAAATGAAAATTCTGACAAAATGAAAACCATTGAAAGCATGACCCAAGGAACAGAAAATCTAAATGCCTTGCTAGGGTCAAAAGTTAATTTCAGAATGGAGGGTCTCGGTTTTAATCCCTCAGCTAAAAAGAGCTTTGAATCGAAAACTATTTCATTAATGGGAGAAGAGAATAAAGGACCACTCATAAAAATGGTCAATGAAAAATCTGCTTTCAAAAATGTAAAATCAAAAGTGTCCAGTGCTAAGGACAAGGGAAAGCGGAAAGTTGTTGAGCCTAGAGCTACATGCTCTTCACCCAAGGATAAGTCCAAGGCTAGGGGTCAACCAGCTAGCACATCAAAACCCCAGCCCAAGGCTGCTAAGTCTCCATCACCATCAACTGCTCAGAAAAAGACCCAGTATAAGTCAGTAAAGAAACCTAGTGGGTCAAAGGTGGGAGGGAGACCTAGTGTAGCTAGGAACCAGTTTGCTCATCCCTATTTCCCTAGAGCCCAAGTGTATTATCACAATCATTCACAACCATTTCATAGGTTTGAGTGGAACCCTGCATACATAAGGTCTAGGTATCAGAATTTCTCCACTTGGTATCAGCCCTATAGACCTCAGCCAGCTAAGAGATGGGATAGTCACTTTAGGACATGGAGTCCTAGTCACCAGGGGTTCTATGGTCAGCCTAGGACCAATTTGGGCCACAACTTCCAGTACACTCATTGGCCAAGGCACTGGCAGAAAAACAACAAGTTTTTAAATAAAGTGAATGCCAGGCCTACACAAAAACCATCACAGCACCAGAAGAAGAAAGCTAAACCTGTTGGTGCTGAGAAAAAGAAAAACAACAAAAAGAACTCCCAAGCTGTAGAATCCACCAAACCATCCATTTTCACACAAATGTGGATCCCTAAACAGCTGTTGTCATGTTTTCACTCTCAAATGTCTGGATCTGTCTTGGGGCCCAAACTATCTTGGGTTCCAAATTCTGCTCCCTAAGTGTGGTTGTAGGTATGCCTAGTAGCCGGGAACAAAAGGGTGAAACATGATAGCTACTCCAGGCATATGACAAGAGGCAGGGCCAAAAATTTTAAAAGTTGAAAGAGATTGGAGGCATTGTCAACAATCTGATGCAACACTAAGGGTAAAAATAAATCAGTCAGGTAAAGCAGGTAAGTGATTTACATTCAGAATTGAATTGAGAAAGTCATGTTGATTTGATTGCTTAATCTCTGATTTTCTCTTCTTGTCTAGCTGATCAGTCTGCATTCCAGACTCAGCTACTGAATTTAATTCTGCATAAATTTGATGCTCTTCTTCTGCCATCTATTGCACTGAGCTTGTATGGTTCATTTAGTGCATATAGTTGATGCATGTGTCTAATGTCTGCATTTATCATTTGCATCAAGAAAATTATTTAATGCATTTTGGACTACTTAGTACTGCATTTCTTTGCATGATCACTTTGGTATAATTAATGGTAAGCTACTAAAAGACAGGGAAATCTGCATGGAGGTTCTTACTATGTGTGAGATGGTCCTTGAGACCAGGTTCTCCGCCAAGTACCAAGGGTCAAGTCTGCATGTAGAATAGTGTGTTGCATAGCACATTTTTTGCATCTTGGTGTCAGGGGGAGCTGAGAGTTCTGTTCAATTCTTTGAATCCTCTTCACTTCCCATTGTCCCCTTTCAATTCACTCATAATCTTTGACATCAGATGCTCTTGGACCTTATTGCCTATTGCTATCACTGTTTAACAATTGCCATCTTTTCCCTAACCTTCACTAAACAACATCATTGCTTCTGGTTTAGTGCATTAAGCTGTGGTTATTGCAATTGTTCATTTATAAGAATTACACTTACAAATTGAAAGGAACTAAAGGTTTAACCTTTATAAACTGAAGAGTTAAGTGTCTGCACTTCAGAATTTGAGATAAAAGAAAACTTTTATAGCTCTTAATCTTTGTCTCATGGTTAGAATAGAAATTTTTTTTTTTACCTGAATGTGTTAATCTGGAAATGCCTAGAAAAGGTAAATAGAGTGTGTACTGTTTTTTTAAACAATCACTCTAAAACAAATAAGGGAAGCAGTAAATAAGATCAACAATGCAAAGAGCTGAACACAGTGATAGAGCAATGGCTGAATTGCACTGAGAAACTGTGATCTCATCCAAAGAAGTAGGAGAATTCGTATGTCATGAAGTGCTTCAGACTACCTCTGTTCATAGGGTCAAATCTATAGGGGGAGTCCTCACCAAGTAACTGGGGGTACTGGCCTCTGATCAAGGTGTACCCTTAATGTCAAAAGTGAAAATTGTTCCTTGTAGGCCTTGATCTGAAATAGATCTAGTAGTTTATGCCTAGTAACTGGGGGTACCTGTCTCTGATCAAGGTGTACACCTAATGTCAACAGCATAAATGCCACTGGTCTATTCACTTAGCTCAGTTTCTGAAAAATCAAAAGTGAAAAACAAACTGCTGTAACCCTTTGAAAAATAAAAGTCATTGAGTGTAAATTATTTTTCTCAATACATATTCAAGTTGCCTTTCTTGAACTTCCATGTTTGATCACAAAGGATATTATTTCTGACTTATCTATTAAAACCATGTGTCCTAGATTCATTGCTATAAATGGAGTCTATAACTTTTTTTTCAGTGGTCAGCTGCTTTACTCTATCTTTATCACTGTTAAACCTAAATTTTTGTCAAGATTGTATATTGCTGATACTTATACTTTAACAGTTGTTTATAATCATGCTCATTTTCTGAACCACTGCTTCAGCTGTTGTGTAGTGACCCCTTGCTCTATTCATGTTCCTTCCCTACCTTTGATCATCTGTTTCATCTGTCCATATTCCTTCTCAAAGGGGGAGCAATAATTCAGGGGGAGTTATTCATTCAGGGGGAGTTTGAGCTGTTATGCAATGTATTCTGCATGTTGCACTCATTTGTTTTCTTTCTTTTTGATCATGTCAAAGGGGGAGAATATTTGGTTGGTGACTCACTGTCACTTTGTTGCCATCATCAAAAAGGGGGAGAATGTTGTGCCCCATTAGGCACAAGCATATGCTATGTTGTTTTGATGATAGCAACACAATGAGAGTATCACAGGTGCATTCATTCAGTGAGTCAGTCATTGTGTTTAGTATACATTGCATTTGTTCTCTGTATAGATGCACTGCATTCTGTCAGATTGATGGGAATCGACGCCGAGCATGTACCTTTTCTTTTGCATTTATGTCCTTTTAGTTTGCGTTCATATCCTTGGGAAAGTATGTACGCAAATGTACGCCTTTGTAAGCCAATGCGTCATTCCCTTGGATTGTGTGGGTTTTTGTGCAATTGTGTAGTAGGTCCAGCTAGGGGGCCCTCAGCCCTTTCCCATTGGTCCATGTCACCTATGTGGGGCTGGTCAACCATCCTAGGTGGCCATCTAGAAGGGTTGAATGCCAATTGACCACATGGGAGACAAGTGGTTAAATTAGTCCAAGGTAGGTTACCTACCTTCACCTACCAATACCCTTGGTCAAGGGGGCGCCCCTCTCCCCTTATTATTTTAATTATTTTTTGTGTGTTATTCACATTTGATCTAGGCCCTCCATTCACCATCCCTAGATCCAAGGGTCTACATTAGATTTGATACCTAGCATATAAAAGGTTGTATTTTCATGTGAAAATTAATGAAAAGTTAGAAAAATTTGTTGAATGCCAAGAGCCTCTTGCGCCCCAGCCCTCTCTCCCCCTGGTTTCATCTCCTCCAACCCCCAATTCTAGAGTGGATATCTTCTATCTCCACCCCCTCAATCTCTGAGTTCATCTCCGATGCCGCCGCCGCCGCCGTTCGTGCCGCCTTCGAGCCGCCGCGAAGTCAACTTCGGTGTTCTGTCCATCTTGGGCAGAAGCTTCTTCTCGGAATTCCTTCACTCAACTCCGACATCCCCTTGATCTGAAATTTTCATAGGTTGTTCCTATCTTGTATCCCCATCTCCACAAACAAATTCACGTCCAAAGTCCTTCTTTTGATATTTTTACATTTTCGGTCTTCAATCTTCCCTAGATCTGTCTGCTGTCTGTTCACTGTAATAGTCCGCCTGAGTTTCTCATATTCGACCCATCTTTTGATTTTCCCAGGAGTCTCCAATTTTACTGGAGATTCTGTCCACCTTTCCCTTTCCCCACAAATTTTCTTTATTTTTTTTCAACCCTCCACATATTTTCTTAAATTCGTCCAAGTTCCTATCTATAGTTCTGCCAGTCTGTTTCCAGATCCGACCACAGTCCAGTATACAATTCCTAGAAAATTTTATTCTCCACAAAACGTTTCACAAAAAATATTCCCGTCTTCCTTGTTCAATTATATACAACTTTTCTGAAGACCCCAACTTCAGATTCGGAGGTCTACCCATCGGTCAACGACAGTTCTCAGACAACTTCTCTGCTGATCTGAGATTTCGGCCACTGTACAACAGCAGTTTGGAAATTCTGTTAAGGCCAGATCTGGAGCACTCCATTTTTTCTCTCTGGTCCTAGATTGAAGCATTTCGAGTTAACTTTCCAACGGCGCCAGTTTCGTGTCGATCCGCCATCGGGGCTGATCGCAGCGTCCGTTCTTGCCGGAGCGTGTGTCGGAAAATAGAACCGGCAGATCCGTGGCCGGTTATTCCAACCGGTGCCGAACGGAGCCGCCCGGCCTCCGGTCGATGGTCCAGCATGCCGCCATCCCAGGGAACACTTCCCCAAGCGTCCCCACTACAGCGGTGCCACCGGGCCCCACACGGCCCCTCCGGCCAGCACGCGGGCCCCACAGTCACGACTTCGGGTGCAGCCGAAGCTACGCGAGAAGCCACCCGTCAACCCGACATTGGTCCTCCCGGAGCACTTGTGTAGCCCTTTACCTCCCTGCGTGGAGTGGGTGATATTTCATGGCTGTCATTATTGTGTAATATTTGTTCCGGGAGTACGAGATCGGCCGGGCCCGTCTTCCCTACGCCCGATAGCGTGGAGGTATCGTATTCGCTCTTACACTCGGCATTTCACTTATTTCCTCATATGCTTTATATGCCGCTGCTAAAGAGCATGTGTAGGGCCGTTAGCTCGTAATATTTATTTTACCGCTGCTGTGAGAGAGAGAGAGTGACTGTCCCGTGACCCGATCCGGGCACAAAAGAGAATTGACCACCCTAGCTCTTGCCGGTTTCTCAACCGCGCACGTCCGACGCTTCCCTTGCTAAGGGACAATCACGAGCTCGTCTAGAGTCCGAGGGTCGCATATCATTTTGGAGTCGAGTCTGTGGTCCGTCCCGCATCACAGATAGCTTCAGTTCAATATCTGCTATGTACATACATTGCATCAGTGCACTTAGATGGGTCGACCCCCCTCTTAGATGGGTCGACCCCCCCAGACTCGCATGTTTATACATTCATGGCATTTGTGCAACGTTTGTTCTGAAGTCTATACATTGCATTGCTGCCTTGCTGCGTTGCATGCCATATAGTCTATACATCCATTGCTTCAGTTCAATATCTGCTTTGTGCATACATTGCATCGGTGCATTGCTTCTTCTGTGCATATACTGCATCAGTGCATCCGTCTAGCAAAGTCTACACATCGGTTGCCTTGTACATTGGCCTAGCGCTCATAAAGTCTATACAATGCCATTTTTTCATGCATGTTAGCCAGTCTGTACAGCCTGTGTTCACAACACAAAGTCTGTACATTGCATGCTCACACAAATGCCAAGTCTATACATTGGCTTTGCTTGCATGAGCTTGAAGTCTATACATTGGCTTGTTCATTCATCTAAGTCTATACAGTGCCATGTTCATATGCTTCCAAGTCCATACATTGCACTGTAGCTTGCTCGAGGTGAAGTCTGTACATCCATAAGTGAACTTCGAAGTCTATACATTGGGATCTTTACCTACGTTCAGTTCTGCAAGTCTGTACATTGGGCTTTCACATAAAGTCTATACATCCTAGAACTGTGCAAGTCTGTACATCATTGTTTTGCCAAGGTCTATACATTGTGAACTTTCAAGTCTGTACAGACTTTGCCTTGCTCAAGTCTATACATCGTCCAGTTGTCTTTGGCAAGTCTCTACATCGTTCATGAAGTATGTACAACGAGCAAGTCTGTACATCGAGCTGAAGGCTGGCTAAGTCTATACATCGTCCGTCTTCCTTAGAGTCTCATGCATAACATGAAGTCTGTACAACCGTCTGCATGCATTACCCTTCAAGTCTGTACATCATCCTCCGTCTCACTTAGCGTCTCATGCTAAGTCCGTACATTGGACAAGTCTATACATCATGCATGCATCGTCTCTCAAGTCTGTACAGGGTCTGCCTAGAATGCATTGTTCATCAAGTCTATACACTCTGTGTGTCTGCATCGCATTCATCAAGTCTATACACTCTTGTGTCTGCATTGCATTCACGCTAAGTCCATACACTGCATTTGGGCATTGTTCTTCAAAGCAAATGTGTACACTGCTTTCTCATGCATTCAATCAAAGTATGTACAGCATGTGTTCGCAGTGGCCAAGTCTGTACATTGCTTTGTCATGCACATAAACGTGAAGTCTATACATTGCTTCAGCGTTGCTTTCACAAAGTCTGTACAATACCTTAGTCTTCAACACACTGCAAAGTCTATACAAAGTCTTCGCATTACAAAGTCTATACACTGCTTGATGCATCGAATGAAGTCTATACAAGGTGTCAACATTAAACTGATAATTCTCTGTCTGACAGGTGCTGTTCGTGAAGCTAATGAAGGGCACGTGATCCGAGGCTGGAAGGGCTGACAAGATGACACGTGGCTAGAACACTTGTGCGGGAACTGTGGAAGACACGCGCCCAGTGCTGCTCCTGTTGTGACTGCTTATAAAAGGAAGCCTTCGTTCACAGATGAAGACTGATCGAATGCAGAAGCCTTGAAGGAAAAGCAGAGAGCAGAGAGCCCTTCGATCCAGCAGAAGAGAAAAAGAAAGAGAGAAAAGAAAGAGAGTTGAGAGAGTGAAGAGTTGAGAGATTTGTTCCTCAGATCGTTGGTTCAAAACCCGATCTGAGTTTGCTCACTTGTTTGAGCTACATTCCCTGCAGGGATACATTTCCTTTTCGTTTGTTTGCCTTTTTGTTTTGTTTTCGAAACTCTTGTGTTCAAGCTGTTGGTCAGCGTTTGCAGAGGTGCTGCCTCTGGACGGGTCAAGC
Organism: Amorphophallus konjac; assembly: GCA_022559845.1. NCBI lineage: Eukaryota > Viridiplantae > Streptophyta > Magnoliopsida > Alismatales > Araceae > Amorphophallus > Amorphophallus konjac. The sequence goes on from CM040126.1 coordinate 249,232,948, forward strand.
TGTAATCCCCAGCGGTTGCAGTGGAGGATTCCACTGGACAGCAAGCTGTGAGGCTCAGCGGATTGTAGGCAAGCTGTGAGGCCCATCGGTTCAAGCTGTGAGTCAGCAGTAATCCACACTCGGGTTGAGTGTGGGGTGGATGTAGGTCTGGAGGACCGAACCACCTAAAAACCTTTGTCTACTGTGTGATTGTTTTGTGGTTTGCATAGCTTCTATATTTCTATCCTTGCGCAGTAGATGTTTGCTTAGGACTGTTATTTATCTGTTCTAGCTGGTATTCGCATTGTGCCCACTATCTGTTCAGTAGAAGTTTTCATTCCGCATTTGTTTCTGCTGCAGTAATTTTTTATCGGGTGTTTAATATATTCACCCCCTCTAGATCACTCTTTAGCGTCCCAACAATGCACTCTACAGTAAGTGCATGTTTTTGTTTAGGCCTAGTGAATATAGGGTCGGTGCATATGGTACTCAGTGCTGTATGCATGCAGGCTAGAGGGTCTGTGCATGCTACTGTTGTTCACATGTTCATGTAGAAGTCTGTGCATTGTTTAACTCGGTGCAAGTTTTGCCTTGAGCAAAATAAGGTATGTGCAACTACAGTGATCAATGCATGTCTATAGCACACTGGTTGGTGCATGCTTGAGTTAACGGTTAAAGGCACATGCTCGGTGCAATGTTCGATATCATAGGAGATAAGATCGGTGTAACCCTTCTCCCGTCAGCAAACACACTCGGTGCAATATTTGACTTCACTGTCAGGGTCGGTGTAGTTTGCGTCTCATGCATGGCATGCGTCTGCACTTGCGTCTCATGACTGAGTGCGTCTCATTTTGCGTCTCATGCACATGAGTCTTCAGGTCGGTGCATTCTTCTCTTATGCGTCGTGCATCTTTTCTGCATGCATTCAAAGTTAGTGCATATGCGACACAAGTCGGTGCACATTCTGTGCCATGTGCATATAGGTCTGTGCATCGTTGTATAAAGTCCGTGCATATTTGGTCATATGGTATTAAGGTCCGTGCATATAGACTTAGATAGTCTGTACTCAATTCCTCATATGCATTATAAGTCTGTGCATGTTAGCACATTGCGATATCAAGTTTGTGCATAATTCATATATGTGAACTAAGTCTATGACATTACTTATTCACTCATGCTTACAAGCTATTTGACGAAATGCCTCTTTTATGACTGACAGGTTAAAGACAGCACGTGAGGTCGAGCTAAGACTAGGCACGTGTTCCTAGAAGGCTGGAGGCTGGCACGTGATCCCAGGTAGCTAATAAGTGGGCACGTGATCCAAGGACTACGAACTGAGGAACATTCTCGTTCCTGTCGTGTGGACCAATGGGACTTCACTAGGGCGTTTCTGCCTCATCCATAAGGAGGCTCTGCTATATATATATATATATATATATATATATATATATATATATATATATATATATATATATATATATATAAGGATGTCTTGTTCTTCAAGATAGCAGCGAGTAGAAGAAGAAGGAGGAGAAAAGAGAAGAAGAGAGGATCGAGAGAAGTAAGAATAGAGCAGCCAGAGAGAAGTGTACGAGAGCCAGCAGCAGAAGAAGAAAAAGGAAGTAAAGAAAGAGTGAGAGAGAGCTGAGAAGTGAAGAGAGAACGAGAGAGAGTTGAGAAGAGAGGTCGAGATCGAAGCAGCCGGTTCTTATTGTGAAGATCTGTAGTCATTATTCCAAGATCAAATCCTGAACAGTCCTGCTCCAGTTGGAGCTACATTTTCTTTCCTTCGTTTGCATTCTCCTTTGTTCATTTTCTGATTTCACTTTGTTCTTCCGATTCTCTAGTTTGAGGTCGGGTTCCTCCTGTGGACTCAGGAGAAGGGAGACGTAGTCTCCAGTTGCAAGTAGTGGTGTGCTACTTGTGGGTTTCCCTCCGATTTGGATGAAGGGAGGATTGGTCCTCCGATTTGTAAGTGACTGGGTGTCACTTGTGGTTTCCCTCCGGTTTGGAGGAAGAGAGACTTGGGTCTCTGGTTGCTAGTGACTGGGTGTCACTGGTGGTTCCCCTCCGGGTTGGAGGAAGAGAGGAGTTTGTTCCTCTGGGTCAAGCTGTAAGGCGGCGTTTGGTGCAGACCGAGTCTGCTTTGAACTCTAGCTTTTGCTAGTGGAATCCTCACTCGGTTTGAGTGAGGGGTTGACGTAGGCAGACTATGGGTCTGGCCGAACCACCTAAAATTCTGGTGTTCCGTGGTTTACTTTGTGAGTTTGCTCCTGCCTTCTACTTCTCTCACAGGGGTCCTTGTCAGGTTGGGGGTGCACCGCCTATTCGATTCATTGATTGCCTGATTCGTCAGATCTGTGAAGTGGTTGATTTGTATGCATGTGCCTCAGTATCATTCCCCACCAGTTTACAGATCACCTTTAAAGTATTCAAGGCCATCCCTGTGCTATTTTCTATTCAAAGAAATCTGCCTTGTCTTGCTTGGTGCTTTACTGTGCTTTCTCAGATTGATAGTTCATCTAGTTGAAAGAAGGTCAGACTTAACAATGTTTAAGTCGGCAAATCTTTTTATTTAAGATCCATTCACCCCCCTCTGGATCTAACATGTGGTATCAGAGCGGGTTACTGGCTTTACAGATCCAACGATCTGCAGTAATTCTTGGTGTTTCTCGGTGGTTTTTTCTCTATTTGCCGTTTACTATTACTGGTCGACTGTTTCCGATTTGCCAATGGCTCATCCTTCGATTTTTAATGGGACTGATTTCCCTAACTGTCTTGGCAGTCTGTGCACGTTCATAAATTCAGTGAATCCTAACCTCTGGAATCTTGTTTGCAAAGGTCCACACAGAATGCCTAAAGATGTGTCCAAATGGACGGACAAACATAGAATGAAAAATAATGAAAATATGAGAGTTCTCAGCATTTTAAGAAGGACTGTTGATTCTGACATCTTTCCATTTGTTACAAATTCCAGGTCTGCTAAAGATATCATGGATAAATTGATGGCAGCCTATAAGAGAAGTGATGACATCTGCTTAATGGTTAATGAGAGCAACCATAGCAGTGATCAAGATGAGTTCGAAGATGCTGAAGAGGTAAACAATCCATTCTCTAGTTTCACTTTAGATGATTGGGAAGATGCTTATGCCAACCTGTTAGAATCGTATGAAAAACTAGGGAAGAAGAATAGAAGTCTGAAAAAGAAGTTAGATAAACTAGAGAATCCTAACTCTGGAGGTGAAAACATTGAAATTTTGAAAATTGAAAATGAAATATTCAGAAGACAATTGTCGAATCTAGATGTAATCAATTAGAACTCGATCAAGTCAAATCTGAAACGGAAAACTCAAAAAATAATGTGAGGAATCTGTGCAAAGATTAATCAATCTTGAAAGTGAAAACAGATTGATCACTGAAAAATTTGAGGCTGTTAGAGCTGTCAATTTAAAGTTTCAGGAAAACATTGAAAAATGTGAACCAGAAAACCAGCAAGAAAATGCTATGGAAAACCAGAGTTTCCTAACTGGTGTTTTGTTTGATGACGATAAGCCTGAGGAGGAGAAACACTAAATTGAAAGTAGAAACTGAGAAATGGAGAAAATAAAATGAGGAACTAAAGCAGTTGAACACTGCTATGTCAGAGAGGCTTCTTGTGTTAGAGAAGGGAAAATGTGTTGCTAATGAAAATCAAATTGAAAATGAGCTCAAACTGAAACAAGAAGTTGAAACCCTTAAAAATCTGAATGATGCAATGTGTCAACAAATTAAGTCTTGCGAAGAAGAACTGCCCAGTTATGAGTTTAGTATCCTAGCTCTCCAACAAGAAAATAATGATCTTAATGAATCCTTGTCTAAATTTGTTGAAGGAAGGAACAATTTAGATAAGCTTCTTGAAGCAAGGTTAATTTTCAGAAGGAAGGGTTAGGATATAATGCTGCAAATAAAAAGAGTTTTGGAAACAAAACTCAAACATCTTTTGTTTCCAGTTCTAATACTCACAATTCTTCGGACCAACCTGTCTTTCAGTTTACTGCTCAGAAAACTTCAAAAACAACTGAAAAACAAAATAACAAAATTATTTCTGCCACCACTTCGCATGTTCCCCATAAGACATCCTCACACACACATGCATACAAAAAGAAAGTTATTTGTCATTATTGTCACAAGATTGGCCATCTAATGCATGCGTGTAGATTGATGGAAAAAGATGACATGGAAGCTAGTAAAATGCATGCTAGGAAAGCTCATGTCAGAAATCATGAGTTTCAAAATAAGAAAAATCATTATTATCACTGTGGCAAGATGGGCCACATTGCTGCTCAATGTTGTCATGCACAGGGAAGAAATTTCAATTCTAAGTTTGCTAAATTTCCTGCAAATGGAAATGTTTTTGACAAAACTGAATCTGTCTTCAAAAGAAAATCTTCTATGTGCTTCAATTGTTGGAAGCCGGGCCATCTGGCAAGTGAATGCTGGTTTGTTATTGGAAGGAAATCATTCTTCTTATTTTTATTGTAGAAAGAATGGCCATACAGTCAAGAACTGTTGGCATGTGGAAAGAAAGAAATCTTTCAAGTATAAACATGATAACAATTTTGGTTGTGGTCGGAAATTCTATGTTCATGCTCATATGCACAAGAAAAACACCAAGTATTTTAATTCTTGTCATTATTGTGGTCATCTTGGGCATACAATGCATGATTGTTACTTGTTGAAAGATGATGATTTAATTGCTCGGAGGTCTTGGAGAACACTTATGAGAGGTGTTACTAACCATGGAGGACCCAAGAACTCTTGGGTACCTAAAATGGCAAAATAAGAATCCTTTTGCAGGAGCGCCTTGGGATGGAGAATAAAAAGGAGGTTTAATAAATCAAGACGCTCAAGTAAGGTAAAACCCCAACTCTGCTATTTACAGGTTTGTTCAACTGAATTTTCTTTTAGCTGAACATCGTGCTTAATATGTCAATTGAGATCTCACACATACATGACCACAACTGCATCTGCCATTTGCATTTTTTTTTGCTTATGCACTTGCTGGGTGATCTGTGCATATATGAGGCTAAATGGTTGTCTGCATTTGATGCATACATATGCCAATTGCAGTTGCTTGATATTTGTTAAAATGCATAATCACTCAAAACAAATTGCATTTCTGAAAAATCTGAAAAGCTGGAATTTGATCCCTACTGTCACATGTATAAAATGCTCGTTTCTACACATGCTCATTCACATACATATTAGCTTAGAGAATTGTCATAAGAAAAATTTGAAGATGCACATAAGACTGCACTTTGCACTGTATTGCTATGCATGACCCGATGGTATATTAAATGGTATGCTGAGAGAAGGACAGATTATGTCTGTATGGAAACTCACATCATGTGTAGAGGCTATCCACCGCCAAGTACTGAGGGTCAAGTCTTCATATAGAGCAGTCTAGACTTTCATGAGCATGAATTTTAAAATCCTTTGCTTAGCCTTCACTGCATAAGCTGCATAAAGTTAGTGCATTTGCATACATGAGTTAATTGCATATCATTTCTAAAGAAAATTCTAAAAGATTAGTTCACTACATATAGACAGGGGGAGCATACAAAAGCGTTTGAGATGCATGGTGAGTTTGTTGTTCTATCTCTGTCTGAAACCTTTACTGCCTAATCTCTGTCCTTCCAGCAACTCACATCAATAATTGATTTCAGTTGGTTACTTTTGCCTTCACCTATCATTTGAACTCACATGAACATTAAACACCTGCCATGTTCTCAGCTCAATGATCTTAAATGATTCTCAAACTCTCTGAATATCCATGGTTGCACATATCTTTGAAATTCTCTGACAAACTTGATATCTTGTTGTTGTCTACAAAAAAAAAAACCTGTTGAAATCTCATTGTCATTTCCTTGAAATATGCAGCCTTATTACAATAAACCAGGTCATCTTTGCTACATGCTTGAAATTCATGTGTCTTCACATACATGCATACTCCTTGATGCTTGTGTCTCCATTCACAACTTGACTGCTACTGAATCCTATTGAAAATCCTGAAACTTGAGAAGATTTCAATTTACGTACCTTGATCATAAATCTGAAAAACATATGTACTAGGAATCTTCCATCATATGGAACTATGAATGTTCTGAAAAGATCAAATTGGTTTAAGTTTAATCTATTTTCAGCTTGTTTCTTAAATGCCATGAAAATATCTGAATCAGTTTTTAATAAACTTTAACCAACTGTTTCATGTTATTTTTTGAAAAACCTTCTGTAATCTGAAATATTGAAATCATGACCTATTTGGTTGAAATGCATGAAATCTGTATTGTTTTTAAACAAGTCTTTCTTCTAAACCTTATGGGTAGCTGCATCTAAATGCTAATTCAGCAATGTAAATGGCAGAGCAATGGCTAAATGCGCTGAGAAACTAGGACCCTTGTCAAAGACAATGGACCCAAAGTCATGATGCTTCTTGGCTAACTCTGTTCAGAAAATTAACAAAGGTTAGTTTCACTCAGTATCTAGGGGTACCTGCGTCTGGTAAACGTGTACCCTTACGCAAAAAGGTGATATCTATACCTGAAACAGGATGGTACATTCTGCTGAGTAAGCTAGGGGTACTGACGTCTGATCAGCGTCTACCTTTACGATGAAAGGCATGAATTATTCCTGACTGTTCTGAAAATAAAAAGAAATGAAAATCTCTGCTGAACCCAAAAGGTGAAAATTCAGATATGTCAATTTGTTTAACCTCAATACTCATGATTGTTTTTCCTAAAGAAGTCATTGAAATAGATTGAGTAGGATGTAGGGAGGTTAATCAACATTTAACATGAGGGCTTGGTACACTTTTATTAAACCTGAATTCAGATATGAGTAAAGAGCTTCTTTATTGACAAACTGTATATGCATCATATTTAAACCATGCTATTCAATAAAGAATCACTCATAAGCCCTTATAATGGAAGACTCTGAAATATTCATACTCTTGGATTTATGTTATTGGTATCTCATTGAAAATCTTGATTGAAGCTCATTGAAAACCTTGTGCTTAGTCTTTATCTTTGCTCACTGACTAATCTTCAATCTGTCTTGAATTCAGGGGGAGCATAAGTATTTCTTGAACTGCATGTCTAACCTTGCTCATTCTAATTATCCTTGTTCTTCCAGAAATATGTCTCCATTGGTATCAGCTAGTCTCATAAAATCTGTCATGGGCTGATTTCATCTTTGATTGCCCCTGTGCTTTTGCTGAGCGCCCTTGAGAAAACATTTTAATGTGCCATTTGCTTCAAGGTAGAGAAATCAATTGAACTCATACCCTAGTGTGTTTGAAACTCTTTTACACACTGATTCTGCTTTCATCTGTCATGACCTGAACTCTTTTTTGTCTGATCATGTGTCTTTGATAGTGCTCTCTTTGACCTTGTGACTTGTCCACTTGATCTGCTTGAATCTGCTTAATCTTGACTAGTGCTTTGAATCTCTTCCAAGCCTACTAATCTGTCCAAAGAGGGACATTCTCTGTTTAAGGGGGAGTATGAGTTATTCCTTCAGTCAATTGTTGCATGCTCTCGCTTTGCTCATACTGGTCTGCACATTACTTTCTATTCCTTCCTTTTTGATGTTGTCAAAGGGGGATAATTTATGTGACTATGTGAATTATCATAGTCTAAGTCATTTTCTGATCTGTCAGATGCTCATTCTTGATCATCATGAACTTGTTGTTAATGACTCATAATATTGCCATCATTAAAAAGGGGGAGAGTGTTGTGTCTCTGTGATTTTGATGATGTCAATATTATGTCTTACTATATATATTCTTGATCATATAAATTGATGCATTCATTGGTGATCTGATCATTTATAAGAGTATGAGATATGTTAGAACATGTTCTAAAGATGATTCAAAAAGTCATGAAAAGAAAGTCAACGGTCAACGCCAACAGACAACAAGTCAACATCACTGGTCAAATGTGAGTCAACCTCTGACAGGTAAAGTCAATGCACATACAAGTCTGATACACAACCAGGTCAGTACAGATATCTCAGACTTCCATTTGGTTGCATATAAAGTCTGTGTTAGCTTTTCATGAGGTCGGTGCATACTTCAATATTTGGGTCTGCATACCAGTGCATGTTCATGTTTTGGCAAGTCGGTGCAAGTTCGTGTTGATGCACGCATGATAAGGGCCAGTGCATGGTTATGCCTCGGTGTAGGTTTTTGCTTTATGCACTCTACAGTAAGTGCATGTTCTTGTTAAGGCCTAGTGAATATAGGGTCGGTGCATATGGTAACTCAGTGCTGTATGCACGCAGGCTAGAGGGTCTATGCACGCTACTGTTGTTAACACGTTCATGTAGAAGTCTGTGCATTGTTTAACTCGGTGCAAGTTTTGCCTTGAGCAAAATAAGGTCTGTGCAACTACAGTGATCAGTGCATGTCTATAGCACATTGGTTGGTGCATGCTTGAGTTAACGGTTAAAGGCACATGCTCGGTGCAACGTTCGATATCAGAGGAGATACAGTCGGTGCAACCCTTCTCCCGTCAGTAAACACAGTCGGCGCAATATTCGACTTCACTGTTAGGGTTGGTGTAGTTTGCGTCTCATGTACACATATGCGTCTCATGCAGGGCATGCGTCTACACTTGCATCTCATGACTGAGTGCATCTCATTTTGCGTCTCACGCACATGAGTCTTCAGGTCGGTGCATTCTTCTCGTATGCGTCGTGCATCTTTTCCGCATGCATTCAAAGTTAGTGCATATGCGACACAAGTCGGTGCACATTCTGTGCCATGTGCATATAGGTCTGTGCATCGTTGTATAAAGTCCGTGCATATTTGGTCATATGGTATTAAGGTCCGTGCATATAGACTTAGATGGTCAGTACTCAATTCCTCATACGCATTATAAGTCTGTGCATGTTTGCACATTGCGATATCAAGTCTGTGCATAATTCATATATATGAACTAAGTCTATGACATTACTTATCCACTCATGCTTACAAGCTATTTGACGAAATGCCTCTCTTATGACTGATAGGTTAAAGACAGCACGTGAGGTCGAGTTAAGACCAGGCACGTGTTCCCAGAAGGCTGGAGGCTGGCACATGATCCCAGGTAGCTAATGAGTGGGCACGTGATCCAAGGACTATGAACAGAGGAACATTCTCATTCATGTTGTGTGGGCCAATGGGACTTCACTAGGGCGTTTCTGCCTCATCCATAAGGAGGCTCTGCTATATATATATATAAGGATGTCTTGTTCTTCAAGATAGCAGCGAGTAGAAGAAGAAGGAGGAGAAAAGAGAAGAAGAGAGGATCGAGAGAAGTAATAATAGAGCAGCTAGAGAGAAGTGTACGAGAGCCAGCAACAGAAGAAGAAAAAGGAAGTAAAGAAAGAGCGAGTGAGAGCTGAGAAGTGAAGAGAGAATGAGAGAGAGCTGAGAAGAGAGATCGAGATCGAAGTAGCCGATTCTTATTATGAAGATCTGTAGTCATTGTTCCAGGATCAAATCCTGAACAGTCCTGCTCTAGTTGGAGCTACATTTTCTTTCCTTCGTTTGCATTCTCCTTTGTTCATTTTCGGATTTCACTTTGTTCTTCCGATTCTATGGTTTGAGGTCGGGTTCCTCCTATGGACTCAAGAGAAGGGAGACGTAGTCTCTGGTTGCAAGTAGTGGTGTGCTACTTGTGGGTTTCCCTCCGGTTTGGAGGAAGGGAGGATTGGTCCTCCGGTTTGCAACTGACTGGGTGTCACTTGTGGTTTCCCTCCGGTTTGGAGGAAGAGAGACTTGGGTCTCTGGTTGCCAGTGATAGGGTGTCACTGGTGGTTCCCCTCCGGGTTGGAGGAAGAGAGGAGTCTGTTCCTCTGGGTCAAGCTGTAAGGCAGTGTTTGTTACAGACTGAGTCTACTTTGAACTCTAGCTTGTGCTAGTGGAATCCTCACTCGGTTTGAGTGAAGGGTGGACGTAGGCAGATTGTGGGTCTGGCCGAACCACCTAAAATTCTGGTGTTCCGTGGTTTGCTTTGTGAGTTTGCTCCTACCTTCTACTTCTCTCACAGGGGTCCTTGTCAGGTTTGGGGTGCACCGCCTGTTCGATTCATTGATTGCCTGATTCGTCAAATCTGTGAAGTGGTTGATTTGTGTGCGTGTGCCTCAGTATCATTCCCCACCAGTTTACAGATCACCTTTAAAGTATTCAAGGTCATCCCTGTGTTGTTTTCTATTCGAAGAAATCTGCCTTGTATTGCTTGGTGCTTTACTGTGCTTTCTCAGATTGATAGTTCATCTAGTTGAAAGGTCAGACTTAACAATGTTTAAATTAGCAAATCTTTTTATTTAAGATCCATTCACCCCCCCTCTGGATTTAACATGTGTATGTTGGTGCGCGTCCCCGTGTGTGTGTGTGCAGGCGTCATCCTGCATGTGTACTGGAGCTTGGCTCTGTGTTGGGGATTCATCCCTGTGCTGGTTTCCAGCAGTGTAGCCTCACCGAGTTTCAGTGAGGGGTGGACGTAGGTTGCCGTCGTTACATCCGAATCACCTTAAAAATCCCTGTCTATTGTATGGTTTGGCTCATTTTCTCTACCTCCATTCTGTGTGGTTGTTCATGCATATTGCTCTTCAGGGGTTTGATCCTTCAGATTTAGCATAATCGATCTTGTCTCTAAATAGATCTTTGGTATATCAAAAGGCATCTTTGAATTGATAAGATCAGTCTTGTCAAGACAATAGCATCTTGCGTGAGTAGAATCCTTGGAATCATATCTCCGCCTTGTCTCGAAGAACTATTGTGGCAATAGATTTTGATAGATCTAAGTTGTAATTAAACAGATCTAAATTTCTCAGTTGATGATTTATCATATCTGATTAAATCGGGTAAAAGTTTTCTAAAATCTATAATCACCCAATTCACCCCCCCTCTTGGGTGTCATTGATTTCGGACTTCAAGAATAAATAATAAGAGAAGTCACACGTTCCCTGCCGCAAAGCTTCAGCAGCAGGACGTAGAATGTAGGAAGAAGATGCCCCTTCACGTCCTCCCAAGGAAAGAAGGTCGATATTCCCTTCTGCGGGCAATGGTGATAACGACAGTAGCCTTTGCCTGTGCTACGGGGGGAATAATTATAGGAAATTATGTTGCGAATGCAAAAGCATGGGTTTATTACATTGCGGGTCCAGTTGGGGAACAAGATCCAAGAACCTTGCTGTCCATGGCCAGAGGATGGTGCATTGCCAGCTAAATGAGGCTGTTTGTGTCTCAAAGGATGGGTTTGGAGTACAGATAGGAATTGACTCCCTTCTGTGGAGGCTCTAATTCTCTAATTGGTGCCCTGGTAAGGGGCACCCATTTCTAGTGCTTTAGACAAAACCTGCCCCCTTCACGTGTTGGTCTATAGTGGGATGGTTGAGGGCCCAGAAGCGAATTAGCGCCCATCATGGGGGTTGTATTTGGGGAAATGGCACCCTGGTAAAGGGGCTGTCACGCCCCGAGATTATGCAGTGGAAACAATCAGGAACACAAACAGCCGACATGGTAAGCCTCTTGCAAGCAAGGATAATCAGAGCGCAAGAACAATCACGCAAAGTAATTGCACAATAATTTATTCATCCTTCACTTCCATTAATAATAAAAACCATAATTCAAGTACATGAGATATGTAAACCCACTTTAATCCACTAGACTCAATAAAAGAAAATACATAGACTCAATCTAGACATTGTGGACTTCCTAAGTCTTCACTCTTCAATTGCTCTCGGACCCATCACTGGAATGACCTGAATCCGAATCTGACCCTCTGGTACTTCCTGAAAAGATTAGAAAGTAGGTAATGAGCACACTTGCCCAGTAGGTATCTTCACATCAACATGAAGGCAATGTTAAAGTGATTAATGTTTTAGCTCTAAAGAACAAGATAAAATCATGCAGATACGATGAATCACGTGGATAAAACCAAAGTAACAAGATATAACCAAATCGAGACATAAGAAAATGATTGAGCAAGTATGATCAAGCAAGAATGTAATTATGGCCTTCCATGAACAAGAATGCAACAAGAATGTATTTTTTATAACCATAAGTCTATGTATTAGAAAGTCAAGCAAGAAAGTACTCATGTCCCGTAGATCTTCACTTATTTATAAAGAAAGTACTCCCAGCGCAATGCGACGCCAGTAGCATCATATCCCATGGTTTATATAGCATGTTTCCGGCAATCAGTCGAGGGGACTAGCATAGAGCCCTTGAACACAATCAGTGGTCGAACTGCATCTTCAAGTATAAGTCAAGTTACTTCCATGTATATAACAATAAAGTTGGGCCAATAATGTACAAGTTCAATGAATGCTTCATGACACAATGTTAATAAAAGAAATGCACAATGTGATCACTAGAGTTAAAAAATTTGCATTTAAGAACTAGGTTATGCCATTGAGAAAAATTGGCAGCATAACGGTACCTTCTTTTACTTTCAAAATTCCTTAGGTATTTTGGGAATAATGTGACAGGTTCTAGACAATCAATTGGACCATCTAGGAATATAAAAAAATCAACCCTTGAGTCAAACCCCGGGTTAATCAAACTCAGGAAATTAGCCTTCTATTACTGGACCGTTTATTGATACTGGCAGTCTAGTAGAAGACCGTCTATAAAAATGGAGTCGACGCATGAATCAGAAGAGTCGACGCAGAAAACTTCTGGATCCTTTGCGGTCTATCGAAGGGTCGCTTAGGGTTGGGTAGCGGTCGTTCATAGGGCCGCTACGGTCCAGAATGCATAAAACATCGGTAAAAGTGCTTCTAATAAATTTGGGCTTTAATGGTACAACCAGCTCGGCGTCCTAGTGGGAATCCTAGGCTCGCGGAGACTTATGGTGGCCTTGAAACAAGATTTCCTAGTCCGTTGGACGAAATATCCAAAGGAGAGGTTATCAAGTCCAAGATTGTGTGCCTAATGTGCATAGGTGTAACTAATGATCATATACCGGGATATATGCCATGTACTTATGAAATTGACTCTATAGATGAGAAAAGAGATCATTAAAATAGTGATCAAGGTAAACCATGAATCATCTAACTTTAGAAACAAGTATTAATTACAAAAGTATATGATTTTGGCATAAATTAACTTATGTTTAAAAATAATCCCAAGTACAATAAAGAACATGAAATCTATTATTGTTATAGTAATAAAACCCATAGTAAGAGACAATACTTAAAACAGACTTGGAACATAATTAACTAGGCATATTATAAGTTTAATGGGCTATTCTTTATTCAGTCTCGGGTTGACAGAATTCAGAACGTTAGCGGTCTATTATAGCACCGTTTACAGATGGTTAGCGGTTTATCGTAAGGCCGCTTGAGAGATAAAAATAGTCTATTAATGATCCACATATGGTTTAGTAGAAATCATGTCTCAGAATAAGAACCGATCTATCATTCGGCCGTCAGTAGAAACAAATAGTCTATCGTTGGGCCGCTAATGTAATTCTGGCGGTCCAAAGTTAAGCCGCTTCTGTTCTGCTGCCAGAAAACTAAACAAATGGGACTAAATGCCAACTTTAAGACACATCATGCCTGGAAACCAACATGTATAAACTCTTTCTATCATGATAGAACGAAGAAATAGGCTAACAATATGCATAGGATTCATGTACTATGACAAGAGAATTAAATTAGTTCATTTATAGGGTGTTTAGGAGCACTTTTGAAAAAAAACTATTTCTATCTCAAAAATTAAATTGTGTAAATTTTAACTTAACTTTTAAAATTGATAAAAACAGGTATCTATAGTTTGGTAAAAATGTTATAATTTTTAAAATTTATACCAACCTGTTTGGGGATCTTCCTCCAAGCTTCATTGGACGCAGGGGGAGGGGGGAGAGGCCGGTGAGGGAGATGGGGGAGGGGTGCCGCAGGGGGTAGGGGGACCGGCGGGGGAGGACGCTGGGGGAGGGGGGACCGGCGAGGGAGATGGGGGAGGAGGGCCACAGGGGGAGGGGGGATGCACGGGGGAGGACGCAGGGGGAGGGGGGACCGGCGAGGAAGGGGGGAGAGGTGAGTGCGCAGGGGGAGGGGGGCCGGCGGGGGAGGGGGAACGGCGGGGGGAACGGCGGGGGAGGGGGGAGAGGCGAGGGCACAGGGGGAGGGGGGCCGGCGGGGGGACCGGCGGGGGAGGACGCAGGGGGAGGGGGGAGAGGCGAGGGAGATGGGGGAGGGGGGCCGGCGGGGGAGGATGCAGGGGGAGGGGGGAGAGGCGAGGGAGATGGGGGAGGGGGGATCGGCGGGGAAGGGGGGAGAGGCGAGGGCACAGGGGGAGGGAAGCCGGCGGGGGAGGACGCAGGGGGAGGGGGAAGAGGCAAGGGAGATGGGGGAGGGGGGCCGCAGGGGGAGGGGGGAGACACGGGGGAGGGGGTCGCGAGTGGGAGAGAGGGAGTGCTTTAAAAAAAAAATTGGTCTGACGTTGTTTTTTTTTCGGGGAAGGTTTACACGAGAGTTGATTCTCTCCCTAAAAATTAGGAGAGACATACCAAACAAGATTTATAGATCTCTTACTCTTTTTTTTTAAAATTAAGAGAAAAAAGAGGTAAGAAAGAGCAACCAAACACCCCATTAGGGCTAAGAAATATGCATGTATGCTACACTAGTTGCATGGATCCTATTAAAACATGAAATTCTCGGTCTATAAAGCATGAAATCAAGTGTAACAAGAGGACTTTTAATCCTAGCTCAATGTTTTAGCCGTTCATGAGATGACCTACCTCTGAAAACACCTCTAGACTTTGAATTTCTGATTTGGAAGTCAGCCCTAGTTCTGCACTTCTTGTGATAAATCAGTAACTACACGTCCTAATAACTCTTGATTCTCTTGACCTAAAGACGTGAAATTTGTAGGGTAATGTAGATCTCTAATTTAGAATAATCCACTTAAGAAAAATTTAAATAAAAGACATGCAATAAGCATCAATATGGAGGAAAATATATGCACGAGGTGCACAAGGGGATGTGATCGCCAGAGACGCGAGGCCTCAAAAATATATCAATGAAAGTATGGGAGAGATCGCGAAAAATACCTTGGAGTGCGGGGATGTGAGTGCTTCCTTTCTCTTCAAATCGGCCGGCCGACGAAGAGAGTTCTTCACTTTTATTACCCTTGCAAAACAAAGACAACAACAACAAGAAGATATGGATTAGGAACAATGGTGTGTAGCATCAAATTCAATAAAAATATATGTGAGCATGAAAAATATGAACAATACACACCTTAAGGGGATTGCCCTTAAACCCCTATGCAATGAGGGTGTGGGAGATATGAATGTAGAAATAAAAATTAGGGGGAAAGAGTGCAAGTGTTGCACTTATGGGGAGATCTCAACGTGGTTGAGAGAGGAATTAACATGAGATGAACATGCATGCATCAGTTAATGATGATAAAAGAATAACCGAAGAATCAAAATAAAAGAAAGAAAGAAGAGCATGTTGCTTGGCTTTGAATGCTCGATGGTGAAGAATCTTCCGAGGATGAAGAAATTAAAGCATAGGAGTCCCTCCTTCAGCCGGCAACAGCACCTGTGAGAAGAAAAGAAGAAGAACAAAAGAAAAGAAAAACAGAAAGAGAAGAAGAATGGAGGGAGGAAGAAAGGAAATAGAGAAAAAAAACCGCGGGGAAAGAATCAGGAAATCCAACCCGTTAACAGAGCTCGGAAGCTCTATTAATAAGATAGAAAAGAGATAAGAAGGAAAGAGTCTAAAGGAAGGAGATAAGAACGGGCAAGAGCCCAAAATAGGAGAGGATTAGACTGGGCAAGAGCCCAAACGAAGCAGTGACTCTCTGGGGAAAGGCTACGTTCGTTTGGAACCCGAAACTGAAACACGACTTGAATAAGGGCGTTAATTCAAGAATTGACGACCTATCCAAAGGGCGTTAATTAAAACACGACTTAGATCAAGGCGTTAATTCAAAAATCAAATTTTAGAATTTATTTGAAAAATTGTGAAACACGCCTGATTCAAAGGCGTTAATTAAAACACGCCCTAGCCAAGGACGTTAATTCAAAATATTCAAAATAGGGCCATTTTTCATTTCTCAATATTATTTTCTCATTTTTTAGGTGGAGGTGCATCTCGTCGCCCTGATTCCAACGACTATTTTTGCGAATTTTTCTGACACCTGGAAGGCCACCAAATCACCTCTGGAAGGGGTTATAAAAATAATAATAAAAAATTCAATTTGAAAGACACGCCCTCACTTGAGGCGTGAATTCATTTTTTTAATTTTTTTATTCAAAATAACGCCTTATGCTAAGTCGTTAATTCCCGAAAAATTCCGAAAAATTCTCAGAAAAATCCAGAAAAATAGGAATTTGATAGAAATGACGCCCTGAAAATATGTCGTTAATTTTTTTAGAAACGCCCCATGTCAAGTCGTTATTTAAAAGACGCCCCAAGACAAGTCGTTAATTCAGAAAAATAGGGAAAAAATGCCCAGAAAATCCAGAAAAATCCAGAAAAAATCTAGAAAAATCCAGAAAAATAGGAGAAAATAGAAAAAAATAAGGAAAGGGGGAAAAAAGGAAGAAACCCAAGAAAAGTGAGAAAAACCACTCAAATAGAACTAATTTGAGGGTCAAATTGGGGCATTACAAGGTAATATGAGATGTACTCATAATAACGTCAATTTTGGCGTGTCTACAGCTGCCCCGCCTTGGCGTCTGCTTTGCAAGGGAGCAGAGCAAACTGAAAAGTAGATGCCAAGGTGTGATGAGACACGCAATCGACATCACTTGATGAGAATGAAATCAAAAGCTCGAGATGAAGCAATCTCGGGAAATCCAACGAAATCAACAATGTTTGGATAAAGGGGGAGGTGTGCACGCGGTGCACGAAGGAGATAAAATAAAATGATCAACTTCCAGCGCGGTGGAAGTACCTCAGGTCACAAACCTGCAAGTTTCACCATTGGGGAGCGGTTACCAGCCAGTGGACGTGCTGCAGCCAAGGTGGATCAAAGGAAAGGAGATAAAAATAAGATGATAAAAATCCAAACAAGGAGCTTTCGAGAAAATGACCCAAAACGGCGACAAAACGAACTAAAGACACAATTCAGCAATGAATATCTCATATCGGGAAAAATTTAGATCAATTCAACTCTCAGCACCAGCTTATCAGAATGATTTTTCAACAATTGTTTCAAATTCCTACATGAATGCATGCTGGGTTTAAATGGAAAAATAAATCAAATAAAAATATAGAATAATCAAGGATAATATTGTTAAACTGCCAAGACTGAGTCAAGAAACCAATTTCGCGAGCTGATACTAAGCCGAAGCATGTTTATCCGCGCACCAACTCGTAAAAGGGAACCATCGTCCCCAGCCTTGGACGGCTCAACGGCCTATCCGTATGACTAAGACTCCTCTGGAATCATCATTGTTTTTGATGAAGGGGAACTCCAATCCCAGATTTACCAAAGCCACAAGGTCCTTGATATAATATAATAGCGTAATAACATATAGTAGAATGCATACAGGGGGATGGTGATAGCAATGAGCATAGGGGAACTGAGAAATGAGGTGTCAGCACCGTGGGGCTTGGGATGATGATGCCCAGTCGGTGGGACCAACAGCTTCTTATCCTGCGCTCAAAAATTCATCAGCCAAGATATAAAACATAATAAGCAATGAATAAGACCTTTAAAGCATAGCAAGCATAACATCAAAGCAAAGCATCAATAGCCATGAATAACACATAGTAGGGCAAAGCATGGATAACATGAATAGCAAGGCATTGCAAAGCATCATTATTTGTTATGTTGTCATGAGGAGACAATCTGGCGAATCAAAATTGGAGCTGAATGATTGAAAATCAAGAAAATGCCTAGTGGCAAATGATCAGGAAAATTAGCAGGAGTTGATTGAATGATAATGAGATGAATAATCAAGATGATAACCGGGAGATGTAACAATCAAAATGCCCAGGGAGATATGAGGAATTGATAATCAAATGCCCAGCGGCAAGTCATGAAAAATGTCGGGAAGAATCAATGGATTGATAACAATGAGTGGAGGGAGGACTCATCCCGGGCTCTCGGTCCTTGGAAAGTTGTTCCTGCAAAAGCACCATCAGAAAATACAATGCAAAATTTTTGGATTTTGAAATATGTAAATTTTTTATGAGATTTTGGAAATATTCAAATTTTTGTGGAATTTTGGAAATATTCAAATTTTTGTGGAGATTTTGAAATATTCAAATTTTTGTGGAATTTTGGAAATATTCAAATTTTTGTGGAGATTTTGGAAATATTCAAATTTTTGTGGAGATTTTGGAAATATTCAAATTTTTGTGGAGATTTTGGAAATATTCAAATTTTTGTGGAATTTTGGAAATATTGTTAATGCAGCATCAAAGGGTGTTCTGAACCACTGGCTAGGGGTCCTTGTTCCTTCCCTTTTCGCTAAAAACTGCCCAGAGCTGGACGTGCATTGAAAGCGGCATCCTATAACCGACCGTCTTTGATTAACGGTGCCCCTACCAAGGCCATACCCGAGAAACATTCGGTCTTGGAGGGAGAAGAGAAGAATAATTGGGATAAGCTTTGTGCAGGATGGGAGATATCAGGACTTGAATTCCTTCCAAGGTGTTCCCTTCAAAGAGGTAGTCTGTTGTGCCGGGGCTTTGTGCCTTTGCTTTTCAGACCCTTGACATGCATACGACCAGGGTTTTCCCTGCGGGGACTTTGCCCTCTTGACATGCTATAATTCATACTTTTGTATCAAAATTTTGATTTGATTTTCATAATAGCCCTTTTGGCTAGATGTATAATGAAGCTCATATAAAAACTCATATTGATGTTGATTTTGGGTCAAGACTGCCCCTATTTGAGACTCCTCTCGTATTGGGGATTACCAAGGTTGGTCATCTCATCCATCAACCTCTTGCACCTGCATTCGGCCGAGTAAAGAAGAGAAAAAGACTTTCAGATATACTCATGGCATGGCCAAAGTAGCAACGGTGTTTTAACCAAAGGAGCCGACTAAGGACGCCGTGAAGTGTGTGGAATGCCCAGCTAAGGGGTACTCTTAACAAGCGGGGAGAGAATGTAGAATTCCCAGCGCGGGTTCTTATTAACCAAAGGTGCTGCAAAAAACAAGCCTAAAGGACTCTTTTGAGAATGATTTCAATTAAACAAAAGCTTAAGATAAAGGTTTAAAACACCACTCTTAATCTCGTTAAGAAGCACTTGATTTTGAAAATCATGCGTGAAGTAATGAGAAAATGATATCATCAAAATGCATACTTACGCCAATATGTTACCTTGCAACCTTTGTAGAAGCAGCTGTCAGAGGCGAGGTTGATCATCGTGGGATTTGTCCTCTTTGGCAGTCAAAAGGATTGGAAGCAAAGGATTTTGGGAGTGGCTTAACAAGAAGGAGTGGTGCCAAGACCAGACTCAGACGAATAAGGAGAAAAGAAAAAGGGGCGAGGGCTAGAACTCCCTCACTAAGGTGTGGAGACCCTGATCACATGGAACAGTCTACAGAAGAAGCGGAGAATTAGAAGGAGGAGTGAGGACTAAAGCCTCGAAAGCAGTGGGAGAAAGGGCAGATGCCCAAGGCAGTGGATGTGGAAGAAGTTGGGTCGGACCCATGATTAGGAGGAATCAGATGAAGAAATTGATAGATGGAAAGAGGCGGATCCGGAGGGTCCGGAGGCAGAGGAGGATCGTGAGAGGAGAAATCATCCGGAGGCTCCGGAGAGATAACGAAAGAAGGGACGCGATGCCCTCGGAAGAAATATGGAAAAAGATGATGAAAAAGGAAGAAGAAAATGAAGGAGACGATATCCCGGAGGAGCAGAAAGATGAATCGGAAGAAAGATGGATGGTCCGGAGGTTCTGGAGGAATGAGATGGAAAGGGGCGTGATGCCCGAGGGGAGAGTCCGGAGGTTCCGGAGGAAGAATATAGAAAGGGGCGCGATGCCCGAGGGGAAAGTCCGGAGGTTCCGGAGGAATAGAATCAGAAAAGGCATGGGAATCCGGAGGTTCCGGAGGAATAAGAGAATGTAAAGGGGCGTCGTGCCCGAGGAAAAGGTCCGGAGGAATAGAAAGAATAAAGTGGAAAGGGGCGTTGTGCCCCGGGAAAAAGTGGAGAAAATTAAGTGGAGAATCCGGAGGTTCCGGAGGAATGAGATGGAAAAGGGCGTCATGCCTGATTAAAGCGGATGAAGATGAACAAGATGAGAATTGCAGAATGTCCGGCGGTGCCGGAAGACGGGGGAGATACGGGTTTGGAAACCCGGGGATTAGGAGGTGCAAATGCCTGCAAAATGATGGATGTGATGAATGCAATGAATGCGTGAATGCAAGGAGATGCAAAGAAGATGAATGATGTGAAGGGTGAGAGGATGAGATCCTCCTCCTAACCCTGGGAATGGCCCATGAAGGAAAAGTGATAGACATGGATGAATAGAAAGTGGAACAAATAAGGGATGGCTCCTTAGCATTAAGATAACTGCCCCTCCACGGCAGTGAAAGAATACAGCCAATTGGCTCAATAAAAGAAGCTTCAATAAGTGGCAACCCCCTTTGAAGGCAAAGATCAACAATGTGAGGGAGTTGGAGAGTTGGAACGGGGAGCGTCGTGTTGCCCATTGAATGTGGTATATATGGAAAGTTGAGCAAAATGGGCACTCGCCCCTTGTAAGGAATAATGAATTCGGAATTCGGAAATTGGAACAAGGGGTGCCCTGCCCGACCCTTAAACGGCATCAATGCCCGGCATGGCGGCGACTTGACTTCTTCGGCCGTGATTGGCACAATAACCCGGATTGGCATCCGGCAAATGAATTCTTGCATCTCGAATGGCACGGCCGTGGCCAAAGTTTTCTTGCCCGGCTCTTGCTTATCCTTGGCGCAAGTAGCTGCAGAAGCACGCCCCTTCCGAGTAACAAAGAGAGGTGAGGCGGAGGCGGAAGGCTCCGTGGATGGTGGAGTTATAATGGAAAGTGTTGGCAAATGGGTGAATGGGGGCGGAGGTTCAAACACGTCGAGCTTCTCCCCTTGCTCGGAAGCAGTCGGGATGGGCTCGGGTGCAAAAAGGGGTGGATCCTGCTCAGGATTAGCCATGGGTAAGGGTAAAGGGTTCAATGGTGGAATAGGCAAAGTGGGTTTTAAAGGGATAATGGAAGGTCGAGGTGGAGGTAATGGGAGGTTAATTGGGGAAGGTTCAACGGTGGGCTCAATGGAGGCCGATGGTATGGAGGTTAAGAGTTTAATGGGCGGAGGTTTGATGGAAGACTCAGGGGAGGTTGATGGTGTGAAGTTTGATGGTATAACTGGTGGAGGTGTAATGTAAGCAGCGTCAGGGATAGGAGGAGACTCACAATGTGCCGGTGTGGGCGATTGGAATATCGACCCATCGTCGTAACACCAACTGGTCTCATAAACAGGGGTTGAATTAGGAGTGGTTTCCTCCTGAGCAGGGGGTTCATCGAATGAAAATGGGGAAAGCGGAAAGTTAAGGAAACTCGGAAGGGGTGCCTGCGGAGCTTCATCATCATCGTATACTGCCTCGGATACTTCGAGTGTCGGCTCTTGCTCACTTGAACCGCCGACGCCGTAATCATCCCTCCTGTCTTTCCATTCTCTCTCCATCTTTGTAATCTCGTCCAAAGCGGCATGGAGAGGATTGACTGGAGTAGGAGGAGCCGTGACCCTCTTTATTTGTTCCTCCATCAAAGTAATCTTATCAAGCAGAGATTGTTGGAGGGGTGTGACTTGAACAACCGAGGGCTGGCAGGGCCTTGAAGGAGGAAGGGACGCATAAAAAGGCCGTGGAGGGGAATTAATGGGCCGGCCCATGGAAGAATCCGGATGGGCCGGATTGCAAGGAATAAATGGGCCTCGGGGCCGCGGTGGAGGAGGAATAGAAGGAGGCGGGTGATGGGCCACCCGAGAGGAAGCATGAATAGAAGGAGATGGGTAATGGGCTACCCGATTAGAAATATGAGTGGAAGAAGGAAGTGGGTGATGGGCCACCCGAGTGTGAATAGAAGAGGGAAGTAGGTGATGGGCCACCCGAATAGGATTAGAAGATGGAGGTGAATGAGATGCACCCTCAACGGCCGCCTTAAGGGCTTGGATCTGTTGAGGGGTGAGATGATCCAATGCATGGATGATTCGGGAGACCTTCTCGTCATTGGGAGGAGACGATCCCGAGGGAATAGGGGCTCGCAATTGAGGAGGGGGACCATGAGAATGGACATTGCCCATGGGTCGGGCATGACCATAATAGTGAGAATGTGGTCCCTTGGAGAGATGGCGAGAATTATGTTGAACATGTTGAAGGTGAGGATTATAAGATGTGCTAGGTTGTATATCCTCATGAATTGAATTGAACATGTTGTTTTGTTTATCAAAATAAGGCATTACGCAATCCAAATAATGTGCAAACAATTTGCAAAGAAACACACAAGTTGGAATGGTTACCTTGATTTTTATTTGTTTGAACCTTGGTGAATTAAAGATTTTAGCAAAGTTTGGAATGATTCACACAAGGGGGGAACCTAGTTTCAATATGATTTGAACTTCAATGCCAACTAGGAACACTTTCTCACCGTATAGGCCACTAACTCGGGACTTCAAAAGGGTACAACCTGCCCGGCGTCCGTGAGGGAATCCACGGGTGCGGGGACTTACGGAGGCTTGGAAAAGGGATCTCCGGTCCAAAGAGACGGAATGCTCAATGGAGGGTCGTCCCGATTCCAAGAGGGTGTGTGGATCCTAATGAAGAGGAGGAGGGCTCCCAAACCAAAATGCAAATATGAATGCAGCAGGGGAAACAGGCCAACCACAATAATATAATCAATAAAGATAACCAGGAAATATCATGAAAAACCGCAGCCGGGGGGTTCCGGAAACCCACAGTAAAAACACGCCCTGGAAGGGGGCGCTACTAAACAAGGACACGACGGTGTGACTGTCGTGAATCAACGTGAGGGCCCCGGGGCAGGGTGAAAAACGCCTTAGAGTGAGGCGCTATCAATAAAAGGACGCCCTTTTCCGCGGGCGTCAAATCCAATAACACGCCTTTAATTGAGGCGCTAATAAAGATAAAGACGCCCTTGCAACGGGCGTGACTTCACCAAGTAAGCAGAAATAATTGGAGATAGATAGAAAACGCCCTGTCCGAAGGCGCTAAATTTAAATAACACGCCCTGGGTTAGGGCGTGAAATCAAAAGGCGCCTCTGACAGAGGCGTTAATTCTCAATCCACGGCCAACAGTAACAATCACTCACAGTCGCAGGCAATCAACAAATATAAGATATAAGCATGCTCATCAAAAATTTCAAATAAGTGGAAATTTTAAAGAAATACCAACAAACTGACAAATCACTTAGGGAAGAGTGTAAAACCAATGGAGGGTGCCCGAGGGGCACAAAAGGGAGATGCACCGAGGGTGCAATAGGGGAGACGGCACACGCGGGTGCCTAAGGGGAAAGGGGTAATAAATGAAGAACACAAAGGGTCCCACCGTGATCGCCAATTTGTAGATCTCTAATTTAGAATAATCCACTTAAGAAAAATTTAAATAAAAGACATGCAATAAGCATCAATATGGAGGAAAATATATGCACGAGGTGCACAAGGGGATGTGATCGCCAGAGACGCGAGGCCTCAAAAATATATCAATGAAAGTATGGGAGAGATCGCGAAAAATACCTTGGAGTGCGGGGATGTGAGTGCTTCCTTTCTCTTCAAATCGGCCGGCCGACGAAGAGAGTTCTTCACTTTTATTACCCTTGCAAAACAAAGACAACAACAACAAGAAGATATGGATTAGGAACAATGGTGTGTAGCATCAAATTCAATAAAAATATATGTGAGCATGAAAAATATGAACAATACACACCTTAAGGGGATTGCCCTTAAACCCCTATGCAATGAGGGTGTGGGAGATATGAATGTAGAAATAAAAATTAGGGGGAAAGAGTGCAAGTGTTGCACTTATGGGGAGATCTCAACGTGGTTGAGAGAGGAATTAACATGAGATGAACATGCATGCATCAGTTAATGATGATAAAAGAATAACCGAAGAATCAAAATAAAAGAAAGAAAGAAGAGCATGTTGCTTGGCTTTGAATGCTCGATGGTGAAGAATCTTCCGAGGATGAAGAAATTAAAGCATAGGAGTCCCTCCTTCAGCCGGCAACAGCACCTGTGAGAAGAAAAGAAGAAGAACAAAAGAAAAGAAAAACAGAAAGAGAAGAAGAATGGAGGGAGGAAGAAAGGAAATAGAGAAAAAAAAACCGCGGGGAAAGAATCAGGAAATCCAACCCGTTAACAGAGCTCGGAAGCTCTATTAATAAGATAGAAAAGAGATAAGAAGGAAAGAGTCTAAAGGAAGGAGATAAGAACGGGCAAGAGCCCAAAATAGGAGAGGATTAGACTGGGCAAGAGCCCAAACGAAGCAGTGACTCTCTGGGGAAAGGCTACGTTCGTTTGGAACCCGAAACTGAAACACGACTTGAATAAGGGCGTTAATTCAAGAATTGACGACCTATCCAAAGGGCGTTAATTAAAACACGACTTAGATCAAGGCGTTAATTCAAAAATCAAATTTTAGAATTTATTTGAAAAATTGTGAAACACGCCTGATTCAAAGGCGTTAATTAAAACACGCCCTAGCCAAGGACGTTAATTCAAAATATTCAAAATAGGGCCATTTTTCATTTCTCAATATTATTTTCTCATTTTTTAGGTGGAGGTGCATCTCGTCGCCCTGATTCCAACGACTATTTTTGCGAATTTTTCTGACACCTGGAAGGCCACCAAATCACCTCTGGAAGGGGTTATAAAAATAATAATAAAAAATTCAATTTGAAAGACACGCCCTCACTTGAGGCGTGAATTCATTTTTTTAATTTTTTTATTCAAAATAACGCCTTATTCTAAGTCGTTAATTCCAGAAAAATTCCGAAAAATTCTCAGAAAAATCCAGAAAAATAGGAATTTGATAGAAATGACGCCCTGAAAATATGTCGTTAATTTTTTTAGAAACGCCCCATGTCAAGTCGTTATTTAAAAGACGCCCCAAGCCAAGTCGTTAATTCAGAAAAATAGGGAAAAAATACCCAGAAAATCCAGAAAAATCCAGAAAAAATCTAGAAAAATCCAGAAAAATAGGAGAAAATAGAAAAAAATAAGGAAAGGGGGAAAAAAGGAAGAAACCCAAGAAAAGTGAGAAAAACCACTCAAATAGAACTAATTTGAGGGTCAAATTGGGGCATTACAAGGTAATATGAGATGTACTCATAATAACGTCAATTTTGGCGTGTCTACAGGTAAGAAGAAGATACTAAGGGAAACAAAAAGTTCTAAAGACACAACTTATAAATACCTCATTTTGGGATCCTAATCTCTTGATCTTCACTACACCGTCGCTTAATTTCCTGCGTTGTTAATGTGGAACCAGCAACTTTGGAGGCCTCTATCTTCCTGATGGATTGATCTCCTAGCATGAAATTTTGAGGCCAGTTAGTCCTTTGTATTAGGAATAAAAATCTCAAAAGAACCTACCTGAAATAATATCTCCTTACCTTAGTTCCACGCGAGCCAAACGTAAGGGTCGCGCAAGTGAAATCTAGGGTCTATTTATAGGGTTTTGCTAGGGTTTCATGGATTAGATCCATTCTAGAGTCCCTAGTTGGTACTATCTCGACTTCTGAGAGTCTTTAAGATGCTTACTAGTCCTCCTACCTCGGTCTCTGGGAGATAAATCGTTAAAAATCTAATCTTTTTGCTCTTTCTTCAACTCACGGAAACTGACAGAATGTAGCGGTCTAAGACTGGATCGCCAACTGTCCCCTAGCAGTTTTACGATAGACCGCCATTATGTTTGGGCGTCGAATTTTTAATTCAAACTCTATTTTCCGTTTATCCATTTAATTAGCTAAATAATGAGTATTTATCCTTATATTCCGTGAATAAACTAATTAACCTTCTAGAATATGGGCCAAACTTCATGGGCTTGGTCCTTAAGTCCTTTGGACTTTATTTAAATAGACTAGGTTAATTGTTTATCATACTTGGGCCTTAATAATGATTTATTTAACCCAAAAATTCATTTACTAATCCATTTTGGTCTTTATAAATTCTTATAAATTCTTAGAAAATATTTAAATAATTCAGAAATATTTTATAAAATTTTCAGGGCATTACACCCTCCCCCACTTAAGAGAATTTGGTCCCCAAATTCAATATATGGATTATGGAGAGTGTACTTACATTCAAATAGTTCTGAAAATCTTTTGTGCATAGCTTCTTCGGTTTCCCATGTTACTTCTTGCGGCCATAACTTAGTGCATTGGATCTTGACCATAGAAATAATTTTATTCTGAAGTTGACGTACTTCTCATTCAATGATCCTGATTGACTTTTGCTCATATGTCAAATCATTCTTAATCTCCAGATTATCGTAAGTGATGATATGGAAAGGATCAGGAACATACTTCTTGAGCATCGAGACATGAAACACATCATGGACTTCCGATAATTGAGGAGGTAAAGCAATTCGATAAGCCACTTCCCCAACTCTTTCCAGAATTTTAAAAGGACCAATGTGTTGTGCCCCTTAGGCGCAAGCATGTGCTATGTGTTTTGATGATAGCAATGCTATTTTGTTTTGATGATAGCAACACAGTGAGTGCTTTGGATATTGTTTAGATAACATCATAAAATGTGTTTTGATATGATGATGGCATGTTGATTTGAATGCATATGACTTATTATGTTCTGTGGAGAATGCATGAGTGTGCCCTGTCTGATCTATTCATTGCTATTTTGTTTTGATGATAGCAACACAGTGAGTGCTTTGGATATTGTTTAGACAGCATCATGAAATGTGTTTTGATATGATGATGGCATGTTGATTTGAATGCATATGACTTATTATGTTCTGTGGAGAATGCATGAGTGTGCCCTGTCTGATCTATTCATTGTTATAGTTTTTGCGTTTAGCATACTCTGCATCAGTGGCATTTGTTGTTTATATAGATGCATTGCATTCTGTCAGATGTCATGTCTCTGCATGTCTCACTTTGTGCATAGGCTAGACAGCATTGGCCAAGTCTATACATTGGCTGTCGGTTGCAAAGTCTACACATCAGACTGCATTGCATTTGTTCATGGCTAAGAGTCTATACATTGGACTCTCATTCAAGCCTATACATTGCATTGGCTAAAGTCCGTTTCATTTAGAGTCTAAGGCAATGTCCATACACTGGACTTGAAGTGTGTACATTGAGCGTCTCATTTAGCATCTAAGGCAAAGTCTACACGTTGCTACAGTAACACAAGTCTATACATCATCCGTCTCAGGCATTATCTTAGGCTAAGTCTGTACAGCCTACCGTCTCATGTAGCGTCTTATGTTAAAGTCTGCACATCGCATGCATCAGAATTAAGTCTGTACACTGCATCGTCTCTCAAGTATTCAAAGCCCATGCATTAAAGTCGAAGTCTGTACAGCCGGTCCGTCTTGTTCAGCGTCTTAGTGCATTCAAAGTCTATACATTGGTTAGGCTTATTCATGCAACGTTTATCCAAGTCTGTACATCGCCTTCAGACCTTCAAGTATATACACTCCATGCTCATTCAAGTCTATACATCAACAGTGTAACTTCAAAGTATGTACAACGTCTGCATTGTCTCGCTCACACTTGCCAAAGTCTGAACATCCACAGTGTCTTTCATCGTCTCACTTTGCGTCTCAGTTTGCAAAGTCTATACATTTGCTGCAGAGATCACTGTCAAGTCTATTCATTGGTCCGTCTCTTGCAGCGTCTCATCTGGTCAAAGTCAACACATCACTTGAAGGCTTCTGCATCAAGTCTATACATCGACTGTCTTGCTTTAGCTTAAGTCTGTACTGAGTCAGCGTCTCATTGACCGTCTCTTGCTGTGTCTCATGAAGCATTTCATTTAGCAAGTATGTACAGCGTCCGTCTCAGCCAGCGTCTCATGCTGCGTCTTAAGGCTTCAAGTCTATACATTGGACCGTGGTTCGCCAAGTCTATACATTGCTGAGCCATTCGACAAGTCTGTACATTGGCTTCAATTCCTCAAGTCTATACATTGGAGTCGGCTCTGCAAGTCTGTACACTGGTCGAGCATTCAAGTCTGAACATTCACAAAGTCCATACATCGACATTGTAGCTTGCATAGCTCAAGTCTGCACATTGGGCTTTCACGTGAAGTCTACACATTGGTCTCCACTTGAAGTCTATACATTGGCTAAGGGTCTTCAAGTCCATACACAGTCGTCTGATGCATATTGATTAAAGTCTGTACAACATGCCTTGTTGTTCACAGCTTTCAAAGTCACATTGTATTGCGTTAACGCAGTGCATTGGTATGTAGTGTAGCGTCAACGCATTGCATTGTGCATGCCCTGGCAAAGTCTACACATTGACGCTTGTATTATGAAATCTACACATTGGGGCAAAGTGTATACATTGCCTTTTGTCTTGTAAAGTCCATACAGTAATGTCTGTTCATTGGCTTTAAACTGAAGTCTATACAACGTGTTGTATTCTTCAGAGACTGACAGGGATTCTTACCGAGATTGATGACCTGGCTCGTGATCCCAGGAGGACGAGGTATGCAGATGCTGACACGTGGATGAAGCTGTCTCGGATCTGGCGAATTCCTTGGACGGGAAAACGTGGAAGCCACGCGCCCAGGGGCTGCTGCTGCTGCTGCTATATATACGAGCCTTTTTCCACTAAAGAAGACTGATCGAAAGAAAAGGAGCAAAGTCTATACATCCAGTCTGAGAGCAGCAGAGAGTATTCGATCCAGAGAAGAAAAAGAAAGAGAGTGAAAGAGCAGAAGAAGAAAAGAGCTGTAGTAGAAAGCAGAAGAAGAAGAGAAGAGAAGAGACAGAGAGAGCCTGCGAAAGAAGAAGAAAAGAAAGAGAAGAAGAGCAGAAGGAGAAGAAGAGAAAGAGAGAGTTAGAGAGCTCATGAGGGTTAAGAGAAAAAGAAAGTGAGAGAGAAGAGAAGAGGAAGAGAAGCTTACCTGAAGATCTGTCTACTGGACCGTGGATCAAATCCAGGCCAGTCAGCTCCATGCGAGCCACATCTGTGTTATCTTTCTTTACAGCTTTCTGATCGCTGTGTATTTTTCCTTTCTTATTTTTCCTTTTTCATTTGGTTAGCTTTGTACTTCCGATCCTCTGGACTGAGGTCGGGTCCCTCCTGGTCTGGAGGAAGAGAGGTCTGCGACCTCTAGTTTGCAAGTGGCTGGAAGTCACTTGTGTGTTCCCTCCGGTTTGGAGGAAGGGAGATCTGATCTCCGGTTCTGGGCTTGTGGGTTGCAAGTCCAGGGGTCCCTCCTGATCTGGAGGAAGAGAGGTCTTCGACCTCTGGTTTGCTGGTGACGGGGAGTCACTGGTGGGTTCCCTCCTGGTCTGGAGGAAGAGAGACTTCGGTCTCTGGTTTCCAAGTGGCTGGGAGTCACTTGGGGTGTCCCTCCGGTCTAGAGGAAGACGGGAGGCTGTTCCCCTAGTCAAGCTGTTTGGCAGCAATTGTTTGCAGACTGAGTCTGCTGTGCTAGCGTTGCTAGTGGAATCCTCACTCCGGTTGGGAGTGAGGGGTGGATGTAGGTCTTGGTGACCGAACCACATAAAAAATCTTCTGTGCTATGTGATTGGGCTTGTGCGCTTGTTCCTTATCTTCTACCCCCTTCACAGATTGCTTTATGCATTCTTGTTTCTATCCGTGTTGAGAGTTGATTGCATTCTTCTACTTCTGCTAGTTGCTTATTTTGGTGAGCCTTATATATATTTGCTCATTGATTTAAAAGAAAATTCAATTTGTTCTTCAGACTGTCTATCTTGCATTTGATAATGTTCTAGTCTTTTATTGAGCGAAAAGTTTTTTAAGGGTGGGATTCATTCACCCCCCTCTGAATCCTTGCACCGAACCTATCACAATGAATCTTAGAGTAAGCTTGCCCTTAATGCCAAATCTTCGAATACCTCGACCTAGAGAAATCTTAAGGAATACATGATCTCTTACTTGGAATTCCAGATCGCATCTTCGATTGTCAGCATACGATTTCTACCTGTCTTGTGCCATTTGAAGTCTTTCTCGAATGAGTTTTATCTTCTCGATAGTATCCCTAATAATATCGGGATCAAGAAATTACCTTTCTCCTACTTCATTCCAACAAATAGGTGAATGACAGCTTCTTCCATATAGAGCTTCAAATGGTGCCATTTGAATACTAGCTTGGTAGCTATTGTTGTATGCGAATTCTACTAGAGGCAAGTGATCATGCCAACTTCCTCCAAAATCAATAGCACAAGCCCTGAGCATATCTTCTACCACTTGATTTGTCCTTTCTGTTTGACCATCAGTCTATGAATGGAATGCCATGCTAAATTTCGGTCGGGTCCCTAATGAATGTTGTAGACCCTTCCAGAATTGTGATGTAAACCGAGGATCTCTATCAGATATGATGCTGACGGGGACACCGTGCAATTTGACGATTTCCCTCACGTATAATGCTGCTAGTACATCCACAGACCACCGACTTTTGATCGGTAGAAAATGTGCAGACTTAGTCAATCGATCTATGATCGTCCATATATCATCGTGCCCACCTCTTGTCTTAGGTAAACCCATGATGAAATCCATCCCTATACTTTCCCACTTCCATTCGTGAATATTCAAGGGGTGTAATTTACCTGCGGGTTTTAAATGTTCTGCCTTGACCTGTTGACAAGTGAGACAACAGGATGTAAAATATGCTACCTATCTCTTCATGTTGGGCCACCAAAAGTTTCTTTTCAAATGTTGATACATCTTGGTAGCACCAGGATGAATAGCATACCTTAACTTATGTGCCTCTTCCATGATTAATTTCTTAGTATCATTATGATTTGGCACGCAAATCCTTCCTTTAAATAGTAGCCTCCCATCGTTTGAGATAGAAAATTCTAGTCTCTGATCAATATTATCCTTGATCTCCATTAATGCAGGGTCATTCTCTTGTAATTTGACTATATTCTCAATCAACGTAGGTTGAGACCTTATATTGGCAATTATACATCCATCTTCTTCCCTGTCAATATCAAGATTCAAGTGAGAAAAATCCTTGATAAGACAATTCATACCTTTCCTGAGGCTTGCTAGAGTAGCCCTTGGTCTTCTGCTAAGAGCGTCGGCCATAACATTTGCTTTCGCTAGATGATATTGAATAGTGAAGTCGAAGTCTTTGAGATACTCCAACCATCTGCATTGTCGCATAATTAATTCTTTCTGGGTGAAAAGATATTTTAGACTTTTATGATATGAGAATATAGTGAACTTCTCCCCATAAAGGCAATGTCACCAAATCTTCAAAGCGAAAGTAACCGAAGCTAATTCCAGATCGTGCACATGGTAATTCTCTTCATGACGCTTCAACTGCCTGGAAGAATAACTAATCACCTTCCCATTTTGCATAAGAATGCATCCTAGGCTAATGCCGGATGCATCTGTATAGACTTCAAATCCACCACCCTCAACGCGCAATGTCAGAATAGGGGCTGTAGTGAGGTGATCTTTAAGAGTTAGAAAACTCTCATCGCAGTCCTTCGACCATACAAAAGGATTTTCTTTTCTTGTAAGTCTAGTCAAAGGAACGGCGATCTTCGATAAATCCTTAATAAATCTCATGTAATAGCCAGCTAGCCCTAGAAAGCTTCTTACTTCTGACATAGTCGTTGGCCGGCTCCAATTCTTAACATCTTCCACCTTTGAAGGATCAACAGCGATACCTTCCTTTGAAATAATATGGTCGAGGAATGAGACTTCCTTAAGCCAGAACTCGCACTTGCTAAGCTTTGCATAGAGTTTATGTTCTCTTAGTATCTGCAAGGCTATTCTTAAGTGCTCTTCATGTTCTTCCTTAGTCTTGGAATATATAAGAATGTCATCAATGAAGATGATGACAAATTGGTCAAGATAAGGCTAGAAGACATTATTCATAAGTTACATGAATGCTGCCGGAGCATTAGTTAACCCGAACGGTATTACTACAAATTCATAGTGGCCATAACGGCTCCTGAAGGTAGTTTTGTATATGTCTTCATCCTTGATCCTGAGCTGATGATAACCTGACCTAAGGTCTATTTTGGAAAAATATTCTAATCCTGAAATTTGATCAAAGAGCTCATCGATACGCGGCAATGGATACTTATTCTTGGTTGATAAGATAGGTTGTCCATCCTTTATGCCCTAATTCACCTCTATTCCTTGTCCTCATGCTTTAATTATATAAAATTTTCCCTGGGCGGCGGTTGAAGGCAGACCGACTCATCCCTTCTTGCAGGGGTGAATGGTCTACCTCTTCCGGCTAAACATGTATTGCTTTAAAAAAAATACTTATTCTTGATAGTAAGCTGATTCAGTCGCCGGTAATCGATACATAACCTGAGATATCCATCTTTCTTCCTGACAAATAGAACTAGCGCACCCCAAGGGGATGTGCTAGGTCGAATGAATCCCTTGTCCAATAACTCCTGAAGTTGTTTCTTCAATTCCTTAAGTTCTGAGGGGGACATCCTGTAGGGAGCTATTGAAACAGGTGCTACTCCGGGAATGAGTTTAATGGAGAAGTTTACTTCCCTTTCGGGTGGTAAACCGGGTAAATCTGATGGGAATACATCAGGAAACTTATTTACGATAGGAATATCTTCTAAGATAATTTCCTTGGATTCAGTGATAATTATGGAAGTAAGAAAGGCTTCACATCCTTGCGAGATAAGTTTGCAAGCGTGAAGAGATGAAATAATGACAGGATGCTTCCTATATTTGATACCAAGGAAAGAAAACCTTGGAAGACCTGGTTTCCGAAAAGAGATAATCATGTTACGGCAATTTATATCGGCGTCATGGTCTATAAGCCAATCTACACCTAATATAGCATCGTAGCCCTCCATGTCATGGCATACGAGGTTTGCAGGGAGATTGTGACCTTCTACCCTTACCTCACTATTAGGATAATAGTTTGTGAGTTTGGTTCCGGGACCTAAAGGTGTAGTAATAGCAAGGTCCGAAGGTAAATGAACTGATGAAACTGGCAAGGTATTTGCAAAGGCGGTAGATATAAAGGAATGAGAAGCACTAGTATCGAATGGTACAAAAGCAGGATGGGAACAAATGTGAATGGTACCTTCCATAAGCCCATCATCCCTGGGCGCTTCATCATCTAAAACAGCATTGAGACGAGCCTATCTCTTACGCCCACCTCCAGAAGATAATTCCTTCATAAGGGGGTAATCCGGCATGCGGTGCTCCCGGCTGCCACATCATAGACAAGCGCCAAGGCGCTTCCAGCATTCTTCACCTGAATGACCGAACTTCTCACAGAAAGTACAGGCCGTGGCGACCAACTTATCTTCTTCCTTGACTTTCTTATTTTTGTGGTAGCCACTACCACTCCCATTTCAGGATCTCTTCTTGCTATCACGAGATTTATAGGGTTCCGTGATGCTGAATTTACTTTTCTTATCACGCCGATCAGACCTTCGGCTTGGTTCTTCTTCCTTTTCCTTTTAACTTCTCGACCTTCTCTAAGGTCCTTTCACACAAATATGCCCGTTGGACCATCTCCGCATTAGTACGGATATTTTGAGTCTCGAGCTGTTGAATAAAACCGACTCTTAAACCATCCATGAACCAATTAGCCTTTAATAAATCGGTACTGACCAGATGAGGATCATACGGCGCCAGTCTAAAAAACTGAAGCTCATATTCTGCCACAGATAACATACCCTGGCGCAAAGAAGTGAATTCCGTAGCCTTCCACTCCTTGACGTGCTCAGAAAAATATTTGGCATAGAATAGCGTAAGAAAACCTTCCCATGTATGGGGTGCATCTGCTGGCGGTGCCGGAACCGACTTCCACCATGTACGTGCATCTTTGTTAAGTTGAAAAGTGGCTACACACACTTTCGCTTCGTCAGCACATTGCATGACCTCAAATATGCGGTTCATCTCATCAATCCAGTTCTCAGCTTCATCTGGATTAGAAGAACCATAGAATCGTTGAGGGTTTAGACTCCGAAAGTTACGATGTAAATCTCCAGCTCTTTCCCCTGCGCCAGCTTGCGTCATAGTTTGTAATGCTTGAGTAAGACCAGCGGCGGTCTCTTGCATTCTATTCTAATCTACGCGATGAGCCATAAAAAAACTGTACCTTAGAGAAATAACAAATTGTTAACTCCCAAGGAATTTTAAAAAAATGGTTAATCTAGAGCTAATTTACTATCTCACCCCGAGCTCTACCCAATTCTCACATAGGTGGGGAATTTCTTCTTTAATTCATAGGTGTGGGTCCTTAAACCTTGGACTTAGCCTATGGCATGACTCTCTTCCTAAGTCCTTAGACTTAGGCTCTGATACCAACTTAACTGTCACACCTCGAGATTATGCAGCGGAAACAATCGGGAACGCAAACAACCATCATGGTAAGCCTCTTGCAAGCAAGGATAATCAGAGCGCAAGAACAATCACAGAAAGTAATTGCACAATAATTTATTCATCCTTCACTTCCATTAATAATAAAAATCATAATTCAAGTACATGAGATATTTAAACCCACTTTAATCCACTAGACTCAATAAAAGAAAATACATAGACTCAATTTAGACATTGTGGACTTCCTAAGTCTTCACTCTTCAATTGCTCTCGGACCCATCACTAGAATGACCTGAATCCGAATCTGACCCACTGGCACTTCCTGAAAAGATTAGAAAGTAGGTAATGAGCACACTTGCCCAGTAGGTATCTTCGCATCAACATGAAGACAATGTTAAAGTGATTAATGTTTTAGCTCTAAAGAACAAGATAAAATCATGCAGATACGATGAATCACGTGGATAAAACCAAAGTAACAAGATATAACCAAATCAAGACATAAGAAAATGATTGAGCAAGTATGATCAAGTAAGAATGTAATTATGGCCTTTCATGAACAAGAATGCAACAAGAATGTATTTTTCATAACCATAAGGCTATGTACTAGAAAGTCAAACAAGAAAGTACTCATGTCCCGTGGATCTTCACTTATTTATAAAGAAAGTACTCCTAGCGCAATGCGACGCCAGTAGCATCATATCCCATGATTTATATAGCATGTTTCCGGCAATCAGTCGAGGGGACTAGCATAGAGCCCTTGAACACAATCAGTGCTCGAACTGCATCTTCAAGTATAAATCAAGTTACTTCCACGTATATAACAATAAAGTTGGGCCAATAATGTACAAGTTCAATGAATGCTTCATGACACAATGTCAATAAAAGAAATGCACAATGTGATCACTAGAGTTCAAAAAGTTACATTTAAGAACTAGGTTACGCCATGGAGAAAAATTGGCAGCATAACGGTATCTTCTTTTACTTTCAAAATTCCTTAGGTATTTTTGGAATAATGTGACCAGTTCTAGACAATCAATTGGACCATCTAGGAACATAGGAAAATCAACCCTTGAGTCAAACCACGGGTTAATCAAACTCAAGAAATTAGCGGTCTGTTACTGGACCGTTTATTGATACTGGCGGTCTAGTAGAAGACCGTTAATAAAAATGGAGTCGACGCATGAATCAGAAGAGTTGACGCAGAAAACATTCGGATCCTTTGCGGTCTATCGAAGGGCCGCTTAGGGTTGGGTAGCGGTCATTCATAGGGCCGCTAGGGTACAGAATGCATAAAACATCGGTAAAAGTACTTCTAATAAATTTGGGATGTAATGTTACAACCAGCTCGACGTCCTAGTGGGAATCCCAGGCTCGCAGAGACTTATAGAGGCCTTGAAATAAGATTTCCTAGTCAATTGGAAGGAATATCCAAAGAAGAGGTTATCAAGTCCAAGATTGTGTGTCTAATGTGTATAGGTGTAACTAATGATCATATACCAAGATATATGTCATGTACTTATGAAATTGACTCTATAGATGAGAAAAGAGGTCATTAAAATAGTAATCAAGGTAAACCACGAATCATCTAACTTTAGAAACAAGTATTAATTACAAAAGTATATGATTTTGGCATAAATTAACTTATGTTTAAAAATAATCCCAAGTACAATAAAGAACATGAAATCCATTATTGTGACAATAATAAAACCCATAGTAAGAGACAATACTTAAAACAAGCTTGGAACATAATTAACTAGGCATATTATAAGTTTAATGGGCTATTCTTTATTCAGTCTTGGGTTGACAGAATTCAGAACATTAGCGGTCTATTATAGCACCGTTTACAGATGGTTAGCAGTTTATCGTAAGGCCGCCTGAGAGATAAAAATGGTCTATTAATGATCCGCATATGGTTTAGTAAAAATCATGTCTCAGAATAAGAATCGGTCTATCATTCGGCCATCAGTAGAAACAAACGGTCTATCGTTGGGCCGCTAATGTAATTCTTGCGATCTAATGTTAAGCCGCTTCTGTTCTACTGCCAGAAAACTAAACAAATAGGACTAAATGCCAACTTTAAGACACATCACGCCTGGAAACCAACATGTATAAACTCTTTCTATCATGATAGAACGAAGAAATAGGCTAAAAATATGCATAGGATTCATGTACTATGACAAGAGAATTAAATTAGTTCATTTAGGGCTAAGAAATATGCATGTATGCTACACTAATTGCATGGATCCTATTAAAACATGAAATTCTTGGTCTATAAAGTATGAAATCAAGTGTAACAAGAGGGCTTTTAATCCTAGATCAATGTTTTAGCCGTTCATGAGATGACCTACGTTTGAAAACACCTCTAGACTTTGAATTTCAGATTTGGAAGTCAACCCTAGTTCTATACTTCCTGTGATAAATCAGTAACTTCACGTCCTAATAACTCTTGATTCTCTTGACCTAAAGACTTAGTAATTGCACAATAATTTATTCATCCTTCACTTCCATTAATAATAAAAATCATAATTCAAGTACATGAGATATTTAAACCCACTTTAATCCACTAGACTCAATAAAAGAAAATACATAGACTCAATTTAGACATTGTGGACTTCCTAAGTCTTCACTCTTCAATTGCTCTCGGACCCATCACTAGAATGACCTGAATCCGAATCTGACCCACTGGCACTTCCTGAAAAGATTAGAAAGTAGGTAATGAGCACACTTGCCCAGTAGGTATCTTCGCATCAACATGAAGACAATGTTAAAGTGATTAATGTTTTAGCTCTAAAGAACAAGATAAAATCATGCAGATACGATGAATCACGTGGATAAAACCAAAGTAACAAGATATAACCAAATCAAGACATAAGAAAATGATTGAGCAAGTATGATCAAGTAAGAATGTAATTATGGCCTTTCATGAACAAGAATGCAACAAGAATGTATTTTTCATAACCATAAGGCTATGTACTAGAAAGTCAAACAAGAAAGTACTCATGTCCCGTGGATCTTCACTTATTTATAAAGAAAGTACTCCTAGCGCAATGCGACGCCAGTAGCATCATATCCCATGATTTATATAGCATGTTTCCGGCAATCAGTCGAGGGGACTAGCATAGAGCCCTTGAACACAATCAGTGCTCGAACTGCATCTTCAAGTATAAATCAAGTTACTTCCACGTATATAACAATAAAGTTGGGCCAATAATGTACAAGTTCAATGAATGCTTCATGACACAATGTCAATAAAAGAAATGCACAATGTGATCACTAGAGTTCAAAAAGTTACATTTAAGAACTAGGTTACGCCATGGAGAAAAATTGGCAGCATAACGGTATCTTCTTTTACTTTCAAAATTCCTTAGGTATTTTTGGAATAATGTGACCAGTTCTAGACAATCAATTGGACCATCTAGGAACATAGGAAAATCAACCCTTGAGTCAAACCACGGGTTAATCAAACTCAAGAAATTAGCGGTCTGTTACTGGACCGTTTATTGATACTGGCGGTCTAGTAGAAGACCGTTAATAAAAATGGAGTCGACGCATGAATCAGAAGAGTTGACGCAGAAAACATTCGGATCCTTTGCGGTCTATCGAAGGGCCGCTTAGGGTTGGGTAGCGGTCATTCATAGGGCCGCTAGGGTACAGAATGCATAAAACATCGGTAAAAGTACTTCTAATAAATTTGGGATGTAATGTTACAACCAGCTCGACGTCCTAGTGGGAATCCCAGGCTCGCAGAGACTTATAGAGGCCTTGAAATAAGATTTCCTAGTCAATTGGAAGGAATATCCAAAGAAGAGGTTATCAAGTCCAAGATTGTGTGTCTAATGTGTATAGGTGTAACTAATGATCATATACCAAGATATATGTCATGTACTTATGAAATTGACTCTATAGATGAGAAAAGAGGTCATTAAAATAGTAATCAAGGTAAACCACGAATCATCTAACTTTAGAAACAAGTATTAATTACAAAAGTATATGATTTTGGCATAAATTAACTTATGTTTAAAAATAATCCCAAGTACAATAAAGAACATGAAATCCATTATTGTGACAATAATAAAACCCATAGTAAGAGACAATACTTAAAACAAGCTTGGAACATAATTAACTAGGCATATTATAAGTTTAATGGGCTATTCTTTATTCAGTCTTGGGTTGACAGAATTCAGAACATTAGCGGTCTATTATAGCACCGTTTACAGATGGTTAGCAGTTTATCGTAAGGCCGCCTGAGAGATAAAAATGGTCTATTAATGATCCGCATATGGTTTAGTAAAAATCATGTCTCAGAATAAGAATCGGTCTATCATTCGGCCATCAGTAGAAACAAACGGTCTATCGTTGGGCCGCTAATGTAATTCTTGCGATCTAATGTTAAGCCGCTTCTGTTCTACTGCCAGAAAACTAAACAAATAGGACTAAATGCCAACTTTAAGACACATCACGCCTGGAAACCAACATGTATAAACTCTTTCTATCATGATAGAACGAAGAAATAGGCTAAAAATATGCATAGGATTCATGTACTATGACAAGAGAATTAAA
The DNA here is from genome assembly GCA_022559845.1 of Amorphophallus konjac. NCBI lineage: Eukaryota > Viridiplantae > Streptophyta > Magnoliopsida > Alismatales > Araceae > Amorphophallus > Amorphophallus konjac. Next base: position 249,271,965 of record CM040126.1, read on the forward strand.
TTAGTTCATTTAGGGCTAAGAAATATGCATGTATGCTACACTAATTGCATGGATCCTATTAAAACATGAAATTCTTGGTCTATAAAGTATGAAATCAAGTGTAACAAGAGGGCTTTTAATCCTAGATCAATGTTTTAGCCGTTCATGAGATGACCTACGTTTGAAAACACCTCTAGACTTTGAATTTCAGATTTGGAAGTCAACCCTAGTTCTATACTTCCTGTGATAAATCAGTAACTTCACGTCCTAATAACTCTTGATTCTCTTGACCTAAAGATGTGAAATTTGGAGGGTAAGAAGAAGATACTAAGGGAAACAAAAAGTTATAAAGACACAACTTATAAATACCTCATTTTGGGATGCTAATCTCTTGATCTTCACCACATCGTCGCTCAATTTCCTGGGTTGTTGATATGGAACCAACAACTTTGGAGGCCTCTATCTTCTTGATGGATTGATCTCCTAGCACAAAATTTTGAGGCAAGTTAGTCCTTTGTATTAGGAATAAAAATCTCAAAAGAACCTACCTGAAATAATACCTCCTTACCTTAGTTCCACGCGAGCCAAACGTAAGGGTCGCGCAAGTGAAATCTAGGGTCTATTTATAGGATTTTACTAGGGTTTCGTGGATTAGATCCATTCTAGAGTCCCTAGTTGGTACTATCTCGACTTCTGAGAGTCCTTAAGATGCTTACTAGTCCTCCTACCTCGGTCTCTAGGAGATAAATCGTTAAAAATCTAATCCTTTTGCTCTTTCTTCAACTCACGGAAACTGAGAGAATGTAGCAGTCTAAGACTGGACCGCCAACTGTCCTCTAGCGGTTTTACGGTAGACCGCCATTATGTTTGGGTGTCAAATTTTTAATTCAAACTCTATTATCCATTTATCCATTTAATTATCTAAATAATGAGTATTTATCCTTATATTCTGTGAATAAATTAATTAACCTTCTAGAATATGGGCCAAACTTCATGGGCTTAGTCCTTAAGTCCTTTGGGCTTTATTTAAATAGGCTAGGTTAATTGGTTATCATACTTGGGCCTTAATAATGATTTGTTTAACCCAGAAATTCATTTACTGATCCATTTTGATCTTTAAAAATTCTTATAAATTCTTAGAAAATATTTAAATAATTCAAAAATATTTTATAAAATTTTCGGGGCATTACAGGGGCGCCCCTTCCCTTGGTATAGAAAGAGGGAAAACCCCTATACGTCATCTAAGTGTTGGCTGTAAGGTGGCCTTTAAGTGATGTTGGGCCTTGTATATTTATACAGTGATCCTCACAAGGTATGTTTATTTTTATAAGGCCTTTATGTAGGATTATTTATTGAGGAAGAAGTTCAATTTCTCCATCATTTTATCAAGGGTGCTACACCCTCCCCCACTTAAAGGAATTTGGTCCCCAAATTCAACTGCATATAAGGAGATATAGAGGGAGTGAAGTACTTACATGCTAGAATAGCTCCAGAAATCTCTTTTGCATTGACTCCTTAGTTTTCCACGTGGCTTCTTGTTCCAAGCATCGATTCCATTAGATTTTTACCATAGGGATCATCTTGTTCCTCAGAACTCGGACTTCTCGGTCGAGTATCTTCATCGGCTTTTGCTCATAGGTCAGGTCCTTTTGTATTACTAAATCAGTGTGATCAATGACATGGAAAGGATCGTGCACATACTTCTTCAACATAGAAATATGGAACACATTGTGCACTTCTGATTGTTGTGGAGGCAAAGCGATGCGATAAGCCACCAAGCCTACTCTTTCCAATACTTCGAATGGACCCATAAACCTCGGTGTAAACTTGCCCTTAACACCAAATCTTCTAATACCTTGGCCAGAGATACCTTGAGAAAAACATGGTCTCCAACTTGGAATTCCAGATCTCTTCTTCCGTTGTCAGCATAAGATTTTTGCCTGGACTATGCTATCTTTAGCCTTTCTCGAATGAGGTGTATCTTCTCGGTTGATTCTCTTACCATATCTGGGCCTAGAATTTGTTTCTCACAGGCTTCATCCCAGCATATTGGAGATCGGCAACTCCGGCTATAAAGTGCCTCGAAAGGTGCCATTCGGATACTAGCTTGATAGCTGTTGTTGTATGCAAACTCGGCTAGGGGTAAGTGGTCATGCCAGCTTCTGTCGAAGTCTATAATACATGCTCTTAACATATCTTCAACAACTTGGTTTGTCCGCTCTGTCTGACCATCTGTTTGGGGATGGAAAGTAGTGCTGAAGTTGAGTTTCGTTCCCAGAGAGTGTTGTAGACTCTTCTATAAGTGAGAGGTAAAACGTGGGTCTCGGTCAAATACAATTGACACCGGGACTCCATGCAATCTAACCATCTCTTTGATATACAAAGCAGAAAGGATATCAATTGACCATCGGCTCTTGATGGGCAAGAAATGAGCCAATTTAGTTAGACTGTCACACCCCAAGATTATGCAGCGGAAACAATCGAGAAACGTGAACAACCGGCATGATAAGCCTCTTGCAAGCAAGAATAATCAGAGCACAATAACAATCACACATAAGATGTAATTGCACAAAAATCTATTCAAACTCCAACTTTATCCATAATAACCATGATAATAATCCAAGTACATGAATTACATTAATTCACTAGACTCAATAAAACAAAATTACATGGACTCAATCTAGACATCATTAACTTCCTAAGTATTCTCTCAATCTTATTCGACTTTCATTCGCTCTCGGACCCATAACTTGAATAACTCGAATCCGAATCCGAACTACTTGCATCTCCTAAAAAGATTGAAAAATAGGTAATGAGCACACTTGCACAGTAGGTATCTTCGCATCAACATGTAGGCAATGTTAAAGTAATTAATATCTTTAGCTCTAAGGAAAAAGATAAATCATGCAATACGAACAAACATGCGATTAAATCTAAAGTAGCAAGATACGATCAAGCTTGAGATATGAGAACATGAACTGATCAAGTTTAATCCAGCATGAACGTAACGATGGCCTTTCATGAACAAGAATGTAACGAGAATGTACTATCAAGTCATGTAACAATCAAGTAAGTACTTTTTTTTGCTTAATACCAAGTACTTCATGAATTTCGGTTGATACTTTCACTTCACGAGCCGTGAATATTTCCGTGATTGCCGTGGATATTTCACTTATTTATAAAGAAAGTACTCTCAGCGCAATGCGACACCAGTAGCATCATACCCCATGGTTTATAATAGTATGTTTTCGACAATCAGCCGAGGGGACTAGCATAGAGCCCTTGAACACAATCAGTGCTCGAACTGTATCTTCAAGTATAAATCAAGCTACTTCCACGTATATAAATAATGTGGCCAAGAATGTATAATTTCAATGATAGTTCTATGATAAAGTAACCAAAAATATGAATGCTTCTATTGAGAATAGGGAATTTCAATAAATACCTTAATAACTAGGTTATGCCATGGAAATAAATCGGCAGCATAACAGTACATTCTTCAACTTTCAAATTTTAGTTAAAATATTTTGATTAAGGTGATATGTCCCAGAAATTCAATAGTCTTTCTAGGATCAAAGGAATATTAACCCTTGGGTCAAACCTTGGGTTAACTGGACTCAGGAACATAACGGTCGTTTACTGGGCCGTTTCATAAATAAAGCGGTCTAGTTCTGGACCGTTAAGGACATGACTGTTCAGTATTTGAAACAGATTATCTGGAGTCTTTAGCGGTCAAAGAAAGAACCGTCTAGGATCCGTTAGCAGTCTAGTTATGGCCCGCTAGTAGTATCTGGCAATCAATTATTGGGCAGCTAAGTTCCAGAAATATAAAACACCGGTATAAGTACTTTCTAGACAATGGTTTTAATGGTACAACCAACTCGACATCCTAGTGGGAATCCCAGGCTCACGGAGAATTACGGAGGCCTTGAAACAATATTTCCTAGTCCATTGGAAGGAATATCTAAAGGAGAGGTTATCAAGTCCAAGATTGTGTTCCTAATATGCAAAGTGTAACTAATGGTCACATACCGGGATATATGCCATGTACTTACAGAAATGACTCTATAGTTGAGAAAAGAGATCATTAAAACAGTGATCAATGTAAACCATGAATCATCTAACTTTTAGAAAACATGTATTTACTTACAAAAGTATATGATTTTGGCATAAATTAACTTATATTTAAAATAATCCCAAGTAGAATAAAGAACATTAACTCACGGTTATGAATCAGTAGATAAAAACTCAGAGTAGTGAATAACATTAAAACATGTTGGTATATAGTTAACTAAGCTTATTTATAAGCTAAATGGGCTATTCTTAAATCTATCTCGGGTTGACAGAAATCAGAACACTGGCGGTCTATTATAGAACCGTTACAGAAAGTTGGCGGTTTATCGTAAGGCCGCCTGAGATTCTATAACAGTGAAATCGCTAAAATCTCTAACGATCTATTTACTGGCCGCTAATCTTTGACAAGCGGTTGATCGTAGGGCCGCTAAATAAATATGGCGGTCCATTAATAGGCCATCAGGCTTGACATAAAACTAACAATTTAACTAAATGATAGTCCAAGAGACATCATGTCTGAAAATCAACATATATAAACTTCTACCAAGATAGAACGAAGGATAGGCTACAATATGCATGTGATTCATGTATCATGACAAGAGAATTTATTTTAGTTCTTTTAGGGCTAAGAAATATGCATGAATGATACACTAAGTGCATGGTTACACTAAAACATAAGATTCTCGGTCTATAAAGCATGAAATCAAGTAAAACCAGGGGGATTTTAATCCTAGCATGATATTTTTGCCATTCATGAGATGACCTACCTCTGTCCTAGACTTTTAACTTCAAATTTAAGGCTGGATGCTACCCCTAGTTCCCTACACTTCTTGTGACAAATCAGAAACTTCACGTCCTGATATCTCTTGGTCCACTTGACCTAATGACGTGAAATTTTGGAGGGTAAGAAGAAGATAATAAGGGGAAAGAAAAGTTATAAAGGTTCCAGTTCTAAATACCTCGTTTTGGATCCCAAATTCCTTGATCTTCAACACCCCGTTGCATAGTCTCTTGGGTCGTTGTTGTGAAACCAGCAACTTTGGGTGCCTCTAACTCCCTGTGTGCTTGATCTCCTAGCACGAAATTTTGGGAAATGTTAGTCCTATGTATTGGGAATAAAAACTTCTAAAGAACATACCCGGAATAACGTTTCCTTACCTTAGTTCCACGCGAGCCAAACGTAAGGGTCGCGCAAGTGAAACTTAGGGTCTATTTATAGGTTTTTGCTAGGGTTTGAGAATTAGAACGATCCTAGAGTCCTTATTAAATCTTAGATCGACTTCTGAGAGTACTTAAGATGTTTACTAGTCCTCCCATCTCGATCTCTAGAAGATAACCCGTCAAAAATCCAATCCTTTTGCTCTTTGTTCAACTCACGGAACTGACAGGATTTAGCAGTCTAGGACTGGGCCGCCATATGTACCCTAGCGGTTTTACGATAGACCGCCACTATGTTTGGGCGCCAAATTTGAAATTCATTCAAACTCTATTTTCATTTTATCCACTTAATTATCTCTATAAGGAGTATTTATCCTTAAATTCCGTGAATAAACTAATTAACATTCTAGAATATGGGCCAAACTTCATGGGCTTGGTCCTTAAGTACTTTGGGCTTTATTTAAATAGGCTAGGTTAATTGGTTATCATATTTAGGTCTTAATAATGATTTATTTAACCTAGAAATTCATTTATTAATCCATTTCGGCCTTTAAAAATTCCCAAAAAATATTTAAATACTTCAAAAATATTTTATAAAATCTCCGGGGCATTACACCCTCCCCCACTTAAGAGAATTTGGTCCCCAAATTCAATGTATGGATTGTGGAGAGTGTACTTATATTCAAATAGTTTTGGAAATCTTTTGCGCATAGCTTCTTCGGTTTCCCATGTTTCTCCTGACTTTGTCCACTGGATCTTGACCACAGGAATAGTTTTATTTCGAAGTTGACGTACCTCCCGTTCAATGATCCTGATTGGCTTTTGCTCATATGTCAAATCCTTCTTAATCTCAGATTGTCGGAGGTGATGACATGGAAAAGATTTGGAACATATTTCTTGATCATTGAAATGTGAAATACATCTTGAACTTCAGATAATTGAGGAGGTAAAGCAATTCGATAAGCCACTTCACCAACTCTTTCCAGAATTTCAAAAGGACCAATAAATCTTGGAGTAAGCTTGCCCTTAATACCAAATCTTTGAATACCTCGACCTGGAGAAACTTTAAGGAATACATGGTCTCCTACTTGAAACTCCAAGTCGCGCCTTTGATTGTTAGCATATGATTTCTGCCTGTCTTGTGCCATTTGAAGTCTTTCTTGAATAAGTTTAATTTTCTCGGTAGTATCCCTAATAATGTCGGGACCGAGAAATTGCCTTTCTCCTACTTCATTCCAACAAATAGGTGAACGACAGCTTCTTCCATATAGAGCTTCAAATGGTGCCATTTGAATGCTAGCTTGGTAGCTATTGTTGTATGCAAATTCTACTAGAGACAAGTGATCATGCCAACTTCCTCCAAAATCAATAGCACAAGCCCTGAGCATATCCTCCACCACTTGATTTGTCATTTCTGTTTGACCATCAGTTTGTTGATGGAATGCCGTGCTAAAGCTCAGTCGGGTCCCTAAAGAATGTTATAGACCCCTCCAGAAATTTTGAAGTAAACCGAGGGTCTCGGTCAGATATAATGGTGACTGGGACACCATGTAATTTAACAATCTCTTTCATGTACAATGCTGCTAGTACATCCATAGACCATCGACTCTTAATTGGTAGAAAATGTGCAGACTTAGTCAACCGGTCTATGATCACCCTTATACCATCGTGTCCTCCTCTTGTCTTAGGTAAACCCATGATGAAATCCATCCCTATACTTTTCCACTTCCATTCGAAAATATTTAAGGGGTGTAATTTACTTGCGGGTTTTAAATGTTCTACCTTGACCTGTTGACAAGTGAGACAGCGGGACACAAAATCCGCTACTTCTCTCTTCATGTTGGGCCACCAAAAGTTTCTTTTCAAATCTTGATACATCTTGGTAGCACCAGGATGAATAGCATACCTTGACTTATGTGCCTCTTCCATGATTAATTTCTTAGTATCATTATGATTTGGCACACACATTCTATCTTTAAATAGTAGTCTTCCATCATTTACGATAGAAAATTCTGGTCTCTGATCAATATTATCTCTTATCTCCATCAACATAGGATCATTCTCTTGCAATTTGACTATATCCTAAATCAATGTAGGTTGAGACCTTATATTGGCAATTATACATCCATCTTCTTCCCTGTCAATATCAAGATTTAAGTAAGAAAAATCCTCGATAAGATAAATTATACCTTCTCTGAGGCTTGCTAGTGTTGCCATTGGTCTTCTACTAAGAGCGTCTGCTACAACATTTGCCTTCCCTAGATGATATTGAATTGTAAAGTCGAAGTCCTTAAGATACTCCAACCACCTGCGTTGTCGCATATTTAACTCCTTCTGGGTAAAAAGATATTTCAGACTTTTATGATCTGAGAATATAGTGAACTTCTCCCCATAAAGGTAATGTCGCCAAATTTTTAATGCGAATATAACCGCAGCCAATTCTAGATCATTTACAGGATAATTCTCTTCGTGACGCTTCAGTTGTCTTGAAGAATAACAGATCATCTTTCCATTTTGCATAAGAACGCATCCTAGGCCAATGCTAGATGCATCTGTGTAGACTTCAAAACCACCACCCTCAATGGGCAATGTCAGAATAGGGGCTGTGGTTCCTTAAGGGTTTGGAAACTCTCCTCGTAGTCCTTCGACCATATAAAAGGATTTTCTTTTCTTGTAAGTATAGTCAAAGGAACGACGATCTTAGAAAAATCCTTAATAAATCTTCTGTAATAGCCAGCTTGCCCCAGAAAGCTTCTAACTTCTGACACGGTCGTTGGCCGGCTCCATTTCTTAACAGCTTCCACCTTGTAAGGATCAACAACGATACCTTCCTTTGAAATAATATGGCCAAGGAACGAGACTTCTTTTAGCCAGAACTCGCACTTACTGAGCTTTGCATAGAGTTTGTGTTCTCTTAGTGTCAGCAAGGCTATCCTCAAGTGCTCTTCATGCTCTTCCTTAGTCTTGGAATATATGAGAATGCCATCAATAAATACGACCACAAATCAGTCAAGATAAGGTCTGAAGACATTGTTCATAAGTTGCATAAATGCAGCCGGGGCATTGGTTACCCCAAACGGCATTACCACAAATTCATAGTGGCCATAACGGCTCCGGAAAGCCGTTTTGTATATGTCTTCATCTCTGATCTTGAGTTGATGATATCCCGACCTGAGGTCAATCTTGGAAAAATATTCTGCTCCCGAAATTTGATCAAAGAGCTCATCGATACGTGGCAACAGATACTTATTTTTGATAGTAAGATGATTCAGTCGCCTGTAATCGATACATAATCTGAGAGATCCATCTTTCTTCTTGACAAATAGAACCGGTGCACCCCAAAGGGATGTGCTAGGTCGAATGAATCCCTTGCCTAGTAGCTTCTGAAGTTGTCTCTTCAATTCCTTAAGTTCTGTGGGGGACATCCTGTAGGGAGCTATTGAAACAGGTGCTGCTCCGGGAATGAGTTCAATGGAGAAGTTTACTTCCCTCGGGTGGTAAACCAGGTAAATCAGATGGAAATATATCCGAAAATTCATTGACGATAGGGATATCCTCCAAGATGATTTCCTTGGATTCAATGAGGGTTACGGAAGCAAGAAAAGCTACACATCCTTGAGAAATTAATTTACAAGCGTGTAGGGATGAAATGATGGCAGGAAGCTTCCTATATTTGATACCAAGGAAAGAAAATCTCGGAAGACCAGGTTTCTGAAAAGAAATAATCCGATTGCGGCAATTGATGTAAGCATCATGATCTACAAGCTAATCTACCCCTAATATAGCATCGTATCCCTCCATGTCAAGGCATACGAGGTTTACAGGGAGATTGTGACCTTCTACCCTTACCTCACTATCGGGATAATAGTTTGTGAGTTTGGTTCCGAGACCTAAAGGTGTAGTAATAGCAAGGTCCGTAGATAAAGGAACTGATGAAAGAGGTAAAGTTTTTGTGAAGGCGGTAGATATAAAAGAATGAGAAGCACCAGTATCAAATAATACGAATGCAGGATGTGAACAAATGTGAATAGTACCTTCCATAAGCCCATCATCCTTGGGCGCTTCCTCATCTAAAATGGCATTGAGACGAGCCTATCTCTTACGTCCACCTCCAGAAGATAGCTTCTTCATAAGGGGGCAATCCGGCATGCGGTGCTCCCTGTTGCCACAACGTAGACAAGTGCCAAGGCGCTTCCGACATTCGTCGGCCGAATGACAGAACTTCTCACAAAATGTACAGGCCGTGGCGACCTACTTATCTTCTTCTTTGACTTTCTTGTTCTTGTGGTAGCCCCTACCACTCCCATTTTGGGACCTTTTCTTACTATCATGGGATTTGTAGGGTTTCGTGATGCTGAACTTGCCTTTCTTGTCACGCCGATCTGACCTTCGGCTTGGTTCTTCGCCCTTACCTTTTAATTTCTTGACCTTCTCTAAGGTCCTTTCGCATAGGTGTGCCCGTTGGACCATTTTTGCGTATGTACGGATATTCTGGGTGCCCAGTTGTTGAATATATCCGGGCATTAATCTGTCCATAAATCGATTAGCCTTCAATAAGTCAGTGCTAATCAGATGAGGAGCATAGGGTGCCAGTCGAGAAATTTGAAGTTCATATTCTGCCACTGACAACATGCCCTGGCGTAGAGAAGCGAACTCTTTAGCCTTCCGCTCCTTGATATGCTCAGAAAAATACTTGGCTCGGAAGAGCGTAAGAAAGCCTTTCCATGTGTGTGGTGAATCAGCTTGTGGTGTAGGAATAGACTTCCACCACGTACGTGCATCTTTATTTAGTTGAAAAGTAGCAAGGCGAACCTTTTCCAGATCCGCACATTGCATAACATCAAATAGACGGTTCATCTCGTCGATCCAGTTCTCAGCCTCGTCTGGATTAGAAGAACCATAGAATCGTGGAGGGTTTAGACTCCGAAAGTTGCAATGTAGGTCTCCAGCTCTTGCTCCTACGCCCGATTGCGCCATGGTTTGTAATGCTTGTGTCAAACCCGCAACGGTCTCTTGCATACCATTCCAGTTTACGCGATGAGCCATTATAATAAGAATAAGGTACCTGAGAAGAATAATGAATTTTGTTAATTCTAGTGGAATGAGTGGGTTTAAGCTTAGAAATAATTCTAATAACTATCTCATCCCAAGTTCTACCCAATTTCCTCTCATAGGTTGGGGATTTTCTTTGCTAGTTTTATAGGTGTGGGTCCTTAAACCTTGGACTTAACCTATGACATGACTTTTCCCTAGGAATAAGTAAGTCCTAAGTCCTAGGCTCTGATACCAACTTAACTGTCACGTCCTAAGCTTTTATTACATCGGAAGATGATCTCGAGAAATGTGAACATCCGGCGTGGTAAGCCTCTTGCAAGCAAGAATAATTAGAGCGCAATAACAATCACACATAAGATGTAATTGCACAAAAATCTATTCAAACTCCAACTTTATTCCATAATAACCATGATAATAATCCAAGTACATGAATTACATTAATTCACTAGACTCAATAAAACAAAATTACATGGACTCAATCTAGACATCATTAACTTCCTAAGTCTTCTCTCAATCTTATTCGACTTTCATTCGCTCTCGGACCCATCACTTGAATAACTCGAATCCGAATCCAAACTACTTGCATCTCCTGAAAAGATTGAAAAATAGGTAATGAGCACACTTGCCCAGTAGATATCTTCGCATCAACATGTAGGCAATGTTAAAGTAATTAATATCTTTAGCTCTAAGGAAAAAGATAAACCATGCAATACGAACAAACATGCGATTAAATCCAAAGTAGCAAGATACGATCAAGCTTCAGATATGAGAACATGAACTGATCAAGTTTAATCCAGCAAGAATGTAATGATGGCCTTTCATGAACAAGAATGTAACGAGAATGTACTAGCAAGTCATGTAACAATCAAGTAAGTACTTTTTTTTGCTTAATAGCAAGTACTTCGTGAATTTCTGTGGATATTTTCACTTCACGAGCTGTGAATATTTTCGTGATTACCGTGGATATTTCACTTATTTATAAAGAAAGTACTCCCAGCGCAATGCGACGCCATTAGCATCATACCCCATGGTTTATAATAGTATGTTTCCGACAATCAGCCGAGGGGACTAGCATAGAGCCCTTGAACACAATCAGTGCTCGAACTGCATCTTCAAGTATAAATCAAGCTACTTCCACGTATATAAATAATGTGGCCAAGAATGTACAATTTCAATGATAGTTCTATGATAAAGTAACCAAAAATATGAATGCTTCTAGTGAGAATAAGGAATTTCAATAAATATATTAATAACTAGGTTATGCCATGGAAATAAATCGGCAGCATAACGGTAGATTCTTCAACTTTCAAAATTTAGTTAAAATATTTTGATTAAGGTGATATGTCCCAGAAATTCAATAGTCTTTCTAGGATCATAGGAATATTAACCCTTGGGTCAAACCTTGGGTTAATTGGACTCAGGAACGTAACGGTCGTTTACTGGGCCGTTTCATAAATAAAGCGGTCTAGTTCTGGACCGTTAAAGACATGACTGTTCAGTATTTGAAATAGATTATCTGGAGTCTTTAGCGGTCAAAGAAAGAACCGTCTAGGATCCGTTAGTGGTCTAGTTATGGCCCGCTAGTAGTATCTGGCAATCATATATTGGGCAGCTAAGTTCCAGAAATATAAAACACCGGTATAAGTGCTTTCTAGACAATGGGCTTTAATGGTACAACCAACTCGGCGTCCTAGTGGGAATCCCAGGCTCACGGAGAATTACGGAGGCCTTGAAACAATATTTCCTAGTCCATTGGAAGGAATATCTAAAGGAGAGGTTATCAAGTCCAAGATTGTGTTCATAATATGCAAAGTGTAACTAATGGTCACATACCGGGATATATGCCATGTACTTACAGAAATGACTCTATAGTTGAGAAAAGAGATCATTAAAATAGTGATCAATGTAAACCATGAATCATCTAACTTTTAGAAAACATGTATTTACTTACAAAAGTATATGATTTTGGCATAAATTAACTTATATTTAAAATAATCCCAAGTAGAATAAAGAACATTAACTCACGGTTATGAATCAGTAGATAAAAACTCAGAGTAGTGAATAACATTAAAACATGTTGGTATATAGTTAACTAGGCTTATTTATAAGCTAAATGGGCTGTTCTTAAATCTATCTCAGGTTGACAGAAATCAGAACACTGGCGGTTTATTATAGAACCGTTACAGAAAGTTGGCGGTTTATCGTAAGGCCGCCTGAGATTCTATAACAGTGAAATCGCCAAAATCTCTAACGATCTATTTACTGGCCGCTAATCTTTGACAAGCGGTTGATCGTAGGGCCGCTAAATAAATATGGGGGTCCATTAATAGGCCATCAGGCTTGACAGAAAACTAACAATTTAACTAAATGATAGTCCAAGACACATCATGTCTGAAAATCAACATATATAAACTTCTACCAAGATAGAACGAAGGATAGGCTACAATATGCATGGGATTCATGTAACATGACAAGAGAATTTATTTTAGTTCTTTTAGGGCTAAGAAATATGCATGAATGATACACTAAGTGCTTGGTTCCACTAAAACATAAGATTCTCGATCTATAAAGCATGAAATCAAGTAAAACCAGAGGACTTTTAATACTAGCATGATATTTTTACTGTTCATGAGATGACCTACCTCTGTCCTGGACCTTTAACTTCAAATTTAAGGCTTGATGCTACCCCTAGTTCCCTGCACTTCTTGTGAGAAATCAAAAACTTCACGTCCTAATATCTCTTGATCCACTTGACCTAATGACATGAAATTTTGAAGGGTAAGAAGAAGACACTAAGGGGAACGAAAAGTTCTAAAGGTTCCAGTTCTAAATACCTCATTTTGGATCCCAAATTCCTTGATCTTCAACACCCCATTGCACAGTCTCTTGGGTCGTTGTTGTGAAACCAGCAACTTTGGGCACCTCTAACTCATTGTGTGCTTGATCTCCTAGCATGAAATTTTGAGAGATGTTAGTCCTATGTATTCGGAATAAAAACTTCTAAAAAACTTATCCGAAATAACGTTTCCTTACCTTAGTTCCACGCGAGCCAAACGTAAGGGTCGCACAAGTGAAACTTAGGGTCTATTTATAGGTTTTTGCTTGGGTTTAAGGATTAGAACGATCCTAGAGTCCTAATTAAATCTTAGATCGAATTCTAAGAGTCCTTAAGATGTTTACTAGTCCTCCCATCTCGATCTCTAGGAGATAACCCGTCAAAAATCCAATCTTTTTGCTCTTTCTTCAACTCACGGAACTGACAGGATTTAGCGGTCTCGGACTAGGCCGCCATATGTGCCCTAGCGATTTTACGATAGACCGCCACTATGTTTGGGCATTGAATTTGAAATTCATTCAAACTCTATTTTCGTTTTATCCACTTAATTATCTCTATAAGGAGTATTTATCCTTAAATTCCATGAATAAACTAATTAACCTTCTAGAATATGGGCCAAACTTCATGGGCTTGGTCCTTAAGTCTTTTGGGCCTTATTTAAATAGGCTAGGTTAATTGGTTACCATATTTGGGTCTTAATAATGATTTATTTAACCCATAAATTAATTTATTAATTCATTTCGGTCTTTAAAAATTCCCATAAAATATTTAAATACTTCAGAAATATTTTATAAATTCTCCGGGGCATTACATAGACGGTCAATGATTACCCAAATTCCATCATGTCCGCTCCTAAACTTGGGAAAACCCATGATAAAATCCTTGCCGATGTCTTCCCACTTCCACTTGGGAATGTCTAGCGGATGTAATTTTTCGGCGGGTTTCTGATGTTTCGTCTTTACTTGTTGGCATGTCAGGCAACGAGATACAAAGTTTGCTATCTCCCTTTTCATATTAGGCCACCAAAAAGTTCTTTTCAAGTCGTGGTACATCTTGGTTGCTTCATGGTGGATCATGTACCTTGATCGGTGAGCTTCTTCAAGAACCTTCTTCTTCAACTCGGGATAGTCGGGTACATATGTCTATTCATGAAATAGCAATCTACCATCAGGTGCCAACTTGAAATCGAGTCTCTCGTCCAGCTTTCCCTTTATCTTCCACCAGTGCAGGATCTTCTTCTTGTAGCTTCCTAATTTCAGGTAGCAAATCTAGATGTAGACTCATGTGGGATAGAATAATACACCCGTTCTTCTCATCTATATTGATATTGAGTTCAAAGAATTTCTCCAGCAACTTCCATTCTTGAATCATACAATTGTCCAATATTACTCTCGACTTTTGACTAAGGGCATCAGCTATGGAATTACCCTTACCAGGATGGTATTGTATAGTGAAGTCGAAATCCTTAAGATATTCGAGCCATCGCCTTTGCCGCATATTCAGCTATGGAGTATACTGTGAATTGTTCTCCGTAAAGATAGTGTCGCCAGATTTTTAAGGCAAATACTACTGCGGCTAACTCTAAGTCATGCACCGGGTAGTTCTCTTCGTGCTTCTTCAATTGCCGGGAAGAGTATGCAATGACTCTTCCATTTTGCATCAATGCACATCCGAGGCCAATGCTAGAAGCATCGGTATATACCTCGTACTTCTCTCTTTCAATTGGTAATGATAAGATTGGAGCAGTGGTCAAGAGATTCTTCAAAGCCTGGAAACTCTTCTCACAGTTTTCATTCCACTCGTACGTCACTTCCTTGCAAGTTAACCTAGTGAGAGGAACCGCAATTTTGGAGAAGTCTTTGATGAAACGCCGGTAGTAACCAGCTAGACCCAAGAAGCTTCGAATCTCAGTTGCATTCATCGGCTGTTCCCAATTCTTCACGGCCTCAACCTTTGCAGGATCGACAGAAATTCCATCCTTCGGGACTACATGCCTCAAGAAGGATACTTCCTCGAGCCAGAACTTGCACTTGCTAAATTTGGCATATAATTTTTTATCTCTCAATATTTGTAATGCCTTCTTTAGATGTTCTTCATGGTCTTCTTCAGACTTTGAATAAATCAAGATATCATCAATAAAGACCATCATAAATTGGTCTAAGTAGGGCTTCAAGACACTGTTCATTAAATGCATAAAGGCTGTAAGGGCATTTGTTAGTCTGAAAGGCATTACAGTAAATTCGTAATGCCCATACCTGCTTCGGAATGCAGTCTTATGAATGTCTTCTTCTTTGATTTTTAGTTGGTGGTAACCAGAACGAAGATCAATCTTGGAGAAATATTTAGCTCTAGATAATTAATCGAATAGCTCATCAATTCTCGGCAGCGGGTACTTGTTCTTGATTGTAAGGTGATTTAGCTGCCGATAATCAATGCATAGTCTCATCGATCTGTCCTTTTTTTTGACGAATAGCATGGGTGCTCCCCATGGGGAAGTACTTGGCCTGATGAAACCCTTTTTCAATAACTCCATTAGCTGCTCTTTTATCTCCTTCAGCTCAGCGGGGGACATTCTGTAAGGTGCCTTGGAAATAGGACCAGCACCAGGGACAAGGTCGATTGTGAATGCCACTTCCCTTTCCGGGGGTAGACCGGTCAATTCTTCCGTAAAAATATCAGGAAAATCCCAAATTACACGGATGTCTTCTAGTTTAGTCTCCTCGTCTTCCGTGGCAATTACAAAAGCTGTGAAAGCCACACATCCTTTACTTATAAGCTTACTAGCTCGGAGAGCTGAGATAAGGGGTGATCTATTCTGAGGGCTAATATAAACCAGCTCGGGATAATCCACAAAAGTTTCTTTGCTGTTTCGGCAATCTACAGTTGCTTGGTACGTGGATAACCAATCAGCTCCCAGTATAACGTCATACCCCTTCATGTCTAGGCTTATCAAGTTGACAGGCAAATTATTTCCTTTAACCATAACCTTGCAATTTGGGTAGTGATGTGTGATATCAGATTAGTTCCCAAGAGGTGTAGATATGACTAGGTCTAACCACTCAGGTTATTTAGAAAATGAAGCAGCAAATTTCTCGGAAACAAACGAATGAGTTGCTCCGGTATCAAATAAAATATTAGCAGTC
This sequence comes from Amorphophallus konjac, assembly GCA_022559845.1. NCBI lineage: Eukaryota > Viridiplantae > Streptophyta > Magnoliopsida > Alismatales > Araceae > Amorphophallus > Amorphophallus konjac. Next base: position 249,288,210 of record CM040126.1, read on the forward strand.
TTAGAGCAAACAGTTAGTGTACCTTCCACAATTCCACCTTCCGTGGGTTCCATCTCTTGAAGAGCTTGTAGACGGCCTTGTTTCTTCACCGGACGCTTCTCATCCTTAGTGGCTTGCTCCTTCATTAATGGGCAGCCTGGGATTCGATGCTCTTGGCTCCCACATCTGAGGTAGGCTCGTAGCTTCCCCCAGCATTCCTCCGTCTTGTGGCCGACTTTGTCACAGTACTTGCAAACCTCTTTAGAAGGTATTATGGTGGAGAATGGCTTGTTATTCTTCTTCTGAAATCTCTTTTCTTTGGAGGACTCCCCTCCATTATAGAACCTTTTCTTGTTAAATGATTGTTTGAATACTCCCGGGCTTGTGACAGGTTCCTTCTTGTCTCTTCCTCGAATCTTGTTGGACAGTTCAGTGGTGTCTTCTAGCAACTGGGCACGTCGAACCATTTCCGAATAGACTTGGATGTCTATCGACACAAGTTGGGTAATGTATTGGGGCCGAAGCCCGTTGACGAACCTCCTTGCCTTCATCTTTTTAGTACACACCAAATGGGGTGCATACCTGGACAGTCTTGAGAACTGGGCCTCATACTCGGCCATGGTCAGGGTCCGCTATTTTAGTGCAGCAAATTCTGCGGCCTTCTTTTCTTATATGCGGTCGGAAAAGTACTTATTGTTTAAATGTTCAACAAATTCATCCCATGTAACATGATCATTAGGCAATGTTGCTTCTATGGATTCCCACCAACCTCGAGCGTCCCACTCCAATTGGAATATAGCTAGTAGCACCCTTTCCTCATTCGTGCATTGCATTACTCAGAAAATTATGTCAATCTCCTTCAACCAGTTTTCGGCATATTCGGGGTCAGACGAGCCTGCGAATCTGGGTGGTTCATGTTGCGAAATCCTTTGTGGAGATCACCAGCTCCATGGTTAACTCCACCTTGCGCCACTTGCTATAGCGCCTGCGTAAGACCTTACACGGTGCGCTGCATATCGCGCCATTGTGCTCTTTCAACGGCCATGATCCTATAAGAGAATTTAAGTGTACTAAGTATCATGTTTAATTTATAAGGTCGAATGTCATTATAGAACTTAACCCATGGCTCTACCCATCTCACCGGGTATAAGGTGTAGACTATCCTTGGACTTGGGTTTTTCCTTAGATTTCCTAGGAAATTAAGATCCTAGGCTCTGATACCACGAAGACTGTCACGCCCCGAGCGCAGAAGATACCCGGTGGCGTGACGCCTTTATATAGATAGTGTCAATCAAGGCAGTAAGATTTCTTTTTGACAAAAGACAGAGTGCGCACATTATCTAAATAATAACCAAGATCCAATTTACCACAATAGCAAGATGCCAATTTTCTAATTAACCAACTGACAATAATTCTAGTCCAGGTCATACATTATTCCAATCCAACTACTAGGCCAAACCCTTAACACGTTTCAATCAACTAGACTGTCATAACTGGAATTACAATGGAAGGACTTGAAATACAACAGACGCGACTAATTAACAGTTTGACGATCGGTGACTCTAGCACTCTTCACTCGGTCTCATTCCCATCCGGGTGATGGTCGCTATCCAAGTTACCTGAAAAATGTTAGAATGCAATTGAATAAGTGAATCGCTCAGTAGGAATTACATCTCAAGTTCGAGCAATCTTTAAGTGATTTACATATTTCGTGCAGTGTAGGTAAGCTATGCATGCAGACAAGCGAGAATCAAAAACTGTATAGGAAGATGAGCAAGATATCAAGAATTGTATAGAACAATATTGCATGATTTCAATATCAATAAGGCACTAGCAAGTGATTCCATAATATTTTTCAAAGAAAGCAAGAATTCATGTTCAAGCGGGTAATATCAAGCACATGTAATATCAAGTATGTGTAATGGAATTGGCTACTTCATTCTAGCAAGTACTCTTGCCCTTCTGTGGGCCTCAAGTCAAGTCAAGCAAGTCGTGTAACGAGAGAGTAAGTGAGATGTCTAAAGTATAGCAAGCAAGTACTTCGGTGCAATGCTTAAACACTGTGGTCAATAAACTCCCATGGGCACAAGTACCTTCGGGTGCTCCTCCTAAGACCAGACCGGGCCCTATATGCATAACATTATTCCATGTATTTCTTTCGACATCCACTTTCATTTATATCCAATATAGAATTCTAAGGGTTTAACTATTGTAAGAACATAAGGTAGATTCCATGAATGGAGTTTAAGGACATTTTATCATGTATAGATGAGCTATGATTAAAATAACGCAAAACCCGAGACAAGTCGGGAACTTGGATGGAATTGGCACCTCAAGGGCTGCCACAGGTCACTGAATTGGCGCCCTTCGGGCTGCCATTATATTATGAATTGGTGCCTGTGTCTAGGGGCACCCATTCTGTCATAAGATAGGTTCAAAAAAATCCAGAAACAGGCTCAGGGAAAATGGCGCCCCTCTACAGTGTCTTCATTTAATTGAAGACTCTGCAGAGAGTCTTCATTTCTGTGAATGGCGTCCTGGACAAGGGCGCCCATTCACTGGCATTTTAGTAAATGGCACCCTAGGGGCTGCCATTATTCAAGTCATATATATATATATATATATATATATATATATATATATATATATATATATTGCTTTTCTGTTAGCCCTATGGAAATGGTGCCCCTCTATAGTGTCTTCATTTAAATGAAGACTCTGCAGAGAGTCTTCAATTTGTATAAATGGCACCCTGGACAGGGTCGCCCTTTGTTCAGGCCCATATACGCACCAGGCAGGTACGTTTTGAGAAATAAGTTACTATTCATGATTTCAAAAATTCTCGGAATCAATAAATAAGGACATGGATAGGTAGAGAAAAATATCAGGATCACGGAATCATACTCATGCAAGAATTTTATGGTTTAGTTTCAAAGATATTAAATATCTAAACATGGGGTTTATTAATTACTGGAAATGAATTGACGACTGTGTGGGAGGTCTTCATTTAAAAGGGTGCCCATACCTATGGTGCCCTTAAGGAAATGGCGCTCAGGTGATGGGCGCCCTTTACCTGAGGGCTGGAAATTTTGGGTTTTTGTGAAACATATATATATTTTGTAAAACACGTTATATATTAGGGCTAAGCATGCTATTTTAAGGCTGTAAAAACTAGTGTAATAAGATATATTGGAATCTAGTAAAACCAGTGTAACAGACTGTGTATAGAATCGGTGTAACATGCCATAGTTGATCTACTTAAAAATCCATGTAACATGCTATATATCTGGCCGTAAGGCCAATGTATTTTGATCTCAGTAAAGCCGTGTAATAGGCTATATAACATGGAAGATACGTTACTCTAATTCTACACATGCATGCTATGTTACCCTATTTAGCTGCTAGTTAGGCCAGATCTTGAGAACACCTACCTTTTGGAATGATACACGTGGTACAGGTGGTAAGAATAAAGAAATCCAGGTAAGCCTTTCCTCGTCTCTGCAGCAGAGCTTCAGAGAATAAATAATAAGAGAAGTCACACGTTCCCCGCCGTAAAGCTTCAGCAGCAGGACGTAGAATGTAGGAAGAAGACGCCCCTTCATGTCTTCCCAAGGAAAGAAGGGAGATATTCCCTTCTGCGGGCAATGGTGATAACGGCAGTGGCCTCTGCCTATGCTACGGAGGGAATAATTATAGGAAATTCTGTTCCGAATGCAAAAGCATGGGTTTATTACCTTGCGGGTCCATTTGGGGAACAAGATCCAAGAACCTTGTTGTCCATGGCCAGAGCATGGTGCATTGCCAGCTAAATGAGGCTGTTTGTGTCTCAAAGGACGGGTTTGGAGTACAGATAGGAATTGACGCCCTTCTATGGAGGCTCTAATTCTCTAATTGGCGTCTTGGTAAAGGGGCGCCCATTCCTATTGCTTTAGACAAAAGCTGCCCCCTTCATGTGTTGGTCTATAGTGGGATGGTTGAGGGCCCAGGAAGTGAATTATCGCCCATCATGGGGGCTCTATTTGGGGAAATGGCGCCCTGGTAAAGGGGTGCCCCTTCCCTTGGTATAGAAAGAGGGAAAACCCCTATACGTCATCTAAGTGTTGGCTGTAAGGTGGCCTTTAAGTGATGTTGGGCCTTGTATATTTATGCAGTGGTCCTCGCAAGGTATGTTTATTTTTATAAGGCCTTTATGTAGGATTATTTATTTAGGAATAAGTTCAATTTCTCCATCTTTTTATCGAGGGTGCTACATGTCTCTTGACCATTCAAGGGTTATATAAACATCTCATTGGGGTAAGAAACCCTAATCACTTAAGGAAGATCAAGGAGGCTATCAAGGGGAGAAAGAATGCTGCTGTTGTACCTCAATAAACAGTGCTTCGTCCAGGAATTCTTCATCCAACTCCAAACTTTTCAATATCAATCTGAAGCCAATCAACCCCAAATCAAGTGGAGATTCAAGCTTCATCCAAAATTTGCATCACCTACTCAGGGTGAGCTTAAATCAGAGTTTTTCTTCTGTATTTTTTCTTCAAAACTCTTCAAGCTTCAATTGTGTGTTATTTGTAATCTCTAAACATTCGTGTGTGTGTGTGGATCTACCCAGATCCGTGTGTGTGTGTCTTGGTTCCTTCATATTCGTGTGTGTTTCGGTGTGTTTGCACCTTCGTGGGAGTTCCTATCTTCCTACGAGTGTATGTGTGTTTAGATCTTGTAATCCTTTACAAGATAGTGTGTGAATCCTCACAGTTTGTGAGGGGTGGACGTAGGTTTCTGTCGTTGCATCCGAACCACCTAAAAATATTTGTCTCTTGTGTGGTTTGATCCTTCTCTTCTACCCCCATTCTATGCTAGCATTCTCGTATATTATCTCTATTGATTTCTTAGTTCAGATCTAGCTTAATTGATCATTTTCACATTATATCTTTGGTATATCAAAAGCCGGGTTCATATTGACATGGCTAGTCTTGTCAGAACGATAACACCTTGTGTGAGTAGAATCTTCGGATTCACAACTCTGCCTAGTACCAAAGAACTATTGTGGCGATTGGTTTTGATAGATCTAATTTGTCTTGCAATAGATCTGAACTTCTTAGTTGCTATTTCATCACACTTGTTTTAAATCGGCTAAAGTTTTCTAAAAATTTGTAATCACCCAATTCACCCCCCCCCTCTTGGGTGTCATTGATCGCGGGACTTCAGAGCCTGCACAAGCTATCCGCTCTTCTTCACTTCAAGGGAAGGCGAGTCAGCAACCCCCCTCCTTCCATTTCCCTTCGCAGTCACAAGCTATTCTCTCTCCTTTATCTCAAGGGCAGGTGAGTCAGTAGCCTCCCTCTTTCCAATTCCCTTCACAGTCTCAAACCTCAGTCATCCCTCACACACCACTACAGTTAGGTCCATTTACTGGCTGGCCGAAATACCCCTCCTGCTTCAGTTTTCCTTCTCAGGCCTCCGGGGGGCATATTCATCCTCAGTGGCAGGCGCCACCTTCACCTACCGATCTGCTTACCTAAACCCTCCTCAACAAGTTAAACAAAATGGATGAGCATTTTCAGGATCTAAAGAAGATCTTGGACGTAAAGTCCACCCCTGAGGTCTCCCTGTCGGTCCTCCCGGTGTTCCATCTCCCACATTTTGAAATGCCTGCGTACCGAAGATACAATGGCACTGGCAACCCCTTCATCCATCTTAAGGACTTCATGTATGAGTCCTCCTTTTGGAAAAATGATAATAGGTCCCTGGCATATCTTTTTCGAAGATCATTGGATGGCCCCGTTCTAGAATGGTTCTACTCCCTAGAGCCAAGCGAGGCTGAAAACTTTGATATAGTGCAGAGGAAGTTCCTCCAGAAGTACCGAGATCGGGTTGGCCCATCCCTTTCCATTATCGACCTGGTGGCTAGAAAAATGAGGGTGGATGAAGATTTCGTCCAATATGCTGACAGGTGGAGGTCCTTGGCGGAATAAGGAATACCCTCTTAGAGCCAAAGCAAGTAAAGATGATCGTGTCTAATGCCACCTCACAATTTAGACAAGTCTTGGCTATGAACAAGCTCGCCATGATGGAAGAGTTGTATGAGAGGGCTCGATGCATTCAAATACAATTGAAAGCCCCCTCTCTCATGCACAAGTTTGAGCCGCAAAAGCCTAGGGTGCTTAGAAAAACAAACACTGGTGTCCAAGGTGGAGTGATAGAAGGGGTCGTAATAAATGAGCAAGTGAGTGCAGTTGTCAGCCCCAACCCGCCAACCAACCCAAGACCTCCACAAATGTCACGACTTCTCCTTCAGTAAGGTTGGTACCGTACGCGGAGCACGTACCGGCGAGCGAGAAGCACGTACCGGCGAGCCGTCGGTACCGTACGCGGAGCACCACTTGGGCTACATCAGCTTTCATCTGGCTTGGAGACAGTCTGGAGACTCCCCCTTGAGTCTTAGTATTTATCATATTTATGGGAATTTTATTTGTGTGTAATGTATTTTTATTTGTCTTTACTTAGATTGTAATTTGGATTGTAAGGAGGGTTTTTGTGCAAAATGGGACCCCTGGGTCCCACGGGCCCCCCATCTCTCCTCCCATTGATCCACCTCAGCCCTAGGGCCCATGTGGGGTCAGTCAACCTTCCATTGTGGGCTTCTAGAAGGTGGGACCAAAGGAGGGGACAAAGGGGGGAGCATCTCCTAGATCTCTCCTTAATTCAAGGGGGTGTCTCCCCCCTTTTGCATTAGTTTAATAGGTTTTGAATTTTATTTTATTTGATTCCAAACCACATGGGAGAAATAAATTATGGACTCCCTATTGTACCCCCCACCAATCCTAGATCTAGGGATAGAACTAGTCTTTTTGTATTTTCTATAAGAACCTTGTATTTTCATTTTGAGTAGAATTAATGGATAAGAATTCAAGAATTTCTTTGGAGCAAGCAAGGGCCGCCCCCTTCTCTCTCTCCTCTCCCCCCCTTTGCAGCTGGGAAGGCTATCTTCTGGAGGTGTGAAGACTCCCCTATCAGTTCCGGAGCTCGTCGTCGCCGCCTCCGCCGCCACCATGCCGCCATCGCACCACCACGGTTGCCGTTGGAGTTCTATCTTCATCCAACAGCAGCATCTTACACGAATTTATGCTCTCCACCCTGTGATCTTCTTGAGCTGGGATTTTGAGGGCGTGTTCCAGAGGTCCCCTCCAGCTCTCAGAAAAATTGGTTTGGCCTCTAGATCCCGAAATCCATTTTTCCATTTTCGTCCACCATTTCATCCCAGATCTGTCTGTTTTCAGTTTTGATTTCCACCCGCCCTGAGTTTCCAATCTTCGGACCACTTCTTGATTTTTTCAGGAGCTCCCAAATTTACTGGGAGTTCTATCCACCTTCCTCTCCATCCCCAATTTTTCGTGGAATTTCTAAAGGCCCCCACCTATTTTTTAAAAATTATCTTCAGATCCATCTATAGTTCTGTCAGCCAGTGTCCAGATCCGACCACCAGTCGCTGTAAAATCCATATCAAATCGAGGCCTCCACCAATCCCTTCACAAGACCTATTGCCATTTTCCTCTCTCTCCCCTCCATAACTTTAATGAAAAGGTCAATGTCTGAGTCGGAGGTTTGGTTTACAGTCGAAGGCGGTTCTCAGGAAACTGCTCTACTGTTCTGAGAGTTCGAGTACTGTACAACAGAAACTTCAAAAAATGTTTAAGGCCAGATTCGTGCAGATCCAGCTGATCTCCCTGGCCCTATCTTGAAGTACTTCGAAGGAGCTTTCCAACGGTACCTCTTGATTGTCGATCCGACATCGGGATTGATCGCAGCGGCCGATCTTGCCAGCGCGCGCGCCGAAAAATAGAAGCATCAATCCGTGGGCAGCAACTCCACCACTTGGAGATCGGAGTTGATCGGCCTCCGATCGGTGTTTCCGGCCGACCGCCGTCCAGGGAGGCTCGCCACCAGGGGTCCCGATCACAGCGGGCCCCACCCCACCAGAGCCGGAGGTTGGAGCGGTCCGTGGGCCCCACGGACCGGTAGATCGTGCCGTCCGGATAGCACCAAAATGCGGGTTCGGCATCGCCGGGACGACATCAAAATGCTGCCCGTCAACCCGATTGTCGTGACTCCCGGGCCCCACATGTGACATGTTACCTCCCTGCGTGGAGTGGGTCGAACTTGTGTACTACGGTAAAATTTTGTTAACCGGGAGTCCGAGATTGGCCGGGGTTGTCTTCCCCATGCCGGGTGCGTGGAGGTAAAGATCGTAACTTCTTGGCATTTACTTGCTAGTTTAGTATATGATCTTAGGCCGCTGTCGAGTGCAATAGGAACTAGCCCGTGAGTCCATGTCACCGCTGTGAGTGTGAGAGTGACCCATCCCGTGGCTCGATCCGAGTCCGGAAGTGAGTCGACTACCCTTGAACTCTGCCGATTCCTCAATCATGCACGATCCGCGTTTCCCTCGCTTGGGACGACAAGTGAGCTTGCATTTATGTTAGCGACATATAGCCCATAGGAACTCATAGTGTCGGGCCGAAGTCTCTCCAATTTGTGTGTTGCTGGTCGCATCTCCATCTAGAGTCCAAGGTCTGCATCATATCGAGTCGGTCTCCCGTGTTCGTCCTGCATCAAAGGTCCATATCCCTATTGCCCTCCCTCCCAAAACAACTTTCCCTAGAACAACATGCCTCAACTACTCCATCCCTAGCAACAACAACAACCACCACCTCAGTACCATCAGGTTCCACCCCCCGGTAATTATGGCCCCCCTCAGCAACAGAGAAGACCGGTTGGCCCCAAAAGAGCTCACTACCCCCCTCTGCTGGAAACATTGTCGGACATCTTTAAATCTCTTATGGCCGCCAACGCACTCATTTTGCCTAGGGAAAAGCTTGCATGGCCCCTGAATGTCGATACTTTTAGGTACTGTGTCTTCCATAGACAATCGGGTCATACAATGGAAAACTACTTTCATTTCAAGGACTACATCTATGTTATGAATGACCAAGGTGGAATCGACTGGGATGAAATGAGGCGATATATCGCCACCCTAATGGCCAGAAGACCCCAACAACAGCAACAACAGCAGCCATGGCCCCAGCCCCAGCATCAACCTCAACATGGCCAACAATAGCAGCCAAACATGGGCATCATTCAAAACCCACTCCCGGAGCACCAACAGCCTAATCAACAGGTCAACCCCATCTTCTCTTTCCTAGAAACAGGAAGATGACAAGGTTGGCATATAGAAAGCACCTCTATTCTTTCCGCTAACCACACCTCTAGCCAACCCCCTCGCCTTTTCCGAGCCATACCTCATCCACCCCGGCCTACGTCACAATCTATGACTAGGCCTTCCCCATTCCCGCAGCCATCATGCCCTCTCATCCGCACGCCAACCGCTAATTCCCAACCAATCCATCAACAAAGAGCATCTACACCTTCACCTATGCCCTCTAAACCTCTTAACATCCATCACCTATCCGGGGCCCCATCTACCTCTACTACACCTTCACCTATGCCCTCCAAAACCTCTCATCGTCCATCACCCATCTGGGGTCCCATCTACCTCTACTACATCTTCACCTATGCCCTCTAAACCTCTCATCATCCACCACCCATCCAGGGCCCTATCCACTTCCACTGTGCCTCCACCTAACAAACCCCTCATCAGAGCCCCTACACCCGTCATTACCCCTACTTCACCAACTGTTCCTCCACCACTACCTCTCAAACCCCTGCTAAAACTCATACCTAATCCCATAGAGGTAAAGCCAAAACCGCAGGCTATGGTACTTCGGAGTGGGAAGATCTTTCACCAGGTATTCCACCAGAATAGTTAGGCCCCCGAGCAGTCCTAGCCAGAGAAAGGCACAGAAGAGCAGCCAGAAGAATCCATCCCTGGGACACAATATGATTTGTTGAAACATTTGGACAAGATGCCCGCCCGGATCTCCATCCTGGAGTTGATTAAGAGGTCTACGTCTCATCAAGAGGCACTAGTGGAGTATCTTCAGAAGGTTGTGGTGAATGAGGACATCCCTGTAGAGAATATATCGACGGTATGGATGCCAACGATCACACAACCAGCTATTATGTTTTACGATCATGAGTTCGCCCCCACAGAGGCTCGAAAAAATGCATTGTGTATTGCGGTAAAGATCAATGGGGTGTCTGTGGGCCCGTGTTTGGTGGATACATGTGCGTTAATAAACGTGATCTCTATGAACACCCTCTAATCCTGTGAGGTTGATACTGAATATATAAGGCTTTCATCAATCACAGTTACGGCCTACGATAACAATAAAAGGCCACCAAAGGGGATGATTATCTTGACTGTAGAGTTGGGCCCTGCATCAGTCTCTACGAAATTTCATATCTTTGATATGGATCCCACATTCAAGTCCATACTAGGCCGCCCCTACATTGAGGTCATGAATGCTATGTCATCTACTAATCAACAGTGTTTAAAGTTTCCATACAAGGGGTGGATCATCAAGGTAATTAGCATGCCCATCTTTTCTATGGTGGATGGTATTACTACCTCTCTGCCCTCTATTTGGCCAACCCACATGCCAATTCTTTCACTACTAGATGTGTGTGATCCTCACTGCGCCCCACTGAAAAGCCGCTCCCAGCACCAAAGCCATGTCACGCTTCCCGTTCTAAAGGATGGGAGATCATGAGCAATATCAGCTACCAACAGGGCAAAGGCTTAGGGACACGATTACAAGGAAGATTGAGGCCGGTGAAGAAGACAAGGGTGGTTATTAGAGTCGGCCTGGGTTTTGAAGGGCCATTAGAAGTAGATGGGAAGCCCCTTACGTGGTCTCTATATTCTCACTTCAGGAAAGGGCATGTTGTTCAGATGGGGGATTACTCACAAGAAACATAGGGGGGGTCGCAAGTTGTATACATGGCTGAGGGCTACTCGAGGGCTCTTAAAAGAGGGAAGGTTGATGACTCGGAGTGCGAATGGTATAAGTGGTTTGATATCCAAGATGTTTCCATCGCACTAGAAAGAATGTTCTCGCCTCCGCAGCTAGAAAGGTCACCTCCGATCTCCATGATGCCAGGAGAAACCATAACTGTTGCCAATGCTCCAAACCATCCTCACCAAGAGGACTTTGTCATCGACGGATCATCGTCTGTCACCAACTATGCCATCGGTGGCTCATTAGCCGTCATTTTCCCCTTTCACTCATCTCAGCATTTGTTGCTGTCTCCTTCCTAGGCCAGATAGTTGTCTGATGATCTTCCTAGGTCCCCTTCTCTCCTTACATTCATGCGCGGGTTTTTCAATCCACGTAAAATTTTTAATCACGATTTGCTCTACGAGCCATCCAACCCCCTTGCTATAATTTCTCTCTCTCCTTCTACAACTATTTTTAATTGATGTGTTATAAAAAATGAAAACAAAAAAAAACACCAATTTTTAAACTTCTCGATAGTGCATTTTCATCGAGGAGACATCTTACATCTCTCACGAGTGTGCCCCAACTTACGGGCCACTCATCCAAGGTCCCTTGAGCGACCTTCTTTACCCCTCCTCTGAGGGGTCTCTCCCTGTACATTTTTCAGGATCTTCTTCTTCCTCTTCTTCTTCTGTAGGACAGGTCGGTCAGGATAGGAATAATGGGTCAAGGGTAGTACCCAAAAGGAAATTCAAGGGTCGGCAAATCCCTCATCGATTCCTCTTAGACCTAGCTAACAAATGCCAAGCATGCCTAGAGATTCCTCAACTGCTAGAAAATCCCATCCAACTCCCGGAGATAGAATGAGAGGAAAATTTCACAATTGATGAAGGGTATGGAGTCTACGAGATCACTGACGAGGAGTACCCTATCGAAGAGGGGGACGAAGAATATGAGGATGCGGCTGGCGCATATGCTAGCGGAATGAGAAGATTTGATGAGCCATCCGCTGCTATAGAAGAACTCACCAAAGAAATCTACCTGGGAACCGAAGAAGACCCTAGGATCGTCCTCATAAGTGATAATTTATCATCATCTAAAGAAGAGGCATTGATTAAGGTTCTTAAGGAATACAAGGACACGTTCGCATGGAGCTATGAGGATATGCCGGGATTGGATCCCACCCTAGTCGAACACCGTTTAACCCTAAAACCACGATCTATCTTGGTAAAACAAAGGTTAAGGCGTTTCCACCCTCAAATGACTTTAAAAATGAAGGAAGAGATTGACAAGCCCCACAAAGTCAGATTCATTAAAGTCATCCTTTATCCTCAATGGGTGGCGAACATTGTCCCGGTTATGAAAAATGATGGAAAGGTGAGGATTTGTATCGACTTCCTGGACCTTAACCGTGCGTGTCCAAAAGATGATTTCCCCTTGCCTCACATTGATGTTTTGATTGATAATACAGCAGGATATGAAACCCTTTCATTCATGGATGGTTTTTCGGGATATAATCAAATTCGTTTGGCAGAAGAAGATCACGAGAAGACATCATTCACTACACCATGGGGAACATATTGCTATGGTCATGCTATTTGGGTTAAAGAATGCTGGAGCTACTTACCAAAGAGCTATGATGATGGGGGCATCACTTGCCCTTCACAATTTTTTGGGAGCCCGGAATGTTTGTTGGCATGAGCCATTGTGTTCATCTTGATTTTCTGAGTCTAGTCTTGTAATTTTCCTATTTTATGTGAGTCATGGTTATGTAATTTTCCTTTATTTGAGTCAAGTACCTAGGCTAGTGAGTCATCTATCTAAGTCTAAGTATCATTAGGTGGTCTAGTGGGTTAAAGGGCTCATTTCATTGGGCTTGGCCCATGGGTGCCCCCTTCCCCCCTTGGTGATTTGTCATTAGTCCAAATGTCAAGGACTTTTTATAAATTGTGGGTTCCCTATAAATAGGACCCCAATCCCTCCTTGGAGAACTAATGAATGAATGAAGAATTTGAATTAAGCATTCCACAAAGCCATTGTGAAAATCCCCCTCTCTCTACCTCTCATTCTCTCTCTCTAGCTCTCTCTCTCCCTCTCTTCTAAAGGGGAGACCCCCTCTCTCTCTCCTCCCCTCTCTCTCTCCCAATTTCACCCCCCTCTCTCTCCTCCCTCCTTGCCACATCAACTCCCCCATTAAATACAACTCTTCACCTCCCCAAGACCCATAAATCCCCATTCACTCTCACCACTACCCAAGCACCCCTTCGTATCCCAAAGCAACCCTCCCACTTTCCTAGCACCCTTCCCTCTCCCCCAAGCACCCTTCCCTATTCCCCAAGCATCCTTCCCTCTTCCCCACACACCTCTTCAAATTCCCTAGGGGATTTGAATCCCCCTCCCGCTCCTAGCTACGCACCCCAACCCCATTACCCCCTCCCTTAGCCCTTGGGAGACCCCCCCCACTCCCCCATTGACACCCCAAGAACCCCCCACGCCCCCATTCCCAGTCCCCCCTTGCTGCCACCTCCCACCACCATCGCCCTCCCACCCACCTCTCCACTTGCAGCAACTCCTCCACCCCCATACCCATCAAACCCCCACCAAGAACCCATCCCTTTCCTTCCCATCCCTATTGACTTCTGTGCAGAAGAAAGTTAGCAGAGTTCCTGACTGTTGCAGTGCCAGCCACACCCACATCCCGGTGTTCCTGGAGGTTTGCCATACATCGACAGAAAGCTCTCCCAGCTAGCTTCGCAGGCAAGGCGGTCTCGCCCCTATCCGAGTTCGGAGGCACCCGGGAGACTCATTTTCGTCTGACTGCGCAACTGGGACCTGAGTAGGGACCAGAGCTACAGTTCAGAAGCTACAGCGACCACACTGGAACTCCCCTTGGCGAGCCACTTAGCCGGAGTGAAGTTCCACCAGTCGCATGTCCAACGCATCCCGCGGGGCACCGATTGAAGCTCGGAGCAGCTCGTTCCGATTTTTCTACTCCAGGGTCGCAGATCAGTTCAGTCGGGATCCGTCCAGACCCCCTCCCGCTCTTCTGGACATATCTCTCAACCTCGACCTTTTCTGGAGCCATTCTTTGTTGCTGAACGAAGAAGACTCAACCACGCTCGCAACCGTCCTTGTCCCGCCTCGATTGGATCACGGGAGCGATCGTGGTAACGTCGTCAACCTGCTGCTACAATCTGGGCTCTGCCCGAACCAGAACCAAGCAGCACCGGTCCAGCCCCAACCTCAGCCGACAGCGACAACCCGACGTCCCAAAAAAATTCAGGCCACATCCTGGACCAGCCAGCGATGTTTTGGCACTGGTCATGTCAGTTTTCGAGTTCGGGAGTGTCCTCAGGAAATCCAACAGCGGGTACCTGTGAACGAGCAGAATAGGTGGGCAGAACCTCGAAGGGGCAGTTCGGCTCCGTCCTTAGCTTCACGTCCCTCCCCGCCTGGCCGGCTTACCACCCCTCCCTATGTGGAGGTAATGTTTATTTGTAATCCAATTCTCCCCACCCCGAGATCCCCCCTCCTGCGTGAGGCGTAGTACATGTAAACTTTTAACAGGTCGAAGCTTCAGTCGACGCAGTGTGCGGGGAACCCACACTTCCCCGCTCGCCCTCGTCTCCAAACGAGGTTGGTTTCTTCAAACCAACCGGGTAAGCTCCAGCCCTTGCTCCCCTCAGTGTTTGTTCCTTTAATATCCGTGAAACTATTCTGCTGGTCGGCGAGGGAGTGCTCGACCCCGGAGCATCCAGCTTACGTGCGGTCATCGTGGGCTTTAGAGAGAGAGTGACCCAGTGCCCCCAAGGCACCTAGCCAGCCCCTTGATTATGGGCACCGTTCCCTTGGGAGGGAAACCATAGCCCTGTTGGCCCTCTGCCAGCAAGGGTCTTGCTCCACCACCTTGACTCGGCTTCACCGAGTCACCACGGGAAGCGGGTGCGCGCAGAGGATTGGCGATTTCCGGCAATCTTAATTCTTGTGATTGTGTTTGCGATTTAGGTCCAAGGGAACACGTCCACTTGCTGCATTCTCCCACAGTCTGTGTCACATCATATGATGGTAATATTTCTTGACATGATACACATAGATTTGGAAGTGTATGTGGATGACCTGTTGGTGAAATCAAGGACTAGGGCAGAGCATGCAGAAGTTCTGGCCAAGGTGTTGCAAAGATCGAGGGAGTTCTAATTAAAAATGAACCCGAAGAAGTGCGTGTTTGGTGTTTCATCGGGCAAGCTGTTGGGCTTCATTGTGAGTAAAAGGGGCATTGAGATAGATCCCAACAAAGCTCAGGCAATCAGGGATATGCAACCTCCGAAGAATCTAAGGGAAATCAGAAGACTAATTGGGAGGTTGAAATTCATTTGTCGGTTTATGTCCCAGCACTCGCAGAGGTGCAAACCTTTCTACGAGTTGACCAAACTAGGAGTAGAATTCTTTTAGGATTCTAAATGCCAAAAAGCTTTTGAAGGGTTAAAGGAATATCTGGCCAATCCACCCATTCTCATTCCACCCACACCAGGCAAACCTTTGATCCTTTATATTTCAGTCTTGGATGACTCTGTGGGTGTAGTGCTCCCATAAATAGACGAAGAGGGCAAGGAAAGGGTAACCTATTACTTATCCAAACTTCTCAACCCCTGTGAGCAGAAGTACACAGCCACGGAGAAAACATGTGCAGCCCTAGTTTGGGTGGTATAGAAATTGAAACACTACTTCTTGGCTCACGAAGTCCATCTGATTGCCCGAATGAATCCTATCAGGTTTCTTTTGGAGAAATTCATCCTTACTGATAGGCTAGCACGCTGGCAAAGCTTTCTCTCTCAGTTCGACATCACCTACATCCAGCAAAAGGCAATTAAGGGCTATGCCAAAGCCGAGCATCTTGCTCACCATCCCCTCCCCAAATTCGATCCCATTCACTCAGAGTTTCTATATGAGAAACTAATGTCTATTAACCAATCGGATGGCCGCATGTGGACATTACATTTTGATGGAGCTTTGAATTTCCAAGAAAGAGGTGTCAGCATTGGCCTCCTATCGCCTGAAGGTGTCACCATCCCACTGGCATATCAGCTCTCATTCCCAGTCACCAATAACATAGCTCAATATGAGGGTCTTCTATCCAGCCTCGAAGCCGCTCATTCCCTTGGTGTCATCGAGTTGCGAATCGTAGGTGATAATTAACTTATTCTCCGTCAGGTGCTCACCAAGTACCGCACCCTTGATCCCAAGCTCAAGCCTTACTAGGAACTTACTTCTGCCTATGCCAAACTATTCACCAAATTGATCTTTGTCCCTGTCCCTCGCGACCAGAATATTCTGGCCGACGCCTTCACCTCATTGGCATCATCTCTAAAGTTCCCTCTGGGAAAATGGTTTGAGTTTATCACCATCAATAAGCGTCTCACCCCCGCTGTCCAAGACGCTTCTCTCCTGAGGGTTAAAGAAGAATTATCAAGGTAGGTCCGAGAGGGAGAAATCATCGAGAAGAGGGAAATCATGTTGGCAGAATTGAAAGAAAAATTGGCAGATGAAGAAAAGCCATGGTTCTATGAGATTGCCAGATATTGTAAGGATCAATCCTATCCCGAAGAAGCCACGTCAGAGGATAAGAAAGTCATAAGGAGAGTGGCCCAGAAATATACGCTAGTTGGAGGAGTGCTAGACAAGAGAAGCCTTATTGGTGTTCTTCAGAGATGTCTTGATGACGATGAGGTCTGGAAGTGTGTTGAAGAGGCACATTCAGGTGTGTGTGGTGGCCATGTGAATAGCCAGATGCTTGCTAAGAAGATCCTTTGGCAAGGCTTTTACTGGCCCACCATGGAAGAGGATTGTGCTGTCTATGTTCGTAGATGTGTCAAGTGTCAACTTCACGCCGACAAGATTCACTCTCTATCTTCCTCACTTCATCCAATATCCTCCCCATGGCCTTTCTCCATGTGGGCTTTTGACATCATTGGTCCTCTCGGTGATCCTAACTCCCTCACTAAGCAAAAATATTTCATCCTCACTGCAACAGAGTACTTCACCAAATGGGCTGAAGCCAAAGCTTATGTGGAGATCAACGGTCTGTAAATTCATCATGAAGAATATCATCGCCAGGTTTGGCATCCCAAGAGCTATCATCACCGACAATGGACCGCAATTCATTTCTTAGGAGCTTTAGGACCTCTACAAAAGGTATAAAATTGCATTGCATTATTCATCACCTTATTATTCACAAGGTAATGGCTAGGCAGAGGCCACAAATAAAACATTGATCAAAATCATAAAGAAAACTTGTGAGTCTAATAAGTTCTCGGACTGGCCAGAAAAGCTGATTGAAGCTCTATGGGCCTATTGCACTTCAATCCGTACTCCCACTAGGCAAACTCCGTTCGCCCTTACTTATGGGATGGAGGCAATAGTCCCGTATGAAATCTTGATCCCTTCTCTCAGAGTACAATTAGACAAGGAATTTTCCCTTGATGATCGTCGTGATTCACTCCATGCCCAATTGGAATTCTTAGACGAGAAGCGACTGGCCGCTGCCGAGCATGCACATGTTTACCAAAATAGACTCACACGTTTTATCAAAAGAAGGTCATTGAGAGAAAATTTAAAGTCGGTGATATGGTAGTAAAAAGAATTTTTATAAAACCTGGTGGGCGACATTCTAAATTCCAACCCAATTGGGAAGGATCGTATGTGGTTCAGGCTGTGCATCCTGGCAACGCCTATAGACTAGTCAACGTTGAGGGAACCGAACTGTCCCACCCTTAGAATGAGCTTTATCTTAAGAAATACTACCCTTAGATAGGTGTAACAATCATCATGGTACGAGGACCATCGGGGTTGAAAATTCACACTTCGGTCTTTGTAGTCTAACTCAGGTTTAACTCACACACACTCCGCTCTCAGAATTAAACGGCGCGAAATCTGAAGGAAGCTGAAGTTGGACCAAGGGTATAGGGTGTTACTCTGTCACGCCCCAACGCGAAATGTCAGAATGCGGTAAAAGAAAGTTAAAATATGTTTATTTCCAAACATGTTGTGCCTTGCGCTAGCGATTAAGAAACCTCAACACCATACTAGGGCAAAGAGAAGAAATACATTCCACAATAACCATTCATTTCCAACCAATTAAACATAACAAGAGTCAATATCCATCAATACCAAGGAAATCTCACATGTCCACCAACTTAACATAGTTACATAACCACCGACTTAAACAAAATTACAACTCTTAGACAAAAACTACAACTTTCAGACTAATTCTATCTGGAGACAGCTCCAAAAAGCCTTCTAGCGGGTTCACTCCAAGGACATCACTCCTGCCCATCCCCATCAGTTTGAGAGTCCTCACCTGAGCTACCTAAAAAGGGGAAAACAACTGGATGAGCGAAAGCTTAGTAGGTAATAGCAGGTAAAGTTTAAGTAATTAGCCAATTACATTAATGTTATGCGATAAATAAAAAGAAAACGATAATGAATTACTCAGAATAAAAGAACAGGAACAAAGCATATCTAGGAACATTGGCTGATCAAGCATGTAACAAGCAAGTCATGTAGATGCTTCCACGGAGGAATTATCCAAGAGAAGGAGCCATGTGAATGGAATGTCATAGACATCACGCTAGTCATGCACTCGGTGCAATGCCTCACCATGTCATTACAACTCCCCGGGGCACTAGTACTTTTCGGGCGCTCCTCCCAGGACCAGACCGGGCCTTTATGATGCGTTGGCATTGATTTGGTGGATCCAAGATCCGAAGTTATGTCTAGACATTCACTGGATTTCGGCTAGGAAGAGAACTGAAAGTTTCCAAGATAAAACATGGAATGAACAAGAATAATCCATGGCTTTAATAGTACAAGCCATTCATGGCCCGACAACTGAGGTACACAGAAAAATATGAGAAATCAAATCTGGAGGGTACGCGGTCATCCTTTGGGCCGCTTATAACAAAACGGTCTAATACTAGACCGTGAGGGATGAACTGAGCCAAGGGAAAAACCCAGCTTGGTGCCAAGGGTATAAATGGTCCTCTAAAGGGCCGTGTGGAAATTGAACGGTTTGACATGGATAGCTTAAGGTAACACTGGGAATGAAAGAACGAGGCCAAGAGTTCAGAATGTAAACGGTCTTAGGTGGGCCGTTCCACCAAGAAAATGGTCAAAAGGAAGGCTGCACAGAACGAGGGGGTTCCTGGGCCATAAACAAGGGTAAACGGTCCAAAATGGGCCGCTCAACAATAGAACGGTCCAGTGAGGGCCGTTTACAAACTGAGGTCGACCCATAACTGAGGTCGACGCATAACTGAGGTCGGTGCATAACTGAGGTTGGTGCACCTGCCAGATGAACACGGTCTCAACAGAGCCGTTCAATGAGTTAAACAGTCCGAGTCTGGCCATGTACATCCCAGAGGGTCCCAGGTGGGCCGTGACTAAGGACAGAGACAAACAAGCTGTGACGACCCGGACTCCGGATATACCTGATGGGATTATCGAGTAGACCCGATACCACTTGGAACCTGTGAAGCCTCCCAAGAGCTGTAAAGCTCCGAAGGGATAAAAGGATTGTCGTGTAGTACATTGAAGTCGCAGATATAATAGTAAGCAATTAAATTTCATTAATTAGGTTTGCTAAAGTAGCAGAAATAAAATTACTTTTTAATTAACAGTTAAAATTAACAATTATACCAGAGTCCATTCCAAAGGAAAGACAAGTACAGTCCAACGGGAAAGAGCATGTACACTGAGGTCGGGGGAAGCCCGACGCAGGTACCGCTGGCAACCACGAACACGCCACACCAGGAACCGTAAAGGAAGCAGAGATGACCACACCTGAAAAGCAGGGGTGAGCCTCGTGTCACTGGCTCAGAAGGGGTCACGCAGATCCCAACTGAAAAATAACACAGTAACACAGAACAACAGCTAAAACAACAGTAGTAGGAAAGCAAGAAAACTAGCACTAGAAAGCTATAAAAGAAAGCAGTAAAGGCAGGAGTAGAAATAGCTAAAAGAAAAGGGAAAGGTAAAGCCGCAAAGAAAGGAACACGGCCACCGAGAGAAGCTTGGCTTCCTAAGCTACTCCAAACAACGACAGAAGGGCGAACCCTGATCTCGTAAAGTCAGGAGTTATCGATCCGTCGACAAGACACCAGCCTCAAAACTAAGGTCGAGGAAAATAGACAAAAGGCCTAGAAAAGACATAGACAGACACGGAACACTAAATCCTATACGACTGGATTGTCATGCACGCTCCCTAAGCGCAAACGCATACATGCGCTGACCTCGGGTAAGGCCAAGAAAAGACTAACCCGAAGAGGTCACGACACACGAGAAACGTGAGAGTCACGTGTCACGTGACGGAAGCACCTCCTCACTAGAAGAACGGTCAGATGTGTCAACTGACGTCTTACACTGTGCCACAGATATCTCGCTACGAACGCCAAGAATGACATAGACTGAGATACTCACAGAACCAGAATAGGAACTATAGTAACGAGTGACTAGTCAGGGTCACGCCCGTCGGCGTTCGCCCAAACGCCCCTGACCACGTATGCACACACCGACTCTTGCCTAGAGCCAGGCCTCTAGCTAGTTTCCCCTCCCAGCAGGACGCTACCGTAAAGCAGGGGCCCACAGAAACTAGCTTAAAAACCATATCTAGGGAACTGCCCTCGCCACCACTCCTGGGTGGGCCGACACTCGAGATTGTCGGGCTACGACTAGTGGAGGCTCACTAGACACAAAGACTCTGAAACACGAGTGTTGTAGTACAGACAGGCCAAGCAAGCCCTGCCATACATACTATGAAGCACCAAGGCAGCATACCAACTTCCAACAGACTCAGGACAGGACAACTAGACCTGCTAATACGACGATCCTTGAGTCTCACGACTCAGAGTCAAGATCGTCGCACAAAGCGGAACAAGCTGCCAATCGGTCTAATCCTAAGCCAGAAGAAACGAGACATCCGTAGGAAACGACACACGGAGACTTGAGAAAGCATCAAGACCCTCAACGCAATTGGACACGTAACACGAGGTAAGATAGTACCTCAAGGCATCCAGAACCATGTCTCGAGCTATCCAGAATAGTCGACACACACACAAGGTTACGTGTCAACCTCGGGATCTTACCGGGTTGACCAGAACCTGACAGCGACTCTAAAGTGATACAGAAACCTACTTGATACAAAGGCACTCCTGGCTACCTAACTATGGTTGTACCCCTCATAAGATGTTAGGAGACATCCACGGGACAACGGGCAAACCACAAGGTCAAGCCAAGATAATCAGAAGTGAAATTATCTGAAAAATAAGACAAAACAGCATTCTGAGAAGTAAATGGTTGGACGTCTGACCGCTTGACAGCTCAAACGGTCAGCCAAAGGGCCGTTACCTTCATGCGGAACGCACAGGTAATAAACGGTCATACCAGGGCCGTGTGATGAATCAAACGGTCAGCAGGAGGCTGCTATCTTCATACAGGGCACAAGGACTTAACGGTCAAGAGAAGGCCGTACCAACGGTACACGGTCTAAACCAAGGCCGTTCCATGGGCTGAGGGGTCTAGGACATGGCCGCTCTGCTCAAAACTCAAAGAATTTAAAATAAAATTAAAAGGAATAAATCTGAAAGCCATAGGGGCACACGGTCTATCAAAGGACCGCCCGGGGATAGAAGCGGTCTAGGGAATGGCCGCTTACACCAGTCAACCCCTGAACAGCTAAACCGACTTAGCCGATCAAAAAACTGAAAGCAATCTACCATTGGACCGACAAAGGCATGAAACGGTCTATAGAAGGATCGCTCCATCAACCGCCTTAAACCTGTTGACCAAGGTCAACGATGCTTAGCGATCTAGGAAAGGACCACGTGATCAGGCTGAACGGTCTATCGTAAGATCGCTCAACGGACCTGAGCGACGAAGGAAAATGGAACGGCCAGCCAAGGGCCGTTCAAAGGGTTTAGATGGTCCTTTAGTGGACCGCGAACCACATGGGACGGTCTATTACGCGATCGCGAAGACCCCCAACCGACATATATGAAACGGTCCAAAACACGACCTCGTAAAGCCCTAAACGGTCACTGTAACGACCGCGTAGGTGTTACGGCGGGAGAACAATGGGATCGGTCGGATCTCGGCCTTTCCACGCCCCATTCGCTCCCAGACGAAGGGGATACAACCAGAATGACACTACATACCTTCCACACTCCGGAAGGTGCCAAATCGACGCACAAACGGCTAGAAACGGGCAATTCTACCGAATTGACCCAAATGGAACCACATGGGTTCCCGAGCTCCTACCGGCCCCAAATGACTATCAATCAACACGAAATCAGCGGATCTGGAATGCTGACATTCCAGGGGTTCGAATGACACCGGCTGATTTGAAAATCGTCACCATTTTTCGGTGAACCCGACGAACTCCCCAAAGGCATGATTTTACCCCAACAAGGCAAAACCCACTCGTATGCTCACCGTTCGGCGTGAAACCGTTCCCTACCTCCACTAAAGATTCAGTGTGCCGAAGCGACTAAATCGCGCAGAAAATTGCCAAACCAACGAACAGCGCTGGCTTTGAATCCACCGAGGGATCGCACCGCGCCACGCTCAATCAGTCTCCCCATCACGCATCCCAATCACTCCATCGCATCCCCGCCTCGGCCAGCTCGGCAACGGTGCGCGCCTCGCGTCGAGAGAGCCTGAGGGGAGAGAGAACAAGAGAGAGAAAGAGAGGGAGAGAATGAGGTAGGAGAGAGGGTGAAGTGGATTAAATAGAAAGAAAATTAGAATTTTTCCTCATTTTCTGAAATTTTGATTTTTACGTCAAAAATCCACTAATTCAAAAAAATACGTAAAAATAGCCGAAACGATCCTCACAAGGAGTACATTGCAACTGTAGCATCCTCGAGTAGATGAACTGAGAAATAAACTCACCACAGGATTCTGTAACTTGTACGAGAGAAAAATCCATGTGGATCGTAAATCTCAACTCAGGACCCACAAAAGCGATCCGAAACTCTCCACTATGGATTCGAAAGATCTGATAAGAATCTAGGGTATTACAGCTTCCCCCCCTTCAAGAAATTTCATCCTCAAAATTTAAGGAGCTAGCAAGAAGAAGCAGGGAAGAACAAACCCCAAGACACAACTTGAAATAGCACGAATCTCAAAAAACATAGTTCAGAGGGACACTATCATGTCGCAATCTCAAGCACACGCTCTGGATCTCGAGGCAAATAGATCCACAGAACGAGCATGGCTTACAAGTGAACCCAAGTCTGACACCTCCGAGACAAGGCAACGTCGCTTATGTCTCACAGGGAAAGGAGACATGACTCATGCCACGATAATAGCTATCGGGAAAACAAACAACAGAAATGAAAACAAATGACAAAAACGACAAGCATCAGCGTAAGCAAGGAAACATAGTCCTCTCAGCTGATAGCTCGACACCATCGGCTCCAGTGCCAAAAGCAACAACGAAAGCCTGGCACATCGGACGCCAACGACAGCACCAGACCATAAGCACAAGCAAGTCAGTATCTGATTCGAGTCGCATGCTAACTCTACCAGGAAAGAAGAGTACAACACAACTAACTGACAAGACTTCGGTCCACACAGTGCCAAGACAAATTCACAGGGAAGCAACGACAAAATGACAACGACAACATCAACAGCACTTGCAGGATCCCGGCTCCGTACTGAACACAAAACCACGAAACACGACTGCAAGCTGGGTCACATCAAGGCACGATAACAGCTGAGCACACGAATATAATGGACTAGTCATGCATCGAGCGGCTTACCAAGGAAAGACCCACGACAATGAGAACAATAATCTTGGGAAACGCATCTCAAGGACCGCGATCAACGTCCCGAGAGAACAACACCCAAGAAAGAATTGCAGAGCAGAAGGTACTCAATCAACAGAAATGCCGATAGATTCCCCAACACTCACAAATGCCTGTGCCAACAGACAACATCAAGGCACACGAAGCCAAGATGAAGTCACATCCAGAAAAATAATTCTCTCGATCGGCCAGAATCTTACCACACGATCCTCGACCCGTGGGTATCAACCCACACGCTTCTACTGCGCACTCATACAACGCACACAAGCATAAGAAAATACCTCGATATCCGCATCACAACAAACACTCGATGCCATCGCAATTCAAGAAATCGCAATATAACATGCCACGAGTACTGATCCTGCTATTAACCGATCACAAGTCGCCTACGTGCAAGTGAAGGAAAGAACCAGCTTTAGCACAAAGCACAAAGAAAGGCTAATCTCAGTTTACCATTATGTCCTGAAAGAATAAATGAGCCTTCACAACACGTCGGCCGCTAGACATGGCACGACGAACACGGTGCACAACGGCTCTCAACACAAAAGTTAGGTCTAAAGCCAAGCAACCGTAGAACAAAGAGCGGATCAGGCTCAGAATAAACACTGTCCACACTTAAGCAGACACATGACAAAGGTCTCACCAAGATAGCAATTCTAAGGCTTACCTCGAAAAGACTCCACCAAACGGGATGAGAAGCATCAAGCTCACTAACAGTAGCTCACCGGGAAGGAAAATCCTAGGTTTGCTTGAGCATCTTCTCAATCGAGGCAACCAAATGACCACTTCAACAGCAGCGAAACACCTCAGGAGCTGAACAGACTCAAGCAGGGATGACCAAAACAACGTAAGAACGTGCATGGCCATCACATCAACGCTAAACGTCATCAGTCAGCTGAACAAACGAGGGAAAAATCTCGAACAATGTACTGCAAATTCAAGCCTACCGGCAAACTCTGCCAAGTACAACACGATCAAGACAAACACCACGACAAAAAAAGAGCATCCCATCGCATCATGACGAGAGCAAAATCATCTCGCATAGTGCTAACACAGCACGCACAAGACAACACACGGAAAACAACGCGACAAGGAATCACAAAACCTAAGCCAGCGAAAGACTGTACTGGACTTTCAGGACTCTTGACACTGTATATCTCGAATTTCCATGTACTTTCACACAACAACGCTCTGATACCACCTGTGACGACCCGGACTCTGGATACCGGATATACCCAAAAGGATTATCGAGTAGACCGGATACCACTTGGAACCCGTGAAGCCTCCCAAGAGCTGTAAAGCTCCAAAGGGATAAAAGGACTGTCGTGTAGTACATTGAGGTCGCAGATATAACAGTAAGCAATTAAATTTCATTAATTAGGTTTGCTAAAGTAGTAGAAATAAAATTACTTTTTAATTAACGGTTAAAATTAACAATTATACCAGAGTCCAGTCCAAAGGAAAGACAAGTACTGATGGGGACATCCCTTGCCCCTCCACATTTTCTGAAGCTCGGACTGATCATCGGTATACGCCATTATGTTCCTCAAGTGTTTGTGAGTCGAGTCATGTAATTTTCTTATTTTTTATTTGAGTCTTAATCATGTGATTTTCCCTTTATTTGAGTCATGTACCTAGGTTAGTAGGTTATCTACCAATGTCCTAAGTCATTGTGTTGTTTAGATAGGCTATTGGGCCCATCTCATTGGGCTAGGCCCAAGGACACCCCCTTCCCTTCGGTTATTAGTCATTGTGTCTTTTGTTAGGGTCCTTTGTGAAAAAGTCATGTGCCTATAAATAGGCCACCCCACTCCTCATATGTAACAACTTTTGGATGAATATTGAATAGCATTTCCACCTCCTCTAGTCCCTCTCATTATCTCTCCATTCTCTCTCCTCCTCTCTCTAAATTTCGAAATTCACTCTCTCTCCTCCCCCTCTCAACCACTTCCAACCCCCACCTACCTCCATTAACTCCCCACAACTTCCCACAACCCCTCTTTAATCCTCACCTAGTCCCAAGGAAGTTCCACCACTCCAAGCCCCACCACCCAACTACCACCTACCCTACACCATTTCCTAAGCTCCCTTCCTCTCCCCAAGGTTGAAGGGGCTCTTCCCTAAGTCCAAATTTGAATTTCCCTCTCCCTAGGGCTGTGCCCTTCCATCTCCCCACCTCCTTAATCACCCTAGGTCGAAATTCCCTTCCTCCCTATAGTCAAGTTCGCCCCCCACCTCCTCTCTCACTCACCCTCTCTCTAGTGCACACCCACCCCCCCATCTCCACCTCTAGCTGTTCCAGCCCCCTCTCCCCATCTATCCCTGCCACTCCAGACCCCTTGAAGCCCTAGCCACGTTCTTACCATATTCCCCAGCCATCAGCCAACCACCCTCTTGCTTAGTTGCCTCTCTCCTACACCATTTGCCACCACCAAGTTGCAGCTCCATTAGCAGTTCGCAGGCCTCAAGATCGAGTCCTGGAAGCAGATTCATCTCTGACACTTCCCCTCATCTTCTGGTGGCATGGCATACACTGTTGGAAAGGTCTTCCAAGGAGCTTTCTAGGCGAGGTGGTTTCGTCGACATCCGAGGTCGGAGCTGTCCGCAGGAGCCGATCTCCCTCGACTGCGCAGAAGACCCCAGGCAGAGAACCAGAGCGAGAGTGGAAGCTCGGCCACGGCGAACCTTTTGGGATTCAGATCAAGTGTTCTTCAGAAAAATTCTTCCCTCTCAAGTCCTCTTTCATCCTCAAGAAGCAGAGCTGCATTTGGACATCGAAATCTCAAGTTACGAATTTTCTACTCCAAGTGGTCAGGTCAGTTTTCAGGAGCCAGAACCGACACCCCTCTACTCATCTGATCGTCCTGGTCTTCTCCGACATTTTCCGACTACGCCGTTGGCGACGAAGGAAAGAAGACTCGACCAAGGTTCCAACGGTTCAGGTCTCGTCTCAATCAGAGCTTGGTAGTGAGTGTGGCACCCTCGGCAACCAGACACATTGTTCTGCACTAGACAGAGGCAGAACCAATCAGTCCGGTTCCAGACTCTGCCCCGGCCAGCAACGACTGTACCAAACTTAGCAAAAATTCAGAGATCATCCTTGTTCCGTTGGAAAGCTTTTGGCGCAAGTCTCATCAAGTTCTGAGCTCTGTGGAATTTGTGGCGGCATCATCACCGCACCCCTGTCCAGCCATTCTGAAGATTGGCAGAACCGGCATCAATCCGAACGTCGAGTTTTCTTCATAATTCCCCACCCCGCTTGGCCGGCTGAAGGCCCCTCCCTGCGTGGAGGTAGTATTGGATGTAATAAGATTAATCCCCACCCCAAGATCACCCCTCCTGCGAGAGGTGTAGTGGTGTAATCTTTCCATTTCAGGTTGAAGCGACACCGACGCGGCGTGCGGGTGCATACCCTCGCCTCCCCGCTCGCCCCCGTCTCCGGCTGGAGTCGGCGTCTTCACGCCGGCTAGGTGAGCTCCTGAACATCTCTCATTGCTGTAATGTACTTGCTTAGCTTAGTATTGCTATAGTTACTCCGTCGGTGGTAAGAGAGTGTCCGATTTTAAATTGCTACCCAAATTGAGTGACCACCGCGGGCGAGTTGTGAGAGCATCCACTTAACCCACACCCTTGGTGTGTTGGCTGCCCATGATTTAGGCATCCTAGGCCCATTTGGGGTTCTCCCCAAGCTAGCCAACCATTGGAGCCTCAAGGTCCCGCCTCGGACCCTCTCCAACATCGCCTAGTCGCCATCGGGCACTAGTGTGCACTATACGGGTGAGCTCGCTAGTGTGAGTCCGCTGCTCAAACATGAATGCTTGCAAAATAGGTCCATAGGTGGTGTTACATCAAGTGGTATCAGAGCAAGTTCACAATTTGTCTCTATCAAGTTGGTCCTAGGGCATGTCTATGCATTTAGAGTCTTCAAGTGCATCACTCTTGTCCCCTAATATGGCCACCTCATATCGACCTTACCAATCGGCCCACTCCATAAGTCCAAGCCACCAAGAGATGCCTACCACTAACACCCATAACTTCCCAGGCCATGTCAACTACTTCATGAAATCCTTGACCTATGCCAATGAGCGGCTTGATAACATATCGGGCCGACTCAACCAACTTGGAGAAAATAGGCCCGCCCCAAGGACGGACTATCACCCTTTCCCACTTCCCACCTTTGATGGAACCTCTCCTAGAGAATATTTAGATTGGGAAGCTACAATGGACCAATACTTCACTTTGTATCCTATGTCCGAGGATGAAAAGGCATGGGTTGCTAAAATGCAACTTACCAAACGGGCCGAAACTTATTGGATGCAAATTGTCGGGCTAAAGGTACTTAGAAGGGAAACTCCCATCACCACTTGGAAGGACATGAAGGAGCAACTTAGAGCAAAATATATGTCCCCTTCCTACCCGGGTTACCAAAACTCGAGGAGCACTCCCACTCCTCCAACCCCACCCATCCAAACCCTTACCACTAGAACCCAAGTGGCCAAGGCCTCCACCTCCCCACCTAATCTCATGAGGGCCCCCACACCCCAACCAAAACCCCCTTCCCTAACCTACACTAGTCAAGCCCCTTTAGCCCCCACTTCCACCCCAAACGATCCCAAGGGCAAGAGACCCCTAATCGACCCAATTCCCTCCATGGTGACCACCACTCATCCAACCCTCACCATTAAAAACCAAGTGGACACCGTGTCCACCCCTCCACCGAGGCCCATAATGGCCACCACCCCCAAACCCAAAACCCCTCACCCAACCCACCTCCCACTTCCTACACCAATCTTTCTCCAACCTAGGCCTCCTCTACTTCCCCTTCCTATCCCAACCCAAGCCCATGCTTGTTCACCACCCCGGGTGTGTCATACGCTAGCTATCACCCAACCACCCACCATAGATCCCCCTACTCCATTAGCAATAGAAGTTGCAACCCACACACCGACCCAAGTGGAGAAGGATGTCCATCCGAATCCACCTCCCAACATAGAGGAAATCCAAAGGCCAAACAACTCACGCACCTTTAGCCTAGCTCCTCTAGAGACACCCATCCTCACCATAGATAAGTCCATACTCCAATGGCTCAAGAAAGGTCTCACCATTCCTAGTTCACAACCATGCCACCTACCCATGGGATATCAATCCCAAATCATTCCCATTCAGCCACATGTCACTTATCAAACTTCCTATTGTGTGGAAGATTTGGGAAACTTAGTGAACTACCTACATTTGCAAATTCACTTGACCAATATGCTAGCCATGAGGCCGTCCATGACTAACACCATTAGCCTAGCATATCCAACCATTGGCTCCATCACTTCCATCTACACTAATGGCCAAGTTACTAGTGAGATCATCCTCCTTCTTCCCATGGAGGAAGAACCTATCCTAGTCCACTCCCCAACCATTGAGATCCCAAGTGCTTTGATCGGCCAACCCATTAGCATCATTGGCCCACTTATTGAGGAGGATGACTCACCATTCGAGGACCTTGAGAGCATAGAGTACCCCTACCAAGATGACCCTTACTATGATCCCTATGATCCATTCCAATGGGAGTCAAGGAACCCGTGTGACCCAACCACCTTAACCACCACCTACCTTTCCCTACCCCAACCCACCATATTTGATCTAATCCACCCCATCCCAGACCCGGGTTACACCATGAGAGCCATGACTTTTGGTGGTATACACCTAGGGATCGAGGAAGTGCCCCATTTCATGATATCCACCTTGCTAGACCCCTTTGACCCATTCCAATGGAAGTCCAAAAGCCCACACATAGGAGACATCCTTGTCACAAGAGTGCATAAGTCTTGGCATACAACACCACTTGGCATGATTCATAAGTCGGGAACATTCATTCACATCACCCACATATCGAGTAGGAAGTATAAGTGGACCGTATTTGGATGTATTGGCCCACCTTCATTAATCATGAGTCTTAAACATGAGAGGAGCATGCATGGATGTTCGGGTCCCCCGACATTTGTCTTACCCATAAATAAAAGGTTCATCTCTGGATGTCCCGGGCCCCTTAAGTCTGTCACAGTCTTCATGGCATCAAAGCATGATCGAACTACATTTGGCTGCCCCAGACCACCTTTGCATACCATACATTGTCCACTCACACCGCATCATAAAGCATGGCATATGCATCCAAGCAAATATCAAGCAGCAAGCGGTGAGATTCATAATAAGCAAGCAAAAACTCGTGTGCGCCACTTGAAATTCCAAGTTGGTAACTTGACGATGATGACTTTGGAGTGGCTCTACCCTGGGGTCACCTCCAAATCGAGGGCGCGAGGACTTGGACCTTGCCAAGTTCCGAGTGGCTTTGGCAACCCGGCTTATGGGTTGAACTTCCAAAAGGGTTTTTGGATTCTCCCCATTTCTCATGTAGCGGATCCAACACCCACTAAGGGCACCGCGGTGGATCCTAGTGAGTGCCTTGAGCTTACACCTATCCTTGCGAGGGACACCTTCGGAGTGCCACCACAAATTAGCCCGAGAGCCCGACGTGAGCACACGGCAGCAATACTAGGCAAGCAAGACATCATAGCCAGCATGAGGGTGTGTCCGGGCCACTTCGAAAGGCTGAAGCGCCGTTCCCCGACTATGGTCGCGGGTTGAGTATGGAGATCGTGGATCGCCCAGAATCGCAGTTCGATGTACTACTTCCCTTGTGGACCCATACTCGACGGGGTCGAGTTTTCCCCACCCCGGGGGTATGATGGGGACATCCCTTGCCCCTCCACATTTTCTGAAGCTCGGACTGATCGTCGGTATACGCCATTATGTTCCTCAAGTGTTTGTGAGTCGAGTCATGTAATTTTCTTATTTTTTATTTGAGTCTTAATCATGTGATTTTCCCTTTATTTGAGTCATGTACCTAGGTTAGTAGGTTATCTACCAATGTCCTAAGTCATTGTGTTGTTTAGATAGGCTATTGGGCCCATCTCATTGGGCTAGGCCCATGGACACCCCCCTTCCCTTCGGTTATTAGTCATTGTGTCTTTTGTTAGGGTCCTTTGTGAAAAAGTCATGTGCCTATAAATAGGCCACCCCACTCCTCATATGTAACAACTTTTGGATGAATATTGAATAGCATTTCCACCTCCTCTAGTCCCTCTCATTATCTCTCCATTCTCTCTCCTCCTCTCTCTAAATTTCAAAATTCACTCTCTCTCCTCCCCCTCTCAACCACTTCCAACCCCCACCTACCTCCATTAACTCCCCACAACTTCCCACAACCCCTCTTTAATCCTCACCTAGTCCCAAGGAAGTTCCACCACTCCAAGCCCCACCACCCAACTACCACCTACCCTACACCATTTCCTAAGCTCCCTTCCTCTCCCCAAGGTTGAAGGGGCTCTTCCCTAAGTCCAAATTTGAATTTCCCTCTCCCTAAGGCTGTGCCCTTCCATCTCCCCACCTCCTTAATCACCCTAGGTCGAAATTCCCTTCCTCCCTACAGCCAAGTTCGCCCCCCACCTCCTCTCTCACTCACCCTCTCTCTAGTGCACACCCACCCCCCCATCTCCACCTCTAGCTGTTCCAGCCCCCTCTCCCCATCTATCCCTGCCACTCCAGACCCCTCGAAGCCCTAGCCACGTTCATACCATATTCCCCAGCCATCAGCCAACCACCCTCTTGCTTAGTTGCCTCTCTCCTACACCATTTGCCACCACCAAGTTGCAGCTCCATTAGCAGTTCGTAGGCAGCAAGATCGAGTCCTGGAAGAAGCTTCATCTCCGACACTTCCTCTCATCTTCTGGTGGCATGGCATACACCTTTGGAAAGGTCGTCCAAGGAGCTTTCTAGACGAGGTGGTTTCGTCGACATCCGAGGTCGGAGCTGTCCGCAGGAGCCGATCTCCCTCGACTGCGCAGAAGAAGCCAGGCAGAGAACCAGAGCGAGAGTGGAAGCTCAGCCACGGAGAACCTTTTGGGATTCAGATCAAGTGTTCTTCAGAAAAATTCTTCCCTCTCAAGTCCTCTTTCATCCTCAAGAAGCAGAGCTGCATTTGGACATCGGAATCTCAAGTTACGAATTTTCTACTCCAAGTGGTCAGGTCAGTTTTCAGGAGCCAGAACCGACACCCCTCTACTCATCTGATCGTCCTGGTCATCTCCGACATCTTCCGACTACGCCGTTGGTGCCGACGGAAAGAAGACTCGACCACGGTTCCAACGGTTCAGGTCTCGTCTCAATCAGAGCTTGGTAGTGAGCGTGGTACCCTCTGCAACCAGCCACATTGTTCTGCACCAGATAGAGGCAGAACCAATCAGTCCGGTTCCAGACTATGCCCCGGCCAGCAACGACTGTACCAAGCTCAGCAAAAATTCAGAGATCATCCTTGGTCCATTGGCAAGCTTTTGGAGCAAGTCTCATCAAGTTCTGAAGATTGGCAGAACCGGCATCAATCCGAACGTCGAGTTTTCTTCATAATTCCCCACCCCGCTTGGCCGGCTGAAGGCCCCTCCCTGCGTGGAGGTAGTATTGGATGTAATAAGATTAATCCCCACCCCAAGATCACCCCTCCTAAGAGAGGTGTAGTGGTGTAATCTTTCCATTTCAGGTTGAAGCGACACCGACGCGGCGTGCGGGTGCATACCCTCGCCTCCCCGCTCGCCCCCGTCTCCGGCCGGAGTTGGCGTCTTCACGCCGGCTAGGTGAGCTCCTGAACATCTCTCATTGCTGTAATGGACTTGCTTAGCTTAGTATTGCTATAGTTACTCCGTCGGCGGTAAGAGAGTGTCCGATTTTAAATTGCTACCCAAATTGAGTGACCACCGCGGGCGAGTTGTGAGAGCATCCACTTAACCCACACCCTTGGTGTGTTGGCCGCCCATGATTTGGGCATCCTAGGCCCATTTGGGGTTCTCCCCAAGCTAGCCAACCATTGGAGCCTCAAGGTCCCGCCTCGGACCCTCTCCAACATCGCCTAGTCGCCATCGGGCACTAGTGTGCGCCATACGGGTGAGCTCGCTAGTGTGAGTCCGCTGCTCAAACTTGAATGCTTGCAAAATAGGTCCATAGGTGGTGTTACATCAAGTACAGTCTAACGGGAAAGAGCACGTACACTGAGGTCGGGGGAAGCCCGACGCCGGTACCACTGGCAACCACGAACACGCCAGACCAGGAACCGGAAAGGAAGCAGAGACGACGACACCTGAAAAGTAGGGGTAAGCCTCGTGTCACTGGCTCAGGAGGGGTCACGCAGATCCCCACTGAAAAATAACACAGTAACGCAGAACAATAGCTAAAACAACAGTAGTAGTAAAGCAGGAAAACTACCTGATGTGACACGACCCCTCGGACTTAAATTTGCAAGCAACACAACGATTTAGGCAACGTGACACAAGCGGACTCACTCGCGTTGG